>OV656691.1:7500000-8750000 GCA_927399405.1 Agonopterix arenella
GCGACGGGTTTCGGGATTGGAGTGAAACGCTAAGTCCAATTTATTTACAGAGTTTATTAGGTTGCACACTTACACACGGTCCACCTCGCAGAGGTTCCCCTTTACACAGTCCTCCTCGCAGAGGTTTCCCCTTACACCACTGTTCACTACGTCACTACTATGACGTCACGACACGCGACACTATAACGACACGCGACACTATGACGTCACGGCACTACACTGACACTTGTCTACTCACTGTTCCACTTTACTTTGCACTTTACTTTTCACTAGTACTTTTCCACTTTTACTTTTCTTCCTTTTTGTTTCGCACTTTTCACTGTTAAATCAATACTCACTGCGTCCGCAAACTCGCGGCCTTATATACCCCTTAGAATTTTCTAGATGCCCGAATTTCGTTAGTCTTTTCTTTATTCCTTTGTTCCCTTCCGGATATTTCTTAATCCCGCCTTCCTTCTCGAATTTTCCTAAACACGCCCCCTTTTATTGTTTCTTTACAAATATTTCTTCTCTCTCTTTGTTCTAGAACATTCCTATTGTTTTTGGTTCTTTTCAAACATTCCTTCTCTCTCTGTTTTCTAGAACATTTCTAAACACGCCCATTTTCTGTCTCCTTCCAAATATTCTTACTCCCTCTTACTTTTCTAGAACATTTCCAACAACAATAAAATCTAGAATTATTTTCGACGAGTCTCGAACCATCGACCCCCGGCACGGGAGTCCATGCGTCGACCGCCGAGCTACGAAGCTTGTTGACAAACCGGCCGAATTTTTGAATGCCCTTCTATAGCTGCGTCATTTCACAGCATCCGTGACACTGCCCCTCCCTTAGTTCTGCTCGTCCCGAGCATCATTACTTCCGAAATAACGAGCTAACCGATCAACGTGCACTATCTTCAACGGGCTCCTTAGCGATCGTCGGATTCGATATGTGACGTCATTTATTCTGGTCACTACCTCATACGGCCCTTCCCAACTTGCCTGTAGCTTCGGGCTCTTCCCTTTCTTACGAACAGGGTTATACAGCCAAACCGGTGTTCCTTCCTCCTTCTCACAAACAAACGGAATGCGTCCAGGTCGTTGCTTGATTGGCGCCACATCTCCTGTATTAATCGTAAGCTTCACCAGGTCAGTTCTACCAATATCTGCGCCGTTCTTAGAGAGCCAGTCCTTCGCTACCTCAGTCGGTGACTTAGTCAAGTCCTTGCTGGAGTCTTCCATAACTTCCGATACTACATCCCCCTCAGCCTTACGATTCCTAGGAGGATTATCCTCATAGTGATCAACAACCTCCTCCTTCTCAATCGTCAGGTTCACATCTCCGACGTTAAGTATCGGGTTCGAAGTAGATGAAACTGATTCAACAATTTTCCTCGCCGGAATCCAACAAATTTCAGTTTTAACCTTTTCCATCACAGCACATCTCCGTGGTAATCTCCCATCGTTACTCTTGGGCAAAACAACAGGTACCAAGGTCTGTGATCTAGGCTGGCAAACTGTTCTTCTCACACAGTAGACCTTTCCCGATGATCCATCTTTCATCGGAACCTCTTCTGTGTTACACCGTAGCACTCCGTTCTTCATGTCTATATTGCACTGGTGACTTTGTAAGAAATCTAAGCCAATGATGCAATCGTCCACTAT
Organism: Agonopterix arenella; assembly: GCA_927399405.1. Classification (NCBI taxonomy): domain Eukaryota; kingdom Metazoa; phylum Arthropoda; class Insecta; order Lepidoptera; family Depressariidae; genus Agonopterix; species Agonopterix arenella. The sequence goes on from OV656691.1 coordinate 7,501,645, forward strand.
TTCAGCTACAATCACTTCATGTTTGAAAGAAGTTTTCCCTTAATAGAAACTCCCAACTCTCCCCTAACAGGTATGCGCTGGCCAGTAGCTGTTGTTAACTGTAGGTTGGTTTGCTGCACAACTCGTTTCTGATAACTTTCCATATCGCTTATCAGTCGAGCATTGATTACCGTCCTCGAAGCTCCGGTATCCAAAGTTAATTGACAGCTTCTACCATTGACCTCTCCTTCAACTAACAGACTATTTCCGTCCGATGTTTGTTTGACTCCAATGGTTGGATTTGCAACATAACCGCCCAGCGCCCTCCAGTTTTCCTGCTGCTCATCAGTCGAGACTCCTATATCCCGACGGCCTGCACGCTTCGGACAAGAGCTACGAATATGCCCCAGTTCACCACACTCGTAGCACACATAACGACGGCATGTGCGCTTCGGGCAGGAGCTGCGAATATGTCCTCGTTCACCACACCCGTAGCACACATAATTGACACTTCGATTTCTCGGCGCTGATGCTCCAGTCGCCACAATCTCCCTAAGGCGAGCGGAATGAGGATCCTGACGTACGGCTTCCACTTCCAATGCATGAGCAACAGCGTCCCTGAGTGTAACATGGTGCCCAAGTCGCACTGCAGCTCGCACCTCCGGGTCCCGTATCCCATCCGTAAAGGTCTGCAGGAGCATGTTATCGATGGCTGCCGGTGACGACTGGAAAGCCTTTCGCACGAGCTTTTCCACTTCCACAGACCATTGTTGCAGACTCTCGTTAACATGTTGATTACGTTCCTTCAACCGCGCCCTGTACACGTGTTCAAGATGTCCATCGCCGAATCTAACCTCCAGAGCTCCGAAAAGATTGTCGAACGTCAGGTTTCTGCTAGCTCCTACGGCTTCCAGTACGGTGAGAGCCTGTCCCTGGAGTGCCAATATCAACGCAGGCTCCGCCTCCTCCTTGCCCCAGCCATTAACCTTCATTGCCGTCTCAAATTGTAGCTTAAAGGCGGCCCATGACGTCAGTCCATCGTAAACCGGAGTCTTGACACCTTTTGGTTGTATGGGTGAGTCAAAAACCGCAGCGACACGACTATGAGATTTACTCTGCTCAACTTCTCGCCGGATTTTGGCAAACTCACCCTCCACACGATCCAGCCTCCCTCCGAACTCACCCTTCACATGATCCAACCTCCCTTCGAACTCGCCCTTCACATGATCCAACCTCCCTTCAAACTCGCCCTTCACACGATCCAACCTCCCTTCTACGGCTTCGACTCTCTCTACTGCCTGCTGCAAGCCTTTCGTAATATCTTTATGAAGGGCCTCCTGCATCGTGCGCATTTGTTCTTCCATCATGTGTGCCTGCTTCTCCTGACGGCGAGCTTGTTCCTCTTGACGGCGAGCTTGTTCTTCCATCATGCAAGCCTGCTCCTCTTTCAGTGCGCGCAGTTGTTCCTCCTGACGGCGAGCCTGCGCCTCCATCATAAGCTGGATTTGATGGAGGAAGTTTCCCGGGTTCTGCTCCGGAGTGCGCTGCACTTCACCTCCCTCAGGTCTTCTCACTGGAGTGCGCTGCACCTCAGTTGTAAGGGCCGCATCTTCCTGCCGCGCTTCCGACATGGCCCGGGTGGTGACTCCCTTTAATTCCTTTGGCACCAGCGGCATCTTACTCCAATCCCACTTCTGACACCAAATGTTACGAGCGACGGGTTTCGGGATTGGAGTGAAACGCTAAGTCCAATTTATTTACAGAGTTTATTAGGTTGCACATTTACACACGGTCCACCTCGCAGAGGTTCCCCTTTACACAGTCCTCCTCGCAGAGGTTTCCCCTTACACCACTGTTCACTACGTCACTACTATGACGTCACGACACGCGACACTATAACGACACGCGACACTATGACGTCACGGCACTACACTGACACTTGTCTACTCACTGTTCCACTTTACTTTGCACTTTACTTTTCACTAGTACTTTTCCACTTTTACTTTTCTTCCTTTTTGTTTCGCACTTTTCACTGTTAAATCAATACTCACTGCGTCCGCAAACTCGCGGCCTTATATACCCCTTAGAATTTTCTAGATGCCCGAATTTCGTTAGTCTTTTCTTTATTCCTTTGTTCCCTTCCGGATATTTCTTAATCCCGCCTTCCTTCTCGAATTTTCCTAAACACGCCCCCTTTTATTGTTTCTTTACAAATATTTCTTCTCTCTCTTTGTTCTAGAACATTCCTATTGTTTTTGGTTCTTTTCAAACATTCCTTCTCTCTCTGTTTTCTAGAACATTTCTAAACACGCCCATTTTCTGTCTCCTTCCAAATATTCTTACTCCCTCTTACTTTTCTAGAACATTTCCAACAACAATAAAATCTAGAATTATTTTCGACGAGTCTCGAACCATCGACCCCCGGCACGGGAGTCCATGCGTCGACCGCCGAGCTACGAAGCTTGTTGACAAACCGGCCGAATTTTTGAATGCCCTTCTATAGCTGCGTCATTTCACAGCATCCGTGACAGTACGTTACCTATTATTTATCTGCTGTAAATAAATAATATTTTGAAATCATAAATGTGATATTATTAATTATTTAACACACGAACACAATCTACGTTGTTTAGTTTAGTTATAGTAAAGAAAAAAACAAATATAACGTTATTCTTTAATTTTATAGTGCCATAAAGTTAATCTAGGCTTACACTCTCTTTATTTCAGATGGCATGGTTGCCTATAGTAATTTATGTACCAGCCTTAGCTTTTAATCAAGGTAACTTTTATTTTTTAGATTTTGTCTTGTCGTTTCCTTTTGAGTCCGTAGACTAATTAATTTGTACATCTTATATTCCTTTTTCAGTGACCGGTGTTAATATTCATATTGTTACTCCAATTGTCTGCTTCGTTTGTATATTTTATACTACATTGGTAAGTATAGTTACCTATAATGTGGTATTTTAAGTATTATATTTAATTGAAATTATTAGAGAAAGGTGTTTTCATACTCCATATAAAACTATATGGAACAGGTTACTTTTTTCCGCGTAATATGACAACACTTTTTATTCTTATATAATACTTTAAAATTGAAAAACTGTATTTTTTCAGGGTGGTCTAAGAGCGGTAGTGTGGACTGATGTAATACAAACAATAGTAATGATTGGAGCAATGCTTCTGGTTATCATCAAAGGATCTATAATAACGGGTGGATTTCAAGAAGTCTTCAGGAAAAATTGGGAAACTGGAAGATTGGAATTTCCGTCGTAAATATTTATTTAATTTTTTTGGTCCTCGATAGTTAGCCATTTCTTTCTTTATCATTATTATAATATTATTATAACACTTTATTGTACACACGGACATAATAATACACAATATTGTATATATATATTATATATTGTATTTTTATATTCTTTCTTCATGTTTAAGTTTGTTTTTTTACAGTTTCAGTCCAGATTTCACTGAAAGGCATTCAATATGGGCAGTTTCTATCGGTTCCACATTTTATTGGATTGGAAATATGGCCGTCAATCAGTCGATGATGCAAAGATTTTTATCTTTGTCAGAATTAAAGCAATCTAGGAGGTAATAAGACGATTTTTTAAGCTTATGAAGATCAATGTAATAAATATATAGATGCAAATCCTGCAAACCGTTTTTATATTCTGTGTGTTTGTGGGTCCAAGATAAAGAGAGCGGTCAACTTGGTTTCAGATTATCTATCAAAATTTGAATAGCCTTTCTGAAGGCCTCATATAAAATATACCCACATATCAATCGGATAGTGGACTGGGCCACTCGCAACACATTTTAAATGAATTTTCAAATTTAAGCTTTGAGATCTGGCAGATCTATTCATGAACGCTTTTCTGGATGATCGTTGAAAATTCTTTCTAATGAACATTTTTACAGGGCTGTTTGGGGCTTCCTTGGTGGAGTAATATTCATAGTACTCATATGCGGTTATAGCGGCTTACTGGCATTTGCGAGATATTATGATTGTGATCCTCTTGACTCTAAGTTGGCCTTGGCAAAGGATCAGCTGCTGCCTCTGCTAGTTATGGATGTGTTGGCTGATTGGAGGGGGATGCCGGGGATATTCGTAGCTGGAGTGTTTAGTGCTGCTCTTAGGTTTGTTCCTTTTAATTATTTCAAGTTTGTCAACGATCTAGTTATAAACTTTTGCCTCTGATAGGCTGTGTTATTTGTCGTGCATGCATGATGGGAGCGGATTGCGAGTTTTTTTTTGGTTTATATTGCTTGCTCCGGTAGTTGCCTGGTGGCACATCAGATGTTGCCAGTTATATACCCAAAACGCGTGTTAACCGCATGTGGGCCTGCTAGACAAAAAAGCAGCCGCAGTGGCTATAGCCCATGATTATGTTCTCTTTTTTGGTCGACAGAATTTACGCTACAGTTAACAGCTACAATACAATAAGATTGTTCTCTCACACAGACAATAAATACAGTGAAAAGATTTTTAATAAGATGTTCATTACATTATTAAATTTACCTTTGAGAGATGTCCTTAGCAAGCAATATGTATGACCGATTACCAGCCTCTCTGGCTTTGGATCTACCTTTTCATATTGTCGTTCGATTAGGCTAGAATCGAATAACGTATCAAGTGATGGCCACTAATGGAATATGATTATGCTTTTTTCCATTATTAATTGCAACAAAAACCTTAGTTGATCGTTTTCTGGCGACATTCACCGAAATTTTGTCAGCGAAATTAAATAATTTTGCTTTTGTTCTCAGTTCTTTATCGACCGGTCTTAATTCGATGGCTGCCGTCGTCCTCGAGGACTTTTGGAAGCCTTTCTTTAAGGAACTGAATCATGGACAGACGCAAATATTAATTCGAGCTGTGGTAGTCATTTTTGGATGTATATGCGTAGGTATGTAACATACTTCACGTTCATGGAAATAAAAAAAAAATTTAGCAAATGCGCGTAAAGGAGGATCCTCACCGTGAGCATTTGTTTCGCAAACATTCTAGGTTAAGAAGTTTCTTTTTTGAATCTGACAAAAAGTTAAAATCTTTGTTTTCCATCTGTAAAATTGTATAAATAAAATTAAAAAAAAATAGAGCTTGCAATACGGTGCAATACGCAAGACTTTATCCCGAAGTGAATGTTCATGTTAAGTATCCTTAAGACCTGAAAAGCATTTTTCTGAAGAGTTGATATTATTTTACCATTTCAAAAGGTCTGGCAATAAACATCTCTTGGCAATGAACAAGGCATTATCGAAGAACTTGTGCTAATTTCATCGAGAGTCCTTTAGTTATTTGGGTCGAGTCGAGACACTTTACGAAAACTAATACGCACTTCATATAATATTTACGTTTGAAGATGGTCACTCATTTGTGTTAATACATACTTGTGATGGTTAAGAAATAGAAGATTTATTTCTTCGAATATTCATGTTCATAAACTAAATTTTAAATATCAAATGTCAAATAAAATCAATCGTCTAAATTGATTTGGACTTGTTTTAGGCAATGATATTGGTAATTTAACATAGGTACCTACTATTGAAGAAGGTCACTCTTTTGTGTTCTTACCTACATCACCGACTCGTGATGGTAGTGAAATAGACGATTTATTTCTTCATCTAAAATTTAGACTTCTTTTCAGGCAATGATAGGTTTCATCAGCCTATATCCATCCCACTGCAGGGCACAGACCTACCCTCAGGGAAGGTGTATGGGCACTAGTCCACCGTACGTCGAGTTTTTTTTTTGAGGGCTGAATCGAAAACCATTTCGAGATCATTATCTTGAGATAATGATCTCGAAATGGTTTTCGATTGTTATTGATAACAATATTACCTGTGTCAAAGGTTTTAAAATGAAAGGATTACAGATATTTAAAAAAAAACTTGACAAAATTTTTGACCACATTGTTGCTTTATTCTGAATCTAGAACAATGATATTGTTTTTTAATTCAATATGGCCTTTCTTTCTTTAAGTTAGCTTGAATTTACAGATACCGATAGATATATTTTGATTGATGGAATACAGATAAAAAAAAATCTTGCTTTTTAAAAAAAAAAAAATTTCAGGTCTAGTGTTCGTGGTGGAAATGTTGGGATCGGTGTTACAACTGACAATGAGCTTATCATCGGCTTCAATGGGACCTTTAGCTGCTATATTTCTAATGGGATTTTTCCTTCCATTCATGGATGCTACGGTAAGAATCTATTAGCTAATGCTAACTAGGTACTATTTCCAAATTGTTTTTATCTTTTCACACGTCGTTGGTAAAGCAAATAGTTTGATGTAAAGTGAAAAAAGTAGAATAAGTAGTTCATCAGATAGGATTAAGTTTCATGGCAAATGTAATCGTTTGGGACTCCAACCAAATATCTACCTCTCCCGCTATACTTCTGTATGACTATCTTATAAACGTATACAGGGTGTCTCAGAAGTGGTGGTCTAAAATAGACGAAGGGGTAGTGGAGATCATTTCCAACAATCTTGATCCCATACACATAGGTCCGGAAATGAACGGTTCAAAAGCTACTGAGAATTTTTAACTTTTTGAGAAAAAGCAGACTTGTCACTACAAAAATACGAATTTAGAAAAATCGATGAAACATTTCCAACTTTTTATTTTAATTTCGTGTTCCTTAAATTTTCTTAGTAGAATTACACGCGTAACTCGTCCAGTTATATTATGGTTTAAGACCTGTCCTTTGTAACTGCAGAGCGCACTGAGCGGTGGCATAGTGGGTCTAACTTGCGCTTGGTTCGTGGCTGCACAGTCCCAGTTGGCACAAGCTCGAGGATACCTGACCTTTGAGGAGAAGCCCAGGTTCACTAACAACTGTACTTACACATTTGACCAGGCTATGAAGATTGTTAATGAAGATGAAAGGTAAGATACAAATAGACAGATTCCTTGATTAGCATAACGTGTTTCACCCTCGACCTTGGCTGAGGCTTGATTGGCGCTTAACTGGATCACATTTTAAATTAAAATAAATTGAACGCTTTTCAAGTACAAAGACAGTAGGTAGGTAGGTAGGTAGGTACAATCAAGTAGACGTGGTGGTCTGTGTTCACCGTTTCAGTATTTGCTAGGCTGTCACTTACACCCTGTATTTGATTGATTGAAGGCATTGTGGTAACTTTATTCAGCCTAAAATAAGAAAAGTATCTCAATCACGCAATGCCGCTCGTAAATAAATTAGGCGACGGGGGCTCAACTTATGCGGTCCGTGTGCTATAGGCTAGTCTTGCTATTTTAATTTAATTAACCCGTCCCATGTCTGTGGGTCCGACGTCGGACCCAAACATTTTTCATACGTAGAGAGTCTGTGGGTCCTACGTCGGACCCTTAAGCATAGTGCCGCCATTGGTTGGGCGGTTGTGCAGGCGCGTTTCGTTCTACCTCACGTTTTATATTTTTTATAGACTTAGTGTACTGTTGGGATGTCACTTAATTTTTTGGAGTGTGGTTTGGGAAAAATGAAACGCAAAAAGAAAAAGCTAAACCCATTGAAAGAACCGGAATTTGGCCCAGACTTGTATTATGATTTATTGAGTCGAGTAGGCATAACAGTTTAGTATGGAACAGCAGATTTTTTTTTGCTCCGATCCGTTTGGTACCATAAGAAAAGTTGTTCAGTTTGATGGGTAGACTCTTAGTTTAAAAGGATGCTACTGATATCAATTTCACCCTGTATATAGAATACATAACGTAGACTATACAAACATACAAACATCCGCGACTCTGATGGGTAGAACTGTATACTATTACCTATTCTGTGACTCTGATATAAATATTCAAATTCATTATACAAATATACCTTTCGGCATTCGAATCAACTGGCAGATTCACTATCAACTGAGTTATCGGGCTATATTTTATGATTTTATGAACTTTCTTTTTCACATGAGAATAGAGTTAGTTGTCTTCAGTAATTTATTTGAAATTATTTTTTTCCATGATTGTTTTTAATTTGTTTGTTCGTTTCAGTGAAGTGCCGTACTTATACCGCATCTCGTATTTGTGGTTCACTGCCTTCGGTTGCACTATTACTGTGATAGTGGCATGCCTCGTCAGTTTGAGGAAATCTCCAACAATACACAATGATCATAGATTGTTTGCTCCGTTTATACGAAGTTGGTTAGCGAAAAAACATCGGGTGAGTGTAAACTATTATTCTGATACGTACAGGGTGTTAGGGTTAACAGTTGCATTACTTTTAGGGGTGATTGTACCCATTATGCTGAAGAAAGCTGCCATTAAAGAAACCTTTGGGAAATTACCAAAAAAAAATTTCCACTTTTCATACAAAACTTAATATGTCTTCGATCAGTTAATTGCATTTAGTGTGGGAAGTGTTCTTAGGGATAGTTGTTCAGTATCATGGGTACAGTCACCCCTTAAAGTAATGCAACTGTTTACCCTAACACCCTGTATACATTACTTCTTAAAGTTCTGATTATGGTGACGGTTTTTTAAGTGGATGATCAGACCATCAAACTGAACAACTTTCTCTATGGGACCAATATCAAAATCGCGAGAAAAAAAATCTGCGGTCTCATACGTCGCGTCATTTAGGTCGAGTAGGTTGGAACAGCTGATTTTGTTTTCGCGATTAGGATATTGGTCCTATAGAGAAAGTTGTTCAGTTTGATGGTCTAATAATCCCCTTAAAAAACACCCTGCATGTACTTGTATATTTTTTCAATGTGCTAATAATATGTCTTGTATTTTGTTATAGGTAAAACAAATGGATTTAGAAGATAGATATAGGTAATTTTTTTATTTTAGAGGGAGCGTGTCGTGTGTTAATAAAATTGTATACATAGTTGATAAATAATAGAGCATTGTATAAAATACAGCTAAATAGTTCGTAATAAAAAATATTTTATTTTCTACCCAAACATGAACTCGCCCAAACGTGATAATTACAATCATAGAATAATTATTGTCTGTAGCTGAAGTGAATTTTCAAAAATCAATAGCATAACATTATTTTATTTAGAAATTTTTTAATAACCGCACTTTTTCAAAACCATTTAATTTCAAAATGCATGCTTTCAATTTCGAGACGAAAAGCATAACACGGTTCATGAAGTCCGTGGGCCTAGGAAATGACCTTTAGGTCTAGGGTGACAGCTACAATAGATCTATCCAGGTGGCAGTAGCTATTTGGTCATTGACCCTTATAACCAAATAATAATAATACTGTCCAGGGTGACGGGGAGTGAGCCCGTTTCGGTACTACTAGTGAAACGTGGATGTTCTGAAGATTCAGAATATCTCTGACTACCCCCTCGGGGAATATAGTCATGAGCATATGCTGATGCTGATTTAATTTTAAAATGCTTACTCTTCATTTATTTAGATCTATATGTCTATATCATTCATTAGCATCTATTTATATAAAGATATGTGCTACGGTCAAATTACGTTTCTCTGTGCAATTCGGTCGCCAATATGGTGAACGTTGGGTACGTTCAGTGGCAGCGCAGGACTTACTGTAAAAAATGCAAATGCCACAAGACCCACAAGGTGTCTCAGTAAAAAAAGTCAAAGGAAAGGCACGCCGCCCATGGGTAGGAGACGTTACGATCGCAAACAACAGGTTTATTATTATGGTTGTCGGTCCAAGCCCATCTTCAAGAAAAAGGCGAAGACCACAAAAAAATGCAGTACTGCGTCTTGAATGCGCCGACTGCAAGGTACGATCACAGGTCGCCCTGAAGAGATGCAAACACTTCGAGCTCGAGGAGACAAGAAGAAAAAGGGACAGATGATTCAGTTCTAGAGCAGCAGACGATTCAAACGTCGCACTACCTCGTTCGTACTCAACTACTCACCTCTCCTCATACCATCAAATAGAACGGTCTTCTTAATATGCTGACACCCTTTTTTAAAGTGATGACTAGACCGTACAATTGAACATCTTTCTCTATGGCACCAACATCGAAACGGCGAAAAAAAATCTGCTCTTCCATACAAAACTGCAAATCTACTCGAGCCAAATGTATGGGACAACTGATTTTTTTTCGCGATTTCGATGTGAGTCCCATACAGAAAGTTGTTCAGTTTGGTGGTTCGATCATCCCCTTAAAATAGTTTCAGCTGATTTTGTTAGACCTTACATAGGTTTGGTTCGCCCCGTCCGAAAAAGTTCCGTGGTGAGCATGCAGCATTGTATCACTATACAACGTGTTAATGCAAAGATTTTTTTTTTGGTCGTCGTATCTAGACCAAAAAAATCATTGGTGTTAATGAATAAACGCAACATTAGAAAATACTTAGTTTGTTTAGAATCGGGAGCAGAATTGAATCAAGGTTTCAACATAAGTTACATATTTTCAAAAATTTAATAATTTGTTTGGATAAATTAAAATTTATTGAACTAGATGTCAACGTTGTCAATCCACTGCACGAGCACACTCACATACTTACTACCAAAACAATATTCTTAAAATGTACCCATGAGCACGCTATCGCTTTCATTCTAGGTATTTTTTTTGGCATGAAAACTTAAAATGGGAATAACTTTAAATTTTAATTAATTAAATAATGAATTGATTGTCTCAATGCAACTATTTCATTATAAATCAGTTGGGGTGTATGAGGTTTTGCGCTTATTCATTAACACGTTGTATACAATTATCTTTTCTGCGACTTTTCACAAATCATTGAAATATTTTATCGCTGTTTTATTATTTAATATTTAAATGTTCGCATGCCGTGATTTTAATCAGCCAGTAGGTCTAGAAACAAAAATACTTAAATGATTATTTTATGATTATATTTAAATGATTGCGTTATCTACCAAGTAGCAATTAAAGCTCTATAGTCTTTATCTAAATCTAATAAAAACATTCTTGTCTTATATATGTAAAAGCCCGAGATAATACTATTGTAGATATATCTATGATCAAAGTGAATAGACTGGAATGGACACCAATTAGGTGGTCGAAGATTTTTGATTGGTTAAATATTCCGAAAACGATAGACAGCCGGAGACGAAAAATTATCGCTTACTTGATACGACACGAAAATTTCTTTAAAACTATATTGAAAGGGAAAATAGAAAGGAAGAAAAGCAGAGGAAGCCATAGACAAAGTTATCTAGCACATGAGAAAGAAAAGGTAGATGTTGTGTTTGTGTGTCGTACCAAGAACTAGGGACACGAAAAAAGTATCGATACTTTGTGGTATCGAGTACGTTTCCGTTCGATACCGATACGTTTGTACTCGATACTTTTTATTCGATACTTTTACTCAATGAGTACTTTTCGACAGGTATCGTATTGAATAAATCTTAAAAATTACCGACTTAAAACTTGGCCTTACGGTTACGGCTCATGTTTATGCCAACGCCATGTAGTTCAATCGTGCTGAAACTTCAAAAACATTACCTACCTATTCTACATGAAGTTCGAATCGAAATCGTTCGTTCCGAACGAGTGAGTGATTGGTCCACTATTGGTACGGACTAGTATTTTTTCTGTGGTACGGAGGAGGACTGGGAACTTTAATGTGTGCCTAAAGTAATAAAATAAATAATCAAATAATTTAATATTTTTTAAAACTTTTTAATTTGTGAATTTATTTTTTATTATTGTATTAAATGTATGTACCATTTGTTTTTTTTTAAGTTGCTTATCTGACGTTACTTACCTTCTGACTGGCATTGACGTCCTGCCTGCCGACCCTACCCTACCGTATGCGCATTAGGCCCTAAGCCCTAAGAAAAGTACTCGATACTTGAAGTATCGATACTTTTGTCTCGATACTTTTGTGAGTACGATTCTTTTTTTTCGATACTACTCATGAGTACAGTATCGATACTTTCAATTCGATACCGTGTCCCTACCAAGAACTTATTTAATTCATTTTTTTCCATTATACAGGGTGAAATTGATATCTTCACCCTGTATAATGAATTAGCATACTTTTAAACTAAGATTCTACCCATCAACCCAGCAACGCCTACTCGACTCAAATGTATGTAACAGTAAATTTTTTGCTCCGATCGGTTTGCTCCCATAGTAAAATTTGTTAGTATGCTAATGATATCAACTTCATCCTGTATATTGGACCTAGGTACCTAATGTTCAAAAAAATTACCCTAAACTATGTTAAGAGGATGATCAGAACATTAAACTGATCAACTTTCTCAGTGGGATCAATGTAGAAATTGTGAAAAAACATCCGCTGTTCCATACAAAACTGGAAACCTACTCGACGCGAATGAAACGATGTATGGCACAGCAGATACTATATCATAGAATTTTTGTTCAGTTTGATGGTCCGATCATCCTCTTAAAACAGTTTCTGCTAATTTTGTTAAACCTTGCACAATTATGGGAAAATGAATTGAACTAAAAATGGTAAATATTTACTGTGTGTAAAGTGCAGTGTTGTCTCGATTTTATGTAGGATAAAAAAAAAATAACTTAAATATGAAATTCATACATTTATTTTCCTTATGTCTATTTATTTCTTTGCTTATTTTACATGCCATCGTTTTAGTAAGGCCAGGAGCTACCAGTACTCAGACCGTAGAGACCGGATCTGAAAAGAAAAGAAAGCGATATTAAAAACGTTTTTCTTTCTACTATAATAAATAACATCGATATTTAATAATTTTAGTAGAAATCAGCTTACCCTCTTTTGTTCAAGATGGAATTACCCATGTGGAGATTACCGCCTGTGCATTGGTTGTTTTGAGCTTGATTCAAGTTTGAGCATTGTCTTCCTATCAAACGATTGGAGCGTACAGTCGAGGCGAACAAATCATAAGCTCTGCTATGGGAGCAGGTGCTGATCCAGCAACCGGGCTGAGGATTCCTGCCTCCATTGGGGTAGAAGTTGGTTCCTCCAATAGCATCGAAGATACCGAGCAATCCACCATCGGTATGAATAGCTTCAACGTATACTCCGTCATTGGCCCTCAGAGCATTTGAGTTTCCACCCCACAAGGGACCAGCGGGGTCCAAACATTAAATAGCAGATTAATGTTAATATTATTACAATTACAATACTATGTGTGATGCATGAAATCAAATAGGTAATGTAGGTACCAGTGATTCTAGCAGGACGACGGCCGGCCTGACGACCTGCATTGCCCACAACATGAGCTCCTAAACTAAAGCCGACCAAGTGCACGTTGTTCCAGTTTCCACCAGCATTGTTGATCAGCCAAACGAGGAAGTTGCCCAGATGCTGGCCAATATTAGGTACACCATTGGCAGCAGTATTATAGTTAGAATTGGCTACACCGCGCCAGTCAACAACAATGATATTGTAGTCTTGGACAGCAAGGAAAGCATCCCTGATGATAGGGTTGATGCCAGAGTTTCCGTTGCTGTTCCAGCCGTGAACAATAACTGCTAATGGGCGACTTGCTACGTAGTTGGAGTTCCTCACACTATTGATATTGCCGTTCGTAAGGATCTGTTGGCTCGTTGGATTTTGCCTGGCCAAAAATATAAGTAATTGATTGTTATCACGTCAAACAGAATTTCCTTCAAGAGGCTGTAAGTTACTCTTCACTATTATTTACCTGGTGAAAAGCCAGTATTGGTTATTGGCTCCATTTCTGGACGCAAAAACATTTTCTTCCGCGGGTTCTTCCAAGTCCACTAGATGAGGTACACCCTCACCATCAGGCATCCAAATGTAGCGGCTTTCACCCTCGACATAGTTGCTATTATCACCGGGTATTGTTGGTACCGGGTTGCCAGCGCACACTAGGTAAAAAACAATGTTTTATGAGCAAACCTGGGTGTAAGACTCGTCTTACGGTTGTGTAAAAAGATTTAAAGTTGCAACGGCAAGAAAACATAAAAGTATTATTTTAACGACAAACAATTCGTTTTTTTTCTAGGTTAGCTACAATGGTGATCTGTCCACCAACATAACAACGTCGTTGCATAACATAAATACTTACCTATTCTTTATTTGCACCTACATCTAACTCAGTGTTTGCACCAAAGAGAATGGAATCACTACCTACGTTTTAATTTGCACGCCAAGAAACAAAATAAAACAAGGAACGAAAACAAAACAAAATTTGAATTTTTATACAAATTCGAAAACGGACAATGCTGCCAGTTTGCGTAAAAAGTAAAAATGTTTCTTGTTTGTTGATGTGCCTATTACAGATACTACACTATAGTCATTATAACACACTGCGCTGGCATCCCAAGGTCCTCTGTATATCTATGATTATTGATACATGATATTTAGTGAATACGTGATTATGATTCGTGATGAAGAGACTTTTCTCAGCCAAAAATCGGTGTCTAAAAAAATACTTACACGCTATGAGAGCAAATAAAACGAGGAGTTTCATGGTTGAATTGAGACTACTAATATTTACTAATGATTCTCAGTATTTATTGCTTTGTATTATTTTCATTATCAATACCTAAATCCGTTGATATCATTCTTATCTCTAAGTATGATTGCCTGATGCAAGGAGATCTGGTTTCCTTCAAACGTATCTAATTCACTGAATTTTTTAGGAATCCGAATGTTATGTACAAATTCGAAATCATTACATCATTCGATTGCTGTAATTTTTTCTAATTTGTAGTTTTAAATAAACATTGTACCTATACTTTACGTTGGTAAGCCCATCAATAAAGTTTTTAGACAGGACCAGCCTCGCGCAACTCTCTAACAAAAAAGCGTTATATGAAACGTGCAGCGCCGCCATTAAATTTCAACGGTTGCACACGTTTCATACATTCTTGATCATCGGTCACAACCAGTTTTTAGTATAGAAGTCCCGACTCTTATAACGTAGTGAGTTACATTCTCTTTGGACAGGACTACGTCTGTCGGGTCAGCTAGTACTTTAATAAAATCTCCTATTTGTAAATTACCTAAAAACTCGAAAATAAATATGTAGGTAGGTGAACAATATATATTTATGTATAATAAGTATTACGATTTATATACTTTACTGAAGTACCTAAAAGTACTCAATGTTTTTTAATTTTATGAGTGCAACATAATAACAGGTATTTACAAATTGCACCGTACTGGCATAATAGATACTCTTTCTTATACTGTGGTAAAGGACTAATGGTCTATGCATTTTCTTACATTGGGTAGGTACGTGTAATCTACTATTATAAAACTGTAACAGGAAGTTTGTCTGTACATTGAAGATATTAACAAAAAGAAAGTTACGATATGGTTTTTAGGTGTCCCTGATTCCATTTCACAAATTTTTGGATTTTTTGTCTGTCTGTTTGTTTGTGTGTTTGTTTGTGTGTTTGTTTGGGCGTTTGTTTGTGTGTTTGTTTGTTTGAACGAGTATCACGCAAAAATAATTTGTGCGGACGAAGTCGCGGGTTAACGCTCGTCTGGTAATAAAATTGTTAATCGATTAGATACAGAATATTTGAGGTATTATTGCCAGATTAGTTCCTTGTATTTGAAAGATACATTTTGGAAAAATACGTCATCTGTGTTCCTTAACCAGTTCCAAGCTAGGTATCAACTTACATCAAATTATTTTACTCTGATATAAGGGCACATACACTGGTTGGGTTTCTAAAATACACTGAGAAAAATGATTGTTTAACAGTAACCATAATTTGGCTACTAGTAGGCCCTAATCTAGGGACTTGCGAACTACTGGTTATCAGTAACAAAATCAAGTTCGTTTAACTGTGTTGTGTGACTAGCAGCCTAACTTTTTTCCTTTAAATTAACCTAACAATTTGCCTTTCTTTAATTTAACTAGTTGTCTAATAATACCAATCCTATTTGTAAAATAGGAGACAAAGGGTATTGTTTTAACTAATCAAAACGTTTCGTTACCAATATATATACTGTTTGCTTGCTGGTAACTGAACTGTTCATTAAATTTTACTTTTCATCTGCTTACAGGTTACGGTTTCAGTTTGTTAATGTTAACTAAACGGTTTTGTTATTAGTAGACAATGCTAGTTAAGTAATTAGTGACAAAAATACAGAGTGTAGGGATGTGTTGTTTCATTACTATTAAATTTATGAATTGGTTAACAATAATCAAACACGTTGATTGATATTAAGCGCAAAGGTTTGGGTGTGCATAGAAATTGCTTTTGTTGCTGCAACCGCGCTAGTTAGTCTGTGTAAAATCAGTTAACAATATCAAAAACTTAAGTTAATACATACCAAATATAAATCTACATAACTAGTTTTGGACCGATTACGAAACTGATTGTTTAAATTTAACTAAAGTTTATTTCCCTATAACGAAACCTTTAAAACAACGAAACTAGTTTGGTTGATCTTTTTTTTCAGTGTACCTTCAAAGTATTTTTGGAATTTTTTTTTTGCATTTTATGTACCTTAGATAAAAAAAACACAATTTTAGTGATGCAAAGAGTAAGTATACTTAATAAACTTTAACATGAGATTTTCCAGATTAGAAAGGCCATGAGGATCCCGTTCTCAATCCGTAGAGACCAGTTCTGGAAAGAAAGAAAAAATAATGCATTTTTATATTAAAAAGCGGCTGTTTAAAAAATCAGAATACTTATGATTAAACATAACTTACCCTCTTTTGTTCATGACTGCATTTCCCATATTAAGAGAGCTGCCAGAGCACTGGTTGTTCTGAGCCTGGTTCAGGTTTGAGCATAGTCTTCCTGTGAAACGGTTGTTGCGGATAGTCGAAGCGAAAAATTCATAGGCTCTGCTATGAGAACAGGTGCTGATACGGCAACCGGGCTGGGGATTCCTGCCTCCATTGGGGTAGAAGTTGGTCATTCCAATAGCATCGAAGATACCAAGAAGTCCACCATCAGTATGAATAGCTTCAACGTACAAACCGTCGTTACTCCTCAGAGCACTTGAGTTTCCGCCCCACCTGGGACCAGCAGGGTCTAGACCTTTAATAGACAACATAATAATAAATATTTTAAAGAACAATGATACGAGAAGTTATTTTATCAAATGTTTGTTTGATGTAAAGAAAGATGTTATGAGCTTACCGGTGATTCTAGCGGGACGAGCTCTAGTTCGACGACCAGCGTTACCAACTACGTGAGCTCCCAAACTGAAGCCGACCAAGTGAACGTTATTCCAGTTTCCACCCCCATTGTTAATCAGCCAAAGGAGGAAATCGCCAAGATGCTGGCCAACATTTGGTACTCCATTAGCGGCCGTGGTGTATGCAGAGTTAGCAAGGCTACGCCAATCTACCACTATGACATTGCAGTTGCGGACGGCGAGGAAAGCGTCCCTAACAAGGGTGTTGATTTCAGAGTTTCCGTTGCTGTTCCAGCCGTGAACAATGACATTCAACGGTCTGTTTGCTCTGTAGTTGGAGTTCCTGACGCTGTTGATGTTGCCGTTTGTAAGGATCTGATGGTTTCTAGGATTTTCCCTGTTGGATGGAATACGATTGCTATCAGTCAACAATTATTGAGGATTGACGATTGCTTCACCGACAAGAATCTGGCTCTTGAATAAGATGGTAGGATCTAGATAAATTGCATGTTTACCTACTGTACAAGGGTATTAAAACTACGTCATTTATTAGACCAAGTCGTACTAAACGCGTAGACCTAGGTACTATTACCCTATGACTAAGGTGTGTTCATAGAAAACATGTTATAGATTGGGCTGCAGTTCTTTGAGTGGGGCTGTATTGTTTTATATCTATATTTTCATTACTCGATGTTTTAACTAACCTGGTGAAAAGCCAGTATTGGTTATTGGCGCCATTTCTGCTGTTTAGTATCTCTTCTTCAACAGGCTCGTCTAGGTCTACCAGGTGGGGCACACCATCGCCATCAGGCATCCATATGTAGCGGCTCTCGCCCTCGACATAGTGGCTATTGTCCCCGGGTACCGTAGGCACCGGGCTAGCAGCGCACACTGGTTACATTACACATTAAATAAGTATGGGATGTATTAAATATGACACCCTAAATCATTTACAGTACCCGGAAAACCGGGCTGCGTTCACGACCTTTGGGTGCGGTTGTTTTTTCAACTCGCTCTATGGTACGGAACGACCACGCCAATTTTTCAACTCGCTATGAGGTACGGAACGATCACGGTTGTTTTATAACCTCAAATTTTGACATTGACAGTAATATGGGCTTTCAGGGCTTCCATCATTTCTAAATACAATAAATAAACTCATCTTCCATGTAAGCGAATCAAAAAGTGAATAAAAATAATTTGAAAAACATACTTTTATTCAAAATAAGCGAAAAGTCAAGTAACCACAGATAATCAAAACGTCAGAGTGTTTTATAACCATCGAATTTGATGGTTAAAAGTTACAACTCGTCAGAGGTTCGGAACGGTTGAGTTATGACAACTGAGTTGCAATAGAACGTTTTTCACTGAGGCTCGGATCGGCGTTAGTGCGAAAAGTTGCACTCGGGGTGCACCTGGGGCGTAGGTTCGGAACGCAGCCCTGTAGCGCGCTTTCACGTACAAATTTTGTTTTGCGCAGTCAAGGCCGTGCTGAAGCAGTTTGCCAGCCACTATACCAGGAAATGTTTTCTTATTGCCAATTGAAGTTCGGAGAACAAATTATAGTTAATTCGTTCGTGGGTCTTCTTCCCCATGTTCAATTTCTCTTCCAGAAGTAGGACGGTATTTGAACGTTGAAATTGAAAGAGAAATTAATCTATTCTACATGAAAATAACATATTTTAAGCTTCGTTATTAAACTAATCGCAATCCGCATTGGGGAAGAATGGTGGATTTGCGCTCATACTTGATGGAAGGCCTGTGCCCTGTCGTCGGACGTTGTGATGATGATGAAGAAATGTACATTAAGTATTTATTCTGATGTTGATAAATCTCGTAGAATAGATAACACGTTAGTTCGTTTAACATTTTCATGTATTTTGGGGAATAGTACATTATGATACAAGTGAGCAAAGTCGGCTGTAATGACCAACGCTCACGAGTTTCATACGAAGTTTTCCAACACACTTGCGAGGAAAAAGTTATAAAATTTCCTAAAACACAACTATTATAAACAAATATTTTTTTGGAAAATGGCCAAGTTTGCTAACTTATAATATACTAAAATGATGCTCACGATTTTAATAACAACAACAAAATAAACAAAGAGTGGTAAGTACTTAAATATACTAACGGGCTATAAGGGCGAAAATCACTAGGAGCTTCATCTTGAAGACTACGAACAGAAAGTGACGTTCACTGGTATTTATTGTAAAGATGCAAATAAATCCAATTAGATAGGTATCATATCTTTTAATCTGCTTGTCAACGTTGGTCTTAGGGTTCAATGAATAAAATATAGATAATGCAGTTCCGAAAAGCTAATTTCTTGATGAGCGATTATGGTACTTATACATAGATAGCGAAATATAAATGACAGAACCCTTGCAAATGTTATCGAGCTTCGTGCAATCAGAAATACCAGTCATCACAAATCTGAAAATAATTATCATCACAATCACATTAATTAATTTAATTATCTTGTTATTTAATTAGATTGATGAGAATTACTTCGCACTTTGTAGTGTATCTACTGAATTTCCATGGGGTGATGTGCTGATTCATCGCCGCTTAGCAATTTAGTCAAGGAAAAATAGCCTAATTTGTTTGTACCTATTTTTGATGAACACATGATTTTTATTTCAGTTTTACATAATAATTTGCAAAATTTTGTAGCATCTTCATAATCGACACGACTCGAAAATATTATTATTTTGTCATCATCATCCTGCCACCTGCCTGACGCTAAACCTCTTTGAAACTTATTAAAATGGACAACATTTTCAATTTAGGACAGGTACCAAAATTCGAAAACCGGATGGAGAATATGTCATAAAGAATCAAGAAACCGACCGCAGATGGCGTCGGACTTTATTGATCATCTGGCTCAGGCAAAGTTTTTACATGAAACGTGCACCGGCGCCATTAAATTCCTTTGAACGCTCGCACACGTTTCATACGGATATCGGTCACGACCAGAGTTTAGTATGGAAGTCCCGACTCTTATAACGTAGTGAGTTACATTCTCTTTGATCTGTATACCTAGTCAATTCTAGTCTAAAGTCAAGCCAGTATACTTAGGTTTTTTTAATTCTCAAGGATTGTTTTTGAGGATATTACAGAGCCTAGTGGTAAGCTCAAACGCGAATTGCGCGAACACCACGTGAAAAACAACTGCTCGCGGTAGAACATGCAACGCGACTCATCGTTTTTACCCGACTGCGCGACGCGAAAGAGGGTAATGTGTTTATCAGCCTGTATGTATGTAAGTTTGTTCCTTGAGGCATTCTAGAGACCAAACGCGTGGACCGATTTTGATGATTCTTACGTCGATCCACCAAAGACATGATAAATAATCAAAATCCTAATGGGACCTAGAATGGGACCCATTAAAAATTCTAGACCGGATCCAATTTTCCCAATAATGCGTCCCGACTAGACTATACTGGAGTTGTTTTATTTTAGTGTTTATTTAAAGTTCACTTTTTACGCAGTTGGGTTATTTATTTTTCCTTTTTTTTTAAATACCTTAAATCTAACGTCACGCCAATAACATTGTTTTGAGGTATAGACATAGACAATACCTATGCCAGCTTCCTGTTGTTTTGTCACGATTTGCAGATTTGATATGGCAAGATTGATAAATTAAGTTAATAAATACACAATGTGATTATCGGATTAACTGCGAACGTTGATTCCGTTGGTGGTATGGATGGATCAATTATTAAAAGAATTTGGCGTCTAAAAACGTACATATTTAAAGATGCATGTTTAGACAAATATTATTATGACTACTTACCTACTCTATTATGGACTCCGTGAAGTTTGGAGAAGTTTATGAAAAAATCCTAAAAATGTAATTTACTCCAAACTAAAAAATCATACCTATACAATTTTCTTTGTCATGTTCCCGATAAGATAGATTATGCAGGGTGCAATTGATATCATTAGCATCCTTTTAAACTAAGAGTCTACCCATCAAACTAAACAACTTTCACTATGGGAGCAAGCCGATCGGAGCAAATAAAAAATCTGCTGTTCCATACTAAAATGCAATGTCGACGCGCGAGTTTGCGACTCAAATGCAGACTTCAACAGCAGATTTTTTTTGCTCCAATCGGTTTGCTCCCATAGTAAAAGTTGTTCAGTTTGATGGGTAGACTCTTAGTTTAAAAGGATGCTAATGATATCAATTTCATCCTGTAAGCAAGTATATTTGTCTTGTATTACTACAGTATGGATCTACAGATTTCATAAATCAGATTACGGAGTTTCCGTCGCTGACATAATAGACCGTAGTGCACCATTCCTAATTTTCATAGTTTTATATTTTAACTTAACAATCTAGCTTTTAGTGACCTCGTAATAGTAGATTACACACCGAGGGCAAGAAATTAAGAAAGGTCTCAGATCTCATGTAATCAAACAATGACATTCTTTCAGAAAATGAGAGATGAAAAATATTTTCCGGGCAGTAAATAAAAAAGCCTCTCCGGGTGGAAAGCGTCAACTTTCGTCCCGCTGAGCTAAACGAAGTGGCCGCTTTCTGCCTCTGTCGGGGAGAAAAATAGAGTACTAACCTCGGGCAGTAAATAAGGAAGCCTCAGATCACATGTTTGTTGACTTTCATGAGGTCTGTGACATTTCTTACTTTCCTGCCCTCGGTGTGTAATCTACTATAGTCGTGTTGGCGTCCGGATCAGAATAGCACCAAGTCAAAAGGCTGCTAAGTCTTTAACGTATCGTCAATTTCTCTGATATCCGTACCGGGTGGTTAAAGGTTTGAAGCACTGAATTCCACCCCTTCTCTAGTTGTAGCAGTTTCCCGTTCCATCAGTTCCAAGATTTTTGTATACGTTAATATCTAACGTAGTTTCAATATAGATGCACATTTGTTAGGTAGTTATTACTAATTACTACCTAATTACTTGATAGATGCCTACTCATTTCAATACATTTTGAATATATGTCGGTATAGTAGTATACTACTACTACATATATTCAAAATGTATTGAATGATGAATTGAAATTGTAATGTAGGTATATCCTGACCAGAAAAATAAAAAACCTGTTTTGGGGGCGCTGCAATCGACTATACAGGGTCCTACTTAATATGCTGACAGTTTTTTAAGGGGATGATTAGACCGTTAAACTAAATAATTTTCTCTTTATGGGCACCAACATAGAAATCGCGAAAAAAATCTGCTCTTCCATACAAAACTGCAAATCTACTCGTGCCGAATGTGTGGGACAGCAGATTTTTTTTTAAGGTCTGATCGTTACCTTAAAAAAGTGTCAGCATATTAAGAAGGACCCTGTATATCCTTTAATGACAATATTACAAGTACAAAAATTAGTTCCAATGATATTCCGCCACATGGTGAGGTTTTTTTTTGTATTGATGGTTAAAAGTAAAACAGAAAGTAGTCAAATGAAGCATTTATTAAAAACTCATTTTCTTAGTAAGGCCAGGATCTTCCCGTAGTCATAGCATGGAGTACATTTCTGTAAAAAAAATACAAAGGAACTATTAGTTTTCCTACTTCAAGGTGGAAACTTGAGGTTCGGGTCACATGAGGCATAGGGGGCATTTAGCCACCAGACCTGTACAAGGTAGCGAGGCGGTGAGCAGTGTAAAAATTCTATCAGTAGCTCGCTTGATCGCGTCAGAAGGAAAATATAAGTGGTTTAGCTTACTCAGCTTAGTGGAATTATGGCTATAATTCCCTCTCTACTACGTTAATGAGAAGAGCTTTAATTTGCAATTCTGTGGGATTATATAGACTCGAATTTGCTTAACGATAGATACACGCGTGATGGCAGGGTGTCAAAATTAACATTTCTCACACACTTGCAAATCAAAGGTTGATTAAAGCCCAATACATATTATCACCATCACAACCCTGATCAATACAACGAACAATACGAGTGTGATTACGAGTAGTAGAGGTAAGTATAACAATATTAGAATCCTAATGAAATTTGAGTTTATTTTGCTTATTCCTTATTACTTTTTATTCTGATGCAGATAATTTTATGACATTTGAAAGTACCTATCACGGACTAGATGTATTTAATAGAATATATTGTTGCTCCTAGTTTAAGTGTAAAAAAGGGGTGAGTGTTAAAACGACGGCTAAGAGCGATGAATGGAAGGGGATGACATATTCCACCGACCTTAAATAATGGAAAATGGGCAAGAGAATGATGATGTTGCTCCTAGTTTCACAATTCATCTAAGTACCTTAATATTGCATTCAAAAGATTTGAAACTCACCCGCGCTTAAATATAATGTCGTTGCCCATGTTCAAAGTAGGAGTTCCCCTGCAATTGTTCCTTCTAGCTTCAGCAAGGTCTGCACACCGGTGTCCAACAAAGCGGTTATAGTAGATACTTGCAGTAAAAATATCATAGGCTCGGCTGTGGTTGCATGTACTGATCATGCAGCCAGGTTGACTCCTGCCTCCATTGGGGTAGAAGTTAGTGCGTCCAATTGGATCGAATATACCGAGGGTGCCACCGTCAGTGTGAATAGCTTCTACGTACTGGCCATCGTTGGCTTGTAGAGCATCAGAGTTACCACCAAAATTAGGCCCCGCGGGATCCAGTCCTGTTCAAAAGGAAAAAAAGTTTATAAATATTTGTCCCTTACGGGATTCGAACCCGCGACCCTCGGCACGCAGGTGTTAGAATATTAGATTTTATTTAATTGAATGATTCGTGAGTCGAGTCTTGAGTCGTATCATGAGTTTGAATCTAAATTATTTATGTCAATCGAGTCATCTACATTTCTATTTTAGACTGGCAACATCTATTAAAAACCAAACCATTGTTGACAGTGTTTAGTAACTTATTATGGTGAATCTTGTTGTAATTGTGATATTAATTATACAGTTATAATCATCCTAAAATCATAGTATAATTTGTGAAGTAATAATTATAGTTTAGAAATGATTAACTACGTATTATAATATTGTAAACAAACTTCATTTCCTTGATGGATTTGCCGCCATTCCGAACCATCGTGAAGTGTGGTGGTAAATCTATAAAAGAGGTGGTTTGTCATAAAGTGAGGAATTCTACCAAAGATCACAGAGGTGGTCACGCTGCCCAAGTGTAAGTGTTACGCCATATTTATTATTTGTTCAGTATAAGTAACTTGTGTTTGCTACCGTATAATTATGGTTAATTTATAATACCTAATTCTTATGTGTGATTTTCTATAATGTGTTTTGGTTGTCCTATATGGAGTTTCTTTGTCTGGTTCTTCTCCATATGCCCTATGGTTTAGATAGGAGGACACTAGTGAATCAGAAGTAATGTAGAATCAAAGATATAAAATATATTCAAAGATATATTAAGGATAGTCAAAGAATTAAATAATATTCGACTATTCTGATTCTGGCCTTTCATTTGAAATAATTTCTGTACATATACTTTCCTCATCCTCATTGTAGACCAGTGTCCTGAACTGGGGACGGCAGATGGGATGACGATGGTATCATGATAACCTTTCCTTTTCTTATGGGGCATCTGGTCCAACATACACAACATACACATACACATAATATGATAGGTTCGATACGATGTAGGAACACTATCAAAATATATTTAGCCTTGATGTGCTTTAATTATATTAAATTATATGATAAATTGGTCGAATAGTTTATGAACCTAATCCTGACAATATGCCATGAATATTATAGCCCCTAGCTCTCCCTATAATCTGACACAGGCAGGTTCACTAGAGACTGTGCTACCGGGCCGTATATGTCTATATCACTAATTATCATCTATTTATTTTAAAATATGCGCTACGGTCAAATTACGTTTCTTTGACATCGTGCGATCCGGTCGACAATATGGTGAACGTACCCAAACAGCGCAGGACTTACTGTAAAAAATGCAAATGCCACAAGACCCACAAGATGTCTCAGTAAAAAAAGTCAAAGGAAAGGCAAGCCGCCCATAGGTAGGAGACGTTACGATCGCAAACAACAGGGTTATTATTATGGTTGTCGGTCCAAACCCATCTTCAAGAAAAAGGCGAAGACCACAAAGAAAATGTAGTACTGCGTCTTGAATGCGCCGACTGCAAGGTACGATCACAGGTCGCCCTGAAGAGATGCAAACACTTCGAGCTCGAGGAGACAAGAAGAGAAAGGGACAGATGATTCAGTTCTAGAGCAGCAGACGATTCAAACGTCGCACTACCTCGTTCGTACTCAACTACTCACCTCTCCTCGTACCATCAAATAGAACGGTCTTCTTAATATGCTGACACCCTTTTTTAAAGGGATGACTAGACCGTAAAATTGAACATCTTTCTCTATGGCACCAACATCGAAAACGCGAAAAAAAATCTGCTCTTCCATACAAAACTGCAAATCTACTCGAGCCAAATGTATGGGACAGCTGATTTTTTTTTCGCGATTTCGATGTCAGTCCCATACAGAAAGTTGTTCAGTTTGATGGTCTGATCATCCCCTTAAAAAAGTGTCAGCATATTAAGAAGGACCCTGTATATCGCTTTTGATTCAATCTTTAAGCGCAGATATATAAGGTCTAACAAAATCAGCTGAAACTGTTTTAAGGGGATGATCAGACCATCAAACTGAACAACTTTCTTTATGGGACCAATATAGAAATCGCGAAAAAAATAAATCACCTGTCCCATACAACACTGCAAGTATCATGTGTCTACCCAAATGTATGGGACGGCAGAATTTTTTTTTCGCGATTTCGTTATTGGTCCTGTTGAGAAAGTTGTTCAGGTTGATGGTCTGATCATTCCGATGACGATGGTTTGGTTCGCCCCGTCCGAAAAAGTTCCGTGGTGAGCATGCAGCATTGTATCACTATACAACGTGTTAATGCAAAGATTTTTTTTTGGTCGTCGTATCTAGACCAAAAAAATCATTGGTGTTAATGAATAAACGCAACATTAGAAAATACTTAGTTTGTTTAGAATCGGGAGCAGAATTGAATCAAGGTTTCAACATAAGTTACATATTTTCAAAAATTTAATAATTTGTTTGGATAAATTAAAATTTATTGAACTAGATGTCAATATTGTCAATCCACCGCACGAGCACACTCACATACTTACTACCAAAACAATATTCTTAAAATGTACCCATGAGCACGCTATCGCTTTCATTCTAGGTATTTTTTTTTGGCATGAAAACTTAAAATGGGAATAACTTTAAATTTTAATTAATAAAATAATGAATTGATTGTCTCAATGCATCTATTTCATTATAAATCAGTTGGGGTGTATGAGGTTTTGCGTTTATTCATTAACACGTTGTATACAATTTGGGTACAATTATCTTTTCTGCGACTTTTCACAAATCATTGAAATATTTTATCGCTGTTTTATTATTTAATATTTATATGTTCGCATGCCGTGATTTTAATCAGCCAGTAGGTTTAGAAACAAAAATACTTAAATGATTATTTTATGATTATATTTAAATGATTGCATTATCTACAAAGTAGCAATTAAAGCTCTATAGTCTTTATCTAAATCTGATAAAAACATTCTTGTCTTATATATGTAAAAGCCCGAGATAATACTAGTAGTTAAATATTGGGCATTCTACTCCATCTCGTTCCTTCAAGCTCACGCTGTTCGCTTTCAGTCACTCGCTGATGTAGATCGCCCAATATTTACAAAGATACCTTTCGTTCAATCATTCCCGATCGAACGCTTTCCCAATGTATCGGTTTGTTGTGAACTGTTGTGAAGGTCATCTGAACACAAATTGAAATTTATATATACAGTTAGGTATGGTTACGCCTTTTATCTCATTCGTTCGCATGCAAAAAGAACGAGAGCTGAGGCGCTATAGCGAGCGCTATATCAGGCGACAGCCGGTGCAGATACATGATTATAATATCAGATACCACGTTGCAACCGAACACGAATGACGTTAAAATTAAATAAGTAATAATTTCAATAATGTCTTTAAAAATAGATGATGTTGTGGAAGTGGTTATTGTTAAACGGAATGAATATGGAATTCATAATGTTAGAATAATCGGTTTGGACTATTACGAAGGTATTTTAATACCGATTCGCCACAAAAACCAATATGGTACATGGACTGGAATTTATTATGAAGGACTCAAGGTACCTGCTCGTGTGATTAGAATGAACAATCAATTTGTGGATTTTGCAGAAGTAGCAAAACGATGAAAGAAAAAATAGGGTTATTATCTACCAAGACAAGAATATAAATAAACATTGTTTTCCAACAATACTTTCATTCTTATAGAGACATTATCCTTATTTGCCAAAATGAAATTCGTGAAACAACCGCAAACTTTAAAAGTTGAAAACCTGGGTATAAATTCTGAGAATGTTACTTCTCGTCATGGAAGTCTCCTACCAAATTCTATAAGGTGCTTAATTTGTGGACCGTCAAACTGTGGAAAAACTAATTTAGTCATTGGTCTTCTTCTACATGAAAATGGATTAAATTATCGAAATGTGTATGTTTATTCCAAGACCCTTCATCAACCCAAGTACAGATTCTTAGAGAAAGTTTTAAATATGGTTCCAGGTATATCTTTCGCAAAATATCATGAAAATGAGAAAGTATTGAGTCCTCAAAATGCAAAATCTAACTCTATTATAATATTTGACGACGTTGCATGTGAGAACCAAAATAATATTAGAGATTATTTTGCAATGGGCCGTCATAAACACATAGATTGTTTTTACCTTAACCAGACTTATACCAAAATTCCCAAACAGCTTATAAGAGATAATGCGAACCTTTTAGTTATCTTCAAACAAGACGACGTTAATTTAAAACACATTTATGATGAGCATGTCAATACAGATATGACGTGGTTCGATTTTCGAAAGATGTGTTCAAAAATATGGAATGAGTCGTATAGCTACTTAGTGATTAATAAAGATTGTGATAAAAACAAAGGGTGTTATAGGAAGAAATTTGACACATTCGTGGTATTTGACTAGGTAGTTGATAGTACATTGATAGTATATAAGTGTATTGTTTTCTTTCGTTTATCATTACGTGCAAATTTTTCAAAGCCAAGAGACGTTAGACAGAATTATAATGGAAAAATCAATAAAAAGGCAAGTTGTTAATGCAGCTGAAGCTGTAAAAAGAAAGGTACGAAAAATGCGTAACATTGAAACTGATAAAGAAAAAATATTTGAAAATGTTTTTAAACCTATAATAAATCCCCTCAACCAAATATTGGAAACAAACAAACAAAGCACTCACAAAAAAAAGGCTAAGGTTAAAAAGAATAAGTCTTTGAAAGAAAGCTATTCCGATGAAACGTCATCTAGTGAATCATATATGGATAAAACAATTATGAAAAGGAAATCGAACATTATGAATAATGAAAAAGATTTATCATTTTCAAACACAGATGAAGATGATATTGATCATCACAGCAGTTTTAATGATCATGATATTAGCAATATGTCATTTAAAACGGTTGATTCAGTTCAGAATAGCCCTACACATAATGCATCATCGTGGTCTTTATCTCCAGAATTTTATGAAGATGTTCCATATGGTGTTAGGAATGAACGTGGAAAACTTATGATGGGTTCAGCTCGTGTAACAACAAATGGAGAATATATATCAATAGGTGGGCATAAGTATGATAACACTCTAGGAATACGCGAACTGATATTCAAAAAACTACCCGACACGAACTTGATAACTTCCGAAGACACACAAAATTATAAAACCATGTTGATGGATACAAATGCGCATAGACGAGATTTTGATTCAAATAAACCAATAAAGAGCAATAAAGGACGAAAATATTTGAATATTATCAGGCCACTATTCAAGCTTCGTAAAGTTTCTGTAAGTACTGATGGTAGTGTTGCTCAAGGATCTGGTTTACCTTCAATGAAAAAGTGGAACAAAGATGTGGACTATGTTTACTGGGACGATCCTAACGAATTAGTGGAAAGACTGAAGATATTAATTGCATCTCGAGATGCAGGTAACACTGGGTTGGATAATGAAATAATATCAGTCATAGAGGAATTGCGTGAAAGTGGAATTATTGTATAATAAATATAATAATCATAGCTGATTTCTTTCATTTGTATATCAACTTTTCAATTGATAGGCTCATCATGAATATTGATAAATTCGGACATCATATCCATAAACGAATGCGTTTATCGGAAATATTTGATTTCACTGATAAAACTTTGTTTAAAACAGAAGGAGGAGAATTTGATTTGAAAAAAGCAAGACTGAGAGGTGTTAAAATACCTTCGTCAGATGATGATGTAGCTAATAAAGAATATGTTGATAATGTTGCTAAATTATATTATAGCAAGGATGATATTCAAGCACTCCTTAAAACTATAAAAGCAGACGTAAACAAGGTTTTAAGTCACTTCAAAAAGGAGCTCTATACTAAAACTGAAGTAGATAAAATTGTAAAAGCAAAATGATAAAACAACAAATTGTAAAAGAACTCCATAAAGCAGCTCGAAAAAAATTTATACGGCGATCTGTGATTCTAAAAGGAATTGATGATCTATGGCAAGTTGATTTAATAGATTTTTGTTCATTAAAAACCCATAACAAGGGTTTCAAGTTTATCTTAGTAGTAATAGACTGTGTTTCTAAATATTCATGGGCAGTTCCAGTTAAAACCAAAACAAAATCTGAAATAACACAGGCGTTCCATCATGTATTGCGTACAAGTCATCGTTGTCCAAAAAATTTACAAACTGACATGGGTAATGAGTTTTATAACGATGAGTTTGAACAATTAATGAAATTATGTACCATCAATCATTATTCTACATTTTCTATAAAAAAAGCTTCAATTGTTGAGAGATTAATCAGAACATTAAAAAACAAGTTGTATCAAACTTTTAGCTTGAATGGTAGTTACATGTGGATCAAAGGACCGCTAGATGATGTAGTAAGGGCATACAATAATACAAAACATCGTATTACAAAACATAAACCGATTGAAGTTACTCAAGCTAATGAAAATATAGTAATGGGTAACATTAAAAAATCACAGATTTTGTTATCAAAACCTGATAAACAAATGCTCTCAGAGGGTGATTACGTTAGAATAAGTAAATATAAAAGTGTTTTTCAAAAAGGGTACACTCCAAATTGGTCGACGGAAGTTTTTACAATTAAAAAAGTTAATAATACTAATCCTATAACATACATTATTGAAGATTTACGTAAACAACCTATTCTAGGAACATTTTATACACAAGAAATTCAAAAAACTAAATTTCCAGATGTATATTTAATAGAGAAAATTATTCAGAAAAAGGGAGATAAGATATTGGTTAAGTGGTTAGGTCTCAGTGATGATGAAAATAGTTGGATTGATAAAAAGGAAATAGTATGAATTTAGTATTCATTAGCTACTGAGATATGAAAGGAGGCGGTCTTATTAATAACTTAATAAATAATCTTCCATTCGAGTTACACTTACCTGGATATAATTTTTGCGGACCTGGTACTAAACTACAAAAGCGATTATTGCGAGGTGATAAAGGTATTAATGATTTAGACAACGCTTGTATGCATCACGATATAGCTTATTCCAACCATCAAGATTTAGAAAATCGTCATAAAGCTGATAGAGAGTTGTTAAGCATGGCTAAACAAAGACTTCGATCAAAGGATGGTGCCCGGGGAGAAAAACTTGCTTCTTGGATAGTAACCAAAGCCATGAAAGCTAAATTAAAATCAGGAGCAGGAGTAAATGGGTTTAAAAAAGCTGTTTCGAAAATCAAGTCTCACCTCAAAAAGTCGAAACCTAAGAATACAAAGGCTGCAATAAAATGTGCTTATTTAGCTGCAAAAAAATTTCTCTTAAATAAGAAAAGTGTTCGATTACCACGCGTAATACCACTCCCAAAAACAGGTGGAATTCTACCTTTACTACCAATCTTTGCAGGCCTTTCAGCCTTAGGTACACTAGCAGGAGGAGCAGCTGGCATTGCAAAAACTGTAAACGATTATAAGTCTGCTCAACAAAATCTATGTGAATCTCAACGTCATAACAAAATGATGGAATCGATTTCTTTGGGAAAGGGTTTATACATTAAATCACACAAGAAAGGCGCTGGACTGTTTATTAGGAGTTCAAAAAACTAAACAATAGGTTACCTAAACGAGCCCTTACCAACTTAGATATTCTAAAGTATGCCAGCGATATACCATACTTTATAATTAAGACATTCATTTGAATTCAATTTTGTATCATAACTATAACTTTTTATTTCTTAACCTAATTACATTTTACAGTACGATATCATTTTTAATTAATTATTAACATTAAGTAACTAAAAAACATTAAATCAAAATAATAATTAATTATGAAATTTCTTGTGTCTTCAATGCATTCATCATCATCACCTGCTCCCCATCACCTGCTCCCCGGTGATAACTCGCATCAGTTTAGGTAGGTAGGTATCTGAAAAAAGGTAGGTATCTAGTAAATGATAGGTAAGTATAATAATTTCCTAGTAGTTCAGCAAAATTGATAATAAAATATATTATTATGCCCGCATAATAATACTAACCTGTTAAATTTACTGGTAGAACTCTGAGCAATCTCTTAGTCCTCTCGAAATACAATGTATGGTTTGTGACATGGATTTCAACACTGGATCCTCGTAATGGTGCACTGCATAAAATGATCTTACTATTTCCCGACTTTCTACAGTTGTTTCTCGTTCCACTATTTTATGCATCTCAATCTTGATGGTGAATTTGGGCAAGCCCTTATCAAAACCTCTTGCAAGGTAACTAGCTTTAACTGCGCTAGTCGACATGTTACAATATTGTGATGCTCCGTAGAAAAGAACAGTCGATCGAATGACGTTAATTTATTGAATTAACAGGTCACCTCGTGGCATTTAATTTGATACTTACATGTAATACGATATTTTTGAAGGAAACACCGGTACCCACCTGCATATATATTCTGAACAAGTATAGACTTGTAGATTTGCAGTGTATGCAATTTCTCAGACGCTGGAATGCTCTATCACTTAATGGACACGTGCCTAAAAGCAAGTTCAAGCTTGTCTATTTGGTGTTAAATTACATTTGTACTAGAATTTTGGCATAATGTAAGTTTGCTATTCAGTTAGAGATTATTTCAATTTGTACCGTGTGTTATTGTAATAGTGATTATTTTTAATAAAACTCATACAGGTCGTCTAATTCATAAAAAGGTAAATAAACAGTCATTTGTACAGAAGCACATGAAGAAGTAGCTTGATTTTTCCGTCTAATATTTTATCAAATAGGTAAGTTTATTAAATTAAAATTTTCGTAAGTACTTATTTGTAAGTAAAGGTTTTCATTTTATCTGTTTTTTATTTCAGATCATGGATGACATTGCTAACCCATACTACCATGCCCAAGACCCCTTCGCCAGATTCGATGAGGATTACCCGGAGTTAAGAAATCGAGTCGTTGAGGAACCGGAACAACCGAAGGAGAGAAAAAAACAAATAAACGAGAAATTACCAAAAAGAAACCGTGTAATCTGCCAAAATCATATGTGATTACCACGAGACTAAATAGACCACTTCGGTTGGTTAAAATACAAGTCCATGATATTAGCGGAACTCTCTGCAGTAATGAAGACAGTCCTCTTTTAAGCGCGCAGTACGTTGTCACTGAAGAAATAGATGACATCATGGATCAGACGGAAAGCTTAATCACTAAGATTTCGAAAAAACTAACAGATTATAATTTTTGAAGTTAATAATACGTATAATATATGTATTAGTTGCTATAGTCATAATTTAAGACATTTATTATTGTGTAAATGAAATAATGCTTTTCGTAAGACCTATATTTTAAGTTCAATTTGTTAATAAATTTAATATTAATTTTGTAATAGTTTATTACTTAATAAATGCAATATTACATATTTTATGTATTTTTAATATCGTGGTCATGCTATTATGTTAACAGAAAGTGTAGGTAACAGTTCAATGTCAAACTAATAATACAAAACAAATAAATTAATTTTAAGAGTTGATTAAGATATACAGGGTCCTTCTTAATATACTGACACTTTTTAAGGGGATAATCTGACCATCAGACTGAACGAATTTCTCTATGGGACCAACATCGAAATCGCGAATAAATAAGATGTCTCAATACAAAGTTCTTCAGTTTGATGGTCTAATCATCCCCTTAAAAAAGTGTCAGTATACTTAGAAGGACCCTGTATTTATAATATCATTGTTTTGTACTGTGTTTCACCTCTGTACGGTTCGAGTGCTTAAATAAAGTATCTTTCGTTATCAAATCAAACCAAAATAGTGGTTAAATTATACCTTAACCATTCAAGACAAGAGAATGAAAACGAGCCGTTCATTCATAACGCCTGCTATAAAAAAATTGCAATAGTATTTATTTATTGTATTGATTGATGGTTTTAAAATTACATAGGAGATTAAATGAAAAAAGTAACTAATAAGAAAAATATTTTATTGCAAATAAAAATATAAGTTTACAAACTAAGTTTACTAAGCTAAGGTACCTACTTATAGATAAACAATTTTTATTTAAAAATTCAGTATTGAAGTGTGACCCCATGCTCTAGTACACACTTTGTCAGCAGAAATCAAGCGCTTGTCATCATTTCCTGATAGGGCCACTTTATTTACACATTGTGTAAATATTTCGTGTTTTATAGATTTAAATAAAACGTTAGTTTTTCTGATAATATGCCCCTGTAATAGTGTATTTTCATAATCAGAAATATCCATTTCGCGAATAACTGATGTTTTAACCCCTTTTGCTTTTTTTATTACATCATCAGTGGTTTTAATACAATAGAGCTTAGAGCGAAGACCTACAAATTCAATGATCATTTTCCCTCCCATTTCATCCTTGAAGAGACCCGGTACTTTTTTGCTTTTCAAAGGCAAGCCACACTCGTTATCAACAAGATAGTTACTCGTGTCAAAATATGGTAAAAATACTTTTTTTAAATCCCTGTAATAATCTTTAGTTCTTATATGATAAATGAAACTATCTGTGTCCGTGTAGCACATCTGTATGTTAGTGTCATAGAAAGGTTTAAATACCGAATAGTGGAAGTCATACATATGACTTTTCGATAACTCCAGTACTGTAAACCCGATGTATATTGGCTTGTCTAAAATAATGCGATCTGGCTTTAATTGTACTGCTACCAAGTTTTCGGTAAACACCGACGCGCTGTGAAAATTAGGGCTTGCAATCAGCTTGTCTGCTGTAGTTTTCTTTTTTGTAATGTTTTTACTATCATTCCATTGATTAACCAGTTGCACATTAACTTTTTTTTCGTTATTTTCTAAAGTTTTACCAAAAATGCTATTATTGAGTAATTTGAAAAAGTCTTGTTCAAAAGTTGAGGTAGCCTTTTGGCGTAACCTTGTGTTTAGATCAATGTATTCTTTTAAATAAGGGCTTTGGTTGAACTTAATTACCCTATGAATTTTTTTTAGTAAAAGACCATGTTTCAAACAGGTTTTCAAATGAATATAATGAATGACATACGAATATTTGTCATATAAATTTGGTACAAGTTTATGATCTTTTCCTACTGGTGGTATGCATTTTTCAGGGCAAAACGGAAGATCATTATGTTTGTTATGCAGGTCTTTCGGGTAAATTATATCTACTTCGAGTATAAAACCGATTGGAGAGTTATTTGGAACTAGTGTGATATCCAAAGCATCAATTTCATTTGGTTCTAAAAACCTAAAGTCTGATAATGGTAGAGACTGGCACATGCTATAACCGTATAAGTTATTGCAGTCGATATAAACTACGTACGTATCTGGCTGTGATGAGTCATAATCTGGCAAAAATTTATTATTCGCTTTCGCGTGCCTGTGAGAACACAAGCACACGCCGCCTCTGATACCGCTCTGAATCATCCTCAATATAGCTAAATTATCAATGAGCTCTAGTTCTACGCCTGTCTGTAACAACATAGTTCCAAATGACAAACTTGGAGCAGTGAGATAGAAAGCCGGATCTAATTGATAATGTGTTTTACAGGTGATTCTAAATTTCTCGAAAATATCTGTAAGGAGCAGAACGTCCGTTTTTAGGTAAAGGTCGGTATATTCGCCTAAATCAAAAATATTAAACTCTTTCCAAATTAATTTTGCATGGTCATAGTCCTCTCTAGAAATGTTCTCATTGGTGAGAGTACTGTAAAAATCTTTCTGGGATGGAAGAAACTGTTCTTGGTAACGTTCCCATCCGTCCATGTATTCATAAGGGTAAACGCCCTTACGCGTAAGTAACTGAAACTTGTTATCATTAGGAAAGTAGTCGCGCAAGTACGTGAAGTCACCTTTTTGCATTGTCTTCGTTAGCTTCTCTAGGCTAGTTCCTAAAAATTTTAATGAATCTACGAAACGAAGCTGAAAGAATTCTTTTTCAATTGGTATAAATTTTGTAAAAGAAACATAGTTCTCCTTTGTTTTCGGAATGATTTTCACCGCACCAGGTGCTTCACCTAGTTTTTTTATAAACAAATGACAATCGTAGCCAGATAAATTGTGAAAAAAAATCGGTACGAAAGATGTTTATAGTGCAAATTACAAAGGCTATGTGCTGCACCCCGATAACGACCTGTTATATGACAGTGATCTCTAACCCTATCTGAAAAAAGGAAGTGATTGCAGATATGACATCGACTAGCACTCTGAAAATTTATAGCATCATTTTCACTAAAAATTATAGGGATATCTTTACACAAAATTTTATTAATTTTTGCAATATCTTCATAAATTGATTCAATAAACTTATCAACACAGTCAGGACCGCGATGTGAGACATATCTATTGTAACTTGGATCAGCAGAACAAACAATATGATACGCAAAAGCGGCTGGTATATGATGGTTCAGAATATTTGTATTTTTATTGGTAGTTTCATCACAATCATCACAGCGTTGTAAAAGCGATTCGAAATCGGCATAAATAACAAAGGGGGTATTTTGTTTTCGATCATAATTTTTGAATTTAATAACTGAGATCTTTCCCGGTAACACGGTGACTATGCCACTACACAAATGATTACTTAGTTCTTCTTCTTTCGGGAAAAACACTAAACAAGTATCGCAAAAATACAACTTGCCATGGTGAGAGGTTATTTGACACCTAACAAGTCGAGACAAATCTTTGATCAAACAGTAATGTGTACCGCCATCACCGTTGTCTAGTAACAACAAGTGTATAGTTTTTCTATGTTGTTTATTATTACTCTCAGATTTATAAAGAGGGCCAACAACTGTTTTATTATTTTTTAATCCATAAATAATGAATGACAACGTTGGGTTGTGTTTTTCGAATATTTTTATATCAGAAAATGTTATCAGAAAAGATATATCAGAAACGTTTACTATGTCCCAATAGTTGGGATACGAACCAACCCTTTCAGGGTGGTTCTTTGTCGGACAAAGAAACGCGGTTACACACCAAAGAAAACAGCATTGATCTTTGTTCTTGATGTTTAGACACGCTTTTTTGTTTTTAATAGTTTTCGGCAGTTCGATAAAGCTAGAGCCTCGTAATGGCTGATATTTATTAACATTAATTTCCAAATGCGAATTATTCAAAAAAGCCCAACCACTGTCGCGCTCTTGGAATTCTTCGATTTTCTTTTTCAAAGTATTTAAAGCCTTGGTGATCATTGAATCGAAATTATAGCTTTGGAATATAGTTTCATTTTTAGTTCCAAAGGACTTCATTGATTGGCTATTATTTTTAAACAATAAAAAGATTGCAAAAAGTTCGAAGTTAATTTTTAAACAAGTATGTGTTTTAAGAGATTCATCTAACAGTGCCTTTATTTTATAACGAAAAGAGTTCAAAAACGTATCTAAAGATCCGAGATCAGATTCATTAACAGCTGATATTCTGTATGTCGCTATACGATTACGAAACGCTGATTCTATCATTTCAATACCTTCACTATGAATCTGAGTACATTTATTTTTCCTTTTATGTTCATTACTTCGCAAATGACCTACCCATGCCTTTTTTTCTACAGATTTGCTACACGTTACACAAAAAGGCATTTAAAAAAACTAAAGATGATGGATATTTGTGTATAGGAGATGAGTTTGGAAAACAATACTTATAACTATAATAGTATTTATTATAGGTAGGTACCTTAGAATTACTTATTTTTTTACATTGGAAAAATGGACAGGCTCACTATTTTCAAAGACGGTGAAAGCCTGCCCCAAAAGTTGTTGGATACTGTCCCACTGCGACGACTTCTCGTCGCACTGTAACTTTACAGTCGCCAACGCCTTTTTGTAGCGCTCGAGCCCCGCGCTGCCTTCCCAGTCTTCTATTTTGTAGATTTTGAGATCTACAAAATAGTCTCCGGTACTGACGGTCGTGCGACGAGACTGCCCCGACGATACTCTGCTCGTAAACGTCGATGTTGTCGACGTCGATTTTGAGGAATCTTTCGAGAGCTTCTCTTCCTCCCGAATAATTTTAAAAATATCGACGCTTCCGGACTTTTTCAATGCACTGTAAACCAAAAGAAAATTCATACTTAATTAACTGAAAATTTCTACCCGATTGCGTAGACCTCTACAATGAAGGAAATACAATACATACGCTCACGCCTATGTCCCACGATTCACGATTCTAACACACATCTCTCGCCTTCTCAATATCCATACATTTACAATACAATACGGAACGTGTAAAATAGTATATTCCTATTTTATGAGGCCTGTCTATAATTGAACAACGTTCAAAAATATATATTTTTAATATTATAAACATAAAATAGTTTATTCCTATAAGTAATCAAGTAAAAAGTATTAGTATAAAGAATGGTACCTCGAGCTGGTTTTGCGCTTGCTTGCCGACGTCTTAGAGGAACCACTCGCTTTCGATTCCTTTTTCGGTGGTGCAGTCGCAGGCGTTGGGATAGGCACTGGAGTTGGAGAATGCGCGCGCCTCTCCTGTTCCCACTCCGATCTGAAAAAAATATAAACAATGATAAATTGTTCACTTTATAAAGATGCTAGCACAACTTAATTTAAAGGTAACACACATATATATATTAGCTTGTTTGTTAGCGGCGCTCATAGGGAGGCTCGAATACATTACCGGACGTGGCTTTTGGATGGCGCACCCACTCAGGGGAACGTGTATGAAGAAATGCGCGATACTCGAAGGATTTTTAAATCGAAAAAGCAAATTAAATTAGATATTTTGGCAAAAAATCATTCTAAAAAGCAGTTTGGGAAATTTTGGAAATCCACAAATAGGCTAAATGCTGGGTCGTGCCTTCCTGCGAGCGTGGCTGGTCTGTGCAAGCCCAAGGAGATTGCCAACCTTTTCCAGAGACAATTTAGAGTCGCGTCTTCTTTAGAAAAAGGACCGAGGCCGAGGGTGATCGATGAAGAGGGTACGGGGGGGTCCGGTGAACTTACCATTCTGTTTACGGCTAAAAAAGTTGCCACTGTGATAAGAAAAATGACAAGAGGTAAGTCGCCGGGCCATGACGACCTGAGCGTCGAGCACCTGAAGCATGCGGGGTCGCATCTACCTAGGGTTCTTGCCTTATTGTTTAATTTGTGCCTTAGTCACGGTTATTTGCCGCAAGATCTCATGCAAACAGTAGTAGTACCGATCGTCAAGAACAAGACGGGGGATGCCTCTGACGTGTCCAATTACAGGCCTATTTCGCTGGCTACGGTCGTCGCCAAGGTCTTGGACAGTCTGCTTGATCAACAGCTGGCCGAACATATTGAACTCCATGACGCTCAATTTGGGTTCAGACCCGAATTATCCACGGAGAGTGCCATATTGTGCCTCAAGCAGACTGTTCAATACTATACCAATAGAAAAACACCTGTCTTTGCCTGCTTTTTGGACCTGTCAAAGGCATTCGACCTAGTGTCCTATGAAGTGCTATGTTACAAGCTACGCAGTGATACAACGCTACCATCAGAAGTTATATCCTTGTTTCGGTACTGGTACTGTAATCAGAAAAATAGTGTCAGATGGGCGGGAGCCCAATCGAACGTGTACCGGTTGGAGTGCGGGGTGCGGCAGGGGGGGTTGAGCTCACCCCGCCTCTTCAACCTGTACATAAATCGTCTGATCGGAGAACTCAGCAGCACTCGTACCGGATGTCATATAGATGGCGTCTCCATGAACAACATTAGCTACGCAGATGATATGGTGCTGCTGAGTCCATCAATCTGAGCACTTAGGAAGCTTGTAGCGATCTGTGAGTCATATGCGGTGGCCCACGGGCTCAAGTACAATGTCAAGAAGAGTGAGCTGATGATGTTTAAGACAAATTCTATCAACTACTCCAATGTACCTGGAGTCTCACTCAGTGGCACTCCCCTAGGATGGGTGACAAAGTTTAAGTACTTGGGCCATTGGGTCACTGATGATCTCAGGGATAATTGCGATATTGAAAGGGAGCGTAGGTCGCTGACTGTACGTTGTAATATGCTGGCACGAAGGTTTGCACGATGTACGAAACCAGTAAAAATCACACTGTTTAAAGCATTTTGTCAGTCTAGAAAGACTGACAAAATGCTTTAAACAGTGTGATTTTGCACGTGTAGAAACACGTGCAGCCTTTGGACCCGGTATACGCAACGGGCATACAGCGATCTACGCGTACAGTATAATAACACATTCAGGATACTGATGGGGCTGGCACGGCATTGTAGCGCGTCGGGAATGTTTGCGGAGGCGCATACGGACGACTTCTATGCTATATTGAGAAAACGGTGCGCCTCCATGTTGGGCAGGCTCCGAGCCAGCACTAATGGTCTCCTGAATGTGTTCAAAGACCGGTGGGACTCCCCGCTGTTGCATCACTGGGTGAAGCTCCACACCGGGTTTTTAAAATAAAATGTTTTTGTTGTTTTTTTTTGTTACTAACATTAGCTGTAAGATAAATGTATATACTAACACTATATGGACATCTTGTCTGAAATAAATTATTTGAATTTGAATATATATATATACCAGATTTTAAGTCCGATCATAAGCTATCAAACAAAAAAGTTTCATCAAAATCGGTTATGTTGTTTTTGCGTGATGCTCGATCAAACTACTTATTTTAAATTTACATTTTTAATAGTACTAGCGTTAACCCGCGACTTCGTCCGCACAAATTATATACCAGATTTTAAGTCAGATCATAAGCTATAAATCAAAAAAGTTTCATCAAAATCGGTTTAGTAGTTTTCGCGTGATGCTCGATCAAACAAACAAACAGACCAAAAAATCCAAAAATTGGTGATATGGAATCTATATGGGTGATAGTATAGGTAATTAATTACCTTGAGCTCTTTTTTCCCTTATCCTTGCTGCTTACATCCGACAACTTCCCAGCTTTCTTTTTCTGCGGTGTTGGCGACAAGGAGCGCGAACCAACAGAACATTCGGAGTCAGACCTGAAACATTAAATTACATTATTAACATTGTATTGTTTAAGTTAAAAAGTTAAATATTATGTACGACTGTAATTTAACAACACGAAACTAAAAAAAAAATTAGTAGTGATATTGTGGTTTGTATTAATCCTTGGTAAATTTCATTAGCACGATAGGTAAGTAAAGTTGTGAAACACATAAACTAAGGAATGGTTATTACCTTTGCTTGCGCTTGCTGTCTCTGCTTGCGCCTGATGATTTGACAGCCTTGACTTTAGGCTGTGTTTGCTGCGGCACAGGGGCAGGCGATGAGGAACGCGAGCAGTCAGAGAATTCAGAGTCAGACCTGAAAGATTAATAAATCTAGTATCAGAGGACTGAAAACACTAAACACAATGTTGTTATAAAAATTCATAAATAAAATAAAATACTCACTAACATTTTAAATGAACTGCAGCTTCACTTTTTACTTTATTTTAATTGATTACTGTAGGTAACTCTGAAGCACTTCCTACCGTGAGGGAAATTATTGAAAAACAATGAAATTTCGTTGGAAAACAGGCTTTTTAAACGATTTCATTGCCGTTTCTGTATAGCAGACCAACCAAATTGAATAATGCTAATATAGACCTTAGATACGTATAATTATTAATATTAAAATAACAACAATGCGCATGTACTTAATACGTTTTTAAATATAACAACATCAACTTCCTCCATTCTTTATTTGGAATCACGAAAGATAGCAATTCAGCAATAGGATTATAAACCATATAGGCGCAGCTATTCGTAATAAAAGAAAAAGAAATGCTATCTGCACTTTGTACATATGACCTTTGGAATTATAAATACCGCGGCCCCTTTATAAAATAATTCTAATTAAAATCGATATACAAAAGTGCCTATGAAGTGCTAAATCTGCCCTATTCGCGTGTCCGCGTATTCTGTTCTAGCAGAGTTGGATGAAAGCGATCTTGTTTCGATATACATAGTATCGACACAATACCGGGTGGTTCAGGCTTAGTTGTTATTGTACGAGGCGACTAAAGGATTTCATATGCAGTTTACTAAGTAAAGACTCATAATTGCAAACCTACAATATGCTAAACGTTAGCCTTACTAGAATTGCCTGCAATATAGTTGTCATGTATTAATGTTTCTGACCACCTCGAAAGGAATTATATACAATATGTTAAATGAATAAATATTTTACTTAGACACCTAACAAACGTATCTCAATATAAGTAGTTTACAATACAACAGGTTACAACAGGTACATTATGCTCACGACTATATTCCACAAGGGGGTAGGTACACAATAATTCTAATTTATTAATTAAATTATATATTTCCACGTAAAATCTAATTCCTTTAAACATAAATATACTTACTTTATTTGCACAGTCACCATAAAAACATAAAGAAGTGAATAAAAAGACCATATCGCTAAACCACAATATTGTGACCGTGAATAACGCCCGATCATGCTTCCGCTAGAAATTTTGTTCCCACACAATACATAGTGACGCAACTCACAAGAACACGTGCATCGTCTTTGTCCTTTGAAATATCTCCAAAATACCTGGTTAATTTCAATAAAATTAAAGTTAAAAGGTTTAAGTGAGATGTAAGTGACCAAAGCTATGTGTGAAAAATAAGAAATCGTAAGTACCTATATAATTAATATTTGATTAATTAAAAATTTAGCCCTAAAACTCTTGTCTTATCGATTATTTATTGGAACAATAAATTATTGCATCATAAAAGTAGGTTATGTCGAAATTTTATATTTTATAGTTGCTATTTTTGTTACAATTTTAATAAAACTACCTAATTACCTATAAGTACTTAAAAATTTCATGTTAGAAATACAATGTTATGTGTATTGCAAAATAAATATAATTAATATAGTTATTTATAGATAAATACCTATAGTACAAATTTTGAATTTGCGTTTTACAGGTATGTAACTAATTAACACCCATAAAGAAAAAAGCAGCTGTAAGTGGAACCTGGGTCTGATTTCAGTTTAAATAAGGTAAGGTAATCTTGTACAGCAATAACAAATACCTATAATATCTAACGATTTATAAGTATGTGCTATTACTGGAGGTAAAAAAGGCAGGAAAGATAGGTAAGTTGAGTTTAGTGTGTCTGACTAAACATTGTTTATGGAAGGTCTATGCTAATCAGAATCATGGCTACCTTGAGCATAACAGGTCATGAGCATCGATATGCTTCATAAAGACTTTTGCCAATCTGGTCCATGATTTCTGCAGCTACCTCAATTCACAATATTCATGTCTCTAGCTCACTCTTAAAAGTTTGTCCGAGTATTGTTTGTGAAGAAAATAGGTAGCCAATCAGAATCATGACTCATTGAGCATAACAGGTCACGAGCATCGATATGTTTCGTAAAGGCCTTTGCTAATCTGGTGTAGTTCATGAATTTCTGCGGCTGTTTTGATTCACAATATTCATGATCGTTACTCACTTTGAAGTTTGCTTGTGCATTGTTTGTGGAGAACATAGGTATTTTCCTAATTATGACAATCAAGTTAGTCGGTCACTATCAACTTCGCTTAGCATTGTTTGTAGAGGACATAACATCATAGACATCTTTGGATAGGTTAACCTGATGTGCTATTTTCAAAATCATGATTTAATGATGCATAATCTATTCCATAGAAATTTTAACACTTTATACTACTAATCTGAAACTTTTATGAAAATTAACCATAATATAGATGATTGAGCTGTGCTTTCACAACTGACCGATACCTACATTAGGGAAGCGTTCGATCGGGAATGATTGAACGAATGGTATCTTTCTTAAATATTGGGCAATCTACATCAGCGAGTGACTGAAAGCGAACAGCGTGAGCTTGAAGGAACGAGATGGGGTAGAATGCCCAATATTTAACTACTAATACTATTGTAGATATATTATCTATGATCAACGTGAATAGACTGGAATAGACACCAATTAGGTGGTCGAAGATTTTTGATTGGTTAAATATTCCGAAAACGATAGACAGCCGGAGACGAAAAATTATCGCTTACTTGATACGACACGATAATTTCTTTAAAACTATATTGAAAGGGAAAATAGAAGGGAAGAAAGGCAGAGGAAGACATAGACAAAGTTATCTAGCACATGAGAAAGAAAAGGTAGATGTTGTGTTTGTGTGTCGTACCAAGAACTTATTTAATTCATTTTTTTCCATTATACAGGGTGAAATTGATATCTTCACCCTGTATAATGAATTAGCATACTTTTAAACTAAGAGTCTACCCATCAAACTGAACAACTTTTACTAAGGGAGCAAAAAAATCTGCTGTTCCATACTAAACTACAATGCCTACTCGACTCAAATGTATGTAACAGTTAATTTTTTGCTCCGATCGGTTTGCTCCCATAGTAAAATTTGTTAGTATGCTAATGATATCAACTTCATCCTGTATATTGGACCTAGGTACCTAATGTTCAAAAAAATTACCCTAAACTATGTTAAGAGGATGATCAGAACATTAAACTGATCAACTTTCTCAGTGGGATCAATGTAGAAATTGTGAAAAAACATCCGCTGTTCCATACAAAACTGGAAACCTAGTCGACGCGAATGAAACGATGTATGGCACATCAGATACTATATCATAGAATTTTTGTTCAGTTTGATGGTCCGATCATCCTCTTAAAACAGTTTCTGCTAATTTTGTTAAACCTTGCACAATTATGGGAAAATGAACTGAACTAAAAATGGTAAATATTTACTGTGTGTAAAGTGCAGTGTTGTCTCGATTTTATGTAGGATAAAAAAAAGAAAATACTTA
Organism: Agonopterix arenella; assembly: GCA_927399405.1. Classification (NCBI taxonomy): domain Eukaryota; kingdom Metazoa; phylum Arthropoda; class Insecta; order Lepidoptera; family Depressariidae; genus Agonopterix; species Agonopterix arenella. The sequence goes on from OV656691.1 coordinate 7,545,902, forward strand.
AATATGAAATTCATACATTTATTTTCCTTATGTCTATTTATTTCTTTGCTTATTTTACATGCCATCGTTTTAGTAAGGCCAGGAGCTACCAGTACTCAGACCGTAGAGACCGGATCTGAAAAGAAAAGAAAGCGATATTAAAAACGTTTTTCTTTCTACCATAATAAATAACATCGATATTTAATAATTTTAGTAGAAATCAGCTTACCCTCTTTTGTTCAAGATGGAATTACCCATGTGGAGATTACCGCCTGTGCATTGGTTGTTTTGAGCTTGATTCAAGTTTGAGCATTGTCTTCCTATCAAACGATTGGAGCGTACAGTCGAGGCGAACAAATCATAAGCTCTGCTATGGGAGCAGGTGCTGATCCAGCAACCGGGCTGAGGATTCCTGCCTCCATTGGGGTAGAAGTTGGTTCCTCCAATAGCATCGAAGATACCGAGCAATCCACCATCGGTATGAATAGCTTCAACGTATACTCCGTCATTGGCCCTCAGAGCATTTGAGTTTCCACTCCACAAGGGACCAGCGGGGTCCAGACCTTAAATAGCAGATTAATGTTAATATTATTACAATTACAATACTATGTGTGATGCATGAAATCAAATAGGTAATGTAGGTACCAGTGATTCTAGCAGGACGACGGCCGGCCTGACGACCTGCATTGCCCACAACATGAGCTCCCAAACTGAAGCCGACCAAGTGCACGTTGTTCCAGTTTCCACCAGCATTGTTGATCAGCCAAACGAGGAAGTTGCCCAGATGCTGGCCAATATTAGGTACACCATTGGCAGCAGTATTATAGTTAGAATTGGCTACACCGCGCCAGTCAACAACAATGATATTGTAGTCTTGGACAGCAAGGAAAGCATCCCTGATGATAGGGTTGATGCCAGAGTTTCCGTTGCTGTTCCAGCCGTGAACAATAACTGCTAATGGGCGACTTGCTACGTAGTTGGAGTTCCTCACACTATTGATATTGCCGTTCGTAAGGATCTGTTGGCTCGTTGGATTTTGCCTGGCCAAAAATATAAGTAGTTGATTGTTATCACGTCAAACAGAATTTCCTTCAAGAGGCTGTAAGTTACTCTTCATTATTATTTACCTGGTGAAAAGCCAGTATTGGTTATTGGCTCCATTTCTGGACGCAAGAACATTTTCTTCCGCGGGTTCTTCCAAGTCCACTAGATGAGGTACACCCTCACCATCAGGCATCCAAATGTAGCGGCTTTCACCCTCGACATAGTGGCTATTATCACCGGGTATTGTTGGTACCGGGTTGCCAGTGCACACTAGGTAAAAAACAATGTTTTATGAGCAAACCTGGGTGTAAGACCCGGCTTACGGTTGTGTAAAAGGCAAGAAAACATAAAAGTATTATTTTAACGACAAACAATTCGTTTTTTTTCTAGGTAGGTAAAGTTAGCTACAATGGTGATCTCCAACATAACAACGTCGTTGCATAACATAAATACTTACCTATTCTTTATTTGCACCTACATCTAACTCAGTGTTTGCACCAAAGAGAATGGAATCACTACCTACGTTTTAATTTGCACGCCAAGAAACAAAATAAAACAAGGAACGAAAACAAAACAAAATTTGAATTATTATACAAATTCGAAAACGGACAATGCTGCCAGTTTGCGTAAAAAGTAAAAATGTTTCTTGTTTGTTGATGTGCCTATTACAGATACTACACTATAGTCATTATAATACACTGCGCTGGCATCCCAAGGTCCTCTGTATATCTATGATTATTGATACATGATATTTAGTGAATACCTGATTATGATTAGTGATGAAGAGACTTTTCTCAGGCAAAAATCAGTGTCTAAAAAAATACTTACACGCTATGAGAGCAAATAAAACGAGGAGTTTCATGGTTGAATTGAGACTACTAATATTTACTAATGATTCTCAGTATTTATTGCTTTTAATTAGTGGATTATTTTAATTATCAATACCTAAATCCGTTGATATCATTCTAATCTCTAAGTATGATTGCCTGATGCAAGGGGATCAGGGTTCCTTCAAACGTATCTAATTCACTGAAACTTTTTAGGAATACGAATGTTATGTACAAATTCGAAATCATTACATCATTCGATTGCTGTAATTTTTTCTAATTTGTAGTGTTAGATAAACATTGTACCTATACTTTACGTTGGTAAGCCCATCAATAAAGTTTTTAGACAGGACCAGCCTCGCGCAACTCTCTAACAAAAACACGTTATATGAAACGTGCAGCGCCGCCATTAAATTTCAACGGTTGCACACGTTTCTTACATTCTTGATCATCGGTCACAACCAGTTTTTAGTATGGAAGTCCCGACTCTTATAACGTAGTGAGTTACATTCTCTTTGGACAGGACTACGTCTGTCGGGTCAGCTAGTACTTTAATAAAATCTCCTATCTGTAAATTACCTAAAAACTCGAAAATAAATATGTAGGTAGGAGAACAATATATATTTATGTATAATAAGTATTACGATTTATATACTTTACTGAAGTACCTAAAAGGACTCAATGTTTTTTTAATTTTATAAGTGCAACGTAATAACATAGGTATTTACAAATTGCACCGTAATGGCATAATAGATACTTTTTCTTATACTGTGGTAATGGTCTATGCATTTTCTTACATTGGGTAGGTACGTGTAATCTAGACTTTTATAAAACTGTAGCAGAAAGTTTGTCTGTACATTGAAGATATTAAAAAAAAAAAAGTTACGATATGGTTTTTAGGTGTCCCTGATTCCATTTCACCAATTTTTGGATTTTTTGTCTGTCTGTTTGTTTGTGTGTTTGTTTGTTTGAACGAGTATCACGCAAAAACTACTGAACCGATTTTGATGAAACTTTTTTTGTTTGATAGTTTATGATCTGACTTAAAATCTGGTATATAATTTGTGCGGACGAAGTCGCGGGTTAACGCTCGTCTGGTAATAAAATTGTTAATCGATTAGATACAGAATATTTGAGGTATTATTGCCAGATTAGTACCTTGTATTTGAAAGATACATTTTGGAAAAATACGTCATCTGTGTTCCTTAACCAGTTCCAAGCTAGGTATCAACTTACATCAAATTATTTTACTTTGATATAAGGGCACATACACTGGTTGGGTTTCTAAAATACACTGAGAAAAATGATTGTTTAACAGTAACCAGTGACGGCCCGGTAGCACAGTCTGTAGTGAACCTGCCTGCTGTGCCGAGGGTCGCGGGTTCGAATCCCGTAAGGGACAAATATTTATATGATGAATATGAATATTTGTACCCGAGTCATGGATGTTTGTATCTATATATATGTATTCTATATCGTTGTCTAGTCATCATAATACAAGTCCAGGTACTTTAAAATGTGGCTAGATAATTTGTGTGACAATGTCCAAGATATTTATTATTTATATTAGGTACTGTGTTGTGTGACTAGCAGCCTAACTTTTTTCCTTTAAATTAACCTAACGATTTGACTTTCTTTAATCTAACTAAGCATAAGCATATGCTCACGGCTATATTCCCCGAGGGGGTAGTCAGAGATATTCTGAAACCTCAGAACATCCACGTTTCACTAGTAGTACCGAAACTCTGTCCAGTGTGACGGAGAGTGAGCCCGTCGCCACTAATCTAACTATTAATAGAACTAGTTGTCTAATAATACCAATCCTATTTGTAAAAAAGGAGACAAAGGGTATTCCTTTAACTAATCAAAACGTTTCGTTACCAATATATGTACGCACGGCGACACATCAAGCTATGTTATGTTAGTTTTGTATAGCTTGATGTGTCACCGTGTGTACTGTTTGCTTGCTGGTAACTAAACTGTTCATTAACTTGCTCGTTGTTTGTGTGTTTGTTTGAACGAGTATCACGCAAAAACTACTAAACCGATTTTGATGAAACTTTTTTTGTTTGATAGCTAATGATCTGACTTAAAATCTGGTATATAATTTGTGCGGACAAAGTCGCGGGTTAACTCTAGTTACTATTAAATTGATGAATTGGTTAACAATAATCAAACACGTTGATTGATATTAAGCGCAAAGATTTAGGTGTGCATAGAAATTTGTTGTGTTGCTGCAAACGCGCTAGTTAGTCTACGTAAAATCAGTTAACAATACCAAAAATTTAAGTTAATACATACCAAATATAAATCTACATAACTAGTTTTGGACCGATTACTAAACTGATTGTTTAAATTTAACTAAAGTTTATTTCCCTACAACGAAACCTTTAAACCAACAAAACTAGTTTGGTTGATGTATTTTTTCAGTGTACCTTCAAAGTATTTTTGGAAACAATTTGTGGCATTTTATGTACCTTAGATAAAAAAAAAACACAATTTTAGTGATGCAAATAGTAAGTATACTTAATAATAAATAATAAACATAAGATTTTCCAGATTAGAAAGGCCATGAGGACCCCGTTCTCAATCCGTAGAGACCAGATCTGGAAAGAAAGAAAAAATAATGCATTTGTATATTAAAACGCGGCTGTTTAAAAAATCAGAATACTTATGATTAAACATAACTTACCCGCTTTTGTTCAAGACTGCATTTCCCATATTAAGAGAGCTGCCAGAGCACTGGTTGTTCTGAGCCTGGTTCAGGTTTGAGCATAGTCTTCCTGTGAAACGGTTGTTGCGGATAGTCGAAGCGAAAAATTCATAGGCTCTGCTATGAGAACAGGTGCTGATCCGGCACCCGGGCTGGGGATTCCTGCCTCCATTGGGGTAAAAATTGGTCCTTCCAATGGCGTCGAAGATACCAAGAAGTCCACCATCAGTATGAATAGCTTCAACGTACACACCGTCGTTATTCCTCAGAGCATTTGAGTTTCCGCCCCACCTGGGACCAGCAGGGTCTAGACCTTTAATAGACAACATTATAATAAATATTTTAAAGAACAATGATACGAGAAGGTATTTTATCAAATGTTTGTTTAATGTAAAGAAAGATATTATGAGCTTACCGGTGATTCTAGCGGGACGACGGTTAGCTCGACGACCAGCGTTACCAACTACGTGAGCTCCCAAACTGAAGCCGACCAAGTGAACGTTATTCCAGTTTCCACCCCCATTGTTAATCAGCCAAACGAGGAAATCGCCAAGATGCTGGCCAACATTTGGTACTCCATTAGCGGCCGTGGTGTATGCAGAGTTAGCAAGGCTACGCCAATCTACCACTATGACATTGCAGTTGGAGACGGCGAGGAAAGCGTCCCTAACAAGGGGGTTGATTTCAGAGTTTCCGTTGCTGTTCCAGCCGTGAACAATGACTTTCAACGGTCTGTTTGCTCTGTAGTTGGAGTTCCTGACGCTGTTGATGTTGCCGTTTGTAAGGATCTGATGGTTTCTAGGATTTTCCCTGTTGGATGGAATACGATTGCTATCAGTCAACAATTATTGAGGATTGACGATTGCTTCACCGACAAGAATCTGGCTCTTGAATAAGATGGTAGGATCTAGTAAATTGCATGTTTACCAACTGTACAAGGGTATTAAAACTATGTCATTTATTAGACCAAGTCGTATTAAACGCGTAGACCTAGGTACTATTACCCTATGACTAAGGTGTATTCATAGAAAAAGTTACGATTGGGCTGCAGTTCTTTGAGTGGGGCTGTATTGTTTTATTTCTATATTTTCATTACTCGATGTTTTAACTAACCTGGTGAAAAGCCAGTATTGGTTATTGGCGCCATTTCTGCTGTTTAGTATCTCTTCTTCAACAGGCTCGTCTAGGTCTACCAGGTAGGGCACACCATCGCCATCAGGCATCCATATGTAGCGGCTCTCGCCCTCGACATAGTGGCTATTGTCCCCGGGTACCGTAGGCACCGGGCTAGCAGCGCACACTAGTTACATTACAAATTAAATAAGTATGAGATGTATATTACACCCTAAATCATTTACAGTACCCGGAAAACCACTTGAAAAACGGTGGGGGTGAGAGACCTTTCACGTATAAATTTTGTTCTGCGCAGTCAAGGCCGTGCTCAAGCAGTTCGCCAGCCACTATACCAGGAAATGTTTTCTTATTGCCAATTTAAGTTTGAAGAATAAATACTAGTTAATTCGTTCGTGGGTTTTCTTCCCCATGTTCAATTTCTCTTCCAGAAGTAGGACGGTATTTGAACGTTGAAATTGAAAGAGAAATTAATCTATTCTACATGAAAATAACATATTTTAAGCTTCATTATTAAACTAAATCGCAATCCGCATTGGGGAAGAATGGTGGATTTGATGGAAGCCATGTGCCCATAATTGATGGAAGGCCTGTGCCCTGTCGTCGGACGTTGCGATGATGATGAAGAAATATAAATTAAGTATTTATTCTGATCTTGATAGATAGGTAGAATAGATAACACGTTAGTTCGTTTAACATTTTCATGTATTTTGGGGAACAGTACATTACGATACAAGTGAGCAAAGTTGGCTGTAATGACCAACGCTCACGCGTTCCATACGACGTTTTCCAACACACTTGCGAGGAAAAAGTTATAAAATTTCCTAAAACACAACTATTATAAACAAATATTTTTGGAAAATTGCCAACTTTGCTCACTTGTATCATAATATACTAAAATGATGCTCACGATTTCAATAACAACAACAAAATAAACAAAGAGTGGTAAGTACTTAAATATACTAACGGGCTATAAGGGCGAAAATCACTAGGAGCTTCATCTTGAAGACTACGAACAGAAAGTGACGTTCACTGGTATTTATTGTAAAGATGCAAATAAATCCAATTAGATAGGTATCATATCTTTTAATCTGCTCGTGAGCTTTGGTTTTAGGGTTCAATGAATAAAATATAGATAATGCAGTTCCGAAAAGCTATAATTTCTTGATGAGCGATTATGGCACTTAAGTACATAGATAGCAAAATATAAATGACAGAACCCTTGCAAATGTTATCGAGCTTCGTGCAATCAGAAATACCAGTCTTAATTTAACATGCATTTTGATAATTATTAACATGCCGTTGTGAAAATAATCATCATCACAATCACATCAATCAATTTAATTATCTTGTTACTTAATTAGATAAATTATTACGCACTTTGTAGTGTACCTACTGAATTTCCATGGGGTGATGTGCTGATTCATAGCCGATTAGCAATTTAGTCAAGGATAAATAGCCTAATTTGTTTGTACCTATTTTTGATGAACACACGTTTTTTATTTCAGTTTTACATAATAATTTGCTAAATTTTGTAGCATCTTCATAATCGACACGACTCGAAAATATTATTATTTTGTCATCATCATCCTGCCACCTGCCTGACGCTAAACCTCTTTGAAAATTATTAAAATGGACAACATTTTCAATTTAGGACAGGTACCAAAATTCGAAAACCGGATGGAGAATATGTCATAAAGAATAAAGAAACCGACCGCAGATCGCGTCGGACTTTATTGATCATCTGTATCAGGCTCGCGCCACTCTCTAACAAAAAGTTTTTACATGAAACGTGCACCGGCGCCATTAAATTCCTTTGTACGCTCGTACACGTTTCATACATTCTGGATATCGGTCACGACCAGTTTTTAGTATGGAAGTCCCGACTCTTATAACGAAGTGAGTTACATTCTCTTTGATCTGTATACCTAGTCAATTCTAGTCTAAAGTCAAGCCAGTATACTTAGGTTTTTTTAATTCTCAAGGATTGTTTTTGAGGATATTGCAGAGCCTAGTGGTAAGCTCAAACGCGAACTGCGCGAACACCACGAGAAAAACAACTGCTCGCGGTAGAACATGCAACGTGACTCATCGTTTTTTACTCGACTGCGCGACGCGAAAGAGGGTAATGTGTTTATCAGCCTGTATGTATGTAAGTTTGTTCCTTGAGGCATTCTAGAGACCAAACGCGTGGACCGATTTTGATGATTCCTACGTCAATCCACCAAAGACATGATAAATAATCAAAATCCTAATGGGACCTAGAATGGGACCCATTAAAAATTCTAGACCGGATCCAATTTTCCCAATAATGCGTCCCGACTAGACTATACTGGACTTGTTTTATTTTAGTGTTTATTTAAAGTTCACTTTTTACGCAGTTGGGTTATTTATATATTTTTTTTTTAAATACCTTAAGTCTAACGTCACGCCAATAACATTGTTTTGAGGTATAGACATAGACAATACCTATGCCAGCTTCCTGTTGTTTTGTCACGATTTGCAGATTTGATATGACAAGATTGATAAATTAAGTTAATAAATACACAATGTGATTATCGGATTACCTGCGAACGTTGATTCCGTTGGTGGTATGGATGGATCAATTATTAAAAGAATTTGGCGTCTAAAAACGTACATATTTAAAGATGCATGTTTAGACAAATATTATTATGACTACTTACCTACTCTATTATGGACTCCGTGAAGTTTGGAGAAGTTTATGAAAAAATCCTAAAAATGTAATTTACTCCAAACTAAAAAATCATACCTATACAATTGTTTTTGTCATGTTCCCGATAAGATAGATTATGCAGGGTGCAATTGATATCATTAGCATCCTTTTAAACTAAGAGTCTACCCATCAAACTAAACAACTTTCACTATGGGAGCAAGCCGATCGGAGCAAATAAAAAATCTGCTGTTCCATACTAAAATGCAATGTCGACGCGCGAGTTTGCGACTCAAATGTATGCAACAGCAGATTTTTTTTTGCTCCAATCGGTTTGCTCCCATAGTAAAAGTTGTTCAGTTTGATGGGTAGACTCTTAGTTTAAAAGGATGCTAGTGATATCAATTTCATCCTGTAAGCAAGTATATTTGTCTTGTATTACTACAGTATGGATCTACAGATTTCATAAATCGGATTACGGAGTTTCCATCGCTGACATAATAGACCGTAGTGCACCATTCCTAATTTTCATAGTTTTATATTTTAACTTAACAATCTAGCTTTTAGTGACCTCGTAATAGTAGATTACACACCCAGGGCAAGAAATTAAGAAAGGTCTCATGTAATCAAACAATGACATTCTTTCAGAGTATGAGAGATGAAAAGTATTTTCCGGGCAGTAAATAAAAAAGCCTCTCCGGGTGGAAAGCGTCAACTTTCGCCCCGCTGAGCTAAACGAAGTGGCCGCTTTCTGCCTCTGTCGGGGAGAAAAATAGAGTACTAACCTCAGGCAGTAAATAAGGAAGCCTCAGATCACATGTTTGTTGACTTTCATGAGATCTGTGACATTTCTTACTTTCCTGCCCTCTGTGTGTAATCTACTATAGTCATGTTGGTGTCCGGATCAGAATAGCACCAAGCCAAAAGGCTGCTAAGTCTTTAACGTATCGTCAATTTCTCTGATATCCGTACCGGGTGGTTAAAGGTTTGAGGCACCGAATTCCACCCCTTCTCTGGTTGTAGCAGTTTCCCGTTCCATCAGTTCCAAGATTTTTGTATACGTTATTATCTAACGTAGTTTCAATATAGATGCACATTTGTTAGGTAGTTATTACTAATTACTACCTAATTACTTGATAGATGCCTACTCATTTCAATACATTTTGAATATATGTAGGTATAGTAGTATACTACTACTACATATTATATTCAAAATGTATTGAATGATGAATTGAAATTGTAATGTAGGTATATCCTGACCAGAAAAATAAAAAACCTGTTTTGGGGGCGCTGCAATCGACTATACAGGGTCCTACTTAATATGCTGACAGTTTTTTAAGGGGATGATTAGACCGTTAAACTAAATAATTTTCTCTTTATGGGCACCAACATAGAAATCGCGAAAAAAATCTGCTCTTCCATACAAAACTGCAAATCTACTCGTGCCGAATATGTGGGACAGCTGATTTTTTTTTATGGTCTGATCGTTACCTTAAAAAAGTTTCAGCATATTAAGAAGGACCCTGTATATCCTTTAATGACAATATTACAAGTACAAAAATTTGTTCCAATGATATTCCGCCACATGGTGAGGTTTTTTTGGTATTGATGGTTAAAAGTAAAACAGAAAGTAGTCAAATGAAGCATTTATTAAAAAATCATTTTCTTAGTAAGGCCAGGATCTTCCCGTAGTCATAGCATGGAGTCCATTTCTGTAAAAAAAGACAAAGGAACTATTAGTTTTCCTACTTCAAGGTGGAAACTTGAGGTTAGGGTCACATGAGGCATAGGGGGCATTTAGCCACCAGACCTGTACCAGGTAGCGAGGCGGTGAGCAGTGTAAATATTCTATCAATAGCTCGCTTGATCGCGTCAGAAGGAAAATAAAAGTGGTTTAGCTTACTCAGCTTAGTGGAATTATGGCTATAATTCCCTCTCTACTTCGTTAATGAGAAGAGCTTTAATTTGCAATTCTGTGGGATTATATAGCCTCGAATTTGCTTAACGATAGATACACGCGTGATGGCAGGGTGTCAAAATTAACATTTCTCACACATTTGCAAATCAAAGGTTGATTAAAGCCCAATACATATTATCACCATCACAACTCTGATCAATAAAACGAACAATACGAGTGTGATTACGAGTAGTAGAGGTAAGTATAACAATATTAGAATCCTAATGAAATTGGAGTTTATTTTGCTTATTGCTTATTACTTTTTATTCTGATGCTATCTGCATCAGAATAAAAAGTAATAAGCAATTTTATGACATTTGAAAGTACCTATCACGGACTAGATGTATTTAATAGAATATATTGTTGCTCCTAGTTTAAGTGTTGAAACGACGGCTACGAGCGATGAATGGAATGGGATGACATATTGCACCGACCCTAAATAATGGCAAATGGGCAAGAAAATGATGATTTTGCTCGCAATTCATCTAAGTACCTGAATATAGCATTCAAAAGATTTGAAACTCACCCGCGCTTAGATATAATGTCGTTGCCCATGTTCAAAGTAGGAGTTCCCCTGCAATTGTTCCTTCTAGCTTCAGCAAGGTCTGCACACCGGTGTCCAACAAAGCGGTTATAGTAGATACTTGCAGTAAAAATATCATAGGCTCGGCTGTGGTTGCATGTACTGATCATGCAGCCAGGTTGACTCCTGCCTCCATTGGGGTAGAAGTTAGTGCGTCCAATTGGATCGAATATACCGAGGGTGCCACCGTCAGTGTGAATAGCTTCTACGTACTGGCCATCGTTGGCTTGTAGAGCATCAGAGTTACCACCAAAATTAGGCCCCGCGGGATCCAGTCCTGTTCAAAAGGAGAAAAAGTTTAATTTAAAACCATTTAAATAAATATGATTTAAATATTCTTAGATTCTTCAGTGTACACAAAAATAACATTATTATGCAAAATTTCAACAAATCTTCATGTAGGTATAAAGGAGAGCTTAACTCTAAAGAGTGTACTTTGAAGACATATTTTTCTACTTTACTGGGTACTTGTAACCAAAAATGTAAAGGTAAATTCTCAGACCTGTGATACGAGCAGGTCGGCGGCCAGCAGTACGTCCAGCATTACCCACAACGTGAGCTCCCAAACTAAAACCGATTAGATGAACGTCGTTCCAGTTGCCGCCAGCCGTGTTGATAAGCCAGGCCAGGAAGTTTCCAAGGCCCTGGCCCACGCTTCGTACAGCTCTTGCAGACATAAGATAGGTTGCTGAACCAGCAGCACGCCTCCAGTCAAGAACGATGACGTTGCAGTTACAGGTGGCAAGTAAGGCACGGGTTATGAGAGGGTTTATGTTAGAGTTTCCATTGCTGTTCCAGCCGTGGACGATAACTCTTATTGGACGACTGGCCGCATAGTTAGAGTTCCGGATACTGTTGATATTCCCGTTAGTGAGTATTTGGCGACTGGTCGGGTTGGACCTAGAGGAAAAATAAATGTTGCATTTCAATACGAAATTTGGATTTTAGCTAGTAAGTGAGTAAGGCATAAGCATAATGCTCACGAATATTTTCCCGAGTTAACAATATATCAATAAGGTGCTGTTTATACAGAAAAGACGTGTGGCGGATTGTCAAACTAACACCAATATAAACAATCAATCAATCAATCAAATATACTTTATTTTACACCAAAACATAAACAGTAAAATACAGAAATAAAAATACAAGAGGCACAAAATAAGACGGTCTTAAACCTTAAAGTACGTAGGAAAATCGCGTCGACGAAATCAGGCGACATTGCCTGGAGGCGCGGGCGTAATTCTCCAAACGACGCTATGCTACGTACTATAAGGTTTATATTGCCGCACCCCGCCCGCGCAACTGCCGCGCCACGTCACTTCTAAATATGCTAACAATTTTTCCAATAAAAGGTATGACGATTTTATAAAACAGGTTACCTACATTAATTTCCATTACGACTGTTAAAGATAGAAATAGAAAAACACAAATAATACTTATACAGGGTATAAATTAAAACGTGTTACACATTAAAATATTAATGGACATGACTCTACATACGGCGACACATCAAGCTATAAGAAACCAACATAAGCTGCTCTCGCGTAGGTTGAATAACGTATAAAGTTGCGAGGCCAGCTTATCTTGGTTGTGTGTAGCTTGATGTATCGCCATGTGCACATTAACCTTGTTTTTGATGTTATAGTTGCCTCTAGCTAGACCAACATGGCTAAACCTAATATCCAAAATCAAACCGAACTCAAACTAACCTGGTGAAAAGCCAATACTCGTTGTTAGCGCCATTTCTTGATAATTCCAGCTCCTCCTCATCGGCAGGGGCTTGCAGGTCCACTAGATGAGGAACCCCATCACCATCAGGCATCCATATGTAGCGGCTCTCGCCCTCCACGTAGTGGCTGTTGTCCCCGGGCACTACGGGGATCGCGCTACCAGCACACACTGAAACGAAGCGTTTTAAGTAAAAGGAATAACCTACAGGTACGACGTTTATGACGACTATGTTTGTGCCTCGATCACGCATAAAAGGCTGAACGGATTTAGATGACATTCTAGCATTTGGCACACTGATAGAATAATGATCTGGATCTGTTCTGGATTGACAATTATGATACTCTTTAGGGTTCCGTTCTGAAAGGGACCCTTATTACTGAGCCTATGCTGTCCGTCCGTCCTAACTCTAAAATGCTTTATATTAGGCAGCGAGTTAACATTTACACAGGATATGTGTTATTATTTTGGATTTGCTAACAAAAAAGAAAAAAAAAAGAATCGTGTTTTTTTGTTTTTACTGTATCGTAACAACGGCAATACGTACAACAAGCATACAAGCGCCAAAGTTAATGTGATTATAGAGCATACACTAAAATAAACAACAAATAATTAAAATCGACTAAGAGTGCGTCGGGCTATCGGTCACATGACCCACTCGACAATGGCTAATTACATGTCATGTAAATCTAACTTACACTAGCCGGGTGATAATATTAATCACTCATCATAACTTTCTTATACGTGATGTGTGAAAATCAAATCTCATTATTGACCAGCGGGTCAATAATGAGATTTGATTTTGTAACCGAATTCACAGATACGGTGACTTCGTACCAAAACTTATTGTAAAGACAAGGCCCTGGCCCTGTACCCGGATTTTCGATGTTCGATATATCGCCACTGTTTCGGTCCGCACTTCATTGTAATAGAGTTGACATTGGAACGGAAACGTTCACGCAATTGCGAAGTTCGAATGTGCGGGTAGAGGCCCTGGACCAAAAAGAACTTATATTCGATTATCTAACTGGCCACCAAGAGTAAAACAAAGCACAACAAAAGAAAAAAAAAAGAGCGAATACGTTTCTTTTTATCACAGACATCTGTATGAAGTCTGTGCTTTTTATAGACTTTTTATCACGCGTATTTTTTTGTCTCGCAGAAGAAGGTGTGAAAAGTAGAGTATGCTCCTAAGGGATAAAAGTGTTTTTCGTCTTGGGCAAGCTTGAACTCGCTTCGCTCGGGAGTTAAAAACTCTAATCTCCCACGCTTCGCTCGGGAGTTAAAAACTCTAATCTCCCACGCTGCGCTCGGGAGTTAATCTTAGAATCCTTCGTTACGCTCGGGATTCAATATGCCCGTGACGAAAGACACTGCTTTGGTGTATAATCTACTATATTTGGTAAATTTTACGGAGCCCTCGCTCGGTGCACGAGTCCGACTCGCAATTGGCCGGTTTGAAAAAATCGCGGGCAAAAGCTAGTTAATCATAAAAGGCTCTAGGTCCATTTTTGTCTTTAAATTGAACCTAATTGACATGAAAGTTTTGAAATAATTACTTATACAAAATTAAAGAAGATTTATTCTTACGTGCTATGAAGGAAACGATTACCACTAGGATCTTCATGATGAACGTTTTCAATGGCAAAACTTTCTAGCACACCACTGTATTTATTATAATGGAGCGATGACATTATCGCTATAAGCCGATAACTAATACTCAATTCATTAATTTGTCTTAGGTTTGGTCCGATAATAATTCGGTAGGTATGTCATGTTTTTGTGGAGGGTTGAATCGAAAACCATTTCGAGATAATTGTCTGAATACATCTGAATAACAATATTTTCTATGTTAGAGATTTTAAAATGAAAGGATTACGGATATTTTTAATAAAATAATGTCGTTCTTCGTTCAAACGAGTGACGTCTAGCTAGTAAAAATAAATTAAAAAAGAAAAGAACATCGAATTTCTTAGTTATTACTAGTAATAATTTATTAGATACTCATTTCAATGCATTTTTGTTGATAAATAAAACAAAAGTAGTAAAATGAAGCATTTATTGTAATTTTCTTAGTAAGGCCAGGATCTTCCCGTAGTCATAGCATGGAGTCCATTTCTGTAATAAAAAAGACAATGATATCGATTAGTTTTCCTACTTCAAGGTGGAAGGTTGAGGTTAGGATCACATGCGGCATTGGCGGCATTTAGGCTGACTTTCCACCAGACCTGTGCGAAGTAACGAGGTGGTGAGCGGTGTAAAAAGTCCACCAATACTTCGTTTGATTCATCGAAAATAAAAGTGGTTTACCTTACTACGCTAAGTGGAAGTATGGCTATAATTCCCTATCTACTTCGTTAGTGACTATAGTAGGATTCTTTATACTCGAGCTTTCTTAACGGTAGATACACACCTGATGGCATTGTGGTAAAATTTACATTGTGACCCATTTGTATAATAAAGCTGAATACTTATTCCCCATCGCCACATATTTGTAACCAAGATCAATTTTACAATTTTATTTACCTAATACGGTTGTGATCAGTAGGTACACAAGATGGTTGTCTGTGATAGGTATAAACAATTGGAATAGTAGGTAATGAAATAGGAATTTATTTTCGAAAACATGCTAATTACGTTTTAGTCTGATGCAGATAAGTTTATGGAAAGTAATAAAGTAGGTACTTATCACGGATATTACCTAGATATATATATGAATAAAATATATTGTTGTTCCTAGTTTCAGAATTCATATAGTATAATGGCCGGCAAACTTCTTGAGCAAGGCCTTGAATGTGCAGAAACATTTTTTTAGGCGAACTCTTCGATATTCCGTGGCAAAAGCGCTACTGCGCAAGCCCCCGACACACGCCACATTTTTCAAGATGTTTGCCGGGTACCTACTGTACCTATCTAAATATTAATTGAAACTCACCCGCGCTTCGATATAATGTCGTTGCCCATGTTCAAAGTAGGAGTTCCCCTACAATTGTTCCTTCTAGCTTCAGTAAGGTCTGCACACCGGTGTCCAACAAAGTGGTTATAGTATATACTTGCAGCGAAGATATCATAGGCTCGGCTGTGGTTGCATGTACTGATCAAGCAACCAGGTTGACTCCTGCCTCCATTAGGGTAGAAGTTAGTGCGTCCGATCGGATCGAATATACCGAGAGTGCCACCGTCAGTGTGAATAGCTTCTACGTACTGGCCATCGTTGGCTTGTAGAGCATCAGAGTTACCACCAAATACGGGACCGGCTGGGTCCAATCCTGTTTAAAAATAAAAATTGTCTGTACAATTTCTTTGGAGGGGGAAGGAGATCTTGAATTTCTATAAATTCATATCTCTGGAGATTGGATGAGAGATTAGAGAGAGAGTAGTCAAATTTCGAGCCACATTTCGACTCATGTTGTGACGGAATCGCATTTTTCTTGCTTATACTGTGGTATAAGAAGGAAAAATGTGATTCCGTGCTGACAGATGTGGGTCAAGCCTTACATTGTCTTACCATCGGGGTAAAACGATTTGGGAAGTAAAAATTTATCTGTAAAAAAAAGGCAAAAGCACTGACCTGTGATACGAGCAGTTCGACCGCCAGCAGTACGTCCAGCATTACCCACAACGTGAGCTCCCAAACTAAAACCAATTAGATGAACGTTGTTCCAGTTGCCACCAGCCGTGTTGATAAGCCAGGTCAAGAAGTTTCCGAGGTGTTGGCCCACGCCTCGTACAGCTCTTGCAGAAGTTAGATAAGTTAATGAGCCAGCAGCACGCCTCCAGTCAAGAACGATGACGTTGCAGTCACAGGTGGCAAGTAAGGCACGGGTTATGAGAGGGTTTATGTTAGAGTTTCCATTGCTGTTCCAGCCGTGGGCGATAACTCTTATTGGACGACTAGCCACATAGTTAGAGTTCCAGATACTGTTGATATTCCCGTGAGTGAGTATTTGTTGATTTGTAGGGTTTGACCTAAAAGAAAAACAAATGCAGCATTTTAATACTGAATACTGAGTAGGCATAAGCATACTGGCCTGCATGGACCTAGGCTTAAAATAATATGTCATGCTTTTTATTGGTTATAATTTTAAAACAATTTTTCGATATAACTTAATCAGTAACCAAGGTTTAAATGTGTCACTCGGAAGTTATCTAGTGCTTAGAGTATAAGGTGGAAACTACCCACTTTTTTTCTACGCACTGATCGAATCAATTAGAAATGTGCCTGTTATTATTGTTAATTATCTTATGTACACGAATTACTTGAGAAGTGAATAAATTATTATCTTATCTCTATCTATCCAATGCTCACGTATATTTTCCCGTGATAGCAAATTAATAATATGCCCAAAATCTGTCTCGTATAAGATAGGCTAAGCTGTATTGATTGGTGATTTTATAAAACAGGTTAAATAGATTCATATTATAGATGGATTCATAGATTCTTTATTGTACACAAAAACATAATTATGAAAATAATTACAGTAAGTCGTAATGTACAAAGGCGAGCTTTAATGTTATAGGTAGAAATAGAAAATCACTTTATAATACCAATACAATACAGGTTGTAAATTAAATCGTGTTACAAATTAAAGCGGGTTTCTCACACCATCCATTTTTTGTGTGAAAATGGATTTTCTAAGAGATGAAACCTATCTTGATTAACGTGGAAGACTAACACATGGACATGACTGTACATAACCTTGTTGTTGATGTTATTGTTGCTACTAGATCAACATCCAAAACCAAACCGAACTCAAACTAACCTGGTGAAAAGCCAATACGCGTTGTTAGCGCCATTTCTTGATAATTGCAGCTCCTCTTCATCAGCAGGGGCTTGCAGGTCCACTAGATGAGAAACCCCCTCACCATCAGGCATCCATATATAGCGGCTCTCGCCCTCTACGTAGTGGCTGTTGTCCCCGGGCACTACGGGGATCGCGCTACAAGCACACGCTGAAATTGAAATATCGAAGTTCTCACAAAATTTTCTAGGTCAAAGCACTGATTCTAAATAATATCGAATGGACACTTGAACATAAATAAATAATAAATAAAAAACAGTAAAGTTTTTGGTACAATACTAACACGCTATGAAGGAAACGATAATCACTAGGAGCTTCATGGTTGAGGTAGTCAGTGGCAAATCTTATTAGCAGAACATCGTATTTATAACAATAGAGTGGCATTTTATCAAAGTAAGCCGCTGTTTATCGTCTAATAACTAGTTAATTAATCAATAAGATCTCATAGTTTTTGTTTGATAGTAATTTGTCCTACGTAGTAATTGAAACATATGGGCGGTGACGACATTTTATTATCTGGTTAACGTTAACGTCAATGACATTATTGGTTAGCGTTGGTTTTCCCAATGTAGAAAATATTTTTAAAACACAACAAAAACAATTCCTAAGTACTTCGTCATACCACATGTGGTAGGTCATACAGTATCGCTTATTTGATTAGCTTATTTGTACTTGTACTTTATCTTGCATATAACTTTATTTTTGTTGCAGTAAGATTTACCTTTCTCTTGGCTTTGTACATGATATTAACCTTTTTCATTTTTGTTTGGATATGTTGATTCCACACCTAATTAAAATCTCCTGCTTGGCTAAGTCACCCCCGGTTTTCCCCTAAAATAAGTAACTAGCTTCGTGGGGTGTGCTACCATTATTGAAACAAGCGTGAGCGCCACTCTCAATAAAGTCTTAATTGAAAAATCTAGGTTTTAGTGACCTCGTACAATCTTGATGGTTTGTTGCTTTTTCTTACACACTTGTATAAAGGCAGAAAGTTAGATCGCAAGCCAGATCACAGCCAATGAGCGTGTGCTGCTCCCTTCCAGCCGCCTTGGCCATTTGGCCTAGAGAAAAAGCCGGTGATCGGTTGCAGAACTAAAGGGTCCATAATGTAGGTACAGACACAGGCACTAGGTCCGAAACATTGGATACCAGTATAAGAGGCTGGAAGGTATCATGGATAGGCGAAATCGAGGGTAAAAATAATTTACAATATCAACAATATTAATTTAAAAATCGCATAAGATGTTCAAGTTGATGTTTTACAGCATTATACGCAAGTATTAAAAATCTTTCCAGGCCTCTCCAAGAATTAGTACCTATGCGTCAATCACGTCACTTATAGCGTTGTTAATTATTAAAAAATAAGCGATATTTCTTTTAGTAAGGCCAAGAACTTTCAGTACTAGTCTAGTATAGTCAAGCCCAATGTTTGTCCAAAAATTTCATTCGATTTAGATTTTACGTCCAGCCATTGACATATAATTCTGCATATAATTCTGACTTTCGAAATAATGCCGCCATCAATATTTTTCTTTTTGAGTTATTCCAAAAGGAACCTTTTCCATGTTTTTGGTTTTGGATTTAAGAAATATGTGACTGTAAATGAATAGCCCACCAAAAACATTTTCATGTAAAATATTGCAAAGACGAGATCATGGCTCGTATCATCATATAATGGCTCGCAATGTCAAAAAGTTATCCGATCTCAAGTAGAGCCAAGCTTCTCTTCACAAACCCTACACCTTAGTGAACTTAGTCAAAATATGTGGCTTGCTCATTTCGCTACATTCATATTAGCACTGTTCATTACTTTTCTGTTATACAATAGTTCTTGTAGAAACGAAACGGCAAAGCCACATACTTTGATTAAGGTGTTGACTAAAGTTTATTAAGAGAAGTTTGGCTCTACATGAGATTAGCTTTATGCAATTGAAACTTTGTATATTTAATAACTCCACTATTGACATCATATCCCGAGAATTTTGTTTATCTGGTATAATACGAACCCAAGTTTTGATGGTTCAAAAAAATTACGAAGCGCTTCGAGAAAAGGTAGGTGCTCCCAGATTCAAAAGGATCGATGTACCTACTTTACAGAGTAGTTTTGAAAAAGTATTATAATAAAAAATCGGTTGTTCTAATATTTGGAATTTATGGTAAAATAAATAAAAACATTAAATAAAACATAATTTAACGTCTTCTGAAGATTTTTCAAAACGGCCAGCTGCTTGCTGTGGTCAATCCAAAGATACCGCTCCTGAAATACAAAAAAACTTGTTATGAGAATTTAGTAAATGTGTATCAATTAAAAGGAAAGAAGAATATGTTAGGATTCACAAATACAAAGTATTTACAAATAACACTGAATAAATCTGCATCTGCAATAATAAATCAATAACTTGAAAACTGTCGCGAACCAATTCTTTTTTTTTTCTATTTTCCTAATTAGCTTTTTGCCGTAAGTAATTTAATCTTCTAATTGGTACAGTTGTCACGTGTGGTGAATTTATGAGTGGTCTTACCCTCGCTTGCTCATTATACTGTTTCCCATGTTCAAAACTGCTCCACTACAAGAAGGAACTTCATTGATGCTGTTACATTGCCTTCCAGAAAAATGGTTGAATTGCACAGAGGCAGCAAACAGTTCTGTCGAACGTCCATGAGAGCAACTGCTAGAAGAGCAGCCAGGTTGAGGATTTCTACCACCGTTGGGGTAGAAGTTTGTTGCTCCGATAGGATTGAAGATACCGAGAGATCCTCCGTCAGTGTTAATAGTTTCAACGTATTGTGCATCAGTTGTTGTAAGACCATTTGAGTTCCCGACCCACATGGGACCAGCTGGATCAAGGCCTGTAGAAGAAACATACTTGTAATCTCATATTATAAATACTGTTATTAGATTAAATTTATTATGAAGTACGAGCTACGAATAAAGTATAAGGGCTAGCCACCTATCACCAGCTACAAAGTATGTCATCCTGAAACCGTCAATGTGCTAAAGACGAATTTACCTTGCTGCAACTGCCTGCACGTATAAAAATAACTATGTATAAGAGTATAGTTTGTAGTTGTATGAAAGGTTCTCACCTCCCCGAAAAGGATTTTGGTCGTGTGTTTATGTTTGTACCTTTAAAACAGGTGTATACCATTGAATAATTATGTATAGAACAGACAACGTGAACAAAATCTGTGCACCACGATCATGGGGGAGTTGCGAGCTAAGAACGGTTGAGCCAATCAGCTTAAACGAGTGTTACAAAAAATTTAGTCTGTAGGTACCTCAATAGTTTTTACTAACCAGTTACCCTGGCAGGTCTACCACCAGCAGTACGACCAGCATTCCCAACAATATGAGCACCCAAACTAAAGCCGACCAGATGAACGTTGTTCCAATTTCCACCAGCCGTGTTGATAAGCCAAATCAGGAAATTTCCCAGATGCTCGCCAACGCTTGGCACGCCAGCCATAGCACTGAAGTAGTTGGAACTAGCCAGGGCTCGCCAGTCTACAACGATTACATTAGCGTCCATCGCGGAAAGGAAAGCAGCTGTGATGAGAGGATTCATTTCGGTATTTCCATTATTGTTCCAGCCATGAACGATGACGTTCAACGGTTTACCTCCGTCATAGTTGGAGTTAAAGATAGAGGCGGTATTCCCTTGGGTTATCACTTGGACACTGGTGGGGTTAGATCTGAAAAATTATTGGTCAGATATCGACAAAATGGCGTGTTACAGAGGTTACAGATTATTAAATTTCAAATGTCCGTAGGTATTTTGCAGAATCTATGTCCATATAAAAACAAATTACCTTGTGAAAAGCCAGTACTGGTTATTGGCTCCATTTTTGGTGTTGCGTAGAAGTTCTTCGTCAGGCCTTTCATGCAGGTCCACTAGCTGAGGAACCCCCTCTCCATCAGGCATCCATATGTAACGGCTCTCGCCCTCCACGTAGTGGCTGTTGTCACCGGGTACTAAGGGGATCGCGCTACCAGCACACACTGACAATAAAACAAAAAAGAAATTCGAAATGGAATTGGGACAAAGCAATTCTTTACACTATAATTTAATTACTTACAGGCATACTATATTATAAACAATTGCCAAACTAAAGTGTCAACGGGTGAGACTACGCATTGCTCGCAAAACCGATGACGCGGAAGATTTCTCGAGTGGCAACCGCGTACCGGAAGACGCAGAATTGGTGGGGGCCTACCATACAAGGTGAACCGATGACCTGGTGAAGGCGGTCCCACCGCCTTCACCCGTTGCATGAGGGCAGCGCAGGACCGATCGTTGTGGGATTCTTGGGGGAGGCCTTTGTCCAGCAGTGAACGTCTATGGGCTGAGACTATGATGACGATGATTTTTTAAATAGTTAATTACTTACACGCTATGAAGGAAGCAAAGGCCACAAAAAGTTTCATAATTAATGTTTGTTTGACTAGAACTATTAACAAACTAGACTATAATATTATTGTTATCATTTATGTTAACAATTTAATAATTGTTGTTTTATCAATTTAATCCTTTTATCGTCTATTGCTGCCTAGATTTAAAGACTTATAATTACAATAATTTATTATAATACGATACACATATTTTGCATAAAAATATTTTAAGTATTTTAGTTAACATACTTATGAATTTAAAATCCGCTGAAGTGCGTGTAGGATTCCGTAGCACAGTTTTGACCCTCCGAGTCCAGACTATTATTAAAGAATTTAGTAATAAAAACTATTTTGATTGAAAGATTCCATCTTGATTCACTTATGGGTGGTTGCCAGTGCTGGATTAGCCATTGAGGTAATTTAGGCTTCTGCCTATGAGCCAGTGTAGGTATATTTTTGTAAAGGACACACAATGGTTGTAGTGGGTGGATATGTTTATAAGGTAGTTATTTTATTATGCGACGTCCTAACCTAGTCCTGTGGGGTGCGAGGCCCCGAGACTAGCATTGCCTTGGGGCCTCTACGGGGATTTATCCGGCCCTGGTGGTTACAAATTTCCCACTTTTGTATGGTTACGGTGCCGGTGTCAAATAGTTTAGAAATTACTTGGGCAAACACAGTCATTGTTAGCAATTTGGGCTGGAAACTTTTATTATCTAGCAAACTAGTATCTACCCCTGACCCTGACAGAAGAAAACTTATGTGACGTATTATTTTCTAGAAATCGAGTAGATCTCATTATTTATACAAAATTACCAAGGCATAATTAATACCTAATACAAATTTATTTTTTGGCATTGTCACACAAATTATCTAGTCACATTACCAGAATCTAGCCTGGACTTATATTATTATGACTAGACAACGATATAGAATACATATACAGGGTCCTTCTTTATACGCCGACACTTTTTTAAGGGGATGATCAGACCATCAAACTGAAAAATGTTCTCTATAGGACCAACATCGAAATCGCAAAAAAAAAATCGGCTGTATGTATGAGACATTTGGCTCGAGTAGATTTGCAGTTTTGTATGACATGAACAGACATAGATATATAATAATAATAAGGGCAGCTTGTGGCGAGCTGTTGGTGAGTGGCGACACCACGGGCCCGAATGCTCCCGGGGGAAGTCCCTGATCCTCGTCTTCGACTTGCCTTTACTGGCCGGTCGGAGTGGACCCCAAGAGGATCAGATCCCCCACCTCTGTGCTTGCCTTAATTGACCGGCCTTAGGTTGGAGTCGCAAGAGCTATATGCTCGAAGAGTGGATGTGTTGCGTAAGTGGCGAGTGGGCACCTGATTAGCCGTTGGAGACTGAAATGATGGTCGTTTAAAGTCCAGAAGCACCTCTCCACTCTAAGCCGCTCAGGAAATGTTGCCCCCTTGTCGCTACGTGCGAGCGGCCGTTTTCGGGGGCCCATTCATTTTGAGTTGGCAAGTCACCGTCTGCCATTTTTTCCGTGTTTATACATTGGTCAGGCAGGCGCCATAGTCCCGTTCAAAACCTAGTTACCTGTTCCATTAGCACCCCACCCCAATAGCCCAGATTTTGTTTCTTTCCACTCCTTGCAATAGTTCTACACTGACCGGGGGCTGTTTTGGATGCACTTCTATAGTGTATACTGGGATAGTTGCCGGTTGGTGTCACATTACTATTTAGATCAAATTGTCTGACGGGCCTCTACGTGTTGGCTTCGGCCCCACGCACGCCTCCCAAAGGTCCGGGACACTTATGTCCCGAGATAAGGAAAAGACATAATAATAATAATAATAGCCATTTATTCCAATAAATTAATTTTTGTTACATTTCATTTCATTACTCGATTATTTATATTATATTTGTATTTATGCATGCAATAAATTAGGTGCGAATTTAATTATATTTTTCTTTTTATTGGATTGCCCAAGTTTGAGCAAAGGCCTCCTCCATCCCGCGCCACTCTTCCCTCCCGGCAGCCAGTCTCGTCCAGGTGGCCCCCGCCAGGCGGGCGATGTCATCTCGCCAGCGGCGCCGCGGGCGCCCTCTCGGACGGCTCTCGCCCCGCGGGTACCAATGCAGTATCTTTTGGCTCCATCTGCCATCAGTCGCTCTAGCCACATGTCCAGCCCATCGCCATTTCAAACGACAAGCCAGTGTTGCAGCATCTATTATTTTCGTCTTACTCCGAATGTCGTCATTTCTAATTCTGTCTCTTAATTTAATACCTAAAATGCTCCTTTCTACGGCTCGTTGGAAAGTTTTAATCTTGTTTATTATTTCTTTTGTTATAGGCCAAGTCCTCAGATAAATTAACAGGAATGGATGCGATATTAAGCGCGTACCCCTCTGCCAAAGGCATGCGCTCAGTGAGCATACCCGTTATATAAAACTAGTCCCCGCGCGTCTCGCGCCAGTCGCCAAGTGTTTGTTCTCGTGGCACGACATCCCGCAAAAATGCCTGTCTGTAGTGTATATCAGTGCAAAAAAAGGTCAGGAACTTCAAGCGTACAAAAGGATAACACTACCTTTCACTTGTGAGTATTTTTTTGTCCAAATATTATCAAATAATGCAATAAACTACCATAAAATAGAAAAATATTTCCAATAAATAAGTGTTGCCGGTTGACCGTATAAGTCCATATTTGTACGATTTTGAAGTTGTATGAACATTACTACATTCTACCGTATATTACTTGTGATGTTATTATTACTCTACTGCTTGCACTTATTAAACTTACTTGGTATATTTGGTAATCTGAAAAACCATCATAATATAACCCATGAACAATTCTTTACATGTCACTTTTTAGAATTAAAACTATTGTTTAAATGTACAATAATAGTGTTAGTATTTTTATAAAAATGTGTATGTTTTATTCTTAATTCGATCCAAATAATTATTTTATTTAAATGTGGCTGGCCACACCGCTACGAAATTAGTGAAGGGCCTACATATTAAATATCGATATCGATATTTCGCTACTTGTTAGTATTTTAATAGCTGTATATCTTTACAGATTTCCAAAAGAACCCAGTATCCGGGTTGCTTGGTCAATCAATAGGGGTCATCTTAAAATAAAATCATTTTCATTATTTAACCTTTTTATTCAAATCACTTAATAATTATCTAACTAAATCATTAAAAAAGAATCTTAAACAAACATATAAGGTAACCTATAATATAGCCATGTTGTGGTGTTTCAATTCACTAAATCAATACTGTAATATTTTTCAGTATAGTGTAACTTTCTATGAATAAATCATTATTATTTATTGCTGCGAACATTACATACCTACTTTAAATTCGTAACATCATTGAATAAATAGATGAACTATTATTTTATAGTGCATTGTATTCTATTACATAATTTTGTTGTAATTACAATTACTTATTTTAAATACATCTGGTAAACATGAGGGTACACGTGTTTTTATTTAGCAGCTTTCCCAGTATTTAGAATTGATTAAATATCTTCTCTTTGTTGAAAATGTTCTAAGTCCTAATTTTGTATGGGACCCTCTTTGCGACACCCCGACCGTGAAAAATATTATATTCATTTCATTTGATAGTCATACACGATTATTCATGATTGCCAAACTTATCGATAAATAAGGTATCGATAGTGTCAAGCACTAGCACTTTTATGAGTCCATTTCAACTAGCCAGCATAACTAGACCTCTATTTTCAAATACTTTGCGTGAATATGTGGTTCAACTTACCTTCTGGCCTTTTGGCCTTCTGTTTACGTATTTAATACACGTCTATGTGTGCGAATGTAATTGTTTGTGTACAGTTCAAGCTAGTGTTTGTAAATGTCGTTGTTTGCGTGCATAGCGACGTGATCGAGAAATGCATTAGTAATGAACAATTGCTTTGTGTGCGTTACCTCGCCCCCCGGCAAAAGTGACAGACTTTTTCGCGTAGAATTGAGCGATCGTTTCCAATCCATTCCTGTTAATTTATCTGAGGCCAAGTCTGACATCCGTAGAGTAGAGTTGGTGTGATGACAGAATCTATTGCTTTCTTTTTCAGTGTTATGTTCATCGGAGACTTGAAAATATGCTTAAGAGACCAAAATGCACTCCAAGCTTTCTTGATTCTTCTCTCAACTTCATCTATGTAATGTCCATCAAACGATATAGTTTGTCCTAGGTACACATACTCGTTGACATAGTTTATAATTTTTGCTTGTATTTTTATTGTGTTTTGCTCTGCATTTGTCAAGATACAGGTTTTTTCCGGGTTCATCTCCAGTCCACACTCTCGACTGTAGAGATCCAGAGTTTCCAACATATATTGAAGGTCTTTATGGTTCTCTGTTATGATAACGATATCGTCGGCAAATCTGAGGTGGTTTAAGTATTCTCCATTGATATTTATACCGAGTCCTGACCATTCTAGTTTTCTAAAGATGTGTTCTAAAAGCGCAGTGAACAGGTTCGGCGAGATCGGGTCGCCTTGTCTAACTCCTCGATTCAGTTCAAATATCTCTCCTTCTCTGTCTAGTTTGACCACAGCTTTGCTCTTTAAAGACAGAAGTGGAAAAGAAAAGACAAAAGCAACTTTATGGAAAAATCAGAAGAAACCAAAAAAGAAATAAATATTATTATGAGTTGAAAATATTTGAAGAAGAGTTAGACAAAAGACGATCAGTTAAAACGGGAAATAAACGTGTAAATCACACTAATCAATGGATACCACAATTAAAATGCAGTAATACAGGTAAAACATATACCAACAGAATAAATATCATAAATATAGCTACGGAGTTCTACAAAAAATTATACAGTACCGCAGATGAGACAAAGACAGTCACCACAAATGAGAAAACCCAGAATGAACGGATCCCGCCGCTTATCGCGAGTGAAATAGAACATGCAATACATTCTCTGAAAACGATGAAAAGTCCAGGCAAAGATACGATAACGAACGACACCATTAAAGCAATGATAGATCCGCTAACCCCTGTCTTAACAAAGTTATTTAATAAAGTAATTGAAAGTGAAAAGATACCTAAAGAATGGGAAACATCTGTAATAACTTTGCTCTATAAAAAGGGTGACGCTCGAAACATTAACAACTATCGACCAATAAGCTTGTTACAGACCACATATAAACTGTTTACAAACACCATTTTAAATAGACTAAAGAAAGATTTAGAATTCCAACAACCTCAAGAGCAAGCAGGCTTTAGACGTAATTATTCTACCCTCGACCACATTTTTACTTTGACTCAGGTGATTGAAAGGTACATAGAGTATGGAAAAACATTGTATGTAGCCTTTGTTGATTACACGAAAGCCTTCGACTCTATATCTCACGAAGCACTTTGGACAGCACTGATAGAGCAAGGAATCCATACTAGATATATTAACATCCTAAAAGAAACATAGATATATATACATTTTTATTTCGCGATTTCAATGTTGATGCCATAGAGAAAGTTGTTCAGTTAGAGGGTCGGATCATCGTCTTAAAAAAGTGCCAGCCTATTAAGAAGGACCCTATATAGATACAAACATCCACAACGGACTCTTGACTCGGGTACAAATTTTCATATTCATCATACAAATATTTGTTCTTTACGGGATTTGAACCCGCGACCCTCGGCACAGCAGGCAGGTTCACTACCGTCTGAGCTACCGGGCTGTGTACTCGGTTTATGTACAATAAGTGTGCCAAAGGATACTAGGCAAAAATGTATGGCCGCTGGTCCAATAGCCCCCCGCTATGGCAAAGGTATGGACAGTTAGAGGATACCCAAACGTACATGGTTATACGAGGGGTATCAAAATATTTTTGAGAAAAAAAAGATACAGATTCATTTTGACGGGGTCATTTTAGGAAGAAGTTATTTTGGCCTGAAAAATGTAATCTCTTTCGGGGTGATCAGATACTTAGCTACAATTACAAAAAAATATTATTGAGCAAGCAACAGTCATAAGGCTCACGTTTACTACAACGTCAATTTCAGGATGGAATAATTAGTATGAAAAATACTTTACAATTACAATCTTTTTTCTCTCGAAAACATATTGGTGGCACATATAAAAAATATGCTATACGAGCGTTAACCCGCGACTTCGTCCGCACAAATTATATACCAGATTTTAAGTCAGATCATAAGCTATCAAACAAAAAAAGTTTCATCAAAATCGGTTCAGTAGTTTTTGCGTGATACTCGTTCAAACAAACAAAAAAACAAACACACAAACAAACAGACAGACAAAAAATCCAAAAATTTGTGAAATGGAATCAGGGACACCTAAAAACCATATCGTAACTTTTTTTTTGTTAATATCTTCAATGTACAGACAAACTTCCTGTTACAGTTTTATAATAGTATAGATTAAAACCACTTTCAAACGTGTATGCCACTTATTGGGGGCTCTTGGACCACTCCTGTCCACTGTCCTTTCATATATTTCGGTTTTTAAGTCATAGTTAATAACGTATAGTTAAAGGTTATGATTTTATCTACATTGCTAAAATATAATTTATGGGGCTCAAAAAAGTATGGAACAGCCAATTTTCTGATTATTGCGATTTCGATTTAAGTCTCTACTGCTGACCACAGTTTGATGGGATGATCAGACCATCTGAACACCTGTAGGTATATCTCGAGGGCGTTGATTATTCGTTAACCTTGACTTATCAGTAATTATTTAAATATTGTGATAGCGTACAAATCAGGCAGGGTTTGATAATAATGCTGTACTCTACTAGGTACATACATACAGCTGAGCATTAACATACAGGGTCCTCCTTAATATGCTAAGACTTTTTAATGGGATGGTCAGACCATCATACTGATCAACTTTATCCATGGGACCATATCGAAATCGCGAAAAAAAATTCACAGATTTCGTGCCTCACACGACTATCGAGCACATTGGAAATGAATCTACAGAATTCGAAAAAATATTGTCTCAAAAAGGTTCGGCTACAGGGCAAACCCTTGAGCCGATCGTCTTTGTTTTAGGCTAAAACTGAAGCTGACTAAATTGTCCGGAGGAATTTTGCTCTTTCTCAAAAACGATTAACATTATGAGGCAATCTAGGGCCAAATTGATAGCTTACTGTCTCTACTTTTACGTCCAGTGTTGCAAACCGTACGATTTAAATCGTATTTATACGACTTTTTTGACCCTGATACGATGTACGATCTCATATTGAAAATAGTACGCAAAACATACGATCTTTTGAAATCCTAGAATCTCCATAACAATCAATAATTTTCCATTAAATTCCTATGATTTTTAGGAATATATCGAATTACCAGTAACCCTTATAATGTAGTACCGTAGGGCTAACATGCAAAAACCTTGGAACCCAATTACTTTGAGTAAACTTTTGTGAAAGGGGACTCCAAAACAAATTAAAGTTTTATACAGAGATTGGAGAGCCACTCAAGAATCTTTAATGATAGCGCAAAAGATACTAGGTACTCATGTTCGACATTTATAAAGGGTTCATACCTATATTTTTCTAGAAATAGGTACCCCAAATTGAGATATCGATTGTGATTGATAGCTATAAGTATACTGTTATTGTTGAATTTACGTGTAAGATTAAGTGGGAATTCCGATGCTACTAATCTATTCAAATCCATCATGCAACGAAACGTAAAGACGTTTCTTTACAGATAAACAAATTAAAAACATGTGGAAAGTTAATAACAATTTATTTGTCAGAAAAACTTCGTCGATCTAGCCTCTGGCAAAAGGCGGCACGGTGTTGGTAAGGAACGTGTAGATACCAGATACACTGCAACAATAAAAACATAGTTTGTTATAGACTTTAGGATCCCACTGCAGGGCAGTGAGAGGGAGTGTGGATTGGTGGAGGCAAGTTAGTGTCCCTCATGCAGTCAGAAAATTTTTAAGCGATTGTAAAGGCCAGGCTTACCGAATAGTTAGTTAAACCATTTAGAAATGAAATAAAATAGTGTATCTAGTTATATTAAACTAACTGTTGCTCGCGACATCGTCCGCGCGGATTTCGGAAAACTCCATCATCTCGTTGCACCCCTTTTAGGGGTAGATTTTCGATAAATCCTTATAGTGTACCCCTACATGTTTTGTAGAATATATAAATATCTAATTTCAAATATTATTGATTTTTAAACATGTTACAGCCATGTTGTGCTATTTCGAATCAAATTAAAGATTGAAAAATTACAAAAAAAAAAAAATAATAAAATAATAAAAAAAAAATAAAAAAAAAATTTAATAAATAATATAATATATATAATAATATATATTTATAAATTGTATGAATATCTATCTTCAGTGGTTTAGGCTTTGCGTTGTCAATCAGTCAGTCACGGAACTGTTTTATAAGTAAAGATAGGTAATCAAAATAGAAACTGATACCGATGTACCTGCGCAGTTGACAAATTTTAATAGCGCGCGAAATTAAATTGACCAATTAGGATGTGCCACCTTCATCAATCCGTTTACGCTATTGGATAATTTGTTTTCGCGCCCTTCCCGCTGCTATTCGACTTTGCACCCTTTGATTACTAAATGACTTCGGGTTTTGCGCAAACGAAGATTGACGAGCGGAATTATTTTCCTGGTCGTACTGGATGTACCCTCCAAAAGCATAACACGGTTCATGAAGTCCGTGGGCCTAGGAAATGACCTTTAGGTCTAGGGTGACAGCTACAATAGATCTATCCAGGTCGCAGTAGCTATTTGGTCATTGACCAAGCCCTTATAACCAAATAATAATAATGTGCCTACGTGGAATAACAGTAAAATACGCACCCAGACTTAAATGTAGGTCCTCCGAAGGAAATGTCTCTCTGACCAGTGCACTGTAACACAATCGCTTGATCGTAATTCTCACAAGCGGTTCCCACGAATCTATTTCCTCCGTTCACCTCAGCAGTTAAAGATTCGGCATAGAAGGCGTAGGCAAAGGTGTGGGAGCAGTCGATATTATTGCCACAACCTGCTTGGCTGGTCCCACCGTTGGGATAGAAGTCCAAATCACCCAAGGGATAGTCGTAACCGAAGACACCAGCTGTCGTGTGGAGAACTTCGACCACGTCCGCGTCATCAGGGTTGAGGATGGCGGGGTGATGGGTCCAGCCAGGCAACGCTGGGTCGATTGCTGGAAATAGAGAAAGAAACATTTTTTACCCGTGTCTGTCAATAGGGATATTGACAGACAGCCAGCAGCAGCCAATTAAATAAATTTAAAAAATGCCAAATAACAAATATTTGCTGTCCCCGATGCGTATATGGAAAAGCAACTCCAATACGTCCCCACATGCTATTTCATAATTTTTGAAGTCACATAGTACATCATTTTTGAAACTACTGAACCGATTTTCACGAAACAAAGCTAAGAACACTGTCCCAAAAATTAACTTTCTACCAAAAAAAAAACCGCATCGAAATCTCCACCCGCTTGGGAGCAACGATGCCACCGACAGACAGACACACAAACAGAGAGACCGACATAGGCGTCAAACTTATAACACGCCTCTCTTTGCGTCTGCGGTTAAAAAAATCATTTAATTGGAAAGTTATTAAACCTACTAAGACCCCCTTGCGTCAATCTCGGTTAGCAATTAACTCCGGGATAAATAGCTAACTGCCAGTTGCACGTACGTTCATTCTTCCTCCATTTAATCTCACGCTGTCAGTTTTTGTTTTGTTGACATTATAAAAGCTAGCAAGAGATTTAATTGAGGATTATCTTTAATGAACGTATGTGCAACGTATTTGCTATACTAAAAATCATGAATTACCAACTTTCCCTGAAGTTATGTTAACCCAGGTTGACGCAAGTGGTATGAGATAAAATTGAAATTCGTGATGTTATTATCTGTAAGGTAATTATTGTTTAACTGTAAATTGTTGAACACTTTATGGGTAGCTGTAACATAGTTTATGATCTTCTGTAACAAAACGAGTAGAATAAACGATTGAATACTGAACGAAGACAAGTGAAATCATACATACCCACGACAGAAGGAATTTCTCTTACAACATTCCTTGCTGCAATACCAGCAATGTGTCCGCCAATGCCGACGCCAACAATCCTTATCAGGTTTGAGTTGTAAGCAAAAGATTCAATGAGGATGTTTAGGAAATTGGCGATGACCTGGCCCGTTTGAGGAGCATTGCCGAGAGCCAGAGTGTACATGGCGGCTGGGGACCTCCAGTCAACGGCGATCAAGTTCACATCTTCGGAGGAAATGTGAGCTGGAATTAATGAGAAGACATTATTAAGTCTACCACGTTTGTACGATTGGTCTTAGGTAAAGAAAGGAGTCAACATTAGGCCCGAGTATAGTGTATCTAGGGTGCTACTGTATATAGTGTATCTCCTCTTGGAAATTCCTAGTAGTCGACTGTTTTATCACTTAGAAATAAAACCGGTCAAGTGCGAGTCGGGCTACTCGCGCACCGAGGGTTCCGTACCACACCACCACACAAAAAAGTTTTTCTCCGGGACCATTAGCACGAGACCAACTCACATTTGGCCGGTTTTATTTGTTGTGGTACTGTTGAGTTTGCTCTTTAATCAATTAATCACATCAAAATTGACGCTTGTATACGTATGGCTTTTTTACGATAGAGCGAGAAGAAAAAACGTTGATAAAAACTAGTTTCTTGTATCTTATCCCCCCTTAATTTTTAACATTTTTTTTATTATTTGTTAGCAAATCCGCCATAATAACGCACATTCTGTGAGTATTTTAACTGTCTAGCTATTACGTTTCAAAAGTTACAGCCCTAAATAAGTAGGACACATAGCCAGACAGACAGACGGACAACGTAGGCTTAGTAATAGAAAGAAAGAGGGAAAGTATGCCAGTCTGCTTTTGTCTATTTTTATATTCGACAAGATTTTGCCCGCAACTTCGTCCGCGTGAAATTCAAATATCTAAAAATTATTTCTTAGTGCACCCCTACATCCTCCGTAGAATTACGGCGGTTTAGGCTGTGCGTTTGTCTGCCAGTTATTAATAGTCTGTCATGGTACTGTTTAGTAATAATTTTTATATTCGATGATTAACGATTTTTTATAACAATGGGTACACGACGTATATAATTTAGTGACTTTAGGATTTTAGGTCAATTCTAATATAATGTTCCTTTTATATTTATTTCAGTTGTTACGTTTTTACGTTTTCAAAAAATAATTTAATGGAGTAAACGTACCTGGAACAACAAAAGCGTTGAAATTTCCTCCCACGTTGTCACCGTGGCTGTGGATAGTGATAATGGTTTTTCGAGCAAGTGATAGACAATTGGACAGCATGATGGAGTTGACCGTCGGAAGCAGCGGCTCACTTATTTGAGGGTTCGCTCTGAAAACATTAAATTATGTGAAATTAAATTAAATTATACAACGTGTTAATAAATTAACGCACAACTAGTAAGTAGTTTGCTTAGAATCGAGGGCAGAATCGAATTATCATGATTTCAACATAGGTCAATATCATCATGACCTCATAACATTGTGGTCAAAATATTAAATAATTTATTGTAAAATTTACTGTATCCGATGTCAACCCACCGCACGGGCAAAACTCACCGTACTTACTACCAAAACAAGATTATTAAAATGTATCCATGAGTACGTTAGCGCTTTCATTCATTGCTGAAATGATAGCAAATAATTTTTGCCTCAAAACTTAAGATTAGAATAACTTTAAATTTTAACAATCAAAATAAAGAAATTATTATTTCTTTCTAATTATTTTGTTATAAATACTGATTTATAACAAAATAATGGGGTGTGTGAGGTTTTGCGCTTATTCATTAACACGTTGTATAATGCGTACAAAAATCTAGGTATTTATACTGGGTGATATTTTGGGTGACACTTTCCAAAGATGCAGATCATCAAACCGAACAACTAAACAACACTAAATCGTAAGAAAAAAAAAACCGCTGTTTCCAACATTTGAGTGGTAGGTATTGCTGTTTAGTATATATTATAGTGGTATGAAATAGAAGTATTTTTCCTGCGATTTCAGGCTTGCTCAAATTGTAAAAATTGTTTAGTTTGATAGTCTGAACCACCCCTGAAAATTTGGAAAGAGTCTACAAAATTACCTAGTATAAAAAAATAACGGCTGATTTTTTTATACTAGGTAAAATGTATGCCAGGGTCAAAAAATTATCGGGCATAGGCCCCCCCACACATTCCAACCGCTGTAACTCCTGTAAGCCAGGATCAACAGCGGTCTATATTACTATGAATCAACATATGTCAGGGTCAGAACAAAAATCTAACCCTTTGCGCTTTCCCGCCACAAGATGTCCAATTCAATGAAAATTAATGTAGTATTCTATAATAAACAAATTTGTACTTACCTACTATAACAATGGAAGACCACATCTTGATCCCCCAAGTTAAATCCGTGAGCTGAAAAAAGTGTTAGCGTTAGGTACACATTATCTTAAAGTTGCCCGTGAATCCGTCTGCGTGGACCTTAAAATATGAATAAATAAATAAATAATCGTTTATTATGTCATTAACAAGTCAATAACTTTGTGAGTTGTATGTACTCATTTGTTACCTTTGTGAGAGACTGGTGTCCGTATTAGGTAACGAGACCCATCTGACAGATCACCAGGCCCTCTTACAACATGATTAATTTAAGGATTCCGAGACTCGTACAAGGATCACTACTAATTCCAATTGAAGTGCCTAGAAAGTTAGCAATACCTCCAGAAATAAATTGGTACTTGCTTACAAGGTAGATATGTAACGATCATAAAGTAACGACCATAAACCCTTTCGGGGTGATCAGAAAAGACACGGTGAATGTTATTATGAGTGTATGTATTTATATCATAAATGAGTGTATAAAGGAGTGCGTGTACGTGTGTGTGTGTGTGATTGAATGTGTGTATATAGTATTAGATGAAAAAGTATACTATGTATTCCATCTGCACATATTAAATGACATTCAAGGGTAGGGTAGGTCCCTGTTGTGGGATGCGACTCGCGTCTGTACCTGCACCATCTCATCTACAGGGTGTCTATATCGGCGGCAGAAAGCGCAGCTCGCTTCAAGCACACCTGGTATCAAGCTTTAGAGGGCACATGCTTTTTTTTTATTTATTTCTTTATATCAGAATCTTACATCTAAGTTTACAATTTTTGATATCGCCAAACTGATGAGCAGTTTGTAGGCGTTGCGCTCGTTAATCACATTTTTACTTAAATGCTATATTTTTGTTATTAACAAAGCTATATTAAATTACATTAGGTTAACCTAGCATACGGTCAGTTCCAGAAACGCTCATTAAAGTTAATCCTCCATTAAATCTCTTGCTGCCTCTTTTTGTCTTGTTGACGTAGTAAAAGCTAGCAAGAGATTTAATGGAGGATTAAGTCTAATGAGCGTTTCTGCAACTGAGTGTTAGTGTTTTAATTTTTTCTTTAAAGTTTGTTATACATTTAATTTTGTGCTCCTCTAATAATATCGGATATTTGTTACATATTTTTGGAATTAAATACTGTCTTGTTCTCTCTCCATTGTAGTTAAGCGCCCATATCTGTTCGTGCCAGTGGCAGTGGAAACCGCAGGGCCTTGGGGAGCTGAGGCCAAGAAGTTTATAAAAAACCTTTCTGAATCTTTTATAATGCGCACAGACAAGGAGTGGAACGCCCTGCCTGCGTCAGTATTTCCGAATGCTTACAACCCGAATTCCTTTAAAGTACGAGTGAATAGGCTTCTTCTGGGTGAGCTCGCTACATCTTCGACCCCATCTTCGTCCTGAGGACTAGATTGAGGTCAAGAGCAAACCCATACATAATAAAAAAAAAGAGACCTGGGCTGTAGACTACGGGAGAGGGGCAATGACCCTCGCTCTGGGGCGCAGCGCAATGGGTACGTTCGGTACAGTACAGACACGACTCGGGGCGAGTTATTCGAGTAAGCAGATTTGTATTTGATATTTGTCTCTTTTAATAAGTCTTGTTTATCATTCAATAAATAATATGTTATACAATGACATTCATAATAATATAATCATTGTTCTTGAAAATGATAGTCTATCTCTGTATGTGACGTCTTCCAACTCCTTTACGACCATATTCACTATTGGGATGGTCAGACGCTGCAACTACCTACTATCTTTTGAAGAGTGCAGTTGCATAAATGATCAGTTTGAGCATTTTAGAACTTCCCAATGATTACAATGTAAGAGATTTAAAAGTTAGTATACTAAATATAAAACCCCTCTTTTTGCCGCATCGGGGCTAAATAAAAAGTGAGATTGCATAATAAATAGGTCATTGTAAGTAGGTGTGGTGAGTAGGTATAAGTACAACAAATTATTTTTTTAAACATTAGTAACATTGTAGTTGTAAATTATGAGTTGTCAAAGTATCAATTTATTATCAACAGATGATGTTAATGTTATCAGACCAGCAGGATTATGATAACAAATACATACCTAAAAGGCCAGCTACTATGGCAAGACAAGTGTTGACATTGACTCTACGAAGATCAAATGCATGGTGTTATATTTTGAACATTTTGCGTCATTGTTTACCTACAATCTGATTCGAAAATTGAAAAAAAATTCTCGAATTCTTAATTTGAATTTTGACGCTGAAACTAAGGAGTTCGATTTTTGAAAGTTACAATCAAAGAGAATGTAACTCACTACGTTATAAGAGTCGGGACTTCCATACTAAAAACTGGTCGTGACCATTAAGGTCGTGACCGATATCAAAGAATGTATGAAACGTGTGCGACCGTTCAAAGGAATTTAATGGTGGCAGTGCACACACGTTTCATATAAAATTTTTTGTTAGAGAGTTGCGCGAGCCTGGGCCTCTAACCGCACATTTGAACTTCCCAATTTCGTGAACGTTTTCGTTCCAATGTCAACTCTATTACAATGAAGTGCGGACCGAAATAGTGGGTAAAAATCGAACATCGAAAGTCCGGGTACAGGGTCTGGTCACAATCATGTTCAAAATCGTAGTCGAATGACGCACAATCTCCATAGTAATATGATCATTTTTTACTGCAGATTCGAACGTGTGACTTTCAAAAATTTCTTCAGGTACGCTGCGTACCTGACTGGCCATACACTCGGAGTTTCGATTTTCGATATATCGTAAGCGTTTTTGTCCGAACTTCATTAGAATAGAGTTGACATTGGAACGAAAACGTTCACTCAAATGCGAAAATCGAATTTCGTGGTAGACCCTCTGATCGGCGTAGAACGTGTCGCCACAGGTTATGCAATGATTTGCATAACACCAGAAGGCGCGCGGCATCGTGCGAGCGAGAGGGCATGAGTAATTGTAGCAGCGTGATTGGGAAGACAAGTGGCGACAGCCGTCTCCGAAACAAAAGCGCTACTTTGCATTTCTAATATTTTAATATTCATTTCTCTTATAATGTTCTGTAGTATCGGTCCCTCGTTCCAACTGACATAGGAGAGTAAGGGCAAGAGAGTACATCTGTGTTTAGCGCGTACACATCTAGAATATAAACAAAAACGTCAACTAAATTTTTTTATGAATAAAAATATTCACGGAATAGAGATTTCATACGTTTAAGACGCAAGCGCTGCGTAGGAAAAGGCTCTCCGTCTGGCCTTGGCTACGAAGCTTATAAATGATAGTTATTATTCTAATTGTCATTGCTTATTAGGCGGGCATATGGGGACCGTATGGTGTCGGCTAAGAATAGCACCATCCCATTTCCTCCCGTGAGTGTCGTAAAAGGCGACTAAGGGATCTACTGAAGGATGGGCAACAGCATCCTCTAAGTACACACATTGATTCGATCCAACTGCGATCGCCAACCCGCCTGCCAAGCGTGGCGATTATTGCAAATCCCCCCCATTTTGGGGGAGGTTTATGTCCAGCAGTGAACGTTTAATGGCTGATATAATGATTAGGCGGGCATAGTGGCAATGGGCACATTGCTCGCAGAACCGATGGCCGATGCTGCTGAAGAGTTCTCGAATGGCGACATTGGCGACCGCGTATCGGAAAGCGAAGCGTGGGTAGGCGCCTCACAAGGTGGACTGATGACCTGGCGAAGGCGGTGGGAACCAGGAACGAGGGCAGCACAGGACCGGTCGTTGCGGCAATCCTTGGGCAGTCTATGTCCAGCAGTGGACGTTTATGAGCTGAGATGATAATGATGATAAAGCGGGCGCCGCGCCAGACTAAGCCACAAAGGTCTTCAAAGTGTATCTCTCTTCATCTCTTCTATGTAAAGCTAGAATAGGACAATTCATATTTACACAGCTCTATGGCTGAGTCTGCAAATAAAACAAATCATCCTACCTGCAACTGCGGCTCCCAATATGAAAACACATTTAAACAACGCGTTCATTTTGACAAATAACAACTGAATACTTAACAGCACAGACTGTTTTATAAAAATGTCTTTTATCGATGACTACTTCCTTCTTGGAAGGTTATAATAAAATTTTAATCCAATACATTTGAGTTTTATCTACAATATTAACATCGAAATTGTCGGTGCCATAAATCTGCCAGATAGGACTTCCACTAGGCTGGTCATACACGAAAAATCTAATACCTACGATTACTTTACTATCACAGTTCAACTTCAGAAACGGAAATCGTTAATTACAGCAAAAAAATATTTTTTTCTAATTATTTTGGGAAAATAGCGTTACTGCATTATTTGAACATAGAATTTGAATACGAAAATCTACAAATATCCTAGAAATTTTCAATGTAATGAAACTATGTTCCAAAGTTTAAACTTCAGTAAAGACTGAATGAAAAGCTGGTTAAGTTAAGTTTAGTTACATTGGAAATGTAATTGCAGTATGTAGTAATCTCATGCAGTTTTTTAACTCTCAAGGCTTAACAAATAGGTGTGTGTACTTTCTAACGCCCCCTATCTTGCTTTACGAATACCTTCCAAATTATACGGATGCGTTAGAGAGGAACAATAAAAAAGCACTACATTTTCGAGATTGGATTCATATTAGTGTGTCAGAACTCGAAAAAGTAGAGTTCAGGTTGGGACTCTGACCACAGAGTCGAATTAAAATTAAACACCACTTTAAATTAAAAAGTTTTAGTAAATTAGTGCTTGAGTGCCTAAATATTTATGAACAGGAAACAGTTTGCAGAAACCCTAGGAAAAATTTCAGTTCTTATCAGAACCGCGATCAAATTACTTTGTGCAAAATTTCCTGCACTATCTAAAATCTAACCGATTATATCACCTACATTCATTGGTGTGACAAAAATAAATAGGTAAGTACAAAAAACATAAACAGCTCTGTCTGTTTCGTCACTAAATATTATAATTTTTTTTAAATTTATTTAAGGATTATAAGGAAGGAAGGACGATCATTTGGAAGGATTTACGGATGGATAAATTAATCTCCACTCTCTCTTAATTCAGCTCCAACCCCAATACCAAACGGTTACTTTAAAAAATTACTGTCATCATCACGTTATACACTACCCGGCAAATAACTTAGGGCTGAGGGTGAGGGGTGTGCGCAGTAGGTATTTCCCAAGTTGTTTCTATAAGGCCCGTATAAACCAAACTCCAACGTTACCCTATAACGCATACTAAAACGAAAGCTTAAGAGCCCGCGAACGCATCGTTTTTATTAATACGGGCCTTAGACTTTTATCTCGGTACAATTGATGTGGGATCTCCTAAAACTATATTGTAATAACGATATAGTTTTACAGTAGATACTGTAGAGTTCACTCTTACAATACATCATTTGCCGTGGGACCATATATAGAGTTGAGATTAGGTGTCGCATGGGGCAGGTATGGAATGCATTTTTGTAACCGCTCAAGATCTTAACCCGTGTCCGTCTTGTAAGGTGTTACGTTTTCTCCATCCTCTAGTACGGTGTTGGATTCTGGGCACTCAAACCGACTTGAGGCTTTTGAGATGTGGGTGGATGTTAAAGATATCATGCATAGACAGAATCAGCAATAAGGCGTTCCTACAAAGAATAAATATAACTATAAAAACTGTGTCCCTCTAGCCTACATTGTCATAAGGACATATGAAAAAAAAAAACCATTTCATCAGATTATTTCAGGGGGAAATTTTTGTGGAAGACTAATACCCAGGTAAAATAATGAGTTGATATAATTTTAATAAAAAATGCAATCAGTTTTTATAACCATAGAGTCATCGTGTCATACAATAACAAAGCCTAAACATGGCACAAATGTCATTGAAAAAATATAATAATATATATCTTGCCACACAAATTATCTAGTCACATTTAAAGTATCAGAATCTAGCCTGAACTTTTATAGATAAGATAGGTTTTTATTGCACTATCATGTTAATTTACTGATAAGTTTCTTTCACCAATAAATAAAAACAAAATATAAGAAGGACTGGCGGCTTCTTGGTTCGATATGAACACCCTGTTCACACAGTGTTCAAGGCTGCTGTCTCCGAATCACCAAACTGATAATAATAGCCAACCTCCACAAGAAGAAGATAACGTTATTACTACGATTAAGATGTTCATTTATTACATCTTCATTTATTTAAAGCTAAATAAATACCTACTCGTATAGTTGGCTTTCAGTAACTTTTTATAATTTTAACTTATCAATTTATTTGAGACATTTTGTCATATAAATAATTTATTCTATAAAGACTTATTTCGCTGTCAGTAAAATTTGGTATTACTTCGGCAACGAAATGCCAATATCGTTATCAATGAAGATTGGACTGGAGCTCGATTATTTAAAGTCAGACGTTCAAATCAGCTGTTGAAAAAAATTCCAAGAAACCAATCACTAAAAACTACTATGGTCAAAATTACTATGGAGATTATAATTATACATCATTTGATCGTGATTTCGAAAGTGTGAGATTCAAAAATAGCACATCTAATTTGATTTGACATGATGATACTTTGCAACCGTAGTGGAGTTATAGATAAGGATAGATTGCAGGAAAATGTAAATTATTTAGTTATACAAATTCTTTATTTATAATCAATATTTCAATCGATTTTATTGAAAAAGTTTAGAAAGGCCAGACACGGCCTGTCAGGAGACCGTAAAGACCAGATCTGAAACAAAAAATAAATATTATGTTCACTAAAATACAAAATATTACGCAAACAGTGACAAATAATTATACGATAGGAAAATTGTAGATGGTGTGAGAAAGAGGTTGATTCTTTATAATATGCTGTGAGATAGTATCGTTAATAAGAACTTATCTCATTCAAAACGATGTTTAGTTTTACCTCAAGTTTCAATCTCAAACTACACCTATGATTATTAATTAAGCATTAATAAAATATCATGTTCCATCAGAGTGGTCTGACGACGATAAATGTTTCTCAATAGCCTTCCGTTATCTTAGCTATTCAGGTTCACAAGAGGGTTTCGCTTGAGTGTCCTATATTTTAAAAACTGGGTTTGGTAATCTTAATCTTTACAAGCGCAAGGGTGTTAGATTTCTCAGATCCTGACTGTACATCAAACTTGCCCACTTAGTGCTTGTAACTTCATTATAATCAGGGTTAGATAACATAGGCGACCATATATAACACCCCGAAGCTGATCTTGGCTGTGAATTTAAGCAGCTACGAGGGCATTCAGAAATGACGTAATTTTAGTAAATAACCAATATAATGGAAATAAAAAGGTAGCAACGGTAACACTTACCCCCTCTTAGAAATGACACCGTTGCCCATATGCAAGTTAGCACCATTGCAAGTGCTGAGCTCAGCTTCCCCGAGGTTGGCGCAGCGTCTACCGACGTGGCGATTGTACCCAACAGTGGACGCAAAGAGTTCAGTGGCTCGGCCGTGAGAGCAGGTGCTGATAGCGCAACCTGGCTGAGGGTTCCTTCCACCGTTGGGGTAGAAGTCGGCGTGACCAACAGGATTCATGATACCGAGAAGACGGCCGTCAGTGTGGATACCCTCAACGTATCGACCAGCAGCAGTAGTAAGACGGTTACCGTTATTGCCCCAATTAGGACCAGCGGGGTCCAAACCTGCAATCAAGGAAAAAAGGAAACTAAAGTAGGTTGAAACACAGTCTTCTAGCCTATCTTAGCAAGCATATCTAGGCTAGCAAACCATATTTAAGAAAAAATATACTAACCAGTAACTCTAGCAGGGCGACCACCGGCCTGACGACCAGCATTTCCGACAACGTGAGCTCCCAAACTGAAGCCGACAAAGTGAACGTTGTTCCAGTTTCCACCAGCTGTGTTGATCAGCCAAACGATGAAGTTTCCGAGATGTTGACCAACATTTGGTACACCGTTTGCTGCAGTGTTGTAGTTAGAATTGGCCAAAGCTCTCCAGTCTACAACGATGACGTTGCAGTCAGAAACGGATAGGAATGCAGATGTGATGAGGGGGTTCATTTGAGTGTTTCCATTATTGTTCCAGCCGTGGACGATGACGTTCAAAGGACGGCCGCCCGCATAGTTTGAAGCCCAAATGCTGTTAGCGTTGCCGTGTGTGATGATTTGGGCGTTGTTTGGGTTCCGCCTGCGAAATATATTTATTTTAGTCTTTTAAATGTTTACATTGTAAGCAGCTTCCTGGTTTCCAACTGGACCGAAAACCGTGGGCTTGCCTGAATAGAATTAGAACAGGAGTCGCTCGGTGTAACTACCATCTTCACAAGTGGGGCATCAAAAGCTCACCCGAGTGCAACTGTGGTGTTCCAGAGCAGACTATCGAGCACATAGTGAATGAGTGCCCTGGCAGAAGATTTGATTGTGGAACCCGGGAACTAAACAAACTGACCCCGAGAGCCAAACTATGGCTTATAATTATAACTATTGACTTAAACTTGTAATTTCCACAGGAATGGAAAGCCATACGAATAATAATTGTGACCTCATTATCTTTTTA
The DNA here is from genome assembly GCA_927399405.1 of Agonopterix arenella. NCBI lineage: Eukaryota > Metazoa > Arthropoda > Insecta > Lepidoptera > Depressariidae > Agonopterix > Agonopterix arenella. The sequence continues at coordinate 7,588,643 of OV656691.1, forward strand.
GCCTAGGAATATTTCGTAATACATCTTAAGTACCTGGTGAACAGCCAGTATTGGTTATTAGCGCCGTTCCTGCTGTTGAGCAGATCTTCGTCAACAGGCTCCTCCAGGTCTACCAGTTGAGGGACGCCATCACCATCGGGCATCCAGATGTAGCGGCTAACGCCTTCGACGTAGTCGCTGTTATCCCCTGGCACCACGGGGATATCTCTGCCAGCGCATGCTTTAAATGTAGATAGAGAACCGTTTGGTAAAATGAGCTATATTAATGTTCTTAACTTATAGGACGGACCGGTGTTTTGTATTATTAGTTGTATTGACAAGATCTCTCATAAAGAGACAAATTATTAGCTGTCTTCAACAAAAGGAGGCGTCTTTTTTACTAAACAACGGCACTAACGAAAATAATAACGAACACCGTAGAACAATCAGTGTTGGAAAAATCCTGAATATTAAAATTTAAAAATATTAAAATTTGTTGTTCTTGGTTAGATAGATAGATGACGCTGAACAAAAATAAATCGCGCTATAGCGCTATCTAAGAACAAGAAGAGAGCTATTGATTGCTTTTGAAGGTTCCTTAAGTTATCTAAGCAATATCGGGATAAGCGTTTTCATTATGATGATTGGTGACTACGGAACCCTATCATTGGCGAGTCCGACACGCTCATGGCCGTTTTTTTTCGCGATTTCGATATAAGAACTATGTAACGATATTTTCCCGTACAGAAAGATGTCCAGTTCAATGGTTCGATCATCCCATTAAAAGACAGCCCCAGATAGGTTAGTACACGCTTCGAAAATTCGTATTTCAAGCATGTAGATATCCTCACGATATTTTTCTTCACGACAAAAAGCCAAGTGGTATTCCAAACTACGGAAACAAGAATAAATTTATTAATAATATAAATAGAGCACACTACTCTTCCTGCGCGCGTACCCTTAAAGCGAATTCAGTTAGGGTACGCCCATACCCCGTAAACCGCCGCGACCGCTGAGCTTGACCACTATTAGGTATTTTTTATTACACTATGCTATGGTATTTAGTTATTCTATGCTACAGACACTATAAAATTGAACAAAATTTAGATCTACCTGCAACGAGAGCAACGAACAGCGCAAGAAGCTTCATGGTGATGAATAACTGCAGCCTGAATAAAAAACGTAATAGACGTTGTATTTATTGATTAGGCTTAATCTCCTAATTTATGTTCTTATCATTTCGAGCTGTCGTGTGGGTCGTGATCAAGTTTTAAAATCTCAGAACCCATTAGGTATACATCCTGATTCGGGAACAATTTTATAAAGATAGCTTACGAAGCGTCGCTCTCTCTCGAATCGAGAAATCTGGTCTTCAATCGCGGTAAATATTCGGTGATTGAACTGTTATTGGATTACGTACGAACCATAACTTTTGACACATTTGGTATTGCGCTAATCGCGATACTACTCTTGACAGCCGTTAGAGCCGTTTTGACAGATCGCTCAGACGTTAAAGGCTGTCAGTTACATAGAGTTTAGCGCGATGCGGAATTCAGTACAGTTGAATAGTAATTGGACTGCAATGTGATTAGAACTGAAATTGGATAAGAATCGAACTTCGATGTTTTAACTTAGCGCAATCGGGCTCTAGGCCTTAGTGGCGACGAGAAATATTTTATCAAGACCTCGAGAACTCGAGAAATCAATTCAAAGAAGACTAACTAATGAAACGTGCGTGTCACCTTTTTTTTCGTTGACTTTAGGGCTAATTTTTCAATTGTCTGATAATTCCTATGAATCCAGCGTAGATTGGTAAATAGCTGTTTTTTTTAATATTGGAAAATAGGCACCAAAGATACATTATTGGGATTACAGAATAAAAAAAATTATTGATTCAATTTTTTTTGTTAACTGACAATATGTCTTGGAAACAAAAAAGAAAATAGTACATTATGGTACAAGTGTGTAATGTTGGTGATTACCGCTGAGGTTAAGAGAGCCGAGGACGGTAATCATCAATACACACGTGTATCATACGACGTTTTTCAACACACTTGTGAAGAAAATAATAATAAAAAATCATTTTATTTAGTAAATAAAAAGTTTATTTAGAGAATTTATTTGTACTATTGAATATGATCTTTTTTGTATCGAAACTTTTTTAAGAACAAAGCAACTCAAGAACTCAACCAAGAAGTTTAGATACCTACTATAAAAAACCTAAAGACTTTTGCTATACTAGTTAAAGCCTGACCAGAAATATAAAAAACATGGATTGGGGGCGCTGCAATCGACATAGTGTTCCAATTCCAAGTACAAAAATTAGCTCCGAGGTTTTTTATTTTTCTGGTCGGGCTGTAATAAATACCTAGTAGGTACCTGGGCAATCGATTATTGCTCGGCGTCTTCCGAGTTATATAAATAGGTTTCACACCTGAGAAAAACAGTTTTCACACAAAAAATACAGTTTCTTAAATTTTTTGATGTGAAAACGGATTTGCTCAGGGATAACATAACATAAATATTCTTTATTTGCACACCAAAATATACAGTAACAAAAACGAATAAAAAGAACGTAAGGGTACAAATGGCGGTCTTATCACTAAAAGCGATTTCTTCCCTACAACCATGGGATGGACGAACTCTTAAGTAAAAATCTTGCTATGGCGGTGTAATAAGATATACAATATATAGCTTACAATACATTTCAGGTATATATATATATATAAATATCCAACAATAAATAATAAATATATTATATAATAAGTCTAATGGATCAAAGTGTCATATTAATAATTTAATAACAATGAGTCAAAGGGCGAGATAGTGATCCCTTACTCGTTTTTTAAAAACGGGCAGTAAGAGAGCTTGTCTTATAGTAAGAGGCAGGTCATTCCATAATCGAACAGATTGCACTGTAAACGAATTATCATAGGCGGACGATGTGTGACGTGGAATAGCTAGTAACAAAGTTTGAGCAGAGCGCAGTAAACGGTCATGGGTGGCATGTAGGAATGTGAACCGGTCCTTGAGATATGATGGGGTTAAGGGGAGGAATAGGACAGAGTACAAAAGGGAAAAAATATGGAGATTACGACGAAAACGAATCGGAAGCCACTTGAGCTTGGAACGAAATTCAGAGACGTGGTCATACTTGCGAAGGCCAAATATGAACCTAATACAGAAGTTCTGGAGCCGCTCAAAATTGTTTAGTTGCTCCTCATTGAGATCGAGGTAAGCAACATCGGCGTAGTCAAGGACCGGTAGTAATAGAGTTTGGGTAAGCGCAGTTTTGGTGGCAGTCGGCAGAAAATTACGGAGTCTTCTCAGTGCTCCTCCCGAAGCAAACATTTTCCTATTTACCATCTCAAGTTGAGAAACCCAGGACAAACATGGATCAATTTGGATTCCCAGATTTTTTACTGTAGTGCTGAAGGGGATATGGATCCCATCAAATAGAATTTGGGGCAGCGACTGCCAGTCAATCCTGGAGATAAACCACCGGCTACCAACTATTATGACTTGGGTTTTGTCCGGATTAACCCTGAGCCCATACTCCTTGCTCCATTCAGCTATATAATTTAACTCAACATTGGTCTTATAAATGGCTTGTGAAAGGTCATCCAAAGAAGATTGAGTGTATAGCATAGCATAGCATATGCTAACGACTATAATCCCCGAGGGGGTAGTCAGAGATATTCTGAAACCTCAGAACATCCACGTTTCACTATAGTATCGAAACTCTGCCCAGTGTGACGGGGAGTGAGCCCGTCGCCACTTGTTAATGGACAGTAGGTACAATACATGCCTCGAAATCGAAGCATGCAGGTTTCCTCACGATGTTTTCCTTCACCGAAAAGCCAGTGGTGTTATAAATCGTACATAAATTCCGAAAAACTCATTGGTACGAGTCGGCCTGGACGGGGATCGAACCATCGCCTCCTGCACAGCAGGCAAGGTTACTCGCCACTGGACCACCACGGCTTTTTTTGAGTGTATATTTGGAGATCATCTGCGTAAAGGTGGTAGGAAGAAGAAATGTTTTTAGAAATAGAGTTAATAAAAATTACAAAAAGGAGGGGGGATAAGACGCCACCTTGAGGAACACCAGCGGTCGTGTTGCACCAGTCAGACAATGTATCATCAATACGTATACGTTGCCGACGTCCGTGAAGATAACTACTGAACCAGTCAATCACCGTTGGAGATATGCCAAGCGAACACAGAAGCCCCAAGAGTACATCGAAGTCGACAGTATTGAATGCATTACTGAAATCTAACAGTGTTAGGACAGTGAGTTGACCATTTTCCATGCCTAGACGGATATCATCAGTAATCTTTACACGGGGCTGAAACCTAGGGATGAAACCTATCTAGAATACATTATTTAAATACAAAATTTCATTCAATTTCAAAATTTGGACATGGCTCTAACAGCCATTCCCAAATTAAAAAAACTCTAAATTTGTATCTATATATATAATGTTTCATTACTTTCATTGTAAGTGTTTACTTGTTCTATGCTTTGAATTTATAGATTTTATTTGTTTGAAAGTACAACTATTTTTTGTTTTATAAAATAATCCTCTGTTTTATTTATAATTATTACAAAACGAGTTCTTAGTTTTGATATCAGACGAGCCAGGTAGGTATAGTTTTTCTTTACTTTTATCATATTTGATATGTAATTTGTTACTTATTGCCTAGGTACATGTAATTTATTTTTAATAGCTAGTCCACTTTGATCGCATTTGCCAGCGTTGATTCAGCGTAATACGTGTCCGATTTCTAACCCCTCAAGAGCAACGTTTGACTAACATTGTCAAACGCGCTACTGAAATCAGTGCAGATGGCATCGTCCTGTTGTCCCCCATCGATCTCCTGAGATAAGTCGGTGACGAAGCAAGTCAAATTGGTCTGTATGGCATATCCACTCCTAAATCCTTGCTGGTGCGGTGCCAATTTGTTATCCATAACTCGATTCATAATAGGGCAGAGCAAACTCAAATAACTTTGACAAGCTTGAAAGAATTGCAATGGGTCGATAAATCTTTATTTATATCAGTTTTTTCACCCTTCGTATAAACTGGCACGATTCGAGCTTTCTTGCATTGCTCTGGCAAGATTCCCTCTTCCCTCCATCATCATCCAGCCTAAAAACGTGGGATAAATTCCACCTATCACCACCCCCTGGACAAGTGCGTACTCAAAAATGGTTAATCTAATTCTAGTATCAAATACTTGATATATAAATAAAAATAAAAGTAGAATTAGAACATCATGTATAATTAATAGATAATGAAAAACCCTAGATTAAAGTATTCTTAAAATTATCATATAATTAAGTATTCTTTTAATTAAATATACAGATAAAAAAAAGTTAGGGTTCCGTACACAACGTTTGAACACTTAGTATTCCGTATTTATATTTCCTTGTCGTATTGGGAACATGGTTCATATTTTTCTTTAAATTGTTGTGCCTGGTTTACATTATTTCAGTCCAGTAATCCAGTGAGTCAATCCAGTGCAGTATTGGACTGAATGATATCGTCTACATTATTCCAGTCCTTTAGAAGACATTGAAGTGTAAACACGACAATGATTTCAAAAAGAAATCAGATACGAAAATGTTCTGTCAGTACTAGAATGGCACTGGATGGGCCGTCTACATGATTTTATTTGCGCTGGAATAATTGTGTTGGATTGCTCACTCTCACAGGAAAAAGTATATTCCCCGGTTCACATTATTTCATTCGATCGCTGGAATAATGTAAACGGGCATAACACACTTAAAAATTCATTCCCATCTTGTTTGCAGATACGCTACGAATATTCTGTGCGATTATATTTAATCTTTTGGCATGTGAAGGTATTAGTTCGTGGCATTGTTCTGGATCACAAGTTTGGGAGGTGGAGACAGATGCCGAATCTATTTGACTAGCCAATTCACTTAAAGGAGTGAATGTTATTTAAATGTTCTATGTGCTATTTTGCTGATATGTAGGTAAGCCATTTGGTTTATGTGAAGCCACTTTAAGTAGGAGCAGTGACAAACTGAATGGTTAATCATTGGCACAGGTATGTATGTAGGTATGTAGTGAGAGGATAGAATAGCGGGTGGAGAATGTAGGTGTTTTTGTGTTTTATACTTTGTAAGTAACTAAGTGTCTCAGGTGAATAAAAAAGTATTATTGTGTAGAGTATTGTGGGTAAGTATAGGTAGGTAAAAGATGGTGTTATATTTTGAGTGTTGGGTGGTGACTATATGATCATTTGGTTTTTCAAATAAAGATATAAGTAAACATTAACAAAGCACATTAACATGTAATAAATATTGAATAGTAAATAACTTAGTTCAAAAAGTATATGGCGTGTGAGCAGATGTGAATTGTTGTACAGAGTGTTGTGTGTAAAATGGTAAGTGTTGTTGTAATTTGAATGTTAAGTAGGAGTGAGTGTGTGGACAATTTGCTTATAGAATTAAAACTTAAGTAATTATCAAAACATATTAACAAATAGTAAATGTTTAGAAGTGAATAACTGAGATCAAGTTCTTCAACCATATTAGAGGTAATTAACTTCTTCAAGACTAGTAAAAAAGACTAAAATAAAAACTAAAAACCTTAAAAGAAATTAATTTATTTAAGTTTACTAGAGCTAGGTGAAAACAAGTAGAAAAGTTCTTGGAGTAGCGGTTTAGTCATTGTTCTTCATTGTATGTTTTCAGTTTTTCTATCTGAGATTCTTCAGTAATCATGATAGCTTTAGCACCTTCTTCTTTGCGCAGCAAGACTAGCATTGGCGGTCCAGCAGTACTTGAAGTGTCATTCTTTCATTAGTTGTCGCCCAAGGTAGTATAAACGTTTTGCCTTTGAAATCAGATGTTGGTCAACATAGATAAGTTCGGTGGGACTATTAGAATTTATGATACTTGTATTTAATTTGTTGTTTTTGTTTGTTTGATTGAAAGTTTTAGCAGCCTGAAGTATTTCGTTCTTAAGAATTACCGAATTGAGGGTCACAAGGATGGTTCTTTTCTCTGATTTAGAGGGGAGACGACGTATGTCTTGGATTTCCGAAATTTGGACGTTTCATTTTTCGTTGAAGATGGTCTCAGTAATTTTCATAAGTTCCATTTGAGTCTCTCTTAATTTGCAGGGTACATTCCTGATTTCTAGACAGTTTATTACGGCTTTTCTTAATTGTTCCTCTAGAGCGTCTTCCAGCTGTTAAATACGATGCTCATATGAGATTGATTTTTCTTCTATGGAGGTAATTTTGATATTCACGTCCTTATGTCCTTCATACAAGTATTCAAGCGATTTTTCTATTTCATTGTTTGTTTTTTGAATAGTTGTTATGTCATTTCAGATATTGAGCTTTGTATTTTATTAAACTGGGTTGCCTGGTCGTTTCTCCATGATTCTAAAATTTCTTTAAGTTCTGTGAACTTCTCACTGCAGTTGCATTGTTTGTTAGAAGATCGGTTCGTCATATTGTTTTCCTCGTCAGATCTCTCAGCGTTAGCACTCTTCTTTTGGTTTTTCTTATTTCTGGGAGTTCTTTTCATTACTAAATAATTAACGAAATTACGAGAGGTGCCACCTAATAGTAGTTGGTTGGAACTTCGTCAGATGGGTACTAAGTAGTGACAGGTCAACAATTATTAATGATGTTATTTTGGTTCACGGTTTTTTTCCTAGATGGCGTTATGTGAACTTTTATCACTGTTTTTTCAATGAATGTCAGTAAATTATAATGCGAATTACCGTTTAAGGTGCTACGTTAGTCGAGCAGCACGTAAATATACTTTTTAGGTTAAAAATCACAGACACTTTGTTCACTTTTTACCGGTAGGGATTATTATATTATTCAGTGTTTTTACACGTTGTAACAATTGTACTCCAATGTTTCGTGTTGTTACCGTTTGTTTACTACTTGTTTAACACAATTTAGAATTTTAATAAGCAAGATTAATATTTTTAAAAGGAAATTTGCACAGATTATGTTGTTTCTATGAGCACATCAGCCCCCTCCGTCTTAATGATATATTATGAAACACGGATGTACTGCTACAATTTACTGAGGAGATCCCTTGAACACCTTTCGTCTCCATTATCAGATCCTCAATCTTACTGGTACCACAAAGATCTCATCGCTACAATTGAAGTGAGACCAAACACGACTGTTTTGCTATAATTCATCGAGGCGATCCCTTGACCACCTTCCGTCTCCATCATCAGACCCTCAATCTTACCGGTACCATAATTTTCTCATCGAAATAATTTAAATGATTACAAACACGAGTCCTCTGCTATAATTCATCGAGGAGATCTCTTAATCAACTTCCGTCTCCATCATCAGATCAACTCCATGTTACCATAATATTGTATTGTTATCAGAACTATACGTGCGTGTAGAATTTTAACTAAATCGGCTGACTGGAAATGGGTTCAAATTCGATTACAAGAATCCATTGTTAGTTAGTTAGATAGTTAGACAGGTTCGAAGTTAAATAAAATCGTTTAAAAATATCTTGCCACACAAATTATCTAGTCACATTTAAAGTATCGCTGCGCTGCCTAGCTAGCATGCCACCCCCGAGAAAACGACAAAAATCGAGATGTGCCTCCATCTTTATTATTTTACGTAGGCCAGAAAGAGCGCGCATGACGTTTTTCTCGTTTAAACGCTTTGTCGTGGGTGGCATGCTAGCTAGACAGCTGTCAAAATCAAAAACGTGCGACTGCAGTGCTACACCCACACTGCGCCTGCGGCCGCGCTTTGTTAATTTGGATGAATTTGACTTTGTGAAGGCGCCTATATTATATTTATACCTATAATTTGGTATTAATTCGGCAACGAAATGCCTGTTTCGTTTTTAATCAAAACATTTTTCTAAATATAGGATGAGATTGGACTGGAGAGCGATTTTTGTTTTTTTTTTGAGTCACACTTTCAAATCAGTTGTAGAAAAAATTCCAAGAAACCAAATCACTAAAATACATCATATTTGATCATGATTTCGAAAGAGTGAGTGAGATTCAAATATAGCACTTCTGATTTGATTTGACATGATGATATTTTGCGACCGTAGTGAAGCTGGAGTTATAGAAGGATAGATTGCAGGAAAATGTAAATTATTTAGTTACACAAATTCTTTATTTGTATCAATATTTCAATCGATTATATTTGAAATATTAGAAAGGCCAGGTTCGCCCTGTCCGGAGACCGTAAAGACCAGATCTGAAACGAAAAATAACTTGTAAGTATTATGTTCACTAAAATACAAAATATTAAGCAAACAGTAGCAAATAATTACACGACAGGAAAATTGTAGGTGGTGTGAGAAAAGGGTTGATTTTTTATAATATGCTCTGAGATATTATCATAAGAACGGACAAAATTTTAGCTGTGTTAAGATGTTAAGTATCATCTCATTCAAAACAATGTTTAGTTTTACCTCAAGTTTTAATCTCAAACTACACCTATGATTTTATTAATTAAGCATTAATTAAATGTCATGTTCCATCAACTGATCTGACAACGACATATGTTTTTCAATAGCTTTCCCTTACCTTAGCTATTCAGGTTCACAAGAGGGTTTCGCTTGAGTGTCCTATATTTTAAAACGGGCTTTGGTAATCTTAATCTTTATAAGCGCAAGGGGGTTAGATTTCTCAGATCCTGACTGTACATCAAACTTGCCCACTTAGTGTATGTAACTTCGATTATAATCAGGGTTAGATAACATAGGCGACCATATATAACACCCTGAAGCTGATCTTGGCTGTGAATTTAAGCAGCTACGAGGGCATTCAGAAATGACGTAATTTTAGTAAATAACCAATATAATGGAAATAAAAAGGTAGCAACGGTAACACTTACCCCCTCTTAGAAATGACACCGTTGCCCATATGCAAGTTAGCACCATTGCAAGTGCTGAGCTCAGCTTCCCAAATGTTGGCGCAGCGTCTACCGACGTGGCGGTTGTACCCAACAGTGGACGCAAAGAGTTCAGTGGCTCGGCCGTGAGAGCAGGTGCTGATAGTGCAACCTGGCTGAGGGTTCCTTCCACCGTTGGGGTAGAAGTCGGCGTGACCAACAGGATTCATGATACCGAGAAGACGGCCGTCAGTGTGGATACCCTCAACGTATCGACCAGCAGCAGTAGTAAGACGGTTACCGTTATTGCCCCAATTAGGACCAGCGGGGTCTAAACCTACAATCAAGGAAAAAAGGAAACTAAAGTAGGTTGAAACACAGTCTTCTATCCTATCTTAGATTTGTAAAGCGGTAGGGCTAGCAAACCATAAATAAGAAAAAATATACTAACCAGTAACTCTAGCAGGGCGACCACCGGCCTGACGACCAGCATTTCCGACAACGTGAGCTCCCAAACTGAAGCCGACAAAGTGAACATTGTTCCAGTTTCCACCAGCTGTGTTGATCAGCCAAACGATGAAGTTTCCGAGATGTTGACCAACATTTGGTACACCATTTGCTGCAGTGTTGTAGTTAGAATTGGCCAAAGCTCTCCAGTCTACAACGATGACGTTGCAGTCAGAAATGGATAGGAATGCAGATGTGATGAGGGGGTTCATTTGAGTGTTTCCATTATTGTTCCAGCCGTGGACGATGACGTTCAAAGGACGGCCGCCCGCGTAGTTTGAAGCCCAAATGCTGTTAGCGTTGCCGTGTGTGATGATTTGGGCGTTGTTTGGGTTCCGCCTGCGAAAAAAAATTATTTTAGTCTTTAAAATGTTTACATTGTAACCTCATTATCTTTTTAGCCTAGGATGATTTCGTAATGTATCTTAAGTACCTGGTGAACAGCCAGTATTGGTTATTAGCGCCGTTCCTGCTGTTGAGCAGATCTTCGTCAACAGGCTCTTCCAGGTCTACCAGTTGAGGGACGCCATCACCATCGGGCATCCAGATGTAGCGGCTAACGCCTTCGACGTAGTCGCTGTTATCCCCTGGCACCACGGGGATATCTCTGCCAGCGCATGCTTTAAATGTAGGTAGAGAACCGTTAGGTAAAATGAGCTATATTTATGTTCCTAACTTATAGGACAACGGGCTGGTGTTTTGTAATATTAGTTGTATTGACAAGATCTCTCATAAAGAGACAAATTATTAGCCGTCTTCAACAAAAGGAGGCGTCTTTTTTACTAAACAACGGCACTAACGAAAATAATAACGAACGCCGTAGCACAATCAGTGTTGAAAAAATCCTTAATATTAAAATTTAAAAATATTAAAATTTGTTGTTCTCGGCTAGATCGATAGATGACGCTGAACAAAAATAAATCGCGCTATAGCGCTATCTAAGAACAAGAAGAGCGCTATTGATTGCTTTTGAAGGTTCCTTAAGTTAAGTTATCTAAGCAATATCGGGATAAGCATTTTCATTATGATGATTGATGACTATCATGGGCGAGTCCGACACGCTCATGGCCGGTTTTTTTTCGCGATTTCAATATTAGTCCCGTACAGAAAGATTAGCCCAGTCATTTTACGATGTTTTGTTAGGAGAGGTGAGGAGTAATTTTTAATTGGACTTTTAAACTGTAACCGGCACCATTTAGTGACAAAACGACTATCTGAAAACTTATTAAAAAAAGTTCACTACGCAACATAGAAATCAAAATTGTAAGTCCCAGAAGGCTTTTAAATTAATAATATTAAGACCAATGCACTCATTTTAATTAGATTTAACAATACAAATTGTTTTTTGCAATAAAATAGGCATTGAAATTTAATAAACTAGGTTTTTATTGCAAAATACGAATGTATTTTTCAGAACCTTATAAGTAGATAAAAATATTTACACCATGTTTAATATGTGATGCCTTAAATATGTGCAAAAAAAATTTTACATGTTTTTTATAACAAGATAATAGCTAAATTTTAAATTTGGAACTTGGCTGACAGGATTTTTTTTTAATTTTGGTAAATTTCTGAGGTCAAATTGGCTCTTAAATACTATTCCGAAAAAAAATATCAATTACTAATTAGTCCCGGCTCAAACCGTAAAATGACTGGGCTAGATGTCCAGTTCGATGATTCGATCATCCCATTACAAAACTTAATGCATAATAAGCCCCAGATAGGTTAATACACGCTTCGATAATTCGTATTTCAAGCATGTAGATATCCTCACGATATTTTTACAAAAAAGCCAAGTGGTATTCCAAACTACGGAATAAGAATAAATTTATTAATAATATAAATAGAGCATACTGCTCTACCTGCGCGCGTACCCTCAAAGCGAATTCAATTAGGGTACGCCCGTACCCCGTACCGTAAACCGCTGCGACCACTGAGCTTGACCACTATTAGGTACTTTTTATTAAACTATGCTATGGTATTTAGTTATTTTATGCTACAGACACTATAAAATTGAACAAAACTTAGATTTACCTGCAACGAGAGCAACGAACAGCACAAGAAGCTTCATGGTTACTGCATTGATGAATAACTGCACCCTGAATGCTATTACGTTGTATTTATTGATTATGCTTAATCTCATAATTTATGTTCTTATCATTCCAAGCTGTCGTGTAGGTCGTGATCAAGTTTTAAAATCTCAGAACCCATTAGGTATACATCCTGATTCGGGAACAATTTTATAAAGATAGCTTACGAAGCGTCGCTCTCTCTCGAATCGAGAATTCTCGAGAAATCTGGTCTGCAATCGCGTTAAATATTCGGTGATTGAACTGTTATTGGACTACGTGTGAACCATAACTTATGACACATTTGGTATTGCGCTAGTCGCGGTACAGCTCTTGACAGCCGTTAGAGCCGTTTTGACAGATCGCTCAGACATAAAAGGCTGTCAGTTACATAGTGTTTAGCGCGATGTTGAATTCAGCACAGTTGAATAGTAATTGGACTGCAATGTGATTAGAACTAAAATTGGATAAGAATAGAACTTCGATGTATTAACTTGGTGCAATCGGGCTCCAGGCCTTAGTCGAGACGAGAAATATTTTATCTACAACTCGAGAACTCGAAAAGAAACGTGCGTGTCTTTTTTTTCCTTGAATTTAGGGCTGATTTTTCAATTGTCTGATAATTCCTATGAATCCAGCGTAGACTGGTTAATCGTTGTTTTTTAAATATTGGAAAATATGCCTATTTTCCAATATTTAAAGAGAATAATGGGTTTTTAATGAGAGTTATTAATGGGATTATTTGGGATTTGGGAATAAAAATTTTATTGATTCAATGTTTTTTATGTGAACTGGCAAGATGTCTTGGAAACAAAAAGCCATGAAAACTATAAAGGAAAAAAGCTTTTATCTTTTTAATTGAAGTATTTGGCTTAACGTAATTTTTTTCTGACAGATAGTTGCCAGAACTGTAATTTTGTTGGTGTAATAAAAATCTTTGGCTGTATGAAAAATATGTAGACGAGAAATAAAATAAACACTTTTTGGATTCCCACAACGTTTTTTTGACTTCTCTTCATTTCTGAATCCCAATCGTACTATTCGTAACATAAAAATATAAGGGGTTAATTTTTTTATACAATTTTACATTTAATATTCATTTCATGACGGATCGGAAAAAACAAAAAGGAAAAAAAACACCTATTTAAAATAGGTAACGTCAAGTAGGTAAAAAATAATATCATTGCTCGTAATTCTGATATTTTAGTATGAGGTCGGTGAATTTTGAAAAACACCTCATAATTTATTTAATGAAATTAATAAATGTTATTCATAGATATAAGTTTCATCTGGTGATTGAAAAATCGGCCCTAAAAGACTGTTCTATTGCTATAACTAGTTAAAGCCTGACCAGAAATATAAAAACCTGGATTAGGGGCGCTGCAAACTACACAGTGTTCCAATTCCAAGTACAAAAATTTGTTCCAAAGTTTTTTATTTTTCTGGTCTGGCTGTAATAAATACCTAGTAGTTACCTGGGCAATCGATTATTGCTCGGCGTCGTAAATAGGTTTCACACCTGAGAAAAACAGTTTTCACACAAAAAAATACAGTTTCTTAAATTTTTTTATGTGAAAACGGATTTCCTGAGAGATGAAACCTATTTAGAATAAATTATCTAAATACGAAATTTCATCCAAATCGGAAGATTCGGACATGGCTAACTACCATTCCCAAATAAAAAAAAAATATCTCAATTTTTATATATATTAATAATATTTCATTACTATCATTGTAACTGTTTACTTGTTCTATACTTAGAATTAATAGATTTTATTTGTTTGAAAGATTTTTTTTATTTATCATTATTACAAAACGAGTTCTTAGTTTTGATATCAGACGAGCCAGGTAGGTATAGTTTTTCTTTTCTTTTATCATATTTGATATGTAATTTGTTACTTATTGCCTAGGTACATGTAATTTATTTTTAAAAACAAGTCCACTTTGATCTCATTTGCCAGCGTTGATTCAACGTAATACGTGTCCGATTTGTAGCCCGGTACAGATATTGAATTTTAGGACGTCCTAATTATTAGCGTTGTTGCTTATTAGCACCGCGGCCACATCTATACTATTATAAAACTGTAAGAGGAAGTTTGTCTGTACATTGAAGATATTAACAAAAAAAAGTTACGATACGGTTTTTAGGTGTCCCTGATTCCATTTCACCAATTTTTGGATTTTTTGTCTGTCTGTTTGTTTGTGTGTTTGTTTGTTTGTTTGTTTGAACGAGTATCACGCAAAAACTACTGAACCGATTTTGATGAAACTTTTTTTGTTTGATAGCTTATGATCTGACTTAAAATCTGGTATATAATTTGTACGGAGTCGCGAAGTCGCGGGTTAACGCTCGTTATGAAATAAAATTGAAAAAGACGATCGGCCGACACGAGGATCAAACCATAGGAACCCGGATCGTGAGCCGGTTGTCTAGATTGCTAGACCAACAAGACAGTGATTCCTGTTGTCCCCCATCGATCTCCTGAGATAAGTCGGTGACGAAGCAAGTCAAATTGGTCTGTACGGAATATCCACTCCTAAATCCATGCTGGTGTGATGTAAATTTGCTATCCATAACTCGAGTCATAATAGGGCAAACTCAAATAACTTTGACAAGCTTGAAAGAATTGCAATGGGTCGATAAATCTTTATTTATATCAGTTTTTTCACCCTTCGTATAAACTGGCACAATTCGAGCTTTCTTGCATTGCTCTGGAAAGATTCCCTCATCCCTCCATCATCATCCAGCCTTAAAACGTGGGATAAATTCCACCTATCACCTCCCCCTGGATACGTACATACTTATTAAAAAATGGTTAATCTAATTCTAGTATCAAATACTTGATATATAATAAATAAAAATAAAAGTAGAATCAGAACATCATGTATAATTAGTAGGTAATTAAAGACCCTAGATTAAAGTATTCTTAAAATTATCACAGGATGTAGGTAATTAAATGCACAGATAAAAAAAAAAGTTAGGGTTCCGTACACAATGTTTAAACACTTAGTATTCCGTATTTATATTCCGTTGTCGTATTGGGAACATGGATCATATTTTTTTAGGTTTACATTACTCCAGTTAGTCAATCCAGCGCAGTATTTGACTGGACGATATCATCTACATTATTCCAGTCATTTAGAAGCCATTGAAGTGTAAACAGGACAATGATTTAAAAAAGAAATCACTTATGAAAATGTTCTGTCAGCACTGGAATGGCACTGGATTGGCCGTCTACATGATTGTGCTGGATTGCTCACTCTCACTGGAATACGTATATTCTAGTGCCGGTTTACTTTAATTCTGTATCATTCCAGCGCTGGATTCAATGGAAGACACTTAAAAATTCATTTCCATCTTAACTTTCTTTGAAATAAAAGAATGTATTTTTAACCGACTTCAAAACAGGAGTAGGTTTCTCGATTCGACCGTATATATATATATATTTTAATGTGTATTCGCGGATAACTTCGTCGTCTATGAACCGATTTGGATGATTCTTTTTGTGTTGGAATGAAGATATTCCAAGGGTGGTACCATGATAAGGAAACCAGGATCTGATGAATGCATCCCAGAGAAATCGAGGGGAACCTTTGAAAATCGTAGTGCCGGCACTAGCTGATAAAGAAGTGCTTAAAGCGCTACTATTAAATTGAACTAATGAATTCTGAAAATTATGAAATAAACAAAATTTTAACATAAAATTAAAACCGCCTTCAAAAAACTAAAAAGTTAAAAAATACTATTGCAGCAGATGAAATTTTCGTTCGCATCATAAGAACATTAATTTGTTTTATAGAAGTCGGTGTCAAGCCAAGCCAAAAAACGAATGCAAGCCCTGTCGCGAATCGTACCGGCTTGACAGCGACTTCAATAAAAGAAATTAATCTTCTTATGATGCAAACGAAAAAGTCATCGGCTGCAATATTATTTTGTAATTTTTTTGAAGGCGGTTTTAATATTTTGTTAAAATTTTGTTTATTGTAGTGAAACTTTTTGTGGGAGGGCCAATGGGAAGGGCTGGGGAGGGCTTTGAAATTCTGATACGCAATTTTTTTGTGTGACGGAAGATCATAATTTAAGTCGTATGACAACTGCGATTTAGTTTTCGAAGAAGAAGAGAAAGTTTTTTAGAAGAAGACTTTATTTTGAAGCAAGTTTCACATCTGCCGGCCTAAAAAAAGACATATCGTAAGTACAATGACTTTATCACCATTATACAATGACAGGTATATTATTTTCTCGTAAATAACAGAGACATTTATCAGTGTTTTTTTAAAGGATTGGCTACACATTATTTATCTCCAGATTAAGTACATCAATTAAAATAATGTCGTTAATATGATTAAAATGATAAATTTTCAGTTATTTACTGATACAGCATTTGACTAGTAATCATGATAAAACAAACATCTGGAGCATTTGTAGCAATCATTCTCTTTGTTGGATCAAGCGGTAAGTTTTGTTTAAATTTAAAAAAAGATTTTTACGGTCCGCTAGCTAGCCTCGTTGATAATGAACTTGCATATAGCATCCCTAGGTTCCAACAAGGTTCCAACCATAGAGATCTAGAGAGATGCCAACCAACGCGCTGAGTACGAAACTGTACGAAACCTAGTGTCGCATCACCACCAGTACAACGCGATAGAAAGTATTTTGTTAGCTTCAATGTGCTCATTATCCATTGCGGTATCAGAACTCAACGTTTGAATAATCTTTAGTCTTACGCAAGCATTGTAAACTATTTACACATAATATCTAGACTGGCTTTCAGCCTTATAATATATTG
This sequence comes from Agonopterix arenella, assembly GCA_927399405.1. Lineage (NCBI taxonomy): Eukaryota > Metazoa > Arthropoda > Insecta > Lepidoptera > Depressariidae > Agonopterix > Agonopterix arenella. The sequence continues at coordinate 7,605,873 of OV656691.1, forward strand.
AATCCTTACTGTCGCCAGCGATGAGTTCCGTTTTTGCGCATATCGCTGCGACACTGGCCCCGCCCCCTTTTCACGTCTCTCTTTAGTTTTTGTGATCTGTGGTTCCAAAAAAGCCGTGGTGGTCCAAAAAAGCCGTGGTGGTCCAGTGGCGAGTAACCTTGCCTGCTGTGCAGGAGGCGATGGTTCGATCCCCGTCCAGGCCGACTCGTACCAATGAGTTTTTCGGAATTTATGTACGATTTATAACACCACTGGCTTTTCGGTGAAGGAAAACATCGTGAGGAAACCTGCATGCTTCGATTTCGAGGCATGTATTGTACCTACTGTCCATTAACAAGTGGCGACGGGCTCACTCCCCGTCACACTGGGCAGAGTTTCGGTACTATAGTGAAACGTGGATGATCTGAGGTTTCAGAATATCTCTGACTACCCCCTCGGGGATTATAGTCGTGAGCATATGCTGGTTCCAACAATATTAAGTATACAGGGTCCTTCTTAACACGTTCCGGGACAGTGAACGAGACACAATAGAACTTTTATTGTTATCACGTCTATAGCCGGTCACTGTCCCGGAACGTGTTAATATACTGAGAGTTTTTTAAGGGGATGACCAGACCGTCAAATTGAACAACTGTCTCTATCTAGGCCAAAGCCGCGAAAACAATCAGCTATTCCATATAAATCTGCAATCCTACAAGACCAAAAAGAGCTGTCTTTTTTTCCTAATTTCGATGTTGGTAAATAAGGTAAATAAACTGAACAACAGTTTGATGGTTTGATCACACTCTTAAAAAACTGTTAGCATATTAAGTTGGACTCTGTTATCCTCTCTTATCTTTCTAACAATATTTGCCTTGCTAACAGCTTTGTCAGCAGATCCGATATTGAGTAAACTAGACCCTGGTCTTCGTTACCAATACGCCAGGGATTCAAAAGGAGAGGCACATTTAGTTGACCTATGGATGACCTTGAGTGACATCTCTGAAGCAGCTCGATATGATCCAGTTTCATCCAATATTTACCATCTTTTCACGAGGTTTGTTCTAACGTTAGATATAATGTGTATGAATACTAATTGTTTTTTTGCTCCGATAAAAAAAAAAAGGTTCGAAAAGTGGTTCAGTTTGATGGGTAGACTCTTAGTTTAAACGGATGCTAATTAATGATATCAATTTCACCCTTTATACAGGTGTAAATATCATTTAAAGAAATATCTGCCAGTTGCATGCCTACGTTCATTAAAGATAATCCTCCATTAAATCTCTTGCTGGCTTTTATTATGTCAACAAATCAAAAAGTGACAGCATGAGATTTAATGGAGGATTGTCTTTAATGAACGTACGTGCAACTGTAGACAATAGCGGCTCATCCCTAATTCGTTCATATATTTATTTTTAACTATACTATAGCCATAAGTTGTATATACTGTTGTAAATATCATTTAAGTTCTTATGAATAAAACAATTCAATTTAGACAATACTTACAATATTACCAGCCTAGCTAGCATGCCACGACAAAGCGTTTAAACGAGAAAAACGTCATGCGCGCTCTTTTTGGCCTACGTAAAATAATAAAGATGGAGGCACATCTCGACTTTTGTCGTTTTCTCGGGGGTGGCATGCTAGCTAGGCTGGTTTAAAAGTCTCCCCGAACTTACAATAGTACCAGGTTTATAAGTCTCACCGATTTAGCGTGCGCGCGAAATTATATTGACCAATCAGGGTGTGCCAACTTCATTCCCTTGCCACGAGCATATTAAGAAGAACCCTTTGGAAGGATCCTATATGATAGTTATTGAAAGTTCAGCATAACTATGACGGAAAGAATTATACGATTGCACAATAGTAGATTGGTAACCAAGGGATGAAAGTCACCCATTTCACACGAGATGTTTGGCGCCCTGAACTTTCACCCGAGTTAAACACTCTGCTTTTCATTTCGAGTTCGAGGAAAGTAAACAAAAGCCAGATATATGCAAAATCAATTTCTAAATCGCTTGATGAATATCCTCGGCTTTATCTTGGTCAACAATTGCATGAGATCTGACACTTTTCTTACTTTCCTGCCCTCGGTGTGTAATCTACTATTCCAGTTCCGCACTAGGATACCCTTCTTGACTATTTTAGAATATTGGAAGGAACAAACTTTAAATCTTTTGAACGGTCACAAAATAAAGAAAAACCTATTATGAATTATTGTTTTCAGGAGCAATCCTTCCGTAAGCCAGCCATTACAGTTAGATAATGCTGGACTCGTCACAGCAAGTAACTTCAACGGTAATAGAAGAACGATCGTCTTGATTCATGGATGGAGCGAATCTGCTTTGTCTGATTTCAACAATGTTCTTGTCCCAGGTATGAATGAATATTATAGTGACTCCCGGTTGCCCTCTATGGGGACTTGCTATATTTATTATAAATAGATATAAAAAGAATACCTTTTGTTATACCTACTTAAGTTTACAACTTTTTATGTGTCTATCTGTGTCCACCTAGCGCCGGAAAGTTATCTATTCCTACATCTACGTATTGTATAGAATAATAGCTTTTAAAAAATAGTATAGTACAGCTAATTTAATAGTAAGTAGGTACTTATGCCTTTATAAAATCATCATCATCATCAACATCAGCCTGTAAACGTTCCACTGCAGGGCACAGACCTACCCTCAGGGAGGGTGTATGGCATTGGGCATTAGTCCACCACGCGTTCCCTATGCGGATTGGTAGACTTCACATACACATCAGATTTCTTCTCCCGCGTATGCAGAAGTCGTTTTGAATAAGCATTATCATAATTCTCTCCGATTTAATGTGGAGAGTAACATACGTACGAACGTACTCTACTTCTAATCCCAGATATGATCATCCGTAATGAATTTAGTCTATTTTAGTTGTTAAAATGCTGGGTCAACTATTTTAGTTGTTAAAATGCTGGGTTTGTTCACTTTTGCTCTCATCTCACCACCTCATTTTACCCTCATCATTCTCATCACTCATCATTGCAGTACTTCTCGCCACCGAAGATGTGAACGTGATCGTGGTTGACTGGAGTGCCGGGGCCAACTCGATCAACTACCGCGTGGTTATAGCAAACACCATCGCATCTGGTGCAGCCGTAGCTCGGTTCATTGACTGGTTGAATCAAGTCTCTGACTCTAATCCTTCTCAATATCACATTGTGGGTCATGGATTTGGAGGACATCAGGCTGGGATTGTCGGAAGGAATGTTAATGGCGGTGTTAGTTATATTACGGGTATGTTTTAATTTCGATTTAAATGTAGGTACTTGTAGTTAATTTATGAATATGGTCTGGACTCAAATGGGGAATTCAGTGTATTTATGGATACTAGGCCATGCCACACTATAAGAAAGCGAGTAAGTATGGTACCTGTAACTGTACGCACGGCGACACATCAAGCTATACAAAACCAGCATAAGCTGGCCGCGCGACGTTATACGTTACTCGACCTACGCGCGGCCAGCTTCTGTTGGTTTCGTATATCCCGATGTGTTGCCGTGTGTACAGGGTGCAAAATTAAATACGTTACGAGTAGATTTAAACGAAAAGATTAGTAACATTTCTGACTTACCTTCCGAGTAAGGAGATTTCTGACCAAAAGCATTCTTGCAGGTTTAAACCCAGCTCTTGTCGGGTGGGTCAACCACATCGATCGCTTCCAGCCAAACGACGGGGTCTACACAGAAGTCATTCACACTAACTACCTCATCGGCTACCTTGGAAACCTAGCTCAAGTAGATTTCTACCCTAATGGAGGCATATCTATGCCTGGATGTAATTCCAATGAATGTGACGATGCCAGAAGTTATTTCTATTTTGCTGAATCTATAACTTCTGGAGGATTTACGGGGAGACGATGTGTGAATTATTATGCTGCTGTGATGTCCTTGTGCGATCGATTGCCTGGTAGGCTGCAAATGGGTGGACTGACACCTAAACCTGGGTGAGTTATATTATTTTACTTATTCACGAAATCACCAAGTTATAAAGATCTTTTTAGAGTTCCGTAGTCAAACAAGGAACCCTATACTTTCGACCATTCTATCTGTCTGTATGTCCCGCTTCAATTACTCGCTCATTTAATCTAAGTTTGGTATGAAGGCAAATAACGTAACCCAAAAATAGAAATGACTTCCTATAGGTACAACGAAACGGAGGTTTGATAAAAGTTCATACTTAGTTTTTTTCCTTATAAATCGAGTGAGGTGGAAAATGGAACAAAACACCTAAATATAGAAACTAAGTCCTTATAGTATATAGGGCGTTGATTTCAGAACAATTTCTGACCTACTGTAATCTTTCCTGTTTTCAGATCGACCGGTGTATTCTTGCTGGAAACTAACGCTTCTCCGCCATTTTCTTTGAGCTAATAATCTGGAGAATCAATTAGGTATTTGGTTTAGGAACAATGTTTTGGAAGTAAACTTTTTAATCTGAACCACAAACTAATTAGAAGAACTACACTACTATCTGTGTTTTTTTTTTTTCAATAAACCTATACTTTATCACAATGCACAGTATAAGAAAAAGTATCTATTAGTAATTCTATTATCAAAGCAAGAACCTAAAATAAACGCAGATATTACTATGGGAAAATCTATACAGGGTGTAAGGAAAAGTAGGATTAACATTTAAACCTCATACTCTACCCATCAAACTGAACTGTTCTACTATGGCAACAAACCGATTAGAGTAGACCGACAAGACTGAAATGTAACAGCAGATTTTTTTTTTGTTCTGATGTGTTTACTCCTATAGTAAATTGTTCAGTTTGATGGGTAGAGTACGTGGTGGCTAATGATACTTTTCCTAACACCCTGAAGAAGGTAGATATTTAATTAAAACAGTTTTGATAGATATGTCCCATGTTATTCCACAGGGAATAACAAAATTATCTTATCAAGATATAAAGTTATCTTTCCATGTGGCATAACAATCTAAAATACCTATAGTGTTTTAGCTTTACTTCTTGAATTTACCTAGTTTTTTTTTCATTGCAAGCAAATGAAAAAACGATAGAAGGTATATCTAAACTATTATAAAACTGTAACAGGAAGTTTGTCTGTACATTGAAGATATTAACAAAAAAAAGTAACGATATTGTTTTTTGGGTATCCCTGATTCCATATCACTAATTTTTGGATCGCATCACGCAAAAACTACTGAACCGATTTTGATGAAACTTTTTTAGTTTGATAGCCATCTGACTAAAATCTGGTATATAATTTGTTAACGGGTTAACGCTCGTAATTAATAAAATAGTCATGATAATATTAATTATGGAATAACATATCGTATCCAAATATGAAGTTACCTTTCCATGTGGCATTTGTGGCGTGAGAGGAATCAAAAATTACTATGGGAAAAAAACGAAGGAAGGCATTTAAATTAAAATAGTATTGTAATTAAAGTAAATCTAAGACAATACACATTAAAGCAATAAATAGGATTTAGCAGCTACAAAATAATCAGAGCGCATTTAAAAGTGGCAAGTCAACGTTGAAAATGCCATTTTGTACTAAAACATAGGAATTTCGGCCTTACGCCATTACAGTTATGTATCACAGTTGATTGGGATGCTTTAAGTTTTTAGCTCTTCTAGAACTCTCTGTGGGGTTTATTTCTTCTGGTTTTACTGTTGTTGAGTTTGGTTTGATGGGTCTGGTAGAATTGAGCTTGTTGGGTAGATCGAGGAGGCTGCTCAGGAAGGCTACTCCTTGTTCAGCTGTCTGGTAGACTCCGAGAAGAAAATTTTCTGCGTCGAAACCGTTGTTTTCATCTGCGGTCTCTTCTTCAGTTGTTCTGGGAAAGAAAGTGGTGGTAATGAGAGATGTTGCTGTTGTTAGTTCCCTACGCAAAGGGCGTAAAATTAAATGGGTTACATATTAAAGGGGGTGCTTTAGACCATCAAACTGAACAACTTTCACTATGGAGCCAACATCGAAATCGCGAAAAAGATCTGCTGTTCATAGAAAACTTCAATGGCGAAAAAAAAAAAAAAAAACGGGCATAGGCCCACCACACATTCCCACCGCTGTAACTCCTGTAAGCCAGGATTAACAGCGGCGACCATTCACAACACTGGACAATGAAGTCCAGCGAGCCCGGGGGATGACTCTAATCTGTCTTGGAACCCGCAATGAATTAATCAAAGAAGATAGGAGGAGTAGGAAAACGAAATATCCGACTTCCCTCCATTGCAAACCGGAGACAGCAATAAGAAGGAAAAAACATGGCTATTAGAGAGCCAATTCAAGAGATCATTTATGGCAGTGTTGAAGACACGACCGCAAAAGCACCAAAAATACAAAATAAAACAATAGGAACCTAACATTGTACTGAAACTATGACCTATTTTGCTTCCAGTAATAAGTATGGCAAAAACATCTGAACGCACGGAAGTTATCCCTAGTCGCAACAAGATCCATGTAGTAAGGGACACCAGAAAACGATTTTATTGAGTCAAGCATGGTCTGGCGCTCGGCGTACCAGAGCTCACACTTCAATGGCTACTCGACCTAAATGTAGGACAGCTGATATTTTTTCGATTTTGAATGTTGGCTCCATAGTAAAAGATTTCAGTTTGATGGTCTGAGGCATCCTGTTTAACATGTAACGCATTCGATTTTACACCCTGTATACGCTGTCTGTCTGTTTGTCTTATCTTTATTATCTATACTATTATAAAACTGTAACAGGAAGTTTGTCTGTTCATTGAAGAATTTTAACAAAAAAAAAGTTACGATATGGTTTTTAGGTGTCCCTGATTCCATTTCACCAATTTTTGGATTTTTTGTCTGTCTGTTTGTTTGTGTGTTTGTTTGGGTGTTTGTTTGTTTGTTTGTTTGAACGAGTATCACGCAAAAACCACTGAACCGATTTTGATTAAACTTTTTTTGTTTGATAGCTTATGATCTGACTTAAAATCTGGTATATAATTTGTGCGGACGAAGTCGCGGGTTAACGCTCGTATGTAATAATTATAAACCATAATAGGTAGCTAGTCGACAATTGCAGAATGTGTTATTAATTATTATGCCAGATTCCAAAAAAAATATTAAACAAGCAAAAAGTAAAAAAAATATGAGCTTACTCATATATTTTTTTAAATCGAACAACGACGACATAAACAAAACATTCATGACCGAATCGGGTTTCGAACCCTGGTATGGCAGTCCGGCGTGGTTGGTCGTCATATAAGAAACGTCTTATTAATTATTTACATCATCATCAGCCAGTAACCATCCACAGCGTATAAGCCACCTTCATACTTCATCCTTATCTATCCTGCGCCAATCGCATCCAAGGTCTTACCGACTCTTCTCTTGACGTCATCATCAACCCACCAGGAGCGGTATTTTTGAAAGGCACACGTACAAATCCTCAGTAGAAAATTTCAAAATTACTAGGAACATAATTCCATCATGATTTTGTAAAGCAGTTATATACCAGATTTTAAGTCAGATAATAAGCTATCAAACAAAAAAGTTTCATCAAAATCGGTTCAGTAGTTTTTGAGTGATGCTCGTTCAAACAAACAAACACACAAACAAACAAACAAACAGACAGACAAAGATCCAAAAATTGGTGATATGGAATCAGGGATATCTAAAAACCATATCGTAACTTTTTTTTGTTAATATCTTCAATGTACAGACAAACTTCCTGTTACAGTGTTATAATAGTTTAGATAATAAAAAAAAATTAATGTCATTTATGAAATGAAATGAAATGAAGTGTTTTATTTGTATAAATACAGTTTCAGAAAGTTGTAAGTTTCTGTATTAAAAAATCTGATAAATAATTAAAAATAAAAGTGAAAAAACTAAAAATTTAAGAGCATTTAAACATTAAAAAATTTGAAATGATTTTGAATGAGCTTACTCTTCAGTCTCAGCCGGTGGTTCTTCCATCTCCATGCCTCCAGCGGTGGACTTGAAGCAGCCGATGGGGAAGTCCAGCTGCGCCTCGCCCATCAGCTTGGGCTCCAGCTCGAGGCAGCCGCGCAGCCCGTCGGCCGTGGGCGCCAGGTCGCTGAACTTGGCGCAGACCTGCGCGAACTTACCGAATACCTCCAGGCATATTGGAGCGGGGTTTGCGCCTGTAACGGTAATTGTCAAGTTTTTTTAGAGTTTTGTTTCGAAAATCATTTGGAAAAGTTTGTTTCAACAGTATTTTCTATTTTAGAGATTTTAAAATGAAAGGATTACATATATTTTTAGTAAAATAATGTCATTTTTAGGTTGTCGAGTGACGTCACTTGCCGACCTGTAAACTCCATGGTAAACTTAATAATTTATTTAAAATTTAATAATTTGATTTGATGTTGAATTTCTTACTAAAAAGATTATATTCGGTGAAAATATTATGTAAACTGCAAGTTTGTGCCTAAATTTCCTACTCTGATTTATAATAAAATAATTAGATTGAAAAAATAATTTCATTATTTTGATAGTTAAAATTTAAAGTTATTCGCATTTTAAGTTTTGGGGCAAAAATGATTTGTTATCGTTTCAGCAATTAATATAATGAAAGCGCTATCGTACTCATGGATACATTTTAAATTGTTTTACACTTTCATGGGTTCAGTAAATTTTACAAACAAATTATTTAATGTTTTGAAAAAAATTACCCATGTTGAAACCATGATAATTCGATTCTGCTCTCGATTCTAAACAAACTACTTTCTAGTTTTGCGTTAATTCATTAACACGTTGTATAAGCTGATGATAATGATAATTTTATAATAAAATCGTACAGTAAATATTACATGCCAGTTTATGATTACTTTTACTAAACTTTCTGTCTCGTTGCTTTACCTGAGATAATCGCAACAACTTTCTATAGAAATTAAATAAATTTACAGGCAATTTCTCCGTCCCATTTAGATAACTTCGCGAAGTCCATAAAATAAAGCAAGTGAACAAGTTTAAAGCTAAGGAGATAAGGCTGAAGTTGGAACTTTCTAAATAAACACCTGATTAGGCATTACTGATACGGTAAAGGCGTAGTAACTGTAGGCACTGAACCTAGGCATTGAATTACAGCTACCTACTGCTATAATTCGATATGTCAAGTTTTTTTTTGGGAAGTAGTCTAAATCGAAAACCATTTCGAGATAATTGTCTCAATGAGTATTTAAGATTTATCTAGTTAAAACCATAGTGACGTCACTCGACGACCCCCCCGTGGTAAACTTAACGGAGGTTAAATAACTGCCGTTTTTGTATAGGGACTAGTTACGCGTGTAATTCGAGGTAACACGAAATCCGCAACTTTGGATTTTATTCCCCATAAATGATTCTAGTCTCGTGTGAACTCCAAACGTTCTATGTTCGAAATTATTGTTTCGCAATTATAGGCTGTCTCGTTTAGTGATAAGGTATAAAATTTAATGTAAATGCACATGATCAAGTAATCTTATACCGTGGCAGAGGGGAAATGCTACCGCAAGGCCAGTCCTTATAATAAATAGTCAAAGCCCGCACCAGCATAAAGTTAGAAAGAAAATGCAGGTGATTTTTTAATATCTTAAATTGCTCCATTTCGTACCTTGAATTTTAGAAGTATGAATGAGATTCTTTCCGTAAGAAACGTTAACGGAGAATCCTTCTTCGGGAGATACGTACTTCATGTGGACACATCCTGAAAAAATAAGAAAACAATTGTAGAGCACATTTTCTAATAGAGTCATCCATTTCTGAACAAAGGCAGGGATGCCTTTCCCTTTAGACTCCAAAAATACTCTAAAGTTTAGTGTCCAATAGAAGGTCGTCCGGTGGATGCACAGTTATCTTACTTCAGAAGTTATGAACAATATGATTGAGTCCTTATCTATACTTATAAAACAGTTCCTTGATTGACTGACTGACTGACAGATAAATCACAGCCTAAAACACTAAAGATAGAAACGTGTTGGAATATGCTGTGTAGAACGTGCTACACAGCATGTAGGGGTGCACTGAGAAAGGATTTTTCAAAAACGCGAAACCCACGCGGATAAAGTCGCAGGCGAAGGCTAGTTCTTTAAAAGCCGACTATTTTTATTCTGAGAAGTCTGATCCTGTTGCAACAGATCTTTAAAAAAAATGTAAGTATTTTTTTAATCAGAAGACAGAATAAGGAATTGGCAAGTTACTTTCATTGCAATATGATACTTTTGACCTTATAGAATCGCCGTATAAAGAACTATCAAGAAGAAACTTGTATCGGTCAATTTAATAAAAAAACTAGAGTAATTACCTGGTCCACCGAGGTCCACGAACGTGATGTTGAAGTCGACGCAGCAGACGCAAGCAGGGCCCTTGCACATGCAGTTGCGGTTCGGCTGCTCGTTGCGAAGCTCTGGCACTTCTATCAGCTTCTTACCATCTTCCCAGTCTAGGTAATCTGGAAATTCGACAAGCTTAGTTGGATGGCTTCTCTATAGATGTTTTGGTCTTTTGGGGGGCAAAAACGTTGCTACAATAAAGTTCATCTATACATATAAAACAATTTCTTTACTGACGGATTAAAAGACAGTGCACATCCTCCACTGAAGATAGCAAGGGCTACCAGCCGGAGGGGGGCAAGACGATAGATATATATAATGGGTGAAAATGAATTCTAGGTAGGTACAATGAACACAATTTAATCTTTAAGGCTTAATAGAAGGAGGCAGCTGCTTCGTGAGGCCCTTGGACGATAGAAACATGATTACATATTCTTCAGAGGATGTGGAGGTGCAGCGGAGCGTTGAAGTCTTAGAAGTATATGTCTAAAATGAGCCTCATGTTTTTACTGTATAAAACAAAAGGGTCCAACTTTGTTAGGTTGGTGTGCGTGAGGCGTCATACAAATTATGTCTGTGTATATGTATATATGTATATGGATAGGGTTTAGAGGCCAGTACTGGTTGCAATTTTTTTCTACACTTTCGTAGCTTCGACTGTCTATCTTGACATATAACTTATCCAAGGTTAAAGTTTTTCGAACTTCAAAGCAAAATACACACATATATAAACTAACGACAGTACCGTTTAGGGTGGTCAGGAACCTTGATATAACCACCAAATATATCAAATTTCACTTTCAGCCTAATCACGACTTAAGATTTGATGACGTTTTAGTATATCAGCATTTTCACGCTATAGAGCGACTGTCAAGAGACGTCATACCTATTTCACCCCCCTCCCGAACCGCTCAGCTATCTAAGGAACCTACTGCAGTTGACCAACAGCATATAAATTGATAATAATTATCTATTCATATGCCTACAGTTACGATTGGTGGTAATCAATAACACTTCAAAAGTAATTTTACGCACCCACGAACGACCGAACGACACCGAAATTCACACATGGGAAGAAATGGGGTGGTCTATTCTAAGGCGAAACCATGTAGAACTCTTAGAATGGAATGTAAGAATTTTTTTAAACTCTTTCCTCAATAAATAATGTATTTACTTATATGCTTTCAAAACGTCGAACTCACTTTCCTCAAAGAAAGCTGTTTGTACCTAGCCTTGCTTGCTTTTAGGGAAAGCAGGTTTCTAGTTATCAAGGAGAAATTGTACACAAATAAACTGCAGTGCCTGCTATAAGTTAATGTGTACCTTCACTTGAAGTATATTTTTTTGAAAATAAATTTTCTTTATGAAGCTGATGCAAAATAATGATTCAATTAGTAGGTACGTAAAATCATTGCTTCTTTTATCAATCATGGTGAGAGTGTGCTATACTTTTCCACTATGGGCCAGTGCTGGTTGATGAAGGCATTTTGGAGCGCATCCTGCTTTTAGAGTGATTTCAAGCTGCGCCGTCTTAGCTCTTTAGACGATGTCCACATAACGACATGCCCTCGACTCTGCATAAGAATAAACTTCAGACTAACTACCTGATCGTGGCATCTACTAGTTAAGCCAAGTCGAAAACACGAATGTTACGAAAAAAACGGTTTCCTTCGTAATAATACGGTTGATTAAATGTCATAAATAAAGTAACTTTTGATCGTAATTTATAAGTTACATGATTTGTAGGAAAAGGAATGTATTACGTTAAATGGTTAGTTCGGATCGTGTTTTTCACGTGCTAATCGATCATTGTTTTTTTAGCCTAAAATGTTGCATAATGTAATTCACTTTCACGCAACTTTCTCTGCGCGGACGCAAGTATTTGTTCTACGGTTAGCGCACGCCGGTTATAGTATAGTATTCAATAAGTTTTTTTTACGTTGTATAGTAATCGTTATGTCATTTGAACTTGAGAATAATGAGGTTGAATAATAACATGTTCTTAAGTTTTTAATATAGAAGTTTCCTAATCAACAGGAAATAATTTTTGCATCCAGTTGCCAGTGGGTGGCGACTGACTTCAGGGTGGCAATCAATCAATACATCAAGCAATTATACTTTATTTGACACCCAAAAGTTTACAGAGAGCAAACAATCCTATTTTTAAGACTCTTATCCACTGGAATATGTGGGCCTAAACAAATGGGTGTAGAAAACTTGCAGTATGATCTTTGAAAATAACTTTAACGAAGGAAACGATTACGAAGAAGTCTCCTGACTCGGAGTGTACCGAATACTCAACAATACCAGTTAAGGCTACCCCTTCGGGGAATATAGTCGTGAGCATATGATGGTGATGATGATAATGACCAGTTAAGGTGTAGTTGAGACATTTTTGGACAATTTCTGCCGTTCCATATTAAACATACATAACTTTACGCATAGGTATTATGATACCATTGAGCGTTGAATAGGTATTCGTTATTTCTATGGAACAGCTGAAGTTTTTACTCAATTGTAATTATTTATGAATGAAATGGAAGGAAAGTTACTTCGAGCCCTGCAGGATTTTTGCTACATCTGTAGAAAGTCGGGTTGCATGATAAATGCAAATGGTTAGCATTGTCATGAAGTTCAAGTATCTAGCTAGGAAATAAAGTATAGGTCCTGAATTTTTAGAATATAAAGAATGTAAGTTCCGAAAACAAAATGAATTAAACTGAGTTTATACTACTATGCAACATACACGTCGGAGAAAATTCAACGATCCTTCTAACTACTTTCTAATCAAGTACTTAGGCTCGTTAGTAAACAAAAAGGTACTCACCTAAAATGCTCGCACTGTGTGCTACTGCCAACATCGCGAACAGCAGCGAAAGCGTCAGTTTGACCGACATGTCTGTGTCACGGCCACGGGATTACACGAACGACAAATTATAATATTCGAATATTAATGCAGTATTTAAAAGGACGAGCCTGCTTCTCGCGGGAGTGGTAGATTCGAGAGGCGACCGTCGCCACAGTCAAGCCGTAACTGCTCCTTCCCTCGGATCTCGCTCTACACGTTTCACCTCGCTCACAATAGAAGGTGAAATTTAAATAAAGCATAACGCTATATAATAATGATATGCATCGGTGAGATGCATCGAGAAAGCTACCGTGATATGGATGACGAATCTTGTCGTGTTTTGTCACGGTTGCTTTTCTTATGAATGGAGATTAATCGCAGTAGGGACAAAAATAATATGAATAACATTAATCTACTGATATCTATCAGTAATATATTATATAGCTGGCCCAAAATATATAATTAAGTTATCCAATTACGCCTTCTGCACATAGTTATGTGTAAATAGTGATATGCTACAGTCTTATACTGGGAATAAACTAATTTTTCTTTTCGTACTCTTTCTTATAATCAAAGTGTCCAAGAATTAACTTTTCACCTCACAAGCTCAAAAAGATTCTGTTTATTATTCGAAATCTGAGTGCAAAAGTGCATTTTAATTTCTAGTCTTTCTATCCAACATTCTATACCGCCAGCCCACTAAAAATGCGTTAATATTTCATGTCATTGAGCTAACCTTTAGACGGCCCGGTAGCACAGTCTGTAGTGAACCTGCCTGCTGTGCCGAGGGTCGCGGGTTCGAATCATAGTGAATATGAATATTTGTACCCGAGTCATGGATGTTTGTATCTATATATGTATTGTATATCGTTGTCTAGTCATCATAATACAAGTCCAGGTACTTTAAATGTGACTAGATAATTCGTGTGACCATGTCCAAGATATTTAATTTATTTAACCTCATTTTCTCTCTCTTCGAAAAAAATGTGTTTAAAAGCTGTTTTTCTTGCACCTTGCATTTTTCTCGCTATAGTAAGCATAGAGATAGGAAGTACTACATACAAAGTAAGATAATTGATGAAAAAAGTTCACAGTAAGTATAGTCTGGAGGTAAAGTTTAGAATTCACTCATCAAAAGATCGTTATCATAAAAAAATCTAATAAAATCGATAACGATGGTATTGAAGTTTGAAAGTGCAAGTAACCCCTCGGCATTCATTAAAAATCGCCTCTTTCATGAATTCTTTATAATTATCATCTAATCTAATTCTATAAATGTAATTATCATATAAAACATGTTCAAAGAACAGTAAGGTATACCATAAGGTGCATGTTCCGGTGTGGTCGACCGTAGAAGACATGCATGATGCGGCCAGGTGCAATGCGGCCCACTGCCCCAGATCAGGGCCAATGAACCTGCGATGGTAGACCAATCTCACTTCGAAATAAACCGATTTTTATTCAGAATATCTACAATTAAATAAAACATTAGATAAGTTATAAAACAAAAATATATAACTAAATAAACTAATTAAACAAAAAGGAAGTTATTCTACAACATACAGTTTCTGAAGTGACAAAGAAATAAAAGGGAGAAAGTAAAAATTATTAATAAAATATTTCCTCAAGTTAACCACATCGAGGCAATATTAGGTACAAATAAATTGTATCTTTTTTAGGGTTCCGTACCCATTGGGTGAAAACAGGATCCTGTTACTAAGCCTACGTTGTCCGTCCGTCCGTCCATCCGTCCGTCCGTCCATCCGTCCGTCCGTCTGTCTTACCTATTTAGGGCTTTAACTTTTGAAACAGAATAGCTACAAAGTTGAAATTTTCACAGAATATGAGTTATTACGGAGGATTTGTCAAAAAATAATAAAATTGAAAAAAAGCTATAAATTAAGAGGGGTCCTCATAAACGAAACTAATTTTTATAAACTTTTTTCTTCTCGCTCTATCGTAAAAACGGTAATACATACAAACGTGAAACTTGGTATGATTATAGAGCAAACTCTACAGTATAACAACAAATAATAAAAACTGGCCAAGTGTGAGTCGGTCTCGTGCTAAAGGTCCTGGAGATTTATATGATATGTTGTGTGTTGGTGTGGTACGGAACCCTCGGTGCGTCAGTAGCCAGACTCGCACTTGACCGGTTTTTATTATTAACTTATTTACTGTATAACAATGTAGAAAACACTTTCGATAACTTAAATTTTAGTGAAACGATTCTGATTTATTTCATTTTTTTACGAAATCAGTGATTGGTAGTAATTAATTGTTAAATGCGGTAGCGTGTTTAATTACATTTAGTGTTTTACTATGTTTTAAATTATTACTTTTATAATACTTAACAAGTTTTTTTAAAGGTTAATAAACCCCTCTTTCGTAATGTGTAGAAAGATGAGAATTGCTATCCATAACCTCAGCAATTTGCAAATGTTGTTGCTTTTGTCTTCAACTCTACTAGCTTTATGCAAAGTTTAATCGAAATCGATTCAGCCATTTCAATGTGATGAACGTCTGTTTTAAAGTTTTTTTTTTCATTCATAATCATATTAAAAAGATTAGTTAAGCTGACATCGATAACATAATTTTTGAGAAGTGGATTTTAATAACATTTCGTAAAATAAAATAACTTTCTATTAACTCGTTCTGGACGCCAACATGTCGAAATAACAAGTTTTAATGTTTAAAGAAAGAACAAATAAAACAGAAATGGAGACAA
Organism: Agonopterix arenella; assembly: GCA_927399405.1. Lineage (NCBI taxonomy): Eukaryota > Metazoa > Arthropoda > Insecta > Lepidoptera > Depressariidae > Agonopterix > Agonopterix arenella. The sequence goes on from OV656691.1 coordinate 7,621,739, forward strand.
AATTGTATTCTGACAACTTTCTCCGGTAGAAAGTGACCGTCCGTCCCATACACACGTAGTCGATTCCAAATGTCCAATGCTTGGGCGATAGTGACCTTCCTGCAGTGCGAAGGTTGGAGACTGGTTATAGATTATTTTATACCTATTGATTGTGAAATTGTTTGATTAAATAATAAATAATAATAAACAAATAAATAAAATGTTATTCTCTCACATTTTGCGTTTACATGGACAGTTTATCAACATAATTATTATTGGATGAACGCAGTGTCAGACTAGCTCCTGAGTTCTTGCATTCCTGGCTAAAAGGTCTCCGCCCCTCAGATAATTTAAGGTTCACATAATAAATAAAATAAAAACAAAATATTTAGTTAATTACGAGCGTTACCTCGCGACTTCGTCCGCACAAATTATATACCAGAGCTATCAAACAAAAAAGTTTCATCAAAATCGGTTCAGTAGTTTTTGCGTGATACTCGTTCAAACAAACAAACAAACACCCAAACAAACACACAAACAAACAGACAGACAAAAATCCAAAAATTGGTGAAATGGAATCAGGGACACCTAAAAACCATATCGTAACTTTTTTTTTGTTAATGTCTTCAATGTACAGACAAACTTCCTGTTACAGTTTTATAATAGTATATAGATTTGAAGGTATAATAACTAAAACTTTGCTATCCAACAGTATAGGAGTAGAGATTTAATATTATTAAATCAGAGTGTGTTTGTGTAGATTAATCAATGTATAGCGGTCGGGATGAAAAAAATTAAATCCCCGAAAATTTTAGGTAAACTGAACAAAATTCTTTATTTCACGATAACTTCGTTATTATTTTTAAATACAACATTGATTAAACGATAAAAATTATTATTATTAAACGATAAGCTCCGTGTTCAAGAATTTAATAAAACGCATTAACCATTTCATGGCAGCAGTATTATATCTGAGTGCAATGCACGCTTTATGATGATTCTAGAATTTACTGAGAAAAGAAACGCTTCTTGAGGAAATACGGAGAATTTTAACTTTTGGAGGAGGCTTAATATTCAAACATATTTCTCACAATTACTGTACGTTGTCGTTCTGATTTACACTAATTTTTTGTAATCATTTAAGGAACAACGATGTATCAGGGTGTTAACTTAATGCATAACATACTTGCTTCCAGACCTTCAAACTGAACAAATTCCACTATGGGGTTAACATGTAAATTTCAAAAATAAATCACCCGTTCCATGCATTTCGGTCCAGTTGACAACTATCGTCAGTTGTCACACTCGACGTGTTGTTATCTGTCAGATCGATCTATGGAACAACCAATATTTTTTTCCGAATTTTAACTTTCGTGGTAGGTAAGTAGAGTAAAAGTTGTTCAGTTTGATGATATGAATGTAACGCATTTATTTTGCTCTGTCATATTACACCAATGTTCATGTGAATTTTCTTTATGAACAATAAATACTTACTTACTAGTACTCAGTTTTATAGCCCTTGGTTTAAAAAAAAAATCTTTAAAACTTAATACTTAATGTTTTTCCAATCAGTGCTTTATGGTTTATAGCGATATTTACTTTAATAACACAACTTTCAATGAAGCGTGTCATATGCTTGATACACCAATAATCACGCTGTTAATATTAACTTGACACTAAATTCTACATAAGCGGCCAAGTGCGTCTCTGGCTTTCTCTCCTTTACCATTTGTTCGTGAGTGAAAGAGTCGACGAACCGGCAGTTTTCCTTTCTCATCAGGTATACGTCACAGCACATTTCTCTGGGTGTGAGTCGGTTATATCAAATCAGTGTTGCTTTTACACCGGTGTCGTCTGCATTTTTAGGGCCTGTCTGTGATTTCTAATAATTGATTTTAATTGATATCGAACGCTAGGTGAGGTGACTACGCGGCTGCGTTTGTTAATATTGTGTTCGCTACAGGTCCTATCAGCTGGGAAGTTTTTACAAAAAAGTGAGTTTTATTTATATTATGTTTATTTTTGAAGGTTTTATTAAATTTTAATTTGAAGAGTGTCAATTTGTGCCACATGCCTTTTAAAAGTTTATTAAAACATCGAGATTGTGGAAATTCACAAAAGCGAAAATGAATTAAAGTTAAAAATAAAAAAAAGAAAGTGTTGTTGTTATCAAAACATTTCACACAACCTTCAATATGACTTAAAAATGATTGTAACAAAGAAATAAAAAAAGTATAACATGTATCAGTTGGTTGCGCGTAGTCTTTTCTAACACTTCTTAGAAAAGACATCAACGCGCTGCAAGTTGATTGTCCTACTTTTCCTTGTTAGTCCGCATACATTTTGTGCGCTATATTTTATTTATTATTTAGCTATGAAAAGTAACTCTAAAATACAAATTGTGATAATATAGTAGTCATATATCCTCAAACTGAGATAGTGGAAGATAGTAAAGTACAAAGCATCAAATACCTATTACCAACAGAATAAAAATGGAGATGGAATATGGAGGTATACTCACTAATTAAACTTCTTTATTAGGTCTAACGTGTTTTTATGGTGAAGATACGAGTATTTCATTTTATCATTAAAAGCAGTCTTATTTCATTAAAATAACCATACTTACAATAATTATGAAATACCCGGAAGGCCATGAGGTCGTAAGTTTAATGAGAAGCTACTAACTAGAAAATGTCAAGCATTGTTATGAATTTCGTATTTTTAATAAAGAAGAAAAAAAATTTACTATTCCATTTTGTATTATAATTGTTTATTGTTGTTTACATTACAGGCAGGGAGTAAGTCTTCAGGATGAAGCTCTCCCTGGTTTTTGAGCTTCTGCTAATATTTGTGCTATTAGCATTCGCTGCCTCCAAAAGCATAAGTAAGTTTGAATATATACATATCTACATTGTTTTGTATAATGTTTTGTGGTCTAAGATCTAGAAATACGTAGAATGATTGTATGAAGAATTTCACAAATCAAATAGTAATATGGTATTGGTTTGGGCGTTAATAGTTTGTTAATTTAGTTTAGTTCATAACATCCATACATTACAGCCTTTGATCAGTCCGTCTTCGGATATAGGCCTCCTCCATGACGTTCCGTACATCGCCCTCAGCATCCGGTTGGGATCGGATCCGCTTGTCGCCTAATATCACTGACCCATAGTTCTGGGTGTCGTAACAAGAACTCAAGAGACTAGCGGAAAAGAGACAGGATTGGCGAATACTCCATCGACAAGAGCGTAGCTCTTAAATAAGATGATGATGATAGTTCTGGAGGGCCGCTTCATCATAACATAATTATTACAAAACATTAATGAAAAGTCCGACAAACACTAACGTTATAGAGGTAGCTGACCAGAATTTTATTGAGCATAGAATTCATTTCGTGAACCCGGTGAAAGTTTAATTTGAAATCACCTGTCAGTTACGAATGTTTATTATTATCATTAGCACTTAAATTGAATCGCGATTAACGTGACTTTTTACTGACTGGCGTTAATTTGTTCATTAAAAAAAGTTGATATCAGTATTTTACGCTTATTATGAATATTTCGAATTAATAAAATTATACAATTTTAATAGTTACTCATTAATACGGTTGTTTCTGAATTTAGGTAGGTAGGTAGGTCTAGGAACTTGGTTACAGACTATTTGGTTTGAGTTTTTTAAAAATATTTATAAGTAAAAGTATTAAGAATTAGTTTTTGTACCTACCCGGATTTTGTAAAAATGAAATCCTACGAACTGATTTTGAAAATAAATTTCATAATCGATGGTAATTATCGATTATGTAGGTAATTATCGATATTGACAGAAATTAATAATTCTTAATTATGTAATTTATTTTTATAATCAACGAGCGTTAACCCGCGACTTCGTCCGCACAAATTATATACCAGATTTTAAGTCAGATCATAAGCTATCAAACAAAAAAAGTATCATCAAAATCGGTTCAGTAGTTTTTGCGTGATACTCGTTCAAACAAACAAACACCCAAACAAACAGACACAGACAAACAGACAGACAAAAAATCCAAAAATTGGTGATATGGAATCAGGGATACCTAAAAACCATATCGTAACTTATTTTTTGTTAATATCTTCAATGTACAGACACACTCCTGTTACTGCTTTATAATAGTATAGATTCGTAGGATTTCATTTTTAAACGATTTTATTTAAAAATCCAGGTAAGTAGGCACTCTATCAATACAGATTTTAATTCAAATGATCTTGGTGTTCATTTTAGTTGCAATATTAGCAATAGTCGATACACTTTAGAGAAATTCGAAATGAAATTAATTTTGAATAAGTAGAGAACAATTAAGGTGAATAATGATAGGCTGATGATGATTATTTGGTTTCAGAAAAACATAAGAATAATAAAAAAGTAATTCAGACCAGGAACGATGATGACAAACTGGAAGAGAACAGCATCAACAAATACTGCAAGTGTAACGAAGCATATTGCAATTGCTGTAGAGACTTCGCATTACCCGTCGTCAATCTGGACGGCCCAGGTAATAATACCTATTTGACTGAAGAGAAGTAATTGTTATCAGATTCATTTAAAAAACAGTATAAGGTACTAACATCGTTGTTTACATTTCAGGATGTGCATCACTAAGATACGTCAACGGCGACAAAATGTCGGTATCTCTGAGCTTTGGAAAGAAAGTTATTACAAACCAGACGCTATCGAGTAAGTAGTCAACATAATAATAATAAATAACGCTCACAGGCACCTGTTATTTGTTATTATAATGATCACATACATTGTAATGATCCCAAACAAGCACTAAAGGCTTAAAAGGCACTAATATAATAGAATAGAATAAAATTGGCTAAAAAAGTTCCTAAATTAAAAAACCAAATTCTGCAGGTCGTAAACCAAGCCCAGTCTGCCTGCCTCTTCCCGGAGGACTATCAAAGTTCTGTGGACGAGTATACAACATAGCTCGTACCGGCGAGGAGTTCAGAGCCTGTCTAGGACTTGAACTACAAACTAAGAGAACAGTAGAAGCTGCTGTCAGGGTGTCCTGTTTCAAGTTCGGGCCTAGAGGAGTTCACACGGAACCTGCTGATCCGTTACCACTAGTCCCTAAGGATGAAAAAGATGACGATGATGATGATGACGACGACGACGATGATGACTTCGGACTCGGCGATGATGATGATGATGGTTAGTATTTATCTACTATTACTTGTATAAACTCAATTTTCTAAATACAATATCCGTGCATGATGCAGTTGACATGCTATGATAAAGTTCGTCCCACTAATATTATAAATGTGAATTTATGACGATGTTTAGATGTTTGTGGCTCAATCCCGCTTTACGGATTTAGATAAAATTTGGCATACAGGTAGAATATATTCTGGATTAACTTATAGGATACTTTTTAAAGTCAATGCAGATGAAGTCGCAGACGGGCAACAGCAAGTAAATAATAAATCTTTATCATGTATTCACGCAAAACTCAAACTCATTTTAAACACACTTTTATTTTCAGATGACCTCGATGCCATCAATGATGTAGATGGCGCAGACTACACAGGATTCAGTCTTCTAGGAGAAGATTTATTAGGAGACCTGTTCGGTTCGTCAGACAGTAAAAAACCAAATAAAAATAAAATAACTAAGAAGAAGCAGGCACCTGCTGCGACTACCACAACCACGACGACAAGACGTCCTCGGCCATCTCGGCGTCCCACTAGAAGACCAAACACAAGGACTACTACTATTAGAACAACCACTGTTAAAGTTCGTCCTTCGTCGAATCGACGACCAACGCGTAGACCATCCAGAAGACCAGGCAACAATTCACGACCGACTCGAAGACCAACCTCAACAACAGTATCGGAAAGTTCTATTATAACAACGGTATCTTCAACTACACCAGCCCCTACTCCAGTTGTAAGTCCCGTTACAGTTAGCATGCCTAGTAGTGAGCGCATCCAATACTTGACTACGGCCAACGATGAAACATTTGAACCTGTAGTTATTGTAACACAGAAACCAGTATCTACTTTGTCCGTCCCTGTTTCGAAACCTGCACCTGAGTCAAATTTTGAAGATCCTGGATTAGAAATGTCTCTCGCACATATTACTGGTCAACTCGCTGCAATGCCCGAGACATCAATGTTATCTAACGACGCTAAAGATTCCAATATGATGACAACAAGCCAAGAACAAATTAGTTATGAAAAAATTGAGACAATCACGCCTAAAGATACAACAGTTGCTTTCGCTACTACGATGGAAGAAGAAAACAACGATGAAATCGTACAAATAGTACACAGTCTTGACTCGAGTTCTGAAGAACATGTCCCTGAAAAAGACGCGATGGCTACAGATGAAAGTAGAGCTTACGGCATTCGTCACGAATACGAGGGGCTGTCATTGCCAGCAAAAAACAAAAATAAAGAATTCGGCGTCGATGATTTAGATTTCCTTGATTTATCGGAAATTGGGGAAAGTGTTGGAGATCAATTAGGTATTTTCGGAAGAAATAAGAGGCAAAACAAAAACAATCAGGACACTCAAGTGCATAGCACCAAACAAGAAAATAATGATTACGATGTTTTGGGCTTAAGTGGAATCAGTGAAAGCGTTGGCAAGGAGTTAGGGTTATTTGGAAGAAACAAAAGGCAAAACCGAAATAAGGATGTTAAAGTACAGGGTAATAAAGGGAACAATGAATACGACGATATGCTAGGATTGGATGCTTTAGGAGAAAGTTTTGGTCTAGACAGGTCAGAAAAAAAAAGTGGCAAAAATAAGAGAAACCGGAGAAGGCAGAATAAAATGATGCGCGGAGAATGGTCTCAAGTATGACGTCGAAGACTTGGTAGTTCTAAGTAGATTAAGAAATCATAAAATTATTTAATTATGTTAAGTAATTTATTTATTGACTGTGTAAATAGTAAGAATTGTGTAAGAAGTTATTTTATTTCGCCTGAATTATTAAACAATGACGTTTAAATTGTTAATGTTTATTTTCAATATTCCTTTGACATTGTGTAAAAATAACTTTGATTTTAAAACCAAAATAATAATCGGGTCGGCAGCGGAAAGGGCAGCAGTACGTAAACACCAATGTTACACAACTTTGGAGCAGAGCTACTTATTCGTGCCCTTCGCTGTGGAGACGGCGGGCCCGTGGGGTCATGAAGCAAAAACTTTTATGAGGGACCTGGGCAAACGTTTACGGGATGCGGGTAACGGTCATCGTATACCTAGCCCAACGCATATCATTAGCGATTCAACGCGGAAATGCGGCCAGCATTATGGGCACCTTCGGGACAGGTATGACCTGGGGCGGGCTTTTCGACTAAGTAGGATTAGTAAAATTTGTAGTTTAGAATGATTAGAATGGTTTAAGTTTAGGGTAAGTTTTATTTGTGCTTTTACTATTTTATTCCTTTAAATAAATACTTTCAACTTGTTAGAAAAAAGATAATTTATTATTATAGGCATATCTATTTTAAACTGAAACCTAAAAAATATATTGTGTTGCCAATTCAGTATTTCTAATTAAGCACTATTTAGTAAAACTGGTTAAAAAAATATTCACAATAAAATTATGCCAAGTTGAATTAAAATGATGATGACTCCTGATCATGACTCCTTTCAGAGTAATAAGAAACATTGCTACCGACACCTTTGTAGCCAGTTGGGCTCAGTTTTAGCAGATGGAAGGTTTCGAGATGGAATTTAGGTTGGTTTGTATGTTTAGTAAAGCAACATTTTGAAAAGGACCGTTTTCTACATTTCGTAATAAAAATAAATAATAGGCCTGTTCTAAATGTATAAATGAATGAACGAGTAGTGCGTCATCATCAGCCTCTATCTTCTCTATTAATGCGGCACAGACCTACCCTCATGGTATGGGCACAGTATAAGAAAGGGTAAGCATAAGCGTTCTTCTTCGTAGCGTGTGGGCAGAGCCCTGGTGTCAGAGTTTTTTCAGACCGCCTTACGGCCTCTGAAGTGGCATATGTCATACGTCATGCGCGCTCTTTCTAGCCTACGTAAAATAATAAAGATGGAGGCACATCTCGATTTTTATCGTTTTCTCGGGGGTGGCATGCCAGGCCTACAGCTGCCGCTTGTTAGGTAGCGTGGCGGAAAATGTAGGCAATAATGACGTATATTTGTCTCACTCGGTCTAACTTAGTATCGCACATGCTTACCTCTTATTGTAAATGTTTCTCTTTTGTATTAAATTGCAGCTAAGTGTCTAAGGTTAGGTTAGTAGTCCACCACACGTTTATAACATAACATAACATAAATATTCTTTATTTGCACACCAGAAACATACAGCAACAAAAACAGAATAAAAAGAACGTAAGGGTACAATTGGCGGTCTTATCACTAAAAGCGATAGCGATTGATATTATTTTAATATTTCGAAAATTTACAAGGATTGATGCACAGTGGTCATAAGATTTATAAGTCTCATAACTAACATAACCGATGCGTAATGTATGTTAATTTATTAAACACGGCGTGTGATATATTGGTATGTAATACCACATTATGCAAAAAAACATTTTAAAACGATTTGAGAAAGGTCCTTAGAATAAAATTTCCATAAAGAAACTTCAAATGTAAAGGTAGTTTTTGAGCAGTATTTCCGGTGAACAGACGTCATTTTATATAATTTTGGGTAAGTTTGATTATAATTATTTTATTAAATGTGTAATTTTATTTATTTTTCTTTGCTACTAAGCGTTATCAACACTGTAAAATAATATGGCATGATTAGTAGGTATACCGATTGCAACATCTTAGTTACCTAAACACATCACGAAATCCGATCACGCACCCAATACTGAAAGTAGAAATTGATCATATCATTTGGGGCCCAAACTTTCTCTTGTACCGGCTTTAAAATTTATAACTCGTCTTTCAAATGTACGTTGACCATGCAATTAACATGACTCATTGAGCTTTGTTAAGTGGACACTGCACAACATTTAAATACTTGTCACTACTTAGCACAACTTCAATTGACTCAGGAAAGCCGGACTTCACTGATCGATTTTTTTATTACTTTCAATTGCAGAAAATGACCTGGATACCAATCATTTTATTACCATTAGCATTCAGTTTAGTTGCTTCTATCGATATAGGACATGGTAAGTGCAGCTACTAAACAATAAATCAAGCAAACATGTAATCAAATAATTACTAAAACCAACCGTTTATAGGTACAATAACAGCAACAGATACATCGTACGATGTAATAAACATTAAAGTGCCTAAAGTTGTTTGGCAACAAGCATTGCGACCTACGCCAGTTTTAAAATCTCCTGTCACTATTGTTGTACCAGTGCATGTTGCACAGGATGAAGATGATGACATAGAAGACGATATAGCAGAGGAAGCGATTGTTGAGAACGAGGTTGATAGCTCTCCAGTGGTGAATGATGACCAAGTTGTCCAAGAAGTTGCAAACGATACTATAGCTGCAGCAGAAGTAACGGAAAAACCAGTACAAGATGTGACAGCTCCAGCCGTAGTTACTGGACAAGTGATAAGGTTTCCCTGCTCATGTCGCGATGGACAATGTGGCTGCTGTACTGGAGCTATATTACAAAGAATCAGCACAAAGGCATGTGGAAATATCAGTTTTGTTCCAGAAGACTTCGTGTTCGACGTTAAACTAAGTGTTAATAATAATACTGTTATAAGACGCCGGGTTTCAGGTATAAACATTATTTATGTTCACGGTAATATAATAAAAGAAAATAATATCTGATCGATGATAGGCAAGAACTCAAATAAAATTTTGATTTCAGCCAGTGATCCTCCTCCGATTTGTTTCAATCCTAGAAGAGCACCATTTGTTCGTGTTTGTGCTGAAATATCAAACATTCGTGTACTTGACAGAAATGCATTTGCGTGTTTTGATATCAATGCAGATATTGCTGGTTTTCCTGTTTACTCGGCTTCGTTTAGATGTTTCAGGTGATGACTCTTCTTTTAACAAAAATGTTTTATTTGATTTCGTGAAACTTTCTTAACGACATTTTTATTTACAGCCTGGGAGCGTCAGGTGTAAAAACAGGATTAAAACCAAAACCAGTATCAAATGGACCAACTCCGGTTAACCTCTTTGGAAACAATGATGATGATGATGACGACGATGGTGGTTTTGTAGAAAATGCGGCTGAAGGTATTTTTGGAGGAGACGATGAGGGTGGACTCTTTGGTGGGGATTCCGATTCAGACGACGACGGTGGACCATTTGATGGGATCGGAGATGTTGTTGGTGATTTCTTTGGAGACTCGTGAAAATTTAAAATACCTACATATTATTTGGTTATTGAAAAGTACAAATTATTTGTAATGGGTAGTTATAAATTATTTATTAATCGGAAAACAAAACAAATGAAAATAAAAGACTGCGCTAAAAATGTTTGTAGTTGAATTTAATTTGTTAGCCCTTTCCCTACCTTTGTTGGAATTAGAAAGTTACAAAATTACGTTCTTTGTTCTTCTCACAAAAAGGTTGTTAAGAAACATGTAGGGGAGTACCTAATTCTGTATTTAATTTTACATAATTATCGTTCACAATTATTGATCCAATGATGTGAAAGTTAAGATATGTCTTGCTATCGTCACTGAACCGGTCCAAATGTGTGGAGTTGATTTGGAACGCCTGTATTATACACACGACCGGCGTACGCGCAAGCAGGCATCAAAATAAGCTTATTAATTATGAAGAATATTAATATATTACTTATTATAGTTGTGACTTTGTTATTGGCTGATTCTTTTGGAGGAGAAATCGGTAAGTAAAACTGTCGAATTAAAATTAATATTAATTTATATATCGTCATCGTAAATAAAATATATCGTCATTTTAGCTGAAAATGAACCAACGAAAAATGGAAGACAGATCGATATCAGTCAAATGGAAATACCTGAAAGTTCTTTGTTGCTGTTAGATAGATTAAATAGGAAGAAACTTTCTACGATGTCGTATCATGCAAGACAGAACGAAGAATCGAATTCAACGTCGTCGACATCATCAAGGGCTTGCACATGTTCCATGGGCGTCTGCAAATGCTGTACTGGTCTCATTATGGATTTGTTTAGCCAGAAAGCTTGTATGAAGATCACGTATCATCCTGGTGATTTCGCATTCGATGTTGCTATGTCTATGAATGACAGAGTTTTGTACGAAAATTCCTTATCAGGTAAGCCAGATGACCTTATTAAAACCGCCAGTGCTTAATTTAACTGCTTACTTATACAGTTAAAATTATTTAAACTAATTTGTCGATTTCAGGAAAGAATCCCAAACCGATATGTGTAAGTCCACCGAGGATGAATAATCTGAAAGTTTGTGCTAAATTTTATAATGTCTTCTTCCCGGGAAGGAACTTTCACTTTTGTTTGGCAATGAATGGACAATGGCGGTCTTTTGAGTTATTCAACTTTGCTTTTGACTGTTTGAGGTAAGAATACTAATAAAAATCTATATACAGGGTGTAACAAAACACCCTAGTAATACTGGTTTAGAGTTTAGACCATCAAACTGAACAACTTTCACTATGGAGCCGACATCGAGAAAAAATCTGCTGTCCCATTACAAAACTGCAGTACCGACTCGATTAAAAAAAAGAATGGGACAGCATATTTTTTTATTTTTTCTGGATGTTGGCTCCATAGTGAAAGTCGTTCAGTTTGATGGTCTAAACCACCCCCTCAAGTATTACTAGGGTGTTTTGTTACACCCTGTACATGTGTGGTGTTTACACACCGAACCAGCTGATATGACAGATGCCGACACCGGTTTCCATACACTTTTTATATCTTCGGGCTGTGACAGCGTTCGGTGTTTAGACCAAGACTACCAAATGTTATAGTTTTGAGCAGCGAGAGATTTAATTCTTAATTATGCCTATAAATGTTCGAAAGACCAGTTAATTGTGTAAGTAGACACAATAAAGGATTACAATTTAAAACATATACGGAAGATTGTTTCGAGTATATTTCTTTAATCAACATGTTTGATTTTCAGAATGGGAGCAAATGGTATAGCAATGATGAAGCCAGATGAAAGCGGAGGGCTTGTAATACCAAACCCCCAAGGGGGAGTCGATGCTGTCATTGATTCAGGAGATGACATCGAGGACTACGACGAAAACTTAGTTAAATCATTATTCAACATTTTTGATCGATGAATTTTTAAAGTCAAATTGAAGTTTTGAGAATGCTTATTTATTAATTTATTTATTAAACTTTTGTTTAAATTCAAATAGTTTTCATTTGCGACACGGTTTGATAATCATTATACATAATTATACAGCACATAATTAAAACAATATCTGCGGTGGTGGTGCATATCTGCGATGTGCAGGAGTTTCTCTAGAAAGTCCCGCTAGTTAGTTGCAGTACTTAGAGTACACGGCGTGTAATAGTTTGTGTACATTAGTTGTATAACAGGCTACCATAGAGAATTAAGCAAAATAAGCTGTAATTTTTTCCTTTAGCTAATTGTTTAGCAATAATGGAAATGAAAAGTTTAATAGTGGTTCTGTTTTTGGTATATTGCATTACGTGTGTTATGGGTAAAGTTGGAGATACACACTCTTATTTTATTCGAATAAAATCAACCAATCAAAATCTTTATTTGTGACACACAGGTAAATAAAATAAGAGTGTGAAAATACGTAACTTTTCAGGAACCACTATGGAACAAGATGTGGAATTAGACTCTACCAAAAGTTTACATTCGAGTAAAATTATGGATGTGGTGAAATTTTCTCATTTTTACGACATAAAGACGAATGAGGTAGGTTACCTTTAATTTCTTTATCAGAATTTGTGTAAACGGCATGTCACTTTAGTAAAATACAGGAATGGAGAATTCAATTTAAAAAAAGTAATCAGATTACAAAAATGATAGCTTAATTGAACTGTTTTTCTATTTGTCAGACTATAAAGAAAATTTCGCCATCGGGGCACAAACAGCTACCGTTTGCTCCTCAACCGTGTTCATGTGAGAACTACAAGTGCACATGTTGTACTGGAATACGAATTATTGGCTTAAATTTTGAAAGAGAAGGTGAGTTCGACGTACCTCTACCTATAAGCGCCCAAATATAAAGCTAGAGAACCAAGGCGATAACACGCGGCACAGTTTACAGCATCCAGTCCATTCAGGGCCAGGCATGCTACCCATGACAAATCGACATGTGCCTCTTGTCTTTTTTCCTTTACGAGTTTAAGCGAATTGTCGCTTTTTATGAAAGAACATTATACTCCATTCCAACTAGCGACGTTTTAAAGCTATTTTGCGTTACAGAAATAGAGATTTGAAGCCCTTACTCCCACTTATTCATAGAACACCTTTAGTAACTTCCAAAATATGTCGGATAGTAGGTATATCTTTCTAATAAAAAAATTACATTAGGTAATCGGAATTGGCCAGATAGCTAAATAGGAATTGGAAAATCTTGTCGTCCTTATTTCGAATTAATATAGAATGTTATATCCAGTCACGGCCTTTGATTTGGCGGGATCGTTTTATTTTATAGGAAATTAGAATGTCGAAAAATTCTTTTTATGTGTACTATAGTACCTCTACATCCCCCGTATGTTGTAAATACTTTGAAATTTCATGTTGTGCGTTGTCTGCCAGTCAGTCAGTCACGAAACTGTTTTATAACTATAGATTTGTTAAGAAGGTTAAATTACATGATAATGTATTTTTGCAGTATGCGGAAAAATGGTGTATCAACCCAAGACATCTGTGGTTGACTTCGAACTGATGTTAAACAACGCTAGTTTGTTTCGAAGGACTTTATCTTGTGAGTATATAAATACTTAATTATAGCAAGAAAATAGTGTGGTTAATATTTCGAGGTGGCAACATTGAGCCCCAGTGCAATTTGCTTTTCCAGATACATTGGAAGTTTCACTTACGTTTTGATGACTCACAAACGATTTAATTATTTTCAGCTGAAAACCGTCAGTTCTGTTTCCCCGTCCTGCCGATCACATTCATGGGCCCCGTCGATATGTGTGTCAGACTAATGGACATCACGGTCACTGGTCAACAAATGCATGCCTGTCTGAATTTGCTCACGAGAGTTTCTCATAATCCTATTATGGTAAATATCTCTAAAAGTTTTTGATAATAAGTTATAAAATATTAGTGCATCTCATTGATTTGCCCACATTGTTACCTACTGAATTATTCTTATGATATTGATGGTACTTCACTTATGTGAAAAACGTGTACCATATAATTATAAATACAGGGTGAAATTGATATCATTAGCATCTTTTTAAACTAAGAGTCTACCCATCAAACTGAACAACTTTTACTATGGCAGCAAACAGATTGGATCAAAAAGAAATTGCTGTTGCATACATTTGAGTCGCGAACTCGCGCGTCGACATTGCAGTTTAGTATGGAACAGCAGATTTTTTACTTGCTCTGATCGGTTTGCTCCCTTAGTAAAAGTTGTTCATTTTAATGGGTAGACTCTTAGTTTAAAAGGATGCTAATGATATCAATTTCACCCTGTATATATATATTACTATAACACTTTATTGTACGCACGGCAACACATCAAGGTATACAAAACCAACATAAGCTGGCCGCGCGACGTTATACGTTACTCGACCTACGCGCGGCCAGCTTGTGTTGGTTTTGTATAGCTTGATGTGTCGCCGTGTGTACACACGGATATAATGATACACAAAGTTGAGAAAAACATTTGTACAAAGGGCGAGCTTATCTTTGAAGAGATGACCTAGAGCCATAATAACAAATAAAAATAACCAGATTGTGATTATTCGCAGAATCTCCAATTCAACTGCGTGGAAATGGGTCCCGGTGGAGTGGGTCTGTCCCTCCCAGGTATCACGGTTCCATTGAATGGAACATCAACCGAAATATCTACCCAGTCCCAGAGCGACAGCGATGTATTCGATCCGGTTGCTGAAAATGGATCTAATGTAACCGTTTCCAAATGAAACCCATTTATATTTCTCGAAAAACGTTGCTTTAAGCTTGCAAAATGCAGTTCTTAAAATTGTACTAAAACAAAGAATGTTGGCGATGTTAAGTATGAAAATTAAATTATCTTTACGTTAAGGTATGCGTTAGAAATGTATTATTTACTTTACCAATACGCAAATGTATTTATTTTAACAATAAAGTAAAAAAGTGAAAACTATGCCTCTTTATTTCATACACCCATTGCTTAAATATTCACGAGAGAGTATGTAATATTCAGCGTGAAATTAAAGATGGCTATTTACAGCCGGTGGTGGTGCGTCCGCGGCGATGTGCAGGAGTTTCTCTAGAAAGTCTCGCGAGTTAGTTGCGCTCGTGCACGGCATATCATGCATACAAATTGTACCTTACTGTATGCTTACTGCTAGTATTGACATAAGCTGACGTGTGGTCATTTGAATGGTGTCCCTAGAGGAAGAAGCTATAATCTAGGTTGAGCTAAGATTTACCCAAAATGGAGCTTAGGGTGACTGTTGTGTTCTTGTTTTTGATTGTGTTTTGTGTGACTCGTACTACTGGTAAGATAACTACAGAAACGTTTTAATTTTATCGTCTGTTGCAGTGCTAAATAAGTGCATTTGTAATTTCAGGAAATAATTTCAGTAAAAAAAGAAATTATGCCAAAAGTGTTATAAAGGAGGAAGATATTATGGATGTGACTGATTTCTCCGTTTATTATGATTTAGAAACAAATGAGGTAAGACTGTTTTAAATGTAACTTAAATCGAGCTAAAAACCTGTGCGCGTATTAACGGTTGGCTGGGAAAATCGTACTGTTATACCTTCTAGGTACCTACACCTTGGCATGCGATGCGCATTGACATTCTACATTGCTTTGCGTATAAAAATAACACCGTTGTGAAGCTAGACAATATCTAATAAAAACTAGCGCTAACAGAGGGAACAAATAAAGAACACTAGGCAATACATTATCAGAATGATTTCTTAATTTTGGTGTAAGTAGCTACTCAGTACCTACATCGGGCGAAGAATCGGTTGCGAAGAGATATCTATAGACACTCAATCACGAGAGGCCAGGTTCGAATCTGCACGAACGACATGCCATGTCCCACCCAATGAGTTTCTCTAACTTATGTACGTAATACTGAAAGCTCTCAAACAGCAAAGGGAAACATGCATACGCTGAAAAAGAAATTCTGATGCGTATGTGTAGTACACCAATCCGCATTAGGCACGCGTGGTGGACTAACGCCCATGCACCCATCCTAAGGGTAGGCTGTGCCCTGCAGTAGAACGTATATAGGCTTGTGATGAGTAATATACCTACATAAAACACAAGTGATTCAAAAAGCGTCACAAATGAAAAACTGACGTAATTCCAGACGATAACGAAGATGATGCCGCGACCGTGGTACAAGCCAGGATGGATGCTGCGGCTGCCGTTCCGCGGAGGGCCCTGCTCCTGTGAGGGTCTGAAGTGTGAGTGCTGCACTGGCATTCGCATACAGACCTTCAATTTTGATAGACGAAGTAAGTTTGACATATTTTAAGAATACTATGATGAACCAGAAAGTCTAGTATGTTTATCACTATAATGAATATGACTGGACAATGAACAACTTACATTATGTTGGAAATTCAATTAATATTAACTTAACCTACTATATTATTTATCGGGTAAAAAGTGTATATACAAATATAGAATATTGAGACTAAAAAGTAAGTATGTACAAATTTACAATCTTAATAGTAATTATTTACAGGGGTGGCCCCCTGTCTATCTTACGACAGATAGAAAATGCATTCGAGGTCGCTATCGAGCGGGAGAGTGCCCAGGACGCTGGCGGCGTTACCTCGCTGTATCGCAATGCTGATGCGTTGCCCGAGGTATGCGCCAGCCCTGTTGTCCCCCGACGTACCTCTACCAGACGCGACGAAGTCCGGGCCCCAAGGTCCCAGGGTCTCCACCCCGAATTGTGCAAATATGTAACCCTCGCCCAGGGCTGCATATAAGCGCCTCTTCTTGCCCTCCGCAGAGAGAGGCTGCTCTAAGAGAGGTGGCAGAGAGATGTGAGGACGCCACAGTATCCACACATGTGGCGTCCCACACCAGCGGTCTGCCACGTTTTCAGGGAACAATACGTTTTCCTTCACTATAATCATGTATTTTGATAATGGTTAACAGATTTTAAGGATATTGCATACACAATTCAACCAAGCCAAGGATTAACTAAGAGACGATATTAAAATGTAGGGCAAGAAACGACGAAAATAGAGAACAAGGGTTTACCACGAAATTCGATTTTCGCAATTGCGAGAACGTTTTCGTTCCAATGTCAACTCTGTTCCAATGAAGTTTGGATAGAAAAGGTTACGATATATCGAAAATCGAATCTCCGTGAACACTGTGCCAAAAGTTAGGGCTAACTGTTTAACAAAAAAAAAATCGTTTACGACTCCTTTATGACTATGCTGTTATTCTCTAATAAATGAATAAGAATGCGTGGAATATAAGAGACAAAAATGTATTATGTAAATTTTGCAGCCTGTGCAGTTTTGACCTACGACCCGATGGAGTCAATCATAGACATGGAAGTAATGATGAATAATAACAGCGTTTACCGCAACTCATTTTCAGGTGAGTTAGCATGTTTGTCTTAACCTTAACATTACCTGTAATATTGAATGATCAAAATTAATGCAGGTATTAGGTAGCAGACTAGAACCCAAGGGATGGTTTTGACACTTTCCTATACAGGGTCCTAATATTAAATTAAATTAAAAAGTATTGACGGTTTTTGAAGAGGATGATCAAACCATTGAACTGATCGACTTTTTCTATGGAACAACATTGAACCTGTCTGCTAGTTAATTCACGTTTGGAACAGCCTTGGAACAGCAGATTTTTCTTTTCGCAATTTCAATGTTGGTTCCATAGTGAAAGTTGTTCAGTTTGATGGTCTAAAGTATCCCTTAAGTATATAACGAATTTAAGTTTACACCCTGTATACGATACTGTAAGTTGCATTGAACAGTTTTAGGTAGACAACTACCTAGTACCTAATTATAGCTACTAATGGTTTTCAATTTCCAGGTCTTACTTTCATTTTTGTAAAAACTTAATATCAACCTGAACTAACCTAAAACAATTTACAAAAAAAAACTCACTTGATCACAGGCCGTAATTTTTAATTTTCAGCGCGAAATCCTCCTCCATTTTGCGCGCCAATTCCGGTCCCGTATTTGCCGCCTGGCCTCGTCGACATGTGCGTCAGACTCTTTGATATAACAGTCATCGACCAAAAGTTGCATGTCTGCATGGATATGGACACGAGGATCGATAAAGCTCCTGTCTTGGTAAGTAAACAATATTTGTTATAATTAATCATTTTTAGGTAAATATACTTCGGTAACTCATAATCATAATAGACTCACCTCCACGTCGGCGTACTAGGTTTTAGTAATGGCATTAATTAGTTTACTCCTAATCTTAATTATTTCACAACACTAACACTGATTGATTACACCTAATCAGCTTATTTAATTTTGATTAAATTAAAAAAATTGGTAATCTGTCATCTTGGAAATAGGTTAAAAAAAATGATACTTATGGATTTATTTTTCATTCTTTTTTTTACATTTCCTGCAGAAAAGAGTTTTTATAATTATTTTACGGATTTTTTTTCCAATACTGGTCGGTTTCATAGGAAAAAAAGTGTCATAATCGCCATTTGCTAGAATTAAAAAGTAAAGTGTTTTTCTTCTTTCTGGTTTTAACGACATCCAGGATTTTTTTTTTACTTTTTGGGCCAGTAAAATAACTTGAAAGGAGATTTTATTTTCGTTGTAAAACTTTTTTTTACAATGATATCTATTAAGATTTTTGACAAGAAAAGTTACTTCTTTTCTAAAAAATAAATTGCTACAACTATTTGTGTGTTAGTTCGCTGCTACACTACAACCATAATTAAATCAAGAGCAATTATAACCTATTAATTAACAATAAGCTAACACGAAATGTTTTTTTTGTTTTGGTCCATCTTTCCATCGAAGCATTTACCTTCTCAAGTTGTTGTTTTCAAAACCGATTTTTCTATTTACAGATTTTACACTTCGACTGCATGGACATGGGCTTCAATGGCGTCGGTTTATCTAAGCCAGGTGGTAGCAATCCTAATCCTGCAAATATTGTGGCTGCAGATGGCTCTACAACAACTACTGAGCCGACGCAATTGGACAGCGATATTTATGATACAGTTACAGAAAATTCCGAACCAACGACACAGTCTTTGTTTAATAATACCGTTAAATATATTTAAATAATATATTTATTAACGTGTGTTTTATTTTATAATGCAGGGAAGTTAGTGTAGGTAGTTTTAGGAAAGATGTACAATACAATGAGGAGTTTTCTGACAGCTAGTCAAACGTAGTTCAATATCTAGTTCAATATACCGGCGATAGAAAGCGTTGACCAGAGAGGGATCCGAAGACGAACATTTTAGGCTAAAAAGTAAACAAAAATGCATGCCACTGAGTCAGACGCATCCATAGATGCTCTTAATTAGCTGCTTACTTAGAAGCACAAATTCTTACTATTTTATTTGTATAATCTAGAAATAAACATTTTAACGGGTTCTTAGCGCGTTTTGGTATATTTGAGTTCCCGGTAACCGCGTAACTCTCAAAAACTGTATTTTATTTGTATTTTATTATCTGCAAGGTCGCTCACCCCTGTC
The DNA here is from genome assembly GCA_927399405.1 of Agonopterix arenella. Taxonomy (NCBI): domain Eukaryota; kingdom Metazoa; phylum Arthropoda; class Insecta; order Lepidoptera; family Depressariidae; genus Agonopterix; species Agonopterix arenella. The sequence goes on from OV656691.1 coordinate 7,641,473, forward strand.
TCGTCTACGCCATCTATCGAGCCATTAGGAACTACTTTTTCTTTTTTAATGGCTTTTGAAAAGTCCCTCAATGAGGGATTTTCCAGAAGAAAAAAAAGTTAGTTCCTAATTTCTCAATAGATGGCGTTGACCAGAAAGGGGTCTAATAGGTATGAGCAAATATATTAATTAATATTAATAATAAAAATACACAGTACAAGTTATTAAAAATCTGGGTATTATTGACGACCCGGTTGGTGTAATGATTGCCACGCCGGATTGTCAAACCAGGGTCCTGGGTTCGAGTCCCGGTTCGGTCATGGATATTTATGTTTATGCCGTTGTTGAATGGTTCCCATAACAAAAAGCCGAAGGCTTACTTGGGATCCATACAAAGTATGTGCCTGTGGGCGTTATTTATTATTTATTTATTGTCTGACAAAAACTAATAAAGTATCAGACTTGGCTGTATGGGCTTCTTATCCATTTTGAATATACGAACAATATTTAAATTGGTCACTTCACTTTTCAATAAGAATATTGAAATTGCTTTGCTAATAAAGAGCGAAATTTTTCGCCTATGAACACGGAATCTGACGTACGATTTAAATATTTTCCGGTTTATTTTTATTGAAATTATCAGTTTTTGTAGTTTGTTATTGTTTCTCGTTTATTTTTCGTATATTCAAAACGGATACGTAGCCCATACAGCCGCGTCCGATACTCGATCCGTTGTTGTCGGACAATCAATCAATTATACTTTATTTTAAACCAAAAAACAGAATATACAGAGAGCAAACAATTAGGAAATACAAAAGGCACAAAAACAGGCGGTCTTCTCGCTAAAAAGCAATAACACCGAGATTGTTAAATAATAAACCAACAACAATAACAATACTGTGTATTTTTACTATTAATATTAATTTATTTATTTGCTCATACCTATTGGACCCCTCTCTGGTCAACGCCATCTATCGAGAAATTAGGAACAAACTTTTTTTTTCTTCTGGAAAATCCCTCATTGTTTTCCTTTGAAAAGGATATCAAAGATCGGATTTGGTCCAAAATGTGAAAGTGAAGGCCAAAAAAAATTATGCGTTATTCTGTTATGTCTCGTCCGTCTAAACATTTTTATTACTATGGCAATATGACACCAAATCTGTAGGTCCTTTGTTCTTGGTTTTATTTGGGTTCGAAAAATCTGCCTTTTCCTATGACATAATTTTTGATGAAATTAGCTAAGGCTATATTTTGTTAGAACTAGTTTTCTTTGGTTTTATTAGGTTTTAACAATCTTATCTCATTGGACGATTTTTTCCTCGCTCACCGCCTCGCTACCTCGCACACCTTTGGTGGAAACGCAGTCTTACACAGAACGATTTCCATTTTTATTTAGTCAGATTTTAGTCAGACTTGGCTGTATGGGCGTTGCAGCCTTTGCTTTTAAAAATATATATTTTGACATTTCATTTCATCAGAAAAAATAAAAATAAGATTTTTCTGCAAGCGGTTTGCTAAAAACTGCGGCTAAAAGTGGATTTTCACAAATTTTATTGAAGTTGAATGGTAATTTAAATTCCCCCTACTAGATCTCTCAAGTTCACGTTTCTAATGGGTGATAACGATGATTATTATGATGGTGACGGGTTAGTAAGATGTGCATGACAAAATTAACAATTTGGTGATTTTTCGTTGGTGTTGTGTTGAAAACAACTAATTATCGTAATTTTGTGTTTGTTAGCCTTTGAATGTATGTAGTGGACGTAGCTTTGTTGTGCTTTACCAGCTTAACATAACCTTAGCAATCTTATCATGCATATTGTTTTCATTTTGTATGCTTACATGCCAAAGAGACTGTAACTAACTACGTTATAAGAGTCGGGACTTTCATACTAAAAACTGGTCGTGACCAAAGAATGTATGAAACGTGTGCGACTGTTCAAAGGAATTTAATGGCGTCGGTGTACGTTTCATATAACATTTTTTTGTTAGAGAGTTGCGGAAGCCATAAGTAAAACGATCATGCATGTTGTTTTCATTGTGTAATACATGCATGTAACCCGACTAAGGATTGAGACATTTACCAACGGCGACCGGCGGCCAGCCCATTCAAAATAGTCATTTAGTATGGGAAGCTGTCCGCCATCGTCGCCGGACAGCTTTCCAAACTAAATGACATTTTTGTATCGGCCCGCCGTCAGCAAATATGTCTCAACCCTAACGACAGGTTTATACGATGTATGCCGCCACAGAAGTACCCTAATAACAGCATGTTCACAGCATTTAATTTTATCTAGACAGCTAGTAGTAATGGATTTGTGTACTTACCTACTTATTTGTCTTCTTATCTGCTCTGACTATCAGATTGACAACGTGGGCTTGAATAGGGTTACCTCAGTCCGCGATTTGGGTGTTCATATATCCCATGATTTCACTTTTCGGGCTCATATCACAGAAGTATGTAAAAAAGCATACAGAAGTCTTCTTCAGAAGAATTCATTCTGCGTCAGACTAAAGACTTTCAAAGCTTGGCAATGGTAAAAACTTTATACAGTGCGCTGGTAAGAAGCCGACTTGAGACTAGTTCGATTATTTGGAACCCACACGAAACCAAGTATACTCTTATAAAAAAATTCAAAATATATATAAGGTACATGTACTTCAAACAGTATCCTCTGATGTACCCAACCCTCTTTGTGCTTGGTATGGTCGGTTACTACAACCTGGAGGTTAGAAGAAATATTGCCCTCACTACATATGTTTTTAAAGTGTTTTGCGGCATACTTAATAACCCGCAAATACAAGAAAGTTTTGGACTGCGCGTCCCCAATACGAGAATGCGTAGAGGCCCCCGAGATCAGCTGTTTATGATACCAAAGTGCAGGACCAATATATTAAAGTATGCTCCATTAACCACGGTACTTAGAATACTAAACGCGATGTCTAAAGAGGTAGATATATTCCAGTGTTCATTGACAAAATTCACGGAGGCCGATTTAGATTATTTAAGTAAAGGCAAGTTAATTAATAAGTAATTATATTATCAATTTGGGTGTAAACATGTAACGATAATGTATTTGTATTTTGTAGTTTAAAAAAATAAATAGATAAATCGCACTCTTAATAAAATATCGACCAAATTCAAAATTGCAAACTTTTGGCAAATGACAAAAACGTTTTGTGATTTCGGAGTATATTCTTTAATTTAGTATGGAATTAAAAATAAAAGGAATTATAAAAAACTAAAAGTACTTTTCTAAAGCTAGAAATGTACATTTTCGGATTCCGTAAACAAAAATAAGTATTTTTATTATTTAATATTATTAAAAAAACATTAAGTAAACTGCTTCTACATGAGTCATTATTTCGTAAAAAATATAAAAAAAACAATGACTCAACTAAAAATAAGTCATTATTCTACAAAAACTTTGAAAAAATAACCTGACCGTTTTTTATGTAAGTCACTATTTTATAAAGCTTTTGTTAAAAAGCGTAACACATGAGCACATAAGCCTCTTCAATGCAATAATCTTACATAGCATATTAAAAATTGTGGTAAGGAGAATCATGTTATTCTAGTTGCCTTTTAATAGTAAATAATATTGCATACTTAATACAAAATATTTTAAGCGGAAAATGTAAATAAAACTATATTTAAGTATAACATATTATTATTTATTTATTTAGAAAATTTCACATAGTGTATTATGAATGCAATTCAAGGAAATTATAATCAAAATTAACGAATATTGGCAGTGTGCCTACTTAGGTATTAAAAAATCACAGCATGGATGAGTACCTACTAATTATTATTAAGCTTCGAATATAATTATCATAAGTTCTTCTTAAAAGTAAGTAACAATAAAATTATTTGTTTTATTTTCAAACATTCAGTATCAAAAATCTTAATAAAATCGTACCAAGTGCAACAAGTTATCTTAACGAAATATATCAGTCTAATGAGATAAGGTAGTAGGAACTTCTTATACGAAAACTAAACGTTTATCAATCTCTAATTAACTTACTTTTAATAGTTATTTAGCTATTACTTATTTAGCACAGCCTCGTTTACCACAGTCTAAGAGAATTAAATGAAATTTGTACTTAGGTTGTAAGTTTTTAAAAAAAAAACTTATTGTTATAGACTACTTACTAATTACTTACACCAAATCTCTGTAGTAACTAGCATAATAAGGCGGTATCTCTTTCTTTAAAATGAGATTTTTTAAATCTTTTTTTTTGTTCTCATTTAGATGGAATCTCTCCGTATAGGCCTTCCCGAGCACGATATCATTAACCAAAGGTAAGGTTTTTCTCAACCGGACATCTACTTCACGATATTCCTCGTCTTTGTACGATGTTTTGAAATAAAATTTGAATGGTTCTCCTTTACGGAACTCCAATATCTTGACGTCATTCCATGCAAGTGTATTTCTGTTAGTGTCTTTGGAAAAATTTGAACCCCACTGACCTTGTAAACCTTTAATATCTATGAAATCATCAAATATCAAAGCCTGTACTTCAAACTTTCTGCCAGTTTTTTTGGCGCTTTTAATCAAAGGAATATATTGAACTGGAGTGTAAATTGAGTCTGCTTTTAGATACTTCTGTATTTCTTTTTCGATCAAGCTGTGGGCATTGTCATTTTCATTTTGGGTATGACCCTTGATTAAATATTTGTGACATATAGAGTTTATGTTTTCAAATTGCGTCAACGCGTACATGTACAAAGTTGTAATATATTTATTTTTATTTTGACCGCAGCAATTGTCCGAGTAAAAAATTACGTCTACAGAATTGCTCCGTTCATTTATCAACCGTAAGAAATTTAGAATACACGTTGCGATTTCGACGGAACCTTTTTGGCCTTGAGTCTCGTCCCAAAAGTAACTGTATACATTCGTATACGCTTTGTTGCTATCCTCTTCCGTAATATTCTTTGTGGCTAATTCAGCAATGGTGAAATTGTAGCAATTCATTTTTGATTTGTAATAAAAGGCACTCGATTTCCCTCGCGGCACCGGTAATATAGCTTCCAAGTCATAGACGCCAACAATTTTGTTTTCGTTTATAGCGTATCGATCTTCCTTTTTTTCTTTTCTTGATAACTCCTTCTCTTCTATATGTCTGTCATACTCTTCTTTTAAGTCCTTGTTTGGTGCTAATTTATAATCTCTACATAAGGTACACAGATCTTTTTTAGGTTGGTGTATTTTTATTCCAGTGTCCTTGAACATTTCGTAGAAATTGCAAAACTTGCCTGACGAATGTCCTTTCTTTTGTTGCAGCTCCACGAAATCTTGATAAATTTCGGTCAATGTTCGGCCAGGATAAATATATTCACAGGATGATGTTGCTCTGTTATAATGGGACTCAACCCGGGGAATCGAAGCTATGAAATCCTTTATGTCACTTACTAATGTAGAATCGATCTTTTTATGGTTTCCGTGTTTTCCGCGTTTATCTTCACTTAGAAAGTTCTGTTCATCGCATTTTTCTTTTACCGTACGTATCATTCTGTCTGTTATATCAAATGTTTTAATGAAGAAAGTTTTGCAAACCCTTTCTTTCTCGTTACTACGGTTCAAATAAAAAGCATAATTTGACTTTCTAGGATTCTCATTCTTGCTGTATTTATACTTAGGTTTGATTTCAACCATACAATTTTTTATATATGCTCTTTGTATATTTATATCTTTTAAACTCCAATATTTATCAAAATATGTTTTCCTTTCTTGTTCAGTAAACTTATTAAAACACTTCAAACGACATTTTACATTGCATGGTGGTTTTACTTTACGCGCATCAACTGTTTTCTTAGATCTGTTTGAGAAATATGATTGACCGGTATTTCTCAAACGTTTTGCAGTATTAAATTTCCAAGATTCAGGTTCACGTTTTCGTTTTCTAGTTTTACGAATTGGAGAAGTTGAACCATCAGAGCTGCTTTCAGATGATGTTCCAGAGCTTGAAGATGATGTTCCGGAGCTTGAAGATGTCAAAAGGCGTCTGTTTTGACGAGATAACAAGGATGGCGCGTGATAAGTGGGGTCAGAATCACTAAGATCAATATCACTTTCGTTGGAATTAATTGGAGAAATTTGGTAATGTTTGTCATTGGTTCTTAAGGTCTTTTGATGTGAGTTGTTTATTGACTCAATGCTAGTTGTATGTGACTCTTGAGTATTAGAAGAACCAGTCAGATTTAGTGAATGAGTAATATTTTTCATAGAGACTAGTCTTGATAAATCAATTTTGCAGATAAATGAATTTCGTGGCGCGGTTGATGTATTATTTATAGATATAGTGGTTGCGGAGGTATGTAAAAGATGATATTGAGATTCAATTGCCAGTGATGTCACCGGGCCAGCAACTAGCGCAGCAGGCTCATGCGAAGGATCACTTCCTAATTTATTTTCACATGGCATTTTAACAGAAGTTGGAGATGACATTTGTGAAGAATTTTCTTTTACAGGAAATGTGTCTTTTTCTGAAATTGTAGTTGCATCTATGGTTTTAAGAGTTTCCCTATTAACATTTGTTTTGGGTAGTAATATGTCACTCAATATAACAATTCTAGTAGCAGGTGATTTTAAAACATTTGCTTGCGAAGACTGAAAAGAGTTATCTTTATATTCAATCACAGGTGGAATGTCATGAGGAGCCCTATTGTCCAGCGAAGAACCATCAAATTTCTCTTTGTTTGCAGATGAGGTTTCTGATTCCGATGTACAAGCTGGTGTTGGTGAGTTGAACACAAGTTTACGCCATACTCTCCTCTTAGGTCCGATAAAAACCTTATTTTTTATAGCAGAACAGTCGTTGTCTTGTGATGAACTGTCAGAATGTTCGCCTCTTCTGTTTATATTGAGGTTTTCAAATATTTGATTCAATCGTTGCTTTTCCATTATGATAGAATGAGATCTGCAAAAAGTGGTAAGTATTTCGTAAGTAATTAAGCAGTAGCAGAGTAAGTAGAATTTTAGTCTTATTTTGGATTGTAGTAGTTTTAGTCGAAATAGAATTAAGATCAGTTGTCTAAGTAGACAATCAATTAACAGTCCACTGCCGGGCGTTGAATGAGATGCGGTAGGTGGGGAGGGGACAAATGTATTCTTGTGTCACCACACAGAAAAGTTTAAACTATAGTATTTCTAATGTAGAGGTAGTATTTTACATTAACTAATAGTCAAATTTGTAATGACCTTATCCAAAAGTCATACTGCAAATTCAATTAAATTAAGACCTATTCTTAATTACCACACAACTTTAACCATAAATTTAGTAATACAAAGACAAAAAATTGAATTCACCATTATGATTAATAAACTTTTTAAAGAACAGAGACCGAATTCGATTAAAGAGACATTTAATTTAGAATTTTTAGAACAACAAAGCCCTAACTTTAAAATGGTCACTTAACTACAGTCTGTTTTAGTAAAATATAGACACAATACAAAATGCAACAACCAAAACACAAAAAGATTCACTAAAACAAAGACTTATGCCAAATTCGGGCGTTATTTTATCAAAGCATAATCAATAAACTTACCAAAAGTTTTAGTCAAACAACGACGAATCTCGAAATCGGCCGCAGTTCGACACCGCCTGCGCGCACGGCTGCCGACGCAAGACTGAATCGGTCGTTATTGGACGGAAGAATGAAACGCGCAGGGGGGGTCGAATATAGACTTAACTTATTTTCTACCTTAAGGTATACGGAATAAGGTTGTTTTTTTATTCCATGTTTTAGACCTTGCTCTTTTAGGTCGATATTTCACTAAAAGTCATTTTGCCAAAAATTTTTGTTGGGTCGTTATTTTACTAAGAGTGCGAAATATTCTCACTTATGTTATTCAAATGTTATTATTTTTTTAACTTTGTACTATGTATAATAGAAGCACTTTTACCACTTTATTATAATCATAGAATCATGCCTACTTCTTTATCAGGCATTGGCCTACAACTACGAATAGACAAGCACATATTATGTACATGGCTCGTCTATCTTGTGGCCCATGGGCCTTTGGTTCAAAAGAATTTCAGTCAAGGATATATTTTGACTTACTACAAGTATTTTACCATGAAACGGTTCTAACTTTGACTACATTTTATGGAATTATAAAATTAAAAGTGTCATCTCAATTTTGCAAAAAAAAAAACAGATTTTATTACATAAATAAAGCTATTTTAATGTGTACTTGTAAAACCACAGGACGATGGATTCATTGCCAGCATCACCTGAGGTCACCTACAACTGGGTTGACATCACTTCAGATTTCTTCAAGTACATTCAAGGTATGATACTTTCCTTAAATGAATAGGTACCCCACTTTTTCAGCTTTAAAGTAATAATAATATGACTGTATACTTGATATTATGATATTCTGATAATCGTTTCTGGTTCTACTTATTTAAGGATGACTCATGCTACACGGTGCTGGGTCTGAGCCGATTCCAAGCCGAGCATCGGCCGTAGGCAACCGAACTGGCCCCGGCACGGTATAGCGTGAGTGTGTCCATACAAAATATATGTAATATTAGTTGACTGTGCTACAGCCGACGCTCCTCTCAGACTCGGCTCGGACCTGGCATGGTGTAGCGTGAGGCATCCTTTAGTTGTGGGTTCTATTTCTTAATTATATAAAAAGTCTTCTGCCAGACATAGGATTTCTATAACTACCATTTGGTTTCAAATTAGCCTTTCTGTAAATAGTTACCTCAATGTTATTGATGGTCCGATAGTCTAATTGACATTTGAACAGATAGTGAGAAAGTAAATTATTATATTTTGCCATTTTCATTTAGAAAGAAGACCGAGGAGTCGATTGGCAAGTCTTTTTGAAGTCTGGTGCTTTTAAAAGCACCAGGCTTGCCATGAGGCTGTATTTAACTCAAATGTATTTTTTTATATAAAACAACTCTCAAAACCTCTCAATATTAGCTGAAATGCAGTACTAGACACAAGCAAAAGGCCATTTACATATAAATATTAAAATAAGACCAACCAATCCTAAAGTTTACAACAAATCACAACTAAATATATTCATCCTTGAAATTGTGTGAGAAGGTTACTTCGAGACAACTTTTTATTGCAGATCTGCATCTAGGTGAACTGCTTCACGATGGTCACCTGTTTGGTCTATTTGAGGCCATGTCAGCCATTGAGATGATGGACCCCAAGATGGATGCGGGCATGCTGTGCAACCGAGGCAATCCCAAGCCTCTCAACTTTCAGCAGGCTGTCAATGTAAGAATTTTGTATTTGTATGCTTTCATGATACAGGAAAAACTAAAGTATTTCTTTAATGTTTTTTTTCACTATCGTGATATTCTCATAAAAGGTCAGTAAAATTTGTTAATTATCATCATTGTTATTTGTATCCTTGTTGTATGGTTTCCATTATAAAAAGCCTGGTAGTTTACATTTGGAATCATAACAATTTATGGGCCTGTGAGCGTTATTTATTTATTGATTATCGTTATTAAAATATTATTGATTTGTTGCTTGATCAATGTTGTACACACGGCGCCACATCAAGCTATAAAAACCAACATAAGCTGGCCGCGCGACGCTATACGTTATTCGACCTACGCGCCGTCGCCGTGTCGCCGTGCGTACATTTCTTTTCTGAAATCGGAATTACACAAAGTATAATTATATAGCTGTTGCACAAATCATAATATATTATAATTTGAAAATTAACTTATTTATATTCCTAAATAGTATAAAACAAAGTCGCTATCCGCATCCGTCCTCAACAATTCTGTTTCTCCGCTTACTTCTTCTAAATCATGCAATGGATTTTGGAACGGTTTTCATTGTCATGTAGAGAATTTCTTCCTGAAGGTTTATGTGTATAATTATATCACCCCCGGGTGAAGCTGGGGCGGGTCGCTGGCTTGCTAGTTATAAATATAACATTAATCTTACAGGCAGGCAAGCTAAAGATTGATGAGCTGGAACCAAGTGAGCTGATAGGCATCATGGACGCGACCATGGCCTGCATCGTGTCATGGCTGGAAGGCCACTCGCTCGCCCAGACGGTCTTCACTAATTTGTACCTACATCAGCCGCATTCCATCAACAATAAGACACTGAAAGCTTATTGCATCGCCGTTTATAAGCTACTGGATTGTATTAGAGATTGTATTAACAAGTAAGTGCTATCGAATTAAGACATGAAACTAATTCAACTGTACATCTTATGAGAATGCCTTACCTACGCTGAAAGTAGTACCTAAGTTGGACACACATAATATACTTTATGCAAAGAAAATTATAATCACTGTGTCTTATCTATATGTTTTATGCAATATCAAGCATAATATATCTCTGACTACCCCCTCGGGGAATATAGTCGGTGAGTTTATTCCCCTCAAGCTTATCTATCATATAGATTTACATAAAAATATTTTTTTCAATGATCTTTCAACTTTACAAAATCTCCCTAGACAGCCCTAAAAAAACCCAAAAATAAAAAAATCTGAAAATTTTGACGATTTTGGATTGTGACCTTCGACACGTCTTAGCATTCAAACAAACGGGAAAAATTTAAAAGTAGAGGTAAGCATGTGGAATACTGAGTAAGTCCGAGCGTGTCAGGAATACGCATTTGCTTACATTTTACGCCACGATCCTCCAGAGGGGATAAGGTAAGAAATTAGTGGGAGGCAAGGAGTGTCCGTGCTGTATGTACCTATAGTACTAGATAGTCTTTCTTCTACTGTGATTGTGTTAACATTTTTTATAACATGTTATGTCAAATTAAACAACGTGAACAGCCTTTACAAATGTATGAATGTCCCACTGCAGGGCACAGCTCTCTCTCAGCAAGGAGTCCCAGAATAGTCCACCATGCTGCGCTACTGCGAAAAAAGAAAGGCAATGAAACTAATTGTTTGCATGCCTTAGTTGTCTTACCTTCTATCTATCCTTTATCCAAGGCGGAAATAAATGTACGCAAAACCTGAAAAGCGTTTTTACATAATCAGCATCTACAACCGATAAGATTTTGAGACACATTTCTTTTTAAGTTTTCATTCAAATTCTGAAACCGACATGTCCAGTTTTGTATAAATTTAAATATTGAAAAGCCACAATTAATTTTAGGAATTTTCAAAAAATTACGTAATTAAATGGTATTTTAAGTGCATCAATTTCAATGGCGGCGAACCTATCCAGTCGATTGGCCACTTGGTAGAATGTCCCTTGTGTTGTGCGTGAACACCTGCACAAGAGAGGACATGACCACAGACAACAGACTCACCAAATACCTGACCAGTGAAATATAAATAAAAAGCATTGTAGAACAATTGACACGAAAAGAAAGAAACAAAGTGAACCGATTCTGGAGAAATCCTTTTCAGGTTTTGAATTCATTTAACACAATGTTTTTAATTCCTTTTATTTCCAGGGCTCAAGTATTTGAAGAGGAAGATTTTCAACCAATGGGGTATGGTTATCGTCTTGGTTCGAACCCGCAGACTGGCAACACTTATGATGCGAGCTTGGAGGTCAGCGAACAGAAGTGCATTGGCTTTTTAAGAGAGCAGGAGGAGGAGCTCAATAAAAAAGCCAGAAGTTCAGAGGATGAGGTAGGTATTAAGTAGTGCTCATACCCGGGCGACTGAGAAGCGGGAAGTGGGAGCGTCTACGACGACGCGAAACTCGGCCTCCAAACCGGCGCCACTGCGACGCGGAAAGCGAACTTCATTTGTTGATGAATAGTCACCGAAGCAACACTTCTTTAACTATTGTTGTGGTAATGTCATTTTCGTTTTAACATCAGAGTCGTAGCTAAATTGAACATCTAGAGTACTGCGGTACTCTTTGGTAGATTTTATAACCTTTTGGAAGGTCCTAGAACCTACCTAGTTCTTTTGTTTTTGTTAGTATTTTAGTTTTTGGTAGTTTTTAGGTTTTTGTTGTTTTTGCTACCAAAATCTACCAGAAATCAAAACTACAAAAAGAAATTTCCATAATCTACTAAAAAGAACCGAAAACAACCAAAATCTAGGAAAAACTACCAAAAACGATCCAAATCTATCAAAAAAGAACCAAAAACTATCAACAAGAACCAAAATGTACTGAAATTTTAAATTTGTATTTATTTTGTTACGAGAGCGTAACATTGAACACGTTTGACCACTAGACGCGCGCTTCCCGCTCCACTGACGCTGCTTTCCCGCGTCGTGGTCGCGTCTATTTTGGCGACTTGGCGGGACGCCATAAGATTACATGGGCAGCGACCGCCGCGCGGTAGACGCTCCCGCTTCGCAGTCGCTTCGGTCGTGCGGATCTGAGCACTCCTTTTTAGCTTTTACCTATGTGGCACGTTGCACTAACTTTTGACAAAAGCCATGTGGACGATCCACATGGTCTGTTAGTTGTCTTATTATAAAGCTGGAGTACATTCAGATCATCAATTCGATATTTACAAACACGCGTACAAAATAATACGTTTGAGTTTATTTTTAGTCTTATGATTCTTTTTGACTCTTGTTATGTGGATATTAGTTTGTTTGTTCAACTTTTACATCTGAATTGTTCAATCAATTATCATAAAGTCGTTGCAGGTTACCTGGCGGTTGCGTTTGTCGGGCCTGCTCTCCGGCGTGCCGTGAGGCTCCACCATCTTGTGGTCGCTCAATCATTGAGATCACCTACAAAATATGTATTACTAACCAGAATTTTAGGATTAGAATAGAATAGGGAGTCATGTTGCAGGTTCTGACGCGAGCAGATGTCTCGCGTAGTGTTCGCGCATCTCGTTTTTGCCTGCCACGAGGCCCCGCAATCCTCAATCTCTTGTTCTTGATAAAAAAAAAACAATCCCTGAGATTGGGATAGATACTCCCAGAAACTACTTGACACCGGCGGGAATGCAGTGCTAACACACAAACAAGAGTCCATTAATTATAAATAAAAAGAATAGAATAGAAATACTAAATTACTAATAGCCTATAGCGTGGAGATTGACATACTACTCTTTATTCAGCTAATTCCATGCCGGCGACGCTGCGAGGAGAAATAATGTTCACTGAAATAATTTTATCTGTAGTTTATAAAACAAGAAAGTAGACCACTAACTTGCCTCCACCAATCCGCACTGGACCGTCTTGGAGTATATGGCCCACTCCCACTCACACTTATATGCAAGAGAGAAAACCTTTGCCCTGCACCCCCAGCAACGTCCTTGGCCGAGGTCCGTACCCCTCTGGGTGCCCCTAGGTCGGTTGCTTAAGTTCATTCAATTGGCTCGGTGACCCTTCGCGGTCCCCCCAATAGCCCGCAGTAAAAAGCAGTAGTTGCTCCCGGAGCAAAGCTGTAATAGTCACTTTCAAAAAAAAAAAAATTTGCCCTGCAGTGGGATCCTGTAGGCCAGGCATGTCAAACTTGCGGCCCGCCACGCATGTTTCTGCGGCCCAATCCAATTTTAAGAACAGCTTCCTGATGCGGATCTGTTATTCTGTATCTGTACCAAGAAATTTGGCGATTTCCTTGTGCAACACAAGTGCTAACAATTATTTTGCCTTATGAAAGGAATATCGCGTTTGACCGACGTCGCACACTCTGATGCAGTTTTGAAGTTGATTTCCGATAATAATTACCTCCAAAATAGACAACATACTAAAGTTTCTAATTTCTGGTTTTTTTTTTCTATTTTGTTTGCGACTCGCTGATTCTATGACCTTTATTAATTTGGTCCGCCAGTGGCTTTGAGTTTGACATGCTTGCTGTAGGCTATAACTTACAATACTAATATACGATTTGCAGGTCACCAACCTGTGGACGGGTCTTGCTGCCAGGATCAGATTCACGAGGATGTTCTACCAGGCCCTACTCCTCATAACGAAGAAAGACTCCCAGTCCGGCGCTGACTGTGTGGCTCTGCTGAATGGGTGTACAGAAATGATGAAGGTCATCATCAAGACGTCAGGGAAAGGAACACAGCCTATTGAAAATTGTCAGTAATAATTATTAAAATATTTTGTTGTAATAAGCGGTGTCTATGAGAAGCGAATTTTTTGCTTGAAAGTGAGACCTAAGAAATTCGCATGATATTTTTTTCTTAACATTTTCGAGATTGAAAAGGTTTTTGTACTTAAAAAAAAGTTGTTTGTTGAAAATTTATGTTTATCTGATTGTCCTAAATCTAGAAGTTGATTTGATACAACCTGCAGTTATTTAATATTATATCAAAGATTATACCGAAACGATATAAATCATATTATACACACACACTGTGTGTAGTATAGGACCATGCTAATGTATAAATACCATTTTGCACTTTTTATTTTTTTGCATGCTTCAATTTCGAGGCATGCCACTGTCCATTACAATTGTGGCGACGGGCTCACTCCCCGTCAAACTATTAGTAAAACATGGATGGCACATGAGGTTTTAGAATATCACTGATTACACCTTCGGTGAACATAGTCGTGGGCATATGCTTATGCTTATTTTTTTGCTATCTATAATAAGCAGGCTCTTGGAATACATCTCACCTGAGGGAAAATGTCGATGTAGTCTAGTAAAGGCTTACCCTCTTAATTACTTTTAAAGTAACTTTCTCACACGACATTCTACACATTAGTAAGTTACATCCGTCTAAGGTTGACCAATGTCACAGCATTACAATTTCCCCTTTCCTTCGTGATTGCAGCGGATTCTCCGAACCCGATGGGGTTCGAGCCGATGATAAACCAGCGGTTACTCCCGCCCACGTTCCCGCGGTACACTCGCATCAAGCCGCGGGCCGAGGCGCTGCAGTACTTCGATGAGCTCGTCGCGAGGCTGAGGCACGCGTGGAAGATCACTTCTTGCACTAACTTCCATACGGCACTGGTATGTGATCTGGATGTGACACTCGAGATCACGAGGTGATGCGCCGGCCCTATTTATTAATATAAATGAATACTGAATACTGAGAATACTTTATCCTCGGTATCTTTTCAGAGATCCTCCAGGAAATGTGTTAATTAGTGAAGCCCGTTTGTTTCTTCGTCCGCGTTGATTTCGGAAAACTTCTACACCCTGTTTCACCTCTTTCGTGGTTGATTTTCGATAAATCCTTTTAAGTAAATTTTTTTTAGCTGCTCTGAAGACAGTTTTTCGTAAAAAAATCGTTTTAGGGCAGTGTGATTTTGAAGGTCAGTCACTTCGTGCTGAATGATTGCTGTTCAGGCGAACATTTTCTATGAGAAACGCGATCGCCCAACCGTCCGAAAAGTGCGTGCGTGTGCCCTATTTTCGATTAAAAAGAATTAATAAAAGTACTTTTCATAGATTTTTTTAATGATTTCACTAGACAAACTAATGGTCAATATGTGAGTAAAATTTCAGTAATTATAAACGGTTTCAAATTATTCTAGTTTGAAAAAATTATGTTAAAAATGCGTTATTTTCTTCATTTTTTGAAAAGAAATTCTATCGTGTGAAGTAATTTCAATCATGTATTCAATTTATGATTTCACTAGATAAACTATTCAAGAATAGTGTGTATTTTTTTCGTTTCGGTAACGAAAAATAAGAGACCCGTTCCCAGGTATTTCCGGGATATATGGCCCCTTAAATGTATTTTTTTTATCATCTCTGCAGGACTTCTTCATGGAGTTCAGCCGTCAGCGCGCGTGCATACTGTCTCGGTCGGCTCTGCAGCTGCTGTACCTCAGCCCGTCACCCGCGACCACGGCCTCACTGGCCCAGAGCGCCATGAACAGCCCGGTCGGCTCGCCGCGGCCGCAGCATGCCTTCGTCGAGATCCTGCGCGAGTCCGTCAAGAGCTTCGTCAATCCGCCGGTTTTGATGCCGACGTACCGAGGGGTGAGTTACATTAACATAAAGCCGGGTCCCTGGCGCGTCATTTGCCCTACACAATACACAAAAACCAACACAGTACCATGTACACTCTTTTGTTGGTATCAACATGTTTTTGCTTTCTACGTTTGGTGGAAAAAATCTACACTAATGCGCGGGTAGAGGGAAGCCCACGACTTTTTAAATCTTTTTGTCGGTGTTTGTCTACAGTTTGTCTATTGGCTGACATTGTCAATATTTGGTGTAAAACCAGTAGCAAAACTGTACCGGTTCTCATTTTCAATCACTAGGAGAAAAACATTTTGTGGACAAAATTAGCAGTAGACGGCGTGTTTAGAGAAACTATGTTTCGTGTACGTGTTTTTGTTAATGTTTTCAAAAAACTTTCGCTGGAGATCTAGCTTAACATGCACAAACGATTTAGAACATAACTGACTAACTCAACGGGGAATATATTCGTGAGTATATGCAAACTTCCCGATTCTGCATTACCATTATCATCATCAGCCTATGTCAGAAGCGTGGAAGGCAGAAATGTGTAGACTTGTAGTTACAATGTTCAGGGTGTATTCAAATATCGAGTGCCTTGTTTTCAGGCACGTGAGTTCGTAGAGAACTTCCTGGCGCGCTGCGTGCGTCCGTTCGCAGTATTGCTGCAGGTCTGCGGACACAACAGAGCGCGGCAGAGGGACAAGCTCGCCCTCTTGTTGGACGAGTTCGCTGCCCTGCAGGAGGAGGTATGGTTTATCATCATCATCAGCCTATCATCGTCCACTGCTGAACATAGGCCTCTCCCAAGGCGCACCACAAAACTCTGTCCTGGGCCTTCCTCGTCCAGTCGCTCCCCGCTACCTTATTAGGTCGTCTGTCCAGCGGGCAGCAGGGCCTTTGTTTATACAGGCTGTAAAATTAAATACGATACATTTCTTTGAAGGTACTTGAGACCATCAAACTGCGCAAAATTAAAGTAGCAGAGAGAGCCATGGAGCGCACCATGCTAGGCATCACCCCACGTCACAGACGTCGAGAACTAAAAGGTTTAGGACGTCGGGGACCGAATAGCTCGCTTAGGGCTTGCCCGCACAATGATTTTTATTCGCGCGAATTATATCCCGGAGCCGCCGTAGCCGCCAGATTTTTTTCCGTATGTGCGGAATACTTTCTAGTATTTCCGAAAAACAGAATTGCGAAAAAAGTCGCGCGAATAAAAATTGCTGTGCGTACAAGCCCTTAAACTGACAGTGGGCAGGATAAGTAGTTAGGCGAAATGATGGCAGCTGAAACAAGGTAGTGATGGAAGAGTGGTGGCCCAGATTAGGCAGAAAAGGAATTAGGCAGATTAGGTAGTCCGGAAGCCAGGTGAGTTGACGACATCTGAAAAAGGGCGGGCGATGCCGCCGCCCCCAAGCGCCGCGCCCGTGTACTTACCCTGTCATGCGCAGATATGCAAGGCAATACCAACACCTTCATACAGATGCGGTAATGCGACCCCCGCCGACCGTTGCTCCGCGCAAGGACATCCGTTGCCGTACTGTAAGGATATTGATATATAAGGAGTTATGCTGTGCTTATGCTCTGCAGTAGGTAGATACAGGTTTACTGTGATGATTATATAAAAGGTGTCTCACGCAGGCGGAGAGCGTGGACGCGGTGGTGAGCGGGGCGGCCGGAACCGCGCCGCGCGCGTGCTTCGGCACCTGGATCCTGTACCACGTGCTGCGCGTCATGATCGCCTACCTGCTCTCCGGGCTGGAGCTGGAGCTGTACAGCGTGCACGAATACCACTACATATTCTGGTAAGCCTGCTGGTTCCTTAGCATGGATTACTAGTACTTTGTAACAAATATATCACGTCCATCCTTAGAATACGTTGAATTTTCTTGCTTTACGGTATGCGCAAAAATTTACCTAGTGAATCTTGATTCACTAGGACAACGTAGTGACAACGTATTCTAAGGAAGGACGAGTCACAAGCAAGAGTGGCAAGCTACAGTGTTGTTATTGCTTCGTTCAGCGCGCGAAGTATGTGACGTTGCCGTCTGGAGTCGGAGAAATCAAGCTCATCGTAATACGGCAAAGTGAAGGTACTTATCTCGGCACCTACGGCTGAGTGACGAAAGCCCTTAGGCAGACCGTCCAGCGAGGCGGCATGCGAGGAAATAGTCCACGAATGGGAAACGCTTCAGTTTCCTTATGAGGTGATCAATCAAGTGCGCTGTTGGTGGATAGGTCGTTTCGCACTGAGTGAATAAGCAGTATTCCAAATTATAAGCGTCAGTACCTTGTATAGTGGGGATAAGCTTGTATGTGTAGATGTATGTACTATAAACTACAGGATTAAATGACCTTGCTCGATGCATCTGTTGTTCGTTAAAAAACGCATGTACCTATATCGCTGAAAATCGTATTTGAAACCTTCCTTCTAGCTTTGGTTTTTATCGAATTCAATACTTCTTCCGACAATAGCGTAGCTATTAAATAAGTTGATGATGATGAATACGTCTTTATTGTTTTACTAGAGTTAACCCGCAACTTTGTCCGCACAAATTATATACCAGATTTTAAGTCAGATCATAAGCTATCAAACAAAAAAGTTTCATCAAAATCGATTCAGTAGTTTTGGCGTGATACTCGTTCAAACAAACAAACACACAAACAAACACACAACCAAACAAACAGACAGACAAAAAATCCAAAAATTTGTGATATGGAATCAGGGACACCTAAAAACCATATCGTAACTTTTTTTGTTAATATCTTCAATGTACAGACAAACTTTCTGCTACAGTTTTATAATAGTTTAGATAAAAGCAGTCACTTAAAAGCTGCGACCGCAGACCGCGACCGTTCTGCGTTCTGCGCTGGCGATAAAATATCTGAACTCAGATTTTTCTCTGCCTTGACTTTCTTTCAACGCACCGTTTTTGCTTAATATCAGTCTAAATATACCTTATTGTTTTGCAGGTACCTATACGAGTTCCTGTACGGATGGTTAGTGTCAGCCCTCGGTCGCGCAGAAGGCCTGGCAGGGGAGGGGGCGCGGCGGGGGGACGCTAAGAGAAGCGGCGCGAGGAAACAGAAGAAACGCACGCGCCCGTACGCGAGGGAGGGCCTCATGTGCCAGGTCATGCAGAATATGTGCGGGGGCTATTATAAGGTTAGTACATTAACCCGTTCGTTGGCTTTTCTCAAAACGTCTTATAAGTACTGGCGTGCGATTTTTGAAGGTCACCTGCTGAGTGAAAGGGACGATATTCACCGATTTCCCAAAGTTCGAATTTGAATCTCTCCAGTGACTAAATTCTCATACCCATGAGTTCAATACAAGTGCCCCTCGATATAGGTATTATGGGACAGGCAGAGACAGCAAATCGCCACCTACTACGGTCCTGAAACACCTCTTTCGCACCTTCAACCGACTGTTCGCCAGTGTTTTGTGTATCAACGAAAATAAAACTTATTGACAGGCATTAGTAGCCTTCAAGCTGCAAGGCAAGATCAGACAGCCGCAGTCGGAGTTCGACAACGAAGCCGTGCGGTACAAGCACCGGTTCGCTCCGCTGTCTGTCCTCACTCCGCCACAAGTTCACTACCACGAGTTCTGCGAGATGACGCAGCCTTTACAGTGAGTTGTTGAGATTTCATAGCTGCTATTCGGTTCCGAACATAATGGTATTGTACCAGGAATAGAGGAACTGACAGCTGAGAGAGCGAAATGTACCTAGCGGCACCACTGTATAATAGAAAGAGATACGTGACGCGAGGCAATACAACCGTTTTTGGGAACTTATCTGCACAATCGACAGGGTAAATATTCGGGCTGTGTGAATCTAAAGTGATTTCGCAGATTATTTTGTGAAATATACTAACACTATTTCATTAAATTATCGATGATTTCACGTTAGATTCACAATTATACACAGAACTCGAATTTTTACCCTTCCGATAAGCGAGGACAAATTAATTCCCAAAAAACGGTTTCATTTGAAAACTCATGTCAGTTCCTCTTTTCCTGTAAGGTATAGTAACTTTATGTGATTCCGAATGACACCAAAGAGCTGTCAAACAGTTTCCAAAAACGGTTCTATAATCTCGCGTCATGTATCAATTTCTATTATACAGTGGTGCAGCTTAGCCATTTTTTTCTCTAGTCTTGGTATAGTAACTTTATGAGCCTGACACATCTGTCAGTCCATAGAACAAAAATATGGTTATGCAAATAAGTTTGAGAGATTTGATCGAATGAAACAGAAAACGTAATTCCATCTAATGCCTATTCTATCTACCTACGCGTTTCAAAGATTACTAATTCCCTATCGTTTGTTTGCAGATACGAAAACCCTGTGATACTCTACCTCGGCGGGTGCAAACACTTTCAGCAGGCACGATCGTTACTAGAAACTATCACAACACCCGATCAAGAGGTCAGATATGGAACATGTTTTAAACAGGCAAAATGCAAGTCTGGCTACTCGCCACGTTATATCCTCATTATCATGAGACTGACTCGCATTTGGCCAGTTTTTATTATTTGTTATACTGTAGAGTTTGCACTATAATCATACTAATTTTGACGCTTGTATGTATTACGAGCGTTAACCCGCGACTTTGTCCGCACAAATTATATACCAGATTTGAAGTCAGATCATAAGCTATCAAACAAAAAAAGTTTCATCTAAATCGGTTCAGTAGTTTTTGCGTGATGCTCGTTCAAACAAACAAACAGACAGACAAAAAATCCAAAAATTGATGATATGGAATCAGGGATACCTAAAAACCATATCGTAACTTTTTTTTTGTTAATATCTTTAGTGTACATACAAACTTGCTGTTACAGTTTTATAATAGTATAGATTACCGTTTCTACGATAGAGCGAGAAGAAGAAATGTTGATAAAAGTTATTATTTGAAATCAAATCCAATACAATGATACATATTCTGTGAAAATTTCAATTGGCTACCTATTACGGTTCCGAAGAAACAGCCCTCTGACTCCCTTGGACGGACGGACGGACTGACAGCGTAGGCTTATGAATAGGGTCCCGTTTTCACCCTTTGGGTACGGAACCCTAAAAAACTGCTTTAGGGGCCGTTACAATCGACTATTATCGTATTGTAAGGAATTAGTTTCAATGATTTTCCGCGGAATGGTGAGGATTTTTTTAAATTTTTTTGGTCACAAAAGTACTAAAGACACTAGTTATAGCAATGTTTTTGACCAGTGACCACTCCGAAAGGTATAACGGTCATGAGTTTATGTATGTAAGAAACATCTCCTATGAGCCATCTTTTATATTTACGTCCGTTTTTATTATAAAACTGTGACAGAAGTGTGTAACATGGAAGATATTTACAAAAAAGGTTACGACGCTGTGTTTAAGGTATCCCTGACTCCAAATCACCGACATTTTTCTTTTTTTATTGTGTTTGAACCTATTGTGACCTATTGTGTTTGAAAGCTTATATTAGCTTTAAAAACTGTAATATATTTTATCTCACTACGATGCCGGTAGCCGGTGCGAATGAAGTCGGTCAATCTAGTATTTAAAAATACCTTTTAGTCTTTGAATACTTATATGAGGTGTGACGCGTGTAATTCTACTAACAAACATTTCTGCCACTTTTTGAGGTAACATGAAATCCGCAACTTTGGATTTTATTCCCCATAACTTAAGATTCTAATTTTGAATGATAAAAATCATGAAAAGTACTCTCGTGTGAAACCCAAACGTTCTAAGTTCGAAATTATTGTTTCGCAATTATAGGGTGTGTCGTTTAGTGATAAGGTATGAAATTGAATGTATATGCACATGATCAAATTGATCTTATACCGTGGCAGAGCTTTTAGTCTAATTTTTTTTTTTTATTTCAGGTACAAGATCTCCTAAAGGTAGCCAAAACAAATTTCGTAGTTCTTAAATTACTAGCAGGCGGTCATAAGAGAGAATCTACAATGCCGCCCGAATTCGACTTTTCTGTACATAGACATTTTCCTATTATTAAATTGGTATAATATTATGGTGTAAGAATAGTACTATAAAACGATCTATGTTGACGCTGTTTATCTTCGCCGGACTTTTTCATGGGCAAAGTCCAGCTTTTACAGGTCGGGCGTGTAATCATATGAATAGATGTTGTCAACTAGAAGACTAGCTTCTTTAAGCGCGCTACTGCAGTGGTCCCGCGAAAAAATCATAATGCATTGCTATGAGGATCATAATGGCGTATAAGTACGGGTTTAGCACCGGTGTGAACTTACTCCGCCGTCCCGCGCATCTGAAGCTTGTTTTCTGGTCCGATCTCGCCGCAATTTATTCATGTGGTATAACTATGAATTTGAAAGATTAATTTTCGTAATATTTTTTGAAACTAGAACAAATAAAGACTTTTTTTAATGCAGTAAAGTCGTTAGCTACGTACTGTATATTTATTTCTATTGTTTGAAATCTTGCTATCAAATAGATTTGACATGAAATTGAATGAATTTTAGTTACGTTATGATGTGTTTAGGAGCGAATATTTATACCAAATAAGCTAAAATATTACGTATGAAATTAAAATATTATGAATTTTAATTATGTATTTTTGCATTTTTAAATTTATTACCCGAAACATAGTACTCTGTGCCGAAACTAATATTTTTAGGTACTTACAGGGTGTTAGGGCAATCAGTTGCATTACTTTAAGGGGTGATTGTACCCATGATATTGAACAACTTTCTCTAAGAAACCTAAAGGAAATTCCGAAAAAAAAAATTGCAATTCCCATACGAAATGAAATCAGCTGATCGAACGTTTGTATGAAAAGTCGAAAAAAAATTGTGATTTTCCTATAGGTTTCGTGGGAAAAGTTGTTTAGTATCATGGGTACAATCATCCCTTAAAGTAATGCAACTGTTTACCCAAACAATACATAATATCAAGCATGAACATTTTGACGCGAGCCTTTTTTTGGTTTCGTCTTAATTACTAGGGTCCTTCTTAATATGCAGACGGTTGTTTAAGGGGATGATCAGACCATCAAACTGAACAACTTTCTCTGAACAACTTTCTCCATGGGACCAACATCGAAATCGCGAAAAATAAATCGGCTGATTCATACAAAACTGCAATCTTAGGTACACGACCCAAATGTATGGGACGGACAGCTGATTTTTTGGTCCCAAAGTGAAAGTTGTTCAGTTTCATGGTCATCCTCTTAAAAAACCATGTATAATAGCATATTAAGTTGGACCCTGTAAATGAAGCAAATTTCTAACGAAAATCCATGAAAATGACTAAAGAAAATATCTCTACGAGATCAGTTTTACACGTTTAATGTTTATTTAGTCTTTGAATAAAACATAGTAAAGTATAAGTAAGTCGTAATAATATAGGAAATATTTAAAAATAATTATTCTTTTTTGCAGAAAAATATAAATTTTAACAAAGAGTTATGATAGACTAGACAAACTTTAACAATAACTTACTGTATGTTGGGAATAAAAGCTTTTAAAAATCTGATCGCTTGGCTCCTGAAATCGGTTATCTCTTTTTGGGTTAAATGAAACCCTAATTTCATTTCATATTTATTTTCATAAGAATTTGTGAAACAGTGAAACAGGGCCTGTTTCACCGCTTCACAAATTCGTATGAAAGATGTGTCAAACGATCTGCCAGCAGCTTGGTCCGCAATGAACGCAATCTGTCAGACAAACTTTAGGATGTGGATAAATCCAAATGAACTGCTCTGTCCTGCCATACAGTTGGATGGAGCTTCCACTGTCAACGTATTTTATTCTTTACCACTATTAAATAAAAAAATAGAGTTCATTTTACATTGCTCTCCGTTGTAATTTGGATATAGCTTTATTCAGAAGTGGTGAAACGGCTAAAAATGGTTGTTAGTTTTATCTAAGTTTCTGCCCACTCCTGAGAATACGGTTTTGAGTTTATTTATATATTAAATGAAAGAGATATGCCAAGCACCCGAGCGACAATAATTTTTTTATTTTAAAAGTTTTCGTTATACCAGTGCCTTTCAAGTCATGGATTTTTTCTTTGGTCTCTAATAAATAGTTTTTAGTTGGATTATAATAGGTATATCGTTTCGAAGGTTCCCTTCCTCTTTCAATTGCTTATTCTTCTTCTTGATCGGAGTCCGCATCGGATACATCCGTGAGGCAGCCGGCATCCGACGCGGTTACTCTCAAGAAATCCATACATTGAGGTCCTGGAAAATAATGAACCAGTTACTGAGGAATTTGACACTATTGGGTGAAAAGCATGCTGTTTCTGGGCTGTTTAGAGATGCTTGTCCATAGAGATGTGCGAGGCAGCGAGGGAGCTAGTGGAGCTTTCTTTCTGGCATAGGCTCATCATCATACATTCCCAACACGACATCGACATCGGAACGGAAATCACTAATCGGTCTTGAAACCCGCAACGAATTTAATCGAAGAAGAATTAGAGGTTTAGGAAAATTTAATATTTGAACATAGTTGGGTTGAGTAACGGAGTGTTTATTTCTTTTTGTTGTAGATGGCGGAGCCACAGCATAGGAAAAAGTATGTAGTACTTCATACAATACCGACTCCCTGACCGCAGAAATTTTTACCACACCCCTTCTTGGCAGACGGAGGCAGTATAGTCCTCTCTCATTCGCACTCACTCAATATCGCACATGCATGCCTCTTGTCAGTTTTTCCAATTTGTATAAAATGAAAGCGCACCACATGTGCGCTTTCATTTTATACAAATTGGAAAAACTGCACACATGGTGTGGCGGAGCTATGAAATTCTGCCTTTATGACCTTCATCTCGCATTACGGAATAATTATATTTTTGTTTGTTTTTGACATAGGCACATTATATTCTGAGTCTGCTAGTAGATGGGACTGCGCCAATAGCAGATGGGATACGTGTAAAACTACGATTCGGCTGCTTTTATATTACGTCACAGATATTATATTACAAGTAACGTGAAAAAATTTGCTTTCACCTTCTGAATAAACGGTGTTGGCACCAAAGTCTTGAATAGGCGTCGGTGTTATTGGGCGGTCTGCTCCTCCCATCGCTCCATTCTCATCGGCGCCTTCGTCGTCACTGTCCAGTACTATTTCTTCTTCTTCACATTCTTCTATCTGTAGAGGCAAAGACCAGAAAGATTTTTTGATGTTGATGATTTTTTAGTTGAATTTTAGCATTGGTTTATTTTATTATTAGTACCTACAGGTTAGCATTTAGCTATCCATTATTTGACTAATTAGTTAGCAATTTAGATTATGATGCGCTGAGTTAAAAATCTATATGTACTGTGAATATGGGGCTATTCAATTTAAAGTCCCGTTAATCCAATCCAGTCAGGGTCATTCATAATTACCTGTAGCTATGGTTTCCAAGAGCTGCTTATTGTAAACCAACCAACAATCACGACTTAAAAAAAAATGCTAATCAACTTAACCAATGATCAGAAATTTTGCGTCACTATTTCATCCATAGATCAATAATGTCACTGACCTGTATATCAAAAGACTGCTGCTTCTTCCTAAACTCTAACAGCGCTGAAGATGAAGACGGATCTTTAGAGTTTATGAGCTTGCCGTAGCCCGGGGAAGGAGTTCCTTGGCTTGGTCCCCCCTCGTTCACTTGGAAGCCCACTTCAAGGTTCAGCGGCAGGTTTGGGTTGCCGGAAGACCGACGTCTGCGGAGTTGACATGCTGGTTGTTCTGCCATGATTCTTTAAACAAAAAAGTATCCAAAACACATTGATTCCTGGAATAGCTATGAGGATATCTGTCGCATAGGAATATTGGTAATATTATAATTTTCCCTGGAACATTACAACCAGCCGGATTAGTACCGGCGCCAGTGCACACCTAGTCCCCGAGAGCATTGAAGTGACTTCAGGCAAAAGTTAGGTGAATTGATTTTCGATGTCATTTCAACACAATATTATGGACCACATTAAGTAATATAATTTAACAAGACATCGATATTAACAATCAAGAGCTGTTTTTTTTAATTACCTATGGGTTTGCTCTTGACCTCAATCCAGTCCTCAGGACGAAGATGGGGTCGAAGATGTAGCGAGCTTTCCCAGAAGAAGCCTATTCACTCGTACTTTAAAGGAATTCGGATTGCAAGCGCTCGAAAATACTGACGCAGGCAGGGCATTCCACTCCTTGGCTGTGCGCATTACAAAAGATTCAAAAAGGCGCTTGGTGCGAATATGTGGGATGTCAACGAAAAAGGGTTGGTAGTCAACGATATCTGATACCTACGTCATTAGGTACCCTTGCAACGATTGAATACGCTTAAAATTGTGGTTGATAGATGTAGTAAAATGTTTGACCATCAAGAAAGGGAAAGGTAATACGGTCGAAAGTTAATGTAGGCAATAGGTCGGTGCCTACTTCCTAATCGCATTTCATAGCAATATATAACGAACAATTGCGTTGCGACTTCCGCGCAATTCTTGCATACATTCTGTAATCGAAAGTTATGTTTTTTAGGTAACTATTTGGTGTTATTTTGTGATCTTTGTCAAGACATTATGAAACACGAAACTATAGACTACGGCGCACAAATAAAAACAAATTTACCTTGCTAAATGCGTGCCACGTTGACTTCGTTTTTGCGGTAATTTTATTCCACTTGGCGAAAAGTTAGAAAAATCGACACAATAATCAACTTACCAATTCAACAGTCCAAAGCCGAAGAGAATCTTTACAGACACTAATTGAGTTAGACTAGGTATATGACGAATTGTATACGTCTCTTGACGTCTCTATAATAACTGGACTGACGATCACCAGGGTTGGAGTGTGCGTGGGCCACTAAGTAGAACCGAGCTGAAACTCTGCTGGGCGAAGCCTTACTACACTAATCTGCTAAGTTTTGTTTCAGGGGACCACAACATTTCAGTTTGGTCGTTTTATAAAATTGTGACATAGGTTTCGTGACGGTGTTGTTGATGGTAACAAGCAAGAGTCCGAACTATTGTAGATTTCTTCGGCAGCAGACTTTTATTATTTTCTCGGTTTAACCCATTTTTTAGTAACACCCTGTATACCTATAATAAAACGCATTGTAGGTACGCACGGCGACACATCAAGCTATACAAAACCAACATAAGCTGGTCGCGCGACGTTATACATTACTCTGCTTAGCGCGGCCAGTTTATTTTGGTTTTGTATAGCTTGATGTGTCGCCGTGTGTAACTAACTAATTATTATATAATAAGTGTGTTTTATTATCATCTTAGCCAAAAAATATCTTACTACATATAGGTCTACTTATACATATAGGTCTTCCCGAAGGATAGTCACAACGACTGGTCTGCGCTGTTTTTTCGATGGTTTGATAAGTCCTTTTTTTCATTAATTGTTTTTACTTAGAAATATTAATTAAATTTTTAATTAAATTATATTTTTTTATTAACTGTACTTAGATAGATAGTATTTAGACCTGGAATTAAAAAAAAATAATAATGCGATACCTATGCGTTACCTTATTGATGTTATTTTTTATTATTTTGTTTATTAATATATGACAATACAATGTTTAGTAAATTGTATTATTTTCTAGAACAGAGAGCGCAGTCACTTTATTTTGTAGAAAATAAATAAAGATACCTACTTTTTTGATTTGTACCTAATATAAAGTTAAATAAGTGGTAGCAGAGTACATAAATAGCCAGTAACTAACTTCATTTTCAACAATAGAGATCTTATTTTAGATTTGCGTGCAAAAAATTAACAAACACCAAGCTATGATTCAGAGCGGAGATATTAACCTTAGAATTTTTTGTTTTATGACTTTTATAAGCACTATAAGAAAAACCTGAATTACTACAATAGTTACTAAGTATGTTACTGCACGAGATTATAATCTTAGTTTTCCTTTTATTCAAGGAAAACATGATACTTATTTAAATAAAAAATAAGATTTAATGTAAAATGTTTCTGACCACTGCTACTTGTATGGATTCATTGCTTCAATGTTATTTTTTTTTGTTATGTCTTTGTAAATTATGTCAAATATATAGGTAATAACTTGGCGAAATAACTTCTTAAAGTTGTATAGGATTCAAACAGATTCATTATCGGTACCTACATAACTATAAAACTGCTAAATCGTAACAGAAAACAAAGAGTCTTCAAAAAATTCGCTCTTGGTCGCTTCCTTTAACAATCTTTGGTATTTTATCAGTTTTGTATTTAACTTGCTGATCCGGCTAACTTGGTACGGTAATCCTCAATCGTCAATCCGTTCCTTAATTTTTTTTTGTGAATACTTCCCTTATTTTAATAGTTATTCTGCTATTCAAGGCGGAGACAAATAAAAGATAATAAAAATCAGTCCAGCCGTTCTTGAGTTATAAAAATGGTGTAACTAACTCGACTTTGGTTTATTTATATAAGGTCTAACAAAATTAGCTGAAACTGTTTGAAGGGGATGATCAGACCATCAAACTGAACAACTTTCTCTATGGGGCCAACATCAAAATCGCGAAAAAAACTGCTGTCTCATACATTTGAGTCGAGTTATGTTTGAAGTTTTGTATAGCAGAGCAGATTCTTTTTCGCATTTTCGGTATTGGCCCCATAGGGAGAGTTGTTCAGTTTGATGGTCTGATCATCCCCTTTAAATAGTTTCAGCTAATTTTGTTACACCTTATATAGATTTGTAGTTTAGTTTATTGCATTAAACTTCTGCTACGCCTCCTGCTGATCTGTAAGACCGACTGCCGCTTATCTATAATCGTATCCAATAGATGAAAAAAGATCCAGCCATTATGGAGGAAATGTCAATAGACAACCATTCGATCGGAAACTGTAAAGCCTCAAATGCTTAAGAGGGTACCGAGCCTCCACTGCTGCTCTCAATCGTATTTTTTTATTTTTAATCAAGTATAAAACATTTCCAAAAAAACAAGAATGTCAGCAACAAAGACTACCAGTCTTTGTTGTAGCAAAAGTGGCCTCTTTTGATGGTTTTAAAGATAGTATCTACAAACAATGTAAAAACAAATCCGTAATGATAAGTAGAAAATCAGCAATGACAGCAATGTGACATTCTTGTTTTTTGGAAATGTTGTATAATTGTTTAGAAATTTAAAAAAAAAACGATTGACGGCAGCACTATAGGCTCGGTACCCTCTTGATCAATTCTCAGATTCTTTGTGAGTAAAATAGCAGCGAATAGTCTAGATAGAAGGCACTATAAATGTTATTATTATAATGAATTACGAATAGCAATTGTTTTGCGGGTTGGAAGTATCTTTAATTATGTAAAAAATACTATAATTGTATTTATAAAAAGTCTCCCTTTGTTGTATGTGACAATGTATTTACAAACTTATAGATGTTATACAATTCAAGGTTTACAAGTCATTTAATTCTTTATTTATGTTATTTATACAGGCACGATTCAAATGACAGTTATAACATGCAATACATTTAACCGGTCAAGTTTGTGTCGCACCAAGCTTATTGCAGGGTTTCGTAGTCAGTTTGATAGAATGAACCATATTCGCAAGGCGACCGAACTTTAGGATGGCTTGCACCAAAAAGTATTTAGGCTTAAATATATTTAGTGATCGCTTTGTCTCTTACATTGGCCATACTGACAAACACATATTAAATAGATGTTACCATTTGAAATGCTTTCAACTTTATTTCCAGCGGCAGCGGCACGGTATTATAGGTAGTGGTAGTTGGACCAAAGGGTAGAACGAAAGTGATAAACGATTTTGGGGCCTAGCTGTTGTCTTCAGAAAATTTTGTTTTTGGTTTCTAAAGAATGTAAAAGTAACACTACCTACTTAATTAAAATAGTCGGGTTTACCCGTGGTTTTCCTTTGCGATTGATTATGACATTGTCCTTTCTCTAACGACCAGGAGTGCGATTTTTGAAACTCATTCGTTGAACTCAGCAGTTGAAAATGTCAATTTTATTTTCTTTTATGTTGTATAAATTCTATGTCTTTTTTTACCGTTTCATGCCGATTTTTGTTCTTCATTGTTTATCGTAATTATTGAAGACATTTGCAGCGATGTTTTCTAGCGACTTCTTACATATATTGATGTTTTTTCAACAAAATAACCACTGCGTTACCGTCCCTCAAAATTATATTGCGTTGTACACAAACAACTGAGTTCCCGTAATTTGCAAAAAGTATAGTATTTTACTTTAATTTTTAAGTTTTACTTAGACTGGTTTCTTATTCGGTAGCTACCGATAACAGTTTTATTTTGGAATTTACCTATTTTACTAACAAAATCGCCTTTGTTCCGTTGCCTTTGAAGGGGACCGGATTACCCTGAATAAAATAATGACCCCAATATTACTAAGGAGACGTGCATCTTTCTACTGCTGAATTGAAATTAAAAAATCATACTCGCACTCCTGGAGTGCGATTTTTAAATCTCATACGTTGAACTCAGCAGTTGAAAATATATGGAGATACTTATCTTTCAACTGCTGATTTGACTTTCAAAAATCGAACTCCTGGAGTATAATTTTTGAAAGTCAAATCAGCAGTAGAAAGATGCATATCTCCATAGTAATTTTGACATTTTCAACTGCTGAACTCAGCGAATGAGATTCAAAAATCGCACTCCTGAATGTAATTATAGTTTTTTTCCTTTCTATATTTTTAAATACAGTTGAATAATGATTTAATGTAATACCTTATCTTCATGTCAACAAGTATTCAAGTCCCAGATCATTTACATTTTACCATAATCGGTAACCTAAGTGGTTAGAGGCCAATGACTAACTAGTATTAAGTAAATGACCCTTTTGACTGTGGTGTCACTGCCAACCTGTACTTAGGCACCTAATCGTACCTACCTAGGTAGAGTTAGCAACGAAACTGGTTGAGTGAAGCAAGCTTTTTTTTTAAATTAAAATTGTCTTTTAGTAACCTAAACTGCCTCCGTGCTCTAATGATTAAGAGCTCACACGGAGGTCGTGGGTTCGATACCGACGGGGGACACCTAGTGAAATGTCACTTTGTGCGTTTTTCCCCAGTTGGTTAGGACATTGCAGGCTGAATCACCTGATTGTCTGAAAATAAAAATGATTCCGTGCTTTCGGATGGCACGTTAAGCCGTTGGTCCCGGCTACTATATTTAGTGGTGGTAGTCGTTACATAAAAACCACGTCAGAGGCGGTAAGGCGGTCTGAAAAAACTCTGACACTAGGGCTCTGCCAAAAGACTGCACACGAATAAGAAGAAGTAACCCAAAACCGTATATTCCGTGCCAAAACAGAAATTTAAGAAACACATTTTATTCGACTCGCATACAACGAAAAGGGGGTTTGCATAAATAAGTTTTTTCTAAAAAATCTATTGAGGTCTCGTTGGATAGCTCTTGTAACAAAACAAAGTGGAACAAAACACCCATACAAACTTAGTTTTTATAATGCGAGATACATTTCTACCCCCTAAATTTTCTACAATTGGGGAGTTGACTGTATGAAATATATTTTAGTTTTATCTTCTCATTAAAAAATTCGTTTGAAAAAAATGCTAAACAGATATTTTCAGTAATTCTGTAGCTTAAATACTATTTTAAATAAAAAAATAAACTATAAAAAGTATCGAAACGATGACGAAAAACAATGACGTCACTATTCATGATTTAGTAAAATTTTTCGTGCAAAGCTCGTGTTTTGACTTTTGATAAAAAGTTGCTGATTTGACTAGTTGGATTTAAAGCGTTTCGTGAGTACTACTTTCAATGACAATTAAGATTTAACAGGTTAATTACTTCTACTTATAAATACCATGGCTTCGGAATCATGGGCTAGTCCGACATGCTCTTGGCCGGTTTTCTTATTAACGCGTTTTTCATAAACATAATTTGCTAGAGAAAAGAAAAGCCGGTAGGTAAAACGTATTAAAATACATTCTGCAGAAATAAAATTGATAGATTATACTTAGGACGATTTTTTTCTGACTCTACCGATTATATTTAAAGTGTATCTGCTTACTCACATTAATTTTAATTACAGGAAATGTTACAAAATATGTAATACTATTTGATCTTGAAGACTTTTAACAAATGAACGCAAAATTTTTAAACTGTTTATCCGTAATCGATACTTGAATAAAAAAACATTGTTCGAGTCTACACACAACATTTCAAGACCATAATCCCTTTCTGGGTGGTCGTAAACCCCGCTACAACTAGCAAATATATTTTCAGCGCCCTGTTGTATAAAAGTAAAGTTTTACGACTGAATTATTTGTCAAACTGGTGATAGGTGGCCAGCCTTTCGCCCACAAAAGGGCATCTTACGAAACCCATGTTAAGAAATGGTAAGAAGGGATAAGGTATTACATTAAATCATTATTCAACTGTATTTAAAAATATAGAAAGGAAAAAAACTATAAATACATTCAGGAGTGCGATTTTTGAATCTCATTCGCTGAGCTCAGCAGTTGCAAATGTCAAAATTACTATGGAGATATGCATCTTTCTACTGCTGATTTGACATTAAAAAATCATACTGGAGTGCGATTTTTGAAAGTCAAATCAGCAGTAGAAAGATGCGTATCTCCATACATTTTCAACTGCTGAGTTCAAGGTATGAGATTCAAAAATCGCAGTCCTGAACCACAAGGCCTACGACGCGACGGCACATCGCTATGTGAGTTTACGAAAAACATAATTTGAAGTAGTATTTTTTAATTTTTTATTCGGAGTTTTATTTGGTCTGGATTATTTCAACAAGTTATCAGTGGTGTTAGTGGCTTATCAAAATATGTTATTTATTGATTCTCAGCAAACTTTCACAGGTTTTGCGTCTACTTATAACTGAACAACATTTTGACAAGTAGCTTTGAAATTAACACAAATTAAGTAGGTTCTTACCTATTTATATTCGAATATTTACTTAATTTATGTCTCCTAACATCTTATTAGGTATCTATTAGATTTTTATTAGAATAACACCAGGTAATTATTCTATCTAAAGGTTATACCGGATGCCCTAGATGTAGGTTAAAGCATTTCCTCATTTAATATGGTTCCCGAGTGGATTTCCTTCGAAGCTCGCTATAAAAAGGATATGTTGTTGGTTATTTTATTCAATAAGCTCCTGAGAAGCAAGAAGTACTATCCAAAGTGAAAATGAAGGCGTTTTTGTTTGTTTGTATGGTCGTGGCGGCTGCTGCACACGTAAGTTTCTCATAAACCTATTTACGACCGTAAAAAAATTTATTTCCTCTTTTGTAACTGATGTGGAAAAACAAATTAATATAAAAAAGTCGTCGATTCCAACTTCAAAAACTGATTAGCAAAAAGTTTCTTTTGTCTTCAGTCAACACACAAAGAACGATACGATCCACTGTAAGGTCATGATATATTTGTTTTTTTTAGAACGTCGAGTTGTCGCAGTCACAAAAGAATAAAGTACGAGAGTACACAGCGGAGTGTATGAAAGAATCTGGTGTGAAGCCGGAACTCCTCGCTCATGCCAAGAAGGGACAGTTCAGCGACGATGAAGCTTTAAAGAAATTCACTCTCTGCTTCTTCCAAAAATCTGGAATTTTATCCAAAGATGGGAAACTGAACAGTGAAGCGGTGTTATCTAAATTGCCTGCTGGTGCGGACAAAGCGGCTGTATCCAAAGTTCTCGACGAATGTAAGAACAAGAAGGGAAAGAATTCTGCTGATACCGCTTTTGAAATTTATAAATGCTACTATCATGGAACACCGACCCATGTGATTTTTTAAAAAGATTCATCCGACGAAATCCTGAACGATAATTTGTTATGTTGTTGAGATTTCATATTATTTGTTGGTAAAAACATTTGTATAATTATTTTTACTTAATTTATGATCGCCCTTTTATTTATTTTAAAATAAAGAAATCGTTTACCGTAATTGAGTTTTTTTCCCGATCATTTTGTGGGTGTGTGCGATGTGTGTTCGAGAAACCAGTATCTACTCAAAATTTCTCAACTCTTACTTTTTTGAACTGTTCCTTTTGATGTTCATTGACCTAAAGGTGTGGCCTAAAAGAGTTTTTTTAAATGAATTCCTGAAATTTCTGTATACCTATATTCTGTATACCGATATGTATGTATACCTATATCTACAATATTAAGTGTCAGGTGCAGAAACGCTTATTAAAGTTAATCCTCCATTAAATCTCTTGCTAGCTTTAACTACGTCAACAAGACAAAAAGTGACAGCAAGAGATTTAATGGAGGATTAACTTTAATGAGCGTTTCTGCAACTGAGCGTAAGTACTTTAAGTTTTTTTTAAATATTCTGCATTGTCTATAATGGCGTCAAAACATTCTTCATTAAACAAATAAAAGTTAATAATGTTAAAAATGTTATCAGAAAACTTAATGTCAAGTAATAAAATAAGCTAGAGTGTATAAAAGCAAAAAATAATAAGTACCTAGATATTCTATTAAAAAATGATTTACCTAGACTAAATGATTTTGTAAATACTTTCAACATTTTCAGGTGCGGACTAAGGTTCACACAATCATACTGAACAACTTTTACTATGGGAGCAAACGGGGGCAAAACCGAAAAAAACAAAAAAAAACTTTTCCATTTATGATACTAAACTGCCTACTCTACTCAAATGTATAAAACAGTAACTTTTTTTTTTGCGATTTCAGCTTTGCTTCTATACTAAAAGTTCTATCAATCTATATATCTATCAATATCTGAGATGATCTAGCTGAACCACCCCTGAAAATATGGATCACCTAGTAGGTATACTACACATAATCGAAATACGCTCCACCAAGTCGCATTGGGCCCATAACCTGCTCGCGAGATGGAGTATGGCCTGCTTCCCTCTGAACCATATTCGTGAGAAGAGGATTTTATTTTGTTTGCTCAGTAGTGGGTGACATATACTCATTATAATCAGCCTTAATACGCCCCACTGCAGTATACAGGCCTCTTTTCACCATTATACACTAGAATCTAGTGACTTAATACCTCTTTTTTTATTTTATACTAACCAGATTTATCTCACATACGAATATGAATAAATTATTTTTCTTAAATACAGTTCGATCGAATTAGAAATATGAAGCTAAACAAAATCCATTATTTAATAAAAAAGGTATTTGTCATTATTTTTATCTATTGGACCACACGCGGTGATTTATCTATTTGATGAATACCAAAACACAAACAAACAGAGACACAAAAAATCCAAAAGTTGGTGATACGGAATCAGGGACACCTAAAAACCATATCGTAACTTATTTTTTGGTAATATCTTCAATGTATTGGTATTCTTCGTCCTGAGGACTAGATTGAGGTCAAGAGCAAACCCACACGTAATAAAAAAAAATGTACAGACATTTCTATTACATCATCAAATTATGCGGAAAATTTTTGTTTGTGAGATTCCTGTCGACCAGAGTCTCCTTTAAGATTCCTTTTACAGTTCAATAGCGACTTCATCACAATAATAAAGATTTCTCTATAATGAAAACCCAAAATGAAAAAGTGCTACTCCAACTTAAAGCCTAAAAGCTATTTTAATAGAATTATTTGTATACCTAGGTTCTAAACATTCCACTTTTAAGAATATCAAAATGAAGGTTAGACCTATAAAAGTAGGTAGGTATTGGATATAATTATAAACGTAATTAGTAAAAATTTAAGGGTTTTAAGTAAGTTTGGTAGCACTTTTTTAATTTACGCTTTCTTGATTCAGAAATCATAGTCATACTTATCTACATATTGTGATAAAGACGCCACTAAACGGTGAAAGGAGCCTTAAATAACAGTTCAAATTACACTGTCTTTAAATAAAAAATTGGTAGTTTTTTTTTCAATATATATTTTTCTTTATACAGGGTGTAATATAAAATGGGACAGTCACTTAAAGGGGTGCTTCAGATCATCAAACTGAACAACTTTCTCTGTGGGACCAATATTGAAATCGCGAAAAAAAAATCGGCTGTCCCATACATTTCAGTCGAGTTTGCAGTTGCAGTTTTGTATGGGACAGCGGATATTTTTTTCCCGATTTCAGTGTTGCTCCCATAGTAAAGGTTTTATGGGACCAACACGTAAAGGTTTTACTATGGGACCAACACTGAAATCGAGAAAAAAATATCCGCTGTCCCATAAAAAACTGCAACTGCAAACTCGACTGAAATGTATGGGACAGCCGATTTTTTTTTCGCGATTTCAATATTGGTCCCACAGAGAAAGTTGTTCAGTTTGATGCTCTGAAGCACCCCTTTAAGTAACTGTCCCATTTTATGTTACAGCCTGTATAAAAAAGAAAATGTTGCATATTTACGAAGTTTTACAGTAGGTGTGTATGCATACGCAAAAATACTTTATCTTGAAATATTTACATTTAATGTATTTTCGCATAACAGATTCCAAGCTAAATAGCGTCTTGGCAAAGGTATAAAACTTAAGGCGAGGTTTATATATCTTTCATTCAAGTGGAATTACTGCAATCGTGACATCGTTCGACAAGGTTTTATTTAAGTTCGTAACAGTGATATAATTTTACTTTGAATATGTATAAGTTTGCAGTTTTATTTGTATTTTTAACCATAGGATATGTAAAAAGTGATACAAAAGTACAGGTATGTAATGATTTTTTTAAACAAAGTGAAATTTATTTGGTTCATAGGTACTCTACCTATTGCATTTTTCATACTATTGCGGAGCCATACCTATCTACTATATTTTTCATGTCCAGTCGTCGACTTTCTGTTGAAAGTATTTTTAACACGTTCCGGGACAGTGACCGGCTATAGCAGTGATAACAATAAAAGTTCTATTGTGTCTCGTTCAGAGTTCCACCCTTAGAGGCTGCTGGTTGTGCAAATTTAATTAATTTTGACGAAAGTTACGAAGACTACATTACGTATTAGGTACCTAAAAATTGTCTAAAGTGGGACCCAGTAATCCACCGCAGGGCAAGAGGTCTCTCCGGCTGCTTCAAAATAAAACACTGAATAAATCATTTTGAAAAATTTTACTCTTTTTTTTACTAGTTGATGTTACCTTGTTCAAATGTATCAGAATTGAGAAAACTTTTTTAAAATTTGGGAATAATATTAAAAGAACTTTCCACAAATAATTTAATATATCTACGGTAAGTCATTGATACAAAATAAACTATTGAAAGTGGCTCTGGAGAGCGATTTTTGAAACTCATTCGGTGAGTTCAGCAGTTGAAAATGTCAAAATTACTATGGAGATCAATATCATACTATCCAAAATCGCACTCCAGAAGTATGATTTTTGAAAGTCAAATCAGCAGTAGAAAGATGCAAATCTCCATAGTAATTTTGACATTTTCAACTGCTGAGTTCAAAGTATGAGTTTTAAAAATGGCACTCCTGCTGTGAAATGAGTAAGCGGAGTATTCATTGTTTTATTTTAGAGCAGCCGTCAAAAAGAATTAGAGGGAATGCCATAATATACCCCTACACTAGCCCATGTTGGTGAAGGCTACTTTGTGATGCAATGAAGAAGTCAAATATTAGATTTTCTCCTCCTCCTGTGTTCTTTGATTTATTTCGTTATGGGTGATAAATAATTAAGTCAAAGAACACAGAAGAAATAGGAAATAATTTTTTTAATGTTTTGAGTGGTCCGCTCTTAACCCCGTTTTACGGGAATTATACGGTGGTGGGAAGAGCCTATGCCCGAATACGAAAAACTTTGGGTTTAGGCAAAACCGTCAGAGTATTTTTAAACTGTATGGATAGAATGAAGGATAGTTTTACGTGTAGGAAATAATATTTTCCAGCAATTAAATATATTTTGTGTAACCTTGTAGCTGTGGCTTGTGTGCCATACAAACCATCCAAAATTACTGGCTTCCAAAAAAAATCAAATTACACGGAGAAATGTAATTATCTGTTTCTTTATTTCTAAATGACTAGTGGCGACCGCGACTTTGTACGTGCGGACCGATTGCAATGAAATAAACACTAAATATAAATCTTAACTAAGCTTATGTGAAAACTCCCAATTAAGTAATCCAAATAGGTTCACTACCTAGTTTTTTTTAAATATTGCAAATATTTTCACTGTATAGATACGCCAAGTTAAAATTTTGTTATATGAATTGATTACTTTACCTATGTAAAATATTTAAAATATGCTGAGCTCTATAT
Source organism: Agonopterix arenella (assembly GCA_927399405.1). Classification (NCBI taxonomy): domain Eukaryota; kingdom Metazoa; phylum Arthropoda; class Insecta; order Lepidoptera; family Depressariidae; genus Agonopterix; species Agonopterix arenella. The sequence goes on from OV656691.1 coordinate 7,679,406, forward strand.
AGGGATTTTTAATAATTGAAACAATTATTCGCAGACCGTACAGTTGCCTCCAGAAAAAGCAGCAAAATTAGTACAAACAGGGCTTAAGTGCATCACTGAAAGTGGAGCAGACCCGGCACTTTTAGTCCAGATCAGAGATAGAAAGTACTCCAACGATGAGAAAGTGAAGAATTTCTTCGTCTGCGCTTTCAAGGAAACTGGCATAGCTACCAAGAAAGGTGTGGTCAAAGTGGACAAGCTGTTAGAGATTTATCCAGCAAATGCCAACAAAGCAGCCATGAAACCTGTTATTGAAGGCTGTAACAAAGATAATGGAGAAGAACCCAAGGATAGACTTTTCAACTTCTTCAAGTGCTTCCAAGAAAAAACACCAGTGCGTTTATCGTTGATGTAACCTTTAAACACAATTTTTAGAATAACAATACAACAACAACTATTATAATGTGAAACTAGCATTAGTTGTTACTATTATTTGAAAATAATATAATATATATTTGTCTTGCTGTGAAAACAACATATTTTTTAATTTTTTGTGATTAAAATAATTGGTCTTAGAGTTCATCAAAAAAGCTTATAAAAACGACACGATGAACATCAAGAAATTGACTATGTCGTGTATCTAAAATTTATGATCATATCGTGCTATCGACATCTTTGGCCAATGCTTTTATATAAGTACCTCAGTATTACTGGTATTACAAACCATTGAATTGACATTATAGTTCATGGTCGATTCCGTGAAATCTGTCCGCTCAGGTTTTGCCTTTCACCGAACGAAATAAAAATAAAACAAACATTTTGTAGCACATTTACTGTACGGCTTTCGTATACATACTTTTCCGTAAGGTTAAATATATTAAAAATAAATACTTAAGTATCTAATTAACTTATCGGACTAAAATATGATCAGAATGATTAAATCATTATTCTTACACAAAGAAATAGAGACATTCTTTGACATGGCACAGTAACTACTAGGTACGTAAATATAAATCTAAATTGTTAATATAATAAAAATTATTATAACTAAATTAGATTATTTAAAAGTCCTTTTACCGGTTAGTGGCGCCTTCATTGCAATATTTATGATTTCTTAATCGAGAAAACATAAAATAAAAAAGTGCTAATTCAAAATACGTCATAGGTTCGAAACATTCCACTTTTAAGAAAATTTAAATAAATAGTAAAGTAGTTTTCCTTTTTGTATGTAAACCTATAAAATTATCTAAACTATTATAAAACTGTAACAGGAAGTTTGTCTGTACATTGAAGATATAAACAAAAAAAAAGTTACGATAAGGCTTTTAGGTATCCCTGATTCCATATCACCAATTTTTGGATTTTTTGTCTGACTGTTTTTTTGTTTGTGTGTTTGTTTGTTTGTTTGTTTGAACGAGCATCACGCAAAAACTACTTAACCGATTTTGATGAAACTTTTTTTGTTTGATAGCTTATTATCTGTCTTAAAATCTGGTATATAATGTATGCGGACAAATTCGCGTGTTAACGCTCGTTGTATAATAAAAGTTAAAGTTAGTTAAGTAAGTTGGAGTTGTTTATTTCAAGTTTTCTTATTTGGGAAATCTTAAATATTGTGTTGAGGGTGCCACTGAATGGTAAAAGGACAGTAAAATTCTTATAATAATCCTTATTTGACAATACGTTTAATTTTATTCTTTACTGACACGCTACGTGAACACGAAACATGAAATATCGAATCACACCTCTCAGAAAGTTTGCTATCTTAGGGCAAATGCACTCGTATAGGTTTTCTCATAGCTTTCAGCATCGTGTTTCTCTAACTTCAGGTTCCGATGAGACATAACTTGTATTATCACTCGGAGTAAAGGTACTCTTATCTACATCATCATCATAATCATTATTATCATTAAGCTCTTCATCATAATCATCATCATCGTTTATAGATAGATCTCGACAGCTGTATGTAGAATATTGTGACAGAGCATCTGTTTCCGATGAAGTTTCACCAAACATTGCACTACGTAAATTGTAATAACGATTTCTGTCATCTATTTTGTAGAAATCCGTGCTGTTCTCTTTTTTGATTAAACTGTAGTTTTCATCGAGTGGCACGAAATAAGTTTTTATGTATCCAGCGCCTTTTACAAATGTTTCTCCTCTATATGTTGTAAGCACGCCGCAATCATCTAAAATGTTTGCTGTGTTTTGGGTCACCTGTCGAGGAGAAATTAGATTTTTGTTCTGGTCTTTATAACGCTTATTATTTTTATTGATTGCAGTATTGAAATTGTATATAGTACTTACTTGTATTCTACCTTTCTCGCCAGTAGAGTCCATTCTAGAAGCCATGTTCACAGCATGTCCCCATATATCATACAATGGTTTTAGTGATCCAACTACTCCAGCTGCTACTTCCCCGTTTGATATACCTTCAAACAAATTGTGCACTTTAAAATAGATTGTCAAAATATTTATCGAATCACAATTGTACATTGTTGTAGATTAATTGGCCTGTCTGAGCTGACCACCAACAAGACGGTCGGTGGGCATTAAATATTCTTAAATAAATAAAGGTATCTGGTAAATAAGCTTAAATATTCTTAATTTCCACTTACCAATCCGTAAATTCAACCCTTCAAAACTCTGAAAAGATCCTCGATTAAAATTTTGTAGCTGCATCATCATTGCCGCAGCAAATTCAACCATTGTTAGCACTATAGCTTTATTGTATGGATTGTTCTGTCTTCTATCCGCTATAGAGTCGAAGGAAGTGGAATCGAAAGAACCACGTCGGTTTGGATCTAAACCACAAGCGGCCATATACGTCCAACCTGCCATCTTTATCTTTTCTATTTTGTGGTCTGATGTTCCTGTCAATAGCAGCTGAAATATTTGTTTTTCTTTTAGTTTGTATTATATCGTATTTTGATTTGAGGTTGATTTTCATAAGATACCAGGCAGCGACTCAACTTAAATTGGGTATGGATCATCCATATTATTTGTTTTATGAACTAAGGATTTATCAAGGTGAATACAGCAGATAAAACTTAAAACTTAAAACAGCTTAAAACTTTTTTAACTCAACGAAATAATTATCTCTCTTTGTACAATTATAGATACACTTACTCTATCAAAATCCGAAATAACTTCGTCCAATATGCTCAGTACAATTTTGTCGCTTAAATCAACATCATTTTCTACACCCAGTTTGTAGTCGGTAAGGGACGCAAACATTACTGCTACGTTGTCATATTTTTCATAGTATAGCTCATCCATAGATCTGTTCAAGTCTAAGTACACCTGGACTGAAAATTATAGGACAATTTAAATTTAAGTATTTGGTAGTGTATTTATTGTTTCATTTTAGAAATTTGATTCTTACCAACATGAGCAGGCAGTATGTTTTCCAAAAGCATGTTATTAACTTTCAACATAGTTTCTGCTTCTTGTTGTTCTTCAATCAGCTGTATTTGCCACATATGGTCCAATCGGTTTCTATATTCAGTCGTTCTATCGATCCAATACAAAGTGACAGTGATGAAAACCACAGATAAAGTGTGAGATATTCGAGGGTCTAAACCCACATTAAAGGTGGCATCTTCAGCAAAGAGTGACGATTTCATTTCCCAAACTACCCAAAGGTAAAATATTGTCATGCCGCCAGCTACAATCCACTTGAAAATGAAGAAAACTCTACTGAAGAGGAAATTCAAGAGTAGAGCAAGTCCCCAGCATTGTGTAACGTGCTGAAAAATGTAAGATCTCAATTAGTTTCTTGTTTCTAAAAAGGATAACAGAATGAGGTGTAAGGAAATGAGATTACCCACGAAGAAACGCAGTTCGATAAGACAGTTTCCACAGCAGATTCCACCACCTTAACTTCAGTGCATGCAATAACGTTAACAATTGATGTAGCTGCAAGACCCAGACCGATTAGCAAGTATATTACTGTCCTTGTTTTAGCTGATCTTATTATGTTTGTTGATAAGTCGTAGATGGATCGCAGAAAACCGTTTCGAGGTTCATCCAAGCCTTTGTACTTTGTCCATAGAAATTGAAACCATGTTAGCGGCTGCATGATGATTAATGCTATCAAAAGTATTCCGAATACAGTCCAAGTGTACCATTTGAACCCGTAAAGCCTGAAATCAATCGAAAACTGAGCAAGCGTAAGTTAGGACTTAACATATTATTTCAATCAATCAATCAATCAAATATACTTTATTTTACACCAAAAACATAAACAGTAAAATACAGAAATAAAATACAAGAGGCACAAAATAAGGCGGTCTTATCGCTAAGAAGCGATTTCTTCCAGACAACCTTAGGGTAGAGGAAACGGTGAAAAGAAGAAAGGTAGGCGGTGTTTCCAGAAAAAAAAAAAATATTAAAAATCAGCAGTTATTAGTAAAAACAAAAAGTAAATATACAAAATAAACCTAAATAACACCTAACCCACATAACCTATTTAACAATAGCTACTCACCAATTTGTAGTCAGTCCGTTGATCAGTAATATCAATATAAAAATTAATAAGCAGCACATGATGTAATACTTAAACAGTGGATCTGGTAATAATAGAAAAGTCTTCTCCATTTCGAAATCTTTGTACATTAACGTAAATCGGTTCAAATTTGATTCTTTTTTGGACTGATCACTGAAAGAAAAGATGAGAAACGTTTAGCTATTTATTGTAGAAGACACTTATTATTATTTTTTAAATATATTATACTAACTTCCCCTTCTCCATATCCTCGATTTCTTTAGCCATCTGAGCGTTAGCCGCTTTCAACATTTGCTGATATTCTACTAAATTTTCGTCCATGAACGTTGTGGTTCTTCGGAAATTAGTTGAGCTTCTATTTTCCACTCGCTACTGGAAATAGACATAATGTAGGATTTTATTGTGAGACAAAAACTGTCTCGTCTTGTAATCGATAAGGAATATAAAGACAGGTTCAAGTATTTTGATAGGGTTCTAGAAGAATTGTGACTGATCATAGAAATGATTTGGTCTTTGTTTTCTTGCTGTGTTTATTTATTTATTTATTAAGGTACATCAACGCTGTGTTTGTTCTATCTCTCTACCTATTTGTGTGTTATGTTTACTTACTCGAGAAGTTTTCTTGATAATTTTGGTAAAGCCCACAGATGCTCTTCTAAACGGTTTGTATTCAATAGGTGCCTGTACATAAAAATAACACCATCATAATTATATTATAAATAAGTTATAGCTAAACTGGCTTTCGGACATCGGATTTGATGTTTTAATTACCCTAGAAGGTCTGGATAGCAGATACGTTTCCAGCTTGTTTTTCGCTATAAACGGATCATTTTGAGATTCAAAGTTTGGTTCTATAATGTATTCTCTTGCATAATCTAGTAGAAGCTCCAGAGTTTGTTTTGTTACGTGCACTTTTCTGAAAATAACAATAGCATTACAATTAGTAGAGATTATCTCAGACTCTATTAATAAATGACAAAGAGCTAAAGTTGATGTAACGATATTCTCAGGATTCATGACATAATAAATCAATTGCATCTAATTGCGAACACTAGGCTTATTACCTCTCTTAACAAACGGCTGCTGAGAACAGGATAACAGCTAAACAAGAGCTAAACATGCAGGGCAGTTGTTCAATTAATCAATTATACTTTTTCTTTTACTTTCGTTGTTTTCATAATACAGGGTTCAACTTAATATGCTGACTGTTTTTAAGAGGATGATCAGACCATCAAACTGAACAACTTTCTCTATAAGACCAACATTAAATCGTGAAAAAATCTACTGTCCCATACATTTGGGTCGAGTACCTACTAGTAATATTTCAGTTTTGTATGAGACAGCTGTTTTATTTTCGCGATTTCGACGTTGGTCAAAGAAAGTTTTTCAGTTTGATGGGCTGATCATACCCTTGAAAACCTTCAGCGTATTAAGAAGGACCCTATTTACAACATAAAGCAGGTCGCATTAAAACTTCAATGTCACTTACCCAGCTTTACCAGTAGATTCCATTTTGTTAGCAATAGTGGCATCTTTGGACCATATGTCGAATTGCCATTTCCTGATGCCTATGAGGCCACTCAATACTCTTCCTGAATGTACTCCAATCCTCATATCTATGTTTAATGAACGTTTCTCCCTGTTAGAAGAAACATTTTTTATTAGTATATTGGTAAATATAAGTTTAGAGGAAGCTAATGTTTGATTAATAATCGTTATAACCAAAAAAAATATCATCATCATAAGTCTATAAATAAAAAATAAAAACTTTTCATTACAACAAAGATCCAATGTGTTAGTAGCAACAAGACTTATGAAAAACTATGGTTAGTAAACAATTACAAAAACGGAACTTGTGATTTGGGACATGTGTCGCAGCAATGGACACTGGTTACTATCAGCAATGGCCTTCAGGATGCTACACAGGGTGTAAAATTAAATGGGACACTTACATAAAGGGGTGCTTCAGACCATCAAACTGAACAACTTTTACTATGGGACCAACACTGAAACCGCGAAAAAAAATTCCGTTGTCCCATACAAAACTGAAAACATAACTCGACTGAAATGTATGGGACAGCAGATTTTTTTTCGCGATTTCAATATTGGTCCCATAGAGAAAGTTGTTCAATTTGATGGTCTGAAGCACCCCTTTAACACTTTCGCGGACACTGAACGAGACACAATAGAACTTTTATTGTTATAACTGCTATAGCCGGTCACTGTCCGCGAACGTGTTAAGTAAGTGTCCCATTTAATTTTACATGTATATGTCCCACTGCATGGCACATGTCTACCCTCAACGTTTATGTTAGTCCAGCACGCGTATGTTATTCGGATTGTTATGGTAGACTTTACATTACGAATCAGAATTTCTTCTTCAGCGTATACAGATTTCCTCACGATGTTTTCCTTCACCTTATCCTCAACAACAACAAGATGAGAAAATTCATATCATTAAATTTTATACATAATTACAATAATATACAATGGAGCAGCGTGTAGAAGAGATGAGAAAATTGTGAAGATATATCTTGTAATAATCTATCGATAATTATTTCGAAATAACTACCTATGCTTTAATTAAGACAATTACCTTATGGCGGCTGTACACTCTAGCGCGAGGCAGGCCGATGCCGATGTAGGTATGCAAAAGTATATAATATCTTAGATATTTTCACACAAATTATCTAGTCCCATTTAAAGTACCGGAATCTAGCCTGGACTTGTATAATGATGACTAGACATCGATGTACATACAAACATCCGTGACTCGGGAACAAACATTCATTTTCATTACACAAATATTTCGATTAGCAGACAGGTTCACTACCGAATGAGCATGATGAGCAGTCAACAGTTTATTCGGTAGTTCAATTTGAGCATACCGTTATCCTGAGATATAACTATTAAAAATTACTATAGAGAAAAGTCGATGTACAACGAAACTTATTATTAATCTGTGGCATAGCGGCATCGGCCTGCCTCGCGCGGGAGTGTACAGCCGGTATTAGGATACAAGAAGAAGGACATTAATGGGAATAATAATTTAATCGAAGACTATATTATCAGAAATTATTAATATTGATACCTAGAAGATGCCCGCCCTCCCTAGCCTGCCCTTACTATGCCTATTTTAAACTCCATGGGGGTTTCAACCCCCATGATGAGAAAAATATCTGATTGTAGTGTCCTAAATTTGGTGTTTCTATACAGGGTAAATTTTATATCACTGCGGATAACTTCAGCATGTATTGTACTCATCAAACTGAACAACTTTCACTATGGAGCCAACTTCGAAATCGTGAAAAAAAAATCTGCTGTCCCATACAAAACTGCAGTACCATTTCGACACAAATGTATGGGACAGCAGATTTTTTTTTCACGATTTCGAAGTTGGCTCCATAGTGAAAGTGGTTCAGTTTGATGAGTACAATACATGCTGAAGTTATCCGCAGTGATATAAAATTTACTCTGTATAATGCTAGATGAATGTTTGAAAAAGTGTGTGTCTGACTAATTCATCTGTTTTTTTACAATTTGTCTGGATAGATAATCTTTATTTATCTCGAGTTATTTAACTGAATAACCTTTTTTTTAATGAGAAAGCAGGCTTTATCAAAATAAAAATATATAAAATATCGTATCCAGTATCGTATCGTAGCGTATCCAGGACAGGCTTCGTCAAAGGTAATAAATACATCACTCACATCCACAATAGGATTAATAACCTATGTGGATTTTATACAGGGTGTAAGTGACAGCCTGGCAAATACGGAAACGATGAACTCAGAACATAAAACTGAACAACTCTCACTATGGAGCCCACCTCAAGAAACGCGAGAAAAATCAGCTACTGTCCCATACAAAACTGCTGTACCTACCCGACTAAAATGTATGGGACAGCTGATTAGGTAGGCTCCATAGTGAATGTTGTTCAGTTTGAAGGTATGAGTTAACCGTTTTAGTATTTGTTAGGCTGTCACTTGACACCCTGTATGGTATTGAGTTAAGTAATTTGGGATGAACGGGATGATACATTCAGAAAAAATGTAAAAAGAGTCCAGTAGAATAAGCAAAAGCGTACAGAAATACTCTACGGTAAAATTCAGCCCGTTATAAATATTTACCTGGCCATTGATAATAATAATAAGTCAGTCAATAAACATACTGCATTTCATATCTATGTTGATATCAAAGATAATGTCATGAATTATTAAAATTCTGACTCAATTTATAAAATCGAGTACCTATAACAACTTATAAGTTGAGCTTGACACAGTTCAAGTATATTATGCAAGTAAAGTATACCTGACGTCCTTAATGATACGAATCATTTCAAGACCGAGGTCGACGCAGTTCTTCGCATGTTGGGCATTCGGCTGCGGTATGCCGCTTACGCAGTAGTAACAGTCCCCCAAAAACTTTATTCTAAGTACGTCGTGTTCCTGAAATTGTGTTATAAATATTTGTGAAAAAGTTATATTAATGCGTACTGAAGAAGGGCCAAATAAAATGTACCCGGAACCGACGAGCTTGCATGAAGAAACTTATGGATGTTGAGGAAGCTAAAGATGTGTGTCAGAATCGTAGCATGTGGCGATCTGTTGTCTCTGCCTACCCCAGTAGTGGGACATAGGCGTGAGCATATGTATGTATGTATGTATGTATATGTTATATTAAGAATTCTTTAATCTAGAAATAAACATTTTAACGGGTTCTTACCGCGTTTTGGTATATTTGAGTTCCCGATATTTCGGCAGTGTTACAACTGCCATGATCACGTGAACAACATCGATAAATATCAATATCGATATTGATCATTATCGGGAACTCAAATATACCAAAAGGCGGTAAGAACCCGTTAAAATGTTTATTTCTAGATTAAATAATGACCGCGTAACTCTCAAAAACTGTATTAAGAATTCTTTATGTAAATTTAATATTTTAAGCTTATTTTAAATAATGATAACGTTCTAGCTTTTATCCGCGACTTCTATCGCGTGGAATATATTCCACGCATATTTAGACAGCACTCTATCTATATATGGATAGAGTGCTGTATAAATACCGAGAGAAAGAATTTCCAGACCGTCTTTTAAACTACGAAATCAATACTTCTATCGAAAGCATGTATCGATGCGAATGTTGAGCTTCACTTTGACTAGCCTAGCTAGCATACCACCCCCGAGAAAACGACAAAAATCGAGATGTGCCTCCATCTTTATTATTTTACGTAGGCCAGAAAGAGCGCGCATGACGTTTTTCTCGTTTAAACGCTTTTTCGTGGGTGGCATGCTAGCTAGGCAGGACGGATCTAGATGTGCTAGGCGTCTTTCTTCTTTTCTTTTATTTCATCCTACTGCAATCTCAACACAGATGGCGATGGAAAAAATGTTGAAGAAAAATATATTTTTTTATGTGAGCATACAGGTTTTCTGAGGAATGAAACCTATCTGGATTCATTTGGAAAGTAAAACATTGTCTGAATACAAAATGTCATTAAAATCCAAATCGTTAGAGCCGATTCTGAGAAACTAATTGAAGATTAGCTCACTTTATTAGATAGATAGAGAAGGAATCAATGCGGTCGTCTTCGACAAATATGTATGTCCGTCGTGGAGGTCATCATCATCAGATAGAGATAAACAGTGCCGTAAATAGCCTTTTGTGAGAGCGTCTAAAACTGCGCCCTCGAAAAATGCTCTAGCCTCAGATATAGGGTCGCAGAACTGAAACGGTGGCGGGTGGAATGAGTTCCATTTAGCCTATAAATGCTCAATAACCACTCAAAGGCGGGAGCGAGCGAAGCGAGCTCGTTATTTCACAAAACAAGACTAAATCTGCGCCCTGTGCCTGGGCACCCCTGGCACTGCCCTATTTACTCTGGAGATAAGTAAGTCTCTTTGTACATGTACGGGGTAATCGGTTTTTTTTTTTCAAATTATTTTTATTTATCTGCCAAACTGCAGAGCAGTTTGTTGGCAGTCAAATACAATTCTCACACTTGGGTATTGGGTACGATATAATATACAACGTGTTAATGAATTAGCGCAAAACCTCATACACCCCAACTGATTTATAACAAAATAATGGGATTGAAACAATAATTTCATTATTTTGATAGTTAAAATTGAAAGTTATTCGCATTTTAAGTTTTGAGGCAAAAATGATTTGTTATCATTTCAGCAACGAATGAACGCGCTACCGTACTCATGGATACATTTTAATAATCTTGTTTTGATAGTAAGTAGGGTTAGTATGCCCATGGGGTGGGTTGACATCGGGTTCAGTAAATTTTAAATTTTACAAACCAATTATTTAATATTTTGAAAAAAATTACCTATGTTGAAACCATGATAATTCAATTCTGCTCTCGATTCTAAACAAACTACTTTCTAGTTTTGCGTTAATTCATTAACACGTGGTATATTTACTTATATTTATATTTTTAATTTAATTTAACACCGAAACATGAACATGCCTTAAAGACACTGAAATTAACACTAAATATGACTGGTATGATTCTTTACAAGTTTTCCTCGAAAAATTCAAGCATTATCTCATTAAGTTTTTTCTTATATGTTGATTTACTTATATCTTCATTTAAAGTTTGTGGGAGATTGTTTATAATTTTTGGTACGGGGTAGGTTCTTTGCCCATAATAATGGTTATAGGACTATTATGTTGACCATATCAAATAAAACCAACCTCAGAAGCGTCGTCAAACCTTCCGAACAGTTCGTTCAGCAGCTCGACCATCCTCATCGGCGACAGGCTAGTCGATATCATCGTGTAGTTGACCACGTCTGCGTACAGAAGGCTCACATTGTCGTGCTCTTCTACGTAGAGTTGACTGTGAATAACAATTACACGTTATTGACCTTTACATAAACTTAAGACCATAAACCATTCGGGGTGAGAACCTTAGAAATAGAAAGAAAAATATTTGTTATTGGGAACCTTTGCTACGGATACCTACTATCGATTTATATTGAGGCGCTTGTAGAATATAACCATCCCATCCCGAACATGTAACGAACGAGGCCTTACTCTTTAGTAAACTACTGAAGTAGGTATCTACTTTAGTAGTTTTACTGTTATTTTACTACAGTTTTTAGGGTTCCATAGTCAGTAAGGAACTCTTATTTTATTTATTTATTTCCTTTTTTACACAAAAATAGTTTTAACATTTTCTTTATATCCTTAAACCTAACAGATTTATGTGGATGTTGCACATTCCACTTATATGCTAACACTTAACATAGGTAATTAGAAGTTGTTACCAATACAAGGATATTTACTTTGTCAACTAACAAATAATAGAGTAATAAGTAAAAATAATAATATAGTTTCGCCATGTCTTTCTGTCCGCGGCTTAGCTCAAAGACTCTTAGTACTAGAAAATTGTAATTTGGCGTGGGATATTAATCACGCCAAAAAAGTGGTAAAAGAAAATCTAGAATTTTTTTTTGTGTTTAGGTTAGGGTACCTCCCCTACACGTGGGGATGCAATTTTTTTCTTGCATATCCCATAGTGTGGGGTATTAAAGGATAGGTCGTTTAAAAATATCGTGGGTGTGGCAAGACCATTTTTCGATTTATGGATCCGTTAGCGAAATATTAAGCTTTAAAGCGAAAATTTTTGTTAGAGTCAAGTGTCCCCAAAAATGACTGGGCTATATCCCAGCTAAACGGTTGTGGCTGAAAATGTGAAAAAATTCACGGCAATAGTATATACGGCTATAGATGTTGATCTATGTCTACAAATATACAAATTAATCCCACTAAACTAATGATTGAGTGAATAGTATGTAATATGTGGTATATTATATTGCGTGCCTTAATCAGCTTAAGTATTATGTAGGTACTTTACCTATATAATGTTATAATCGTACATCACCAATTCATCATTTATGATATGAGCAACGCTCTTGTCAGTGACAATTCAATACAAATCCGTAAAATTCACACAAATAGAAAACAAAATCCTAATAAGTCCTTTAAGTCCTGTAATCTGTACGTGTACCTAGACAATAAAATAAAATAAGTGCAGATGTTTTCCTTCATCTTCAGTAATGTGCTCAATTGTGCAATTATTACAGTTTTTGAGAGTTACGCGGTTATTATTTAATCTAGAAATAAACATTTTAACGGGTTCTTACCGCGTTTTGGTATATTTGAGTTCCCGATATTTCGGCAGTCATCCCGTGATCATGGCAGTTGTAACACTGCCGAAATATCGGGAACTCAAATATACCAAAACGCGGTAAGAACCCGTTAAAATGTTTATTTGTACAATTATTGATTGGTTTTCATTCAGTGCCATCATGAGTGCGCTGCTATCTCTATTGAAAGGACGTTGGTTCATAATAATCCTTGATTAGAAATTATCTATGCAATAAAATACACTATTATCTACCTGGGTCAAGATTTCAGGAAAATTTACGGGGAAGAACATAGTAGCTATCAATTTCAAATATTATTGATTTTAAACATGTTACAGCTATGTTGTGCTATTTCGAATCAAATTAAAGATTGAAAAAATTGTCTCGGGCGGGACTTGAACCCGCACTTTTCCAAACCGGGGAAATAATTAATTTGATAATAATTGATTTGATTTTTAATTTTTCTTCAATTTGATAGTAGCTATCAGTTACTTAATGGGGGATTGGGGGCTACCACTGAACACAATGTGTAGACTATACAGGGTGTAAAATTAAATGGGACACTTACTCAAAGGGGTGCTACCTAGAAGGTGCTACAGACCATCAAACTGAACAACTTTTAGTATGGGACCAACAATGAAATCGCGAAAAAAATTCCGCTGTCCCATACAAAACTGCAAACAACTCGACTGAAATGTATGGTAGAGCAGATTTTTTTCGCGATTTCGAAATTGGTCCCATTGAGAAAGTTGTTCATTTTATTGGTCTGAAGCACCCCTTCACGGTGGTTTCAGTCGATACAAGCGTTTGACGCACAATACGCGTAGACGGAATTAATAAAAGTAATATTTTATATATGGAAAAATAGTTTAGAAAATCGAGTTGCCGCGTCACAAATAATATTTGCTATTTATAATATAATTACGAAGATATAAAGCATTTAAAATTTAGTGTGAAAAATTTCAAAGCTTTATATTTTCGTAATTATTTTATAAATTGCAAATGTTATTTGTGACGCGGAATCTAGATTTTCTAAACTATTTTTCCATATATACTAAGTAACTTATATTAAGACCGTCTGCGCGTATTGTGCGTCAAAGTTTTGTATAAAATTGACCCCTCTTGCAACCACTTTAAGTAAGTGTCCCATTTAATTTTACACCCTGTAGATGTTTTTTTAGTTTCAATTTGTTTTAAATAAATTGTGTTAGAAACCGGTTCCTCATGAATCCTGATCCAGTGACGTCAAGTAACAATCTATGCGTATAGTGCAAGTACGAATTATCTGCAATTTAATTTTTACCATAGTATATTTTGTTGTGTTAAAAGTAATGCAACTATCGATACGATAAACCGCTACGTACGCACAGATCAGATGCACTCTCTCGTCGTTATTGTACTCTTCTATATTTGAATGAATGAATGAAATATACTTTTATTTACACCAAAACTCAGATACAGCATAGAAAAAGAAATAAAAAACGATAATAGTACAAATAAATTACGGTATTGTCGCTAAAAAGCGATTTCTTCCAGACAACCTGTTTGATGGAACGGGAGACCGATACGATTAGAGGTGGGGTCAAATGCAGGAGCTATAACCGGTAGCCACAGGGTTAAACGAAGATGTGTAAGACGCCTGAAGGAATAAGTCGCCTTTTACGACACATTCGAAGCTGGACACCACACGGAAAGTAAGCAAAAATATAGTACAATGGCAATATATGTAACGATTTCTGGAAAGTGGGTCGTTCGTCCAGGGTTCTTCTTAATATGCTGACTCTTTTTTAAGGGGATGATCAGACCATAAAACTGTACAATTTTTTCTATGGGACCTATATTGAAACCGCAAAAAAAACTGCTGTCCCATACATTTGGTTTGGGTAGGTTTGCAGTGTTGTATGGAAGAGCCGATTTTTTTTTCATGATTTCGATATTGGTGCCATATAGAAAGTTGTTCAGTTTAAAGTGTCAGCATATTAAGAAGGACCCTATATTTCACCCAGTATAACACTAGGCACATCATGTATGGTTTAAGATGAAGTACTTACTTGAATGATTTCTTATGGTAGCTTTGCCTTCGTGACTGTATGCCCAGGAACATGGTCCTGATATCCTGACGCACCTTGGACACGATGTGTTCTGGCAGTATGCTCAACATGAGACGTTCCTGTAGATATATTATACCCATTAGATGTTGATAAAAACATGATTCCATCACTGCACTAATGAAGATTTATAGGTCTAGGATTCTGTACTTATTATATTTGGTAAGTAGAGAACTTTGTTAAGAGTCCTTTTACGGTTCAGTGGCGTCCTCATCTTGATATTAAATATGAAAACCCAAAATGAAAAAGTTTTACTCCAACGTACTACAAAAGCCTAAAAACTATTATTATATTTTACAAAACAACAGTCCTAAACATTTAAGAACATCGAAATAAATACAGGGTTTAAAATTAAATATAATACGTTACCTACTTACGGGGTTGCTTCAGACCATCACACAGAAAAACAACACAAAAAAGTTATAAAAGAATTGTATAAAAATATCTTTGTTGAAAGTTAGAGCTGCACTTTCTAAATTTAGGTTTTCGTGAGTGAGAAATCTTAAATTTTGTGGTGAGGGCACCACTGAACGGTATAATGACTCTTAAGTGTTTAGTCCTTATGAAAACTTAGTAGCTAGTAATCATAATTAATATTAATTTTATTAACCTCTTGGTCCTTGACGAATTTAAGTCGCAGGGTGCTCTCGACACAGGCTCGTCTGTCCAGGAATGATCTCCTGGTAACGATTTCGTTCATCAATCTGAAGTATACGCCCATAACATTGACACCAATGAGATATATTATATCCGATGACACCTGAAACGTGATGAACATCATTATCTGGGTTATAATATTAACTATTAGACTAAGAGATGAGTGTACTTTTTGCAAACATCAGCTGCAAGGCTGATTCAGTGTTTATTAGGTTAACGAATGTTAAGTTCGGACCTTTGAACGGCTGTATCTCCTAAACCGACTGATGAACCATGTCAGTTTTAGTACTGTTCACATAGCTACAGTGCATACTACAACACTATTTATACGACCAGCCTTGCAGCTTTTCGTTAATTTTTTACTGACCTTTAAACGTCTGTAACCCCTAAACCGACTGAAGTTATGCAGGCAGACCTAGTTCATCCCCATCACAGAGATGATCTACACCTCATAAACACTGAATCAGCCTTGCTGCTGATGGTTTCAAAAAGTACACTTATATCTTAGTCTACATCCTACGAATGTAAGTTAATGGCGATGTCTCGAAGTTGTGAGTCAATCAGGCATAAACAGCTGAACGGATTTCGAAGACATTTGGCATATACAGGGTGAAATGCTCCCATAGCAAAAGCTGTTCAGTTTGATGGGTAGACTCTTAGTTTAAAAGGATGCTAATGATATCAATTTCGTCCTGTAGTAGAGTATATTTTGGATTAGCAGCAGGTTGATACCCTTGCTAAGCAGGCGGTATACGACCCTTCGTATACCCCTACTTCTCCTCTGCCATTCCACAGTGAATGCCTATACATATTCAAATGAAAGTCTAACCTAGCTTTCAAAGAGCACTTTGATCAAAGATCTTTAGAAAAGGGTATCTGGTTCAAGACCATTCAACCGGAACCGCTTACAATCCCCTGGATTGACAACTGCCCAATGGCCAGACCTGATATTGTAACAGCTCTGAGGCTTCGCTCCGGTCACATTCCATCCAAAAAGTTTACACACCTGATGGGGATTACCGCATCCCCCAATTATGAAGTCTGTGGGGTAGTTGAGGACGTCTGTGAATATAGTGTAGCATACTTTCTTTTAAGTCCACGCAGACGAAGCCGCGGGCAACAGCTATTTATTCAAACAATTTTTTTTTTTGTTACTCGTCACTCGTCGATGGTTATGAAAACAATTCAACACACAAATTCAGAGGCCGTAAGGCGGTCTGAAAAAACTCTGACACCAGGGCTCTGCCCATACTGAAAACTGTTCGCTCATTATCGATAACTAAATAAACTTATTGGAATTAGCTGTAAGATCATAATTTTGACCTAAGGAAGTCAGATTTTGAGTTTTTTGTCAATACTTCGTATATTATTATTTATTATAGTTTTATCTTCATATAGAATGTAGATGGCTACATTGCAGTTGTTATGGTACATAGTATATGATTTTTTTTGCCGTGTCGAAATTTTCAGGGGTGGTTTAACCATCAAACTGAACAAATTTTACAATGGGGCCACACCTGAAATCGCAAAAAGAATCTGCTGTTCCATACTTAACTACAATGCCTACTCGACTCAAATGTATGTGACAGCAGATTTTTTTTGCCATTTCAGGTTTGCTCCCATTGTAAAAGTCGTTCAGTTTGATGGTCTGAACCACCCCTGAAAATTTAGACACCCTAAAAAATTATGCGGTATAATATTTTTTATTAAGTTGAAAAAATTTTAGGGCGTATTCACATAATGAAACTAAGCCACTTTCGCCATGGAAAAACGAAACAATTTTTTGGACCTCCCGTAGAAAATGATCGTGATCTGTACTTTTGTACGGATGGTCCAACCAATTTTCTCGTTCTTCGATCCATGTTTGGTAGGGAAAGTTGTTAAGGTGGTTGCAGAGGGGAAAATTTTATACAAAACTGTGACGCACAATACGCGTTGACGGTGTTAATATAAGTAACTTTGTATACATGGAAAAATAGTTTAGAAAATCTAGATGCCGCGTCACTAATAACATTTGCAATTTATTAAATAATTACGAAGATATAAAGCTTTGAAATTTTTCATACAAAATTTTAAAAGCTTTATATCTTCGTAATTATATTATAAATAGTAAATGTTATTTGTGACGCGGCAACTAGTTTTATGAACTATTTTTCCATATATAAAATATTACTTTTATTAATTCCGTCTACGCGTATTGTGCTTCAAACTTTTGTATTGACTGAAACCACCTTAAGTGTATTAAGATAATACACCCTTTAAATTTTTCTAGTACTTAATTAAAAAGTAGTGGTGTATAATAGAGGCTAATAATAGTCTATGAAAGTACCTAAACATCTTGAACGTTTCTGAACTCGAGAAACAATTATTTCACCTCATTGTTTTAACTACCTACTTCATTGTAGTCAATAGTTATGATTTAAACGTTGTCAGTCTTCACTCAATGCAGAAAACTGCTCACAAAGGAATACTATTCTCAAAATTCTTTTGTTTTATCATAAGTTGAGTCTAGATATTGATAATTAATTAACCGATACAAATGTAGACATTTGTTATCATGCTAACAAATTGCTTTTTGAATGGTTAATACAATGAATGCTCTATGTTTTGTTATTGATTTTGGCTAATTTTGTTAACTGACTTTTTCGAGTGTTATGCAAAGTTGAAAAATATAGTTTACTAGAATAACTAAAAGCGAGGTTAGAATTCGTTTTAATGTTTTGGGCTAATGTTATGTTACGTAGCATAAGTAAAAGGGTACTGTTGTAAGTATAACAACAAATCATTCTCGATTCTTCTCGGTAGTTTTAACTAACCCATATACTTATAATATGATTCATTAGTTAGACACAAAACCGTAATCAGTGTTAATAACTTCTGAATAGTTGAATAATTATTACGATTAGACATAGATTAGCACTGATTCATTGATAATTATTGTTTATCTATTAAAACAAATAATTTTATGATTTCAAATGGAAAAACCTGTTAATAAAACTAATTCGTGGACACACGGCGACACATCAAGCTATACAAAACCAAAATAAGCTGGCCGCGCGTAGGACGAGTAACGAACGTATAACGTCTCGCGACCAGCTTATAGTGGTTTTGTATAGCTTGATGTGTCGCCGTGTGTATGAGATCTATTTTGATTAAATTTTGTTAGCTTTATTATCATACCTGCGGCCGTAGCATAATGTATGCAATTAGCGCCATATCGCGCTGCCATGCTACGGCGGCGGCGCGGCGGCTGGTAGGTCCAATGTAGTTGTGTATAATACGTAGGTAGAGTTATCTTTGCAAACCTACTGTATCTCTACTAGAACACCACTGTCCTAATTTGAAAAGGGTTAAAAAGAAGATATAACTATAAAAATGAATTTCGAAAATCGAGCTCTGTCGTATAATTACGTTATATTGATATTGTGTTAAAAATAGCTGCTTCAATGAAAATTATGATTTTTTTATTTTTTATTTATTCAATACATTACTTTATAATCGCTCAACGGATCAGCATAGCCATTCAGCGAGGAAATGCGGCCAGCGTTCTGGGTACCCTCCCACAAGGACCGAACCTGCACCACATCCTAGGTTAGTTTAGTTTTAAGTCTCTTTATTTATAATTTTATTTAATGTTACTATTTTATGGATCTTTCGAATAAACTACAAATATTATTATTAAGATTTGAACAATAATTTAAATTATATTTTCTGCAGAATTACTTTATAATCACTATTTATAAATATTAACCGCACTTCAGAAACCACAGGGTTTATATGAAGTGCGATAAATTATTGTATTTTTGTCTTTACAAATTGTTTTTTTTTTTCTTTTTTTAGTTTTCTTGTTTTGCCCCACAAGAGGGCACATCTGATTGACTTTTATTGAATATTCTTTTTAATTGTACCTACATTTTAAGAATCATGCTTGTATATAATATTTTTATTTGTGTATCTATCTATCTTGTAAAATGTAGCGTCCTTACTATCTTTTATGCCTGTTATATTCGCACACGATTATTATTTTTTATGAATAAATACACATAAAAAAATATGAAATATGCCCTAGCGCGCTCTATACAAACGAAGTAAGTTTATATTTCGGATACCAAAAAAAGACAATGCAATTTTTGAAAGTAAGCGCTGCAAGGACTCATAATTCTACATTTTTATAGTGCATCATTAAGTCGGTGTATATCTGAACAAGGTGTATGGCGAGATACTATTTCGCGAAAGGTAATTACTAATTTCAAGTTATGACATTTTTATAGTATAAGTATAAAGGGTGTAACAAAACACCCTAGTAATATTTAAGGGGTGCTTCAGACCATCAAACTGAACAACTTTCACTATGGAGCCAACTTCGAAATCGCGAAATAAAAATCAGCTGTTTCATACAAAACTACAATACCGGCTAAACTCAAATGTATGGGACAGCAGATTTTTTTTCTCGATGTTGGCATAAATAAATCTAAACAACTTACAATTATAAATTATGTTATACAGGGTGTCCCAGAAATGGTGAATCAAACTGCTGTGGGAGGCAGCTTGACTAATGTCCTATCCATAAAAAAAATAAAAAAAAAATAAAACGCACATGACCATAAAAAAAAAAGATTCAAAAAAAAAGATTTCGGTTCAGAAAAAACAATTAAACTAAGTGGTCTGTGCTCGAAGTGCAGACATTTTTTTTGTAAAATGTTAACAATCAATCGAAGCAACCTCTAACAATTAATATTGGCAGTTTGATGATTTTCCCGTTTTTTTGGATATTCTTTTTTTTTATGGTCATGTGCGTTTTATTTTATTTTTTATGGATAGGACATTTGTCAAGCTGCCTCCCATAGCAGTTTGATTCACCATTTCTGGGACACCCTGTATATAAAGGGTGTAACAAAACACCCTAGTAATACTTAAGGAGGTGCATCAAACCATCAAACTGAACAACTTTCACTATGGAGCCAACATTGATCTGCTGCTCAAAAATCAGCTGTCCATACATTTGAGTTTAGCCGGTATTGTAGTTTTGTATGAAACAGCTGATTTTTATTTCGCGATTTCGAAGTTGGCTCCATAGTGAAAGTTGTTCAGTTTGATGGTCTGAAGCACCTCCTTAAGTATTACCAGGGTGTTTTGTTACACCCCGTCTATGAAACATGTTTAATTGTAAGTTGTTTAGATTTATTTATGAGCTTGGATCTTAATTCCAAATTAAATGCTTACTACGAGGTAGCAGCCACTAGTTGACTGCAACGTTTAGCATTTAATTATTCATTAAAGTTGCTACTGTTGGAAAAACTTTTAAAAATAATTCGAACTTTTACCACTACTCCAATTTGAGGATCCGCATCGTAGGTGTAGAATGCAAAGATGAGAACGTACACGACACTAACGACGACGCCCAGGATTATGGCCAAGAAGTTGTTCCTCATTGGCAGAAATATGTAGATAGATAGAAGTGATAACGTCGAGTAAGCTGGTCGGAGAGACATGCCTTCTCTAGAGCTGTATATTGCGACCACAACGTCTGAAAAAAAAGGAATTAAATTGTACTGTGTTCACGGACAAAAATACATATTATTAGGTATAACTATGTCTTTTCCTTATCTCGGGACAAAAGTGTCCCGGACCTTTGGGAGGCATGCGTGGGTCCGACGCCAACACGTAGAGGCCCGTCAGACAATTTGATCAAAATGGTAATGTGACACCATCCAGCGACTATCCCAGTATCTATATTATTATAAAACTGTAACAGGAAGTTTGTCTGTACATTGTAGATATTAACAAAAAAAAAGTTACGATATGGTTTCTTGGTGTCCCTGATTCCATTTCACCAATTTTTGGGATTTTTTGTCTGTCTGTTTGTTTGTGTGTTTGTTTGGGTGTTTGTTTGTTTGAACGAGTATCACGCAAAAACTACTGAACCGATTTTGATGAAACTTTTTTTGTTTGATAGCTTATGATCTGACTTAAAATCTGGTATATGATTTGTGCGGACGAAGTCGCGGGTTAACGCTCGTACACTATATAAGTGCATCTGTTGTTGTAAAGTTCTCTGAGGGGTGCTGACGTGTAAAGAATGTGGGCGCACATTTACTGTAAAGATCGGGTACGTCAGCCACCTGAGAGCACACGAACGCCTCTCAGCTGTAAGTATACAGTTGCTGTAGCCGATAACAGTCATGATGATGATGATGATTGTGAAGTTAAAGACGAATGTTAACTTGAAAAGTGTTTCAAACTTATATAAGTACCCTTTTTCTGTCTTAGCATGTACAGGTCAGTTAACTAAAGCTGGCGCGTTCACAGTACTCACACTTATGCAATTTCACTATACAGGATGTTTAAAAATAAATGATTTTCAAATAATTGATTCATAAGTGTAGACTAGAGTTAGTTTTTAGTAAAATGGGTGCGTTGTAGATAAATAAATACAAACATATGTGTTACTTGTTTTTATTAAAATTATTACATTCGCGTCGATCACACGTGACTGACTGACGCTAACATTTAACATCACGCTGTATTTATAAACAGTAGCAAAAGAAAAACAATAACTGTCCCCTTCACGGTCATAAGATAGACCGCGCGCGAGAGAGACGGGCAGACTTTTCATGATGCGTATGCAGTACGACGTCACGCCGCGCGCTTATTCACAGACACTACACAAGCGCAATGTGTAAATGTGTTGAACGCGCCAGCTTTAGTTAACAGACCTGTATCATCATAGTTACGGAATGTCGAATCGAATTCTGTCTGTAAGTTAGTATTTGCGAGATGGTTCCTTGACATGTTTGCTGGTAATTTGTTAAAACATTTCCAGGCGTTTTAGCTCAAAGCAAGTAAACAGAGTGTCATGCTTAGCTTATGCTACTATAATTCTTAATACTAAGTGTCTACACAAATAGTTATTGTTGCACTATAGGTATAGAACTTTGGTCAAGAATGAAACTGGATACAAACGTCTGTGTACCTTACAGAGCGTTATTTCTACAAGCCAAGCTATTTAATAAGGATTTAAAAAAACAGTTTCTAAAGCCATTTTTGTCTTAGTATTTGCTCCATATCTTGCAGACAGTAATTTTCTCAGAGTTTACATGAAACTGTACATCGATCAAATATAAGAACTACTTCTTATACTTATTCGATGGTGATCGATGGTATATCTACTTAAGTTGGCTTGCACCACAAGGTATTTAGCACTGTAACATGTATATCTAAAACCCCAAGAGTGTGTTCATCGTAGGTCACCCACCACCTCTAAAGCTCATATTTTCCAGCGGTACTCCTCAGGTTGCGGTCTCTGTCATCAGTGTGAAAGACAGAGCGATCACTAAATACGTTTTGTTGCAAGTGTGCATAATAAAATGCTTTGTCGTCTGCCGAAAGTTTTAATTTAATTGGCGTATCAAATAGTTCGAACATCCAAACAGAATCTGCATTCTTAGTTGCCGAAAGCACAGTCAAATAGAAAATGTAAAATAAAATAAACTCACCAGTTGCGACGAGGTCCACAGTGATGACAAAAGTAACAAAAATCGGAAGCCAGAACCATTTCTCTTTGAGAGGATCGTAAAAAGTTTTCCAGAGGAACAAAGTTGGTATTGTTATCCTTAAAATATACATGCCCATTGATAAGTAGGTCGATCGCCATTGCACTTGCTGGAAATACAATTTTGTTGGTTTTTCTTTTTAGAGAATAAAAGCTTTGTTTGATAAGTTTATTTGTGTTTTGCTATATCATTCTAGAAGGCGTTATTTCTAGGGGAACTTTTATTGCTCTATAGACATATTTGCTCTTAGTGGTTTTATTTTGGGATGTTTGTTTATTTTATATAAGTTTGCTTTCAATATAGTATCGTAGTTAGATGCGTTCATTTTAACCCTTTATAAGGCAAGAAATGAGAGGACATAATAAAATAAAGGATTGTCATATGATAATATTGTGGAGAGTATTACTTATTTTTTTATATTTTTTTTACTTTAAAAATAATTATGGTGTCCATTATGTGGACAGACCTTCCTTGTGTTTATGAAAATATACATAGGGATGATAATATTGGAGAGTATTACTTATAATTTTTTTATTAAAAAAAAATTATGGTGTCCATTATGTGGACAGACCTTCCTAGTGTTTATGAAAATCGGCAAAACATGTCAATATCCACGTTCAGTTTTAGTAGTAAATTGTTAGACGACAGAATCTAAAATTCATTCCATTTGCGCATATTATTGAAAACATCCACTGTCCAACATACGGCCAGAGCCGTATAAAGGGTTAAAGCGATGATCAGTCATACCATCAAACTGAATAATCGTAAAAAAATAACAGCTATTTCAGTCACATAAGTCGAGTAGTAGTGCAGTTTTGTATGGAAGAGCAGATATTTTTTGGGCGTTATCCTACTTGGCCCCATAATAGTTTTACTGTTATATTCTTGTATATTCAGTGCCCATAGTGAAAGTTTTTCAGTTTGATGGTCTGATTATCCTTATAAGCATCTAACCAAATATCCTATACCTATTATTTGTATGTAGTCATCATAGGCCTTTACATCTGTTGCAGATGATTTAAGCAGTGTTTTTGGAGAAGCACTTTTTCACATGGCTGTACAGTCCTATACGAGAGCCGCATACACGTCCACAGCCTCTACAACAGAGCTGTACGCCGGTGGATGACGACGGGATTGTGACAGCATTATTCCTTTTGTCAAGTTTCTCTGCCAGGTGTGCGAACCAGGCTTCGTCGTGAGTAGTCCGACCCTCTCTTATTTTCCCTCTCCACCCTCCTCTATTTTCCGCGTGCTCTTCCCAATTTGCGGGGCTGATTCCGATGACTTGAATAATTGAAGCATAAAATACGTACCTCAGAATATGTGCCCACGATCACAAGAACAATGTGTATTGTAGAGAGAATTATTAGCAATGAAATGTAAATGTAAATAAGCGTTTCTTTTAATTTGTCGTCGTATTTTCTATACAATCCTTCCAAATCTTTTTGGTCAAATTGATCCTGAAACAGAAAAATGTTTACTATGATAAAGTAGGAATTGTAGAAGTAGGTATAGGGTACGAGTTATTCACATGTTAATTGTACCTCATGCAATGCATAATTTGGTATTAAAAAAAAAAAGTTCATCTGGAATCAGTAGAAATGTTGCGTCTAGAGTTATTAGTTCTTTTAATTTAAGACTCTTTTTTGTCTCAGTAGTTTGGAACCTATACCCATTCACCATCGTCCCACTAGAGGGCCTGTCCTGTGCCTACCCTAAGGGAGGATGTATGGGCGTCAGTCCACCACGCTTGTCCAATGCAGATTGGTATAGACTTGACGATCATCATCATTGACGTTCCGTTCCGTTCCGTTCCGTTCCGTTACGCATACGTACGCATAAATATTCCTATTATTCATACCTACCGCTACCTTACTAGAATTAAGGCACAGTATAAGAAAGAGTATCTATTACTACATACAGTACGGACACTCCCATCCTCCCACCAACTTTTAACCTCGCCCCGTCTATCGCCCTCTGGTTACCCGGCAGTTACCTAAGAAGAACACTTAAGGTTCAATTTCTTTGGTTCCGCATGTGCTGACGTCGTCTTGTCAATTTAAATTTTTTGTATGCAGTGTCCGGGTACTAGTATTTATTCTGTGCTAGAGTTACAAGTCCATCCGTAAGAATTGTTATTCACATGTACACACGGCGACACGTCAAGCTATACAAAACCAATATAAGCTGCTCGCGTGACGTTATACATTACTCTTCCTACGCGCGGTCAGTTTATTTTGGTTTTGTATAGCTTGATGTGTCGCCGTGTGTACATTGACAGGTACATTATATTGTTGTAAATTCGACAGGTTGACGGGACGCTAGAAAATGTTGAACTACAGTTAATGAAAAATATGTCAGTGCTATCAAACTCAACGCAAATAAAAACCTTTAGAAACTCTGAAAAGTCAGTTCGAACTAAAGTGGCTCAAAGTGAATTTCAGAGCTTTGAATTTTGAATTTAGTTTTAAATTGGGTGGTATGTGATTGATGAAACATATTGTGAACCTTTGTCACTGACTCCAGCGGGTATGAACGCACGTTCATTGAAGAGTCTGCAACTTTTTCTAAAGGCAAATGGATATTGATTTCAAAAAAGAAAACATGGATTTGATAACAGTCAAATTCCCGTTTCAGGCACTGCAACCAACGGAGTATAGAGTAGGTTTTAGTGTGGTAAAAACGTTTTCCCTTTTATATGGAGACTGTTAGTTTTACAGTCCTTTTAAAAAATGGGTCACTGGGTACTTAATTTTCTTTAAACTTAATTTATTTTTTAAGTATTCACTAGTTCAAGTAACATAAGATATGACACGAACGACTGTATTGATTTCATTTCTAAATAATTTTTTTAACTTATTTAATTTTTACAGAAAGATCATGATCATGATCAAAAATACATAATTTCTATCCAGATCTTCATAAGGAGTTTAGCGGGAGATCCATAGGTTGCTGCTGCGTGACGTTAATGATCACACACTAATTACAGTGAAAATAGAAGTACGTACAGTTACATGGCTTTGTTAAATTTTTAACTACCTACAAGAAAACATTATTTAAAAAAGTTTATTTAAGCCGCTATCAATCTTCTTCTATTGAAAAACAACCATTATCTGAAAAGGGCTAACCACCTAACGAATCTAAACCAAACCTAAGACCTAACTAACCAATGCCATAAGGGTGCCTACGGCATCGATGGCGCGCTAAAACTGAAAAAAGTGCTAGATTCCAAAATTTTCGGGGTTTAAAAAAGCGCTAGATTCGGCGCTAAATTCGTATGACATAAAAAGGCCTTGTAAGTTCTCTAAATCATCTTATCAGCTTGTCTAAAACCCATTCTTAAGTCTATTTAAGTCAGTCAATTCGTAGGTCCCTTGTAAAATTAATGATAACACTTCAGATATAAGCGTTCTTATTTGAATCTCCCGAACACTGCACACTCTATGAACATGTTTTTACTACAATGTCCTATCAATATTTATTATATTCTAATAAAAAAAACACAAAATATAGCATATTCAAACACAAATAATGTTGCTTTATTAAAAGTTAAAAAAAGTGCTAGATTCTCCACTTGGCGCTAAATTCTGAGAAACGGTGCTTAACATGCCAAAAATGCGCTAGATCTAGCGCCGAAAGCGCTAAGGTGGCAGCACTGCAACAAAGGCTTAGTGATATTGAAATAACTTACCCTCAAATACTTCCAATTCCATTGGTTTCCACTAGTTTGCTCAACTTCTTGTGTCCTGAAATCGTGCAGCGATGACAACGCGCTGGTGGCTCGCCCCGTGTTCATGGAATATCTGGCCAGGAGTTCCAGGGCCCCCACCTGGAGCACCACGGAGCCAGTAGTCCGGGACAAGTCGGGGTCCTGAAGACAGCAAGAAAATGAAGAAATTATGTAATTTCTTCTTTATATATAAATTTAAAAAAGCAGCAGAGTATAATACACCTACTGGTAATACAACAAAGAGTTTTTGTGATAAATCAATGTCTACGTTTAAATTTTTTATTAAAATAATAATTTCAGTGAGGTTTGTTTTAGATTTTCTTTTATATTTTGTATAAATACACTGTGAATACTTCTTTCTTCTCCTAAAACACCGACGTAATATAAGCGACATTTGCTACTTCATAAAATTCTAATGGATCCATTGACAGCCCCGATCTAGTCTCTAAAATACATCTTCGTACCAATCAGTTAGGCCTTAGGCAACATCCCTTGTTACATGTTCCCCTTTCTAAAAAGAACTATAGACAAAATGCATTCTTACTGCGCTGCGCTAATAGCTTTAATAGTGTCTCGGTTGATCTTGACTTTGATTTGTTTTGCGCAAGCACGACCTCAGTTAAACGAGTGCTTACTGAAAAATACCTACCTAGGTTAATGAGTTAGCAGCTCACTCGGCACCTCTTTACGTTTTTTCTTTTGTGGATGGTTTGAAGTACCAGCAAACTTGGAGCTTTTTCTAATGTAACTTTTTATTACATTTATTGATTATAAATTTGTATTTTCACACACAAGTATGTAAAACGAATGATATTTATCTGTGGAATTTTTTAGTTGGCAGTGCTGTTTTATAAAAATGTTGATACCCTACTATCCTGTAATTAGTCCGTAAATTTTCCTAAAATGAATAAAATAAAATAAAATACATTTTTAGATTTAGTTTAGTAGGGAGGTGCTTTGCCTTCAGTCTATTACGCGAACTTTATGTAAGTTACATATGTTTATTGGCAATAAAGAACTTCCAATACCTATCTAAGACATTTTGTTGTAAAAAAATGTGTTCTGAGTTTATTTTATACCGGCTGTGATATTAAATGGGGCACTTACTTAAAGGGGTGCTTCAGACCATCAAAATGAACAACTTTTACTACAGGACTAACACTGAAATCGCGAAAAAAAATCCGCTGTCCTAAAAAACTGCAAACATAACTCGTCTGAAATCTATGGGGAAGCAGATTTTTTTTGAGATTTTGATATTGGTCTCATAGAGAAAGTTGTTCAGTTTGATGATATGAAGCACTCCTTTAAGTAAGTGTCCCATTTAATTTTACACCCTGTATTGTATTGGGATCATAGTTATTATTAGAAATTTTAAGATTTGTATTGGTACTAGATTAGGTTTATATCATGTTAAAAGAAAAAAAATTTGGGTTCCGAAGTCAACAAGGTTTACGTCCATCCATCTGTTTGTCCGCGGCTTATAGCTCAGAGACGCTTATAGTTACTAGAAAGCTGTAATTTTGCATGGGTATACATATTATATTAATCACGACGACAAAGTGGTAAAATAAAATCTTGAAAAATATTTTTTTAGGGTACCTACACGTGAAGTGGGGTTAATTTTTTTTTGTCGTCTATCCCATGGTCTATCATTGGATAGGTTTTTAAGAATATTGTGGGTTTGAGAAAACCATTTTTCGATAAAGGGATCCGTTAGCGAAATATTATGCTTAAATTAAGCAAATTTTTGTTAGAGTCAAGTGTGCCGTTCTGTGAAAAAAATCATGGCTATAGTATACATATAATATAACGAAATTAAACGGAAAACTATCACCGCTAAGTAGGCTTTACAAGTTTACGAGTAATAGTCGATCAACTTAAAAAATGTACTTTTTAGACTTTACGCTAAACCGTAGTATAAATAAAACAAAAAGCCCCTTCTAAATCCGTATATTGTGACGGGCAACTACGGAACCCTAGCCTGCGCATGGCCCGACATGCACTTGGCAGGTTTTTTTTACTTGTTGTACTCCCAGTGTTCAATATAGATTCAATATGCAATAAACAATATTTGTATTATGTAAATGCCTTACAAAATTAATGAAAAATGAACTTTGATGTAACTCAATAACCCGATAGCTCATTTGTTAGTAAACCTGTCAGCTTGCTGCACCGATAATCACAATAATTATTCATTCATAAATAGTCAGAAATTGATATAAGAAAACGATAGAAAATACTTATCTGTTGACATACCCAAATGTTAGTAATATCCACTAGAAGCAAACTAGAAGTCATCTTTATTGATCAATCCAAATGATAACCTTATCTATGAAACAGCATACTTTATGAGTATGTATCGCAAGTATGTAGTGATATTGGTTTGTGTAACCCTAAACTTAATTAGAAGCAGTTTGATCTGTTTATTACCATTTATTATTTTATATTATAGCCTCAGAGATACGGAAGTCTTGTTTAAAAAATCGTCCCTTAGAATACATATAGTTGGTGGTATTCGTCAAACCAAGTCGGAGAACTAATATAAATTAAATTAAATATGACATTCTGGCAGCAAGTTGACCAGTAACTTGCCTCTATCAAACTTCGATCAAGGTAAAATTAATGGATAGGCTAAGGCCTATTTCGAACCAGAAAAATGTGGCAAAACAAATGATAGTTTTACTTCAAATATGTACCGAGATGACAGACCAAGTATGCCGGTTTGTATGGACCAAGTGTACTAGTTGTGCGCTTCAACTTAACGCGCTTTGGGCCTATCCATTAATTTTACTTTGATCTAAGCTACCACATAGGTATTGGGCCCGCTAAGGTTCTCGCGGAATTTTGCCTACACTCTTTTCACCCTTATTCATATGGAGTCCTTTGCCCTGCAGTGAAATTCTAAAGGCTATATAATTGATTCATTAATTTATTATTTATTGAAATGTAACCTATGTATGTTTCCATGTAGTACGTATACAGCCCGCTGTTTCTACAATGCCATTGTTACAATAAATAATATTCCCGTGACAAAAAACATTAGATTTGGAGAACGCTGCCTGATAAGCCGATAAAGTAAACCTAATATTTTGTAATACAGTTTTTGAGAGTTACACAGTTATTATTTAATCTAGAAATAAACATACTCAAACTCAAAAACACAAACTCAACTTAAACCAACGGGAACTCAAATATACCAAAACGCGGTAAGAATCCGTTAAAATATTTATTTCTAGATCTAATATTTTGTGTCATTTAAGTTTTCTTTTATCATTATTTTGTTATTAATCTATTGATTTCAATCGGTATTTCCAAGTTAATGAATAACAATTATAATCTTAAATCTTATCTTAACATCTAAGAAACTTACCATGTTTTCAAGCAATGTATTTTCTATCAACTCATAACAATCATTAAAACAACAAAGTCACTACACAAGTTTGTACTAAAAGCACTTCATAAAAACACGACTTTTCCTTTGAAAACTTTTCAAGAACACGAATGTCACGCCTTTTTCACTATCGACAGCCGAAATAACAATAACGTCCGACCTTTTTCATAAAACACTGATGAATGGAAGTAATTTAGTTATTCTATGGACATGATTAATTTCCGATATATGCGGCCACTTGAGATAATGATTGATAATTGTATTATGTGTGTGTTTCAATCGTTGAGGCTTAACGTCAAACATTTAGAGATTATAATGGCTTGACATAGTGCGTTGATTTTGTATGTAGCTATCACGGAAGTTCATAGTGATAAATTCAAGAATGTTTAAATTTTTGTTTTGGCTACTATATGTGACTTAGTTTTTTTGCAAAATAGATATTGGATGGATTGGCAATGTTGATTTGTATAAAACATGTGAGTATACAGGGTCGTTATTATTATACTGACGGTTCATTAGGGGATGGACAAACCAAGCACGTATCCAGAGTTTGGGTTCGGGGGACATTTTCGGGGAGGGAGGGAGGGAGGTTGGAAAATACCCCCCCGTATTTTCATTGAAAAACGATGAACATGCAAATATTCTGATTTCGGAGGAATCCCACCTATGCATCCCCTTGATACGTGCTTGGATCAAACTAAATAACGTTATAATATACAGAGTGTAAAATTTAATGGGACACTTACTTAAAGGGGTGCTTCAGACCATCAAACTGAACAACTTTTACTTTGGGACCAACACTGAAATCGCGAAAAAAAATCAACTGCAAACATAACTGGACTGAAACGTATGACAGCAGATTTTTTTTTCGCGATATCGATATTGGACCCATAGAAAAAAGTTCAGTTTGATGGTCGTTAAGTAAGTGTTCCATTTAATTTTACACCCTGTATAAGAATAAAACAATGACGCGTACCTAGGTACTTCAAAAACCTACTTCAAAAAGGGCCAAAAAATCAGCTATCTATACTATATAAATGTTTACGCCTAGGCAGTTGGGCATAGGCGTAAAAAAATACATGTGTACTTTTGCAGTTTTTTCACAATAATCACAAAACAACGTTTGTGTCACTAACGTGTTGTATAATCGAGAAGTTGTTAAAATTTAAAAAAAGTTTTAGATCTCTTTATCGGAATAGGTAGTGTTTTTAAATTATTTTAAGTTACTCATTCAATATCTACATTGCTTAATAACGATGAGTTAAATTTTTGATCAGATCTTTTACGAATTTCTAATCAAGACTTAAGATAAAGTTTGGGTACTCACATGGGTATAAAAAAAATGATTTTTATAATAACGATTTTTAAACAACGGTAGCTTTCACTAA
Source organism: Agonopterix arenella (assembly GCA_927399405.1). Classification (NCBI taxonomy): domain Eukaryota; kingdom Metazoa; phylum Arthropoda; class Insecta; order Lepidoptera; family Depressariidae; genus Agonopterix; species Agonopterix arenella. The sequence continues at coordinate 7,710,887 of OV656691.1, forward strand.
CAAGTTTTGAGTCTTGGGTACATGGGTAGTACCAAGACAGAGATACCGAAAAACGGCTGATAGCCAATTAAAAAAAAACAACATAGAACAGCTGTTATTTTTAAAGTAAACTGATTTTATGAAGCACGAATTCCACGTACAATAAATAATTACCTTTCATTACCGATTTCACCATAAAAGATCATTTTGATGCAAACCCTTTTTGCTTGATTCCTACCCTTAAACCATTAACTTACCTTACTATTCACTATGTACCTTCTAGACATAGTTTTATTTTTAAAATTCTTTCTACATTTTAACACTATTCCTTTCACAGTACTGCGTTCTTTCAGACAAGAACGTTTGCTCTAACTGGAGACAGACGTAACTGAACAATTTCGCACATAAAGTGCGATGTTTGACGTATTCACAAGTACAGAACAGCTATTTCATGATGTTGACTGAAAAGGTTAGTAGGTACCTGATAGTTGTAAATCGTAGGAATTTAAACATTGTTATTCTGTAAATGGTTATATTTTATTTACAAATGAACATTGGGTGTATATTTAGTTGAAATGGTAGACTTAGCAATGTGTTAGACACATTGCTAAGTCTACCGTTTCATTCAGTACATTTATTATATCAATCGTTGCGGACCCAGTGTTGGGCAAAGGCCTCTCACTCCTTCCCTCCGTTCTCCCAATACATCCCATGTTTTGCGTTTTTGACAGGCTGGTTCTTTAAGAAGCGATCGATTTTATTCTGCCACCTTCTAGATCAGCCTCAACGCTGGTTTTGTTTGCATGCTCAAGGGTCCGCATGGCGAAGCATGCCTCACTCCCTCTCCCTCTTATTAGTGAGAGAAGGCCCAATGCCCTGCAGTGAGATTATATAGGCTATTATGACTAAACTTAGTTACTGATTGGCCAGAAACAGAACTAACACGCAAGCAGATTTGATATTAATTTTATATTTATACTTTAAGTAGGTACTACGTTATACTTTAAAGAAAATTATAGTTCTTGTTAGTCAATTTGTATCAGTCTTTTGAATCTTTGAACAAATCCTAAATCATACGCTATTCAAACGCAATGTGTCGGTCCAAAATCGGTTCAAAATATTAATTTTCGATTGTAGAGATAATTTTATTATTTACAGTTACCTCTCTAATTGGCAATCAGATTTATTGTTTGAACTAAATTATCTTTTGAATTTTAGGCTATATCAATAACATAACTGTTATTTGGTAATACTATTAATAAGCTAGTTTAGATCAACATTAAAATAAAATGTTTCTGGCCGCATCTTCTCTCAACGAAACACCTTCCGACGCGGTGGTAGACTCAAAAAATGACGTCAAAATGCTATCTATGTGATATTATTTTGAATAAAAAATTGTTGAATTGAATTTTGAATGTAAACGATTCTTATAACCTAAATCTATTATTCCATATAGATGACGCACGGAAAACGATTTACTGTTTGAATAAAAAATAGAAATTACCAATGGGAATGTAAAAAGAAATACATTTGTAGAAAGCATCATCATCATCAGCCTATAAACGTCCCACTGTAGGGCGCAGGCCTACCCTCAGGTAGGGTGTGTGTATGGGCATTAGTCCACCACGCGTGCTCAATGCGGATTAGTAGACTTCACATACACATCAGAATTTCTTCTTCGGTGTATGCAGGTCTCCTCACGATGTTTTCCTTCACCGTTTGAGAGCAGTCGGTATTACGTACATAAGTTAGAAAAACTCATGGGTACATACATGGCATGTTGTCCATGCGGATTCGAATCCGGACCCCCATAATTAGGTGTCCATACCTCTCCGAAATGCGCCACAGACGCTCTAACGCACCGACGATTTGTAGAAATATAAACCAGAAAATAATAATTATTTTATTAATATCTACCTAACAAAAAACAGTAAAAACAATAGCCCTAATTGCATTCCCCTACAGATAAACAAAATTGCATACAGTGCCACAAGATTCAACATTAGATAAATAATTGTTTCAGAAAAACAACAGAAGGGACTCCCGTGAGAACTCGCTTACAAATTATAGAGCTCCTTCTAATTGGCTTTGAAAATGAACTCATTTCCTTCGACACTACTTAGAGTCAGTCATTGTTCACGTATGGTCACAGTTCATCAAATTACTAGGAATTGCGGGTGGACGCTAATGTATGAATATTGCCTGAGACGTTTCTAAAATTTAACCAAATTTACTACGTTGCGTACCTTATTCGGATCATTTTGATACCGTGTACGTGATGATACTAAATAATTTATGTTATGTTATGATATGGTATGAATGAAACATAGTTATTATAAAATAGGATACATAATATTTAAAAGAACATTTATCAAAAAAAAGTACAAAATTATAATAAAAACAATGTCTTTTAAATTCGAATTTAAGAACATTAATTTGTTTTATTAGAGTTGCTGTTAAGCCGGTATGATTCGCAATTGGGCTTGACCGACTCCAATAAAGCAAATTAGGTACCGTACTTATAGACACGAATTTCAAAGGCATTGTTTATATTATTATGTTGTACTTTTTTAGGGTTCCGTAGTCAACAAGGAATCCTTATAGTTTCGCCATGCCATTTTTCAATTTAGGGATCCGTTAGCGAAATATTAAGCTTTAATGTAAGCCGGCTAAACGGTTGTTTCTGGGTATGTGAAAAAATTCATGGTAGTAGTATAATAAAGAAATTAAAAGCAAAACTATCACCGCTAAGTAGGCTTTAAAAATTTACGAGTAATAGTCGGCCAACTTATAAAATGTACTTTTTAGACTTTATTAGACGTTAAATCGTAGTATAAAACCAAAAGCCCCCATCTAATGTTTATTACGATTGTTGTAATCATTGTAGACTATGTTTTTAAGAACGAGTACGTGGCGCCCTCTTATGAATTTCGTGCGATTCTAAGCACTAAAGCTATGTCTCTTTACTTACCTCAACATGACACCAGGGTGCGTCTGTACTGTATGACATATCTTTCAGTATAGTTATGAAGTACTAGATACTTTTTCTTGTACTGTGGAGTACTGTGGTATAATTTCATGTTCAAATCCTGTTTTACGCGTAGAGTATATGTGGAAATAGTATATAGGCGTAAAGTAGACGGATGATAAATAATACCATTATTTATGTAACAACATTTTTCTAACCTTTTCATTAAAAAAAACAAACTCTCGACCATAACTCCAGTATAGGGTGGTCAAAAGCCTTGTTTCAACTACCAAATATCAGTTTAAGCTTGTTTTCAATAATGTTTAATGTTTTCCAATTCCATAACAAAATATATTTTATTTGTATTTCGCAGACTTACAAGCTAGACGCGTAGTATTTCTTTTTTTTTTGCGTATTTTTTTGGTCGTAAGTATAACATTTTCTTTTTCATCCCAGTTCTCAGAAGAACTGCTATACCTAATTATATTAAACGAGGTCTAATAAACTTAATGAAAGTATACCTACAGTTTTTTGACAACGTATTCTCATATTAAGGTGGTTTCAGTCCATACAAAAGTTTGACGCACAATACGCGTAGATGGAATTAATAAAAATAATATTTCATATATGGAAAAATATATTAGATAATCTAGTTGCCGCGTCACAAATAACATTTGCAATTTATAATATAATTACGAAGATATAAAGCTTTTAAAATTTTGTATGACAAATTTCAAAGCTTAATATCTTCGTAATAATTTTATAAATTGCAAATGTTATTTGTGACGCGGCATCTAAATTTTCTAAACTATTTTTCCATATATACAAAGTTACTTATATTAATACCGTCTACGCGTATTGTTCGTCAAAGTTTTGTATAAAATTGACCCCTCTGCCCACCCACCTTAAGCAAATTGACCCACCTCAAGGCAAAATAAAAAGAAAAGTATTACGTGGTATTACCATTTATCATTTCAACCATAGATTTCAACGTTATACAATTTCTTACCTAGTACATATTTTGTTTGAATAAAAAGAAACATATTTCAAAGCACCAAAAGGCTTGGAATATTCGATTGGAATCCTTAGAGATAAACGTAATGTTGATAATTTATAAATAATAAATAAATAAATATCTTGGACATTGTCACACAAATTATCTAGTCACATTTAAAGTACCTGGACTTGTATTATGATGACTAGACAACGATATAGAATACATATATAGATACAAACATCCATGACTCGGGTACAAATATTTATATCTATCTATCTATCTATACTATTATAAAACTGTAACAGAAGTTTGTCTGTACATTGAAGATATTAACAAAAAATAAGTTACGATATGGTTTTTAGGTGTCCCTGATTCCATTTCACCAATTTTTGGATTTTTTGTCTGTCTGTTTGTTTGTGTGTTTGTTTGTTTGTTTGTTTGAACGAGTATCACGCAAAAACTACTGAACCGATTTTGATGAAACTTTTTTTGTTTGATAGCTAATGATCTGACTTAAAATCTGTTATATAATTTGTGCGGACGAAGTCGCGGGTTAACGCTCGTTCATCATATAAATATTTGTCCCTTACGGGATTCGAACCCGCGACCCTCGGTATCAAATCGACATTGTGTTTTTGATAGATCTTGGTGATTCTGCTTCTTAATATTTAGTTAATCAATTTTAGACAATGGAAATGATTATCAGAGAGCACCTTTAAAGCGCCTTTCTGATTCTTTTATAATGCGCACAGCCAAGGAGTGGAATGCCCTGCCTGCGTCAGTGTTTCCGAGCGCTTACAACCCGAATCACTTTAAAGTACGAGTGAATAGGCTTCTTCTGGGTTAGCTCGCTACATCTTCGACCCCATCATTGTCCTAAGGACTGGACTGAGGTCAAGAGCAAACCCATTTTTAATAATAAAAAAAAAACACAATATCAAGACAGTCATAAATGAGTTACCGATTTTTCCATATAATCGGAAGCTTTTAAATGATGATGATGATGAATGATGTATTGTAAACTACATGATTCAATCGGTATCAAATTGACATGTTTTTTTTATAGTTCTTGGTGATTCTGCTTCTAAATATTTAGTTAATCAATTTCAGAAAATGGAAATGATTATCAGAGAACACATATCAGAACAGTCATAAATGCGTTACCGATTTTTCCATATCGTAACTGATGTGTGTCTTATTGTCAACTACCTGATACAATCGGTACCAAATTGACATTGTGTTTTTGGCAGCTATCAGCGATTGCTCCTTAATATTTAGTATATTTTAGACGACGAATATGATGATCACACAAGTTGCACATTATGTTGTAAATACCTATACCTACTCAAATAAATGAATTACGGTACGAAAAAAACCAAATTCATCAAAAAAGTTATATTATTGGTACAAAATTAAAAACTACCTAGTTACCGATTTTGTTAACGATATAAACGGAAACTTACACAATATGTACGCTGCTGGGGTCTTATTGTATAACTACCCAATTCAATAGGTATTAGTTTTTTTGCAGTTCTTAGCGATTTAGAAAGTTAATTCATTTCAGACCATGGATATAATAATTACAGAAACAAATTATAACTTATAAATTACCTAGCCATAGCGAAAGATATAATCGAAAACTTCCATCTATTCCATCTTCCAACTATTATAAAACTGTAACAGCATGTTTGTCTGTACATTGAAGATATTAACAAAAAAAAGTTACGATATGGTTTTTAGGTATCCCTGATTCCATAGCATCAATTTTTGGATTTTTTGTCTGTGTGTTTGTTTGTTTGAACGAGCATCACGCAAAAACTACTACCGATTTTGATGAAACTTTTTTTGTTTGATAGCTTATGATCTGACTTAAAATCTGGTATATAATTTGTGCGGACAGAGTCGCGGGTTAACGCTCGTAATAAATAAAAACGGATCCATTAAACATTTCAGGAACTTTATTTTAGGTCGTTGTCGTTTCCACATTTAGGTCGTCCCTTCGTAAGCAAGGTTATAATTTTTCGCAAATCCAATAACCTCCTAAGACACAGACTGCCTTCTATTTTAATATCAATAAACTCGTCCCAGCAGCGGCCTCGACCTTTCCAGACAGGCCGTTGACATACTAGACGACACGGCACTACATCGGTGGGGGAGGCATTAGTGGGAAAGTTATCCAACCATCCTCTACCAGCCTTCATCCCTCGTATTGTTGTGTCTAGTTTTTAGTACCCACATTAAAACCCAGTGTGTGAATGCTTTTTTTGTGAGAAATTCTTAGTTGTTCTAAGAGATGACATAGAAAACACATTTTTTAAATTTATAAGAATGGACGGACGAAATTCAACAGATATTTTTGATACATAATTATTCAAAACAATGAAACCAATTTTGATCGAATTTTCATGTATTTATCAGTTATATAACGGCCCGGTAGCACAGTCTGTAGTGAACCTGCCTGCTGTGCCGAGTGTCGCGGGTTCGAATCCCGTAAGGGACAAATGTTTATATGACGAATATGAATATTTGTACCCGAGTCATGGATGTTTGTATCTATATATGTATTCTATATCGTTGTCTTGTCATCAGAATACAAGTCCAGGTACTTTAAATGTGACTAGATAATTTGTATGACAATGTCCAAGATATTTATTTATTTATCAAAATACAGGTTATTTACCAGGCTTCTGCTTATTTCAATAGCGTCATTTTACGGAATGTAAAATTAAATGATTTACATATTATGTTGGGGGTACTTCAGTCCATCAAACTAAACAACTTCCAATATGTGGCTCCATTTGTACCCTTAAAAAAAAATATTCCATAAAATCAATGGCTACTCGATCCAAATGTATGCAACTGCAGATTTATTCAATGTTTGATTTTCTGTTATGTTACCCCTAAAAGACGTAACATTACAACAACAGCAACACTGTAAGTTCTATAATAAAGTTATGGTCGTGTTCATTTCCAATTTAACTTTGTGATGGTACCAACTACCAATCATGCAATGGTTATTTGTTAGCGAATCTGACGACGATTTGTAAATTACTGTTCATTTTAACTTTGATAAGCTAAAAGTTATATACTTTTATCAGTGTAATTAAATTATTAGTATATCATGTAAATCATTTTTTTATAATATTTGTGCCTTCAAAAGATAAGTTATTCAACAGATATTTAACGTTTAAAAATACAAGATGTAGCGTTAGAGTAAAAAAGATATGTTTTTAAAACTTTCTATTTAACTTGTTTCAGCCTATAATCCTCTCACTTCTGGGCAAAAAAGGTCCCCCTCCCACCTCCCCTTTATCTTTTCATTCGTTCCTGTTGTAGGCAATCTTTGTTTACAATTTTTTTTTGTTTTATCGATAAAGAAACACTCAGTGATTTCAAGTAGTGATGTGCGTAATCGATTAATCGATTATAATGATAATCGGTTGCAATCGATCATCTTTTATAATCCATCAATTATAAGCGATTTTTCAGTCCCGTCAGTCTCTAGTTAAGCTGAGGTAAGTAACCTTATATGGGAACTCCCGAAATATTATTTATAATAATTAGTCTGTCTGTCTGTCACAATCATCTTTTTTAATCGTACCTAACGTATAAGAAAAATATGATGAACGCATAAAATTGTCCTAAAAATATGAAATACCTAAATAAATCTTAATCAGTAATTTAACAAACCAACTTGTATCTTTTTTATTTCCTATTTTTATTGAGTTTGCCTAGACATGAGACTCACCTAAATGAGATGATGAGATTTTCGATGCATTTTCACTATTTTTTTATTCCCATTTCAATAATCGAGTAAAATCGATTAATGATCGATCACGAATATTTTCATAATCGATTCATCGATTAGCAAAATAATCGAATCGGCACATCACTGATTTCGAGTTCGATCTAAAATGTAGAGTACTTACGTTTTGCTACGTAGAAGTAAAAGACATCAACGAACGCAAGCGTTAGCAAGACTGTTTTACCTGTGCTACTTTGGGTGAAGTCATCGATAAACAGTTGAACCACATATATTTGATGAAAAACTGTAAAAATTCAATTTCATCTGCTCTATAATGTTGAATAAAATTCTGTAAACTCATAAAATGGCGAAAATGACTGCGTTGACGAGCGAAACGATTTTATACTGTTCCTGGTTAATTGCAATAAAAATGAGACAGCTGGACGTTTTTAATGTAATTCTGTATGTACAATTCGATCAAATTACAACCAGTTTTACATTTTCGAGCGTTACATTTAAATTGAACTGTTAAATACATCGGCTGGTAATGTTTCTTTGAATACTCATGAGGTTAAATTATGGATATAATCATCTTTTTTTTAATACTCCAGAGGTTCAATTGTGGATAAGTAGAGCTTAGACTATGTTTCTGAGCTAAGTGGTTTGTGCTCAGCTTTTTCATCCTTTTTTGGTTTACGGATTTAATCTGACATTTTTTTAAGGGGATGATCAGACCATAAAACTGAACAATTTATCTATGGGACCAACATCGAAATCGCGAAAAAAAATCAGCGGTCTCGTACATTTGTTTCGAGTTGGTTTGCAATTTTGTATGCAACTGCTTATTTTTTTCACGATGGTCTGATCATCCCCTTAAAAAAGTGTCAGCATATTGAGAAGATATATACAGGGTGGAAAAAAAGACCGTGGTTGGAGGGAAAGTACCCTTATTATTTATGATGGCAAATTTTACTGAAAGGAAACATTCCTTTATTTTCAAATTTAATTAAAACTGCATTTAAAGATTTTTGAAAAATCATCTGCTTGAGCCGGGAATCGAACCGTTGAAACGTGAAAAAAAAACATCCTGTATTTTATTTATGATACCAACCGAAAGAGTCATTCATAAGGATCAATTTCTTTTAAACAACATAGTATCTTAAATTAATGAAAGACCAAGAAAAAATGATTTTTTTATTGTTAAACTTACTATCTAAAGTAAATCTTTAGTTTACTCTGTTTATATGTATACTTCAAGTGTTTTTTATTATGTCATTAAGTTTATATATATTTGTTTACTTATATCGTACCATATTAAATCGTCTTAGAAGTTTATAGATTTGAATCCATTTTTATTTCAAAATTTGGTCATAATTTTCTTTTGCACCATTTATGTAGACCATTTTTATGAAAACCTCCTCCTTTTTTGAAGTCGGTTAAAAAAGTTTTTTTTATCGCCACATGTATATAACAATTAAAAAAATACACGTTGATTTAATCTTTTTGACCCACTTCAAACAAAAAGGAGGAAGTTCTATGTTTATTAGCAAACAATAAACAAATATATACACAGACAAATATATAGATCAGTGTACACACGGCGATATATCATGCTATTCAAAACCAACATAAGCTGGCCGCGCGACGTTATACTTTACTCAACCTACGTGCGGCTAGCTTATTTTGGTTTTGTCTAGCTTGATGTGTCGCCGTGTGTACGTTGATACACAGTTTTTGTATAATGTTGTTGTCGGTCTATAATTTAGGTACCTACAGCATCAATAAATTAAGGTACCTTATGCTTTTGATAATTAGAAGACATAAGCATCTACTTCGTCATTCATATGGTACTCATCAATAATGAGGTCTTTTATAAAATCCATCCAATTTATACTAAAATAGAATTAACAAAAAACCTCTCATAAAAGTAATTCAATTACTGTACCCAAAAGTGTTTAGGGAGCCAGCAAAAACAGCTTTTGACGGCTTCGGAGCTTATGTGAAAATTTATAGAAAATTGCATGGAGCACGAGTTGCGCTCGAAGGGTGCGCGGGAAGCTCGGGGGGTGTATATTTAGAAAAGCTTGACTACTGAGGAGCAGTCTACGCTCGGCGCTCGAGCGGAGTGTACGTATTCCTGTCTTCCCTTCCCACTCTCGTATCCCACACCGACTCGTAATCAACATAAATGAAAATTAATTAATACAGCGTGTTTTGTGCCCCGAACTGGATTGGGACGTGTCCTGTGCTTTCCGTGTGAACGTTTTCAGTGACATTATATTTTTTATTAAATGACTATGCGAATGGACTTGTTATAATTTACATTGTGTGGACTATAAGGTATGTTTTAGTTATTAATTATCTTTTCAAACTTTTAGCAATGGTGGCAACGACCTAATGGGATTAAAAGGCTTTTGTTTAATTAAATATGTTATATCAGTAACAGCATGTTAGTTAATGAAATGGTCAATTTTGATATGGTTATCACAAACATCATGTATGTTTTCGTAGATAAACAGACATGTGTATTAACAAAGAATAACTATAATGGGTGTAATAAACGGTTCAAACTTCAAGTAATCATTATTTATTGCTTTCAACGATAAGGGACACTTAAAAGTTTTTTTATTTGTCTTTCTTACTTCTTCTTTAAGTTTAAGTTCTTTGAAGTTTGTTTAAAACTTTCCCAATATGTATTTTTCTACGAATGCATAAATTAGTATGGAAGTGACAACTATGAAACTTTAGACGTTGTTAAACATGAATATTTTGTTTCTATGTGCCATTATGGTATCTAATATCTCTATTAAATTGGTGTATGAAAGACATTTATTACGAGGTAAACTTTATAAGTTTATGAGCATCTCGTTATATTCGTAGGCAGACATTGTTGTCGAACTTTGTCGTGGTTCAAAGTAATTGAAAATTCTCTGAACACATCTTGTTTCTTCTTAATTATTTTGTGTCTTACAAAGTATTAACACAAAGTCTCATTATACTTTTAATATATAGCTCGATCGTTTGTTTGCTTTTAAGAAGGAAACTTAAACTTAATCAATTCGTCTACTTTAAGCTTAGTTTAAATGACATAGGATCTCTTTTTTTATTCTTGTTTAACGGTTAAGTTAAATAAATGTTTGCATAGATAATTCCAATTCTAAGAATTTAACTTTTATTCTTCTAAAAGGTACCGATGTAGAGCTTTTTATAGTATACATAAACTCACGACTCTAACCCCTTTTCGGGCGGTCAAAAACATTGCTACAACTACCAACTTGTAGTTGGTGTAAAAAAACCCTGTTGGAGCTTTAAAGAGTTGCTTCAGACTACTAACCTGAACAACTTTCTCTATTGGACCAATATCGAAATCGCGATGAAAAAATCAGCTGTCCATACATTTCGGTCGAGTTATGTTTGCAGTTTTGTATGGAACAGCTGACTTTTTTCCGATTTCAGTGTTGGCTCTATAGTTAAATTAGATATATTTATTGTTCAGTTCGATGGTATGAAGCAACGCTTTAAGGCTCCAACAGGGTTTGTTTTTACACCCTTTATAAGCGTTTTACTTATCGAGTTATTTTTGTTTGTGTAATTTGAAATCCGTCAATTCTATTAAGTTCCAATCCAGGTTCCAATGTTTTTGCTATCAGTAATATTATAATTATTTTAATTATAATCATAACGATTATAATTAAGAGCTCCGCTCTTGTCGGTGGAATAATCGCGTTATATTTCTCAATCCTGTCTGTTCTCTGCTAGTCCCTGGAGTTCTTGATACGACACTAACCTTTTTTCACCTGCGCTAGATAGCTCTGTCTTGGTCTTCCTCTGCCTCTCTAATTTTCCATTACAAGTATATTTTATATACGCATAGTTAATTGTCGTATCGTATAAAGTGTCCGATTATTTTTCCTCTCAGGCAGGCTTTTGTTTTCAGAATATTTTCTCTTTTTTCTTTGACAATTCTCAACACAATTAGTTACTCCAACACCACATTCAATAAAGCGTTTTCAAAGCACAGTAAAAATGAAAATATCTGCTGATGACTTCAGTAAAAACAAAATGCCGTCAATTGGATATCCGTAAAATGTCAATGTAATGGTTATCATTATTATTTTTGATTGCCATTAGATAAACTGTCCATTATCAATAAATATGCAATAACCTCGAAAATCTGTTGTTCATAAACGTATGGTTGCATACGTGGATCAATTCAAAGTATCACACGTGTCAAAATCGATTTAATGTATTAAGAAATGTTACAATTAAGAAATAGAGAAAAAAACCTAAACACTTTACATAAGACGGTAACATTTTTGAGATTGTGACGCTATCCATCCAGTTTCACAGAACTTTTTTTTTGATAACGCCTCTTGGTATATGCAATATCACGATCCTTTTAGCAGTTTTCTGGTTAGTAATCCTAATTACTATTCGGAAACTAGCCAAGCACTTCAGATTAATGTCTAAAGATAGATCCTCGCACTGCGCAATCAGCATTCGTCTTATTGACGGCTTTTAGCTGCCTAGCCATTAGCCCTAGCCATTTAGTCAAATTGCTTATACTTCTAAACGACTGTAGGGTGGATAAATATTTATTGGCATATCTTTCATGTTGAACAATATTGCCGGTCAGTGAGTGTCCATCGATACACGTGAGGTATTTCTACTTTATCGTCTACGCTTGGTTGGGAGATTTGGAAATAGATAGTATTCATACGATATCTTTTTGTCGTCATTTTGTTGTGACTTTACCTTATCCATCTATCTAGAATCTTTATTTGTTTAAATTCTTCTTCTTATCGTGTGGGCAAGCCCTGGTGTCAGAGTTTTTTCAGACCGCCATACGGCCTCTGACGTGGTTTTTATGTAAAGACTACTACCACCTGTAGTTGCCGGGACCAACGGCTTAACGTGCCATCCGAAGCACGGAATCTTTTTCTGTTCAGACAATCAGGTGATTCAGCCTGCAATGTCCTAACCAACTGGGGAAAAAAGCACAAAGTGACATTTCACTAGGGAATCTAACCCAAGACCTCCGTGTCGAGAGCCAATGCTCGCCAATATCGAAATCGCGAAAAAAAACAGCCGTCCTATACATTTGGGGCGAGTAGAGTTTTGTATGGAAGAGTTGATTTGTTTTTCGCGATTTCGGTGTTGGTGCCACAGAGAAAGTTGTTCAGTTCGACATTCTGATCATCCCCTTACAAAAGTGCCAGCATATTAAGAAGGATCCTACCCTATAGAATACACATGTTATATCTGGATATACAGGGTGAAATTGATAATCAAATTCCATAAAGATAATTCATACTTATTTTACATAACAAATTGGAACAGCTGATTTTTTTTTGTGCTCCGATCGGCATGCTCCCAAAGAAATAGTTGTTCAGTTTGATGGGTAGACTCTCAGTCTTAAAGGATGCTAATAATATCAATTTCACCCTGTATTCACCCATGACTCGGGTACAAATATTCATATTCATTATACAAATAAAATATATACATATTCATCGTACAATATCTTGGAAGTTTTTAATTTGTTATGTAAAATAAGTATGAATTGTCTTAATGGAGTTTGATTACTGCCAGTGAAATGAGAACACTGTGAATGTATCATAGATATTAATTACTAATTAGAATTAGATCTGATTACTCCTTCAGCATACGTAATATGCTTTCATGAACAATAAAAATTTATAGCGTATGCAGTTCACTCCCAGTCGACACTTGTATAGGTACTTACTTCAATTTTCAAAACGTTTATCCAAAAAAGCAATCTAATTGCACAGCAATATAGTCTAATGTATTAGGGGTCTCCGTAAAATAATTAACGCTCTTGTATGTATTATGTTTTTTGTCCATTGAGCCGCGCTCGTTCAATCTGCCCTTCTAAGGATAATGTCTTGTTTTCCAAATTACTACCCGTCTTTCAAGAGAGTTTTTCGAGCAAAAAATCTGTTATAAGTTACCTATCTTACCTATACAGTATTACGTTGTCGGTGATGCGCGTTTATTTTATTATTATTTGGAAAAATCGTTTGGAAGAATGTACGTAAGAATGAAGTTTGTGTAAAAGTAAATTTTTTATTTGAAACCAAACAAAAATGAAACGAAACAATGTATCAGAAGTGTGTCTGTAGGTACAAAGAAGTTTTTTTTTTGCTCCGATCGGTTTGCTCCCATTGTAAAAGTTGATCAGTTTGATGGTCTTCTTCTTCTTCTTATCGTGTGGGCAGAGCCCTGGTGTCAGAGTTTTTTCAGACCGCCTTACGGCCTCTGACGTGGTTTTTATGTAACGACTACTACTACCAGAGATAGTAGCCGGGGCCAACGCCTTAACGTGCCATCCGATGCACGGAATCATTTTTCTTTTCAGACAATCAGGTGATTCAGTCTGCAATGTCCTAACCAACTGGGGAAAAACGCACAAAGTGACATATCTCTTGGTGTCCCCCGTGGGAATTGAACCCACGACCTCCGTGTCGAGAGCCAATGCTCTTAACCATTAGACCACGGAGGCAGTTAGTTAGTTTGATGGTTAAAAGGATGCTAATGATATCAATTTCACCCTGCGGATAACTCTAGTATTTTATAATTTTCCCACTTAAACGACAAGAACTTCAGATCGCACTAGGTACAATAACTTGCAAGGTAAGTGCGCTTACACTTACCGGCAAAAGTTTTGACAGCCATTCACTAAAATATTAATAAGAAATCTGCTCTTAGAATTTGTTCCAAGTTTATTCAAACATGGTTACTCTTGGATAATATTTAATAAGTTGAACTTTAATGGACCCTGTAGGGAGGTCTTCGGTCTTCATGTATACTATTACCACCAATTAGTCGATCGAAGGCGGTTTTCTTTGATAGCCCAGCGGTTGTAAACAGAAAATTGAACCGGCCAGACCGCCTCGGTGCGTCTGTCGCTTCTCATTTGACCATTCAATCAACATCACCTACATAGCTATTATAATATGTTCATATAAATCAAAGTTCATTAAACTTCCATGTTGATTGACTTTTATTGTTTATAGATAACAATTTATTAGTCCAAATCATGTTAAATTACAAAATTGATACAGTTTTGGCATAATTATTACCTTTCAAACTATTAATCAACCACTAATCACAGCGTAACTATACGTTCGGATAGTAAATCGATGTTAACTTCAAAATAAATATTCTTGCTTTTAATAAATAGGGAAGGAGCAAAACTTTGTAATAGCTAGCACGGTGGTAAGAACGGTCGGACGGTACTATAAGCCATCCACCTTTTGTCCTGAGGCTATAAGTTAAGCACCGGGTGCGGTTCAAATGAATAGCGCTATATATTTCGATAATACATAGGTTTTGGCTTCCAATTATTATTGTTAATTGGATGCCTGTCTGAGATTCTTTTTTTTTTATTTTAGCCGTTATTGTTTTAACGAAGTTTTTGACGGTGACTAACATGTTTTCGGAGGGAAAAAAAGAGGCCTATGCCTCATCCTGCCTTCAGTCATATACCTAAAAGAAAAGCAGAAAGAGTAAGTTAATACTTGCACTTCTTCTTCTTTTCGTGTCAATGGTTCTGCAGTGATGTTTGTTCACTTGTACTATGAGTTTGATGATAATAATGCCATAATCATTGGCCTTTACATCTATTAAAAATGATTCGCGTGCTGAGCGTGTTGGCAGCACTTACGCTCGTGATAATAAAGCTCGATATGAGAGCGACAGGTACGGCCGCATACTGTCTATGAAAATCTGGTTTTTCATTTGTTATTAACACGGTAAAGGGAAACTGTCGAGTAAGCTGACTCGATAATGTCAAAACGAATGTAATCAAAAATTTTGTAAAAATCGAAATTACCACCCTAAATTCTAACTGGAAATATCTAAAAAGTCTGAAGAATGGGCAAAGAGAGCGAGAGCCAAACTTAAGGCGCGTATTAATTTACAGTAAAGTCTCAGGTGGTAGCCGAGTAGTTACCTTAATTTGGTTTAAGAAAAGGTCTTAGAACCTGTGCCTCTTATAAAGGGATGTTAGCCATATAAACACATAAATTTAGTCCTAGTGCTATATTTATATCAAACTCAAACAATCCCGACGTCTTACTCCCAGTGATTCGAATTAATGCGGCGTGAAAAAGTTCACAATTTTTTTCCATTATCGGCCCGGAGCGGAGGTTGACCTAACATTCGTTCTAAATACGAAGTCACGATAACCAAGCCATTTCCGTACCTACGACGAAGGCTTGAAGAGTTCTGTCCGCAGACTTCTTCTGCGGAATAAACGATAACGCAGTTCCCGTGTAATCCCGCACCGCGAGGCGTTAAAAACTTCGCGAACTCTCAACTTATATCACATTCATAAACATTTTACTCGTAGCTAAGCTTTTGTTAATGGAACACCTGTAGTTTGGTGGTAAAATAGATCGATAAAACGTTTCTTCGCAGTACCCGGGATAACAGTAAAATTAACAACAATTAGGTTAATAAGGATTATCTCTACTCCGATGACTGATTAAGAGCAAGAGGTCTGTAATAGTTGCCCCCAGACCTTTATAAGACGATTAGGTATAATATTAAATTCTACGAACATTATCAATTTATAACAGTGTAACGCGAAACTTGAATTTTATGTTGATATCAGTCATTATTACCTATCGAATTGAAATATACTAAACACTACACACAAAAATATAGTTGAAACAGGATAAGAGGAGATATTATTATACCTAGGTATTGGTACAAATAACGTTCTCTATCTTGAAAAATATATATTTTCAGATAACTGGAAAGCGATTGCGCTAATTTAAAACATCCAAGTTCAATCCTAATCCGATTTCAGTTCTAGTTAATAATTAATTACTATTCAAATGTGATGAATTCCGCATCGCTAAGCTCTATGTGACTGACAGCTTGAGCGATCTGTCAAAACGGCTCTAACGGCTGTCAAATGAATAGTGCAATACCAAAAGTATAAAAAGCTAAGCTTCAAACGTAGTCCAATCACGGTTCTGTTGAGATTAATTTACCGCGATTTCCCTCCTGTAGGATAAAGGAAATGATACAGAAGAAGAAATAAAAAATATATAAGGTCTAACAAAATTAGGTGAAACTATTTTAAGGGGATGATCAGACCATCTAACTGAACAACTTTCTCTATGGGACCACTAACGAAATCGCGAAAAAAAATCAGCTGGTTCATACTAACCTTCTCGACCTAAATGTATGGGACAGCAGATTTTTTTTCGCGTTTTCGATATTGGTCTCATAGAGAAAAATGTTCAGTTTGATGGTCTGATCATCCCCTTAAAATAGTTTCACCTAATTTTGTTAGACCTTATATAAAACTTTACAAACTAATATTTTTTATTTTTTTCATTAAATTAATTGGCAGATTTTAATTGTAATGAATAAAGTCACATTTTTATTTTGTATTTACGAAAATTATGTGTTTCAAATGGTTTGCCTATCAAATGATGTTCAAGTTATCGATTCTGCTAGATATTATATTAACATTTATCTGGTTTTGTGTTCATCATTCTGGTTTGAGTTACGTGTTGCATTTTGATCCATTTGTTACGTTTATTCCATTGAAAGTTTGTACCTATGTAATATCCATAAATAAACTTTATTTACCGTCGATCTCTTAGAATAATGACCTGTGAAATGTTTACACCACCTCATTTTACAAGTTCTTTCACCCAAAGCCAATATAAATACTATGATATTTGCTACTAAAAACCAAGTATACAATATTTCACAAGTTATATTGTGTAGGCATGCCCGAATCCCTTTGTATTTACCTTTTATGGACCCATGGTGTGTTTAATATGCCAATGTTTTGATGGCGAAGATTATGATCTTTAAACTGATAATATCAATGGCGTTTGGTTTTATAGTGGTTACAATAAAAACTCATATAAATGCCTTAATAACACGGTCTTAATGGTCGTTTTTACAACCTCTTATGAACACAATTTGGTGTTCGAATTCATTTCGGATGACAGAGAGACTTTCTCAATATTTACATAATGTAAGAAGATATTATGTTTTTACATTAAACTTTTTATTAGGGTTTCGTACTCAAAGGGTGAAAACGGGACCCTACTAAGCCTACGTTGTCCGTCCGTCCGTCCGTCCGTCTGATCTACCTATTTAGGGCTGTATCTTTTGAACCGTAAGAGCTAGATAATTATAGCATAGCATAGCATATGCTCACGACTATAATCCTCGAGGGGGTAGTCAGAGATATTCTGAAACCTCAGAACATCCACGTTTCACTATAGTACCGAAACTCTGCCCAGTGTGACGGGGAGTGAGCCCGTCGCCACTTGTAAATGGACAGTAGGTACAATACATGCCTCGAAATTGAAGCATGCAGGTTTCCTCACGATGTTTTCCTTCACCGAAAAGCCAGTGGTGTTATAAATCGTACATAAATTCCGAAAAACTCATTGGTACGAGTCGGCCCGGACAGGGATCGAACCATCGCCTCCTGCATAGCAGGCAAGGTTACTCGCCACTGGACCACCACGGCTTTGACCACAAGCTAGATAATTATAGTGACTAAAAAAGATAGAATTATAGTCCAGTATATAGTTAAACAGCCAAGCCTTTCAGTCATAACAGTTTATTCCTTAATTAATGAACAACGCTTAACTTAATAACTAATTCACTTTGTTTCTCACGTGAACGCTAAAAGTAGTTCTATGTGTCAGTTATGTTTAATAAAATGTTTTCAGCTTGATGACTCATTTACTATTATTCAATGATACGTTTTTACTCAACTGCGCCAGAAGGAGGGTTGTGTTTTTCGGGCGTATGTATGTTTGTATGTCTATTTCTTTGGCAAGCCCTACAGCCTAAACAGCTTGATGGATTTAAACGTATGAGATGTCGAAGATATAAATCATTGAAATTTTTCATACAAAATTTTAAAAGCTTTATATCTTCGTAACTATATTATAAATTGCAAATGTTTTTTGTGACGCGGCAACTAGATTTTCTAAAATATTTTTTTTAGTATAAAATATTACTTTTATTAATTCCGTCTACGCGTATTGTGCGTCAAAGTTTTGTATGGACTGAAACCACCTTAATAAGCTAGTTTGTGTAGTTGTTGTAAAGCCTCTGGCAAACCCGAAAGGGATTTTGATGTACAAAATGTTCATTAAAAAAATAGTAACACAAAAGAAGTAGTTTGAGTGGCCTATATTTTAGCATACACTGCACGTTCGCAGCATGAACGAGCGTACAGTATGAATAAGTTATTTGTATACAGGCCTAGACTGACTCGCTTTGTACTCTATGCTGTACAAGTAATATTTTAATAGTTCATACCCTATACTGCCGCAGTTGAAAAATTACACGTATAAAAGCTTTTTACGGAAAACGGTTATTCAGCTTTAAAATTGAATTTACGAAATTGTTGTAATCAGTTCGTTATAACAAAATGGAGAAATAAATGTGATTGTTGATTCAATTATTCAAATTTTGAAACATTAAATGTTGATTGTTAAATTTGAATTTATGGATCAATATGATCACGATCATGAGTCACGGCCATATTCCCCGAGGGGTATTCCGAGATATTCTGAAAACTCTGAATAAACGCTTCACTAATAGAAAGTCTGTCCAGTGTGACGGATAGTGTCGCCACTAATAATCAACAAATTTTTTTATCTGTGGAAACTTTTAGTTGGCAATGTTGTTTTATAAAAATCTTGATACCCTACTATCCTGTAATTAGTCCGTAAGTTTCCTAAAATAAATAAAATGGGTACAATACATGCCTGATTCAAAATGACTATTACCTAATCTGTCAATTTAAGCTTTGGTTTAAACAATTTGTAGAACTTTTGATGGTAATAAATGTAATAAAAAATACAGTTGTCAAGAAAGAATACGATTTTCATCGTAAAGCACCAACCTATTACGTATCTCAAGTCAATAGCAGGCAATTGCTTTCTTGTTACCGAGTCCAAATCTTAGGTTATTGTGTTTTTTGCCGTACACAATTGAATAATCTGAGAATATCCCTTTATCGTCCCTGGAGGGCCTGTAACGACCGACGATACATCAGGGTTAAGGGTGTGCGATCAATATTCAATATCCGGCCAGAATTCGCCTCTTCCGATCTCCGGATATTCCGGGTATACCAACTACATCACCCAACGGGTTTATGTACGTACTCATCCGTTTTTAAAACTAAACCAAATAAACGATGCTAAATGAAATATCACAGTCAGTATGAGTGTGAATATTTGACAGGTATTTCTTTAACCTGGTTTCGGGGTACTCAGAAGCTTTAGTATAACCACCAAAAATAAAAATAAAATATCTTGGACATTGGAAGGTAGCAAGGTTCAATTTTAGCACAATTTTAGCATACCTATTACTGGGTGAGTATTAAACTCTTTCCTAATTTTCAGGGGTAGTTCAAACTGATAAATTTTTATTAATTAAGGGAACAAAACTAAACTCGCAAAAAAAAAATTGCCGTTTCATTCATTTGAGTCGAGTAGGCATTGTACATAGTTTCGTATGGAACAGCAGATTTCGTTTTGCCGCCCTGAAAATTTTGAAAATATTTACGCTTATGGAACATGTCAAGTGGTGAAAGCAACCTTATCCCTTCGTCGCCTCGTAGATATGACACTCTCAGGACAAATTGGGGTGGTATTTTCTAAGTCTATAGCACAGTTATCTTTGTAACAAAATACTCAGATCTCGGCTACTTATACAGGTTGTTACAAAAATACAAATAAACATTTAAGGGGGTGGTTAAGACCATCAAACTGAACAACTTTCAGTATGGGACCAATATCGATATCGGGGAAAAAAAATGGGATGTTCCATCATCATCATCATCATATCAGCCGATAGACGTCCACTGCTGGAAATAGGCCTCCCCCAAAATGAGGAGATTTGCCATGTAAACCAAACCCTTAAAAGTATTTAATTTTTATTTCTACTTCCCTGTAGATATACCTTTTTGTTGTATACCCATTAACATATTCTACTAAACTAGCTTGAACTATTTAAACATTAGGATTCATACAGCTTTATGCGGAGTACACTATGTGTATTCAGGTAATGAGTATGTAACTACGATTAGATAGCAGTTTGTGCACCTGCTACTGCAATATGCGAATAATCTATGTTTTAATTGTTGCACGTAAGCTATCCGGGAAGGAATTTGTAATCTATGGGAGGTAAGGTAACTATTCTAGACCTTATTGCCACGTTCTTCGGTCTTGGACGGTAATTAATGCGACCCTAACTGATATTATAAATGTTAAAGTAAGATTGTTTATTGTTCCAATTCCACGCCATGACCATTCTATCAATGGCGTACAAATATCAAAGGGACCGGCATTTTGACATAAGATATTTACTATCTGGAAAACAGAAAATTTAGCACGCGGTTCAAGCCCCTGTCCAATGCTATATACATAGTCTATAAAAAATAAGTTGGGTCTTTAGGTACTATTTATCTCAAAAAATTTACATAATAATATTTTTTCAATTATAGTTTATAATTAGTTTGATAAAAATGTTGGCTATAAATTTAATCAGATGTATTGTAGAGGTTGTCATCAGCAATAGCAACAGACACCTATGTTGTTTGAAATATCATTTAATTTTTTTGATTGTAAATGATTAAATAATGTATTTTTTATTAAAAATGGGTTTGCTCTTGACCTGAATCCAGTTCTTAAGACAATGATGGGGTCGAAGATGTAGCGAGCTAGCCCAGAAGAAGCCTATTCACTCGTACTTTTAAGTGATTCGGGTTGTAAGCGCTCGGAAATACTGACGCAGGCAGGGCATTCCATTGTATACTGTTGGTGTGCCATATTAAATAAACTAAAAATAAAGAAACTAGAGTTTACCCGCTACTTCGTCCGCACAAATTATATACCATCAAATCAAAAGCTATCAAAGAAAGAAAGTTTTATTAAATCGGTGCAGTAGTTTTTGCGTGATGCTGTTACAAACAAACAAACAAACATGCAATGGAGTCAGGGATACTAAATAGGTACCGTAATCCTTTTTCGTGTAAATATCTTCAATGTACAGACAAACTTCTGTTACAGTTTTATAATTTAGATTGGAACCATGTATAGAAAATATTATTGACAATTCAATGTTAATATAAGTGTTCAGCAATAATAGGTTACAAACAAATGATTCTTAACTTATTCTTATTAACTTTCTTGTTTCGAAATATTTTCTCATTAATTATCTATATTATTTCGAATTTATGAATCTTTGAAAAACGATTCAATTCGAGAATCCAATTTCAAAAATAAAATAACGTTAATAATGTTTTCGAAAACATTGAACAGATATTATAATGTGTCTACCTAGGTATATAAAACATTTATAATATATTCAAAACATTACACATGTCTATATGCTTTTGAAACTTCTCAGATATTCTGGGAATTTTGATCAGAAATAAAATATTTGTTATTTCAAAGTTGTCGTTGAAATAATCGTTCAAGTATTCTGACGGAGTAGCATCATTATTTATTCGTATGTTCGTATTTTTTAAGTTGATGCTACTTGACTTAGAATACATATTCAAAAAATTAATTCTATATTGTCGACTTTTCTTTTGTTCAAAAAACGTGTGATCTTTATTAAACAAGATGTTTTAAAAATTCAACATTCCCAAGAGTTTTTGAATATATTTAGTAAAAGTTTACTGATTCATATAACGTATTAAAACGTTATACGATTACATATTGAATTTAAATCGGACCAAATTTATAGATAAAAGAAACAGCTTGTCATTTTTAAATTGAATATGATTGTCTCTTTCAGATAAACTTATACATAACTGAATATTGAGATAGAAACCTTTTAATTTAAAATAAACTTGTAGAAATCGAACCAGTTTCCCTAGAATTGAAATTACACAACGTTATTTGACGTTTGTCTAATGCAATGCAAATTGCTTGGTTCATTACCTTATCATAAGAAATGGTGTTTACATTTGTATCCAGTATCTTTACTATTTGTATAAGTAGTTAGGAATGTCATGGTGTGTTGTATCCGTTATAGACCAGTCATTTTACGGAGTTTTGTTAGGAGAGGTGGGAAGTAATTATTAATTGGACTTTTAAACTGTAACCTGCACCATTTGGTGACAAAAAGACTATCTGAAAACACATTAAAAAAAATTCGCTACGCAACATAAAAATCAAAATTGTGTGTCCACGAAGAAGGCTTTTAAATAATAATGTTAAATACCAAATATAATAATAAATGAATCATCATTTGAATTATATTTAACAATATAAATTATTTTTGAGCAATGCCTATTTGGCATTGAAATTTAAAAAATAAGGTTTTTATTAGAAAATACGAATGTATTTTTCATAACCTTCTAAGTACACCATGTACAACAATATTTACACCATGTTTGAAGTATGTGTTTAATGGTAATGCCTTAAATATGTGTAAAAAAAATTACCATCAGGTTTTTGATAACGAGATAATAGCTAAATTTTAAATTTGGAACTGTTGCTGACGGGATTTATTTTTAATTTTGATACATTTCGAAGCTCAAATTGGCTCTTAAGTACTATACCGAATAAAAAATCAAAATTTTAATTAGTCTCGGCTAAAAAGTAAATTGACTGGGATATTATTGAAAGTTTCGGATATGATTTAAGTTACCTAGTCAGAACCTGCTAAGTCTTCGTTAATTGTTATTGTCGGTGAGACTAAAATTATGTTTGTAACATTTTGTTAAATAATTTATCCGTATCCAAATATCTGACCAAAATTGAACATAGACGAACTCTCAAACATCTCTGTCGTGTGCCGTGTATAAAACCTTATACGATTAAAGCACGTTTGCTTAAATTGATGTTAGCTTGCATTTCACAAATATTTTATTTTTATAACGTGGCAACATAAAAGCTGTTAGCTATGATTATTTAAAAGCTTTCAGTTACAAAAGCAGGGTCTTTTTGCATTCGTGTATCTGATACAAATGTCTACTTATTCTACTTTAGTATCTATATCCATAAACACTTATTTTATGTCATTACGAGCGTTAACCCGCAACTTCGTCCGCACAAATTATATACCAGATTTTAAGTCAGATCATAAGCTATCAAACAAAAGTTTCATCAAAATCGGTTCAGTAGTTTTTGCGTGATACTCGTTCAAACAAACAAACAAACAAACAAACACCCAAACAAACACACAAACAAACAGACAGACAAAAAATCCAAAAATTGGTGAAATGGAATCAGGGACACCTAAAAACCATATCGTAACTTTTTTTTGTTAATATCTTCAATGTACAGACAAACTTCCTGTTACAGTTTTATAATAGTATAGATTACAATACAAAAATAACCGTACATATAAAAATAATATATAAAATATATCGCATTTGATATTTGCAATTTAGCAGTAAACGAGTAAATATTTATAGATAAAGTTGACTAGGTCCTAGGTACACCACATATCTAGCAAGTATAGGTAAAGCTGTATCTATCTAGAAGATTGGTTAGGCGGCTGAGTAACGATTTCAATTCTATAGATAGCGACAAATCAAACTGCAACCAGTACAATTACATAGATTGCTGCTGGAGCTAAAAGGAAATTAATGTACATAGAGTTTCTTAGAATGTCTCTGCACGAAGCCGCAGCATTCCACCACTCTATCCAACTGCCGATCTGCAAATGTAAAGCATCTACAAACAGTCTTATCCCGCTCGCCTTTCTTCACATATCATTAGCTAATTTATGTAGTGTTCGGAGCAGAGTTATGGGACGGCTTTATCTATCTGGAGATAGTGGTAGGTGGTAGGTAAAGCGGGCGAGTTCGTCGTCCTCACGGGCCGGGCTGGCGATGGCGGCGGCAGATCCCATCTCGTTCTCGTCCGACCGCGCCGCAGGTGTACGAGATGCACCTGCCCGGCCGCCAACTTACCATAAAATGCGATTCGAACCTATCCCCCGTGAAACAAAGCCCCATCTCGCTCACACTCGACCCGCAGAGAGAGAAGCATGCACAATCACGACCGACATTAACTCAATATACGACGGACTGAACGCGGTCGAACGGAATATCAGTTTTTACCGGGCGAAAAAACTATCGGAATTCCAAGTCTGGCTGGGTTAGCTGAGCCGTAATCACCCGCCCGGGACTTACTTTTAAAACAATATCTACGCTTTATATTTCATCGAGGCAGGTGTAATTTATGGGATATTCTTATTCTCATACTTTTTAACACTTGGACTTTGAATTTTCGCCGTCGTCGCTGGGATTGATCGCGTCGTCGTACAGTTTTGTTTTTCTTTTGTCTAGGGTAAGTCTCGACTCATCTTTCGTGAGGTTTGCTCAAGAGTTTAGATTACAATTTGTTATTTCTCTTTTATCGTTCTTTCTTTATAACTGTGATGGAAACGAAATCGAGTTTATGTTTTGCTAACGGCTCATCTGGATTAACAAAGAATTAATTATAAACAACAACAAAGAGAACGGAATGGAAAAACACAAAGTAGATTTAGGCTCTGCTATTGTTAAGAGGAATTAATAGGCAGTCAAACGGATCGCGATATCAAAACATCGAATCAATAGAGAAGCCTGAATAGCCATTCATATAATAACGGCACTACTTTTTAATCTGGAACACTTATTGCGTTCTCAGACTCGACTCCGTGGGTTTGTTTTCATCAGAAATGAGTCTTACGTTGTTTTAGTCTCACTTCAAACAATCCTATTCAATTAAATGTATATTATAATACGGAATTATAATTATTTCACACAAAGCGTACCCAAATTAAGTATACAAGTAAGTAAACAAGTAACATTAAAGAAGTTATACTGCGTGCTTAATGGAGCATTTTCAAACGCGCCGCGATGGAGTTTTTAAAAGCAAAGTCACGCCTCGGTTCGATGAACAATACGTCTTAATTAAAGCGTTCATCGTTTCGAGACCTACCTACCGGCGTACATGACATATAATTATATAAATTATGAACACTACCGCAATACAATCAATAAAGTGGGGCATGGCTTTATTTCTTAGTGGAAACGTTGAAATCAAATGATATTGCAGGTGCAAAGGCATAAATAAAGAATGAACACAGGCTTAACGTGCTCGTACAAAGTGAAAGAGGAGTAGATTAAAATAAATGTTGCCAAAGGGACGACCACAGAGCTATTCCGTCGCGACGCACGTTAACACCAGCACCAGCCGCCCCTGCCTGTGCGGCGTGCGGTCACTAGACTAGAAAAAATTAATTCTCCTGTGTCACGAACAAGCGTAGTTCACGAGATACTAGCAATTTGGAAGCTCGATAAACTGATATGAGGAGGTAATGATACTGATTTAGTCGTCTCCTTATACGTATGTAATGTTAGTGCGAATCCGTAGACGCAAATCAGGATTAATATAGATAGTTTCCTTTTATTTCCTCGTAAAAGCTCTTGATATTTATGGTATAATTATATGAAGTAATTATAGTGAGATAGATGGTTGTGTCGGTGGTTGGTGGAGTATTTACAGCGGCGTATCACGCTAACAATAGGTCGGAGCGAGTCCGCATTGCTCTGATCTCAGTTCTGCATTCGTTTTGCTCCCGCAACGTTCTTGTCGGTCTAGACGTAATATTTCTAATACCTACCTTCAATTATGTAGGCATAGCGGGTAATCTGTGGCATTTTGTAATATATATTCTTCTCTGTTAAGTTCTGAAAATTCACGTTAATTATCAATCTTTCCTATTTTAACGAGGATGTGCGAGGGACAGACACAATTAAAACTTGTAGTTCCCAATTATAAGTTTAACGTCCTTCCGATACATTCTTTTATTTTACTTTATATTGCTTTTGTTCTACTTTTACGTGTATTTTCAAAAGATATATCCGAATGAAAAAGGTTAAGCTAACTATGCCGTTCCTTAAAAAGCCAATGCATAAAATAAACTCGCGGCTTCGCTCTTTTGTCAGAACGTAACGAAGTTTCAACCCGTAATCGTCGTGTAACTGGAACTCGCTTCCCGGGGAGAACAAATCAAATAAAATGCTTTTACTTTGAAGGCAAATATATGAGTTTATTAAAACAAAACATCAACCGCACACATTTTCAATTCGAGATAGCGAGTAGGGCGCCGCTTCTTAACATTCACGGGGTAGCGGCGCGCGGTAGGTGTGTTTAATCGGAATTATTCCAAACTGACTGACAGAATGCCTAAGCGACATAAAAAAAAACAATAAGTAAAGGGAGAAGTTACGAATAACGAGGACTCTTTGTCAGGCCGTGAATATTAAAATTGCGTTGGTAGCGGATGTCTTCAAAGTCGTGTCTCGTCGGGAGCGGTTCGCGAATATTAACTTGACTCTTTGCTGATTAAAAAGAAACGATTTGGGCAGGATGACTAACGCACGTGATTTTATGTAATAATGTCGTTTATTAAAATATGAACGGAAATTGAAGCGTCCTGATAGGAAGGGCCCGTTTTAACGTTGCATACAAATTAGGAAGCGTGTTTAAAAACAAATAAAAAGGTTATTTAGTCTTGATTTTATAGTTCCATTAAAATTTATAGCTTATGGAAGGAATGTAAGCGCCTACTCTCTGGAAACGAGTTAGTAGAACATGAAACATAATCGCGGAGCACGTCCCATCCCGTCTCAGAGTAGTCTCAATAAATTTGCCTGGCCCACGTTTGCGTTTGCAGGGACTGGGAGCGTAATTATCTCGAATTAAGCGAGTCATTACAGGAGCGGCGGCTAACGAAGTTGCTCGTCCCGGCAAGCCGTCTCATAACCGGAAGGTTCAGTTTCCCCGAATAAGGCTGCGATCATGAACGCAGTAGGTAACTGTCGTTAGCAAAAGACGATTCGGTTGTAACATTTAATTTCGTCTTTGGTAATCGACGTTATGTTTCTGATTGTGTAAGTACTGATCGCGCGGTTCTGTTACATCTCTCATTTTAATGATTTTCTCTGAAGTCGTTTACATTGTAACTACTTGTTTAACGTTTCCAATAAGTGTGTTCTGCGCTGGCGCGTGGCCGCTCTGAGCCTGTGACAAACACTTTGCACCTTGCACCGTCACTAATTTAGTCTTAACGCTCATCTAAATATAGAATAGCATCGAGAGAGATGATTGCCCGCGAACCAGTCTGTGGTTTGCCCGGCTTTACTGCGGTTACAAGTTTTTGTTCGCACCTGCGGTCAGCTCCAGTTATACGAGTCAGTCTCAGTTTCGTTACTCATTTAGTGTTTGTTATTGCGTTTATTATACTTGCGATTGGATAGGAACGCCTCATCTCGCCCAGTAAAAGGTCAAACTGTCACCTATTGTTGCCTGAATAAGTGATGAAAACATTATTTATTTTCATCGTCGCCAAAAAACAGCTTGACACATTTATCTTTCTCGGCATTAAAGCGCTAAAATCGCGTCGTGCTTCTGTCGCTATAAATCATTATCATCAAACAGTGCACAGGCGGCGACGTCGGCTTTCATCGGACGCTTTCAATCTGCCTCCTTTATTTCATTACAATAAGTAATTCACTCGCCTCCCATTCACTCACTTTTAGGTAAACATTCCATGAAAATTGGCAATAAATTCCCATCTAAAATATCGTTCGACGGGAACCTAACCTTTCGTAACAATAGAGACCAGAGAGAGATGTCGTTATATGAAGATGTTCACTTAGACGTTTTGTTAGAGACAACAATAGTTTTATTTAGCTGCAAGCCCACGCTGCCCACACGCCTCGGTTAATGGTCAGGATTGTATAAAGATGTAAAAATGAATGGCCTACGTTCTATAGGGGCTAATAATAAGTTCTCAGGCGGCTGCGATCGGGCTTATTGTTCGGATTTTTTAGGCCTATCCTCGAAGCGTTCGTGTATAATGGGGTAGGTGTCAATCGTGGCCGGCCAGGCAGGTGTACCGGCGCGGCGGGCCGGGGCCAACCGACTCGCCGAGAAATAAAAATGCCTCATAATTTCATTCTGCAGCTGCCCGTCAAGCGACCATCGATTCAAACCGAACTGATCTCTTCGTCCTTTTGTAAAACCGAATTCCACAATTTTACCAGACAGTCATTATTTTTAATTTGTGTTCGGATACGCTTCACGTACAAAATGATGGGTAATTAGAATATATCTCTAACGTAACGCGTATAAAATTTAGTTCTTTGGAAATATTCATGAAGATTCAAGGTTGTTAAAGTCTGGGTCTAAGTAAATAATACTTGTTTTTATTTGAAATACAACTTCTATCATTTGTACTTTATGTTACACCAAAATATTGTAAGTAATTTTGTTAAAATAAATAATATTATTAGTAAGAGTAATGCAGTTCTCTGCAAGGGTCATGTCACGAAAAAAATTAATTGTAGGACACATATTACAAAGGTAACGCATAAATCAATGAATTACTAAGAATAATTATTTCTGTCCTTTATACTATAGTGTAAGTGATGTTAAAAACCCTAAAACAATCAAATTCAAAGAAATGTTTTAAAACACATCAAATTAGTTGATACCTACCTACCAGACAATAGAAAATATTCTTGTGCGAAAACAAAATAAGCTAGACTTGTTTTGTTTTCGCATAATATTAACAGCTAGAGGTTAAATAAGATTGTAAATTATATATTGAATTTATTCGGTCCCCGAAAGAATAGAAAATACTGAAGCGAAAACAAAGCAAGTTAAGCATACTATAATATTTGAATACGTTTACTTTAATTAAAGTTTGCGAACCAAACTTACTAGCTCCTTAAAGCGATAAGAGGCGAACGCCCCCCGAATTCAATCTGCGAATAATTAATCAACATCAAACGCTTTATTAAAATTTATACATATTTTACTCGCAATATGCCTAACAGAGGCTCGGGCAAGCTTAGAGAAATTTGAATGCTGGCCGATTTATATATTGAAATATTATCTTTGATATTAACATTAAGAAAAATCCTAGCCGGCACGCGCGGCTGGCACACCCACCGCTAATCTCCTCTGAATAAAACATAAGATGCTCGATAACGTACTATTAGGGTTAAGGCACATTTAATACAAGCTTTCCATTACCAACAATATGGGGCGGGTTCGCGTTACTCTCGTCCGTTTCGTCGTATATTTTGACGCACACGCGCCTAACGTTCCGCGCTTCCGCCCGACACTTAATTAAATCCCAATAAAAAGCTGCCTACAATGAAATCACAAAAGGGAGAAAATATTTTGATTGAGGAAAATGTGTATACACGTCTTTACGGTTGATGTTATGTTATGAGAGGAGTGAAACGTTTATACGGAAGCGCTCTCGGCAACAATGTGATGAGACTAGAGGTAAATCCGCGGAAATTACGTTCGGCCTCTTCTATCTTAACATGATTATATTGATTTCTGAGCTTTACACTTGTGTGTAATATGTCTAACACAATATTTGATACTTGATATTGTTTGCTCGCGCCAATCCCTGCGGATACAGAATTATACACATATCCTATCTAATGTAACGAAGAGATAATTTAAATAATCTTTTCATTGTATGAACAGCCTTTTACGTCGGCTTATCTGAATAATTATGCATTAGCTCTCTAAATAGGACGTTAAATATTAATATATGTGAGTCTTCGTTCGCACAATCTCGTCGTATCAATTAAACCCGCCCACATGTGACATAAACCTTCCAAAACTCAGGTCTCTATTCCCCGATCAATTTGCTTTATCTGTGGACGGCTGCTTATCGTCGTATAAAATATTTACATCACAGTAAAGGTGTCCCCCGAAATAATAAAACTAATAACGATGATAATGGAAGCTTAGAGACGCCAACGTACGAATCGTGGTTTATATTAGTTTGGAACGTCTTTCTAACTTATTGTCACATTAGATTAATTATGTTCGATTGTTCGAATCAGATTATGTGGTAAGTATTTATTACATGTTGTTGTATTCAGTGTGCTTGAATATAATTACTAGAACCATGTTTTTAGAACGAAAAATACTTTCTTAGCACCTAGAAGGCAAGAGAATAATTCGTGCCTAATTTCAAGTTTTTAAATAATTACAGCCTGTATTTATTCCGATGAGGTTCCGTGATGAGTGGATTTGACTATTGTATTTAGAATAAGTTATGAAGTGCAACAATTTACCACCGCTAAGGAAATACCTAAATAATTATTTAAATAAATCCAGCAATTTTTATTATGTTTTGTGTACAATAAAGAATCTATGAATCTATGAATTTAATAGCAGTTTTAGCAGCAATAGCAGTTTGTGTAAAATTATCGTTTCATATTCAAGTATAAAAACAAGGATAAATACTAAATGAATGCACAACAGAACAAACAAAGGGCTTCGCTTATACTGCAAGTATTTCATTTATCGCCTTCTATTGATATTCTCGGCGCATCCCAGGTATCAGCAAGGGTATAAAACTGTATATTATTATAAGTTTCGTCCCCACTGTCAGCGAGAAAAAGGAGTGTCACAGGAATACCAATAAAGCATTTTATGCGCTTTTTATGACAAATATAAAATGCGTTTTTTATGTCAAATATAAACATCCCTCAGAGGACTCGTTTGTCCTCCAGGTCCTTCTTAATAATGCTGACTATTTTTTCGGGGATGACCAGACCATAAAACTGAACAACTTTCTCTATGGGACCAACGACGAAAAAAAATCTGCTGTTCCATACAAAACTACAATCCTACTCGACCCAAATAGGACAGCTGATCTTTCTTTCGCGGTTCCGATGTTGGTCCCCTAGGGAAAGTTATTCTGTTAGATGGTCTGAACATCTTCGTGAAAAACATCGATATGTCAGCATATTAAATTGGACCCTGTAGGATTTTGAATTCAATAAATTTAGTTTGTTAAATCAATTTATAAATCAGAAACTCTAAACTTACCAGTAACAGGCAGATGCTAACGTAAACGAAAAAAAAAAAAGAAAACGACCCTTTATTTCGGTAACATTTAGACATCACGAAATTTATTTTTAACAGATGATTTTGTATATTTTCGCTTTAAATGCACCCAACCCAAACAACAATTACTCAAACCGCCTGCACTTAAAACGTATTGTACTCTCACAATTGCTATGTTTGATCGACATGGCTATAAAACGCCTCCCGCCCGCTCGCAGTCACAACTCGCCCTAACCATGCAGTAGGCAGTCCGCATCACGACTCAGCTAGGCTGTGGGCGGCTCTGAACCAAGGGTGGCCTACAATTCTCTTATAATCCATTCCTAGAGCCCCCTAATGCAACTCTTATGCTTACAACTTAAGGACGAAAATGGCAGACTTGAGAAGACTTTGTATTTGGAAAGAAAATGCGCTCTGTTTACTTAGCATTTCCTGTTATGCGAAGTTTACTCCTAAACATGTAATTTGTTGCACAATAGGTACAAAGGATGTGTACTTTTCTTGGGCTTGATATGTTTAGTTTGCGTGACCGGTCCTAAGGAAAACTTTTTAATTCTAGTGCTTAGCTTCTACTACTTTTCAGGTCGTTATTTTGGTCTGAACATGTAAAGATTGTAATCATTCATATACAAGCAAACTTTCCACGGCTTTTATTGAAATATACAGGGTCCATCTTAATATGCTGACACTTTTTTAAGGGGATGATCAGACCATCAAACGAAACAACTTTCTCTATGGCACCAACCTCAAAATCGCGAAAAAAGTCTGGGCCAACTCGGACCTACTCGAGCCAAATGTATGGGACAGCTGAGTTTTTTTTCGCGATTTCGATGTTGGTCCCATAGAGAAAGTTGTTCAGTTTGATGGTCTGATCATCCTCATCAAGTGTCAGCATATTAAGATGGACCCTGCATATTTCAATTGTACTCGAAAGTATTTAATATAAAACCAATCGCACCGGATCTTAATACTTAACAGGGGAGTTATCATAATGCACGTCTGTTCAAATTGTATGTAAATAGGAGGACACCTGCTGAATATTATTTGTGTAAGCGTTAGTCCACAAAGCTTGTTTGTGAATGCTCAACGGAGTGCACTTGACTAAGTAAACCTATTAATATGGACAGACCACTATGACGCCGAGGTGTTATGTAAATTAACTGCAAGATGAACGTGAACGTGTGACAAGTGAAACGACTTTTGGATTATGCTTCTTGATTTAAATATGGAGGACGGGGGCGGTTTGATCGATCGGCTGAATGTAGGAATGCAACCTTGGGTGCATCGTTGGAACTTGAATGCCGATTGTCACTTTGTTTGTACTAAACCACATTTCTAGGCGAAGCAGGCTTATGTACACACGGCGACACATCAAGCTACGCAAAACAATATACATATTAATCTATGCGCAAAACCAAAATAAGCTGGCCGGGCGGTAGAGTGGTTACCTTATGTATAACTTCGCACGGCCAGCTTATGTTTGTTTTGCGTAGTTTGATGTGTCGCCGGCCGTGTGTAAGGCAAGAGGAACAACAGACCGCCCTTGCTTCCGTTTTTCAAATCAAATGCGTAGTCGTATATGAAAACACTAACTTTAGAATTAAGTTTGTTGCCTAAGTAAAAATAGAGTTGTTTGAGCTTCAAATGTAAAATAAATATAACTAAATTTTGTTTGAAAATTTTTCAAAAAGCAATTTGTACTCAGTACATACGGTTTCGAACAAAGCGACAATATTCAGTAATTTGAGTAAGCATCAAAAATTATTGTGCTTCCGTTATAGCGTTTACATGAGACAATGAAAACAAAAGGCCTCTCATTAGCAAAATTTCCAAATAAACGTGCTGCCGCCTTCGTTTCGGGTCGAACTAAATATCTAGTGGCTCTATTTATTATTGTTATAACAACAAAGCCCCTAAAGTTTGGGTTTCATATAATACAAAGGGAAATAATGACTTGACATATTAATGCAGAGAAAGCCTCCTTTTTGCGTCGCTACGTAAAACTAGAGACTCATTTTACTTATCGTATACGTAATAAGATACGAGCCTTATCTTGTATAACATAAGGTATAATAAAATAACAATCATTATCCAGATACGCAGCCTACAATCTTGTTAAGTAAGTCCATGTTAGTACACGTATAATGATATTGACAAGATTTTTTTATCTTCCTCTTCCATCTTCAGGCACTCACCGATGCGATGCGATTATCGTAATACAAGAAAAAAGTTTTTAAGTTATCGTCGCTGTCAGTTATACTAATCTGGCATCTCACGGAATGTCCGCACGCTGACGTTTCGAAATAGTCACTAGACGAATTATTAGCCGTTAATGCAGTGTCGTAACTTTTTAGTGGGCTACAACCGAAGCACTTAGGACCAAAGCTCGAATTACTTTTACATCGTCCTATTATTTGACTGTACTGTTGTATTATCGTTCCTCAGTAGTAAATATTTATTGCTCCTTTCCTACTCTTGCTAGATTAAAAGCTCTTTCGTGATCGAATTATCGCGTAGGAGCTTAATTGAAGAGCTTCTTGATTAGAAAGAAAATATTAATGAATACCTAATTATCTTGCCACTGTATACATAACTGTTGGGGATTACAACGTGTTAAAGGATGTTAATATATTTTTATTTAAGTATTAACTTTTAATATGACATTATTATTATTAATGGATTTAATATTCAGACTAAATAAGGATTAGAGAAAAAACATGCTTCAGCTGTTGTACTATATCTTAAAAAAAACTTGTTACGATCTTACGAATGGCCTGAACCTGAAGGCCTGGCCGAACCTATCCTGAATGGTCACCTCTCTGGTTCATGTTTTTTTCTCTTTGATAAATAATTGTTGTTTTAGTACTCTTTTATGTATGATATGTATTTGTTATAGGTATTTATATTATATATATATTTTTATATTACAGTATGTTTGTATTTGTATAACATTATTTGTGTATATTATCTATATTGTGTTATTATGATCTACACCGCCTACCAATCTTCTTTCACTATTTCCTCTACCCTAAGGTTGTCTGGAAGAAATCGCTTTTTAGCGATAAGACCGCCTGTTTTTGTGCCTTTTGTATTTCCTGATTGTTTGCTCTCTGTATACTCTGTTTTTTTTTGGTGTCAAATAAAGTATAATTGATTGATTGATTGCTTACGCTTCAGAAGTTAGAGTAGGAAAAATATAATGGTTAGTTATGAGTTTAGGTATGTATTTAGTCGTATCAAATATTGTGTAGTTTACTGTTTTTTATGTAAGTTCTAACAGTGTGTTAATGTCAATGCTTTACATACTTTAGGCCCCAAAGTTTAGGGGTGCTTCAAGCAGACCATAAAACAAAACAAATTTTATTATGGGATTAGTATTTAAATCGCAATTATAAAGATTGCTTTTTCATATATTTAGGTCGAGGTGGCCATTTATGTTAACAACACATTTTTTGATTTTGATGTTGGCTCCATAGCGTAATTTGCTAGAATGTTCTGAAAGTACTCCTTTATGTACGTAACGCATTAAAGTACACCATGTATAATAAGTAATAAAACGAACATTACAGTTATACAATAAAAAGCTCAACTACTACATTCACTTCAACATACGAGTAGTTAGTTACACACGTACTGTAGTTTAAATGAGGAGATATATAATTTGTTACCGATAGCATTGGACCATTTGAACCGACAAAATGACCGGGATTACCGTTACCAGATTCAGTTGATGACCAGATATATATCTATTAATAACATTCGGTCAGCGCCGACGGGCAGATCTATAAATGATGAGTTTCATTTCAGATAAGATCATATCCGATATCTCGGATGATTGATGGACCCAGCTCGATGTTACTTAAGAATTCTATTACCTAGTGGACTATTGTTTTTTTGGCCATTATAGTCGCATTAGCATACTTTGTTACTTACATGTTGGTATGTATCATGCTTTAGAATTGCTCTTTTATTGAAAGTACTTGATATAATAGATGCTGAATTGGGTTGCTTAATTTTAATCAGTATTTGTATATATTGTTTTATATCAAATGCGTCAATACAGTTGAAAACTTTGGATCCATGTAAGGATGAAAGATGTATGTATATTTCATTTTTTCATCACGAAGTGATGCGATGGTGATATACAGGGTGTAAAATTAAATGGGACATTTATTTAAAGGGGTGCTTCAGACCATCAAACTGAACAACTTTTTCTATCAGACCAATATCGAAATCGGGACAGCGGCATTTTTTTCGCGATTTCAGTGTTGGTCCCGTAGTAAAAGTTGTTCAGTTTGATGGTCTGATCATAACCTTAAAAAAGTGTCAGCATATTAAGAAAGACCCTATATGTACCAAAAGAAAATTTATTATTGTATAGAAATCATGACTAATCAGGAAGGAAAATCTATATTTACCTACTGCATGATCTGTATTTACATATTACCTACTATTATTATGTTATGATACAGTCCGTCCGTGTGGTGTCTAAGAATAGCACCATCACATTTCCTCCCGTGGGTGTTGTAAAAGGCGACTAAGGGATCTATCGGAGGATGGGCATGGGCAGCAGCATCCTCTGAGTACACACATTCAATCCAACTGCGATCGCCAACCCGCCTGCCAAGCGTGGCGATTATGGCAAATCCCCCCGTTTTGGGGGAGGCCTATGTCCAGCAGTGGACGTCTATCGGTTGATATGATGATGATGATGACATTACATCCATGACATACAGTCATTTTATTTCAGACTTAGTATTTTCTTCCAACATTCGTCTTAATCGATACTATTGCAAGATGCCGGTAATTCTTTTATGAGGTTTTGTTCTTCGATCAACTTTTATTTATTAATGTTTCCAAATAGTAACACCGATTTCACAAAGAAGAATGTGCGCATTATAAAAGAATCAGAAAGGCGCTTAGTGCGGATATGTGGGGTATCAACCAAGAAGGGTTGGTATCCCGCGGTGCGTCTGGAACTCTAATAGTAAAAAGGGGAAGGTGGGATGAGCTCATGCAGCTCTTGGGCACACTCACCAAAGTACAATCTGTAGAAGACCGACAAGCAGGCTACTCTGCGGCGATGGGCCAGGCTATAAAGTTCGGTCTCCACCAGCTTAGCTTGGCTTAGCTTTGCAGTTTTGTATGGAGCAACTGATTTTTTTTCGCGGTTTCGGTGTTGGTGCCATAGAGAAAGTTGTTTAGTTTGATGGTTTGATCATCCCCTTAAGAACTCGAGGCACTGAGCGGAAAAAAAGACAGGATTGGCGAATATTCCAAGAGTTCTTAAGTAAGATTATGATGATGATAATTTATATGTATATAAGAGCCATGTTTTTCACGACTTATTAAAGCATATCCATTTCTTTTCGTGAATCTTTTACAAGACGACTGAGGGATACGAAATTTTTCAATGTTTTTGTGGATTAGTAGTTAGTGTGGCTAGCAACTATACCTACTTAAGAAAAAAATATCTTGGACATTGTCACACAAATTATCTAGTCACATTTAAAGTACCTGGACTTGTATTATGATGACTAGACAACGATATAGAATACATATATAGATAGAAACATCCATGACTCGACTTGACTTAAAATGATAGTTTAGAATTTTATAGTAATTATTCTGACTAAGCCGAAAGGGATCACGGTCGTGAATCTATTTCTCATATTGGTATTAAACTTATTTCTGTGCGACTTCCTAAAGTGCTTTGCGTATATTCTGACGATCTATCTGCCTTTTTTTCGGAATGGTTTACTCGTTCAGGTCTTTACAGAACCACTTCCAGTTATGGTTTAACTTGACAAACGAGTAAACTTTTCTAATAATACTTCAATGCAAGTTCGTCGCAGCATCAGACATTTATACCAAACCGGGTAAGTCACGGATCTATCCTCGGGGCAACGATTCGGTTAATAACTATCATTTTCGTTAATAGCCGTTAATTAATTAAAGGTTTCATTCCGAAACTCAAGCCTTCTCTAATGATCCTAATGACTTAAATGGCTTACATGCGTCTCTAAATGTAACCCATTAATTGATACCGAATAAAACCTTTTTTTAGTTTAGAAAAAAGAGAATCGAGGAGTTTAAAAGTGGGACCACACACTCGCTCGCGCGCCATCTCTTGTTAGTCTAATGATATGCACATTTATTTGAGACCTTATGTTCAGATATACGATGTTATATGCATGTAGAGAGAAGTCTTATTTTATCGTAGTAAGCGTCACTAACTTTTAACTGTATTTAAATTAGATAGGAATTATTGCATGTTGTAAAGTTATAACTTTAAAATTGAAACTGGCGCCTTGCCAGTTACGAATCTCGTTTGTCTTGTTTATTTTGTTACCTAGTGTCCAGTGCAAGAAAAATTGCTCTCGTACAAAACTTTACACTATGGAAGTTTAGAAATGTGTTTTCAACATGTTGCGATGAACTCGGAAAATTGACTTATCTATTTAGTACAGCCGCCATGTCACCTATTTGTAATTTTACAGCGGTAATTGAAATGACTAAAGCTGCATCTTTGACTAGTTTCGTACAAAAACCTACCTTATTTTTATTAAGGGATTAAAGTCGCGAATTAAACTGTCGTTTAGATAAAGTGACAAATTTTTTTAAGTTGTGAGTTTTGTCACAGAATAAACAATATTATGTAGTTGGTACTACATACAGAATGACCACTCTCTGCCCCTCATTAACGTGAATTACCGCAACTCATTCCGCATTTCGAGGGTAACTTTAGGGGAGCCGAGCAAGAAGCATATACAGTCGGAGAGCGCGAGCGAGTGGGACGGCGCGTGTGCTGACGCGACGCCATCTTGTTTTTTTGTAGTACTTTTAAAACATCGTGCATTGTAAGGTCCTTTTATGGAGTGACAGGGGTGGTTTTGTGTAGGGATAGAGATGGAAGATAAGTTCTAATAACGATGGTCGATTTCAGACTGCCTAGAGCACGTCCCAATATCTAACTAACATTACTAAATATTTAAATACACTTCAGAGAATGTATTATAGAAAAGGCTTGATTCCCGCTTCCGCTTATGACAGTAACCGTATCCAAAAGCATCTCAGTACTACACAAGTTAAACAATGATAATTTCTACACGGGCCCACGTGCGTGTTCCGTGAATCGGATCGTAGGGCGGCCTGGACAAGTATCCCTTCACTAATCTGCATACTCAATGTTCTCCAGTCCAGTAACACGGTAAAATTATTTTACAAACGACTTTGTACAGTACCCCTCATGTTTTAAGAATTAATTTAGAACAATCAATATGTTTTGTCAGCAGCTTTCGTCGCTTTGTTAAACAGTCTTCATTAGAAATATAGCTTACATGCATAAACACAAAGATTTAATTAAATCGTCACATTTAAGTTGAAAGAGACATTAACATATTTTCAACACAAAAGTCAAAATGTCTATTGACTATTGTGTAAAATAACGATAGTCATTTCTCTAATTTACGATTGCCATTAATAACTCCTGTCCGACATACAATGTTTGCAAATAAAGACGTAAGCCTCTTTTTATAGGAAACTAGCTATTCTAGGAAAGGTTATAAAAACGGACAATAATTTCTCGTTATGACGCGTGATGGATGGTCTACCGTTCCAGGTAAACGGATGCCTTATTAAACTTTTTTGTTATAGAAAAAAACAGCACCCAAACATAAACACTTCTTTTATTCAAAACACAATAGCTACCCAAAACTGCCACGCCGAATTTCAATCAGTTACGGTAGTTTAACACTCTTAATCGTTATTTCTATTTTATGTTATTAACGATTTCAGAACATTAATAAGCATTGAACCGAGATGAAATGCATTTGTGAATGCACGTAGGTACTTACTGCAGGCAAAGTCCGCATTAATAACGCTTAATGGTTTTATTCCAATCGCATTCGTCAATTTATACATTATTCAGAATCAAGGATAATATTCCAATAAGCTTCGTAATTAACACTCGCCTATTTCTTGTTGACTGTGTTTTACGCCCCGAGTTTCGAATTAATTTGACAAAATTAATTTTCATCCGGCGTCACATATTACTTAATTTCCTTTGTTAGAGTTCTCTCGACAAATAGACCTTAGACCTGTGTCAAATATTTGTCTGAACCCAAAGCTCATGAATGCAAACCGCTCAGATCCAATTCATGGCATTACTTCCTTTTATAACACAATGGGTATCGTTAATTTATTTCGACATCGAGGGTCTGTGCCCAACGCAGAAAAATTAAGTAATTCATTCGGGTTGAAAGGGTTCTGTTTGTATCTGACGTAGAAAAAAGCTGGGGATAGAGCCATCAGTAGAAATGGGCGCGCTTGGCTGCGTCCCCACAGGCGAGCTTGCTTGCTCGCTAGGCCGGGGAATATTGCACCGTTTATTTTTTTAAATGATTTGATCAGTTTAATCACAGTCATTCACAACAAATTAAAGAATCTTGTTTGAGATTTGACTCTGAATTTTCTACCAAGGTTATTTTAAAGTGTCAGCACGGCTAGCATGCCACCCGCGACAAAGCGTTTAAACGAGAAAAACGTCATGCGCGCTCTTTCTTGCATACGTAAAATAATAAAGTTGGAGGCACTTCTCGATTTTTATCGTTTTCTCGGGGGTGGCATGCGAAGCCTACTGGTCAGTAAAGTTCTCAAAGTCAATAAATTAAAAAGATTCCTATGAAAAGTTTTGCATTTTCTACGATTGCTCTTTTTTGTCTCAAGAACATTGCGTCATCGCTTTATCGACATGATTAATATAATCGACGATTGGAATCACTAAACTGAATTAAAAAAAAAAATTAAGTACCTACATATAGCAGGTATTTTGATATTGAACAAAAATTAACAATACATATTTTAATTTCAGGTAAAAACTGAGAGAATTTCATACATGGCCGATAAATGAGTAGAGTAAGTTAAGTTAGTTCTGAATCAATTCACTGAGTCACAATCATTACAATCTAAAGACAGCGCAGCACCCCTAACGCTAGCTCTCCCGTCCGTCGCATTCTTATTCCGATGTTTAGATAAACATTAATAAGCCCCTCTTTATTCCGTATTCCGCTATGCATCTAAAATAGCGGTTGGCAAGTTAAATTGTTTCCGGAAAACGAGTTATGTACCACAAGTTGAAGTTAAACGATGTGAAAGAATGTTAATTCATTAGCCGTGACGCGTTTGTTTATATTTTGTTAAAAATATATATCAGTTCGATCGTCTGTGTAACCTTGATTGTGTTTGTGTAAATTGTAATTAATCACGTTATATCAATATGTGGAGTAAACTTGGAAAATGTGGTTGAAACAGTTTTTATTGGAAATGGAAAAGTAGGACTGCCAGGAGTTTTTATTGGTGCGGTGTTGTCGTTGGCACTGGGTAATGTGTGTACTGGCAAGGCCGCACAAGTGCAGAGTAAGCAAGGCAAGTCGGCCAGTGGAGCCAGCTACTCAGTCTCTAATGAGGATATGCGAGCCCACTCGACCGAGCAAACAAGCGCCCCGGGGCTCCACTCTGTTTACTCCCGCGGGATTACTAATTTAAAAGTCAATGCGGACACTCGAAAGGGTCAATCGCACCGCGCACCCTGTGTATTGAAAACAGATACCCTTTTCTGTATTCCGGTGGTAGCCCATGAAAGTTATAAGGGCTGAGTTGTTGAACTATGTAATTGACTCGGTTCTGCGGTCGCAGGCTTTGTTCTCCGAAGGGCGGATAATCGAAAACGCCTCTGGTTAGCCCGAATGATGGGAGAGAAACAATACGAAGTTGATATGTGGATTCGCCAGACGGTCCCTTGTTTGATTTGCAAAGAGCTATTTGCTAATCGAAGACTGCGGCCGGAGCAGGAAATTGGACCTCGACGCCGGTTTCACTCACAACACTTGTTCGTTACTTCAATTCGACAATTTACCAGCTAAATACACTCGGCGCTCATTTTAATAAAGGACAACGTTTAACTGTACGCATTTGTGACAGAGCAATTTCCGTCTGACACGAATACTCGTCGGGAAAACTAATATGTTACACGAAAATAAAAGGAAAACGAGGCGGAGAGACGTGACGCCAGTTATAAAATAGACAAAAGCGTTTAGCTACTGCACGATTACTGCGCTATTTAAGTCTGGAGCGGTCCCTGCGCCATCAATTTTATTTTCTCGCACAAAACATGTCGGTTGTCGCTACACGCATTATGCCCTGAGCGCCACACGCAACATTCGAACTGTGTTTTATTTCGGGCCATCGGGCCAACCAACGTGGACGTTTCCAATGATTGACTTATCCGGGGGTAACACGAGAGTGACTTGCGACCGCCCGCGACACCGCCCGGCCTGTAGCCTGCTCGCAGTAACCCTATACCACTCACTCATGCACTCTCCTGTGACAAATATCTCTTTACCGGTGACAGGCACTAAAATAGAGGTGCTTTAAATATGAATGATACACCCACGGTTTCATCATATCAAATAGATACCTATTACAAAATTTCACGAAGCAAAACAACAAATCTTGATCACAAACACGCCTTTTGAGTTGAACATGTTATTCTTAGAGGCATTATTTTTAAGAGCAGATGTGCAGCTGGTTATCATGTTCTAAATACCGAACAAAATGTAACAAAACCTAATGCACTAGAATAGTCTGAACAACAGACGCGTCTTTAATACAATCTCTGCATCAAAATCTGAACAATGTAGTTTAAGCTAAGCTAGGTGAGCTAAAACTTGTTGTGTTGCCAGAGGCGATATACCCATTCAGCCGAATGAAAGGCTAGTATACAGAGGAGGTCTCCAACATGGTACATAAGCCCGGTCTCGTGTCGTGTCGCCCGCTGCGGCCAGCTCTAATCTATCTTAGTTTAGAGCGGACTGCTTCACAGACACGCCTTTGTTTTACTAAGGAAGGAAATATTGACGGTCCCATGTGATTTAAAAGTCTTCTGTTTTAAGAGAAAGCCAATACGAATGTATGCTGGAACCATCTGTGTGTTGTCTTTTTCAAATGGCCGGGAGTACGTAACTCGATACTCGACTACAAACAGGATGTGTGTAGCGGAATAACAAGTAATCTGATTGTAGTGGATCCTAATGGTAAAAGACGTGACTTCGAAGAATATATGAATGTAATGACACAAATGCAAAGAGCAGAGGCTTAGCGCGAAATGAAAAGAAAATAAAAACGCCGGATTCCAGCAGCGTTCGCTGGCTTAACGCATCACCATAATTCAATAGCCCTCTCTTTGCTACCAAAAGAGCATCGAATTTATTACAAAGCTCGCATGGTTCGGGAACCCCTACCTATTATTTATGGCACTCGGTTGGTCTGTCACAAAAAACGGACGGGTGC
The DNA here is from genome assembly GCA_927399405.1 of Agonopterix arenella. Lineage (NCBI taxonomy): Eukaryota > Metazoa > Arthropoda > Insecta > Lepidoptera > Depressariidae > Agonopterix > Agonopterix arenella. Next base: position 7,753,846 of record OV656691.1, read on the forward strand.
CTCGAATATCTCAGCAGGCGACTACCGAGCATAAGCTGCAATAACACGCACTTCCTTCTGACTTAGAAAGCACAAAACTGATGCACAGATTAACCATGCCCATATTTAAACAAAATTTAACTTTGATCCATATAAATAAAGCTTATATTAGAGTTCAATGTTGGCCATTTCAGTAACATTTACAATGTGTATCGAAATGACAAAGTAATCCGGATTTATTGAAAGTATAGAGGCTGGTGTTTCCATTGCGAGCCATGTGCTGGTGCCAAATGTGGGAACCCCGCCAAGACATTGCTCTACTAATGACTTTGTTAATTCATTGTTATTGTATTCCAATGTGAATATTTCTAACAAACTAATTTGTTCTATTTACTCTTCAATTCGTAAGCTAATGACAGGAAATTGTGGAAATAGCCGACGGTTTACAACTTCATCATTTATAAGTTGTTGTGGTTATAAAATGTGAATGATGCTTTCGTTAAACATTTGAATGTCCTACTAATTAAAAAATAACTTGGATATCGTAAATTCAAGAAACATTTTGAAGTTGAATAAGTATTTCCTTCTCTTTATTAAAGAATTTAAAGATGTACTTATTGATAAAGAATTTTTTTCATCGTGTTTACATCCAGGTGTAGCCTCTTGAGCTTTTTAACGTTTTTTTTTGCGATCTCTCTCTAATCCGACCGGAAACGGATTCAAAAAACCTTACCTCCTACAAATCTAAAGTAAGAAGTGTCATTCATAGCCTTTTAAATAGAACTTAAGTACACTTGTATACGACCTTTGTACGATATCTTTTGTCATTGAAGAGCGCTCCAAAAACAACGCCTTTTTGAGCAGGGTCTAATTATAAAAGATACCTTGTACAAGAACCTTATTTATTGTAAAGACAGAGTCAAACAGACCGAAGACTCTGCTGTTCGGAGGCGATCGGTATTATAATCCCCGAAATGAGTCAAATATCACGAACCGGGTCAACGGCTATCTTCTCACGTTTGTTGACGACTTAAAGTGTGATAATATTTATTAAACGGTTCGCTCTGAACGACCGACGACGATAAATAAACCCTCGAGACCATTATGCGTCACGCAAGATTTACTATGTATGGTAATGACGATTTTTTTCCTTACAAACGACTCATTGTAACTTTATAATGTTAGGAATGTCGATCCACATTTCAGTTGCGATGTTATCGTGTTATTTTACCAGTAATTAGTATTTATTACGAACAGGTTCTATGCGCTTGCGGCTTTAACGAACTTCGAAGCGATCTTTGGTGTGAAAGCGGTTCCGAGGTGAATTATGTGCTTAGGAGACGGATGAGTTAAGCAATTAAAGCTGTTTTTTATGTGAATAACACCGACATCTAAGATGTGGCACGCGATAATCATAGAATTTATGGTTTTACAATTGTATGAAAGGTTTACTTTTTTGTTTTCATTTAGTTCTGAGATGTTTGGACAACATGTGTGACTTTATGTGTTAAAAACATAGATTTTATTCGTTCTAATAGGTTCGCAACATTCCGGAAGCATGTAACATGATTTAGTGTAAAATGGTTCAGATTTTTCGAATACCAAGGAGGTCTCAGGCCCACACAAATCGGTAGCGTGTTAACAAGGGAAGCTCGTAGCAAAAAACAGCTCCCGTCTTGTGAGAATTTGCTCGCCATCTGCCGGGAACGCGATCCTCTGTTGAAATTAATGCGATAGTTAACGCTTAAATAAACTGTAGGCTAGCACCCCCCCCGCCCCGCCCCGACCGTCGCTCCGAATAAATCATATGATAATTGAATCATATGCTGCGTGTCAAAAGTAATTAACTGACGCTGCGATACGCATCTCGGGCAACATGTGCTTTTTTAATAACGTCGCTTCTCAGTTTCCTCTCGTGCACGCGACTCACGCTCGAGATAACATCAACATAGAATTCCTTTAATACTCATACATGAAAATTATTACTCTCGGCCCGTAGGCCGCGATGACTTTATATTAAGGTCATTGTGAGAGTAAATTGATCTGAGGGCTCGCTGCTGATGGGCGCGGGCGCAATCGCAATTACACAGATTGAACGATGACATTTTTCATATGAGACTGTAATGAAATGACTACCGGTACCGGTTTACTGCTATATTCAAGATAGTATTATTAAATAAAATTTTGTTGGTTTAATAACGCCAACGCTCTAACTTACGTTACGTGATAAAGAATCGTAAATTCTAAGCTGTTTAATCTGAATACATACGTTTGGCAGTTTGTTGTTCTATAAATCTTGAGAACCAATTTATCCGTTTGATACTTAAATTCGTTCCATTAACATCGTATCCCGTATTAAATTCGGCCGGCGGCGAAGACTGACAATGATTGGCCTAGCTCAGCCCCAAACGACCGCTGCGATGGGCTATAAAAGTGTTTCGCAGCCGTACACCAATTACCTTAATGTAACTACCATCAAAACAACCTTTTTAGCGAATCGCTCTTCCGCTCTTTCCCACGGAACGTTTGCTCCTAATGAAATTAAGAGCAGGTAAACATTCGCCAAAAAGAGCGCGTTGAAGCATTGCGATGGGTGTTTTATGAAAATGAGAAAACTCCGTGATATTTTCTTGTATCGCTTTAAAAGAAGCTGTTACGTTGAGTACAGCATTTTCGTGGCGGCCCTTGCTAAGGATGAAATATGTTCAGTGTCGCAATCCCGCCCCGGCCTGTAATGAGACCCGTAGGAATACGAAGCAATATCTTAATACCCACCTCGGCCCAGGGTGACAAATACACGAAATTCGCGTGGAAACTGTAAATAATTTATAACCGCTCGCTTTACGATGTTTCTAACAGGGCGCGTTGACAAAACAGGTCGAGGGCGAAGATATTGCTAGTCGAAACATGCCAGCGTTAAGTAGAATTATTGCTGACGATACACACCGAAAGTGCTCAGTAATTTTGCCACGGAAGCACATCAAAGATATTTTGATATTACATAGCTAAATTATATGTGCGTGGCAATATTCCGCCATAAAGGCAGGTAGATAAGCCTACAAGTAGTGACGGCTATATGACATTTATTAGTGATCATCACTATCTCGCTAACATCAAAGGTGACGGTATGCAGTAAAGCGTACTTATACAAGTACTTGGAAACATCAAAGAGCAATAGGTGATCGTTGAATAACGCAACACAGGACAGAGCGTAAAATAAACACATTTACGAGTCACCGGTATTAATTTATTTTGTCGGAAACAATCGCGCCATCCCCCCTAAGGCAGTTTTGACTGAAAGTTGAATATGAAAGGGCTCGTAAACCGATCGTAAATGTTGTGTGGAGCGGTGAGCGTGCATTCAGAGAGCTTGGAAGAAGCACTTTGATTTGTGTAGAACAGCTGTCCTTAAGCGTTAATAACTTAATTCGTCAGACGGGAAGAGGGTTTTTAAAAGTCGCTACATGTGCAGGCGCCGAGGAAATGTAGCTGTTAATGCGCCGGCGCGAGGATGAACTTGTCACACTGCGCGAGTTTGGGAGTGGCCCCGTTGAGCGATTTGTGGTTATCGGCAGCTCCTTTAGATACTCCAGTTAATTGACTACTAGCCGCGATAACTATCAATCAAACCTAATGGTTGCGTTCATCAAGTATCTTCATTGCTATGAGTCGGTTATTTAATAGGTTTGGGATCCGTTATTCCGCACGTCTTTCTAAATACTACGTAGTTTTCACACGTAAAGTAGCGGTATTGACAAATAAACATTTTTAGTTTTGTGATTATAATTAACACTGCTAACACTGCGGATGCCTTATTTACACAATGCAAGGAAGTAGATAGAAAGATATATGATCAGATTGATCAGTCATGTATGCAAAATTTTCATCAACTTATTGAACGCTACGAAATCTCGTAGTACCTATGTAGCACGATAAACTGATAGAATATAGTATCAAAGCAAGCTTACCATCAATTAATTAAAAAGGGTTTGGCATTCCGATCCACCTCTGCCTTCTCTCGAGAGACACTCCACCTCCGTTCCTATGAGAACTTTACTGTCCTCGTAATTATTTGTACACATTCACGTGGGCTAGAGTGCGGCGAGACGAGACCGAGAGATGTCTGCCTCAAAACACTACTTCAAATTTAGATATTCCTTCCCTCGTATAATTCATATCTCGGCGCGATGTGGCAACCACTTCACTACTTGTTAAGTGTCACCGGGACCTACCTTTACATTATTTTCATAAGGGCTACCTATAAATAGGTGGGAGTGTCGCCACGCGCTAAGTCCATAACGATGTTCTTACGTATTCCACGGATGTTACCTTTAATTGGAGACACGCTTACAGTTTTAGCTGCGGAATCGATAAGTCGTGTTTGATAGCACGCCACGGGAATACACAACGAGGCACTTTGCTATTTTGCACCGCAAGCCGATCAATAGACATTCAAACACCACCGCCTCGTCACATTCATATTCAGTTAATTAACAAATTAGCATTCTGCATACGATTTAGACATAGATAAGGTACCAAGGACGTTTTGAAGTGCCTGTTTAATATTTCAGGACATTGTTGATTGAGGACGTACTTACAAAGTGGCAACTTTTTAAGAATTCACGATTTTTAGGGTCAACGAATTGTAACTCCATTAAAAGTTACCTTGTTTTCAAAGTAAACACGGCGCTACTTCAAAGGAAGTCCTTAAAAATTAATGGGGACATCCTGATTACTTTAAAGATCCGAGCTATGCTTTTGTATTTAGACTCTGTGACGTCTATTTCAGTCCAAGACGACTTTATGGTTCAATATTTTTATGACCATGGGCATCAAGAGTTGGTTATGAATATGAATTTCTTCATATAATACAGTGTTAATCCAAAGCAATATAAATACTGCATCGGACGACGTGACACTAAAGAATTTTATAAATAACACACACGAGAAGAATATTGTGACTGTCGCCGGCATTGTGCTGTTAATGTCTGTATCCCACAAAGGGAAATACAGTCTCGATTCCAAAAAAAACGAAATAAAGTGTTAGTTGAGCGAGCTCGCGTCAGATTATAGGCATAAATTATTAGGCACTTTTGTTCGAGTCAAAGAGCTGGTCGCAGCCCATTCAATTACTCGGATCATCCGTACAAGGAGTGCCGAGTCTTTTTCAGATGTTTGTGTAAGGGATTAGTTAGGGATATCTGTGCCGGTATCTCAGTGAGATAAGTACGAATATACGTCAACGTCGGACAACTAAGCCGATTATTTTAAATGTATTCACTTCCTTAATGGACGTCGTTTTTCAAGTTGCGTTCCGTGAGTCTCTTACTGACTTACTGAAGATTTTCGGTTATGATCCGGTCAATGACTGGTTGGGGGGATTAATGCTTAGTTTATCTGACTTTTATTTTAATTGCCGGCCTTCTGGCAAGATTCTGCTGCAGATGAAAATGTCACTGATTTTATGTGCGTTTTAAATGAAGCGTGCTTGTGTTTCGTTGTCAAAAGTGCATGATATGTGACTTTAAATTCCTGATTCCAAAAATATACTTCGTTGCAAAGAAAATAAAACTACAAAAATATTTGTCAAGAATCTTGAGACCACCCAGAAAACTATAAATAAAGTAGAGAAATGCATTAGTAACAGTCCCTAAACATTAACAAGTAGCGATATTATTAAAATGAAGGTAAAAATAAAGTAATAACATCATAGTTGCCGCCCACCTGCGCAGTCATTGACAAATGTTGGTCCCGGTCCCGCGGGTTCCCGGGGCGCCCGATCTAAGGCCCAAATAATATACATATCATTATTTTGCCTCGTACACCCATAAATATTACTTACAAATTCGCCCATCCAACGAGGCAGCGTCGGAGGCAATTTTTCAAGAAAATAAGCTTGAAAACGGGTGAAAAGAGTGACGTGAGAAAACGTGAATAGACTTGCAAGGATGCACTCTAACAATTACAGACCATAAGCTAACAGGCTGTCTCTACATCGTTTTGCATTTTAAAAGCTGGAATAAGACTCAGTTTTATTAAACGATAGATAAGCCTGTAATAAAATATAGTACCTATACAGGGTGTAAGGAACAGTCTAGCAAATACTGAATCGGTAAATTCAGACCATCAAACTGAACAACTTTCAATATGGAGCCACCCTCAGGAGACGCAAAAAAAATCAGCTCTTCCATACAAAACTGCTGTACCTGACTCAAATGTACGGTTATACTGCGGTTTCACCGCTGATTTTTTTTTGCGTTTCCAGAGCTTTGATCCATAGTTAAAGTTGTTCAGTTTGATGGTCGATATTTACCGTTTCAGTAGTTGCTAGGCTGTTCCTTACATCCTGTATAAAAAGTATGTCATAAATTTTTGCTTATCGTAATATTAATACCACCGTAATTATCCTGTGTTGTGTTATTTACTTAATAATTGCCATGACACATAATTAACGACCGTAGTTTTATTTAGCATCAGTGAGCTAACCGCAATACGCAGGGCGTTCCGTAGCAGGTGGGCCCCTAATTAATTAGTATGTACCTACACCCTCACCACCGCAGGGGTTGAAATTAAATGTATATTTTGAATTTTTTCAACCCGCCACCGTTGCATGCCACCACGCGTAATAATTATTAATAATCGAAATACCGAAAGTATAGTCGATAGCAAAATTGATTGTTTGCTTTCAATTATACAGTATTTATTTTCGGTATTGTTGGTTCTGAAATTGATTAGGTTTTAGTAACGCGTGAAAATTGGTCGCTCATTTATTGGCCGAGCTATTTTCAATTAATGAAAATTGTTAAATTTTTATTGTTTTGATTGCGGTTGAAATATATTAAATAAGCTATTTGGACACTTTATTTCTGAAACGCTTATATTCATTTATCGACGCTGATGAGGTAACTTTCGTCACAGTGGGCCCAGCATGCCCCCTGACAAAAAGAGAAAATCTATGAGAGCTCCGATCAACAATATACAATGTTGATCGAAGTCTGAGAGATGTGCCTCTGCCTTTACGCAAGCCAAGTGAGCATATGCCGTTTTTCTCGTTTTGTCGCTTTGTCGTGCGTCGCATCTTCTTTTAATGAAAAAGTTATAAAAAAGAGATTTTTTCAATAATATACGAGTGGGTAAGAGCTTACCTGACAAAACTATTATATCGAAATCAAAAGAAGGAAAATGACTTGTGTTTCCGGTGTTTTTATAAAGAATGAACTATAATGCGTTATGTATGAGACTGTACATCGAGTCGCGTGTAATACAGAGTATTATTCAGTTGGCTGGGTGTAAAGCATCGCATTAATTCACATGTATTTGTAGACAATCTTGCTACATTATATATTTGCCTAGTGTAGAAAAATCGATGTCTTCGAATATAATTAAACGGTTTTCTTAACAAACAAAGATGGATTTTATCAGTGGGAATAAGTATAAAAACAACTTTGAGAAATTATTATAAAATATGTACGTTTAGTCAAACAATTAATAAGAGTAAAATGAAATCATGGCTTTAAAAGAGTTTCAAACTAGGTATCGATCAATTCTAAGGCTTTAGCATACAATTTTCTCACTGGCGGTGAAGTTATTACTCGATAGATAGTTTCCATACGTTTTGCTTTGATATCGTCAAAATGTTCTGCCGACGAAGCAAAATAAATAAACGCTTTTGCCGACCCGAGACTTTGACTTTGAGCCACTGTGTTAACCAACGATTTGTGTAGATGTTTACAGCAACGTTTCAAGCAATTCCACTTCTATCTGTTACCTAACATTACAGCTAAATAAACCTTTATGCCACCTAATCAAGATTCCTAACCAAAGATGTTAACAGCAGCTGACAATTCTAACTCTAATTTTATTAATAATATGCATCAAATTACTACATCTGTATCTCACCTGCTGCTTTAACATCGTGTTTATTTTAATACTGGTTTTAAAGCCGAGTTGTTTAGACTACATACTGGTACAGGTGTATAATTATACGGGTGGTTCATGAGTAGTTATTAAGATGGCAGACGTCGAGTATTCTCAGAACTCGAAACATGTTTTGTTTTCTGTGGATAAAATCTGAATGTTCTGAACTGAGTTGCTCCGAGTCATTCTGATTCTCATCTTTTTTTTTGTATCCTTGTGGACAGTGGCCGGAGCAGTTTAATTTTTTTGTTGCCAGACCGCCTGCGGTCACGTTCGTTTAGATTAATTACAAAAATTTTAATCACTCAGAAGTCACACACAAATCTTGCCTCAGGTAACAAAAATTGCCTACGCATGTGGTCGTAAAATTACCATAAAACTGATCATAGACAATAAAATATCATTTTCATAAATGCAATTTAAATACAGATACATGTGAGTCCAGTCTCTTTGGGAGATCCTTTTAAATAAATAAAAGATAAGCCTCGCTATAAACTGTGGAGCACAGAGATATAATCGATGAAAAACTACCTGTTCTACATAGAAACTGCTTCGGACACGAGTCGATGCTTTAAATCGGCCGATGTACATGTGAATAAATATACTACCCACGCTTACTTCACGCCTGCCCACGTGTTACAAAACACTTAATACGCCGCTTCGAATGAATCTGTGAAAATACTGCCCAATAAAAGATTTTACTCTCTATGATACAATACTTTCAGTACTCCACTATAAACTCGCTAAGCAGTTAATTGTATAAAGTTTAACTGCAACTGTTTGTAAGGCACCTGTAGACCAGGCGTATAGCTAGTGAAATTTCTCAAGCATAGTTTTACAGAAAAGCGTTTGAAGTCGCGAATCTTAAAGGCGATGGAAAATTTAAAGAGTTTGTAGAGAAAATTAAGGAAGCCGAGGACGTTGTAGATTCTGTGAGCGTTCCTCCGAAAGTCGTTGCATCAGTAACTTTCTTAGGTACGGCGAGTTACCTCGTTAACGCTAAGGAAAAAAATTATACAAGTAAAACTGGAATTAATCTGCAATTTTTTCTAGGTATGCAAAGAAAATTCTCGGCGCTAATGAGCTAGATTGTAAGCTCGCGCCTGACGCCCGTCTTTGTTGGCAGGTGCTTGTATTTAGCTTTGGTGCGAACTTCATTAATATTTCAACAGGGAACATTATTTCATGTGCTACAACTTCATTTCTGTTTCTGAGTTCATGAGTATTGTCATTTGATTTTCTATGTTCAACCCAATGATATTTTACACAAGTTAATATGTTATCTACTTCCAATGATATACAGAATGTCATTGCCTACCTCATTAGAAAAAAATGAAAGAATACCCACGTAAGACCCCTTTTCGTGTTATCGCTTTGCGCGCGCTAGTACGTAACTAGTAGTAGGTTGTTTGGAAGAAATCTTTTTTAGCGTTATGACCGCCTTATTTGTATATCTACTTGTAATTGTTTATTAACATACATTCGCTTAAAGATAAAGATTTGGTCTGTTTTGGTGTGCCATCAAGTATACTATAATAGCCCAGTCATTGTACGGTTCAAGCCCCTGCTAATTAATAATTGTCATTTTTTTCGGTATAATATTGAAGAGCCAATTTGAGCCTAGAAATGAACCAAAATAAAAAAAAAATCACGTCAGCAACAGTTCCAATTTTAAAATTTAGCCATTATCTCGTTCTATAAAACCTGATGGTAAATTTTTTTTTGCACATATTTAAGGCCTTTAACGTTATACATACTACAAACATAGTGTGAATATTTTTGTCTAATTAGAAGGTTTTGAAAAATACATTCGTATTTTCTAATAAATACCTATTTTTTTTAAATTTTAATGCATATTTTATTGCTCAAAAATAATGTATATTGTCAAATCTAAGTCAAATGAGTTCATTGGTATTCATATGATTATTAATTTAAAAGCCTTCTGGGACACACAATTCTGATTTCTATGTTGCGTAGCGAATTTTTTAAAATATGTTTTATGATATTCTTTTTGTCACTAAATGGTGCCGGCTACAGCTTAAAAGTCCAATTAATCATTACTTCCTACCCCGCCTAACAAAACTCCATAAAATGACTGGGCTAATAAGTAAAATAACATAAATATAAATAGTAACATACTCGTATCTAGCTCGTATCTGTTTCTTTTTGGTGTAATACCTTTGGTTCAACATTAGTAAAGTGCTGAGTTGCAAGACAGATAAAGTCATGAAGCGTTGGGGACAGTTTCTAATGTAACCTTATTTTACGTCACACGTCCCCCATAGCATGGCAGGAAGACAATTTCTGTAACCGAAAACGTTTAGTGCAGGTAATATTTCAATTTGGCCATCTTTCAAGCCACCCTCCTGCAGTGCGTTGACCATTGTTATTGGGTAATAAAGACATATAAAGCCCGGTGTCTAGCCCTCCGAAACTCGCTTATCTAACGTCCGATCGATTGAACAGTTGTTACAAGCGCCACACATTATCCTAACGCAATTAAACGTGTAACATATGAGGGTGGTCGCAAAATGGAATGGACCTTCGTCAGTTAGCGTATCTCATCATGTAAATGTGCATATTGATCGTAATTTTTTAGCATAGATGCATTACAAACTGATCCAAATGAAATTTTTCCTTCAATAATGTCTCAGCTTTGTCGTATTGTTACAAAAAGGAAATTTTAGACTCCAAACACCAATTTACTGGCGTATCTTTATCAACATCGTTTAAAAAATGAAAATTTTGAAAGGTTTTGTTAGTAAATATTCGTTACGATGCATACCACAATTATGAAACTATGTTAGAAAACTACTTGAGCTACAAGCCAAAGCATAATCGAAGAGTTCAATCGGAGCATCCACTTTTTAGTTTTCGTACACAGCTCTAACTTTCTTTTAACTAGCGCTTGTATTAATACAGATGCCCGTCCGTCGGCCGCTCTGCGCGATACACGGCTCTGATAAATTCCCCCCCATTTTTCTCTCGCTCACGAGCCGTCACCGTATAAATGCTTTGAGTGTCTTTTTTTGTACCGACCGAAAGAATTACAACATTAATCAGCCGAAATGAACCTTTTAGCGAAATGTCAAAAGGTTTACGTGGATCTTCGTGGTAACGAGCCACGGTTATCCGTAATGAAAACAAAAGAATGTTTACTCTATAATATGGATGGTGGAGACGGGATGGTGGGCAGACCTCGGACGGACAGGCACGGACGGCTATGGACGGCTTTCTCTTTGATAAGCTCAGCTTCAGCTCATTGTTTGACCCACGATAATAATTCTCTTGTGATGTAATGTTGTTAAATTGATTGTAAGAGTGCCTATTCAGTTACTTTTTTATCATGACTCTTTTCCCGTTTCGTGTTATCAACGTTGAGCGATAGAACGCTTTTTAACAAAAGAGCTCCGAAAGTTGTTTTTAGGGAAAACGTTTGTAGAGTGAATCAAGCGTGTAAACAAAAAGATAGGTCGCAATAGAATCCAAACTTCGGAACGTGGAGTCTATTCAAATTCCGTCGGTTCGCGGAATCGTGGCATTCAGGTGAGCAGGCGGCACGCGACCGGGTCGGCCGGTCAGCCGGACACTCCCTTTTAGATCCGTCCGGACTCCGGACCGTCCGGTCGTCCAAGCACACATTTCCGCTTGATTAGAGGAGTTTCCCGGAACACCTGCGCCATCTGCGAACTGACTTTTCTCGTCGTTTTGTTTTGGAGTTTGAACTGTTTTAGAGAGAAGTTGTAACACTTACAAATACGGGTCCCAATTATTTAACTGTCATTGTACTTACATATATTTCACTCTATATACACATTTTCCTCATTTCAAAACAAAACACAGTAAAATTAATTTACGAAAACAATGTTTTCGTTATGTAAACTTCATTCGTGTTTCTTCTATCATACTTTCGGGGAAATGAAAGAGAAAACGAATTATGAGGATCTATAAAAGAGATATTGCTTGTTTATGAAGGTCTGCTTTTATGGGGCCCTAAGGGAGAATCTCCTTTATCGATGCTTTATAATGGTAGTAATGGTTATCCAAAAAGATAATAAACTTTGGGAGTTAAATATGTTACAAATATGCGGCAGTAACTTTCGTTTATTGATTCCCGTCGACTATTTATGAACTGAGTAGGTATCAATGCCGGTTTTTTAGAAAACTTTTAGCGTAAAGAGTACCTGTCCATGCGGACATCGACGGATATGAATGCGTTGTTGCTCATCAGACTATGGTCCACCTCATCTTGCCCTTCCTGCCCCAATACCTGCACGCGAACGGAGTTTATGGAGGCTGCCAGTAGGTCTATCCGGCATCCGCGTGGTAAACACAGTGCTAGAATAAATGACATGCCATCGACTCTGTAAAAGAAGAAGCGAACTTTTTAGTAATGGATTTTCCTTGTTTCAGATTATGCTCCAGGCGGATTCACCTATAAGTGGAGCTCATGATTCCGTGTAACGGAACGTTATAACATCAAGCTACTGCCTACACTTAGGTGAGTATCTCTGTTATCATTACATTACCGTAGGGCATCAGTCTGATGGAAAATTGGAGAGGCATTTAAGTCCAGCGTGGGTTGCATTAGACTGGCAGTTAGTGTGGTACAAATTATGATTTGTCTGCTTTCTGCCAGTCTATTTGTATCTAATCATAAAATGAGTAATAACTGCATAGTAATCTCTGATCTGACTTTGTTGAATTGTTTTGATTTGCCTGTATGCTAGGGTTGTAAACTATACGTATGCTGATTTTATAATAGACTTTATTATGGAAGCAAATCTTAAACAAAATCGGCTCTTGTACACAGGTTCTTTCAAATACCAACTTACCCATGAAATTTTAGTTTTAAGCCGTTGCGTTTTTTATTTTGTCTAACGTTAAAGTTAACAGCCAAGTCTTCAAGTTAGATGGTTTAAAATCTCACTATCTCGGAAACTAGCCGATAGATTCATTAGTCGGTTTTACAAGTAAAAAGATAATTTTAAGTTTATATTTTGGCAATTTTAACTCAATTTATCAAAAATCGTTAGTGAGTTGTTATTTGTAGGAATAAGAAAATGCATGCAATGGATTTAAACGTAACAAATATGTGTTATTGAGAAGTAAAATTATTCGTTATTTCCTTACGATAAAAAAGTAAAATAAAAATAAAATATAAATTTCTCTCTTCACTCTCGAATCTTATCTCCTCTCTCTCGATCAATCCGCAATCAGAACCACCAACCAAAAGAAAGGGTAATTTGAATCTTCTTTTTTTTTCGATAAACCAACACCTGTGCCCGAACCATTTGCGATGTTCCTAAGCTGTAAGCTTTGTAAATGTTGCACCATTTGTAGCGAGATTGAAAAACTGTTTCGTATTGCGACTGCAACAGTTTGTTGCTACTGTTCTCTCATATATCACGGTCTTGTTTACGTTTCGTATAGGGTGTCTTTGAAATCATTTCACAAATTTTAGACAGTTACATACAAACAACAACACTACAAATTACTACTACAACTACTGTTACTTAAAAAAATAACAATATACTGGGTCCTTCTTAATATGCTGACACTTTTTTAAAAGGATGATTAGACCATCAAACTGAACAACTTTATCTACGGGACCAACATCGAAATCGCGAAAAAAAATCTGCTGCTGCTGCTGCTACTTTTTATGGAAGAGCAGATTTTTTTTTCGCGATGTCGATGTTGGTGCCATAGAGAAAGTTATTCAGTCTTATCCTCCCCTTAAAAAAGTGTCAGCATATTAAGAAGGCGTATAGGGATAGGGTGAAATTGATATCATTAGCATCCTTTTAAACTAAGAGTCTACCCATCAAACTGAACAACTTTTCCTATGGGAGCAAACAGATCGGAGTAAAGAAAAAACAGCTGTTGCATACATTTAAAACAGCAGAATTTTTTGCTCCGATCGGTTTGCTCCCATAATTGCTCTTATTTTAAAAGTAAAAGATATCTAGATATAGATAATATAGCCTCCATCGTGAAGAGAAGTGAACCCGTCGCCACTTATGGTAGATGACAATAATTCGTATTTTACTAGTTCTAAGGCTGTAAGGCGGTCTGAAAAAACTCTGACACCAGGGCTCTGCTCAAGCTCTGCCCACACGATAAGAAAGAAAGAACTAGTTCTAAAAGTAGTTTTAGCTGACTTTTTTCTTTATGTACACTTTTTCTTCTATCAAGTTGATGGCATGTCATTTTGTACACAATACTGCTCAAAATATGAAACCTAAAAATTAAACGTTTTTGAGAACGTCCTGTAGAGATACGACAAGCGCACGTGTTCTCTACCTATATTTAAATGTGATAAGACTGACATATATTGGGCAAGTGAGCACCTTAAGTCGAAACGTGACTAAAGTGCGAAGCGTTCTGCAGTGGAGTCGTAAAGGAAAATTATTTATAAGCCTCCTCGTTTAGGGAGGATTTATCAATGTTTGTTCGGCTGTCTTATCTTAATTGATACTTTTCTATAAACATACATAACAATTGAGTTCAAAATACTTACAGTAATATTTAGTTCAAATCATTGATTCTGGTTCTGTACTCAACGGTTTTAAAGTCTTATTAAATTTTTAATGCACTAGCAAGACCTTGCTTTAGAATTTTTTATTTATTCATTTTTATTATGTTCTAATTTGGGAGTTACGTTGCAAGTTTTTCCGCGAGCGGTTGTCTTTTGCGTGGTGATCGAGCGGTTCGCGTATTTGGTTGCCACGAGGCTCCGCAATCTCTTCTCAGCTGTGTATTTCAGCAAAAACAATCCTTGAGATTGAGATATATTGTAGTATTATGTACCTACTTCCACAAACTACTTCACACTGGCGGAAATGCAGTGCCAACGCACAAGCAAGAGTCCATTAATTTATAAATAAAATTAATTAACTCTTGCTAATTTAGCTAAAAAGTTCAAAAAGTTAAAATATGCAAACTATTTAAATTTAATTTCAAAGTTTGTAATGAAAATTAGTTTAACAACTTTTTTGTACTCTTAAAATTATTTATTCACTTATTGTTTACTTCAAAGTTTTATTCTATTTTAAATTTTTTTTACAAAAGAAAACACGTTCAAAGGCTGGTACACAATTTTAAAAAACAACCATAATAATATCATATAGAATAGAATTCATGACAATACGGAGTTTTTTTCACTGCTGTTAGAGACTTAACACGTCGAATAGTCCGGTCGCATCCCTCGATGAAATATGACCAATCATTTTTCAATGGCACCCCATTCGGACAGATTTAAAGCGGTGTGTTTGAGTGACGTCCATTGCCGATGTGTCAATCATACGAAACGATGCGTCCAAATGATCGGGCAGCGATTGACAAAACGCGGGATGGATATTTTCAATTACCTAAACCTGGCGGTTTATAAAAGCTTCATATATGAATTACACATTATACTATACATGGTGTAAAATTAAATGGGACACTCACTGAAAGGGATGCTTCAGACCATCAAACTGAACGACTTTTGCTATGAGACCAACACTGAAATCGCGAAAAAAAATGCTGCTGTCCCATATAAAACTGCAAACATAACTCGACTGAAATGTATGCAGTTTTTTTTAGCGATTTCGATATTGATTTCTGCGTGTAACTGACCCACAGGCTGCACGTGTAGAACGACTGGCAATATGCCTTGAATAACGTTACTTTAACATCTTTAGTACATCGTGCAAACCTGCGGGCAAGCATATTCGGCCTCATCGCCAGCGCCCTGCGCTCCCGCTCTATGTCTATATTGGAATTTGTATTACGTGTTGATCATCTGTAAGTTTTTTTTGTACTTAATTATCATACCAATTGCCAATACCATACTTAAATAGCTTGTATTATAGGGAGTAGGTTTCTGAGGTAATGAAATATGAGGTAACAGTATTTTCGCGCTGTAGAGCGACAGCCGACAGATGTAACAACTGCAACAACCGATGACCGGAACACTTGCTTTTGTCACTACACAATAATTAGGTACACACAGCGACACATCAAGCTATACAGAACCAACATAAGCTGGCCGCGCGACGACGTTATACGTTACCTACCTACGCGCGGCCAGCTTATGTTGGTTTTGTATAGCTTGATGTGTCGCCGTGTGTACACAGAACACAGGAATTAAATGAGGGGGAGGGGGATAAAAGTAACACGC
Source organism: Agonopterix arenella (assembly GCA_927399405.1). Taxonomy (NCBI): domain Eukaryota; kingdom Metazoa; phylum Arthropoda; class Insecta; order Lepidoptera; family Depressariidae; genus Agonopterix; species Agonopterix arenella. Next base: position 7,769,906 of record OV656691.1, read on the forward strand.
ACGTATTGTAGTGATCCAATAATTAACTTTGTACTCTGTACTTAGTCATCGCTTAAATGCCTCATGAACATAAAATAAATGTCAGTGGAAGCGTTTTTATCTAAACACTGTAATTAGTAACCTTTTCTCATTGTAGGTTTGTTTACAAAAACGACGTTATTCGTGGAAGAAGACGTTTTATATACTAACAATACAACCGTTATTAGAGTCAATTTTATTTCTTCCTGTCAACTTCAGTGTATGGTTAGGTTAAGTTAACGACGTAAAATCACCGTGGAAGCTCTTTTTAATGGTTAGAGACGTGGACAGCATGTTTTATAGACTTCTAATATCGAATGGTGACTCTTTGTGAAACAATTGAGCTTAAAACCTTTGATGGGCAATGAATCGCCAAAATGTGAGATGACGAATATATCCATTTTCACCAAACATGGTTTTTTAACCATTTAAGCCACATAGTATCTTTTTACGGTTGAAAAATTAAATGATTGTCATTACTACTTCTAAGAAGGAAAAAATGTAGACTTTACGTCTGCAAAACACACATTAAAAATTTACTGCGTCATCATATTTAGTAACATTGTTTCAGCCAATCAGTTCGCTCTCCACAACTACATATCTACATGTGGAGGCTGCCTCAAATAGTGGTCTATAGAGTAAGCTGTCTATGTTCGATGCGGAGATTCATTATCATACAAATTTTAGATGGGCTCTATTACTTAGCAATTTCCCTGATTAAGGGTATCGTATCTATACGGTGTACAGTGGCGACAGACCGGCAAATAGGGTGGTCGTGTGCTTTCCTATTAATATTTACCCATCCCTTTAACTACTTCTCATTTGGATATGGTATTTTTTAATTTTATCGAAGCGTTCCATTTATATATGGTAATAGATTTTTATCTAATATACCTACGTTCAACTGCAACACTCTGCAGTCTATTCTCAAGAATAAGTTTTCGGGGATCGCAGACTCTACACTCTACTAATCACAGAGTTCGTCCCGCCGTATACACGTCGTCGTCACCACGTCTCACAAGATGTAAATAAATATGAGTAAAGATCAGAAAACAGTCTCAACAGTAAAATTTTATAGGCCATTCTAGGGATCGTTTATCGTAATAGGTTTAACAGTAATGTCGCACGGAACACTTTAGACATAGTCCGATATCATAGTAGTTACCGAGGCGCTCGCTTCGTTGTTCCACGGCTAGCGGCTGATCTCTCGATAGGCTCATGCGGGCTCTAAATTGAGGCTTCGACGGCCGGTCAGACATTATGTTCCAGCGTCGACATGCTTTTGTCAGCCCGATTCAAAGGTGGTTATCCGAAAATGGGTCAGCAGGGATTTCAGAACTGTATATTCGCTTATACTTACCCTCCAGCTCTAGTGTCCACTTTGTTCCCCAGTTTAGCTTTGCGACAACTATTTTGAGTGCGTTTTACGTTCTCTTTGTTAGAAGTTAATCGTATAATTCGGCTATCAGGCTACAGCAAACAAAGGAAATATGCTGCGAGCTCTAACGATATACGAATAATTGTTACGCTAGTCGCATTCAGTAAAACGAATCGACAAAGGAAAGTCGTGACTTTTGAAAACATTACCTTCAATATTAATAAAGCGATATTTAGCTTTTGACATTCATGAGGACCTCTTCAACTGTGTGAATAAACAGTCAAATGGAAAGGTAGATAATCAAAAAGCGGTCGCAAAAGAAAATCAAAAACGTTTCCGGAATAACCGTAAAGCATTTTCGGGCTGAAACCTTCATGTTTTAGGAATGGCCCGTCAAAACAAATGGCGGGTGAAAAATTCAACGGCATATAAACAAAGGCTTGTTTGGTTGTAGCTTGTAGCGAGGGTGGCGAGGGTTTCGGCAGGCGGATAAGTGCGGGCGTAATCTGTGCTTGGGCTCGTGTAAATGCAAATTGTCCTATAAAGCCATCGCCCGCCCCGCCCCGCTCCGGCCCCGTTCCCTTAATGAAGAGCAGCTCCTCGGACGTCGACAGCCTACGTCCGTCATCTCAACAGCGGTTTGCGAAGCTTGTACGGACCGAAATTAGACTCGGCCCTAAATTGGTCTACGTAGGAATTTGAGATTCCGTAACAGTTATTGGATGGTATCGTCGATCTAGTAATCAAAGTAGCTCTGTAAGATTGGAAGGGACGATTATTGCCTATTATTTTAACGGGATCATCGATTTTAATTGCTCAAATTACTTCTGTCGGTAAGTAATCCCGCTATAATGTTACACATTCACGTCTTAAAACAGATCGCAGTTGGGATTCAGACAGGTATACTCTTTTATATCGTAAACGTAGTTTATTTAGAACATGCTCAGTGCAATTTAAGGATCAGTCTCAGTTTTGATAGTACCTTTAAAAGTTTACGATACTAATCACAGAACATTATAAACTAATATATGGACATGATGCAACTTTTCAATAACCAAATGTGGTTCAAAGACAAAGCCTTGCTATTTGCTTAATTGATTAGAAAAACATTTTTAAAAACACCGTAATCTTAAATTCAATCTACCCCATATAGGGTCCTTCTTAATATGTTGACACATTTTTAAGGGGTTGATCAGACCGTCAAACTGAACAACTTTTTCTATAGCGCCAACATCGAAATCGCGAAAAAAAAATCTGGTCGTCCATCCAGAACTGCAAACCTACTCGAGCCAAATGATTTTTTTTCGTGATTTCGAGGTTGGTCCCATAGAAAAACTGTTTCAGTTTGATAGTCTGATCATCACCTTAAAATAGTTTCAGCTAATTTTGTTAGAACTTATTGATAATAATTAGATCAGGCAAGTTCCTGCATTGATTGAATTTGTTATTACAAATCTCGGTCCCAATCAACAGTTCACGATGACAGTCGAACAAAAGGCTTTCCCTTAAGCAGTCAGTCGGTAGGTGAAACAATACGTACTGGGACTCCGTGTTGAATTACAAATACGTCGACTTGACGTGAATTCGAATGGGGCGGACTATTTGTACCTCGGTCTCGCACAGTGTATAGTTTCTTTGTTATATTATTAGGTGATATGTCTGCTACGTTACAGTGCGAAAGTTTATTTGTGCTGAAATGTTTAAGTTTTCTGCTTGAAGGTGTTTTGTGAACTAGACAACTTTGATTAGACCTTTTTAATCAGACTGATGACGTAGGTTGCAATGCAATATACAGGTTGTGACTGAAGAAAGTTTCATAACTTTAAAGCAGGGTTTCCCAACCTTTTTTGAGTCACGCCTCCCCTGTTATTATAAGTAATGTTTTCATGTCCCCCTTATCGAAATTTTTATGACAAGCTCGGGTGGAACGGTGCTATTTGAGACCTGCTGAGCCTGAACATGTCGGTAACAATGAACGAATGGGTGAATTAGTAAGTGAATGACTTAGTGAATTAATAAAATTATATAATGAGTAGAATTTATGTCGGTGACTGGATTTTTCTTTCCAAAATGCTTCCAATTCCAAATTCGCTTTGCGAACTCCTCCTCCCCCCCCCCCCCACGATATCACTGCGCCCCCCAGAAGTCCTGCTTTAAAGGGTGACAGAACTCATGATATTGAACGACTTTCCGCAAGGAACCTACGGGAACTTGTTGTCAGACTTCTGACTATCGATTGTCTATGTATAAATCATTGTTATTTTTAAATAAAAAAATAAATTATATTAAAATAAGCAAAATTTAAATTGGACTTCCATACTAAATGCAATAAACTGACCGAACGTTTCTATGAAAAGTTGTGCTTTTCTAATCTTTCTTTATTATCTTTGGAAAAGTTCAGTATCATCACCCTTTAAAGTAATGAAATGACACATCTACACTCACGCCCTGTATTTTGCAAACATAAGGACATAAAGGTAAAAACGTTCAGTTTCTTTATCAGCAGAATAAAACAAATGGGTCAAAAAATGTGAGAGTTGGTTGTCGGCTATGATCCTATTAGAGGTTAGAAGTTGTAAAATAAAAATTTTAATTACCACTTCAATTATAAGCATTCAAAACAGTTTTTAGTGCTCTTAATATACAGGCTCAAATGATCGAATGGATCGTGACGAATGACTGAGATGCTGGGATTCAATCGCAGTAATAAAATGTTTGTTGTATTGGTTCACGAGAAATAATTATGGAAGTTTGAAAAGACGTTATATTCATGGGCAGTGGAGCGGAACGGTGCGGTGCGGTGGTTGGTGAGAACTTTTTGAATTTGTTTCAATCTACATTTGAACTGAACGGAACTCGGCGTGTTGTGTAGACCACAAGATTGGAATAATTTGTTTGTATTGAATGTTAATAGAAATGTTTTTCGCACTGTCATGAATCATTTTGTTTGAATGATTTAAAATGAGTATTGTTATTAATGGTAATGTTTTATCTTTGTATCAATAACATTATTATAAAAATACGTTATAGGCCATATTCAACTTAGACACAAGATTCATTTAGTTTTTGGGATAAAAAGTAAATGTTTTGTTCTTACAATTGATAATAATGACTAGTGGTCAGGAGTGCGATTTTTGAATCTCATACGTTGAACTCAGCAGTTGAAAATGTATAGAGATACGCATCTTTCTACTGCTGATTTGACTTTCAAAAATCGCACGGAGTTTGAATTTTGAATGTCAAATCAGCAGTAGAGAGATGCATATTATCTCCATAGTAATATTGACATTTTCAACTGCTGAGTTCAAAGAATGTGTTTCAAAAATCGCATTCCTGGTCTTAGATGAGAAAACGTAAACAAAACTAAGATTATAGTCAGTGTGCTGCGACGTCATCATCAGATACTTAGATTTTACTTTAAGGTGCGGCGTCCCCTTTCCCACCTGTAAAGTCACACAGACTCAAAAGCTGCGGTTTTATGGTCCATAGGCCCACGTCAGTTCTTTTTAATTTGAATACTCTAGACGTATCCGACATCCGATATCCTCACTATTGGGTAACGTATCGTGTGTATAGATAATTCCAAATACGGTGTCCGGTAAATCAATCAATTTTCATCTATACAGCTTAGGAATAAGAGTTGTGTCATGGAATTTTTTGTGTGGAATTGACTGTAGAGATCATTGGATAGCGGCCACTGAGGTAGGCGGTCGATAGTTCCGTGGGAGATCGTTTAAAATCGCTTATAGACAAGTGTTTTGACGTTTACTATATAGCGTTTCATGGGAAGGCTCCGATTTCACAGTTGAAATCGGTTTGTAGTAGTTTTATTACTATTGTTAGACACGTGATTGTTTGGCCTTGTACTTTGCCAGTTCGTGTTTTGTGTTTACACCTACGCCCATTGATGCCAGAAAACATATTCAGAAAATTCGCTTCACATGATTGTGAATTTGTCGCTCTCACTTTGAAATGATTGGTAATGATAGATGCATTCGCAACATTTTATAGCAGTATTATGGTAAGCGCATATTATACAGGGTGTAAGTGACAGCCTAGCAAATACTGAAACGGTGAACTCGGACCATCGAACTGAACAACATTCACTATGAAGCCTACCTCATGAAACGCGACATAAAATCAACTGTCCCATACAAAACTGCTGTACCTATACCTAACTAAAATGTATGAGGTAGGCTCCATAGTGAAAGTTGTTCAGTTTGATGGTCTGAGTTCACCGTTTCAGTATTTTCTAGGCTGTCACTTACACCCTGTATACCTACGCTACGCTACACCGAGCAGAACTTTTTACAACTACTGCCAGTAATACGTTAAACTAAAAAAATCCGTCCATGCATTTCGGCTTTGCGATGCGGCCCGCTCTAGTATGCGACGCGAGGAACACATTTTCCGCTGCAATGCGGCCTGCCCTTATATGCTATTACCTTTATATTACTCTTTGATTACCATAGTTCAATCTCTCCTATCTGATCAAATCACTAAAGACAAAAAAACTTCTGTATCAAATCATTGTCTACCTCAGAGTCCCAGACCAGTGACCTGAACGAAAGGAAGCAGCTGTCAAGAAGACAGGTTGTAAAGTAGCCTGTATCAAACGGTACTTGCGCCGGCGCAGTTTTTGCCATCACTCACATGCCGGCGCGGGCTCCTAAGTGTTCTGCTATGGAATTTATATGTCTTGTTAGAATTATAAGAGGGGCTAGTTTTGCGCTGATCTTGTTTAATGTTTCAGTCTAAAGATTTGTTATTACGACAAGATAAAGGTGTAATCTTAAATGCGTAACATACTTATAGGACCAACAAAAAATTCTGCTGTTCCATACACTTGAGTCGATTAGCATTTTCTATGGAACAAAAATTTCTTTTTGCGATTTCAATGTCGGCATCGTACTGAAAGTTGTTCAGTTTGATGGTCTTAAACACCTTCTCAAGTATGCAATGCATTTAAGTTTACAGCCTGTTTAATAATGATGAACCTTTTTGAAGTGGTGGTAGAGCCAAAAAATTACCTATGTGGCATTATTTTAAATATATATATTTTTTGTTTATGTTGAATTAGAGCTGTGTGCTTAATATGTAAGATAGTTACATATTAAGCACACAGCGACCGACCGAAGAGACCGACCAAACACTGACTCGAGCTACAAATTACCTAGTACACGATTAAATACCCAAATACCACCTATGTAAGACATAATGTGAAAAGAATATATACATGTTAAGTGATAGAAACAGTGTGGTTCTTGTAACAATCGCAATCAGAGCGTCCAGAGGAGGCAAATCGAATTAATCAACTCGCGCGCCCTTTGAACGCCGCCGTCCATCGCCGGCTTGCAGACACATTGATTAATAAATACCTCTTGTGTGGACCTGGATAAATTTATCCGACCATTCTACATTATCCTATACCAGCATTTAATACTAGGTGCCAAGCAATCAACTTTTATTACTTAAACCGTTTTTACAAAATCGTTACCACTTAAACTCTAATTTCAAAGATGTGTAACTTCTCGAAAGCCCGACAAGTTGCGAATGCGACGACCAGAATAGCTATTTTTGAATCGTGATATTCAAAATCATGATCGAATTATATTGATCTTCATAGTAATTTTGACATTTTCTACTGCTGATTTAAACGTGTGGTTTTAAAAAATTGCACTGCTGGTAAAGGTAGCTGACGGATGAGGACAGTACAGTATAGGATCGATCATTGTGGTGATCTTTATTATAGGCCTGTATCCAGCAGTGGACTTTTATCGGCCGAGATGATGATGAGGATTTTGAACAAGCGTTCAATCGTATAAACAATTAACACAGTAGGTATTATTTAGGTAATATGAAAATGTAGGATTCTATAAAACGAAACAAGCGCTACTCGATTTGTAATTCAAAACATTTTCCGTATTTGATGTGAGGACAATCAATACGATTCTTAATTCGCGCTTGAGCTATGTTTTGGTTAGAAATAAGTAAAGTGTTTGTAAAGTATTAACTATCAAAGTGTACACTTATTTGGCTCTATCATTATATCAATGGACTTGGCATCAACCCTTACTGGACCGCGGGGTTCCACTGGTCCATGCTCTATCAATTTTGTTCGAGAAGCATTTTCCCTGCAGTGGGCTCCTACAAACTTACACATAATAATAATGTACCCTACGTATACCTACGAATTGCGTAATAAACGGAAAAACATAACAATGCAATTGGAGTTAGCAAAACTGAGTGCAGATAAAATCTCATTATGAGATATTAACTTAAAACCAACAAAATTAAAACATGTGCAGCTTTAATTACCAACGCAGACTGAAAATGCTGTATTTAAGTACCTATATTTATATTATATCACTAGGATAATAGGTAATATAAATGTGACTATTTACTAAATATAAATATCATGATTTTAAAAGCCTATGTATATTCCAGTATGAATATTAGACGCCATATTATGATCGTTCTGTAAATCACTTGACGTAAATACGCGTATTACCTTTTTAGAGTCTGTTGTCAAGTATCGTAAAACTCGTAAATTTATTCGGTTTAGCTCTCAACTTTATGCGTCGTAAAACTGCAGCCGACTTGCCTAGCGACACGCTGCACGAAATTGACTCAATATCTTTATTACAGCAAAACAGTTCCAATTTTATATAGCAGTAAACCTATATTTCATACGAAAAGTCAGGTGAATTCAGAACGGGGTGAGCTTAAAAAGAATCTTTTCTAGCAGTAGTCGGCTACGCTCTTGCTCAAACCAATGGTTAGTTGGAAGGGAAATCCTCCCATTCATTCGTTCATTCATTCATAAAACGCATTACTGTTACCGTGCACCCTACCTAACCCGGCGCGGCGGCGGCGGCGGCGTCTCGCTTGCAAACTCAGAATACGTTACGTTGAATCCCTCGTACTGTGCAATATGGAATGAGAACGAACGCGGGATTTTGTTGCAACTTAGGGCATATTCAAACGAAACGTTGAATAGAGCCAGCGCGACGAGGCTACTTAGCCTTCACTGAAAACCCATTTGCGTGAAACCTAAAAAAGGAGCTTTCGTGGTTATCTGTGTAGCTGTGAAAATGTTATCTTTTTCTCTAAAAATACATTATGCATTTTTCATTATTCTTCGTCGTAGTTCTTTGCGAATCGCAATTTTTCTTTATATAAACTAACAGAATGTTTACTCTTGCGTTAACAAAGAAGCTTCACTGTCTAGTGTGAAGCCATCCCTAAGGAGGGGATGAGCTCAACGCGTCGCAGCCGTGCTGCCAGCTTTGTGCAGGGTTTGAGCTGCGTTTTGTATTCGCCTTTAATAAAACCACGAATATATCAATTTTCCGCTCAAAGATTTGGAGTTATACAATTTTATTGCCTGGCCTTTGATAAAATTATTTTAATATTTCTTTTCTTTATTCAATTATATCCTGAAGAATCTCTCTGAATTAAATAAAACGAACCATTTATGTCAGAATTCATTGCATCAAAGCAAAAGCTAATTTCAAAAGTGTTCGCAGACAGATACTTGATTTAATTTCAGAATATGAAATGAAATTTTCGTCAAAAACTATTTTCATAACTTGAGATGATTGGCAGGCTGAATACAATTCCATTAGGATTTATATTGACAGGCATGATTTAAAAATACCTCCTTAAGTATATTAAGAACATGTCGATTCAATTTATTGCACAACGGGTAGCTTTAGGTACAAGGTAAACTAATCTCATATCATGCAAATCTTAGACTCCAACACCTGTCTACAAGCGCGCATAATGCTGCATCTCCTTTGTTTAACTCTTTCTCGGGAATTCAATTACAGCGCACTATCATCGTTTCATTTCCAGTTGTATAAACAAGAACAACGCTTCCAACAGCGATAACTGTTCTAGTTCCATTCTCCTTATTGGCACAACGCCATATTATGAGCTCGTGGATTTTTATCTCGTTCGTAGCTTCTCGCCGCCTCAATGAACACGATGTATGACCGTCTAATTTATTTCATGGGCATTCTTTATTTACAAAGAACACGGATTTCGGGGTGAGTAGATTTATTCGCTCAACTCATTTCCCTAAAACCCACTCCATTTAATAACCCTAAAAGAGCCGCTAGATATCTCACACGGAATCCGCGGGATTTTCGCCGGGGTTCGGTGTCGGCGCGATCGCGTTCCTTCGGCCGCTGAGTGCCGATAGCGCCCATCCGCCGCCTCAACGAGCTATTTCATTATTCAGCCTCACCGACTCCTCTAGAGATGGCTGCGATAGGATTGACTAATTTCGCAGTACCCTCTAAGTCGAGCGCCGTGGCGCGTCTTCATTTGGGATGAGACCATTTTGCGGGCTTAGCGAACGATCCGCTCGATATCACCAACGTAAGCACGTCATTTGCAGCTCCTGACGACACTTTCCTGAAATAGGACTCAGTCTTACCTTATTCGACTTATGATAATAGAAATTGTGCCTTTAATTTTGTCGACTTCATTTCCAAAGTCAGTTTTAATAATAAGAATTAAATTCTTGGGCTCGATTCTATATATCGTCCATAAATATTAACGTTTACTGAAAACCGTAGACTTGCGGTACCTACAGTACAAACTAACTTCTATTTCTGAAAGCTCTTGGGATGGAATAAAGCTGTACAACAAAGTTTGCCGACACACACTGATGTAAAAGGGCGAAGGATTAAATGCAATTCCCCAGCGAATAAGGATCAACTTTGACCTGAACACTATTGCTTATCTGTAGGGTATTACTCGGGTCAATCTTCTTCGGGTTAGATATCACTAACTGGGTTGATTTTCATCTGTCATTACTTCGTCAGCGATAGTTTAAGGAGCTCTTAACTCACACGTCAACCGAAGTCAACTTCAACTCTCTCGTAGCGTTTATTAGTCTTCCATGCGGCCTAAATTCATTGACTATTCATCCGTAGGCCGCATCCAATCGGGAAGAGGCAACACTAATCCTCGTTCAGCGATGAAAGTCAAAGCGAAAGCATGTTGGTGCGCGCTAAAAGCCCTTTGGCGAGGTGGCGGTGTAGAGCAGGCGAGAAGCTTCGGATAGAGGCGCGTGCGACCGCGCCGCGCCGGCTCGCCATTACAGCCAAGTGGCAAGTTTTGTGCTCGGCTCATGGGCGATTCATCGGCACCTCTCGTTAGGGCGCACGCCTGAATGCCGCCTTACCACTCCTCATTATTGCGTTTATAAAAGCCCCCATAGAGAACCCTGATTCACTAAGACTCGCTCTGTTGCCGTGAAAGAGAAAATGGAATTGTGTAGACGTTTTGTTCGCTGGATGTTCCTTTTTATTCTTTCCGCCGTAAGCTGAGAGTATCTGAAGGAAAATATTTTGTGGCGGCTGTGTGTATTGTGAACATAACGACCGACGCTACGTTACTGCTTCTTTAGTTAACGTTGAAATGTTGAATTAAAGTAATAAGAACGAGTAATAAGTACGATGTACCTGAATTTCACGTTTGCATAGAATTATTTGGCTTTCTAGTTTGAATTAATTATCTATGTTAATATGAAAAAATACCTATAACGTGTTGAATATTTGAGTCAATACTCAATCATCATCACCGTCTCAGCCTAAATAAGTCCCACTGCAGGGCATAGTTAAACCGATGCCCAGCATACACCCTCCTTGAAGCTAGCCTCAAGGAGGGTATAGGCATCAGTCCACCACGCTTGCCCAATGCGGATTGGATAAATACACAGCAAAGAGTGCTTGATAATTTTGAATCGAACAAAGCCGAATCCTATCTGACGTAAAAATCTTTCAACAAGAGTTGTAAAAATTACTACTGAAAAGACTGCTCAGAAATTAATAAATCTATTTTCATTGATAGCGGGGAAGCGGCCGAGCTCTCTAATCTGGCTTTGATTGCAAAATCAATAGAGGCGCGCAACTATTGGCAGGTGTGCTAGCCCTGTGATATTAAAATTTGTTGGCCACTAGGTGGGGTGCGAACACAACAATCAACGTTTATTTGCATTAAATGTTACAGTTAATTAAAACTGGTTTGCAGCTGTGTCACCCCATAACATAAAAGATAACTTTACCGTGATTGAAATTGTAGAGACAGTTTGAATGAGATGGAAATGGAAATATTTACAAAACCATTTTCCACTTGAGGAACTAAAAAAACTAGTTACACTTGTTTCACGACGTGAAGTTGCAAAATGTGTAATGGAATCAACGCTGGCCGCTCCGTTCCGTTTTTGCGCTCCCGGCAACTAGTGGGGCGGACTCCTCAGCCGGCCAAGTTTTCTCATTATGCCCGTTAGTGCCCGCCGCCACTCAGACTATTACTTACGACCATCAAACCGGAGCACGTACGCACTTCGATGAACGAGCTGCAGTCTTCCCTACACTTCCAATGAAAGAAAGAACGTGAGCTACGTATGCTCTCACAACCTTCTATTTCAATACGTTGAGTAGAAAAGTTTTCGGCTTAAGTCCGGAGACTATTTTAAAAGCGGCAGCTCACGACTTAAGCAACTCATAAAACTGGAGAGGGCTGGGATATTTCTAGGGGAGTGCGAGAAGCGGTTAGCCGACTTTTACACTGGTTTTATTGTCTCTACTCCCCTCGTAAACCTTCCTTTGTGCTGTAACGTCTCAAGTTGTATTAACACTGTGATAACTTTAGTGGGAACCGTTCGCTGCCTCCTCCGGGGACGATTGCCTTACCCGCAATTAGGCCGAACTAAACGGATAGTTTTGATAATAATTTAAATGGGTACGATGACGTTCATCGTTATTAATACGTAAGGATTTCGGGACACCCTTTGAGGCCTTTGATATTGAATTCGCTGAATGCGGAAACTGTAGCCAACACTTACAACAGTAGGTAAATTTACGAGCGTCCCTTCGCTCTAGCGAACGTTGTATCGTTATTATGTTTGTGTAATTGAAAGGGTCATTTAAATAGACCTTAATTCAAGATAATACCATAGATTTACATCTGTAACATTGAACAATTCTATAGAAATAATAAAATACGGCATAATTGAAAACTTTTAAGCAATCGGAATAACTTTTATTTTCATCGTTCATAAACTTTTTTGAGAGCACAGTAAATAGGCCCTTAGATAATTGAAATCTCGAATCTAAAAGATATAACAATCTAACTTTTCAATAAGAAAATATTTAATTTTCAAGAGCGCCTGCTAAAACAATACAAAAACTTCCGAACACACTCGATTTATAAAAGGAAAATGATGCTGCCTGTTTATTTCGCAAGGAAGAGGAGAACGTTGATTTCGGCGACAAGAATTTTCCAACGAATTTAGCGGTTTCAATCGATGACGTAGGTAATGGAAAAGTTCAATAGGCAACAACAAAGGCCGATACAAGTTAACGAAGCTCACGAAAGCGAAATTCAACGATGGGAGCGCACTCTGGCGGACAGGAAATTAAAAGACAAAAGAGTGCCGGCAGGAGCAGTTTAGGTTCGGAAATGGAGGGCGTGCCCCTCGCTTCTTTCCATCGGACCCGTCACTTTTGTGTGAATGCTAAATGACTCACACTGACATATCATAACACCGCCTTTATTGATACGTCAACATCGATAACGCTGGGAAAAACGAAAAGTATGTTTGCGTCCCTTGGGAAATAATTCAGATAGGAGAACGTATAAATCAGTAGGATGGATTAATAAACCTGATTAAAGTTGGAATCTTTTCGGTTCACGTGATCTTGAATACATTTGGAACGTAACCAAATTAATCCGCCTTAATACGGGGATCTCTGATGTGTATCGAATGTGCGTTTACGTATGGTTTCTGTAATTCAGGCGGGCTGGCGTAATCCATTCGTAGCGGGTGATATCGAGTTACTAGGGGAGAAAGGTCGTCTTCCCACGTCTTCATGAGGCCTCCAGCCGCAGCTTGGGACATGGACCGCATAAGCAGAACAATGCTGTTTTGAAATATTTATTTCATTGAGTTTACGTTGTAAAGTATCACACATAATGGACATAACCACAATATACGTTGGAACATAACCGGCAAATTTTTTAATGTATTACAGATATGACAGTCTCTTTACTTGAATAGGATATTACAAGGGCCTGTTATGCATTTTAATAGGGCAGTTAAGGAGTTAAACATTGGTTGTTAAACATTTGGCATAATATAGTCAACAATAACTGACAAAGCGGCGGAACAAGCTCAGCACTCACAACTTTGTTCTCTAATTTAATTTGCATTCGAAATCAAAAACTTTCCGTGACACTGTTTTGCATTATTAATACTTTAGCATGGCGTGATCTCCCGGGAGGCGCACTAGAAGCCATAAATTGAATTCCAACCTTCGCAATTAGTTATTCCCGCGCGTGAAAACTTTCGAGATCGTTCGCCTTCGTTAACAGATGTTACGGTGCTATTCATTATACATTCCGTCGAATTGTAAAGCCGAACATTTAATTTAAAGTACCAAAGGCTCCTTTGTTTAATCGGCGAGCATTTTGGGAGGTATTGTAGAGGAACCGCTCAGGCGGCGAAGGATTAGCGCGCGAACGCTAGCCGCTAGTTTCCGTTTACGGGAAACATTTGTCTTGCGGAAAAACGTGGGACGATAAATAAAGGTACGCAATATTCTTTCACGAGCGGTGGAGCTGTGGAGGCGACGGCTGGAGTAGCGTGGCCACGCGCGGAGGACGCATTAACCCGCGCGCCACGTGCACTCGCCTCCCCGCGAAGGAAAAATGACAGGCAATTGTAACGTAATGGCATTTTGAATAACAATTCAAGGCAAATAGCGTCCATTCTCCTAGAAGCGTGCAATATGCTGAAATAAAACTTATGTCGTTCTATGCCACGACGGCACAACAAAAGATAATAAAAAAGTTTTTGTGGCCAAGTTACCATTCCGACGTCGCGGCACGTCTCTTATCGGACTAATTTGGATCAAACAATTCCATTCCCCCTCATACAAATTGCGGAGAGGCACATTTGTTATCTGCAGTTTTCGCCAGAAATTATATTAAGATTTTGTCGAGCGATAAATGTTGTATATTTTTACTTTCCTCCTCGCGGACTAGGGCGGTGTACCCACAGGGAGCGTCCGGACTTTATGGTTACAATAAATTACGCAAAAAAATAAACTAGATCCCATCTATGGGGATGAGATTTTCTTTTGGGCGTAGAAAGTCTTTGTCTTTGTAGGGATCATGTGCGTTGAGGGCCCCATTTAATTATGTTTAGCTACTTTAGCATTCAGCTTTAGTCTAATCTAGTTGTTAGTTAAGCGTGAACTGAATTTTGTTGTGATTTGTAAGGTCATTGAATTTTCTTATTATTTTCTTTCGAGACTTCTCATCCTTGACTAAAGGTCTTATACTAAAGTAATTGAAACTTCTTTGTAATTTTGTAATGCTTTTTCTAGAATCATTTACTTGCGTGGTTAAGTTTAACATATTTAATTGTTTCATTTTTGCTTCGTCTAAGATAATGACTTCGTATCATCCTAAGCAGCAGACAGGCAAATATTCCGAAACATTAGGTACCTTATAAGTACTTACACTGAAACATATCGTGTTTAACCTAGTTATTATTGTCTTAATTACGTCCACATAAATTTCTACAACAACATTTTCTCGTTTTCCAGGTCTCTGGTGTCGTATACATGAGATGTTATGGGCTCACGCGGCGTAGCGAAGTGGAGTTGGTGGGTGGTGATAGTGGCATGGGCGTGGGGCGCGGCGGCGCGCACGCTCTGCCCAGCGCGCTGCACCTGCGACGATGCTCTGCGCGCCGCCTCCTGCGCCAACGCCGGGCTAGAGATCGTCCCCATACAGCTCAACCCGGAAGCCACTCACATCAATCTCACCCACAACTCCATCGACAATCTACTCTACACCTTCAACTTCTACACGCAGCTCACCATCCTCGACATCTCCTACAACAAGATACAAGACTTAGGTAGTAAAAACTTTGAAAACAACATGGAGATGACCCATCTTAACGTGAGCCACAATACACTCAAGCGACTAGATAAGGAGACTTTCATCGGTTTGAAGAGGCTCGTAGATTTAGACCTGTCCGACAATGAAATATCGACCATACACGCACAAACTTTCAAAGATTTATCTGTATTGGAACGGCTCGATTTGTCAAACAATAAGCTAGTGAGCTTCGAACCGAATAGTTTCGAGCCCCTGTCATCGTTGAAGATTTTATCGCTCAAAAACAATTCTATATTAGACATACCATCTGCCAATCTCTTCTTTGTTGTTCGTTTGGAATATTTAGATTTATCAGAAAATTTAATACAACAAGTGTCTAAACATGGTATACCATTTTTGAAGGAATTGAAACATTTAGATATGAATAGTAACATAGTTGATAACGTGGATCAATTAGGCTTCCACAACTTACCTTCGCTCCGTCACCTGGACCTGAGCGACAACAACATGACAACGATTCCCACGTCTGCACTTTCTAAACTATCCAACTTGACACATCTGTATCTGAGTGGAAACTTTTATACGAATATAACAGCTCTGTCGTTTCAAAGTCTATTCCATTTGAAGCACTTGCACTTGAGCAGACTTTACGATCTAGAAAAGATTGACACCAGAGCTTTCGTTGACAACATAAACTTACAGAAAATATGGATGAATGAAAATTTGAAGGTGAGAGAAGTTCCTCCGAGACTATTCCACGGCAATCCTAAGCTGACTCACATTTACATGAGGAATAATGCATTGGAGACTCTCGAAGCGTCTCATTTTCCAATAGATAGACTGCAAGAGCTTGAAATATCTGGTAATCCATTCGTATGTAATTGCTCATTGTTGTGGCTGTGGAAACTCGGAATGGAGTGCGAAGTTAGCAGCAAAAAGTCTGGTAATGCAAGTGCCATACTGAAGATAGACTATGAAGATGTGAAATGTAATGGTCCAGAACATTTGAAAGGTATTTTATTTGTTCAAATTCCGGAATCTGAATTCGGTTGTTCTAGCGGGTGGGTAATAGTGGCGGTTGTGGTGCTGACTGTGAGTATTGTTATAAGCGTCGTTGGTGGAGTTTTGTATTTCATGGGACCTTTGAAGAAGTGTAAAGGAGATAAGTCTAAGCAAGTCATGACGAGTGTCATGTTAAGCGGTGATGTGTCCAAGTTAGGGAATGGGTTAGGTTATTCAACGAGGAGTAGGGAGCAGGAGAACAAACGAGACGTAGACCGATATCTAATGATCGGTTCGTCCGTGACTAATAACTTCCAATCATTAAATCCCCCGTGGCACAGTGTGGATAAAAATCCATATTTTCAAGAGGATAGCGAAGAGCACATCTACCAGCAGTTCGCTTATGAAACTATCCCTCATCACAGAACGCCAGAAAAACCGCATATAGTGTACGTTTAACAAAAGTTTTTCGCAAAGGACTATATGGCAAAAATATTACCTTTGTTGCGTCCCACGAATGTGGACACGGTGTACTGTCGTCAAAACGACGAAGAACGTTGAATTTGCAATAATGTAAATAGTGATACGAATAAAACTGTAATATGTGATAGCTTTGTATATAGACTTGTAAATATTAACAGTGCGGAAAAGACATAAAGACATTTCAATTTTGTACTTAACTTTTAGTCATTTTATTCTAACTACCTAATAACTTTGGTTTGTAATTAGTTTCGTAAATGGAGTAATACTCCGTAGTTATTGTTTTGTTTACTAGTTCCTCAGATATATGGGTACCCAATAATGTAAAGTGCTTTGTAATTATTTAAGACATTCAATACTAATTGAATATTGTCACATTCATGTGTAATTATGTAGTATAAACATTTATGTATATTTTCTGAATTAGAACACCAATACTTGATGAAAACTTTGTACAAAGATGAGCAATATAGAATACTAATTTCAAATACTATATGTCGTTAATTTTTATTCGAGACATTGTTATAGCAAATTAGTTGTATTAGAAAAATGCTGTTCTACATAATCCGTAATACGGTTATACATTTAATTATCAACAACATACAGACAGACACAATAAACCAGTTGCTCTGATGGAAAGGGGTACAAATTAATACATTTTATTGGCTATTTTTGTAAATTAATTTCACTAGACTTATTTTAGCGCATTTGGTTTGAGAGACGTTCTGAAATTAATATTTTTATACTTAGTAATTATTATGTATGGCGTTGGACAAAATGTTTTGGGTACAGAAAAAGTTAAGATTTATATTTTGATTTTTTGGAACATAGAACATATGAGGAGAACAAAATTGGTCCTCTGAAAGCCACTTCGGGACTTTTTTTCATATTAGACAGCCCTCCACAAACTGAAACGGTGAAATCAGAACATCAAACTGAACAACTTTCACTATGGAGCCTACCTCAAGAAACGCGAAAAATAAATCAGCTGCCCCATAAATTTGAGTTGGGTAGGTACGGCAGTTTTGTATGGGACAGCTGATTTTTTTAAAGTAACGTATAAATTAATGTAAAGGAGAGATAAGTTCATATAATATGAACTTTCATATAAAACGAATTTTCATATAGTCATATAATATGAACTTATCTCTCCGTTTTATTAATTTATTGTATTCATAACTTTACGAATTTTCATATAGTAGTTCATATAATATGAACTTATCTCTCCGTTTTATTAATTTATTGTATTCATAACTTTATCAACATCGAATAGAAACAAATCAGGCTAAGCTATTATTGTCAAATCATAACAGTTTTTCTATACGAAACATTTTGGACACCGACATTTAAATGATCTAGCTGAAAATACTTTTGCAATATACCCACTTATATTTATATCGATACAATTTAATATATGAATTTTCATAACCGAGACACATAACCTATTCAGTCGATGATACAGTCATAATGATAGAGAATAAGGCTATTTATACATCTTACTACTTTAAAAACTTTTGTTATGAAACTTATTTAAATATATAATGCATTAAAACAAACGACAAATAAACAATTAAAAAAATTAATTTGCCTTTTTTTTTACTACACCTATAAATATAATAGACTAGCAGCCCGTCCCGGCTTCGCACGGGTTTACCAAGGATCCCTAATTTTTTTCAAAATGAAATGTAGCCTATGTCAAATTGGAAGAATGTAGCATTCTATTGGTGAAAGAATTTTTTAAATCGGCCCAGTACTTTTTGAGCCTATTCATTACAAACATACAAACATACAAAAATAGGTACAAATCTTTCCTCTTTATAATATTAGTATAGATATAGATAGTATAGATATAGATATAGAAGAAACTGTGCAGTCAACAACAAAAGTAAATGATGACGAAAGTACCATTCCAAATTATTACCTGCTGTTAGGTACATTAATTCAATTAATTGTATTTTTAGTCAAAGTCACGTTAATTTAACGTTTTTTCACATATTTAAAACAAAGTAAAATATCAAATTATTTGAAATTAATTTCATTACAACTTACACTTCCATTGAATTTTGCTGTTGTCTGTACCTATGCAAGTATAATTTTAAAAAGTTATACAAAGTGTAAAATTAAATGGGACAATTACTTAAAAGGGGTGCTTCAGACCATCACACTGAACAACTTTTACTATGGGACAAAAACTGAAATCGCAAAAAAAATTCCGCTGTCCCATACAAAACTGCAAACATAACTTGACTGAAAGAGACAGTACATTTTTTCTCACGATTTCAGTGTTGGTCCCATAGTAAAAGTTGTTCAGTTTGATGATCTGAAGCACCCCTTTAAGTAAGTGTTCCATTTATTTTACACCCTGTATTTATCTTGTGCAGACGCAGATTTTTTTAATTAGTGAGAGATTATACATGCATAATCATAATTATTTGAGACTCACCACCCTAAGCCCTTTTGGGGTGGTAAGAAACTGTGCTGCAACTATCCGCTATCTTTTAAGCGTTCATTGCGACTGGTATCGTAAGTTAAGGTGGTTTCAGCCCATACAAAAGTTAGACGCACAATACGCGCAGAAGGAATTAAGAAAAACAATATTCTATATATAAAAAAATAGTTTAGATAATCTAGATACCGCGTAACAAATAACATTTGCAATTTATAATATAATTCTTCTTATGTGGGCAGAGCCCTGGTGTCAGAGTTTTTTCAGACCGCCTTACGGCCTCTGACGTGGTTTTTTATGTAACGACTACTACCACCAGAGATAGTAGCCGGGACCAACGGCCTAACGTGCCATCCGAAGCACGGAATCATTTTCTTTTCAGACAATCAGGTGATTCAGCCTGCGATGTCCTAACCAACTGGGGCAAAACGCACAAAGTGACATTTCACTAGGTGTCCCCCGTGGGAATCGAATCCACGACCTCCGTGTCGAGAGCCAATGCTCTTAACCATTAGACCACGGAGGTAGTATAGAAAATCTAGATGCCGCGTCACAAATAACATTTGCAATTTATAATATAATTACGAGGATATAAAGCTTTGAAATTTTTCATACAAAATTTTAAAAGCTTTATATCTTAGTAATTATATATACAAAGCTACTTTTCCATATATACAAAGCTACTCATATTAATACCGTCTACGCGTATTGTGCGTCAAACTTTTGTATGGACTGAAACCACCTTAAGTTCACAATTTATAAAAATTTGTCAATAATGATGTTCATCGTTACATTTGCAAAACAAAAAACTACTTCTATATAAAACTTTAGGTCGTCAAAGCATATTAGGTAGAATTTACATACGTATAAACACACGACCGTAATCCTTTTCAGGGTGAAACATTGCTACGACTAGGAAGGTACCTATCAACTATCTGTTTTTATTATTTTTATTATTTTCTGTAGTTGTAGCAATGTGCATATTTAGCTATTTAAGATGGTTTCAGTCTATTCAAAAGATTGAAGCACAATACGCGTAGCCGGAATTAATAAAAGTAATCCTACTAATATTGGAAACGCGAAAGTTTGTAAGTATGGATGGATGTTTGTTACTCTTTCACGTAAAAACAACTGAATGAATTTTAATGAAACTTTACAATAATATAGCTAGCTTAAAAATCTGAACTAAACTAAACTGAACAACTTTTACTATGGGAGCAAACCTGTCAGAACAAAAAAAATCTGCTGCTCCATACTAAACTGCAGCGCCTACTCGACTCAAATGTATGAGCCGCCGGTTTTTTTTTTGTTCTGACTGGTTTGCTTTCTTGGTAAAAATTGTTCAGTTTGATGGGTAGAGTATGCGGTGTAAAGGTTAATTATACTTTTTTTTCACATACTGACGTTTTTTAAGGGGATGATCAGACCATCGAACTGAACAACTCTCTCTATGGGACCAAAGTCGAAATCGCGCAAAATAATCAGCTGTTCCATATAAATCCTACTTGACCAAAATGTATGGACAGTTTGTTAAGTATTTCGTTGTAGGTCCCATATAGAAAGTTGTTCAGTTTGATGGTCTGACCATCCTGTCATAAACCGTCCGCATATTATTTCAGCGATTTCGTTTTTGGCTCCATAGTCAAAGTTGTTCACGTACGAGGTGTTACAAAACAACAAATAAACATTTCAGACCATCAAACTGAACAACTTTCACAATGGAGCCAACACTACATCAGAATAACACATAGGCTACAATTTATAAAGATACTAGCTGACCCCGCGAACTTTGTTCCGCCTTAGAGGAAAAAAAAAAAATAATGTCTTAAAAAGTATCCTATGTCCTTCTCCTGGTTCTTAGCTACCTCCCTATCAATTTTCAACCAAATCGGTTCTGCCGTTCTTGAGTTATAAATAGTGTAACTAACACGACTTTCTTTTATATATATATATAGATTGTGTGAATTGTCCAGACGAAGCGCAGACGAAGTCGCGGGCACCAGCTATATTTTATATATGGAAAAATAGTTTAGAAAATCTAGTCGCCGTGTCACAAATAACATTTGCAATTTATAATATAATTACGAAGATTTAAAGCTTTTAAAATTTTGTATGAAAAATTTCAAAGCTCGTATCGTTCGTAATTATTTTATAAATTGCAAATGTTATTTGTGACGCGGCATCTAGATTTTCTATACTATTTTTCCATGTATACAAAGTTACTTACATTAATACTGTCTACGCGTATTGTGCGTCAAAGTTTTGAATAGACTGAAACCATCTTAAATAGCTAAATGTGCACATTGCTACAACTACAGAAAATAATAAAAATAATAAAAAAAGATAGTTGATAGGTACCTTCCTAGTCGTAGCAATGTTTCACCCTGAAAAGGATTACGGTCGTGTGTTTATACGTATGTAAATTCTACCTAATATGCTTTGACGACCTAAAGTTTTATATAGAAGTAGTTTTTTGTTTTGCAAATGTAACGATGAACACCATTATTGACAAATTTTTATGAATTGTGAACTTAAGATGGTTTCAGTCCATACAAAAGTTTGACGCACAAGTTTTAGGGTGGAAAGGTAGAATTTACGTTGAAATTCCCGATTTAATAGTATTCCGAATAAATGAGATACAAAGTAAATGAATGCCGGTTAACGATAAACGGTACGAGCTAACAAGTTGACTATGATAAAAGTAATTTAATTCCTGTCGGTCGATATCGAATGAATGTCATTTACTCATTTACCTATCTATCTATGCTGAAAGTAACAAAAGTAATTTAATAAATAATTCTCACAAGCACATACATTGTAGTGATACCTAGCACTATAGGCTGTTTATTATGGAAACCATACAACAACGGCACAAACATATAAAGATCCATGACCGAACCGGGATTCGAACCCAGGACCCTGGTTTGGCAGTCCGGCGTGGTAACCATTACACCAACAGGGTCGTCATGTCAATTCACGGAAGAATAATAGGTATGTGTTGCAATGCAAGAATAAACAACCATTATCCATAAGTCTGGTTTAAGAGGATATTCCTTTTAGCGCGCTCCATACCTACAGTTTTTTTTATTATATTTTCAACGGAGCAATGCTATACATATAAACTTTCCTCTTGAATGAAAAAAAAAACCGCATCAAAATCCGTTGCGTAGTTTTAAAAATCTAAGCATACATAGGGACAGACAGACAGCGGGAAGCGACTTTGTTTTATACTATGTAGTGATACTAACCAATAAAGGTCAATGACATTTTTAAACACGATCTAAAAACTAATCGGGGAGTCGCGCTCCAAGTCTGACAGAGGCGGACGCGTGCGTATTGGCATCTGTTAGGCTTGCACGTGGCTCCGCCATTTTGTAAACTCTTTTATGTTTAACTACAAAACGTTAACTTGAGATTATAATAATATCATCAACACTTGATACTGGCGAAATCTTTAAGGAAACGCCATTAAATAAAAATAGAATAGAATAGAAACTAATCTCTTTGCCGGTGATTTGTCAAATTTCCATGGGGTTCACACAAGACTATTTTTAACATTCAAAATTCGAATCTAAAGTGTTGGAATAAAATCCAAAGTTGCGGTTTTCATGCTACCTCGTCACCCGCAAAAACTGGCAGAAAAGTTTGTTAGTATAATTACGACGCGTAACTCGACCATTGTTAAATATCGTCTAAGTGTAAGGACTATCCTCTTAACTAAAGTAGGTACCTTATCCGTTCCGTACTGAAATTGGAAAAACGGGACACTTATAGAATCACCTCAGTTGTGTCTGTGTTGTTGTGTTGTGTCCATCCGTCCGTCCTTCCGTCCCTCTGTCCTTCCGTCCGTCTGTCACATGCATTTTTCTTGGACACCGGAGAATTAAATTATAAGCTATAGGCATTAACGTTACTCATTTCACGTAGGTACCTGCCAGGGTTACGTACCTACCTAGCAGAGACAACACATGAAATAAGTAACTAATGCCTAGAGCATATAATTTAATTCTCCGATATATCTCCGACTCCGATATCATCCCACGGGACACTCTTTAGTTTCTACCCTTCTTGGTCTATTCTGTACAGGGTCTGTCTCTATAAATGTGAGTGATCTATTAATGTAATTTGCATATTTTATTTAAATTAAGTTCACTTAAAGTTCACTATTTCAATACTTTCATCAGTTCTAGAGTTTGATTATACTTGTACTATAGGTGTAACAAAACACCCTAGTAATATTTTAAAGGGTGCAGGCCACCAAACTGTTTAATACAAAACTGCAGTACCGACTCGACTCAAATGTATGGGACGGTAAATTTTATTTATTTTTTCAACATTGTCTCCATAGTGTACTAGGGTATTTTGTTACACCCTGTATAAAACAATGGGATGGGTTTAAGACTTGCCACAACGGAATTCTGAATCACGATTTCTATTTCGTATGGATTTCCAAAGACCCCTCCAGAAATTCAAATCCTATACAAAATCACAATTCTGATTCGAAATTCCGTAGGTATGTATGTGACGGACCGTAGAAAGAGTATATTTCTCGCGATTTTTATATTGTGTGTACGAGTATGTATTGTATGTGTTGTTTTTTTTACCGATTTCAGAAAAGGAGGAGGTTCTCAATTCGACTGAATTTTTTCATGTTTGTTGTTTGTATTGTTTATTCTGTTTTGTTTTAAAAGGACGCTTGAAAACTCCTGCTATTGTATGCTAAAAGTTAATAAAATCCTCAATATAAAACACATGTATTCAATATTCACATAAAATACGAGTCAAAAATTTGCACCTACGTAGTCTAGGAAAAATACGGTTTGAGATTGCATTAAAAACACTTTAGTATATTGTGTTTGAACTAATATTACTGTTAGTTTATAACACTTTTGTCGAGATTTCGTGGTTATATAGGCTGGACCTGGACCCTTAGAAATACCTTAAAATCGATATAAATGTACAAAGGGCAAGCTTATTTCTGAAGATATTTCTTATAGCATATCAGCAAAAGAGACAGTTAATTATCACAAGGCAAATTTATTGTGTACAAACAAACAGTAAATAATTAAGTTTTGAGTTTATTATTTTTTTATACTTACCAAATATTAAATATCTACTCAAATTTTTTCAGCCGGGGATTATTATTGTTATAAGTAAAACGTATTAAACGAAGCCGTCCTGTACAAAATCACCAGTTTTCCATTTTTTGTTCATACCTAAATTAAATGTCTTAATTATTCCATAATTCACAATACAAAATCGGGGATTATTGAGAATTTATGTTTTTCAGGAATGTATCTACTAATATTTAAAACTATCACCTAAAGTGCAATTAATGCAACCTACTCCATACAAAAATCCGTAGATTTCCCCGACCAACGTCAAAACGAATGATAATCAACCGTACCACAATGCATAAGATTAAACTAAATTTACTTCTGTCGGCTTCACTGTAACCATAGGGCTCCCACAGACATTTGTCCTCGTACTCACTCATTACACGTCCACCGGTAAGGGGTACCGCACACTAGGGACCCATTCCTGGGCCCGTTGTTACCTTTGCAGATCTATAATGGAGATAAATGAATGTCAAAGTACTCAAATTGCCATGCGCTGAGTGTAAAAGTAAAACTGCGAGTGTAATGGAGTAATCGTGTACGGCATTTATTTAGCAATTAAGCTCGTTTAAAATGTAGAGTTAAGCGTATAGATGTATCAAAGGACTCGTTATAGTTGATTTGTTTCCTTTTAATGAAAGGGCTGTAAAATTTTATGAGAATATATTGCACTTATTAAGCTAAAAATTAAAGGTTTGTATTCATAGTGTGGTCAGATAATATTTTGCAAAAACTACCAACAAGCTTATAATAAGCTTGTAAGCTTATTATAAGCTGAAGAAATTGAACTGTAGTTCAAAAGCGTGGTAAAAAATGCATGCAAGGTATACCTTTGTCTATCACTGTTTATCCTTTATTGTTCTGGTGAAATAAATGAGTTATCTATCTATCTATCAATCCAAATGAACTGGTATATCATGGTTGGGTCCTTCCTAATATGTTACCGGTTTTTAAGGGGATGGACCATCAAACTGAACAACTTTCTCAATAGGACCAAAGTCGAAATCGCGAAAAAGAAAACCGCTGTTCAGCACAAAACTGTCTTACTTGAACCACACGTATGGGATAGATGATAAGAAAATTGTTCAGTTTGATGGTATGATCATCCTCTTTAAAAACAGTAAGCATTAATTTTGACCCTGTATTTATTAAAGTTATTATTTTAATTCCTCGCCTTCCTAATAATAGGTAATCAATCTAAAACCATTGCCTCGGAAACGATACGACTTTTAGACGGCTCATAAAAACAATTCACGTGATCAAAATCACCGTGAAGCCTATAAATTATTACCATCCAGGGTTTACTTAACAGGGATCCATGAAAAATATACTGGTAACACGCTTCTTGCCCACAGCGGGGCACGTGGGCGGAAAATCGAGAGTGATAAATGTTTTTTAGATTCGTGACAGCCGACCATTTGGTTTAAATCTGCAAACGGATGGACGGACAGTTTTAATGGGCTTTGTAAGGGAGTGAGACTGTAGCATAAATTTCGGGAACCTTTTGCGTAGCGAGCCATTCCAATTTTTCCGATATACGCTTCCCATCCGACGTGTTGTGTATTGGCTTTTAATTTATTTGTCTGGGTCGAATGAGCGAACGCGACACGGCTGGTTTGATTGAATTCTGTTACATCTTTATTTAAAACGAGCGTTAACCCGCGACTTCGTCCGCACAAATTATATACCAGATTTTAAGTCAGATCATAAGCTATCAAACAAAAAAAGTTTCATCAAAATCGGTTCAGTAGTTTTTGCGTGATACTCGTTCAAACAAACAAACAAACAACCAAACAAACACACAAACAAACAGACAGACAGACAAAAAATCCAAAAATTGGTGAAATGGAATCAGGGACACCTAAAAACCATATCGTAACTTTTTTTTTTGTTAATACCTACAATGTACAGACAAACTTCCTGTTACAGTTTTATAATAGTATAGATAGACTAGCCTTTGTCATTGGTTTCGCCAGAAAAGTATCTTACCGTGCCTTTTGTTTTCGGAATGAAATGACGATTTCCACCTGTTTACCAAACTAATTTCTGATATAAGTTAGGATTTTTGTTTCATACGAGTAACTAATGTTTTTATTTTTTTAATAACTTAACTTTCATGCTAGACATACGAATTTTACTGACTACTGTTGCGTTTTGTTAGTCAGACGTGTGTCGTTAAACGCTAATCGGTTTTGGTCGCGTTTCACTTTGGTTTCACTAAGTGTAGAGTTTCCAATTTGAATCCACAATCAGCCTAAACGAGATAAATCTCGTACCTATCTCGAGCTACATTTTCATTGTATTTTCTAATGTAACAGTTTAGCTTAATTTTATTATAAGGAAATTTATTTCTCTTGTTTGCCTTCTCGAAATAACAAATATACGCAAAACATCAGCGTAATTTCAGGACACCTAACGCAAAGACCACTAAAATTATCGTTCTGCCATCATCAAAGATGCGTTCGACCGATTTCTAAATTTTATCGTATTTTGTATATACACTATACCGATATTATGCTTATTTGTGGTAACGTGCAACGAAACGGACTTACAACCTGTCACACTGGACAGTTTTTACATTGCTAGTGAAATGTGTGAAAATTGTGCATACCATGTGGAATCTAGATTTTTTTGTTAGGAAATAAATATTTCATTCTTAAATTTTATTCATATTATATATGGTACACATCAACAAAAAACAGGGTTATAGTAAATCGACCATTTAAGCTTGGGAGTTGTCCCCTGTCGAAAATGTGCCCATTATAGAGGCTGCGTTTCCTCGTTGTATGGCCAAAGATATTCTTTGTACCAGAAACGAGCCGGAACGAGGGTCGGAGCCTTTTTCTTTTAAGCGTCGTCCTAGATCCCTGATGAATTATTTCGCCTCGCCAATTATGTCATTCATTTAAAAAGGAAGACAATAAAATTTCAGCTTGTTCCAAAATCTGAAATCAGTTGCTCCAAACCTTAGTTTTTATCGTATCTTATCAGTTATCACATAATAGATTTTTTTAATGAAACATTTTAAAAACCAACAACATTCTAATAAAATCTAACCAATCAAAACAATACATCAAATAGGCTTGTACGGCAAAAATAAAGAGGTTTTATCCTGAAAGACTGAAGCTACTGGGGGACAATGTAGGGGGAAAAGATTTATGTCATGACAGTTCTAGTTACAGCACCAAAGGGACGAGGGAATGCAGCCTGCAGAGATCATTCGTGTTTATAACCACAGATCAGCAGATTGGGGGTTTGTTGCGGGCATTGGGAGGGGGGAGGGTGTAATTAAATACTATGCGAAGCTGTGTATAGTACGATGTCGTGCGTGTATTACACGGTGGTACTGCATGGATAGTAGGTAGGTATTGTACCTATGTTGCTTACAAGACTTTGGCTTAGTTGCAGAAATGCTCATTAAAGATAATCCGAGATTTATCTCATGCTGTCACTTTGTTTTGTTGACATAATAAAAGCTAGCAAGAGACTTAATGGAGGATTATCTCTATTTAACGTTTCTGCAACTGAGTGTTTATGAGTTAATATTACAAAGAGTAAACATCATAGAGATCTAGAGAGATGCCAACCAATGGGCTGAGTACGAAGCCTAGTGTCGCATTACCACCAGTACCACGCGATAGAAAGTATTTTGTTAGTTTGAATGTGCTCATTATCCATTGCGGTATCAGAATTTAACGTTCGAATAATCTTTAGTACTACGCAAGCATTGTAAACTATTTACACATAATATCTCGACTGGCTTTCAGACTCATAGTATACCGTCTCCTTACTGTCGCGAGCAATGTGTTCCGTTTTTGCGCATATTCCTGCGACACTGGCCCCGCTCCCGTTTCACATCTCCCTTTAGTTTTTTTTTTGTCATCTGTGGTTAACATACAGGGTCTAACTTAATATGCTGACGGTTTTTTTTAATGGATGATCAGACCATCAAACTGAACAACTTTCTCTTTGGGACCAACATAGATATCGTGAAAAACAGATATCACATACACAGGGTGTAAGTGACAGCCTAGCCAATACTGAAACGGTGAACTCAGAGCATCAAACTGAACAACTTTCACTATGGAGCCTACCTCAGGAGACGCGAAAAAAATCAGCTGTCCCATACAAAACTGCTGTACCTACCCGACTCAAATGTCCCATACATTACATACGGGTGTTACAAAAAACCCTATTAATAATAATGTAAAATGTAAAGGGGTGGTTTAGTTAGACTATCAAATTGAATAACTTTTACCATGGAGACATCATCGAAAAATAAATCTGCTGTCCCGTTTTGTATGAAACAGCAGATTTTTTTCTATAAAACCTGTATGGATAAGATTTTTTTAAATAAGACCTACGCTTGCTTTCCTACATTACAAACATTATTACATAGCATAAGTTTCTGATCACCCTGATTATATTTAATTAGAAGCAAATAGGTGATTGTATTTATGTTACTGAACAACTTCCCTAAAGGAACAAAAGGGAAATAAAAAAAAACTACTTTTTATTCAAACGGTCCATCTGCTGATTGCATTTAGTATGGAAAGTCCAAAGTTTGTTTGCAAATTTCCTACAGGTTTCTTATTGCATGTTGTTCAGTATCATAGGTACAATTACCCCTTAACACGTTCCGGGACAGTGACAGGCTATAGACGTGATAACAATAAAAGTTCTATTGTGTCTCGTTCACTGTCCCGGAACGTGTTATACCGGGTTAGTCCACTCTATTCACGTGATCCGGTGCCGGTGTGTGTACTCTGATCACGAGATCAGGTTTCCGTATTTTAAAAACCAGCTAAGTACGAGTTGGGAGTCGGGTAATTAGTGTTCCGTACTACCAGTTTTTAAACATGGATCATTGATGACAACAACTTTAAATTGACACTTACTTAGTATGTGGTTACATTGTAACTGAAGATCATTTTACACTGGTAGTAGTTTTTGGTGTATAGAACAAAAACTATCCAAGTTAGTGCGACCCTGGTAATTTTCCCGCCATCTACACGTTATTCTCTTAATAACTTAATAATCTCGTAATCTTTACTTTCTTTTAATTTACCCTTTCTACCTCCCCAGATTGCCTCCCAATATAAAACTTAAGCTTTTTTACTTCATTTATGATACTGGACCAGTAATTTCTATATTTGTGCCGAGTTTCAGCTTCCTATGTCTTACGGTCTCTAAAGAAAAATGCCTGTGACAGACGGACGGACAGACACCGAGCTGATTCCAAAAGTATTCCGTTTTGCCATTTTTGGCACGGAACAGTGAAATGGTCTTTTAAAAAAAGCTGCTAAAAGCTAGGATTCCGTT
Organism: Agonopterix arenella; assembly: GCA_927399405.1. Lineage (NCBI taxonomy): Eukaryota > Metazoa > Arthropoda > Insecta > Lepidoptera > Depressariidae > Agonopterix > Agonopterix arenella. The sequence goes on from OV656691.1 coordinate 7,799,595, forward strand.
GTTATTATGAAATACAAAATGATGGACACACTTTTTGGTACTGAACACTAAAAAGAACTACTAAAGCTTTGGTGAGGTGAGATTTTTGTGTCCATCATTTTGTATTTCATGATAACAACGGAATCCTAGCTTTTAGCAGCCATTACCATACACCCAAAGTTTCGTCCGAATACTCTGGAAGCTTTAAACACGCTCCGGTCTCTCTTTAATGCTTTTGAGAACAACAAAAGCATGTTTTTTAAAGAGCTTCAGATATGAATATTTTTAGCCTCCAGTTTTGAGTGCGATGCTTGTTGTGTTTGCAAACAAACTTATGGATTTAATTTAGGTACTTTGGTTTTCTTATACAGGGTGTAAAATAAAATGGGACACTTACTTAAGGAGTGCTTCAGACCATCAAACTGAACAAATTTTACTATGAGACCAACACTTAAATCGCGAAAAAAAAACTACAAAACTGCAAACATAACTCGACTGGAATGTATGACAGTAGTTTTTTTTCGCGATTTCGATATTGGTCCCATAGAGAAAATTGTTCAGTTTGATAGTCTGAAGCATCCCTTTAAGTAAGTGTCCCATTTTATTTTACACCTGTATACATTCTTTTACCTGTACATCCCTATAAATAACATGAATGCCATGTTGTATATCTTTTTGTAATGTAACATCTTTTTGTTGTTTTCTTTAGGTAAAACAATATAATTATCTATATGAGGGATATACTGAGAGCAAAAGTGGAAAATTACTCATTCAATTGTTTTTATGCTTTTTTGACGTAATAAATACGTACACGCTATGCTCTTCATCGTATTGCATACGTCAAAAAAAACTACTTTAGGAAAACATTTTGTTTTACAGGCTGTTACTGAAAGGTACAGGTACAGGTAAGGTAAAGTAGAGGTTGGTACAGGTAAGGAAATTTAGTTGGAATGTTTACACTATCAAACCGAACAAGTTACACTATGGAGCTAACGTCGAAATAGCGAAAATTAGTTCCATACATTGAGGAGATGCATTGGTACTGCAGTTTAGTACCAGATTATTATCGGAATAATATCTTATGAAAGAGAACCTGCTTTACATTCGTATTCGATCAAAAATTCGTACCGTGGAGTTTTTGATGATCGAACCAGGTACTATCTTGGCATTTAAGATCATGAGGTTTCAATTTCCTAATCTCTCTGTCACGGTGAATTTCTGGACATTGTTCGTGAAATCTGGATGTTCTTATTGATATTCTGATGAATATTTAGGTACTATACCTACCTTTGACTCTGTTTTGGAACATAGTCCGCAGTAGGCATATCTATTTTTATGTTCATCTTAACAGGATCACATAAGACCTTCATTAACGTTCACAGGAAAACGCAGAAGTGGTTCATGTCAGCACTCCAACAATAATCATTATCATTAGGTATATCAGTTAGCATGTGCGTTACATGCTCAAGTACGTTTAAATTTAAACCTTATCACACTCAAGTAAGGTGCGAATAATGTTTACTCAATCATTCTCACATAGCCTGCATTCAGGACACCCCAGCATAACGCCACATCATTAGGGGAGTGCCACTCATAAACCACGGTATAATGGGTTTTATCTTCAACTATAAAATTTATTTACACTACTACTTCGAATATTGTGGAGTCCTCATTCGGTAATGCCCTGTAAAAACTAATTTATGTTGTGTACGTGATAGTTTGCAAATGTATTGTAAAAAGAAACTACATTACCTACCTTATTTTTTTATTTATTTATTGTAAGAAAAATGACTAAAGATTTGGACAAATGAACTTCCAAAAACCATCGGAGGTTTATCCAGTTTTGCCAGCTGGATCTTTTCAAACGTAACTGGAAATAGATAAAAAGTAACCTTTCGGTGTGAAAAGTAACCTTTCATTTCTTTTTCCAGTAATAAGGAACTTTTAAAAGTTAACTTTTAAAAATTAAGTTAAACAGATGTTGGTTGTATTAACTTACAGAAATATAAACAATTCAGTAGCGTTTTCCATGATATTTTATATACATTTTTCATTCGATTGATTGATCGAGCGAGTAAGTGAGACGCTTTAGTCATTTGTGATTTGGTATACATTAGTGCGAAAGAGAAAAACGTGTTTTAGGAGTTGCACTCCACTACTTTACGAACAAAACGTTCGTTATAAAATGTTCCATTTCATGGAAAAATAAGAATTATAAATTGATTATACAAATTCCGAAAAATTACCTAAAAGTAACATTTTGAATCGTGTAACCTAAAAGTAACCTGACAGAACTAAAAATCACCTAAAAGGTTACAAAAGTAACCTTCTGGCAACACTGGGTTTATCCGAAAGTGCAACATAAGCAGTAGGTCCTGTACCTATATATATACATCAATCAGAGGATAATTTTGTAGGTACTACTTATAATATACATGCAATACAAAGATTTACTTCGTTAGGTAAGTACTTAAAAAAGTAAGCATAGCCTACTGACTTTCGTTTTTTTTAAGACGGTTTTATTTTTTTGTTAAAATTTTAGTTTATTTTTCAATTTTCAGTGGTAATTTATTAGTTCTACTCAGATATCATTTATACACGCAAAGGGAACATCGATACGAAGCAAATGTTTCAATCACCGATGATTTTTTTGAAGTCGGTCAAAAATAGCCATATCTGTCCTGTCGTTCTCTAGTGATGAGTTTACCATCGGATACCATTTCATTTACAAATTGTTAGGGTAAACAGTTGCATTACATTAAGGGGTGATTGTATCCATACTACTGAACAACTTTCCCTAAGAAACCTAAATAAATTCGCAAAAAAAAAATTTGACTTTCGATAAAAATGCAATCAGCTAATCGAACGTTTATATGAAAAGTACAAAAAAAAATTGCAAATGTGCTTGAGGTTTTCAGGGAAAGTTTTTCAGTATCATGGGCACAATCCCCCTTAAAGTTATGCAACTGTTTACCCTCTAACACCCTGTATAATACATGGTGTAACAAAACACCCTAGAAATATTTAAAGGGGTGGTATATTCCATCAAACTGAAAACTTTCAATATAGAGCCAACGTCGAAATCGCGAAAAAAACTGCTATTTCATTCAAAACTGCAGTAGGTACCGATAGCGACTCGACTCAAATGTAAAGGACAATACAATTTTTTCTCGATGTTGGCTTGCTTTGAACAACTTTCACTATGGAGCCTGACTCGGGTAACGCCAAAAAAAAATCAGCTGGCTCATACATTTCAGTCGGGTAGGTATATCAGTTTTATATGGGACAGCTGATTTTTTTTCGCGTTTCCTGAGGTAGGCTCTATGGTAAAAGTTGCTCAGTTTGATGGTCTAAACCACCTATTCAAATATTTATACGGTGTTTTGTTACGTGCAGATAACAATAAGAAATAGAAATAACATAGCACCTAAAATTTCTCGAAAATCGCATAAATTAAATGTTCTACAAACAAGTTTATCTTTTTTTACCATCGGCATACTAATGATCTCGACCCTAACTGGCGTCTATCCTCCAGGGTGGCCTTTGCATCAATAAAATTACCATTGTAATCCACTTACTGTTACAAAAAAATTACAAGCAAAAGCGTATTTCATTTTTCATAGATTCTTGGGGGGGAATAATTTATTTTCATTATTATTAAAATTGTTTAACGTTTTGTTTACGTGTCGGATCTTCAGAAGATCATGCATTCTCTGCGTGTCGGTAGTGCACGTTTCCGAGTAAAAAAACTGCCGGAACTCAATTGTTGGGCCTAAATCTAAGTAGACGTTACAAAAAACAAAATAGTATTATTTATTAGTTAAAAGTCATTCCATCCTGAAACTTAAATTGCTAAATGTGAGCTACAACTACATTCTTAAACAGAAAGTTGTTAGTTGTAGCCATAGAACATTATAAGAGAGGTCGAGAGTCGCGTGGCTAGAGGTCTCTCGAGTAGACGTCTTTCGTTCAGCTCGCGATTTAAGAAGCCACGCGGCTCCGCAATTTTATGACGGTTTCGGGTGTGTGTTTTTGTATAAAAACAGGGCTTTGAGATCGCCATATCCATTACCGTACAATGTCAAGCACTAATTGCTCCTTAAACTAGATATTGACAAAATCATCACTACCAAGATGGCAGCCATTTAAAAAAAAATAGAATAATATAAGAGGGGTTAGAAATGCAAAGTAGCGATTTTGCTTCGGAGACGGCTGTCGCCACTTGTCTTCCCGCTCACGCTGCTACAGTGACTCATGCACTCTCGCTCGCACCACGCCGCGCGCCTTATGGTGTTATGCATAACCTGTGGCGACACGTTCCACGCATACTTTGCACTTCGAACCCCTATTATAATGTTCTGTGGTTATAACAATGTTTCTGACCATCCCCAAAACGATTACGGTCTTAAGTTTATGTTTATTTAGATAAGTTTATCCAGTTTAATTTGTAACATTTCAGAAGTTTTATACTACATAACATAGTATTATACTTTTTATTTATCCATGAGAACCTAAAAAGAAAATTTCAGACATGTACAGCAACTGCATCAATTTTCATAGTCATAACTGTTCTAACGTTTCCCATTTAAAATATTTTGTTTTTATTTTTTTATCATTTTTAGGGTTCCGTACTAGAGTGAAAACTGGACTCTATACTTAGGATACTTAGCCCACATTGTCCGTCCGTCCTATCTATTTGGGGGGGGGGGGGGGGGGGGTGTAACTTTTGAACCGCAATAGCTAGACGGTTGAAATTTTCACAGAATATGCGTTATTACGGTGGATTTGTTAACAAATAATAAAATGTCATAAAGATAAAATTTAAGGGACAAGATGATGTACTCTCATATACAAGAGACTACTTTTTATCAACGCTTTTTCTACTAACACTATCGATCGTAATAAAATACAAGCGTCAAACTTGGTATGATTATATAGAACAAAACAGTAAAACAACAAATAATAAAAACCGGCCAAGTGTGAGTCGGTCTCGCGCTAATGGTCCCGGAGAAAAAAAACTTGTTTCTTAGTAAATATTTTGTGCGGTGGGTGGTGTTGTACGGAACCCTCGGTGCACGAATAGCCCGACTCCCACTTGACTGGTTTTTTTTCTAATAATAAAAAGTAAAAATTTGCCAATAAGTACATACTTTGAAGAGCGTCAAAGCCATAGTGAGTGGGAAGTGAGTTAATGGATGTAGGTATAATGTGTCTAAGTAAGAAAGATTTTCTCCAAAAATATGATTTCTAAACACAATGATATTATTATTTCAATTAATTTTTAAATAATATCCAATAGATACAGTCTTATATATAGTACAGCTGTAGGCGATACGATAATGTACCTTTATTATTCGCCGAGCTTTCGATTTCGCCTCATAGAAGCTTCACGGCATATAATTTTGACTGACATAGACTGTATCATTAGTCGAGACCTGTTGCCCGAAGCTGTGAATATCTATTTAATTATGCACGTGCTTTAATGCACGAGATAAACATTTGATTTGAACGAATTATGCATGTTTTGTATGATGGAAATGACTCTCGTATTAATTGGATTTCCATGTTTAGGTCTGTTCATATGATAATGAAATATACAACGTGTGTAGTTCGAGTAGGGTTTTTTTTTCTTTTTCTAGTTAACAAGAACAATTTATTACATCGTGAGGAAACCTGCATGCTTCAATTTCGAGGTATGTATTGTACCTACTGTCCATTACAACTGGCGACGGGCTCACTCCCTGTCACACTGGACAGAGTTTCGGTACTACTAGTGAAACGTGGATGTTCTGAGGTTTCACAATATCTCTGACTAACCCCTTGGGGAATATAGTCGTGAGCATATGCTATGTCCTTTTGTCTCGTATTACCAATACCTACTTCTGTTTGTGTACATATGTAAAAGACAAATAAACGATATTTAATTTAATTTAATTTAATATACTATGCTATGCTAAGCTATGCTATGCTAATTTATTATATGAAAAAAATTGGTACAATTCGCAGTTAACTGAGATCAAATCGTTTATTTTTTCAGCAGTTTACCATAAACGTTAGTTTAGGGTCCGCGAATTTTTTTTTTGCGGACCCAGCTTATTTTTTTACTGTTTTGTGACATTATCTCAAACTAAACATGTATGCTTTATTCGGTGAGTTTTATAACTCATCCTTATGGATGGGGCAGTAGAGCCCTACCCTTCTTGTACGTTTTATGTAGTTTGCATGTTTCATATAAAATTATTTACTTATGTTGAAGCAAAATTTATAATAAATAACGCTCACAGGCACAATAAACATTGTAATGATCCCAAGCAAGCACTATGGGCTGTTTATTATGGAAACGATACAACAACGGCACAAACATATCAAAATCCATGACAGAACCGGGATTCGAACCCAGGACCCTGGTTTGACAGTCCGGCGTGGTACCCATTACACCAACCGCATTTTTAAGTTTACAATAATGAATATACAAATAGCGGGTTTGGTTATCTCCTCTTGGATGATTGTCTAAACTATTATAAAACTGTAACAGGAAGTTTGTCTGTACATTGAAGATATTAACAAAAAAAAAATTACGATATAGTTTTTAGGTATCCCTGATTCCATTACACCAATTTTTGGGTTTTTTGTCTGTCTGTTTGTGTTTGTTTGTTTGTTTGAACGAGCATCACGCAAAAACTACTGAACCGATTTTGATGAAACTTTTTTGTTTGATAGCTTATTATCTGACTTAATCTGGTATAAACCTTGTGGGTTAACGCGGGTTAACGCTAGTATTTGATAAAATTGTCTTTATAATTGAACAGAGTCGTAGCGTGTGGCGGTCCGTGGTCTCTGCCTACCCCCATGGGACAATGGCGTGAGGTTATGTATGTATGTAATTGAACTTTTCAATGGAATAAGACTCAAACACAGCGTTTCGAACAAGCACAATTATTTGAATACCTATAATTTGAAGGAAGCATAAAGTTATTCAATTTATGTGACAGTAATATGACGCCAGCAGAAAATATTATTATACTTCCCCAAGAGAATTAAATCTACACTTAACTGACGTTTGCGTTATAGACTAAGAGATAAGTGTACTTTTTGCAACCATCAGCAGCAAGGCTGATTCAATGTTTATGGGGTGTAGAGCTTCTCTGTGATGGGGATGAACTAAGTCTGCCTGCATAACTTCAGTCGGTTTAGGAGTTACAGACATTTAAAGGTCAGTAAGAAATTAACGATCAGCTGCAAGGCTGGTCGTATGATATTATTGTAGTGTGCACTGTAGCTTTGTAAAAAGTACAAAAACTGACATGAACTGCCAGTCGGTTTAGAAGATACAACCCTTCAAAGGTCGGACCTTTGAACGGCTGTATCTCCTAAACCGACTGGCAGTTCATGTCAGTTTTTGTACTTTTTACAAAGCTATCTCATCAGCTAAGCAAAGCTATCACTGAATCAGCCTTTCAGCTGATGGTTGCAAAAAGTACACTTATCTCTTAGTCTATACACTTAACTGACGTTTGCGTTATATAAAATGCATTTTCGAGTCTTGAATTAGACGTTCCACAGACCTAATGTCAGATGCAATAATGCAGGAACTTTCATAATGAGTTTCACCTCGGTTGAAGCCACAAATTGGATTATAATGTTAATATCATGATTCCGCGGGGTGTGAGACTCGGTGGGGAACAATTTCGGTACCTACTTCTTAGGGCGGCTGGGCGTCTATTATCCTCATTTCAATAAGAAATAAATTACGATTTCTTATTACGTTTCCCATTACAGGGGAAAATTTATCAAGTTTCATTCAACGGAGCGTATTATCTGAGATTTTAATGAATATTTTTTATGGTTTGTAAAGCTTTTCTTCCAGATGTAATGAAGTGGCATTCTAAAGTAAATGTATATGCATGAACTAAGTGTTGAATACGGCTTTGTAAATACGCGAGCCTTTGTTTAACATTATTTCTATTCTAAAGCAGCATTGTTGATATTAAGGTGGTTTCAGTCCATACAAAAGTTTGACGCACAACATGCGTAGACGGAATCAATAAAAGTAATATTTTATATATGGAAAAATAGCTTAGAAAATCTAGTTGCCGCGTCACAACTAACATTTGCAATTTATAATATAATTACGAAGATATAAAGCTTTTAAAATTTTGTATGAACAATTTCAAAGCTTTATATCTTCGTAATTATGATATAAATTGCAAATGTTATTTGTGACGCGGCATCTAGATTTTTTAAACTATTTGTCCATATATACAAAGTAACTTATATTAATACCGTCTACGCGTATTGTGCGTCAAAGTTTTGTATAAAATTGACCCCTCTGCAACCACCTTAAACAAATGTGATTTAGCAAAGTAAACCAAGATAAACACCAGCAGGATCGGATGAAAATCTAAACAACTAGCAGGCCATTAGTCTTTCAGCGAAAATTTGTAAATGAGTTTGCAGATACTGTACATTGCAAGCGCACCAGTAGCCGAATCGGAGCGAGCACACAGCGAGAAAGATTTATAATCTGTAGTTAACGTCCACCAACAATGAGATACAATTTAACTTCTCTACAACGAAACGATATTTACAAGGCAGCGCTGCTGGACCGACGATATATTTTGCTAATGTTTTTTGGCCCACGTTTACAAACTTCTGCGCTGCACTATAAACCTTATTTTTTCTGACGACTACAGCGGGACTTAATAACTTTATTGCTTGTACAGAATGCAGTTTGTTTTAATTTGAAAATGGAACACCGATTCGTGCTTTGACCTAATTTTGATTTCGTTTACTATTATTATTAGTTACGAGCGTTAACCCGCGACTTTGTCCGCACAAATTATATACCTACCAGATTTTAAGTCAGATCATAAGCTATTAAACAAAAAAGTTTCATCAAAATCGGTTCTGTAGTTTTTGCATGATGCTCGTTCAAACAAACAAATACACACACAAACAAACAAACAGACAGACGAAAAATCCAGAAATTGGTGTTATGGAATCAGGGACACCTAAAAACCACATCATACCTTTTTTTTGTTAATTATTTTAATGTACAGACAAACTTTCTGCTACAGTTTTATACTAGTTTAGATTAGATAATATATAAAGTATATACTATAAAATAAAGTAAGTGTCACAGTCTGTAGTAGGACACTTTTAAATTGTTCTTTCATATTTTCACGGATGATTTATCTTATTTATTTAATATCATTTTACCCAGGCTGTACAAAGGTTAGAAGTTATAAAATGGGCTCGTTAGTAGTTTTCCCAAACACTTATAAACAGATTTTTATTTAACACTTTTACATACCTACATGACAGTGCACACAAAATCAGTGTGTGTTTCTTATGCCTAGCGCGCACAGTTATTTAATTAGTCACTGCAAGATGGCATTATCTAAACTATTATAAAACTGTAACAGGAAGTTTGTCTGTACATTGAAGATGTTAACAAAAAAAAGTTACTATATGGTTTTTAGGTATCACTGATTCCATATAAACAATTTTCGGATTTTTTTGTCTGTCTGTTTGTTTGTTTGTTTGAACGAGCATCACGCGAAAACTGCTGAACCGATTTTGATGAAATTTTTTTGTTTGATAGCTTATTATCTGACTTAAAATCTGGTATATAATTTGTGCGGACAAAGTCGCGGGTTAAGTCTCGTAAATAATAATATTTGACCGAACTGTCCTAACATAACATTATGTGATACTGAATCAAATAAGTACAATCTGTAGGTAAAGTAATAAAACAACATAAATCACACTGATCTAAACAAACGTTCATTTTTTCCGTGTATATTATCCAAAAGTATTTTTGAATTAGTATGAAATTCTTAAAAAAACACGAAAATATTGTATTGGGGAGGCTAAATAAATATTACAGTGTTAACTGAATTGATTTAACTGAAGGACCTCTCAACCCTCTTGAGAAAAGATCGGGTTAATAAATCTAATATGGTTAATCATATTTTATATCTCTTAACCTGCTTTTAATAATGCAGCTAGAAATTATCTTTCCAACTAAAATAAATTAACTATTTGGTATCATGTTTATTGCTATGTTAAAAATTTACAATCCAATACGTAACAATTCGTTCTACGCCAATTTTTATTGCTGTCTCTTTTGCACTTATTTGTGTGCCATAAAATACCTTTATCTTACTTGCACACTGTGTTCATTTCACTACAGTAGTACCAGGTTTATAAGTCTCACCGATGTACCCAAAGAGTAATATAAGTATATTAGAAAAGAGAACCCACTCGTGGCAACATTATGCATCCACCTTATGTCAAATTGAAAGCTAGCTAGCGCCATCTATGTTTCACCGACAATAATTCAACCTATACTATACATACCTACTTATATCTACTCATACTAATGGACATTATTGTTTTCAATGCTAGTTTTTTGTTCAATCCCGCACCGATCGAGTGAAATTCCAGTATCCTTACTATTCCTGTAATCTAATCATTGGTAAGAGAACAACAGAAACTCTAGAACATCACTAAATCGGCACGACATTGAACGAAAACTACAAACAACCCGTACATTACGCAAAATAGGTAGCCATTTTGTGATTTTGTCAATTTGACATTGACATAGACAATAAAATCTTTTTTTTCATAGTTCTGCGAAATTATTAATAGATGGCAGCACATTTTATGCAAACTGAATCGGAAAAAGCCACCAAAAGGCGACTGTCCTCCGCCTGGATGTACCTGAGCAATTTTAAAAGCGCGCGAAATTACCTATATTGACCAATCAGGATGTGACACCTTGCTGTTATTGGCTTATTGCTTTCGCGCCCTTTTCGCTGCCGAAGCATCCATTCGAGTTGGAGCGAGATAGAGAATAACCGATTTTGCACTGCTCTGCGCAAACGAAGATTGACGAGCGGAATTATTTTCCTGGTTGTACTGTACTTCAATTAACGATTTAATATAGACTTTTTGAGTTACATAAATTCAAAAAGTTTGTCAGCACTTGTATGTAGTAAGGAGTTCGTTATTTTATTTATCTAAAAGCAATCGTACACAATTATTATATTGTTCTTTTCCCATTTATTTGAATTAATAAACATAAAAAGAAGTAGCCACATATCCGGAGTGTTGTGAAATTAGTAGGACTTCATTCAGACCATCAAACTGAGTAAATTTTGTACTATGGGGCCAAAAAACGAAATAGCGAAAAAAATCGTAATAGAAAACATCAATGGGTCAACAAAAAATGTATGTGTAGGTATGCAATATAACGTGGAATCTGCTTCCGCGGTCTAATGATTAAGAGCATTGGGGTCTTGACACGAAGGTCGTGGGTTCGATTCCCACGGGGGACACCTAGTGATATGTCACTTTCTGCGTTTTTCCACAGTTGGTTAGGACATTGCAGGCTAAATCACCTGATTGTCTGAAAAGAAAGATGATTTGCTTCGGATGGCACGTTAAGCCGTTGGTCCAGGCTACTATCTCTTGTGGTACATACATCTCTCTGGTCGTTACATAAATACCACGTCAGAGCCTCTAAGACGGTCTGAAAAACTCTGACACCAGGACTTGCTGCCCACACAATAAGACGAAGAATATGACGTAATGTGTTACGTATATCATTTTGCACCTTGTATAGGTACAGTCAGCGCCCCAAAAATCAAAAAACATAAAAGACCATTTTGTAAGTTAGGTGTCCCTTAATTATTTATTGGGTACTTAGCATAATGCTAAAAATAAATTTCTCTAAATTTAACCTCTAAAAGCCCGCTACAGGCTAAATAGATGGAGTAAAGCCGGTCTTTATAAATCAGCAGGTTATTTTTAAGTATAGCAACTTAGAGCAATTAATTCAGGTTTTTATTTAATTAAAACTGAAGTAGGCATAATGTTTCATTCACTGTAAAAACTTAAGAGAAAAATACATTTTCACTAACGATACGAAGCACTTAGTTCTATTGAGAATGAAAAAAGAAAAACAATACTATTACTTTCGACGTGAAATAGTATACTAAAAGTATTTTCCCTAGGTCAAAATAATAGTGGTAGACATTTTTATACTTGAAATGGGGCAACAGTACCTAATATCAAATAGCTGGCAAAAATTAAATAGTTTTGTTTTTGTTTCTCGACTGTTTGGGTTCAATTCAATAAGTCCCACTTGCGTCAACCTAGGCTAGCAATTAACAAAACGAAAACCGGTCAAGTGTGAGTCTGGCTACTCGCGCACTGGGGGTTCCGTACCACACCACCGCAAAACATAATTAACTTACCAAAAAAAATATTCTCCGGTACTTTTATCACAAACCGACTCACACTTGGCACACTTTTATTATTTGCTGTTATACTGTAGAGTTTGGTCTATAATCACACCAAGTTTGATGCTTGTATGTATTACCGTTTTTATGATAGAGCGAGATGAAAAAACTTTGATAAAAACTAGTTTCTTGTATGAGGACCCCCTTAAATTTTTATCTTTTTGTCACTTTTATTGTTTGTTTGCATATCCGCCGTAATAACGCACATTTGAAAATTTTAACTGTCTAGCTATTATTAGAAAGTTACAGCCTTGAATAGGTAGGATATATATACAGACGGATGGAGGGACGGACGGACAACGCAACGTAGGCTTAGTAATAGGGTCCCGTTTTCACCCTTTGGGTACGGAACCCTAAAAAATTCCCTTATTTATTTATTCTATTTTGATTTTGTGACAAAATAAAATTGCTACTATGATTCGTTTGCTACGCCGTAGTCTGAGAGCGCGTTGAAGTCTGCTTCTATAAGCTACGAATATGTACTACAAAGTAATTCGTAAAATAGTTTATTAGTAATAGTAATATTAATCTTTGATTTCGACTAGTCGACTTTCGACTACTGTCCGTGTGGTGTCAGCTAACAATTTACCATTTCCTCCCCATTTCCTCCCGTCGTCGTGGGTGTCGTAAAAGGCGACTAAGGGATCTACCGGAGGATGGGCAGCAGCATCCAACCATCATGGTTGCAATTAATTATTTGTATTTGTATTTGTCCTTTGAGTACACAAATTCAATCCAACTGCGATCGCCAACCCGCCTGCCAAGCGTGGCGATTATGGCAAATTCCTCCATTTTGGGGGAGACCTATGTTCAGCAGTAGACGTCTATCTGCTGATATGATGATTTCGACTAGCACGAGCTAGTAACAATGACAACCTTTAGACTGAGAACTAAAACCATTCCCACAAGCTTTGTAACAATTTTACGTCGACGTGCGTCGAGTTCCCGAATATTATGCAAAATGGTTTAACCTACAACGGAAAATCACACGTATAGGCGATGCGGTTAGTTTTCCTAGTTACTGAAAGCGGACAGAGGTTCCGGACAACGAAATTCCATCAGCATTACGCCATAATAAGCCAAAGCTTAATTTGCCATAGTGCCCGAAGCGGTTAATTCATTATGTGAGAATGGCCTTTGCCTAAGCAGGAAGCCGACACATAGATGCATAAAGCGTGTTAAAGAGAATTAAGTAGCTTATTAACTAAACTAATGTTTGCATCATAAAATATTTTAGGGATATTTGAGAAAATCTAGTAACGTTTCGTCGGTAGTGAACTAAGAGATATTTTTTACTAACCACTGTTTTCCCCGCGAGGGGATAGTCAGAAATATTCTACAGAATCCTTCTTAGTATGGTCACAGTTTTTTAGGACAATGATCCGCCACATACATCCAGAATAAACCTGATTCGGAAATAGATTACGTATGGAGTGTTGCCGCTTTCAGAGACTTTTTCACTAAATCTAGTGATTTTTTGATGTCTTAGGTGGCATATTTTAAAGTGATTTTTGAGCGTAGGCGTTGATGGAATGATACCGTATCGTGACGGTGCAGTTGCGACGTCGTTGCGGTATAGTTGCGAAATCGCCTACGCACAAAAACCGCTTGTGTGATAATGATTCATGCCATTTTGTATGCAGATTTTGTCTACTTTTAAAACTATCGATAGTCTTTTGATGAAGTTGCATTAATATTGGAATATAATTTACAAACCATCATCGTAACATTCGTAACGTCATGACCTCATCACATGATGTAATTATCATGTATAGAAATTGTTTGTTTTGTTTTAATAAATGCCTAAAAATGCAATTATTGTCATTCATTTGGCGTTTCATACACTTTTATTTTAGGCATTTTTTAAAAAGCACTAGTATTTTTTGTAACCATAGTTGACAACACTGAATCCTGAATCAGGATTCCGGATCGCAATTCCGTCTGTGTGTGGCGGACCTAAAACTAAACAACTTCACTATCACTACATAGTATAAACAAAGTCGCTTCCCGCTGTCTGTCCCTATGTATGCTTAGATCTTTAAAACTACGCAACGGATTTTGATGCGGTTTTTTTAATAGATTGAGTAAATCAAGAGGAAGGTTTATATTATACGAGCGTTAACCCGCGACTTTGTCCGCACAAATTATATACCAGATTTTAAGTCAGATCATAAGCTATCAAACAAAAAAAGTTTCATCAAAATCGTTTCAGTAGTTTTTGCGTGATACTCGTTCAAACAAGCAAACACCCAAACAAACACACAAACAAACAAACAGATAGACAAAAAATCCAAAAATTGGTGATATGGCATCAGGGATACCTAAAAACCATATCGTAACTTTTTTTTTGTAATATCTTTAATGTACATACAAACTTTCTGCTACAGTTTTATAATAGTTTAGATAATACATCAGCATTGCACGGCATTGCATTGGCGGGCTGCTAGTTCTCTATAAGACTAACATCCAAATTGCGAAAAAAGTACATTCGGGTCGAGTAGGTTTGCTTGCAGTTTTATATAGAACAGCAGATTTTTTTTCGCAATTTAGATTTCGTTCCTATAGTGAAAGCAGTTCAGTCTGATCGTCCGATCATCTATTTAAAAATCGTCAGCATATTAAGGAAAAACTTGTATACTACATTCAGAATATGCACATTTCAAAAGCAGTGCTCAAACTCGGTTCAGCAAACACGGTATCATCAAAAATTCCAAAACAAAATAATTGAATTTATCTTACGTACCTACCTACTGTTTCTAATTCTATCCCTTGAATAGTGCGTTGGAACTGAGGCTTGAGAGAATAAATTAAATTTTACTTTGACCTTATTAAGGTTAAATTTCATTGAGGCAAGAAGAAATTGAAAAAAAACTCGTAGACTTGCGTGGGACGGTACATTAAGTAACTGCTTGTAATGCTTTGAATTTATTTTTATACCTATCTGCATACAATGGAATTAGATCTTTTTATTTAGTGGCAAATATTAACAACAATTTAGATTAAATTACGAGAAGGTAGACTTCTACTCATGAAATCTGATGTAGAACGAAGTCCTAAGTAAGTCAGCATGGAAAGTTATAAGGCTTTGTTATATTAACAGACCTTTGAGATAACGGCAAAATTGTTACTATACTAGGTACACACCCATACATTAACTACATACATAAACTACATACATAAACTAACGACCGTAATGCCCTTCGGGGTAGTCAGAAATATTGCTACAACTACCAACATGCTAATTAAGAACTACAGGGTAAAATTGACATCATTAGCATATTTAAAAACTAAGTCTTATCTATCAAACTGAACAACTTTTACTATGGGGGCAAACCGATCTTAGCAAAAAAAATCTGCTGTTCCATACTAAACTGCAGTGCCTAGTCAACTCAAATGTATGCAACAGCAGATATTTTTTTTGACAAGATTTGATTGCTCCCATAATAAAATTTGTTCAGTTTGATGGGTAGACTGTTAGTTTAAAAGGATGCTAATGATATCAATTGCACCCTGTATTTATAGCAATCATGTAGTAATGCTCACTTTTATTAGCAACGTGGATTTCAGGATTGAATGACGTTTCAAGTGGTGAGAGGTGGCTAGCCTTTCATCCATATAAACACTGCATAAGAAACCTTTAATCCCTTAGTCACTTCGTATTACACCCACGGGAAGAATTGAGGTGGTCCATTCTACAATGGTAATGTAAGTGAATTACGAATATTTATAACAATGTTAAATCAAAAATGAACGTTGAGATCGGCTAGCCCTGCAGCGTTAGCTTCCCTCCACTCTGTCCCCTCAACATTGTCCCAATGCTGAAGTGGTATCAATTTGCATGCACTTCACTGGAGAGTTTCGAGTGTTGTACCTTTGAAACAATCGTTTTTGCCTCTTAGCGAAAGGAATATTATTAAATTAAATGTAAAGTCACTGGAGGTTTGTTTTATTTTGGGATTGCTACCGGCAGCTCGTGTAGGCGCAAGTTTCCTTAACGTAACTAATTAATTCATTATTGGTATACAAACTGTTAGTTTGATTTCATACCCGCAATTTTGGAAGCGTAAAATCTCCTTCTGAGTTTCAATTACGTCCGGATGGAGGCCTGGTGGCTGTAGCACAATTCCTAGTTTCTAGGTCTTAGCACTAACACCAGTCTCCACATAAATGACTATACTTATAATTTTAAGACCATTTTGTATATTGAAAACTGTGTGGAGAAGAATAAACGTTTATATTTATATATTATTTATTAAATTGCCGCATTTGATGATGCAGTAGTGTTTTAGCAGCTCAAGATCTAGGTTACATCAGTTATATTATATTAATAGAATTGACCTACCATTTAGATACATTACCTATTGTTGATGATGCAACACGGCGTTTATTAAAATATAAAGATCTTAAATAGCAAAATTTGTTATATTAGCGACATACATTATGTTTGGTAGTACCGTCATCAATACGTCCCACTGGAGGGCACAGGCTTATCATCAATGAGGTGTATGAGCGTTAGTCTACCGAGAAATGATTCCGTGCTTCGAATGGCACGTTAAGCCGTTATCCCGGCTACTATCTCTGGTGGTCGTCAGAGGCCGCAAGGTGGTCTGAAAAAAACTCTGACACCAGGGCTCTGCCCACACGATAAGACAGAAGAAGTCTACCACGCGTACAATGCGGATCGGTAGACTTCACATACAAATCAAAATTTCTTCTTCAGCGTACGCAGGTATCCTCAAGACGTTTTCCTTCACCGTTTGAGAGCTGTTGGTATCACGTACATAAGTTGGAAAAACTCATTGGTAATGTGGTGTGTCTGTACCTCTCCTCAACGCTCTGCCTATGTCTTTTGTTTGCTTAGTACAAATAACATTTTTTCGTTCATTTAGTACCTATAGCAGAGTAATTAATACGCTACGTGTATAGGTTATAGATATATCAACCCTCATAACCTGCCATAATTGCAAATTGTAACGTTTTCAAGTTAAATCCAATCATGTGCCGAGTTTCAAATTACGCGAGCCAAACATCTGCCCGCCTTTGAAATATTTGGCGTAGTGTGAACGAGATGCATAACTCTATCACAGACCAACTACTGAAAACAGAAAGGATACTCTAATAACAAATCCAGTCCACTGACATAGTGAGACGGTAAAAAGTCTTAATCATTAATTTTTTACATTGACATTCTATTTCTATTAATCATGCAAATAAAGGACAAACAGAGTCAGTAAGATTATAGAAAGCGTGTGAACTGACACGAAAATGCTTTAAGTAGTAACAATATGTATTAAATAATGATTATTGAGCTGCAGGTACAGCCATATGAGAGCACACGAACGTCGCTCTCAGCTGTGAGTAAAGGTATAAGCGCATTTTACCACGGGCCACATCGGGACGGGCCGCAGCGCAAAGAGCCGCCCAAATCGCTTCTATATAATTTATATGAACTAACGCATACTACACCTGCCTAGCTAGCATGCCACCCACGACAAAGCGTTTAAACGAGAAAAACGTCATGCGTGCTCTTTCTGGCCTTAGTAAAATAATAAAGATGGAGGCACATCTCGATTTTTGTCGTTTTCTCGGGGTAGCTAGGCAGGACGGAGCGGGTCGCATTTTGGCGTGGCAGATTTCCGTCCATGCGATGCAGCCTGCTGCGCACCGATGCGGCCCGTCGTAGTGTGCTATACAACTAACTTTGGCCTTACTATTTGGACCATTAAATTGGAAATTTTTCAATATGGGACCAACATTCAAATCGCGAAAAAAAACGTTGTTTTTTAGGGTTTTTACTTAGGTACTAACATTTACTTAAAGGATGTATTCAGACAATGAAACTAAACAACATTTTACGTCTGGCAGTATTACATCAAACCAAAAACCGTACCTGCTACCGTACTTTGCATTTGCCGCTGCGATGCAGCCTGCTCCACCCCCAAATATACGCTTTGATGGCCGATAACGGTCATGATGATGATGATGTTGTTTACTAAGTATATTAAGTTTCCTCACTGTACATTAATGCACTGTGAATTCAATCCAACATGCTGCAAATGCTAGTTTCCAATACAAGTTGTAGCTTTCCAGGTATACAATAGACGCTAGAAGTTGGTTGACGTCTTGCAAGTTGCGACGTTGCTTCATTTGGTGCCAGAGAGTATTACCGGTGTGACAAAACGATGCCTTTGGAACAGTATCGTTGAATAGAAACTTCGCTCGCGTAGAATTAGTTTTTATTTTCGTGAAAGAAGAAGCATATCATTGAACTACAGGATTTATTGAAATCAGTTGGATTTGGTTAAGATGTGCATACGTATGGTACTAAGAAATAGTACCTACATTATTATTATTACATAAAGTACGGACACTCTCTGCCCCCAACCAATTTTTACCTCACCCCCGCTTGGTAGGAAGCGTTGTATAAAATGTAGGCAATAACGTATTCCTGTCTAGCTCGTACAGTAGTACCAGGTTTATAAGTCTTACCAATGTACCTGCGCAGTCGACAAATTTTAATACCGCGCGAAATTATATTGACCAATCACACATCCTGATGTGTGATCTTCAATCCGATTACGCTATTGGCTAATTTGTTTTCGCGCCCTTTTCGCTACTATCCGACTTTGCACCCTTTGATTACTAAATGACTTCGGGTTTTGTCGGGGACTCGGTCCAGCTCTGCGCAAACGAAGATTGACGAGCGGGATTATTTTCTTGGTCGTTCTGTACTATCTATTCTATTCTATTTTTAAAATTATGTCCATCTTGGTATTGATGATTTTGCCAATGTGTATATATAGCAAAAGTGCTTGTATTAGGTATTTTGGTAATTTCAAGGGTTGTTTTTCAAAAAAGATCACTATCTTAAGCCACCACTGGAGCTTCGTTGTAGGCCGGGGAGTAGGCAACTGACGACCGACACGCGACGCGACTAACCAATAGCAGCCCTACAAAGCGATTCGTACTTACTATCGCACATCCTTTTACCTGTTCTTGTAATTTTTTTTCTTATTTGTATGAAATGATAACTAGTAAATGTCCAAGGTGTGCTTAATAATAATAATAATATTTATTTAAATTCAGACAACAAAATGATCCATATGTTAGTAACAGGGTTTGACTTAAGAACTATGTTAGTAGGTACACACAAAACATTAAATAAAATTCAACATAAGACAGTGAGGTACATAGCCGTAGGCACTATATCATCACTGGCACGCAGTGTGCGATGATGGGACAGTTAAACCTGCCTGCTATCATCTCCAGAATGCTGTTGTGGCTTGACGCGGTTTTTTTCCGCATGATGGCATGGCGATGCCGATGGTTCGTTCTCGCTTCTGCGAACACGGCAGACGCGCTACAATAGCGTGGTAGCCCCAACAGCATCCTGAAGATGTTGTTGTATTGGACGCGCAGGGCATTCAGCGAGCTGAGTGTGCAATTGACCCACAGGCGACAGGGTGACTTGCATTAAAAAGAATTTAGACTTTAACATATTTAAGGATTGCTGTCTCTTACATTGCTCATACTGATGACAGTGAGAGCATCACATTCATCACATTCATCATCATCAGCCTATATACGTCCCACTGCAGGGCACAGACCTACCATGCGACCTAACATGTTCACCACGCGTGCCCAATGCTGATTGGACTTCACATACGCATCGGAAATTTGAGAGCAGTTGGTATAACGTACATACTCGTAAAATAAAAAAAACACATTGGTACATGGCATGTCGTCTATGCTGATTCGAATCCAGACCTCATATTTCCATAACTCCGCAACACGTCATTGACGCTCTTATTGAACATTGAAACATGGTAAAGCCTAAAATACTTTTTGGTGCAAGTCTTAACAAACAGACTAATTCACTTACGGTTTTATAATATTAGTAGTGAGTGCCTACATGTTTCAACCCTAAAAAAAATCAAGGATAATGAATGCTTGACTTGTTAGTAGGTACATAATAATTTCCCAAAGCTCAAAGCCCAAATTTGTTCAATGTCAAATGCTCCCGTAAGACCGAAGACCGCTTCCTCAGCTGAACACATTGGTTTGCACCAGCGCAAACTTTGTAACAGTACGGCCAAGGAATGCAATCTACAGCGGAATGCTCCCTTAGAATTAGATTTTAGCTACCTCTGCTTCGTGGACTATTAGGCAAATGTTCCAACGTTGTTTGAATTATTCGAATAGCTCGACGTGTAAAATGTTGATGGCCAGAGTTTTTTCTGTATGCTAAAATTAGTGACTGGCTGGCATAAATGGCCTGGGCGACTCGATAATGTAGGGCAAACTTTTCAGTGACTCAAGAATGGTTCAGACGTTAGTTCTGATTCTAAACAATCAATAATAAACGAAAATATTTTCGGATTAAACGCCAAGTGTTGCGGAATCTATTAAATAGGTATGTGAAAAAGTATGTTTTTTTTAAAGTTAAGTTTTCTCGATTATCGTGGTTGAGACGAACGCGTGAAACAATTTTATTTCGTTCTACAAGCCGGCTGTAGATCGACTCGTCTGTAAAGTGATTGCGAACTAATTTAGTTTATTAAAGCGTCAATGTACGACAGGCTTGCGTAAGCTTGCGCAACCGGTCGCGGTGCAGTACGCATTAGGAGGAAAAATCCAGCCTACGCTGCTGTTATATGGAAATCAAGACTCCTGAAAACTGTTCAGAAACTCGATCATAAGTTTATTAACCAGATTCTAAACAGTTTTTAGGAAGGAAGTTTTAAGAAAACCAATTTGATCTGAGACTTTTTTTTAAAGAGAAAAGAAGACTACTATTACAAAAATGTGTAGAAATCTGAAATGCAATCAAAACTTCAATATAAATAATTCATATTACAAGTTTAAAGCATCGGATTCTTTAATTCTATTACAGACTGCTTTGGTTAACAAATGCGAACATGCAAACAGGAAAAGAGGCTTTCAACCAGTAATCCCTAAAACGTACATACGTATTTTAACTTTCTTCAAGTTAGCTCCTTGCTTTGATCGCTACATAAATTCATTAAAGCACTCCCGTGTTATTAAGCGTGATTATAACGCCGGAAGAGGTCCGGGAGGGTGGCGAGCCAACCAAGGCGGCGGCAGTTTCATTTCCCCTATTTGCAATTCAAAAATCCACTCTGCCTTCTAGCTTATTCGTCTGCCTTACTTCTATCACCTCCCTTTCCCACCAATAACCAAGCAATAAATCCATCTCTCTTTCACCACTACTTTCTGCTAAAAACACTAGACACTTTCTTGCAATGCGATGCGTAGAAATTCAGACGGACACGGTTTCGAGCAGTTTATTTCGAAAGGATTAGCCATAAATAGTTCTTCCTCATTACATTTTCATGAAGGTTCCCTCTAGTTGTGGATTTATGCCGGGAAAAGTTTGAGTTTTACTGAATAAAAGATATCTATTTGGCAGTAATACTGGCGTGGAGCCAAGGCGACACTTCATGCCCGAGTTAAGCCCGGGTGTGATGTGTGGGTGTCGTCAAATTGTTTTAAGTTACGAATTTGAAATTCTCTAAGTTTCGTTTGAAGACTTCCCCACGAGACTTTCATTTCGGGAAATACCAAGAAAAAAAATGAAACATAAACGAAGACCTAATTTACTGGGATTTAAAAAGTTTTCACTTATTTTTTTTTACTTCTTTTTATCTCGAGAATCCAATTTTCGCTAAATGCTATCTTGCTCCTATAACGAGAGGCTATCCGGAGCATCTACTTTTCCTCGTTAAAGCTAATTTTAAGGGTAATTAGAAAGGAAAAAAATGTTTGAATTTAGTCGAGCTTTTTATCTTCGTAGCATGTCATCATAGCCAGGGATGTATAGATAAGTCTTACAATACACCATACCAATACCAAATGTTTAAAGATAATAGCGAATGTGACCGCGCCTCGGGCCATTTCCCTACTAGGGTTTTTGCCCGCAGAGAGTTTACTTCATAAATACGAACGCTTATCTTATTTACGATAATTGTTGTGTTACGGCTGACACGGTCTTTCGGGAAAACTTTGGACGTTTGTTATATTCATACCTACCTATCTCTGTGAAATTTTAGATAGTAAATTAGAAATTAATGTTATTGCTTCAGGCGTTCCGTTACAAGTTAACATCAGAAACTTAAATAAACAGTGTAGAAAAGAAGATACAGACAATAGGTTGGTTTTTTGATGCTGGTAGAACATAATTAGGTAGGTACTATCGCGGACTTTTCTGCCTGACCACCACTAGGCTCATTTTTGCTTGCATACTAAAAAAAAAAAGCGCTGTCTAACCCCGCCCTATTGATGAATAGACCAATTAATGAATAGTTTCAAAACAATAAATTTTGCGCGAAATTATGCGAATTTTTAAGTGGTCAGGAGGAAAAGTTGTACAGTTTGATTGATGCTCTGAACTGGTCCCTTGAAGAATGTAACGCATATAAGTTTACACCCTGTGTAGGATTTTCAGGGCTATAATTATTTTGTTACTTTAGAGAAGTTTTTACAATACAATGAAATTATATAATAAAAGGTATTTTATACGCACTTTGTGCTATTGGTAATTACCCTAAAAGTATATTTAGATCCTATTTCTGTCCTTTTATACCGTTAACGTTGAAATAAATCTGAAATCTCCCCATGAAAGTTGACCTTTACGCGTGTTATACAGTATTATTTTTAAATTGTTTGCCTTTGCCTGGATGTTACATGTTTATTTTTAGAGTAAAGCCCTTAGACACAATACATTAACAAATTGTTATCAGGCATATACGTTTCTCTGGGGTCGATATTTATATTTTTTGAAGGGAAAAGCTCAGAATAATTTTATATTGACGTTTCAAATTATTTGTTTCCTTAATTATCCTTAAGAACTTGTCGAGATTTAATATTACCTGTTATTTAAATTTCATCCCTAATTTAAAATAGAAGAAGAAAATATTATTCCAAGTGATGGCATAAAAATTCCTCAGATTTCTGTTTTTATAGAGAAGGGAGAGTTGTTATTGAAAAGGATTTCAATGAATGAAATTCGAAAGAAATCAGGCATAATGCTCCATTTTTGTGAAAGGAAAATTATAAATCGAAAAGTATTCATACAATTTTTAGGGGAACCATAACGTAATCGGTTTACGTTCAGCCTATTTATGGCTAGTTACTGCTAAATTCAAGTTAATATTTCATACTTTTCCTGACCTTTTACCTATTCCGATTTTAAGTCCATTCTTTGAGGCAATCCTTTCAAGAAGATAATGTCAACCCGCGTACAATGTGTAAAATTAAACGCGTTACATACTTAAGGCGGTACTGCTGACGAACAAACTGAACAACGTTCACTTTGGAGCCAAAATGGAAATCGCGATAAAAAATCAGCTATTCCATAAAAACCGTCAATGACTCCTCGACCCAAATGTATGCAACAGTTGA
The DNA here is from genome assembly GCA_927399405.1 of Agonopterix arenella. Taxonomy (NCBI): domain Eukaryota; kingdom Metazoa; phylum Arthropoda; class Insecta; order Lepidoptera; family Depressariidae; genus Agonopterix; species Agonopterix arenella. The sequence continues at coordinate 7,823,303 of OV656691.1, forward strand.
TTTTGTTTTTGCTATTTGAATGTTGTTCCCATAGTGAAAGTTAATCAGTATGGTGGTCAAAAGAATCCTATTTAATATCATCATCATCATTGGCAGCTCTTGTCCACCCACTGCAGGGCATAAGCCTTCTCCCTATTATGCCATTCTTTCCTGTCTAGTGCCAGTCTCATCCAGGTCTTTCCAGCTATCTTTGCAATATCATCAGCCCACTCCTATCTTGCCTGATCTCGGCCACCACTCGCTCAAGGCTTTGCCACGTGTCCTGCCCATTTTATTAATCATACAATTCTATCTGCGACGCCCTAAGTTCGACGACAGTTTAAGGCTGCACCGAGCCTATTTTGCTGCCATCGTATTTTTTAAATTTCTGAACAAGAATGGCACACTGCAGTCATTGCTGATTTTCAATTTAACGAGTCACTGCGGATTTGTTTTTATGTATGTAGTTATTACCTTTAAAACCGCCAAAAGTGACCACTTTTGGCGGTTTTAACGATAATAGCAACAAGCAAAAAACATAATAATCCGTAATGTTTCGATAAAGCCAATCAGGACTACAATGTCACATTCTTGATTTTGGGAAATGTTGTTTAATTGTTAAAAAATAAAAAAAATACGATTGATGGCAGCACAATAGGCTCGGTAGGCTCTTAATATGTAACGCATTAAATTTACACCCTGTAAATCTACAAATGCGCGTTATGTGTTTGTGTAACCTCCAACATACACATACGTGTACATTGACTTAACCCTCTCTTATTTATCTTTCCCCGAACGGTTATAGAGTAAACATAAACAGTAAACAAATGCCAGCCGATAACAACAAAACCGCAAATCGGCATTATAAACATTCACCCTGCGTTGTCTGAATAATGGGCCCATTACAGTGGATCTACATACAAGTTCATCAAGTCGGTGAATTAAGGCTTTCTTAAGTGCTGCCGCGTCTACCTCCGCCCCGGTGTTTTATATCGTGCCGTATGCCGCGACTTAATTAAATTACGTTGCGTGCCTCAAAAGCCGCAAGTGATGTCGTAAATGAGTAAGCGTGCTTATTTTAAGGGTTCCGCATCCAAAGAGTGAAAGCGGGACCCTATTACTAAGCCTACGTTGTCCGTCCGTCTGTCTTACCTATAAAGGGCTGTATCAATTATGATAACGAAACTTCAACCATTTAGCTATTAAGCTAGATGGTTGAAATTTTCACCGAATATTCGTTTTTATGGCGGATTTGTTGATAAATATAAAAACATTATACTACAGGGTGTAACATAAAATGGGACAGTTACTTAAAGAGGTGCTTCAGACCATCAAACTGAACAACTTTCTCTACGGGACCAATATTGAAATCGCGAAAAAAAAATCGGCTGACCCATACATTTCAGTCGAATTATGTTTGCAGTTTTGTATGGGATAGTTTTTCGCGATTTCAGTGTTGGTCCCATAGTAAAAGTTGTTCAGTTTGATGGTCCGAAGCACCCCCTATAAGTGACTGTCCCATTTTATATTACACCCTGTATAGTATACTTTAGTACTGTAAAAATAATAAAAACCGGCCAAGTGTGTGTCGGATCCCGGAGCATACAACATTTTTTCGGAATATTGTATGGTGGTAAGGAACCCTCAGTGCGCGAGTCCGACTCGCACTTGACCGGTTTTTATTTTATGACCAGTGAAAATATAGCAGATTATGCGTGTTTTACCTTGCGTGAAATTAAAATGACTTATTTTTATTTAAATAACATTTTTATGGTTAGATACTCTTAAAATTAGAGGTTACTTAGTTGATCGCACTTTAATCTAGACGTCAAAGAATAAAATTATGTTTTTCATTCTTTACAGTTTTATTTTCAGTTTGAAAATCCCATTTAGACCAAAAAAATGGCAAAATTGAGATGTCTAATGCTGAAAGACCCCTTTCAACTTTGAGAAGTTAAAAAAGACGAAACTCTAAAACTGGTAGTAACAAGACTGTTTAGTGCAGTGACCGAGCACAAAATACCCCTACCAAGGTTCCCCTCGACCTAAATCGTGAAATAATGGACTCGAATGGCAAGACGCCGCAAATAGCTCACATACAATCGAATTAATTAATCATGGGAAGCGAGTTGGGAGTTAAAAAACTTGTGCCAGTCGCCGGGAGAAGTTTTAAGGAGAAGCTAACGAGGACTGGGGATGAGAGATGAAAGTTCAGCGGAGAATTAGGCTGAGGTCACAGTAGGTGCCTTTGTGTGGTCGCTTTACTACAAAGTGATTGAACTTAAGATTTCAACTAAAACATAATATGTTGACGACCCGGTTGGTGTAATGGTTACCACGCCGGACTGCCAAACCAGGGTCCTGGGTTCGATTCCCAGTTCGGTCATGGATGTTACATGTTTGTGCCGTTATTGTATGGTTCCCATAACAAAAAGCCTGTGACTTACTTGGGATCATTACAATGTATGTGCCTGTGAGCGTTATTTATTTATTTTATGTATTAGAGAAAGAAGAGATAACATAAACTAGACTAGTGTGCTAAATTAACTTATATTGAAACTATATAGTTAACTTACTTATGTACACATTTCCGATAAAATAGAAACTAAATTATTAACCGGGCGTGAAACAAATCACCCTAGCAATACTTAAGGGGCTCAATTTCACTATGGAGCTGACAACAAGTAAAAATGAAAAAAAACCTGCTGTATATCCATATCCATCCATCCTGTATATAACCCCATACATTTGAGTCGAGCCGGTACCATATGAACAGATAATAATTGTAATATATTATCATCTATTCATAATGCCGGTACTGCAGTTTTGTAATTCAAACAGCTGATTTTTATTTCCCGATTTTTAAGTTGGCTCCATAGTGAAAGTTGTTCAGTTTGATGGTCTGAAGCACCCCCTTAAGTATTAGTAGGGTGTTTTGTTACACCCTGAATACTCGAAGTAAACCGTTATGTTTTTCTGCTTGAGAATTGAGAGATTCGAATCGGTTCAGTAGTTTATACGTGATAAAAGGCAGTAACGTTAGTCACAAATGAATCATACTATGTAGAAATGTATGTAAATAGAGTGGTAAAATATATTTTGGTGTCACCCCACCCTCTGTAGAGCGCACCAGACAAGAATAGCTGCAATTTAAAACTCGATTAGAATTTGAAAATTGCGAAAGCGGTTACCTATTTAAAAAAAAAACGTAATTAGGATTTGTGATAATTGATAGTATGATGAACATCACAACATGTGCGGAATAAATATTGAGTATAGAGAAACAATTCAGCGTAGTTTTGAATAGACAATGATTAGTAAAACATAATAATATGTCAAGAACGGAAAAAAAAATTATTTTTGTACGACGCTGAGGTATCTTGTGTCTTGCAATGAACGATGATAATAAGATTTCAAAAAAAACATTACTTTACTCAAGGGTACAAGTACCTTAAGTACAAAGTATGCCCCGTTTTAGTACACCTATGGAGTCTAAGCTATCTAAATGTGGAACGCAATCGTCTTGATAAAGTCAATGTAATGTAAAATAGTCAAACAAGAGAATAAATGTTTGAGCAATCTTAATAGATATAAACATTTTATGGCTAAATATAATTTGCATGTAAAGAGAAAATAGTAAAGAAAAAGGAAGTATTGGAAGTTCACGTTACCGTAAAATCTTATTTACCATAAACTGTCGAACGAGTGTGGAGAAGTCTTTGTTTACGAGCCTATAAAATAAATCGAATGAAACTGTGAATTCGACGGAGCTCACCAATCCCAACATAATGGATAGTCTGCATTTTTATTTAACTTTACCAACAAGTAAACTTCAACTACATATTTTTTCACAAAAATTATGTAGATAGACAAAAGATATCATCATCAGTCGATATTATGTCCCACTATAAAGCACATACTTTTTATGAATAAATTTGGGTCTTATTCAGTGGCTTGGGAGGAAGCAGGCCACATGTATACCAGCGCTCAGTTGTGGTTTGGTGAAAACAAATTGGTGATCAAATTGTTGTCAAATGTATAAATGAGAAATGGAGAAGTGGAATAGGCGATTTTCCTGATTTTAATTATTATTCAGTTCTCTTTCTGTAGTAATTTTAAACAGAAAGTTAGTAAGTTATAGCTAGCAGAATGTTAGTAGTTAGTATTCAACCAACCAACATACTTCTTGAGGTCTCTGACTTGGCTCTACAAATAACAACACCTATACTCCATTCCAAATAGCAACGACATTTTAAGGCTATTTTAAATTACAGAAACAGAGATTGGAATCTCTTACTCTCACTTATTCTTAAAACATCTTTATTAAGGTGGTTGCAGAGGGGTTAATTTTTTACAAAACTTTGACGCACAATACGCGTAGACGGTATTAATATAAGTAACTTTGTATATATGGAAAGATAGTTTAGAAAATCTAGATGCCGCGTCACAAACAACGTTTGCAATTTATAAAATAATTATGATGATATAAAGCTTTGAAATTTTTCATACAAAATTTTAAAAGCTTTACAGCTTCGTAATTATTTTATAAATTGCAAATGTTATTTGTGACGCGGCAACTAGATTTTCTAAACTATTTTTCCATGTATAAAATATTACTTTTATTAATTCCGTCTAACTTTTGTATGGACTGAAACCACCTTAACGTCCAAGATTTGTCGGATAGTATATCTTTTTGATCAATAAATTACATTTGCTAATCAGAATTGGCCAGAAAGCTAAATAGGAATCGGAAAATCAATTCGTCATTATATGGAATGATGTATAGATATTCGTTAATTATACTGCATAATAATCCAATACTATACGACTACACGTCAGACTTTAAAAGGTGGTCAAGGCATAACTGTAGTAATAAAATGATTAAATAATAATTTGACCATTGACTCTAACAGACCAAAATGCAGATAGCAGTGTAGAGAGGCAATCAAAATTGCAAATTTGTGCAGCATTGCTTCGTTAACTACACGAACTCGTATTAAAAGGATTGTAACAGGGAACTGATAAAAATGCAACACTGAAATGGCTAACGATTGTCTATTGAATTAATTCTATCAATATTCAGATTCCTTTCGAGAGTTTGCATTAATAAATTGTAAATTTTTAACTTGCAAACCGTTTCACTATTTCCGTACGTATCAAAATTTAATTTTTAAATCTGTTTTACAGACCGACGAAAAAGTGTTATCTTGTTTTTTTTTACAGCAATAAACCCTTTTAACAACTTAATACAACATGCAGCGCCCAGTTTATGTCGGCATTTATAATGAATAATGATCAATAAAATACATTCAAATGCGACCGCATAATCTCCAACAAGCTTTAATAGCACGCCTGGAAAATATATAACGTAATTTTCTTTCTTTGTACTGTGAATACTCATATAGTGTGACTCATACTTGTCCGTTCGTTTGATCTCGTCTATTGAGCCCCCTTAGTAGAAATAATATTTAGCGAAATGGATTCGTAGGTATGAGGGGACCGTAATTAATTAAATTAAGTTCCGAATACGTTAGGAACAAAGTTAGATGCGGCTACCGACGACTTGTTAATAGCATAGGGAGATGATCCCTTGGCCGGAGCGTCGTGTGTAGTCCCCACTCCCCAGGGTGTCGGTGTGGCCTCGGCACCCTGCTTGCTAATAGCCAATCATATTCTGTTTACATTCCATCACCGAGTATGAATAATTTGTTATTGTCTCTGCAAACATGGCGCGCAGTGCGTCACGGTCAGTATTGTCTGCTGGATTAATTTGCGTCCGCTGTCGACACAATCCTACCGGGTGCGATGGTAGTCAAAATCAAAGAATAGGCTTCACTGATTGGATTATAAACTTCGGGAATTGGTTTTTTTGTAATGCACACATGAAACAATTGGTTTACTCTACAACGAATAACATTACAGATTATTTTAATTTAATATCTACGGATCGTATGTTTTGGTGTTGTTGTAACATATAACGTGTTCTTGGTCTTGCTCCCCGTCGTGAAGGCAGATTAGGCTGAGCGACGAGCGAGCGTGGTTCGAACCAATCAATTTTGGTTAGGCAATATTGGATTTTAATTAACAGTATCGCAGGGAACAGCCGCGTCGACTAATCGATGGACTGTTTCGCCTATGTCAACGGTTTTTGTGGCTGCCTCCATTAAATTATTAACAACTTATTTGTTATGCGACTCTTTAATTAGTAACTTTGAAGCTTTATTGTTTATCTAGATATATAGCTTCTATATAGAAGTGGAAGTAAATACATGTTCTATCTGAAAACTTTGAAACGTTGTATGAAATAGCGTTATGGGAAATAAAACGATGACAGTCGATCGTGCGTCGGCGATAAAATAAAACGAGCCAGTTCAGTGTGACGGCAGAACTGAAATATTGTTAAACTTGCTAAACGAGCGAGTGGTTAGCATCCTGCAAAGCGAAACTGCCAATTGTGTACAGCTCTCCGCTTTGTGCTACATTTTCCTGTAGTCAATATTTGTTCGCACCTGCAGGTTGAATCGGCATTTTGAAAGTCAAGATAACTTTTTTTGATACACAGGGTCTTTCTCTTTCTTGGCCAGCACTAACAACTACACATCTCCCATATACTTAGTTAGGTAGCAACTATACAGGGTGAAATAGATATCATTAGCACCCTTTTAAACTAAGAGTCCACCCATCAAACTGAACAAATTTCACTATGGGAGAAAACCAATCGGAGCAAAAAAATCTGCTGTTCCATACATTTGAGTCGAGCAGGCACTGCAGTTTAGTATGGAACAGCTGATTATTTTTTTGCTCCGATCGGTTTGCTCCTATGGGTCTTGATGGGTAGACTCTTAGTTTAAAAGGATGCTAATGATATCAATTTCACCCTGTATAGGGCCTTAAGTTTTATAGTTCATCAAACTGAAAAACTTTCTCTATGGAACAAAGATCAAAATCGCGAAAAAAAGGCTGCTGTCACATAATTATGTATACATTTGTGGGTCGAGTAAGTTTTTTTCTTGATGTTGTTTCCATAGTGAAAGTTGTTTAATTTGATTGTCTACGAGTGAACCATCGCTTGGAATATCATTAGAGTGTTATGTTATGTTACAACTTGTATAGGTATGGTATTTCATAGTTTGACAGCAAGTAGGCCTTAGGTACCCTGTTCAACTTCGCGCAGGAAGGCTTGAATGAGTGAATACCGGTACCGTAAAGAAATATAGATAGTAGAAATAGAAATAAGTATAGAATAGACCCCCACCCTAGGAAGATGGTGATGATAAAACGAAGCAATACCGATAAATTAAATAATTTCCTATAAAAGTCTAACCGCGCAAGGAAAATGGAAGTCGGCAAGAAAGTTTTCTTAAAATGGCGAGGATGATGGATTCGATTTCGACTACAGCGACTGCTAATCTTTATAGAAAAGCAGTCAGAGGATATTTTTAGGTCAGTGCATCTGCGTGTACGAGCTAAACACAGATGCACTCTCGCCGTCTTTATATGTATACCCTCTTATGTCTGATGGAACAGGAGGACGATACGATCAGAGGTGGGTTTAGGTCCAGTGGTTATATTAACTGGCGACCACACCACAGTTTGAGGATAAACGATAAAGACCTCAGAAGCAATTAGTCATCTCTTACGACACCCGACTGGGTTGTTGCTATTCGAAGCCGGGACACAACACGGCCACATTAAAAAAAAACGATTACAATAACCAACTAACTGTATCTTAAAATACAACACTCACGTACGTAATACAATATTGTGTATTGCAATCTCCAAAACGCTCGTGGAAGGACCAAGAATAAGCTTACAAGAATATGTTGAGCAATCAAGTATATTTTGTATAAAACTTGCATTTCATACTCCAGCGACATACGTATTCAAGAGACTGTTTTAAAGTCACCGAGAGAATAAACCAACACCTTCAGACGATTTTATATTCACATCGTAAAAACAACATTGTGACAAAAATCCTATGGGAGAACTGAACGAGAGATCACATAAAAATGATTTTACGATTCTATCACTGATACGTAAATCGAAGACTCTTGTTTGTGAATAAAATATACATAAAAGTTATTATAAATGATAGGATGTACAGTTTATTGTTGAATTTTAAATTTAGAGCTTCCTCGATTGAAGTTCATAAATCTACATGCAAAGATTACTAAACAATATTGAGTTTTCCACTTGATATGAATAGTTGAAGCTGCTACTCCAGAATAATGGGCAAAATAGAGGGCAAAAGAAGCGTCGATATAATAGGCCACGAATGTGGCTCGCGAACCTGAAAGCAGTCCTCCGCCACTCGGCCACCGTAGGTACTAAGATAAATACCTACATTTTGGCGCATCGTATGCGGCGATGCGCTCGCTTGATTTCTGCCACTCAGTCAAGACGGCAACGTCGCATACGTCGCGCGCTGTACGAAGTAATAAACAGCGCTGAGACAAGCTATCTATTCAAGTCAAGCTATACAGGGTGTAGGTGTAAAAGAATCATTAACCTTTAAACTACATACTCTACCCATCAAACTGAACAACTTTTACTATGGGAGCGAACCTTTCAACAAAAAAAAATCATCTGTCCCATACTAAACTGCAATACCTGCTCGATTCAAACGAATGTGACAGCAGATTTTTTTTGTTCTGACAGGTTCGCTCCCATACTAAAAGTTGTTCAGTTTGATGGGTAGATTATGAAACGAATTACGTCAACAAGAAACGGTAAAAATGTAACATAATAAACAGAAACAGCCTGTATAGGGCACAACAAGATTTCCTATTGTATAGTATACCCGTTGTCGACGGACAGTGCGCGTTCGAGAGAACGTAAGTGACCAACCACTCGAGCTGCCTTGGACGCGCGCTGGTCTCGGCACTCGTCTATTGGTATATTTATAGACTTACCTACAATTTTGTCAAAATTTAAAAGGTGCCAAGACAAACCCAAATGGGGTTTTTTGGCGTCATTATAACAAATGTTAGTATAAGAATTGTATACTGAAATGTTAATAAATAATAATAATAATAATGTGGTTCAAAGGTTAATGACACTTTTCCTTACAATCTGTATTTTTCGAAGCAACGAACAGACGGTCACTAAATCGCATGAGGTATCGTTGGATACATAACCCTAATGTATCCAACGATACCTCATTTGACTACACCCGTAACCCGTAAGGAAAAGTATCATTATCCTTTAAACTACAAACTCTACCCATCAAACTGAACAACTTTTACTATGAGAGCAAACCAGTTAGACCAAAAAAAATTTGCTGTCTCATACATTTGAGTCGAGTAGGTATTGCAGTTTAGTATGAAGAAGCAGATTTTTTTTTGCTCTGACATGTTTGCTCCCATAGTCAAAGTTGTTCAGTTTGATGAGTAGAGAATGTATGGTTTAAACACGGTTTAAAGGTTAATGATCCTTTTCCTTACACCCTGTATAAGACTTGAAAATTAAATCACGCTATTTAGTGCGCTTAAAGTGCCTGGTTAATGACTTTCCTACTAGTTGGCGAAGAATGGCTACGAAACCCTATAATAGATCATATTGACAGCCCGTTAGCACAGTCTGTAGTGAACCTGCCTTCTGTGCCGAGTGTCGCGGGTTCGAATCCCGTAAGGGACAAATACTGATGGATATGAATATTTGTACCCGAGTCATGGATGTTTGTATCTATTATATTATGTATTCTATATCGTTGTCTAGTCATCATAATACAAGTCCGGGTAATTTAAATGTGACTAGATAACTTGAGTGACAATCAAATTAAAGATTGAAAAATTTGTCTCGGGCGGGACTTGAACCCGCAACTTTTCCAAACCGGGGAACTGCGTTATCCAATTTCGCCACCGAGCCCACTACCCAGAGAACGAAACAGCACAACATGGCTGTAACATGTTTAAAAATCAATAATATTTGAAATTGAGTGACAATGTCCAAGATATTTATTTTTTTTATTTTATACGCGAATCTAACACGCTTTTGGATTAAAAATTTGCAAATATCACTCTCTTATCGATATAGTCAAGTAACATCATTAAAATAATCATGTTGATTACAGCATTCGCCTTGCTTACTTTAGAAAATTATGTATAACTACGTTACTGCCACGTTTCATTCTGTCACAACATAACAAACTCCTAATTGCCTTTTAATACCGCGAATAACGAAGTACTTACTGTCGACATCATTATTTGCATTTTTAAAATAGAAACACTCATATGCAAGGTTCAGGTACAATGCAGGTAGTAGTAGCTAGTACATGCAAACAACCCAATCGAAATTGCAAATTTGTGCAGGGGCCGCTTCGGTTCGTTAGCGACTTGTGTTTACGCGTTACCGACAACTAGGGTTGTCAACCGCTAATTGTTTGAGATTTACTTTTAGTTTATTTGATTTGAGGGCAATTTTGGTGCACGATTGAATCAGTATGCAGGTTTTGTTGGGCAACGTTTTAAATAAATCGAAAGTGTAAATATTGGTTGGAAGTTTAAACAAAAGAGGTATTTAAGAGCCTACCGAGTCTATTGTGCTGTCCTCAATTCTATTTTTTTGAATTTCTAAACAATTAAACATTTTTTCCAAAAAACAAGAATGTCTTATTGTAGTGCTGATTGGCGTTCAATTTATCGAAACATTACGGATTATTATGTTTTATGCTATTGTCGTTAAAACCGCCAAAAGTGGCCACTTTAAAAACAAATCCGCAGTGACCCGATAAATTGAAAATCAGCAATGTGAAATTCTTGTTTTTTGGAAATATTGTTTAATTAATAAGAAATAAAAAATTACGATTGGGGGCAGCACAAGAGGCTCGGTGCCGCCTTAACAGGTTTTGTTGTTGTGGTGTAAAAAGTCACTAAGCTATTTAATTCAAATTCTATTTACAGCATTCGGATCATAAAATTTGTGAGAGTTAAATGAAGATGGGTCATTTTTACACACAATATCGTATTGTAAAATAACGAAGTAAAATTAGTTTAGGTGCAACCCTAATACCGGAACTCTATGGAATAACGTTCCTTCTTTTACTGAACGTTTTAATAATGGTGAAATTTTATGATTTGCATATTTGTGAGGCAATCCATTACCTGTGTTAGCTACCTTACATTTTGTGGGGTGTTCGTACTAGCGTCGACGGCCAATTTACATATAGGTACTTAAGTACATTCTTCAAAAAACATGCACCTTAATTACTAGTTACTGAAACAAAAGAACTATATAATTATGATGGAAGCTATCGTAGAGTATGCTACAGTGAAGTGGAGATGGAAAAAAGACTGTATATTTACACCACTAACAAACTTTTCTGCCACTTTTTACGGGAGACGAGGTAGTATTAAATACGCGACTTTGGATTTTATTCCGTTACTTTAGTTTAGAGTCTAATTTGAAATGTCAAAAATCATGACAAATAGTCTCGTGTGAACCCCAAACAAGACTGGTTGTTCCGCAATTATAGGCTTTCTCGCTTAGTGATAAGGTATAAAATTGTATGCACTATATGTGCATCATGATCATTTGATCTTGTACCTTAGCTGAGGGGAATGCTTACGTAAGGCAGGTCCCTATTTAAATGGTCTAAGGTATAATCACCTTAAGGTGGTTTCAGTCCATACAAAAGTTTGACGCACAATACGCGTAGACGGAATTAATAAAAGTATTTATTTATATATGGAAAAATAGTTTAGAAAATCTAGTTGCCGCGTCACAAATAACATTTGCAATTTATAATATAATTACGAGGATATAAAGCTTTTAAAATTTTGTATAAAAAATGTCAAAATTTTATATCTTCGTAATTATTTTATAAATTGCAAATCTTATCCGTGACGCGGCATCTAGATTTTCTAAACTATTTTTCCATACATACAAAGTTACTTATGTTAATACCGTCTACGCGTAATGTGCGTCAAAGCTATGTATAAAATTGACCCCTCTACAACCACCTTAACAAACTTTTGTTAGACAGAAACTGTACTTCAACAACCAACAAGGGGTTATTAGGGGCGTATTTAGGGATTTAATAGTGTAAACAAAGAATGTAACCAGTCGTATCACTCGCAGAGCTAGCTTCCTAGTCCTACCCAAGGCACGAACAAATTACGGCAAAACAATGATTACTTTTGAAGGAGCACAAATCTATAATAAAATACCCTCATATATAAAAAATGTAAACTCGTTTAACGTATTCAAGAAGGAACTTTCTCAGTACATTATCGCTAATCACCATTGAATCTAGTAACTAATCTAATCTAGTCAGTCACTAAGTGAATACAATACGTTAAACGGGTCATTCTAAATTAATATTCCATTATTGTTAATGTTTTTGTTTTTGGATTGTAGGTACATAACCATTTGTTTTTCTGTTGCGACAACGAACTATCTTAAAATTTTTTATGTATTTAACCATGTTCTCATGTAAGTGGCAATTATGTCTTTTTGAGAATAAATTTCTTTAAACCTAAACCTAAACAAGGTTAATTTTCACATAAAAATTTATTTATATAAAAAAATATATATACATCCCTATTTTTTAATTACCAACAAAATTTTAGGTCAGTAGTTCATTCGATCTCGCGTTAATCGACCAGCGGAAATTCAATGTCCCGTACTGGAATCAACTAAACAACTTTTTAAACATGGTTCGAAAAACTTTCTTTATACAGGCTGTAAGTGACAACCTAGCAAATACTGAAACGGTGAACTCAGACCATCAAACAACAAAACAACAACTGAACAACTTTCACTATCGAGCCTACCTACCTCAGGAAACGTGAAAAAAAATCTGCTGTCCCATACATTTTAGTCGTGTAGGTACAGTTTGTATGGGATAGCTGATGTTTTTCGCTATTCCTGGGATAGGCTGTATAGTGAAAGTTGTTCAGTTTGATGTTCTGAGTTCATCGTTTCCCTGTATAAAGCAGCGTATGATATTTTTAACCATATTCAAAAGACAATTACCACGTGACGAAGTGTATTCGTTTCGGATCGTTTTGCATCGGGCGAATGTGTATGATCAAAGAACACATACAAATCGTATGATACCTAAAATTATACACAGGATTGGAGGAATATCGTGCTTCCCAAGGAAATGGAAATTATCCTTTTCTATTGTGGAATTTCTTATAAAATTTAAATTTAATAGTTTTGTAGGCGAAACGGGATTGGGCAACTTCTTACTTTTAAAAATGATTTGCGAGTAAGCATTTATTATAATTTAGTTGCTGCTGGTTTTTTGTTTACATCCCAAGACTTTTCTATTGGGGTGGAATACAGAAAAATCCAGGCAGGAGCTGCGAACTCTTGTATGTGTATTGTGTTCACGTCTTATAGTTACGATTCGCGTACAGAAAATAACGTATACATTTTATACCCTTGATCGGGCGAAGTTTACTCACTGTGAAAAGAATTCCTACGCTTATTTTGAATTCCAAAAGTAAGTATATTTTAGTTAACTTTTAAAAGAGCGTTTATTTACTGGATTTACCTATCTCATATTACATATTGGAATATTCTTTATCTCGTTTGCGAGGTTTTTCCGAAATGTTTGCCTTTTCTAAATACAAATACAGTTGGTACAAGTAAATGTTTTCAGATAGAGCGCTCCTAAAATTGTAGATGTTTTGTTATAAACAAACATGTATTTTCTATACAGGGTGTAAGTGACAGCCTAGTTGACAGCAAATACTGAAACGGTGAACTCAGACCATCAAACTGAACAACTTTCACTATGGAGCCTACCTCAGGAATAGCGAAAAAAATCTGCTGTCCCGTACATTTTCGTTGGGTAGGTACAGCAGTTTTGTATGGGACAGCTGATTTTTTTCGCGTTTCCAGAGGTAGGCTCCATAGTGGAAGTTGTTCAGTTTCAGTACTTGCTAGGCTGTATGCATACAGGGTGTTAGGGTAAACATTAGCATTATTTTAAGGGGTAATTGTATAATTGGATACTAATCAACTTTGCTTAAGGAACCTGTGGGTAATTCGCAAAAAAAAAAAAATTGTGACTTTCCATACTAAATGCAATCACCAGATCGAACATTAGTAAAATTAAAAAGTCACAAAAAAATTTTGTGAATTTTCTACAGATTTCTTAGAGAAAGTTGTTCAGTATTATGGTTACAATCAACCCTTAAAGAAATGTAACTGTTTACCCGAACACCTAGAAAAGGCAATCATTTCAGAAAAACCTCGGAAAATAAATAATTTTTCAATGTGTATTATGATTATGACCCCATATATAAAGGTCAAGGTAATGACAGTATGGTCCCATAGATAAAGTTGTTCAGTTTGACGGTCTGATCATCCCTTTAAAAAAGTGTCAGCATATCAAGATGGACCCTATATTGTATAAGTCATAATACACATTGGAAAATTATTTATTTTACGAGGTTTATCCGAAATGATTGCCTTTTCTAGATACAAATACAGTAGGTATATTAATGTATTTCAGATAGAGCACTCCTCAAATTGTAGATTTATGATGATGTTTTATTATAATAAACAAGTGTTTTCTACAGGGTGAAATTGATATCATTAGCATCCCTTTAAACTATGAGTCTACCCATCAAACTGAAGAACTTTTACTATGGCAGCAATCTGATCGGAGCAAAAAAAAATCTGCTGTTGCATACATTTGAGACGCGAATTCGCGCGTCGATTTTGCAGTTTAGTATGGAACAGTACACAGAACATTATAAGAGGGGTTAGAAATGCAAAGTAGCGCTTTTGCTTCGGAGACGGCTGTTGCCACTAGTCTTCCCGCTCACGCTGCTACAATTACTCATGTCCTCTCGCTCGCACCACGCCGCGCGCCTTATGGTGTTATGCATATCATTGCATAACCGGTGGCGACACGTTCCACGCCTACTTTGCACTTCTAACCCCTTTTATAATGTTCTGTGGAACAGCAGATTTTTTATTTGCTCCGATCGGGTTGCTCCCGTAGTAAAAGTTGTTCAGTTTTATGGGTAGACTCTTAGTTTAAAAGGATGCTAATGATATCAATTTCACCCTGTAAATATAGTCGTATATACCTACTATCGGGGACTTATCCACCACCCCTTAAAAAAAATTATTGTTTGGAAACTATTCATTTATTTGTCTGTTCATCAATAGGGCGGGGCTAGACAGCGCTTTTATTTTTTAGTATGCAAGCAAAAATGAGCCTAGTGGTGGTCAGGCGTAAAAGTCCGCGATAGTACCTACTGGTCACCTTTTCAGTATATTTCTTATCGCTCAGAGGAAATCTAGCTCAGTTCTGACTCCAAACTCGAAGCAAACGGGTTTCTAGGTAGATCTAGATTCTGTACAGTAACACTGAATAAATTTAGCACTACACGTGTGACCCGAATGCGACGAGTCTTCCTATACCTTTAATGCCCGCTTTTAGTAGTATTTTAGAGTTTGAAATAAAATGAAACTAGGGCGATTCGATAAATTTTTAAGCTGAACTTTTAAATTAAAAGCTTATAATACTTTAGGAAAAGTTTTGCGACGTTTATGGATATTAGGAGACGCCAATATCTAAGTAGTTATGTTACTAATACAGGTTAGAGTTGATGATGATGATCATAATAACACCTATTTGTAAGCGAAGATACAAACAACAGAACGAAATTTCAAGGAGAGAGACAGTCTATATCTGATTGACTGACAAACAAAGATCAGCCTCAACCACTGACGATACAAACATGGAATTTCGAATACCAGCGGGTCCAACTTAATATGGTGACAGTTTTGTAAGAGTATGATCAGACCATCAAACTCAACAACTTTCTGTATGGGACCAGCATCGGAATCGCGAAAAAAAATCTGCTGTCCCATACAAAACTGCCAACCTAACTCGACCCGTATGTATGGGACAACAGATTTTCCTTTCGCGATTTCGACGTTGGTTTCATAGAGAAAGTTGTTCAGTTTGATGGTCTGATACGCCCCTTAAAATAGTCTCAGCTAATTTTGTTAGACCTTAAATTTAGCTGGAGTAGGTTTGCAGTTTTCTATGGAATACTTAGCACCTTTGCAGATTTTTTTTCTCGATTGGTGCTATAGAGAAAGTTGTTCAGTTTGATGGTCTGATCATCGCCGAATAACATAAATATTCTATAGAGGATGTAGGGATAAGATAAGATAAGATAAATATTCTTTATTTGCACACCAAAATAAACAATAAAAAATACAACAACAATATGAACAAGAAGGGTACAAAAGGCGGCCTTATCACTAAAAGTGATTTCTTTCAGACAACCAGTGGATGGAAGAAGTCTTACATGAGATAAATGCCATGGCGGTGTACTAGTTGATACATAATATTATAATTAACACAAAGTATAAATAAATACATACAATAATACAGGGTGTAAAATTATATGGGACACTTACTTAAAGTGGTGCTTCAGATCATCAAACTGAACAACTTTCTCTATTTGACCAATATCGAAATCGCGAAAAAAATATCAGTTGTCAGTTGTAGTTGTAGGGGTGCATTAAATCGCAGAAAAAGCTAGTTATTAAACCTATACTATTATAAAACTGTAACAGGAAGTTTGTCTGTACATTGAAGATATTAACAAAATAAAAGTTACGATATGGTTTTTAGGTGTCCCTGATTCCATTTCACCAATTTTTGGATTTTTTGTCTGTCTGTTTGTTTGTGTGTTTGTTTGGATGTTTGTTTGTTTGTTTGAACGAGTATCACGCAAAAACTACTGAACCGATTTTGATGAAACTTTTTTTGTTTGATAGCTTATGATCTGACTTAAAATCTGGTGTATAATTTGTGCGGACGAAACCGCGGGTTAACGCTCGTTATCTCTAAAGATATGTTTTGCATGTACAAAATAATTGCATTGTATGTCTTAATCTTGTAATATTAGTATGAAATTAAACGCCCCGCCCACTAGCAACACGCAACACAACGTCGCAGGAGTAGGTAAGTTACAAATAAGTACTTAATAAATCGCTATTCAGTAGCTTGTTAACTTTATCAGGCTACTGAGACCCGGCACGGTATAAATTACGATATTGTTCGGACATTATGAACTGGTTCTATTTGCACAATAGTGAGGGGATGTGCATGTATAGCTCAGTGCTTTGCTGGTATTGTCGTTAGTAATCGGTTATTTGCATCCTTGCGGGTGCTGGTTTAGGATGGAATTTGCGTACAGTAGTACCAGACCAGGAGGGCGATCGCGCTAATTTAAAAAATCCAAGTTCAATCCTAATCCAATTTCAGTTTTAATCACATTGCAATCCAATTACTATTCAACTGTGTTAATTCCGTATCGCGCTGAACTATGTGACTGACAGCCTTTAACGTTTGCGCCATTGTGTCCAAACTTATAGGATACTACTAGAGTTAATAACCCGCGACTTTATCCGCACAAATTATATACCAGATTTTAAGTCAGATCAATAAGCTATCAAAAAAAAAAGTTTCATCAAAATCGGTTCAGTAGTTTTTGCGTGACACTCGTTCAAACAAACAAAAACCCAAACAAACACACAAACAGACAGACAAAAAAATCCGAAAATTGGTGACACCTAAAAACCATATCGTAACTTTTTTTTTGTTAATATCTTCAATGTACAGACAAACTTTCTGCTACAGTTTTATAATAGTTTAGATATACAATGTTCTTGATCCAAACGGCTCTAACGGCTGTCATGAGCTGTACCGCGATTAGCGAAATACCAAATGTGTAAAAAGCTAAGCTTCCCACGCGGTCCAATCATAGTTTAGTTGCGATTTATTTACCGCGATTGCTCTCCTGGCTTATAATGTTTACGGATGTATTATACCTACGCAGCTGACTATTATTGAAATTGCGCGAACCAATCACATACACGACGGTTACCCGCCAAAAATGATCTGCTTCTATTTGTCGATTGATTTCGCGCCTGACAAGACCAACGCCACCTACATTCTGTCATTACTCATTACACGGCATCAATTTCCCTGTTTACAAAGTAACCATAAGGTTGATTATATTATCAAATAGTTTCGAATTCGAGTACCTACCTACCGTCGGGAAATGTTTGTATCTGTCAGCGCGGCCTAAAATTTTCGTGGGGAATAACCTATTTTCATGACCGTACTGTAACTATGTGATTGTTTTACAAAGATAACTATCTCGCCATCGTTCGATACATAAACTTTCATCCTTCAGGCTCTAGCCTGAGTACAAAAAGTGGGCCCTACAAAACGCACGATTAAAAATACAGGGTGTAAAATTAAATGGGACACTTACTTAAAGAGGGCTTCAGAACATCAAACTGAACAACTTTCTCTGTTTGACCAATATAGACATCGCGAAAAAAAATCTGCTGTCCCATATATTTCAGTCGAGTTATGTCTGCAGTTTTGTATGGGACAGCTGATTTTTTTTCGCGATTTCAGTGTTTGTCCCATAGTAGAATTTGTTCAGTTTGATGGTCTGAAGCAACCTTAAGGAAGTGTCTCATTTAATTTTACACCCTGTATACGGATGGCCTATTTCATGAACATGATTATTGTAATTTACAGTGACAATTCAGAGTACATTGCTGGTTACTAATGGTGTTAAACAACGTTCTCAGTAATGTATCTCATATTGTCGTTGGTAATTACAATGATCATGTTTATTAAATAGGTTTAGGCAGTTGTAGCAAGAAGTTATCCTGAAAGGGATTGCAATCTTGTAGTTGTAGCAAGAAGTTGTCCTGAATGGGATTGCTATCTTGTAGTTGTAGCAAGAGGTTGTCCTGAAAGGGATTGCTATCTTGTAGTTGTAGCAAGAAGTTGTCCTGAATGGGATTATAGATATGTAGGTAGAGAAAAATAAGCTCACGCGCGCGCCGATACGCCTATGACCCATCCCATTAGATAGGCAGACAATTTATCGATCGTTACGAGCTAGATCACAGCTACATGTTTTCATTTCACTCGTCGATTTAGTTTAGAGTCCTACGAATAATTTTCACGCTTCATTAATTCGACTTATTTGCTTAAGGCGGTTGCAGAGGGGTCAATTTTATACAAAACTTTGACGCACAATACGCGTAGTCGGTATTAATATAAGTAACTTTGTATATATGGAAAAATTGTTTGGAAAATCTAGATGCCGCGTCACAAATAACATTTGCAATTTATAAAATAATTACGAAGAGCTTTGAAATTTTTCATACAACATTTTAAAAGCTTTATATCTTCATAACCATATTATAAAATGCAAATGTTATTTGTGACGCGGCAACTAGATCTTCTAAACTATTTTTCCATATATAAAATATTACTTTTATTAATTTCGTCTACGCGTATACACGTATTGTGCGTCAAACGTTTGTGTGGACTGAAACCACCTTAAACACAATTATTCAGCCCAGTCATTTTACGGTTTGAGCCAGAACTAATTAATAATTGATATTTTTTTTCGGTATAGTGTGTAAGAGCCGATTTGATTATAGAAATGAACCAAAATTAAAAAAATATCACATCAGCAACAGCCCCAAATTTTAAATTTATCGTTTATCTCGTTCTAAAAAAACGAATAGTAATTTTTTTATGCAATCTTATAAGGCTTTACCTACTTCAAACATGGTGTTAATATTTCTGTCTACTTACTTTGAAAAATACATTAGTATTTTCTATTGAATATCTCATTTTTTAAATTTCAATGCCTATTTTATTGCTAAAAAATAATGTATATTGTTTAAATCTAATTAAAATGAGTGCATTGATATTAATATAATTAATTTAAAAGTCTTCTGGGACATAAAATTTTGATTTCTTTGTTGCGTAGCGAATTTTATTAAATATGTTTTCAGATAGTTTTTTTGTCACTAAATGGTGCCGATTACAATTTAAAAGTCCAATTAATAATTACTCCCTACCCCGCCTAACAAAACTCCGTAAAATGACTGGGCTATGTTATCCCAAACACGATTTTCAATCAATATATTTTTTTACCATTTTAATTACTTCCTGATTTATATAAGAGGAAACTTTGAGCACAAAATTTGTGTTTTTCTTGATATTTTGTTTTGTAAAATCATGGCCAGTATACTTAGGTGGGAAGGGCCAACACTATCAATAAATAACGTGGTTTATGATGAATCCTAAGGGCTGGCGTGTGCAAGACAACTGCAGTGAAGGCGCCAAGGGGCTGAGATCTCATAACAAACACAAATAAGCTGACGTGATCCGCTTACTTTCATAGATTAGGTTCAACTTCTGTGAAAATATTTCTGTACGTAAGAGACTACTTGCTCTATTGACTATTAATATCAGGCAAGAAAATGATTTAGGTAGGTAATAATGAAAAATACTATGGTGACTAAGGAACTCATTGGCTTGCTATTTCAGTTCAAGAAAAATAATTATGTTGTGTCAAAACAATTAGCTATAATTATTTACGAATTTATTCATTAGAAATTACTAAAAATTGTTAACAAAATGGCAAAAGAGCACACTTGAAAACTTAAATATCTAAGAAAATCACAAAATAATTTGATCATCCAACATTAGACAGCTCAATTAATATTTTAATGTTTATGTTAAATGTTAAACCAATTAAAATAGAGTTTGATGATGATGACATTTGGCTCGAACGAAGCTTGCTTTTTGTAGTAAATTATAAATGTTTAATCAGAAGTCTATGGGGAAACAACTCTATGGGTTGCTTCCTAGATAATAATTCTACGTTTCCGAGCGAAGTCGGACTAGAATCCACGATGTCTGTACACATCATTATCTTATCGGTTTGAGAAATAGTTTACAAGTTGAGACGTAATTTGAAATATTGTTCTCTTATGTCTCGAACGAACTACAAAACTGGAATATTGAGTTTTAGACTTCTTGTGTTTACAGTTCGCGTTAACTGCTGTTAGAAAACAGGATTGTTCATTTAAATGCGTTAAAATGTCACACGATAATGTAGAGATTACATCAACCAACAATATCTACCATTAGTAATTGAATTTCAGATCTACCGGATGAAAATAACAGATTATCGAAATGTAATAAATTTTGTAAAATGAAATCGCCAACCGCAGACTGTTGCGGTCGCGTGGTTGTTTTTCATCTACCTTCAATTCGGAAGCCATTTTACTGGTTTTCTGACACTTTTTATTTCGTAAATATTTATCGCTGCATATTGCAATGCAATTAACAGATTAAAAAAAATGTTAATTATGATGTCGCTTTTAGCGATAATGCAGTATAATCGTTCTTGTTAAAATTATCTGAAATCGGTTGAGATTATCCCTGACAAATATTTTCCCGTAGGAATGGACTATTTTGCCATGGTGAAAAGCCCGACTAATGTAAAAAAATAATTATGTTGATACCAAAGCTACTATCTACAAACGTTGTGAGTTTTTAAGTCTATAAGGGCCAACTAACTGTACAATTATAACAACGGACTGAGACCAACAAACTGTACAATTTTCTCTATGGGACCAATAATGAAATCGCGATAAAAAAATCAGCTGTCCCATACATTTTGAGTACAGTAGCATAAGCAATAATTAATACAATAGTTGTTCTATGCCGTAGGATCTGTAAGGGACAGTTGATTTTTTTTCTTGATTTCGATTTTGATCCTATAGAGAAAGTTGTTCAGTTTGATGGTCTGATGATCCTCTTAAAAACCTTCAGCATATTATAAAGAAGGAACAATACAACAAATATGGCATTTGTACTGTTTGAGTTAAAACATTTCGGACTGAAAGACATACAGACGACAAAATATTGTGACGTTAGAATAGATGGCCTTGTTTAATAAACGCGACAATTACAATTTGACAGTGACAATTCAGAGTACATTGCTGAGAATGCTAGGACACATGAAGAACTGCAAGTTTAGTGTCATTAGTAGCCTGCAATGTGGATACATGTGATATCGAATTTACTGAAGCAGAAAAAAACATAGAAACTGAAAAATATTAAAATCACTGAAACAAACAGACACTCTAATTTTATTCAATTGTATATTTGATTAGTTGATACAAAATACGACTATACAGGTTGTTATGGTAAACAGTTGCATTACTTTAAGGGTTGATTGTACCCACGATACTGAACAACTTTACCTAAGAAATCTATAGAAAATGAACAAATAATTTAGTTGACTTTTCATACAAACATTCGATCAGCTGATGACAGTCTATCTAGTCAGATTACCAATGGAAAGTCGAAATTTTTTTGCGAATTTCCTATTGGTTTCTTTAGGATAGTTGTTCTACTGAACAACTATCCTAAAGAAACCATTGTACCAATGATACTTCATAGGTACAATACAATCACCCCTTAAAGTGATGCAACTCTTTACCCTAACACCCTGTATAAGTACTTAGATGAAAGGGGTAGGTATATATAGATATACTGGAACGGTCAAATTACCTAACTACAAACTAGCTGCTCAAATAGTACGCTTGATCAAGTTTAGAATCAGCATTCAGTAATCAGACGACCGAGGCTTACATCTGTTGACAAGATCAAACCTAACCTTTAACAAACATTTAACCCAACGCACTAAAGTTGTGAATCGTATGACAAAGATTTGGTCGTCGACAGGCAGAATCAAAGCAACCTGAATAAACCGAAGGGACACGATCAGCATACGGTAAAAAAGGCCAGTTTAAACAATGGTCTTCTGAATTTGTTAGGTGCCTCTTGGGTCTGAGGAGAACGGTATTGATATAGGCCCTAAACTTTATTGACTCATGTGAGATTACTTTGAAGGTTCAGCAAATAAGTGTAGATGAAAAGAGTTATTGCTTACAGTTTGGCTCAGAAAAGATTGTGTGAAGGGAAAGGAATGAAATATTCAAGGTCAGCGATAGTCTGAGCATTTCAAGTTGGTATAGATACACGTTTATACCAGAATTGGGTTCCGTAGCCATTGCATAAGTAGAATAGTAGTAAAATTTTTGAATCCTAAAGATAACGTGATTTAATTTCCTGCAACGCCATTTTTTTTTCAAAAACTGCGATTGGGCTACAGCATTAGTTATAATTTCCCACTAAAACTATATTTTATAACATTTTCAGATTTTTCACTCCAGTATTTTAGAAGATAGGGGGGGGGGGGGCTATTTTGTATTACAGAAACAGAGATTTGAACTTACTTGCACTCATTCATATAAAAAGCTTTAGCAACGTCCAAGATAGAGGTATGTCGGATAGTTATTTTACTATCTCTCTAATAATAAACTATACGAGCGTTAACCCGCAACTTCCTCCGCACAAATTATATACCAGATTTTAAGTCAGATAATAAGCCATCAAACAAAAAAAGTTTCATCAAAATCGGTTCATTAGTTTTTGCGTACTACTCGATCAAACAAAAAAACACACAAACAAACGGACAGACAAAAAAAACAAAAATTGGTGATATGGAATCAGGAACACCTAAAAACCATATCGTAACTTTTTTTTTGTTAATATATTCAATGTACAGACACAATTTTTGTTACAGTTTTATAATAGTTTAGATTCGTACCTCGAGTGTGAGTTTCCTAACATTATCATTTTTAATGAATTGGCTGTACAATTACAGACATAAGAGTTATTCTCAAATTGTCGCTTTTTGAAACAGATTAACGATATAAATTATGTTGTTAAATGTTTTGTGTTATTTTGAATCTGATCCTTGGTACCAACATTGAAATTGAGAAAACATAATCTACCATTCCATAAATATAGTCGAATAGTAGTAGAAACTTTTTTTACCTGCTGTGCCCGCTGAAGCACGAGTATTACAAGGACGCCGCGGATCGGTTTTCCGAAGATTATCCGGCTCGAAGGACCATCTGTTCATACCTGTGGCTCCAGGGTGTGGGATGCCGTCGGTTGATTGAGTTGAAATGCACTTGTAATCCAAAAGGTCGTTCTCTTCAAGTACCTGGGTTTCTTGCCAGCACGGCCGTGCTGATAAAGTCCGGAGACGAGTAGATGTCGCGACGACCTCCGATGCGTCAAAACTGAATGCTTCTTTTTTTTTTTACTTATATTTAATGGACTCTTGCTTGTGCGTTAGCACTGCATTTCCGCCAGTGTCACGTGTTTATGGGAGAATCAATCCCAATCTCAGGGATTGTTTTTGGTCAAGAACAAGAAGAGATTGAGGATTACGGAGCCTCGTGGCAGGCAAAAACGCGACGCGCGAAATCCACGCGAGACGTGTGCTCGGGTCAGAACCTGCAACGTGACCTGAATGCTTCTTGTCGTAATTTTATCCCGGAAAAGGAACTGTCAAACATGACATTGACAGTTGCGGTTACGTTTTTGATGCGTTCTATATTAGTTAAAAGTTGCAATGCGATGCATTCGCAACACTATAGTAAAAGTTGTTCAGTTTAATGGTTTGAAGCACCCATTAAAACATGTATTGCATTTATATGTTTACGAGCGTTAACCCGCGACTTCGTCCGCACAAATTATATACCAGATTTTAAGTCAGATCATAAGCTATCAAACAAAAAAGTTTCATCAAAATCGGTTCAGTACTTTTTGCGTGATACTCGTTCAAACAAACAAACAAACACACACACAAACAGACAGACAAAAAATAAAAAAATTGGTGAAATGGAATCAGGGACACCTAAAAAGCATATCGTAACTTTTTTTTTGTTAATATCTTCAATGTACAGACAAACTTCCTGTTACAGTTTTATAATAGTATAGATGATTGCCCGATAGCACAGTCGGTAGTGAACCTCAAGCAGGTTTACTAGCGACTTGTAACTGTGCCGTGAGCCACGGGTTCGAATCCCGTAAGTAAATATTTGTATGATGAATATATGTGCCCGAGTCATCGATGTGCATATTCTAAACAAAGTACATCACAATGCTATTAATCCATGATTCCCGTCGTATATTTTCTTTGCAATTGATCCATTTGATATCTAAGTAGGCTGTTTGCGATGAAATGAGCCGATAGGTATCGACTAGCGGGAAACTAAAGCGGGGGAAACTTGTTTTCTCGTATCAGCAGTCTGATTTCTAGAAAATTGAGACTGGTTTCACTGTCGAAACTGTACATACTGAACTTCGTGTTATCGGGCATTCCAAAACCTTGCTCCAGGAACCTATTTAGGCGTGCATTTAGGTAAATGTTAAATATTCGTTTCTGTAGGCTGTAATTAAAGCCACGTGCAAATACGTCTTCAGGAGAAGATCCTATCGACATCTTACCACCAATTGAATTATAAAAAACCGGCCATGTGCGAGTCGGTCTCGAGCATAAAGGGTTCCGTACCAATATACAGGGTGAAATTGATATCATTAGCATCCTTTTAAACTAGGTAAGAGTCTAACTGAACAAATTTTACTACGGGAGCAAAACGATCGGAGCAAAAAAAAAATCTGCTTTTGCATACATTTGATTCGAGTAGGCATTGCAATTTAGTATGGAACAGTAAATTTTTTTTGCTCTGATCGTTTTGCTCCCATCGTTATAGACGTTCAGTTTGATGGGTACACTCTTAGTTTAAAAGGATGCTAATGATATCAATTTCACCCTGTATATTTAGCAAAAACTAATTCTTTCATCGGGAGGAGTCCGGAGCGAAACCCCGACGCACACTTGGTCGGTTTTTATTGTCTGTGGTATTACTTAAAAGCATGTTCTATAATCACACCAAGTTAAACGCATGTATGTACCTATTGCAATAACGCATATATTCCTTAAAAATTTCATCTTGCAACCTATTATCATTCAAAAGTTACAGCCTTTTAGAGTTAGGACGGACGGACAGCCCGTCCTCCGTTGGGTCTCGTTGGCACCCTTTCGGTACGGAACTCTAAAAAAGTAAATATAAGGTCTAACCAAATTAGCTGAAACTATTTTAAGAGGACGATCAGACCATCAAACTGAACAACTTTCTCTACGGGACCAATAACAAAATCGCGAAAAAAAATATCAGCTGTCCCATACATATGACTCGAGTTATGTTTGCAGTTTTGTATGGGACAGCTGATTTTATTTTCGCTATTTCGATATTGGTCCCATAGAGAAAGTTGTTCAGTTTGATGGTATGATCATCCCTTTAAAACAGTTTCAGCTAATTTTGTTAGACCTTATATGTTTATAATTTATAGTCTTCATCTAAACTATTATAAACCTGTAACAGGAAGTTTGTCTGTACATTGAAGATAATAACAAAAAAAAAGTTTCGATACGTTTTTTAGGTATCCCTGATTCCTTATCACCAATTTTTGGATTTTTTGTCTGTCTGTTTGTTTGTTTGTTTGTGTGTTTGTTTGAACGAGCATCACGCAAAAAATACTGAACTGATTTTGATGAAACTTTTTTGTTTGATAGCTTGTTATCTTGCTTAAAATCTGGTATATATTTTGTGCGGACAAAGTCGCGGGTTAACGCTCGTAACAAAATAAAACTACCCACGTGAAAACAACAAATAGTTCGGAACTTTAATTGCCCAAGTCTCGACTCACATTTGGCCGTTTTTTTTCTTAAAACGTAATCTTTGTTTATGTGAATTCTTTAGCTCTTTTGCCTCAGTTTCTCTTACAGAATAGAACCAAGGACATTCGAGTTCAACATCCAACATACTTTCAGCAAAATTGCATTTGTATCAACCAGTCGTAGTCGCCCGCGCCCGTATTCTGGTTATCTTTTCGAAAGGTTTAATATGGGGTCAATATGGAGTAAAAACGGGACCCTATTCATAAGCTTGCGCTTTCCGTCCGTCTGTCCGTCCTAGCTGCAGAGGGCTGTATCTTCTGAACCGTAAAAGGTAACCAGTTTAAATTTTCACAGAATATTTATCCTTGTATTGGATTTGATTACAAACAAAATTGATTACACATTGATTACAATTTAAAAAAACATAAAGTAAGAAACTAAGGGACCCCATACAAGAAACTAGTTTTTATCAACGTTTTTTCTTCTCGCTCTATCGTAAGAACGGTAATACAAAGCGGGTAACTTACTGGGATTTTGAATCAGAATGACAAAACGGCTTATACCCATGGCTGTATTGTGCCTGATTGTGCTAAAAATATTAGTCCGCTAACACCCCCAGCAAGGCTAGTATGCCAGCGTGATATAGCGCTACCACGCTTCCGTTCTCTTTCTATTTGCGAGCGAACAAATGAGATAAAAGATGTGATATAGGCGTGCTAGCCCAGCAGAAGCATCGCCCCCTTTAATTTAAAAAAAATTGTTCATATAACTGAATAATCTTTAAACGTAGCTTTTCATTCACATACAATTTTTCTGGTTTTCCATAAAATAAGTTTGATTAACGTGAAAGTAGAACAAACCAACGTACATTCTCATTTATATTTATGAGATTATATTAACAACTCATATTATAAGTAAAGATTTCTGAATTAAATTATTTTATAAATTTTGAAGAGTTTGTTTTTCATTAACAAGTTACTTGGAAAATATGAATTCTTCATTAGTTTCAGAGACATTATTAATATTCAGTTACTAACAAAATATAATGTTGAATTTGCAAACAAATGATGCCTTTTACTGACTAGACAAAATGTTAATTAAAGTTTTATATCACAGTTAAACTAGACGATATTAATTGATATTATTTATTATAATTACCTATAGGAACACCCCTATTATATTAAATTACCAAAAAAATATTAAGTGTTATATTCAGATAATGCAACGGTCGAAAACGACATATTTGTATGGATCTCGTATCCCGTAGAAAATCCATCAGTTGATCCACACTTTTGTGTGCAAGGTCCAAAAAAATTTCTCGTTTTTTTTCTAGAGAAAGTTGTTTGGTATCATTATCTGAATGAATACATCCTTAAGATTTTGTTGTTAAATTAAAATGTGTATATTGTTGCTTTGCATCAGAATAAGTGCACCGTAGGTACTGGAGTACTCAGATCCCGATATCGTGATAGTGTCCGCCGACGGAACACTAACCAATCTCGATGCTGGCCTGGCCACCACGCAACCGGGCTTTTGAGCTTTTGTACAACAAACGCCAACAATAAAAACAAATGCTTTAAATATCTCATCTATGAATGCAAGACATCTACTAAACATTTGCTGCTCCATATATTTAGGCACATGCATGGGCAAGGTGGAGAGAGCAGACGTGGAAGTACACCATTATGGGATCTAAAGCCAGAAAAAGATTTTCATTAAAACAGAATTTCTGTTTAGCTTTCTGGCCAATTCTGTTAAGCAAATACAGTGTGTAAATAAAAGTATCATTAACCTTTAAACCAAATAATCTATCCATCAAACCTACGCCGCGCCGTAATTTTACATGAATACGAATAAATTAAAATTGAATTGAACAACTATTACTATGGGAGCAAACCGATCAGAGCAAAAAAAATCTGCTGTTGCATACATTTTGAGTCGAGTAGGCGTTCGCGGTTTAGTATGGAACAGCTGATTTTTTTGCTCCGATCGGTTTGCCCCCATAGTAAAAGTCGTTCAGTTTGATGGGTAGAGTATGTTGTTTAAAGGTTAATGATACTTTTCCTTACACCCTGTATAATTTATATCACAGGGTCTTAGCATACCATCCCCGAGAAAAGGACAAAAATCGAGACGTGCCTCTGTCTTCGTGACTTTACGTATGCAAAAGCGAGCACGCATGACGGTTTTCTCATTTTGTCGCTTTGTCGTGTGTGGCATGCTAGCCCTACAGAAATTGCTAAAGGGTAGTAGACTGGAAAATATACAGTTTTTTTCCCTGATTTGCATTGTTATTTTCCCAATACGTATAATTGTAACTGTTGACCCATGAAAAGCAAGAGAAGAAAATATCTACAAAAAACTCAGAAAAGAGAAGTTTTACTTTGCTTTCATGTTGAATTTAGATGAAAAGAATTTATCTTTTATAAACATAAAATAATGTTTATTATTGTGATAAAATAAAATTGTCTTATTATTTTTGTTCCACAATAAACGAGATGTACGAGTCGAAGGGTCGTATTGCCTTGGGCCATAGAAAAATCAATTTCAGCACAATTCTTATTTTGTCGACACTCTTATTTCTGCTCGAATTCTGTTACACGAAATTTAGGAAGGCGCTGGATGTTACAATAATTTTATTTCTAAACTATTTGATTCGATGCGGGCAGCGACTGGACGAGGAAGGCCGAGGATAGAGTTTTGTGACGCGCCTTGGGGGATAGGCCTATGTTTAGCAGTAAACGATGATAAGCTGATGATGATGATGATGGTAATTTAGATTGAAGTGGTTTTTGTGGTGATAAACCTGGTTAATTAATTATAAGCGTCTTTAAAGACGGTAAAAATTAAGATGAACAAAATCTGACTACCAATAAACATCAGTACTAGGTATTCACCATCTACAGAATGATAGCCTCATTCGTCCGTATTCTGCCAGACTTTCTAATCTTGCACAAATCACATTCAGGTTTGACTTAAGCTTTGAATGCTGTAGGATAAACTGCAGTATAGTCTACGATTAGCCGACACGGCCCGGTAGCACAGTCTGTAGTGAACCTGCCTGCTGTGTCGAGAGTCGCGGGTTCGAATCCCCTAAGGGACAAATATTTGTACCCGGGTCATGGATGTTTGTGTCTATATAAGGTCTAACAAAATTAGCTGAAACTATTTTAAGGGGATGATCAGACCATCAAACTGAACAGCTTTCTCTATGAGACCAATATCGAAATCACGAAAAAAAAATCAGCTGTCCCATACATTTAGGTCGAGTATGTTTGTATGGACCACCGGTTTTTTTTTCGCGATTTCGATATTGGTCCCATAGAGAAAGTTGTTCGGTTTGATGGTCTGATCATCCCCTTAAAAATAGTTTCAGCTAATTTAGTTAGACCTTATATATGTATTCTATATCGTTGTCTAGCCATCATAATACAAGTCCAGGTACTTTAAATGTGACTAGATAATTTGTGTGACAAAGTCCAAGATATTTATTTATATATTATTTATAATAGTTACCTAACTTCACCTGATGTCACTTTGCAACTATATTAGCCGCTAATTCAATCTACAAAGCTCGGAACACATTGTTTGAGTCTTAGCTTACAACGCCAAAATTGATAAGCTGCAAATTGATGTGCAGGATTGCCGTTTGGTATTACACAGGCACATGTACTTTAGGTTAAAACAATTATTTTGACCGGCAGTTCTTAAAATATTTCACTTATATGTGCTCAATATTTCCATTCCTCCGTGTTTCAGAATAAATCATATTGGATAGGATACATAAGTCTCTCTTCTGATTATAGTATGATTCAAAGAAAATCACTACAGATTTAATCAGCAATCTAACCTTGACCCAATTTCAAAGGCTACAAGGTTTCTCCTGAAGCTAAAATATATAAAAAACTGTTTTACGACTTTTAAAAGCACTTCGTCATTTAATTGCTTCTGAAAATCTAATTTTCTGCTTCCATCATTCGTGCCTTATCATTCCGGTTGTTTTATGGAAAGTAACAAAATGACGCCGTTTCGAACCATTATAACGATTGTCGGTGACTTGTCAAAATATTTGAATTGTGTATGTAATCTATGAGTACGGTCAGCAAAGTATAGCTTAGTAATTACTCTATTAGAATATAATAAAAGAGAAATTACTTAACTTTTGTCGCCTATAATATCATTAGTTACAAGTTCTCCTGTCTATATTAATGTAATATCTCGCTTATCTATTTAGAGAAAATAAAGACCAAAGACTTAGTTAAACGTTAACTTTATAAAATTTTTAATTCGCCTATTAAGAACCGGAAAGGGGAGTCGTGCTGTAAGTCTGACGGTGGGCGGTCGCGAGTGTCGCGTATCTTCTTCTCTCCGGCTTGCACGAGGCTCCGCCATTTTGAAAAACTCTTATTTGTTCTTTATTATTAAACTTTAATACACTACTTGATATGGGCAGAATTTCTGCGCTAGACGCAAGCAATCGGAAAAAAATGAAATGCAACTTCAGTTTGCTATAAACGTGGGAATATCTTAATAAATGTTACCAAGAAAACTTATTTCTTTCATAAAAATGCTTACCTAACTTGCTATTACTTAAATAAGAAATTCCTGGCACCAACCACGAATCCTCACGAAAAACGGCTACAGATAACAAGAGAAACGCAAAATGTGACTTGTGATAAAAATGTAATTTCCTCGAGTAGGTAGGTACCAAAAACACCGGTCTTTATTCAGGGAAAATATTTTGCCTCAGGGCAGCTTCCCCATTGTACAACTGTCACGAAATCCGACAATCGTCTGAGGGCACATTCAAATGATAATCTGGCAATACGCTTTGCGAATTATTCGTGTAGTATACGGTGGCGGGCCCGCGCCAGAAATGTCACATTAGCTTGATTTAAGCGTATTACCTGACATACGTGTTATAACGGTAAATGCGTACCTTGATTCTAACATTTGCTGTCTTTTTTTTTATTTACTGTAAGTTGTGGATGTCGGCTTCTCGTGTGTCATTTAAATAGTTATATCCTACATTGATGCAGAGCAAAGGTAAAATAAAACTAAATTGTAATTTATCGTGTTGAGATTCAGTTGCTAATTGCTTTTGGTAGCAGTTCATTAATATTTAATATTGAATAGTAACTCAATAGAGTATATCGTCGAAATACGCTCTTTTGCATTAACAGACATGCAAATATGACTGTTACTAACTAATTATGATTAATTGAAAGGGTTTTTAATCATACCTACGGATATGTAAGGTCTAACAAAATTAGGTGAAACGATTTTAAGGGGATGATCAGACCATCAAACTGAACAACAACAACTTTCTCTATGGGACCAATATTGAAATCGCGAAAAAAATCTGCTGTCCCATACATTTAGGTCGAGTAGGTTTGTATGGAACAGCTGATTTTTTTTTCGCGATTTCGTTATTGGTCCCATAGACAAAGTTGTTCAGTTTGATGGTCTTATCATCCCCTTAAAATAGTTTCACCTAATTTTGTTAGACCTTATATACCAAACTTTTGTTTTAGTGGCGACGGGCTCACTTCCCGTCACACTGGACAGAGTTTCGGTACTACTAGTGAATTGTGGATGTTCTGAGGTTTCAGAATATTTCTGACTACCCCCTCGGGGAATATAGTCGTGAGCATATGCTATGCTATGCTTGTTTTTACCAACAATAAACATAACAGCGTCAGGAAGCTTCGTTCCTCAATATATCCACGAAAAAAGAGTCAACATTAAACACGCATCAAGCCGTCAAAACCACATTCAAAACTTTTGTACCGTCGTCAATCCTGTCCATTGCTTTGTAACTTGTAATGTCAAATGCGAAAATTTTTACAAGACAATTTTAGTATCACTTCTTCTCATCTAACTACCAAATGTAATTACGAATTTTCACACAAAATACATTCTGTCCCGCCTTACATACACAATACGCTAAAAAACTCGTACTTTGCTTTGACTAGTTTGCTTTCACATTTGTGTCGAAACATAATTTTACGGCGGTGTAGATACGAGTGCGAATCCCCATTAAGGCGTCTATGGGTACGCCATTAAATAAACATCTCTGGCAGCTCTTCCCCGCTAGTTATTAGCGCTGGAGCTCCCCGACCACTCGAAGTCGGTAGATACGGCACGCAGTCGGATGCGGGGGCAAAATCAATTTCATTTTTCGACGCGTGCATTAACGGTTACGGCGTTTGAAACCGCAATCTTCACTGGTGGTGAGAAATATATGTACATCTATTACGTTGGTATTCGTTATTAAATGCATCTTTGATTCTTTACCTAAGTCAGCGTACATTTTCGTATCAAGGAGTTTGCTTGCAAAAGTTAAATAGCTTCTTACCACGTCTTTCAATATTAATGTATGTTGTATAAAGACAATTTTATCAATCAATAAAGTTTTATCAATTTGTTAAAATCATCACCGACCAACTGGTTTCAAAGAAATTTATCAGAAAGGCAGTACCTAAGTGACAAATTGACAACTACTGAAACGAATGCAACTTTTCAATGCAACTATAGTCTTTATTTTTAATTGATCATCTAAACACACTAGGAAATACAGGGTACTAGGGTAAAAAGTTGCATTAGTTTAAGAGTTGATTGTACCCATAATACTGAACTACTTTCCCTAAGAAACCTTTAGTAAACACGCAATAAAATTGTTGGACTTCCCATGCTAAATGTAATCAGCTGATCGAATGTTTGTATCAAGAGTCAACATTCTTTTTTCACAATGACCCCTTGGAGTAATGCAACTGTTTACCTTAACACCCTGTATAAACAGGAGAGTTAGTAACAAGAACAGACTACCAAAACCTATATTGATATCCTCGTTTTCATTCAAAGTCCACTCGTTTCGTGTCATTACAGCTAAAAGAACAGATATACTCGTGTACTCAAACAAAATACTTTACCGTTTAGAAAATAAGAGTGTCTTTCGATATCTTCATAATAAGGTTCAAATTCGAATAACATGTTGTTAAGAATGAGCAGCAGTATAGTAGATGGCCGGTAGTATGTTTTTACTGCGATTGATTCTGCCCCGCAAGACGGACGCCGCGCCGGACTATCCCGTACTTATCTAATTTTATTGTCACTCGTCGAAGCGAAACCCTCTGCTGAAACCGTTTCAGAGAAAACTAGAAAATTCTTTCTTCCCCCTTCGGTTTTATCTTAGAAGGACATCTTTATTCGCAAGCAGTTAAACTCAATTTAACATCTCGGTCACGAGATAAGCAGGCTATTTGGGCTTGAGGAAAGTTATAAAAATCGGTGGCCTATCTAGCACTATCTGGTATGACATGAAATTTTAAGGAATTGGGAATCGTGTCAAGAAAATAACGGATAGTGTTTCGGATTCTGAGATCATGGGCCGAAGGCATCCGATTGGATTACTATAGAAAGTAGACTAGCGTGAACTTCAATTGGGGAGTTGACTGCATCAAATATATTTTATAGTCATATGTTCTCAGTAAAAAAGACGTTTGAAAATAATGCAAAACTTACATTTCCAGTAATTCTGTAGCTTGAATACTATTTTTAATTAAAGGATTAACTATAACAGCCGTCCAGTGGCGAACAGCCGTGGTGGTCCAGTGGCGAGTAACCTTGCCTGCCGTGGAGGAGGCGATGGTTCGATCCCCGTCCAGGCTGACTCGTACCAATGAGTTTTTCGGAATTTATGTACGATTTGTAACACCTCTGGCTTTTCGGTGAAGGAAAACATCGTGAGGAAACCTGCACACTTCAATTTCGAGGCATGTATTGTGCCCACTGTCCATTTCAAGTGGCGACGGGCTCACTCCCCGTCACACTGGACAGAGTTTCGGTACTAGTGAAACGTGGATGTTCTGATGTTTCATAATATCTCTGACTACCCCCTCGGGGAATATAGTCGTGAGCATATGCTAAGCTATGCTATGCATGATTAACTATAAAAACTATCGAAACTTCTACGAAAAACAATGACGTTACTATTCATGATTTAGTACAACTTTTCATATAAAGCTCGTGTTTTGACGTTTGATAAAGAGTTGCTGATTTGACTAGTTGAAAACTTGCGCATTCAATTAAAGATAGTGTTTACTTAAGAATTAACCGAACATATTTTTCATGTTCATCGTCATCAATAGAGATGGAAATAATATATAGATAATGAATTATAATAATTGCGTAAGAAGTACTCTTAATTACAAAGAGAGCTTTTGTAACAGTTCGAACCAGTTTTTGATTAGGTATTAGCGATTGTAAAATAAGACAGACAGTATTTTACACTCAGGGGTTCAAAATTCAAAAAGTTCAGTGTTTTCTCTTTCCTGTAAAGTTTTCATGGTGTTCACAAATGATTGTTATGCGTAATTGCACTATACCCGACAATATTACGCTGACCGTAAATATTGAGGTTTCTAATAAGTCCTTAGGTAAATAAAATCCTTATCCTCCCGCCCAGGATGATGAACATTTTACGTAAGAATTTTGAGAAGAAGAAACAGGATTAATTGGTTCAAATATTTTAAATTTGATAAAAAAGGACCAAGTGGGTAAACTCTACCAATAGTACGCGTTAAGTTGGTATTGTTATCATATAAGAGTTAACCTACCTATTTAATTGATTATAATATCTACTGATAACATACTTCAGAAGCTACTTATCCACTTTTAAAATAATATAGTTTCTAAGTATTTTAAACCATAACATAGATCATTCGTTCGACTGTCAAGTGCACTTACAGTTCGTCGTCGTCGGTCCGTTTGATATATTTATTGCAAGATCTCAACAGCAGCAAATAAAATTGAGTGTTTGAAGTGTCTAGTAACGATAAGACAACATTGTGACCTTTATTGACTTATTCTTTAATGTACTTAAGCCAATGGAAATAGTGACGAGGCTAGTTTCAACCAAAATAAAAAATTACGCGAAAAATGTGTCTATTTATTTTTGCCTCAATTAGGTGTAATTTATAAAATAAAACCGCTCAAGTGCGAGTCTGGCTAGTCGCGCGCTGAGGGTTCCGTACCACACTACCACGCACAAAATTTTTATTCACTTACAAAAACATTTTTTATTCTCAGAGACCTAGCACGACACCAACTCACACTTGCCTGGTTTTTATTATTTGTTGTTATACTGTAGAGTTTGCTCTATAATCACAACAAGTTTGACACTTATTACCGTTTTTACGACAGACCAAGAAAAAACGTTTATAAACCAGTTCCTTGTATGCGGACCGCCCTTAATTTTTTACTTTTTGAAATTTTTATAATAAGGTACTAATAACGCACATTGTGTAAAAATTTCTGCTATCTAGCTCTGACGGTTCAAAACTAACAGCTCTAAATAGGTAGGACAGACGGACGGACGGATGGGGTCCCGTTTTCACCCTTTGGGTACGGAACCCTAAAAATAGCGCTTGAAATAAAAATTACTCACGGCTATCATATCTTTCCGGGTGGTCAAAAACACCGCTACATTTCCAACTATATTTTTAAACGCGCAAGGATGGAATGTCGTATCAAGGGGATCACTATAAGAACACTACAGAAGAAACAAAAGTTATGCAAAAGCCATGTGCAAACACGGACACATTTACACACGGCGACAGGATAATTCCCATAGTAGAACTCATGTTCATTAATATACAGCGTCTAATTGATATCATTAGCATCCTTTTAAACTAAGAGTCTACCTGTCAAACTGAACAACTTTTACTATGGGGGCAATACGATCAGAGTAAAAAAAAATCTGCTGTTGCATACATTTGAGTCGAGTAGGCAATGTAGTTTAGTAAGGAACAGCTAATTTTTTTGCTCCGATCGGTTTGCTCCCATAGTAAAAGATGTTCAGTTTGATGGGTAGACTCTTAGTTTTAAAGGATGCTAATGATATCAATTTCACCCTGTAGAGTTCTACTATGGGTATGTTGATTAGTCGACGTATACATATTAGCTGTAATTAAAGAATTACCTTTCGTTATATCACCGAAGATGGGTAAAAACCACTAAACAAACGACTTAAATTATGTTAAAGAGGCTTGTTTCCTCTGTACGTTTCGCTGCTCTCATCTCTTCGGAGCATTAGCTATGATAATTGGAACATTTGCTTTGCGAATGGGATGACATCGGGACAGTTGGTGTAATAATAATGTGCCAGAATGCCGCAGCCCGGTATACGGGCGTACGTGTTTATGCTTCCAAATGTAATATGCGCTACTTTGTTTTGTGTAGTGAGTGTTATTTTTAATGTTGTATTACTGACGAAAAAGACGAAAAGGCACTATCGAAAAAGTCGCGCTTAACTTCAGTCCGGAGTTAGTTACTGAGTTACAACACCAATCTGTGTTTTTATTTTGGGATTGTATCATTTTAAATAAACTTTTAACAAATGTACGCAAAATTGTATAGATAAGATAGAACCTTACCTACCTTTCAACCACATATTCTACCCATCAAACTGAACAACTTTTACTATGAGAGCAAAAAATCTGCTGTTACATACATTTGAGTCTAGTACCTAGTGTTGGACCACGGCTGTGATAATTTTGTGATATTGAGTAAGTTTAACAATGAAAAAATCATTTTTTCTTGGTCTTTCTTTAATTTAAGATACTATGTTGTTTAAAAGAAATTGATCCTTATGAATGACTCTTTCGGTTGGTATCATAAAATACAGGATGTTTTTTTTTCACATTTCACCGGTTCGATTCCCGGCTCAAGCAGATGATTTTTCAAAAATCTTTAAATGCAGTTTTAATTATTTTTTAAAATAAAGGAATGTTTCCTTTCAGTAAAATTTGCCATCATAAATATTAAGGGTACTTTTCCTCCAACCACGGCCTTTTTTTTCCACCCTGTATAGTTTATCTTAAAAACCGATATCATATCACAATAATCTCACTTGTAATTTCACTTGCAAAGGTAAGCAAAAGCAACGTAGTAGTAAAATCATCTAGAAATAATCTTCGCTTGAAAGTAATTTAAAGAGAATCATAAAAGAAAATCTGCTACATACCTAATGATAAAGAAAATTAACATAACAAAGAAATAAACGAGCTTACAAACATTTTCTCCTTCATTTGTGAATTTATTGAACTAGAATTAATAGATTTTAAACCCGCAATTATCTAGTAAAATAATTTGTGAATTTACAACAAGAAATAAAGATTTTTAACACTGTAAAACAAAAGCGAAAATCCCCGATAAATGATGAAGCTCCAACCTATTGTTTCTTTCAACAACAACTGCGATATTTCTCGTAAATTGGAAGCATGTAGTTGCAAGGCAATAATATAAGTAGTGCAATAAAGGAGAGCTTATCACACACCAGGCAAGAGGAGCTATGAAATGAATTTCATCTCTTTGTCAGCACGAGGCCACTTCACCTGACTGATGACCGCCCGAGGAAAAATTTCCCGACTCTGGCTTCAAGCACACTCGCTTTAGTGGTTCGTTTTAACCATGTGTGGGAATTGTGAGAGCTTGCTTTATGAGAATTCTTAGATAGCTAGCTACTTTTATCTTGTATAAAAATTATGACACTCGATGTAATAATATGAATACTACACTTTCAGTAACTAGGTATTTTTGTTTTTGAATTATGCAAAGTACATATTAAACAGAATCTAATTAGTGTATTGCTTTAATTAGTAGTATTAGTCTTTATTGATAAGTTTTACATAGTAAAACAATTTAGACTAGACTTCAAAAGCGGCGAAGCTCACGACCTCACACAAACTATAGTGCAAAGTAATCATAACATAGATATCATTGATGTAAATAGCATACGTAACATTTTTAAATAAGGCTGAGCTGTATTTCAATTTGAGCAGAAAATTTTGCAAAAATAAAAGCCACCTGTTGGATCCCTTATTAATTTTATTGTGCTAGGCTTCCTGGCTCACCTTGTCGATTCCTCAGCTCTGGTGAACAGACTTTATCAATATATACGACTTTCACTCTCGTCTTTGTCACACAGTGAGTCGGAGCGAGTGAATATGGAACTCAAGTTACTTTACATCAAGGAGAAGAAGGATCTCTTGTAGATACAAATTTTACCTATGTATAATCCAAGTCTCATATGAAATCTTAGCTTTTCGTCCAATTGAGTAAGTAAACTCTCAAATTAAGTACTTAATTACCGAATGCATGCTGTTGGGTAGCATACGCGTTTTATGTTGTTCTTTTATCATTTTCTCACTTATAAAACTGATGCAGGAAGAAACAATAATAATTTGAATAATATTATAGTCGCTCTAACTAAAACACGCTGCCTTTGACGGACTCGTTCATTGTCCTAGCATGGCCAAGCCTAACGTCGGTGAATATTAGTTAAACATGTCTACAAGTTTTTCAAATACGGGTATAATATATTTGTTCTTTACAAAATACACCTTTCACGACGGTGTGGCGTATCTTTCGGCAGTTTTAAAACATAACTTTTTGAAAAGATAGGCTTCCAGGACCCTCGACTCCACTCTCGAATTGGCTCGCTCTGAACAAGAGTGAAGCGCCGGCTTAAGGAGTCATTCCCGGCAACATCGTTTCGAAATTCAAATCAAAGCGCATTTTGACAGCACCAGCATGACAAACGAGGGTGGAAAACGAAACGTGGCGAACTATAAATTCATAAAGTAAAAGTGCACTGAGGTCTGCAATCCCCTTGTGTCTGTGCGGTCGAGTGGCAGCCACTCCGGTTGACTGATGACCCGTACCGTAGCCACTGCCGAGAAAATGGCACGATTGTTCCCTCTATGCTAGTTGGAATAAAAAGGTTAAAGATATTTTTAATTTGCATCCCTTGTTTCATAATGAAGAAATGTCAAGACGCTCTTTCTGTCTATTACAGTGTATAACAAAACGCCCTAGTTATATTTAAAAGGGTGGTTTAGTTTATACCGTCAGATTGAACAACGTTTAGAATGGAGATTAAGTCGAAAAAAAATCAGCTGAGCCATAGATGATTGTGATTTTTTTAATATTTTCTGAAGTGGCTCCATAGTGAAAGTTGTTCAGTTTGATGGTCTAAACCTCCTCGTTACATCATGTTTTACTACACTTTGTAGAAGTAAAACATACACATAGATAACGAAGATTCAATTTTAATGTTGTTGACATAATAAAAAAAAGGGAAAAATTCATGAAAAAAAAAAGATGATTCCTTTCTTTGATTCTGAGTCAGTACGAAGTTCACCGAGTCAGCTAGTAGGTAATAATTAAGCTAGGTCTACCTATAGAAGCTGCTGGTAGTGCTATCCGCATGGCCATATAACTGTAGTATTAAATAATCTGTGACTGGGCTAAAAAAAATAATGACATGCCATTAAATCGACAGAAGAAGAACGTACTATATGATTATTAAATTTATAATAAAGTATGATTATTAAATTATTAGAATACCATTGTGTTATATTTAATCATGAACAACTTACATTATGTTGGAAATTCAAAATCGCCAATATCCATGGTATACAGGTTGAAATAAAATCTTGTGTCTTCATTTCCAGATTCTTGATGTAATAATCTTTACTTACTGAATCAATAGTTTTTTTCGTTGCAAAATGACCATTTGAATGAGCCTTTTCAATTATAGATACTTCCATGCTACTAGGTATCACTAATATTTAATACCATTGTTACTTTTACTTTACAAATTATTGTAATGTAGATACTTTTGTAGTATTTAAGTTGCTAGAATAGGTAATTACTATTTTAGTTAGGTGTGAAACTGTAACGAGCGAAGAGTTTAGGACTCTCTGTTCCACTCTACCAACCAATTCCCCCAAAACCCGAAGCCGAACTTTAGTAAATTAATTAAGGACGATTCACAGTGAAAACTACACTACCCATCTAAACCACAGGCTATATATATTTCTCCAGTTCACACAAAATGTTTTCTTTTAAGAGGGTATCGAGCCACCATCGCTGCTCTCAATCGTATTTTTTACAACATTTCCAAAAAACAAGAATGTTACATCGTAGTTATTGCTGATTTTAAATTTGTCGGGATATTAATGATTTGCTTCTTGAATGTCCAAAACTCTTGAACCGCCAAAAGTGACGGACTTTTGGCGGTTTAAAGATAGTAGTGGAAATCTTGTTGTGGAGACTGGCAAGCCAACAACACTTCGACCTAGTAGGATCTTTTGTGTTAGCACCAATACTTTTTACTTCCTTCACCCTTCAAATACATGGTCAATGAAAACGGCGATACCATTGAGGGGAAGAAACCTAAGATCTCCCGGTTTCGGATATCCATCTCCGAGGAGGCTCATGCGTTTTGCTGCCAAGATCATCACAGTCACAAAGAATATGTTCCATGGTCCCCTCATGCTCTCCGCAAAAAGATAGTAACCTGTTGTACATAATTGTTCGTAATGCTTCGATAAATTGGAAATCAACAAAAAATACCATGTAACGTTTTTTAAATGTTGCATAATAAATAAAAAAATACGATTGAGGGCAGCACTGGAAACTAGGTGCACCCTCTACTGTGACTAATGTTTGTACTATCTAGTTATCGCGACATTTTTTAAATTATCTCCATAAGAAAACTTAAAGCCGAAGCGATACCAACTTGAAGTATACAAGACCGCGGAAGTTGGTATCATATCAAGGGAGGTAGACTAGCGCCTACATCACCGATGCAAATGTTGTGAAGACTTATTTAGAAGTTCCTACACATAGTCGGTAATCATTCTTGTCAACTTCCCACGAAGACACGCAAGGTATAACATGTTGATATTCTAAAGGCCTTTATACTGACACTCTTAGAGCAAACTACATGTATTTGCCTTTGAACTTTATGGCTTTAAAGTTGGAATTTGAATGACACGTTACGTGGAGATAGGACAGTATTCGGTTACGAGGAGCGTATAACTCTGACGGAGTAGTCTGGAGCCGCAACATGGTAATAATTTGATCAGGCACCCAGTACGCGCAACTTTATGCCAATTGAAAAGTTTCACTGCACTGAAATATGTTGTAGCAACAAGGTTGAGTGACGTTCGCACGCAGCTGTCAAGTTGAGTTTTAATTTTGAATTACAAGTAGCGGTGATACTGTTTCTATTCGACAACCATGTTTAAACCTCTTATGATATGACCAAAAATGTTGAATAGAATAAACAGGGTCCATCGTAATATGCTGACACTTTTTTAAGGAGATGATCAGACCGTTAAACTGAACCACTTTCTCATTGACACCAACATCGAAATCGCGAAAAAAAGTCAGCTCTTCCATACAAAACTGCAAACCTACTCACGCCAAATGTATGGGACAGCTGAGTTTTTTTCGCGATTTCGATGTTGGTCCCATAGAGAAAGTTGTTCAGTTTAATGGTCTGATCATCCTCTTTAAAAAGTGTCAGCATATTAAGAAGGACCCTGTATACAATGTTCTTGGATATGATTTTAATATTATACAGGGTGTAATGGACATTCCTGTTCTTCGTAGACTGAAACTGTGAACTCAGACCAACAAACTGAACAACTTTCACTATGCTAGGTTTGTCATTAAAAACCTTTCCCTTACACCCTGCACAAAAATAATAGTCAATATAATAAATGTTAACTATTAAGAATAGTTACGGTACTATTAGTAGTGAAACGTGGATGTATTACTTAAGTTTACAGAATATCTCTGACTCGCGGAATATAGTCTTGAGCATATGCTATAAAAATAATAAAGCTAAAAAGCTAGGTTAAGGTCACAATCAAAGTTTGTATAAAATATTATTCACTGTTGTTAACCCTACCTTATGCCATGTTCTAATAATGGAATATTATTCAGTACCATATTATTCCAACAATAGGTATTCTAGGCGTCTAAACCAGCCAGCCAGCGAAGTGTTAGTGGGAGTAACAAACATAACCTAGCTGCACTGTCTAAACCATGACGGAAATCTGAAGGTAGCAACACACCAGTCTCAAAAAACGTATCTTACGCGTTACGTAGAGTTACATATTGCAGGTGGTGCTTCAGACCGTCAAATAAATAACTTTCACTAAGGGAGCAGCATTGAAATCACGAAAAAAACTGCTTTGGTCGAGTAGTTACAAGTTAATAATCTTAACGTCCGACAATGAAAGTTTTTCGAGTTGATGGTCTGAAGCATCCCCTCTAAAGCATGTAACGTATATTTAAGTTTATCCTGAAGACGTAACAGATAAACAAACAAACACTTAATGTTGCGGCCTATGAAGTTTTGATGGTTCGTAATTTTACACGACACGGTAATTTTAGAATGTGGTAGAGACTGAAGAAGAGAAACTAGTGACAGCCTAACTGTGATGTAAAAAAAGAATAAGAACTACCAAAAATTCGTTACTTCGTACTTACTCGTACTTAAGGCTAGTATAAGGCCATAAAATAATGGTGATTGTTTTGTTTTCTCTTTTACTTATCCCGTCTAGACCGTCGACCACTTAGAATCGTTGCATCCCATACTTTGACTATTTATTATAAGGACTGGCCTTGCGGTAGCATTTCCCCTCTGCCACGGTATAAGAACAATTGATCATGTGTATTTACATTAAATTTTATACCTTATCACTAAAAAAGACCTATAATTTGGTAGTTACCTATAATTGCGAAACAATAACTATGAACCTCGCCCCCCGCAAAAAGTGGCAGAATGTT
Organism: Agonopterix arenella; assembly: GCA_927399405.1. Lineage (NCBI taxonomy): Eukaryota > Metazoa > Arthropoda > Insecta > Lepidoptera > Depressariidae > Agonopterix > Agonopterix arenella. Next base: position 7,866,358 of record OV656691.1, read on the forward strand.
TGTTAGTAGAATATCACGCGTAACTAGTCCATCCCATATGACAACCTTCTTTAGTTTTGATACCAAACAGTGAATTATTTATTCTTTTTGTCTAAGGTGTTACCTATAAAACATTGCGTGAGACAGCTACCAGTGTACTGCCACCTTCAATTCAAACGCACCCAGACTAGGGGTGCTGCCGGCAAACTCGTCTCGACATCGGCCTTGGGGCTATATGGGGTTGCTGCATTCTACTCGTGGATACCTATTGTAATAAATTGTAATGCTTTTTATTTGGTTTGCATTGTCTATTGAGTTTGACTGAGTTCAATGTATTATCTTCATCCCTTTAGGTGCCAAGTTCGGGTCAATAGAGCATTTGTCAATAATGTCTCTTTTCTTCTAAGGGTCATGACATGACCTCTTGACCATTATCGCTAAGATTTTCCTTATTTAGTCTGAATAGCTCGGTCTAGTTCTTCCTTCACCTCTACCCTCTATTAACAAGGAGCTATTATGCAATTAGAGTAATTAATATTAACAGTAATATGAAAAACATTCACCGAAATGAAAATACAGGGTGTAAGTGACAGCCTAGCAAATACTGAAATGGTGAACTCAGACCAGGCTCGTGCAACTCTCTAACAAAAAAAAACGTTATATGAAACGTGCACCGCCGCCATTAAATTTCTTTGAACGGTTGCACACGTTTCATTCATTCTGGATCATAGGTCACGACCAGTTTTTAGTATGGAAGTCCCAACCTTATAACGTAGTGAGTTACATTCTCTGTGACCGTCAGACCATCAAACTGAACAACTTTCACTATTGAGCCTTCCTCAGAAAACGAGAAAAAAAATCAGCTGTCACATACAAAACTGCTGTACCTAACAACCTAAAATGTATGGGACAGCTGATTTTTTTCGTGTTTCCTGAGGTAGGCTCCATAGTGTAAGTTGTTCAGTTTCAGCATATGCTAGGCTGTCACTTACACCCTGTATTTATAGAATAAGATAACTATCAGTAAAATATTATATAGCTACTTACATTACACCATTAGTTCTTACGCAGTATTTAATTATACTCTGTGTTAGTACTAAGAATGTAATAAACCTAAAAAAGATTAACATCTCAGTTAAACAGTACCAAACTACATGAGCTATTTAATTAAACAGTAAATTTTGGACTAAGACGTGCGAATAAATGGTGTCAAGGGAATAAATTCAGAATAGCTGTAGAATTTCAAGGCAGTTAATAGTTTAAACAAGAAGTTGCGAAGTAATCTTGTTAGTAACAACCTGCGAGCTAGGGCTCTTCAAAGTTACACCAATTCCCTTTACAGAACTCGAGACTGCTGCAAAACTATATTATTGTAACTGTATAATCCCGAAATTTAACAAGCTTACACAAATGGTCATGCTTGCAGCAAACGTAGTAATTTGAATTTAGTATAAAAACGTTCATGGAAATCCCCTTGCAGCTTAAGGTAAGCGCATATTCTACGAGTCGCATCGCAGCGGAAAACTTGTACTTCGCACACTATAGAGCGGGCCAAGTTGCAATGTTTAGACGGTTTTTTAGTTTGACGTATTACTAGGCTGCGTTCAGAACCTACGCCCCAGGTGCACCCCGAGTACAACTTTTCGCACTAACGCCGTTCCGAGCCTCGGTGAACGATTCCGTACCATAGAGCATGTTGAAAAAACAACCGCACCCAAAGGTCGTGAACGCAGCCCTGCATACGTAAAATCCGCCACGCAAAATTACGACCCAGTCCGCCCTGGTATGGTATGCCATTAGTTAAGCGATATGGGCGGATTTTTACGCTGCGGCCCGCTACTATGCAGCGCATCGTAATATGCGCTTACCTTTAGAAACGGTGTGGACTCAAGTGCTGTTACACAAATTTTGTGAAAGTTTCTATTGTTTTATAGAAGTTCTTTCGTGCAAGCTTCCGCATTGATTGGTTCATAGAAAAGAATGCATTATGTTCTAGTTAATAAACATTTTAATTTCATTATAATAATATCGTTAGCAATGAATGTTTGTATGTTTGTGCCGTTGTTGTATGGTTTCCATAATAAACAGCCTATTAGTGTTTGCTTGGGATCATTACAATGTATGTGCCTGTGAGCGTTATTTATTTATTTAAAGAATACGTAACTTAAGTACGAGATGATCAGAGATGTCATTGAATGCATTTTTCGAAAGATTCCGATAAAAGTTGTTTTTGTTTGTATTAATTGAAAGAATAATAGAGATCAAGATTGTTAAATAATAATCATTGGTAGATATATAAAAGCAAGTTATTTTATCTCTAATGGGAAAATATTTCATTGTTTTTTTTTAATTCACCATTTTTTTAATGACCAGTATTTATATTTGTAATAACTAATAAATAATATTTTATAACTTTATGTATCCTAATGACAAAAGTAACTAGTCAGTAAGCGATGGATATTTGTAATCTTTGTTTGCTACTGATCTACAATGACATCCAATAATATTTTATATCGCCCCTCCACTACTGTTGTAATCATCTGCCATCTTGAAATTACTTACCTACCTATTTCTCGCCATATACCCATAGAAATATTAATTTACTACATATACCTTTTTCAGATTATGACTTATTTTTTTAAAAGCTGCCGACTTTAAAATGCACTACAAACATCTCGTCTTAACAGGAAGATAGAGCTCAATTTTATACATAAGTACGTATTTCAACCAAACTTATTTCATTTGTTCAGTTTGATGGTCTGAAGCACCCCTTTGAGATATGTAACGCATAAAATTATCTTCTTATTAATCATAAGCTCATGCAGCAGGTTCAGGGACGTGACCATCGTGTCTTCCGCAGCTGTTCCGCAGCCGCGCCGGGCTGCATCTAGTGTGACACGTCGCATATAATTCCATAGTTTACAACTACTTCTGGCCCGCAGCCGTTCTGCAGCCGCACTCTGTGTGGCCCAGCATTAATTTCTTAGACTGCCGTCCGCATCGGTCCATCTTGTAGGCAAGCTTCCTCTACCTCTCTTTCCCGCTAAACGAACAGTGATCATGAGATCTTCCAAATTATTTGATGTCCTGGTGGTATGCCTAAAGAATTTCAGGAATCATTGCATACAGATAGAGGTCAGCCTCGTCATGATGTTCAACTCGTCGAGGATGGGACTCATGTGTGCAGACTTCAGTCCAGGATATTCGGAGCATTCTTCGCCAGCACCACATTTTGAATGCGTCAATCCGAGAATGTTATAAAATTTTACAGCCTGTATTATTACAAGAAGGGTTTAAACATGATTCTGTTGTTAAATATTTACCCCGCTTAACTTTCACAAACAAACTTGGAGGAGTTTACTTCATTAATATAAGAGGTTCCACGGAATAGTTGAGTCGAGCCTAGTCATCCATCTGTTAGATATATATTAACTTGCAATTAGCAAAAGTTTGCGTCTTAGGTCATTAGAAACGTTGAGCTTTAGATTCTGCTCTGCTGACTGATAATTTATTCTGTAACGGAAGTTTAATTGAAATATTAATTAATGTTGAACAAATTACTTCGAATTATTTAAAAGGTATTTGATATCTAAAACATTACGAATAATATGTGTTTGGCGTAGGTTATACGGAAGACTAAAAAGAAAACAATATGACGGAGTACCTACTTACCTACCTTAAAATCGTTTTACCTTTTTGAATATAAGGATATTTGCTGTTATACAGAATGTAACTAAACAACCTAGTCATATTTAAAGGGGTCGTTCCTGCCATTCTCGAGCCGACTGGCATCATACGGAGCGATGGCAAGAGACCAGACGGGATGTCTCTCGTCCCCTGGAAGATGGGTCGGGCGCTAGTGTGGGACGCTACCTGCGTGGACACACTTGCCCCGTCTCACTTACAGGGCACGAGTCGAAGGGCTGGCGCAGCGGCGGAGGCGACCGAAAAATGAAAGGCCTACTGGTACCGGGATATCGGCCCCCAATACCATTTTATGGGTTTTGGTGTCGAAACTCTTGGGCCGTGGGGACCTAATGCGCAGGCGCTTTTTAAAAACCTGTCAAAGCGCCTGATAGACTCGACAGGGGACCCAAGAGCTGGCACTTTCCTCGCTCAACGGATCAGCATAGCCATTCAGCGAGGAAATGCGGCCAGCGTTCTGGGTACCCTCCCACAAGGACCGAACCTGCACCACATCCTGTTAGTTTAGTTTTAAGTCTCTTTATTTATAATTTTATTTAATGTTACTATTTTATGGATCTTTAGAGTTTAGACCATTTCTGAACAACTTTCTTTATGGAGATAACATCGAAAAAAAACTTGAGTCGTTATTACAGCTTTTTCAAACATGGAATACCGACTCGACTCAAATGTATGGGAGAGCTGAGTTTTTTAACTTTTTCGATTTTGTCTCCACTGAGAACGTTGTTCAGTTTGATAGTCTAATCTAAACCAACCCTCTAAATTTTACCAGGCAGAGGCGGCGGAAGGCGTGGGCGGTGTGGGGCACCGCCCACGGCCTCGCGTTCCGATGGGCCTCGCGCCCTTAGCTCGCGCCTCAAAGGTTTATGCAGCTTTCTCAAACTCATGACAAATATTTTCCACGTGGCCATTTCTGACTCATATTGCTAAAAATTTCGAGCTCGATTCGCTCGCTCTAGGATAATTATTACACTGCATTCATGCACTATCTGATTTCTGACCACAGGCGAAGGAAAATTTCGAGCCGCTTCGCTCGCTCCAGTTATTTTTATGTTTCACACAGGAACCGATTAATTTCTCTCATTTGTTTATTTATGTTTAATAATACAGATTCGAAATGCTTGATGTCGAGGTCGCAATTTTTTAATGCCATACCTTCTTAAAATGTGATCTGCAATGAAAAGTACCCCAGGCCGTGGGGCCTCGCGAACCTCATCTTGCCCGCATCAAATTTGGGTCTTGCGCCTCCTCTGTTAAGGTTGTTTCAGTCCATACAAAAGATTGACGCACAATACGCGTAGACGGAATTAATAAAAGTAATATTTTATATATGGAAAAATAGTTTAGAAAATCTAGTTGCCGCGTAACAAATAACATTTGCAATTTATAATATAATTACGAAGATATAAAGCTTTTAAAATTGTGTATGAAAAATTTCAAAGCTTTATATCTTTGTAATTATTTTATAAATTGCAACTGTTATTTATTACGCGGCGTCTAGATTTTCTATACTATCTTTCCATATATACAAAGTTACTTATATTAATACCGTCTACGCGTATTGTGCGTCAAAGTTTTGTATAAAATTGACCCCTCTGCAACCACCTTAAGGTGTTTTGTTACACCTTATACAAATGTCGTACTATAGGCGGGAAGTATTTATTCTGTACATTCTATGACACAGTATTCTTAACAAATTTGTGAATTTCAATCGTACTCGGATCGTTCCAAATATAGGGAATTGAGGTTTTTGTAACGATGCACCATTAATGGATTTAATGGTATTGAACCAATTTGCAATACCATCCTACGCAAGCCATATCCACTGACTGCATGGTATTCGAGCAATGAATAGGTACAATTTAACGATAGTATTATAATATTTTATAATCAAGGCAGACTCACTAGGTTTTCAAGGAGTTTCAATGCAATGAAATTTAGTTTTATGGGTAATGCAAAGATTTATCTATATTTATAATTAAAAAAATTTATGCGATTCTTGAAAAGCGCTTTACTTGAGGACTGGACCAATTTAGCTCAGTATTTGGCTAAGCGGATAGTACTAGTATTTTTTCTGTGGCAAAACGTCTTTTTGATCGGCTTCAGTTTTCGTAATCCGCCATTTTGTTTGTATGGGGCGACGCCGCGTCATTATGTTTCATATTTTTGCACAGAACATTATAAGAAGATGTTCTATGTATTTTTGTGTAAACACAATGAGCAAGAGTCATAGCTTCATGCTGCAAACACAGAGTAGGTACTGTAATAAAAATGATCTGAAACATTATGTTAGACCAAAAAGTTTGTCTGAGATAGGCATAGTAGGACCTGTTCCGGTTTCAAACATAACCGAAATAGCTCTCTGACTATATAGAACTATACAGGGTGTCAGTGACAGTCTATCAAATAATGAAACGGTGAATTTTAGTATTTGCTAGGCTGTCACTTTTACACCCTGTATACTATTGGAAGCTGGAAATAGGTATCTATTACCTATTTTGTGCTCTGAAATAAAAATTCCCATTTTCATTATTATCTAAAACGCCGTAAACACCTCCAAGCTTATTACAAACGCAAATGACATCCAAAACTCAATGTTTCTCAAACAAGACTAGCAACAGTAAACAAGGCAAGCTTACTAATGCTCAAAATTCTGTCGGAGTAAGGGGAACAACATTAATTTGATCAGAGCAATGCCATCAAAGTTCGCGGCAAACTTTGCAAGTCGGCCAAACTGTTGACTTACTGGTGTTGCCAGTGTTAACAAGCCGCTTTAATTTTAAACTAGTCACTCAATAGTCAATTGGTAGTTAAAGGTTTAGAGGAAAGTTGTAACTGAGTAGATGTTTGTCAGGTAAACAGGGTGAAATTAATATCATTAGCATCCTTTTAAACTAAGAGCGAACCGATCGGAGGAAATAAAAAATCTGCTTTTCCATACTAAACTGCAATGTCGACACGCGTGTTTGCGTCTCAAATGTTTGCAACAACAGATTTTTTTTTGCTCGGATCGGTTAGCTCCCACAGTAAAAGTTGTTCAGTTTGATGGGTAGACTCTTAGTTTAAAAGGATGCTAATGATATCAATTTCACCCTGTAGATAGGTTTTTAGTCTCATTAAAAACATACAGTCACTTACATGAGAACAGTTTAACACAATAAGAAAAAAACATATTTTATAATCGTTCTACTTCTGGATTTTCTAGTTCTAGATGATTCGAAATAATGTAGATTAAAGCGGTGAAAGGTATTGCTTCAATATAATATTATTATAATTAAACTACCTGGTGCCAGCGACTTCGTCTGCGCTTCTTCTGGACAATTCACACAATATCTTTATAAATTGTAGCCTATGTGTTATTCTGATGTATAAGCTATATTATTGTAAAGTTTCATTAAAATCCATTCAGTAGTTTTTACGTGAAAGAGTAACAAACATCCATCCATACTTACAAACTTTCGCGTTTATAATATTAGTAGGATAGGATATGTATTTTTATTAATCATTAAATTACGTTTTAAGTTGCAGCTATGATATAAAGTTATTCATTCGGACTAGCCGACTGTGTAATATTGTATCAGGCATATTCACGATTATATTACATCATCATCATGATTTTAAAGCTTCTTTCTTATAACTTAGTGCAGGCTAATTTTTTTTCAACTTAAAATACAAAGGATTAAAAAATTATTACCTAATCTCAAAGTAGGTATTATAAGAAAAGTAAAGCCTAACGCTTCTACCTAGTAAAGCCTTCTTACGGCTAATAATAAGCGGGCTGGTCGGAGCCTACATAAACAGGACCTAAGTAAATTTCATATCAACAACGCATTTTGTTATTTCAGGATCCACCGAGTGTATGTTAGAGGATTTGAGGGAAAAAACTTAATTATTTTCTTATTTTATCTGGCTGTTAGAATATTTTCTTTTTTTGAAAAATAATCTTAAAGTCAAATTTAAACTTTTTCAGGAATTGTCACCTAAGTTTGAGCAGTCTAAAAAAAATGTATGGAGGCCAGGGTGGCCAACTTTATCAAAAGTGCCCTATTTAATACTGATTTTAAAATAGTATACCACATATACATATATATTTATTTGTTTGAAAAAAATGATAAATAATTGTGAAAAACAAAAACACACTACCTAGGTATATAATATGTTAAAGCACTATAATCAAAGGCTATTCACTGTTCCAGTGTGGTCTATCTCATTTGTCTCTGACCTATTACAGCCACTGTTCACTTGTCAATTGCCGGGTTGGGAGCGAACTCCGTACAAGCCGAGAACTCAATTTTCACGCATCAAGGGGCTGAACGGGCATGTATCGTCGAATGTCACCGACACTGCGTCCAACAGAATCAGATGAGCATTTTTGGTATACGAACAGTCGGAACTGGTTGACAGATGACACGCCATTGGACATGATAATGGAATTGATGAATTTGTGAAAGAGGGTTCAATGGGCGTCTTTTCATTTCATCATTCGTTTATTTTATTTTTAGGGGGTTTGGAATAATTTGAAAGTAAAATTTACGTTTAACAAATACATTATAGACATGGATGATAAAATTCAAACCGCAATGCGAAATGATGATTCGAAATCAGTTTTCCGAGAGGATTCCTATCCTAACCGCAAAACATGATCAAATTTCGAAAACATGCAAATATCAGCAATGAAATGCGGTTCCTATTTCAAATAATTTCAATAATATTATATTGTGGCGAACCGAACGTACTGATAACTTGGATAATTGTATAAGCTGGCCGCCCCTCGCCATCCATTAACGGTATAAGGAGATTGGCCGTCCCCAACAAATATCAGATTTCACGTTGATCTGGCTAACACTGATCAATTCTGACCGGCGATAATTGAATTAATGTCGTCTGGTTTCTATGCAATTTTTGTGATACACCAGCCCGTATTTCGTAGCAGCATTCCCCCAACCTATCGTACAGAGGAATTATAGCCAGAGATACGCTTAATTGGTTTGGCGTTGCGGTCGCATGACATTTTCAGTGCATTGCCTTTGTCATCGGTTTAAAATTTCCACGGAACCATTTTCGGGGAATTAAATAACGATGATAAATAAAACCGCGTCAAAAAAACCAATAGTGCAGTCGCTTTCCAAACAAATGGGCTGTGAAACGATCTTTTGCCTTTTTGACAGAAATCAATGAGCAATATTTATTCATCCACATACCTACACTTTAAATAGGTGGCTGTTTTTGATGTTTTTCGGAAAACCCATATACGATAATGTTTTTACGTTCACCAACCGTTTTGTTTACATTAAAAGCGAAAAAGTAAAATAAATCACAACGAATTATTTTACTTTTTAGCGGTCGATCAAGTCGCTCCCCCTATTCTAATAAGAAATTAAATACCTTCATAATGTGTAAGTAAATGTTACACGTATGTAGGTAAGCATTCCAAAAGATCTGAAAAATTATAAAGTTGTGGTTATCACGCCGGACTGCCAAACCAGCGGGTTCGAAACCCGGTTCGGTCATGGATGTTATATAATGTTCGTGCCGTGTTGTTGTTTGATTTCTATATTTAAAAGCCTATAGTGCTTACCTGGGGTCATTACAATGTATGTGCCCTGTGATTAAGAATAAGAATGTATAGAAATGTAAATCAAACTCAAAAAGTAGCACCAAAAAACTGCACCGTATTCTAAATGTTCTTTAAAAACTGTACCTTGCCGCCAAAACCAAAACTCATACATGTCATTTGTCATAAGGTGCCAAAAATAATGTGGATTTTGTTTAGAATTACACTTCTATAGTTATTCTTATTCGTAGGCCTGTGAGCGTAAAAAAAATTTATATTCATTCGTTCGTTTTTTATAGAATTTTTTTTAATGCAGCCTGCTCAGTGTCCCACTACTGGGCGAAGGCCTCCCTTTTACTCTCCAATCCTCTCTATTATATACAACTACTGACTAACTTTCCATAGAAGACATCCATGTTGTCTTTTTCTGGATCTACATCGACGCCGCCGGTGACCTGGGGAACCCAGTCTGAAGTGATTTTGGCCCATCGCAGACTTATATGCAACATTTTTCTAAGACACTTTTACTAAGCCAACTTCTCTTACTCACACAATTGAATGCTCTCGATGCTTAATGCCCTAAAAACCAAGATAATTTGAATTTAGAAAAACAAACACATTTCTCCTTCCAAGGCTGTTGTTCAACAATGAATATTAACACTCAAATAACGCGACGCAATACTACCCGCGAAAGATAAATTTATCTGCTTGTCTGGAAATGGACCATTTTTCACGGCACCTAACGCTAGGTGTCACACGCTCCCTGCGAAGACGCCGTTACTTACTGGAAACGTGAGTGGAATATAACACGTGTGCCTGAATTAGCCGATGTGTATTCTTTTAGATATGGCTGTTTGTTCTTTCATTCGCTTTTGGGGTGATTGTGAATCAACAGTTGGGACTAGGAAAGAAAGTTTTTTTTATATTGAAAGAACGGAGGGAAGGTGGGACTATTCTAGCCCGGAACTAGTAGATATTAAATCTACTAGTTCCGGGCTAGAATAGTCCCACCCCATCGGTATTCCGATTCGGATTCTGTGGCGAAAACCTAGCCACCTTCCACTAGTTGGCACTTTATCTATCTATTATTATATGATACCTGTATATAAATAGTTCCATGGTTAACTGAATGACTGACAGATAATATAAATCATTGAATATAGAAATGTGGGAATACATATTTAAGGATGCCAGTCCACTGAAGCGGAGCGAGGCTGCGGAGCGGAGAAACGAGGAAATATTAACCAATAAGATTGTATAAAATAAAATTGCGAAGATTTTATGCAATCCAATTGGTTAATACCTCGTCTAGAGCGATGATAGTCCATACGGAAGAGATGATATACGATGATATATGATGATACTCAATAATGAGGCGGCGGTTTGATTCCTGGCCTGTCCCACTAAGTTCTACGGAATTTTAGTGTACGGTTGTGTTTATCATTATCACTAGCTCGGCGGTAAAGGAAAACATCGTGAGGAAACCTGTATACTCGAGAATGAAAAGAAAATACCATAAGTTCGGAGGTATGCGAAAAATATGAGTGAGCATGGGGCGAACACAAAAGACCAGCGATGGTCGGCAGTGTTACATAACGACCCTTGCTTGAAATAGCCCAGCCATCTCGTTTCTCCGCTCCGCAGCCTCGCTCCGCTTCCGTGGACAGGCAGCCTTAAAGATAGTGCAGGGGTTTACTAAGAAAGGATTTTTTGAAAATCAACCACTAAAAGAGTGTTTCGAAAAAATGAGAAAGATATCCGAAATTTTCTACTACAAAACCTTAAATATACTAAACTTTTCTACAACTGCAATTCTATAAAAGTTGATGAAAGGTCTCTGATCATCCTAAACAGCAATAATGAGGTCTCATCATTCATCATGGTTATTTATCTCATCATTGATCATGGTTATTATTTATTTCTAAAAGAACGATTTCTGCTCAAAAAGCTGTTTAATTTTTCAATGACTGTGTATTGAATTTCGATAAATAATTCATTGAATCACGGATCGGTTAACTTATTGGCAGTTGTCACCGACATTTCACTCGTTAACGTTGTGATGAATATAAATGTCACAATGAGTTTTATTACATTATCGACTTATTGTCCACTTATTGTAATTAAATGTTAATTTAAATACCATTCAAATTTAATTATTTATTATTAAGTAACGTTGAATAAACATTATTGATTATTAACATGTTGTATATATATTCTTTGATGTTGTGCTATTTCAAATCAAATAAAAGACTGCCAAAGGAATCAATTTATTGTAGGCCCACAAACGGTTACGTTTATTGATGGTATTATAATCTAAAAACATAATTTAATTTTTTATAGTAATCGGACGAAAGATTAGGTTAAAATGCAAACGGTATTATGAAATAAATTTAAATAATTAAACGAAATTTTAACAAAAAAATTAAAACCGCCTTATAAAAAAAACTAAAAAGTTAAAAATAATATTGCAGCCGATGACTTTTTCGTTCGCATTATAAGAACATTAATGTGTTTAACGAAGTCGCCGTCAAGCCGGTGTGATTCGCGACAGGGCGTGCATTAGTTTTTTGGCTTGGCTTGACACCGACTTCTATAAAACAAATTAATGTTCTTATGATGCGAACGAAAAAGTCACCGACTGCAATATTATTTTTTAACTTTTTACTTTTTTTTGAAGGCGGTTTTAATTTTTTGTTAAAATTTCGTTTATTTCACAATTTTCAGTGGTGAATTCATTAGTTCAATTTAATAGTAGTGCTTTAAATTAACAAACGCACTAGCTGGCACTACGATTTTCAAAGGTTCCCCTCGATTTCTCTAGGATGCCATCATCAGATCCTGGTTTCCTTATCATGGTTCTATCCTTGGAATATCTTCTTTCTAACAAAAAAAGAATCATCAAAATCGGTTCATAAACGACGAAGTTATCCGCGAACACACATAAAAAAAATATATATATATACGGTCGAATTGAGAAACCTTCTCCTTTTTTGAAGTCGGTTAAAATTGCACCGTTTAGACTTTTTTGCGAAGATTCTTCCTTCCTATTAAAACGGCACATGTAAAGCAATGCGTGTATAGGAACATCTTAGATATTAATACGAAAATAAAAATAAAAAATCAACAAATCTTACCAAGACAAAATGTGCGCCAACTGCGATTACGCGACACTGTGTTTAGATGAGGTATAGCTAATATTACCACTATAATCTAGAGATTATGAGAAACAAATCGACATGACATTCCATAACTATACGCCAACTATACGCTAACATTTTTATGTTAGCCTATTTCCTGTACTAAGATTGAGGATCTCTTTTAGTCTCGCGCCCTTTCTTCAGCAAATAGAAACTGAACAGCTAGCATGCCAGCCACGACAAAGCGTTTAAACGAGTAAAACGTGATTCGCGCTCTTTCTGGCATACGTAAAATAATAAAGATGGAGGCACATCTCGATTTTCATCGTTTTCTCGGGGGTGGCTTGCGATGCCTACGGGAGTCAGTATCGAAAGGGACGTCGCGTCGTCGTACTACGTTACGTAGGCTGTTAGTAGGTAAATGTAGGATCAATAGGCTTATATAAATCCAGCGAAGACCAATAATTTATCTAAGGTTAATTTAGAATTATTGAATTGCGACTTTTTTGTGACGAAACAAACAGCGCTTCTTTTGTCTTTTGTATTATTTGTTACCTGCGACTTTGTTTGTATGGAATTTTTATACCTATGTCCTTTCTCAGGGTTCAAGCTTTTTACATTTTTGTATTTAGCGTTTTGTTTGTTAAAGTGTAATAGAATCAGCTATACTATAAATAAATATACCAAACTCGATCAAAATCGGTTCGGCGGTTTAGCCGCGAAAAAGTTACAAAGCGACAACACACCTTCGCATTTATAATATTAAGGTGGTTTCAGTCCATACAAAAGTTTGACGCACAATACGCGTAGACGGAATTAATAAAAGTTATATTTTATATATGGAAAAATAGTTTAGAAAACCTAGTTTCCGCGCCACAAATAACATTTGCAATTTATAATATAATTACGAAGATATAAAGCTTTTAAAATTTTGTATGAAAAAATTCAAAGCTTTATATCTTCGTAATTATTTTGTAAATTGTAAATGTTATTTGTGACGCGGCATCTAGATTTTCTAAACTATTTTTCCATATATACAAAGTTACTCATATTAATACCGTCTACGCGTATTGCGCGTCAAAGTTTGTGTAAAATTGACCCCTCTCCAACCACCTTAAAATGGATAATAGGACATCTACAAGTTCAAATACACCTAAGCTCAAAAGCACGATGGAGGCATTAAAATGTAAAGTACGTACATTATTACGCGTGAAATTCTGTCTATGTTATTTCAGGCTGGCCAGCGTAAAGGAAACAATGAAGTGTGGATCGAAACAGATAACCGGCGTGTGGTGCATTTATCACCAAAACTGTGGGTCCAGGCTTTACTTAAAATGGTAATTTATTGGATATACTAGCGGTTTTGTTTTCATGAAAACACAATAATAATTATTCTTATGTGTAACAGCCCAACTAACAATTTGGTCGAATAGGTGTTGTATAGGCGAACATTAGACGCATAAAGCACCAGTATATGTCGAAATTACCGTTATATAACTTTTATAAGTCAAAATGGGGGCCTAATACGATCAAATTGTTTGCTGGGAGGTTGTGGCCCGCCTGTGTCCAGCAGTGGACGTCTATCGGTTGAGATGATGATGATTAGGTAACAGTCACCCTGAGAGTAGAGCTATAGAAAATCAATCTCTCAATCCTGCGTGTTTTGTGCGAATCCCTATAATCGCCATCTGATTGTTTTCTGAGTCTGACCGAACATCCTGACGCGACCTCTGCTTAAGTTACACCTACACATTTTATATCCAAAATACAGTGTGTTAGGGTAAACAGTCGGAATACTTTAAGGGGCGATTGTATCCATGATACTGAAAAACTTTCCCAAAGAAACCTATAGGAAATTCACAAAAAAAAATTACTCTTCATACAAAAGTTCGATCAGCTGATTGTATTTAATATGCAAATTTTTTTTACGAATTCCCTATAGGTTTCTTAGGGGAAGTTGTTCAGTACCTTGGGTACAATTACCCCTTAAAGTAATGCAACTGCTTACCCTAACACCCTGTACAGGGTGTAACAAAATACCCTAGTGGGTGCTTCAGACCTTCAAACCGAAATATATGGAGCGAACTACGAAATCGCGATAAAAAAATCAGTCAGTTTATCTGACATTTGTGTGCCAAAGTCTATGCCTGAAACCAGGCTAACGATGCGTCACCGATGCCTCATCATCATCACCAAATTAATTTACCAAAAATCATCATCATCATCATATCAGCCATTAAACGTCCACTGCTGGACATAAGCCTCCCCCAAAATGGGGCAGATTTGCCATAATCGCCACGCTTGGCAGGTTGGGTTGGTGACCAAAAATATTTGTTCTGAATTATGAATCCCTTCATATGTATTTTTAGCCCTGTGGGAATGGGGGTTTAAAAATAAAATGCAATTTTATAGTAATTTTTTTTAAGGAATGAATGCTCTTGTTTTTATACCCTATCTATTTTTTTAATAAGGATTTTTTAAATATTTCCCATCAAATAGGTATCTAATGATTTTCTTGTTATAATAATTCTTAGTATGTACTAAGAATTATTAGTCTTTAGGTGACAATTTGGCCAGATGCAAGTTCAGCGTAACTTTCATACAGTTTTAGGCATGATCTTTTAATCCAAATCCTTTCAGCTGTTTTTCATGTGTTCTTGATGTTCTTGATTAAACACAAAAGATATTTTTTTAAAGTCAACGCAGACGATGTCGCAGGCAACAGCTAGTTTATAATATTACATTGGTTTCCAAACATTGAACTCAATCCCGCAACTTACATTAAATTCAATTTACATGCGAGTTAAATATAATTGGAATTTCTCAGTGCATCAGCATCTTGATTAAGAACAAACCTACGCATTTGAATTCGTTTTAAATCCAATCAACTTTACGAGGTCTAAGGCAGTGAGTGATCCATGGCAAAAATTTGCCATACCAATAATATGCATTAGGTCCAATTAAATATTGTAATTTAACTACTTTCATTATCATATTGAAATAGTAAACAATATGTAATTACAGAAATAGGTTATACGAACTACCACAAACGCAGATTAAATTATACCTATACCTACTTCATTCCAAATAACGATGAAAATAGCTTTGTGCCCAATTTTGAATAGCAAATATAATTTATTTATCAAGAAGATAATAACTATCCTACAATTATCTTGGACGTTAAGAGAATATGTGAAAAAATAGGATTCTTCAAAGCGTCATATATCATGAAGTACTAATAGTAGGAGTATGATTTGCGGATATGTGTAAATTGAACATATAATTGAAGTTTTGATTAGAGCAAAAACATGATTAAGACATATTTTCTCGATAGAAAACCAAGCCAATGTAGCCTCCTTATTTATCGATAAACGCTATGAACTGCTAAACGGTGAATAATAGAAACACGAGACTTGATTAAAAAAAAGAGATTGATATTTTATAAAGTTTGATTAGAGCAGAATTGAACTTACATAAATAGTACTATCACAATTAAATAAAGTTTGTTTTACGCTTGAGTCGTGTCAGGCGCGCGCGCCGCCCCATCTCTTTCTCTCGCATCAAGCAGTAATATAAGCTATCACACGCCCGCTTCAATTATTTTTTGACAAAAGCCCTTAATAGGTAAAGCTGTTCTAAGACTATGTTAGAATGTGTTAAATAAAATCTCTGTTTCTGTTATTCAAAATAAGCTTAAAAATATGCTGCTATTTGAATTGGAGTAAAGGTAAAATAATAAAAGAGATAATGAGCATCGCTTTTAAATCCTAACTGCCGAATCAGTCTGTAATCTGTAAAAAAAAATGAAGTCAGGGACGAGCTTCCTATTGCATCTTAAATTTGATACTTACCTATCTATTTTTATGACAATCTACTAATATTTTACTACTTATACTTTACTTGTATTATTTCTTATTTTATAGGTATTCATTTTACTATCTCATAATTAAGTAGATTTTTATTTGTGTGCACACTTATTTTACCCAAACATATTAGTTTTCCTCTCACTCAACGGTTTGCTGGAAGAAAACTCTTTTAGAGTTAAGCTCGCCTTTGTACATCACGACTTGTTGTAATTTTTTTCATAATTATGTTTTTGTGTACAATAAAGAATCTAAGAATTTTAATAAAAAACCGGCCAAGAGCGTGTTGGACTCGCCCATGACAGGGTTCCGTAGCCATTGCATAAGTAGAATAGTACTAAATTTTTTGAAACCTAAAGATAACGTGATTTAATTTCCTGCAACGCCATTTTTTTTTTTCAAAAACTGTCATAGGGCTACAGCATTAGTTATAATTTTCCACTAAAACTATTTTTTATAACATTTTCAGATTTTTCACTCCAGTATTTTAGAAGATAGGGAGGGGGGGGCTATTTTGTATTACAGAAACAGAGATTTGAACTTACTTGCACTCATTCATAGAAAAAGCTTTAGCAACGTCCAAGATAGAGGTATGTCGGATAGTTATTTTACTATATCTCTAATAATAAACTATACGAGCCTTAACCCGCGACTTCGTCCGCACAAATTATATACCAGATTTTAAGTCAGATCATACGCTATCAAACAAAAAAAGTTTCATCAAAATCGGTTCAGTAGTTTTTGCGTGATACTCGTTTAAACAAACAAACAAACAAACACCCAAACAAACACAAACAAACAGACAGACAAAAAATCCAAAAATTGGTGAAATGGAATCAGGGACACCTAAAAACCATATCGTAACTTTTTTTTTGTTAATATCTTCAATCTACAGAAAAACTTCCTGTTACAGTTTTATAATAGTATAGATTTGCTACATTTTATACCAAAAATTCTCTTGATGCAACAAAATCGTACAAAATTCGGTTTTCCCGTATTCCTCATCACGGCGCGGCGTACCACAGCTGTGCCGTGGAGATAACGCCCCGTGACACCTGCACATCATTTGTCACTCTGTTGTTCTTTCGCTACAATACTGAACGTGTTTACATTTATCCCGTCTATGGGGTTTCGCGCCAAATTGCCACGGTGCACGGGGTTTTAAAGATAACCTTGAATTTAATCAATGCTGCATGCCCGCAAAATTATGACGACGCGAATCACGTTTAAGTCAGCATCTTATCAGTAGGTATTGTGGCGAATAGGGGCGATGCAAAGAGTTTAAATGCTTCAATGAATCCTACTTCCTACTAATAAGGAATGAATGGATGGATGTTTGTTACTCTTTCACGCAAAAACTACTAAACGGATTTCGATGAAATTTGGCATACAGATAGACCATGGCCTGGATTAACACATAGGGTACTTTTTATCCGGATAACGCAGACGAAGTCGCGGGCAACAGCTAGTTCGTTATAAGTTATCTGGTTGTAGCAACATACTTACCCTTATGACGTCACTTGCGTTCCAAAGTATATGACTTTGACGAAAGTCAAGTCTGATGTATAATAAACAAACTATAAATGTTGCTAGGGAGGAAGATAGGCTTGAATGCAATCAGTGCTGCTCTCTTGCTGCCTCTATGACGTTGCAAAGATATTGTACAAGACTTACCATTGCGTGCAGTGAGGTCGGAAACCTTTTAGCTGGGTTGATAGTGTGAAGATTGATTGTAGAAACATTTAGGGGAATTATTTTGGTGCAAGATAGGGGTTGCGTCTCAAGGCATAATTCGAGGTAGAATTTGGAACAGAAGGAACTATAAACAGAAATAAAGAAATAATGGGCATACTTACCCGGCTTATGATCCGAAAGGTTTATGTATAAAAAATATTTGCGATCCATTATGCAAATGTAACACAAGGTACACACTTGAAATCAAATGCTTATTTTAAATCATCAAACTTTGTAAGTTTAATGAAATTTCTAAGTGAAACTTTACGTAATCTCAACACAACATCCAAATGAATTTCTATAAACAGAACAGAATTGACTCGACGATGCTCATGACAGACCCCTCATCAAAGCATCCCCTTGTCCGTGAC
Source organism: Agonopterix arenella (assembly GCA_927399405.1). Taxonomy (NCBI): domain Eukaryota; kingdom Metazoa; phylum Arthropoda; class Insecta; order Lepidoptera; family Depressariidae; genus Agonopterix; species Agonopterix arenella. The sequence continues at coordinate 7,884,701 of OV656691.1, forward strand.
GTCCGATATGTTATGCTCGCATGAACTTTGACAGTCTACAAGTAGATAAATTGATTGAAAGTACAACGGCTGCTTTGGTTACTGGCTCTCTATTAGAAGCATTAGTTGGAAAATTGAAAAAAAAAAATTATTTTATTAAATCGGTAAGTGAAAATAACCAATACATAAGGCGAACTCTAAACAGAGGCATGTAGGTATAATAGGACAGGAACGAATGATATAAGTTAGATATATCCTATCCTACTAATATTATAAACGCGAAAGTTTGTAAGTATGGATGGATGTTTGTTACTCTTTTACGTAAAAACTACTGAATGGATTTTAATGAAACTTTACAATAATATAGCTTATACATCAGAATAACACATAGGCTACAATTTATAAAGATATTGTGTGAATTGTCCAGACGAAGCGCAGACGAAGTCGCGGGCACCAACTAGTATTATATAAGAATGACAGATTATAAATAAGGAAAATCTTACTGAGAAAATAATTACCTTAACAAACGTTTGATGTCACTAAATTTTTATGACGCGTTGAGACCATACTAAATGGGCGAAAACTGAGCGCGCTTGTCGAAAAAAGATGGTTGTATGGCAACCATATCCATAAGAGTACCAAGATGGTTTCCACGGGACAAAATCCAGACTGAAATACCCACAACGACAGCAAAAGAATGTTGACTGTTAGCAATATTTCATTATGTTGTAATTAGAATGATTAATAGGCAAAATACAATAAAACCTACAAAAGCATCTACAATAATTTCACTCGCACATTATCTTTGACTCCCAATAGGAAGGCATTAAGTTAGGCGCGCGACATTCTCGTAACTTCTGCCGCAAGTTTCCCGTAGAAACTAGGCTATCGGCGGTGCACTCCCGATCCAACTAAGCGAAGGAACCTAGCAACTTCTCTAATGAGATGAATAATTAAACAGGACTGTTCGTTCAACGCGTATATATCGTGTTTTCACCGTAAAACACGTTGGAAGGTCTAAAATAAAAGAGAAAAGAAGAATTACTACCGTATCGAAAATTTGATAACTCGACGCAGTCGCTTCTAGCAAAATAATTGCCATGCATACAATCGATTAAAACATTCAATACTATGACTTTTTACTAGAAAACTAGGTATTGAGCAAAGAGCTTACAAATACGTTTAATAATCTTTTACAGTAGACTAGAAGTTTTTACGTTGAGTGCCAAATTAATGGTAATAAATTAGTGTCTGTCGGATAATTAATTCGGTTAGAGCTACAGTAAAAATATTAAATAAGAACATAAAATCGATTTATAGCATATTTTTCTCGAATAAAGGAAAGATCTGAAATAAGAAGCTTTACTTGACTTAAATATACTAAAATACCTAAATAACTTAACCTCGGTATCTGAAATTGCGTGATATAAAAACTTGAAGCAAAATAGAATAATAAAACCGAGCCATTTTTTTTAATGATCCTGTCACGTGTAGTGTCACGTCATGTCTTCCGATTCTGAAACCGCCTGAAGCTACTTGAGAGGTTGCTGGAAGACCATGAGTAGACGTATCTAAAGACTACTTCGAAGTTAATCGATTGCGAGTGATTTAATAGCCAAATTAAAGGACTCGCTAAACTATTCGTCACCATTATTTGGTATATCAGACAGCCCCGGATCTACGATTATTCCGAGGCGGGGCAAAAATATTACATTGGCGCCCCTCCCCTCCAAGGGCAGGTATAGAAAACATTTTTTTCCTAAGGAGGACAGGTCCAGGTTAAGCAGTCGCAATAAAATCTAAAACTTAGAGCGAGCTCGAGATTTCGATGCAATATAGTCGCTCCGCTGGTCGCTCCGCTAGTCTCTTCGCCTGTCGCTCTGCTATATAGTGAATCCACTACCCGCTCCGCTACCCGCTCCACTAGTCACTACGCTAGTCGCTCCTCCGGTCCGCTACCCGCTCCGCTAGTAAATCCGCTAGTCGCTCCTCTAGTCGCTCCGCTCGGCTTTCTTCATTTCAGATTAAATTCTTTCTGTTTATATCAATTTAGGCATATCCTTATCCTATTCTTCTTCATATCTGTCTCTTCTTTGATTCATATTTTCTGATTCGTTTTGAGTAGAACTTTCATTAAGTTTTAAGTAAATTTTTCCGTATGACGTCCGTCCAGGAGCTGGCATTAGGATGGTGCTTGATGTATTCTCTGGCTAGGTAGACAAGTCAGAGATTTTCTCGCTTCGCTCGCTCTTGGTTTTAGATTATATTGCAGTCATCTCATTATAGAGCAAAATCTTAATTAAAACATTTTCACTAAGGACTCCGAAAGATATTTTTTTATATTTATTTATTTGGCCGGTTTTTTCTGTTTACTCTGATACTCTGATCACGCTCCCGTCTCCACTTGCCTTGCCGGCATTTCGTTGAAAGTGGAGCTCTTTTTACCATTATTTGGGATAGGCATAATGTGAATGAGAATGAAGCTCTATACAAAGAGAAAATATGGTTTTAGCTTATAAAACATTTACGGTCTGTTTGGCTTAATTACATGGGATTTTATTACCACAAAACACATAATTCAACTTTTAGCGGAATTAACTGAGCTTATGCGATATTTTAATTTTCGTCTCATTTGTTTTACCTTTGTTTTCGTTGGAATAAATGATTATATCTGTTCATGCTTATTAATTTACTAATTAGGTATACAGGGTGGATTTTAGAGATGGGAATATAAGGGCTGGTACCTTAACCATTGTTGCTACAGAAAAACTTTTTTAGGAGTCCTAAATTTTTTGAGACATTTTGATCTGACTGATAAAAAAAAATACAGTCATCAAAAAATTTTCAATTTACACAAAACCTTTTTTGATCCTGTTTTTTATAAGGATTAAGAAACCATCGGACCAACTTAAGTTAGAGTAAGTACTAGAAATAACATGTCCCAAAAAAAGATTCCCATGCATTTCGTAGGAAATGAGTCTCCAACTTACATTTTTTCAAAATCTGTAAATGCAGCTCAAAATGTCTCAAACAGTTAAGAGGGTACCAAGCCTATCTTGCTACCCTCAATCGTATTTTTTTAATTTCTAAACAATTAAACAACATTCCAAGAGAAAGAGATCAACCGGCGAATCCAACTCGGCTGGGCAGCGTTCGGGAAGCTACGTAGTATCTTCTGGTAGTAGCTATTTTCACTGTGACCTGTCATTAAGGCGGTAGTCAGACAGTAATCAAACTTTTCACATGGTAGTTACAAGTACAATGCAGAATCCAATCTGCCTTAACAAGCAAATGTGAAAAGTTTTATAAACTTTCTGTTATATGCACGATAAACTGCACACACCTGTGCTGTCTACCCTGTTTCAGGTAAGGTGATAAAAAGTCGCTCAGCCATTCCGAATTTTATCTAAATTATACAAACAAACACACACTAACGTAAGTTTTTCATTACTATGAAAGGGTAAACTTCAATAACCAAAATATTCTAGTTAGGTTATATTGAAAATAGAAAAAGCTGTAACAATGTTTCTGAACACCCCCAAAAGGGATGGTAGTGAATTTCTGTATGTATCTATGTAGAAAAAGCTGTTTGTATATAGGGTCTTTCCTAATATGCTAATACTTTTTAAGGGGATGATCAGACCGTCAAACTGAACAACTTACACTAACATCGAAACTAACATCTCTGGCACTAATATCGAAATCGAGAAAAAAAAAATCTACTCTTCCACACAAAACTGCAAACCTACTCGAGCCAAATGTATGGGACAGCAGATATTTTTCGCGTTTTCGATGCTGGTCCCATAGATAAAGTTGTTCAGTTTGATGGTTTGATCATCCCCTTAAAAAGTGTCAGCATATTAAGAAGGACCCTGTATACAAAAGTTTACCGTAATTATAGAGAACTAACAAAAATTCTAGAAGCATCGCATATAAACATTCCATTAGTAGTCAGTGCTTGAGTTTATTTTATGCTTTTGCGATCCATCGATACGGAATAAAAATCGAAGTTTACTTTCTAATTAAAAGACAGGATTGGCGCATACTTCGCCGACAAGAACGTAGCTCTTAAATAAGATGATGATGCAAATTTTCTAATTGCACTGGACGCTGAAATTCAGCCTTTAAGGGTTGCTTTAGACTATTAACCTGCAGCTTTCTCTATGTGACGAATATCGAAATCCCAAAAAAAATATCAGCTGTCCTATACATTTCGGTCGAGTCGGCCAGTCAGCTATGGTCGTTTCGAGGCTGACTGCCCAGGGTCCGAAGTCAGGTTTCGTCACTCGAAGAGGCTCTTTCTTGGCACCCCAATCTACAAGGTTTAAAAAATCCCTGTTGGAGCCTTTAAGGGTGACTTTAGACTATTAACCTGAGCAGCTTTCTCTATGTGACGAATATCAAAATCGCAAAAAAAAAATCAGCTGTCCTATACATTTCGGTCGAGTCGGCCAGTCAGCTATGGTCGTTTCGAGGCTGACTGCCCAGGGTCCGAAGTCAGGTTTTGTCACCCGGAGAGGCTTTTTCTTGGCACCCCTATCTACAGGGTTTAAAAAATCCTTGTTGGAGCCTTTAAGGGTTGCTTGAGACTATTAACCTGAGCAGCTTTCTCTATGTGACGAATATCAAAATCGCAAAAAAAAAATCTGCTGTCCTATACATTTCGGTCTAGTTATGATTGCAGTTTTGTATGGAACAGCTGACTTTTTTTCGTGATTTCAATGTTGGCTCCATAGGGAAAGTTGTTCAGTTTGATGGTTTGAAGCAACCTTAAGACTCCAACAGGGTTTTTTGTACACCCTGATTATAGCTATAAAAAAAGTATATAATCAGAAAGCTACACAGGTAGGCTCCAAACAATAACACCACTTACTTCGATAGTTAAAAATCTACTTTAAAACGAGGTGTAAGCGTATAAAATTGAACAAAATAAAAACTCAATTTCTCGTTCCAGCAACTAAAGCTGGTTGAACAACAGAACTAACATCTCCAACTTTTAAACTGCAGTTGAAAGTACCTCGAGTATAATGGCTAGTCAGTCAGAAGTGGGAAATATGGCTAGTTATTTACTTAAATTACATACATAAACAACTTAAAAATTTTTAGTGTTTGGATTTTATGGGTGGAACCTGTTTTGTCTGTTTTCGAACCGATTTTTATATAGTTCAAATAAGACGCTTGCATTAGGGATACCTGGCCTTAACTGTCTACAATATATGGATTAAATACTTGTATTTATTTAACGACAATGAAGAGTATATGTTTGGTAAATGAAAGCAAGAGTCTATAAGAATAAGTATTTAATAGAGAGACAAAATACTATACTAATATAGAATAATTTTACCCCCGAAATGTCAGGCGCATTAATTAGCAAGTCTTTACTGGCGTAAGCGAAAAATTCTTCGTCTATGCTGTACTGCTTGTTTGACAAATCTCTTCATGACTATGGAAAGTTAAACTCTATGAATTGCCATCGACTCGATAAAAGAAGAATTTTTATTATATCGCATTTAGCTCGCATTTTCATTTCTTAAAGATACACACGAGCATAGAGAAACACGTACTCTTGAAACGTTGACAGGACACACGTTTTTCTCTATGCACACGAGTATGAATAAAAATATATCTTAACAATGAGTAAGTACCAATGAATAATAAAAACACAGTCGATATGTATAAAATTTGCCTCCAATAAATTTTATCGGTACGTATAAATAATGTCAACACGACCCTCATATTTCGTGCAGGGCCGATCGTAAAGTAAGTCATGTTTGGTCGAAATTACTTTAGTTTCACTTCTTTATAGAAACGACTTTTTTGTAGGCCTAAAAGATTTTATAACTCAATAAGCTGAGTTTATAATACGAGAATGGGAATAAAAATGTCGAGAATGTGCGATTTAATGTAAATTCGTATTAAAACGACCCATAGTTTTGCAATAAAGCCACTTTGATTTTGACTTTGACTTTAAAAACTCTAGAAGAAACTCAGAAACTTTGATACAACTACTAAGTCTTCCTTAATCGTAAACATAAAGATCATTTAACTATGTAATAAATTAATAATCAATGCTTTAAATTTTGCTTCGAACGGATAAAATAAATACAACTGATCTACTGAATTCTATACAAAGCCAAAAACTTTTCCTTCTATAAAATTGATTATGGCGGATTTACAGCCGAATCTGATTTGGGTAACGTAAATCAAAAGGGAACGACCCTTTACCCTTTTAGGGTCATTCGTTGGTCCATCTGTCATTGAATGCGACTGTCATATGTCACCGCCATTGCATCCTGTTTCTGATAAAATAAAAGCATAGCATATGCTCACGACTGTATTCCCCGACGGGGTAGTCAGAGATATTCTGAAACCTCAGAACATCCACGTTTCACTAGTAGTACCGAAACTCTGTCCAGTGTGACGGGGAGTGAGCCCGTCGCCACTTGTAATGGACAGTAGGTACAATACATGCCTCGAAATTGAAGCATGCAGGTTTCCTCACGATGTTTTCCTTCACCGAAAAAGCCAGTGGTGTTACAAATCGTACATAAATTCCGAAAAACTCATTGGTACGAGTCGGCCTGGACGGGGATCGAACCATCGCCTCCTGCACGGCAGGCAAGGTTACTCGCCACTGGACCACCACGGCTAGTATAAAATAAAATACATTATTAAATTACATTCTGAGAAAAACAAAAATATTATAGGTGTTCTATTTAGCGACTTTGTTCAGAATTTGAAATCGACACGATACGATAAACATAGCTGGCGTATATTATGTGCTTACTTCACGTGCATGCTTGTTGATGTCATCTTGTTGACAGAATATTCTTCCACAATGAATGAATAACGATCTTTCAGCACTAATTATTATAATTAACACTAGTTTCGAGAAAATGTATTGGTAGTTAGCTCAGGTTTTACCTACGGTGTCACGACCACCTTCAAGTTATTAAAGATCTTAAGTATAAGTACCTGGGTGTTTCCCTCAGCGTTTGAACGCCGTCATTATCCTCACCAAATATTTTCGCTTTGTTTATAAGAAGAGGTATACAATTTTAAAACGCAGTTATAAAACCCGATGGTCCCTTGTATCAGCGCTAAAAAAATATACCTTTTCTTATAAACAAGGCGAACATATTTGGTGAGGATAATGACGGCGTTCAAACGCCGAGCAGAAACACCCACCTATGTCTATTATTTGACGAAATTCCATTTAATCAATTTGGTGAGGGCAAAAAAGACATACAAAGGCAAAAAACATTTTTATTGATAGTATACTATAATATTCTTAGATCCTATATTGTAGGTAGGTACATAGTAAAATAATAAATATTACTAACAAAATCTTGATGAACAAAGGCAAGCTGAACTGTAGAGTAGGTATTTTAGCATCAAACTAATTATCAAACAATTAGTTAGTTAGTTAGTTACATACAGGTGAAGCTAATATAAGCGTGTTAAAAATATTATTATGTCTGTATGGATGAATGAATTTGTACCTATTTATTGTTTTTGTTTAAAAGATGATAATAGAAACTATTTAGGTACTATCGGACGGGAGACAATGCCTTAGTTTGTACTTAGGTACTAATTTCTTTAATGGTTTGCTTTATTTGATTTCATTCTTTCTTTCTTATTTATAATCTGATTGCCTTGCCGTTTTTCTTTTCCTTCATTCTTTCTGTTAAACTTTTAATTAAATTAATAAGTTAAGATCTACAAATTCAAAGGTTAAGATAACAATTTATAAACATATTTTTCTTTCACGTACAAAGTATTTTCATTCTAATAAAACTCTAATACACAAATAATGGAAAACCACTTAACACTCCAACACTTTACATTACTACTTACAAAAACATCAAACCGATCGCAACAATATTCAAAACGCCAAGTTTCTTTCAAAGATCTTGAGACCATATTCGCCACTTTTCGTATGTATCGTAAGTACGTCACTCAAATATTCATGAGAGTGCAGGAGGGGCCAAAGATCTCCACCTCGGCTAGGGACACCTAGGGTAGATAACCTAATGCATCTACTTTTTTTTTCTGAACCCACAAACAAACATTACAGAGCTTTCAACTTTGAATGGTAATTCAATTTCTTTTTAGCGACATATAGTGTCGGATTCGTAGGTATAAATTTAAGAATAAAGATGATGTTACTGCTGAAAAAGATTTGATTTGTTGGTATTGTTTATTTTTATTTTCTGATCGAATATACAGGTTAATGCGTCATATATTTGAGGGAGTGCTTCAGAACATCAAACTGAACGATTTCGATGTTGGCTCCGTAATGACTAATGAAAGTTGTTTAGTATAAGGAACCGCCTAAATTTTATGTCCCGATATACATTTTATGTAAACTCAAGATCGTGTTCTCTTTTGGAGTAGTTAGATTCTTTGCTACAACTGTTGAGGTTTACATTATTTTAGGGTTAATGCTAATTATTATATAACAACTCGTTCATAAAACAACAATATTTGTGGTATCCCTAAGGCACCTCTTATGATATCGTAGTATATTTGATTGATTGATATCATTGGCAAGAAATTGGGTCTTTTATTATAAACATGAAACGATGAACTAAGTACCTGAACAATGTTGCAGCCAATAACTTTTTGGTTATTTAGAAAGTCATTGGTTGCAGCCCACGAACCTATTATATCAAATGCGTCAAAACATTGACGATGACGTAGGCGGTACGAAAATTATATCAAATCCAAAAAATTGAGCAGCTACATTGAATCGATACTTTCTTCTATATACAAATTATAATACAAGTCAAAACATGCATAGACATGCATTCATAGGCATGAATTGTATCACGTAAAATTGATTGAGCCAATCAATACCGGTTTTCAGAAAAGCATAGGACTTAGTTTTGAGTAGCATCTAGTTTTGTTTTATTGTGATCGGTTCATTTTGTCCAAAGTTATAGGTACCTATTTAAGATTTTGCAGTACCTACGTGTTTCAGTGAACTGCGTGGAAGAAGTCGCGGGTGCCAGTTGTGTAATATAAAAATGTGGACAGGACATTAACGATACCTTCTGCAGGAAAATAGTACTTTTCCCACGGTTAGTCTAAAACAGTACCTATCTATACACAGTTTTTAAAATACAAAAACGTTTCAGGAATATATACAACAGACAGAATACCAGAGCCGTCATGATCCTTTCTTTCTACAGCAAGGAAGAATGAAACAAATGCCTCTACATAATATGACAGCTTTATATTGCACCTTGTATCCCTATGTGCTTCTATTCTTTTATGTACCACTACCTTATGTTTTACCTCGGCGTCTTGAGCCGTATACTAGGATTTCCTCGGTCATGTCTTCTCTCATGATTTTATACCCAGTCTTAGATAAAACCAAAAAACGGATACACGCGAAACTGTTAATTAACCGGCTACTTCACACAATATCCATACCCAACAAATTATCTCTGATCTAAAATAAAGTACTAAATTATTATAAATACTTATTTAATGTTTTTGAAAACATCCGCGCGATTGCTGATAGCATTTACTGCAATCAGATCTAAAAAATTTACTAAAAATATTTTATGGGGATTATCAGACCATCACACAGAACTACTTTTTCTACGGGACCAACATCGAAATCGCAAAAAAAAAGTCTGCAGTCCCATATATTCAGGTCAAGTAGGTTTGCAGATTTATATGGAACAGGGAAAAGTAATTTATTTTTGCTGTTTCCCTGTTTGGTCCCATTGAAAAAGTTGTTCAGTTTGATGGTCTGATCATCCCCTTACAATATTTTAATAAACTATTAATAACTAATTTTGATGGATCACATATATTTTCTTTAGTTATTCTTCACAGTTACAATTTATGTAATAAACGCACGTTTTGTTGATTTTTAAAGTTTTGAGTTCGGTTTTTGTGGAATTGTTTAAAAAAGGCGACTTAGTGCCATATTGCTTCTTCCCTTTTTGGTTATTATATTATCTAAGGCCATAGCCAAGAAGGCTGAAGGCTCATAGACTCAGGTGTTGGATTACATCGTTCCAATTCCCCTGTGTTCATCGGGGAGCACAGGATAATTATTTCTTCAACAGTTGCATTATAAGTAGTGTAATCTCTTTAATATCTATAAGACAAAGTGAATCCGGAATGCGATATAACACTGTTTTAGTTTATAATTTATTGATGCCTACTCCTCTTATAGGAAAGTTTTACTAAATTATTACAACGTTTAAAGATATCTTCCTAATTCTCCTTGATTGATCTAAGTATGTTAGACACCTGTTGTAGGGGAAAGGAGGTTAGTTTTGAGTTAGGCATTATTTTGTGGAATGTGTCAATCTATATAATATGGTCCTAGTGCATGCTGTTTTCACGGGACGATAATCCATTTAAAATATTGTTCATTATTTCTCTACCTTTTTAAAACAATGTACGAAATGCGCCACCTTAATCCATACACGATTTTATACAAATCTGTGTAGCATCCGATTTTATTACGATGCTAGATTATAAATTTATCAGTCGAGCAATTTCGAACCATCATCACCTCAGCCGATGGACGTCCACTGCTATACATAGGCCTCCTCTAAGGACCGCCACGACGACCGGTCCTGCGCTGCCGTCAAAACAATCATCCAACGGTTTCACATCGCCTTCACCACGTCTTCCCTACACTGCTCTTTCCGGTATGCGGTCGCCACGCGAAAACTTTGGCCCCATCAATACACATTTAAAATACCCGAATGTTATAAAATACCATTTTGTCGATACGAACAAATTCCTTATTTCGATTCGCACAATCACCTAATAGCGCCGATCACAGATCCGTATTCGATTCAAACGTTTGAATATAAAACGAACGATAATTCAAGTGCAAAACCGTTGCGATTACAGCGCGGGAAACACGAACTAAGTCCGGGTTTACCGCGGATTTACCGGCACATCTGTGTCGGCCCCGCGACCCGATGCAGGTCATTAAAACCACTCGTAACATTGCATTGGTATACAGCATCAATATATCGACGAAAAACTCGATGGTATTCGTCAACAGATTGTTGAAAAATGTTAGCTTAGTTGTGCGGGTCGAGTTTTAGAAATATGCGTTTTGTTTTACTTTATTTTTACATTCTGTACAACACAAATCTGCTCAGTGTGAGTTTTTATAACTTAACTTGATCGTGACAAATGCGTCGAAACCATTGGTATAACTAGCAGAAGCTTAGTACAAATTGTTTTCATAAATCTAGCCGTAATTCGATACATTGACATGCGATAGTAAACTGTTTCTCTACATTTTGAAGCCTTGACCAAATCTTATAATCGCATTTTTCAATAAATGTAAAAAATATTCATCTTTTAAACCGACCGACAAAAGATTTCTACAAAGCAATCTCGAGCTAAATCTACCACCGTATTCACTATCGACAGCCAGATTGCTCCGTGTTGCCGTTACCGAATAGAATATTCCTCGGCGGTACATTTTCGCTTTTCATTATGTACCGGTATTGGTGTGAATTCGCGCACATTCATTGCGACAGTGGAATGCTTCGGATTGCAGGATTCGTAGCGCAGCAGCAAATGGTTGCAAACAGATAATAAATTCTGGATTACCCAGGATTTAGCAGCACCATCTGGCGGTCGCATGGTGTTACCGTTGAAAAGTGATCCGGACTTGCAACTGACACTGACCAGTTGTAAATCATGTCAGTCAAGCGGATTCCGATATCGCATGCTTTATTCATTGTTTTGTTATCTCTCTCTACCGTGTTTTTTTTTCGTGAATAGGAATTTTTAGCTCTACATTTTTGATGGTCTTATAAAATAAAACGCACGCATTTAAAACATTTGGTGCACTTAAATAAAGTTACGGCTTAAAGTTTCTGTAGCCATAATTTTTAAAACTCTTCCATTCTGATACTATAGTATAAGTAATAGGCTAAAAGTATCCGGTGTGTGAATTATGCATTTTTTTAGCCTATACAGGGTGTAAGTGACAACCTAGCAAATACTGAAACGGTCAACTCAGACCATCAAACTGAACTACTTTCACTATGGAGCCTACCTCAGGAAACGCGAAAAAAATTAGCTGTCCCATACATTTAAGTCGGGTAGGTACAGCAGTTTTGTATGAGACAGCTGATTTTTTTTCGCTTTTCCTGAGGTAGGCTCCATAGTGAAAGTTGTTCCGTTTGATGGTCTGAGTTCACCGTTTCAGTATTTGCTAGGCTGTCACTTACGCCCTGTGTAGGGTCCTTCTAAATATGGTGACATTTTTTAAGGGGATGATCAGACCGTCAAACTGAACAACTTTCTCTATGGCAGCAACATCGAAATCGCGAAAAAAATCAAGCTGTTCCATACAAAACTGCAAACCTACTTGAGCCAACTGTATCGGACAGCTGATTTTTTTTTCGCGATTTCGATGTTGTTGCCATAGAGAAAGTTGTTCAGTTTGATGGTCTGGTAATCCCCTTGAAAAACTGTCAGCATATTAAGAAGGGCCCTGTACATCATCCCACTATTTAGCGAAGACCTCTCCCTTACCAATCGTTCCTGTTTTGGGCAACCTCTTTTAAAAATGCATGGTGGATTTTAAAAACGTAATTAATGAAAATATCGACCACCTACTTAACTCTGAAATACAATGGTATGGCTATTTAGTTGACGCATGAAAACAAGGCAAGTGTGAATGGCAAAGTAAAATGGGGTCTCCCTAGAAGCACGAACGCTGATCAAATCGGATGGGTACTGAAGAAGGGCGAAGTAAAATGCATAGATTAATATGTATATTGGATATAGATAGGTAACTCGCCTTGAATTTTAGGACGTCCTAATTGCGTTGCCGCTTATTAGCACAAGGGGGCGCCACATTATGAAATAAATTGAAAAAGACGATCGGCCGATACGAGGATCGAACCTTAGCTACTCGGATCATAAGCCGGTTGTCTAGACCGCTAGACCAACAAGACAGTGATTGATATGGGCGAAATCTCTCACTACTACAGCGCAGCGCGTGAGGTGTAGTGCGCTGTTACTCCGATATGAACCCTAGTTCAACACATAACCGATAGATGGCGGAAGCTGTCTATGGAAAATCAGCGTTCCACTTAGATTGTACTAAGATAACATAGCATGGTAAAATGTACCCGGGACCGACGAGCATGCATGAAGAGATTTATAGATGTTGAAGAGGCGAAAGATGTGTGTCAGAATCGTAGCAATTGGCGATCAGTTGTCTCTGCCTACTTCGGTGAGAAATAGGCTTGAGCATATTATGTATGTATTTATCTATCTATACTATTAGAAAACTGTAACAGGAAGTTTGTCTGTACATTGAAGATATTAACAAAAAAAAAGTTACCGTTAACGATATGGTTTTTAGGTGTCCCTGATTCCATTTCACCAATTTTTGGATTTTTTGTCTGTCTGTTTGTTTGTGTGTTTGTTTGTTTGTTTGAACGAGTATCACGCAAAAACTACAGAACCGATTTAGATGAAACTTTTTTTGTTTAATAGCTTATGATCTGACTTAAAATCGCGTATATAATTTGTGCGGACGAAGTCGCGGGTTAACGCTCGTTTTAACTAAAACTTCAAAATACGCATACTGTACCGCTATTTCTATTAGTTTCATTTATACAGAGTGAAATTGATATCATTAGCATCCTTTTAAACTAAGAGTATACTTATCAAACTGAACAACTTTTACTATGGGAGCAAACCGATCGGAGTAAATAAAAAATCAGCTGTTGCATACATTTGAGTCGAGTAGGCATAACAGTTTAGTTTAGCTCCGATCGGTTTGCTCCCATAGTTAAAGTTGTTCAGTTTGATGGGCAGGCTCTTATTTTAAAAGGATGCTAATGATATCAATATCACCCTGTAGTTGCTGCAACGCGAAGTAAGTAATCGAAATTAGAACACTTGATAAGAAAGAGGCTCAGTATTGGGATCTAACGGGTTGCTGAATTTCAAGCTTTATCGTTCTACTTCCAGGAAATCAAGTTCAACTGTCTGAGATAAAAAAAAATATATAAACGGTCGAATAAAGAAACCTCCTCCTTTTTTTAAGTCGGTTAAAAACTGGTGATTTTCTTTCAGTTACATTTACCCCTCGAAATAATAATTTCGACCATTTAGAAATGGAAAACACAAAAGTGGAAATATATTGGCTCCCAAAAACCAATTAAAATTTCGAAGTCAGTTCTTCATAGTCTACATTTTCCCTCAGTATTTATACCCTCCACATTTCGCTTTTCCAGCTTTAATAAGAGTATCATTGTACGGGAGAGAGACCCATATTCGTAAAAGTCCCTTTGTGCTGTAAGTGGGACGTTTTAAGTGACTGGAGCTTTAAGAACAATTGTCTCTATGCAGAACGTTCCGAGTTCAGATGAAAATAGGCTATCGAGTGAGCGATGCATTTGCCGTCGACGAGTCGACGAGGCTGCAGCTTGAGAGTAAGAGCGCTTTTTATTTTTCAGTTTCATGTTTCATAAAGCACTATTTTTTAATAATTTTTAAATTACAATATATACTGGATAGAAAGCTTACGAATTGAAAACAGACAAATTTAAAACACACTTAACTCACTACCTAAATCCCTTTCGGTGTGGCCCGGAACATTGCTACAACTACCAACTTTCTGTTTAAGAATTTAGTGGTAGCAAATGCTTACATTTAGCAATTTAAGTTTCAGGATGGAATGACGTGTCAAGTGTTGAGAGGAGGCTTGCCTTTCGCACTCATAAACACTGCATTAGAAACCTTAATCCCTTAGTCGCCTCGTACGACACCAACGGAAAGAATTGGGGTGGTCCATTCTAAGCCGAAACCATACGGCACAAATATAAACCAATTTTTAATTAATCAAGTAAAACCATAGTAGCCCAGTCATTTTACGGTTTGCGCCGGGAATAATTAATAATTGTTATTTTTTTCGGTATAGCATTTAAGAGCTAATTAGATTTTAGAAATGTACCAAAATTTAAAAAATTACGTCAGCAACAGCCCCAAATTTAAAATTTAGCATTTATCTCGATCTAAAAAACCTGATAGTACATTTTTTTCACTTTTTCAAGGTTTTACCATTATACATACTTCAAACATTAATATTTTTGTCTACTCCGAAGAATTTGAAAAATGAATTTATATTTTCTAATGAATACCTCATTTTTAAAATTTAAATGCCTATTTTATTGCTCATAAATATTTAATATTGTTAAATCTAATTAAAATGAGTGCATTGGTAATAATAATGAATGAATGAATGAATGAAATATACTTTATTTACACCAAACATATAAATACAGTACAGAGCAGCTTACAAAAAATTATAATAATAATTATTATTATTATATCAGTCCTTTTCTCACTAAATGGTTCCGGTTACAGTTTAAAAGCCCATTGATAATTACTCCCCACCCCTCCTAACAAAACTCCGTAACATAACTGGGCTATAATCCGAATACTACTGGCGTAAAAATATTAAGTTTATGAATAAAACTGAAGAAATGACTGGTTAGGAGAAAAATGTTTTATCTCCAGACTTCACAAAGGAATAATTGGAACGAAAAGCGAGTGACGGATAAAAATAAAAACGTTTTTAAGAAGATTGTGAAGCTAGCAGTAGGTTTTGTATGGATACTGCTCACAGTACTACTAAGATCATAACAATAACGATATTGGTCGTTTCACCTTCTTCTTCTCGTGATGCCATCTCCTATCGGAGGTTGGCTATTAATAGGGCTATTCGGCCTCTGGAGACTGCAGCCCTGAACAGTGAGGTTGTGTCCACAACGAGCCATTCACACAGGTTTATAAACCAGGACGTCCTTCTTCTGCCCAGGCATTTGTCCTTCATCTTTCCTTTGTATAACACAAAAATATGGCCCTCAGTCCCCGAAAAGTCTGACCTAAAGGGTCAGAGGGTGCGAAGAATCCCCGGTCGCTTCACCACGAAATGGAAATTCATGGCGCCGCGCCGGACTACGATAAGGCGGTGGCGCCTTCGCTGTGTCGTGAAAAGTTTCGGGCCGATCGTGTTCTGTTTAGACTTAGATTTTTTGAATAATTTCGGCCTTCCATCGAGGGGCAAAAAGCGTTCGCTTAGATCAAAAATCAAAGTCTAAACAGAACCCAATCGCAGCGAAACTTTTCACGTTACGGCGCCGCGCCGTAAGTTTTCATGGCACTGCGCCGTACCGTGGAGATGTTGACGTGCTCTTAGGGTGGTTACGCACTGCGTCTGATCCGAATCCTGGAAAACAAGGATCGAACAAAAAGTATGGATTTTGACAGTCACATCCATGATTCTGTCTCGGATGCTACGAATAAACCAGATATCACTGCTCGGATGGGATGTCCATAATAATAATCCACATCTACGAATAAGAAATGTCCATCTCCATACATTTCTTGACAGTCGGTGCTTTCTCGAATTCTCTTACTGTTTTTCAAAGTCAAATATCTATGAAACTACTGCTACGCAAGTGCTGTAGTGTGCAGAGTCAACCCTATTCATGTCTTGGAATGAGTAAACCTACGGCATTTTATCACGTCGTCATTCCCCCAGTGTCATGACACGTCTACTCGTCCACTGACGCAAACATCAAATAAAGTTGTTTTACTTACTTATCTGAATGTGAGGGGTCTGACGAGGGTGCATTAATGACCTTCTTTCCGTGCAAACACTAGAACGTACTTAGAAGGTGTTTTTCCTATTTTTTTGCGGTGGGACTCTTAACAAGTTTTGTTCGTAATGGTGTTTGATATCAAAACTCACTTTGTAAAGTCTTGTTGTTTTTGGGAAAGACCGGGTGACACGTTGATTTTATGGCTGTCCAGTTCTTTTTGCTGGTAGCCCAGTCATTTTACGGAGTTTTGTTAGGCGGGGTAGGGAGTAATTACTAATTGGACTTTAAAACTCTAACCGGAACCATTAAGTGACAAATCTTAAAGCATATTTAGAAAAAAATCGCTATGCAACATAGATATCAAAATTATGTATCTTATAAGGTTTTTAAATTATTAATATTAATACCAATGCACTCTTTTGGAATCCAATATCAATTATTTTTGAGCAATAAAATTTTAAAAATGAGGTGTTTATTAGAAAATAAGTAGACAAAAATATTCACACCATGTTTGTAGTATGTATAATGTTTAAGCCTTAAATATGTGCAAAAAAAATTTACAATAAGGTTTTTTAGAACGAGATAATAGCTAAATTTTAAAATTAGAACTGTTGCTGACTTGATTTTTTTTTTATTTTGGTACATTTCTAGGCTCAAATTGGCTCTTCAATATTATACCGAAAAAAATGTTAATTACTAATTAGTCCAGGCATAAACCGTAAAATGACTGGCCTATGGTACATTATGTTGTTTAATTAAAACGTGTAAGTTTAAATGTTTTTTTTTAACAACAAAAAGCTTCCTTTCTATTTGCATGCGAACGATCGAGATAAAAGGCGTGATATAGCCTTATCGCACCCATCATGCAACGGCTGCTGGTATACAGTACAAAAACTGTAAATGGAATTTAAAAAAATTCTTATCGTGTCTGCTAACCTCTAAAAATCCCTTCAGATAATGTTTACCATACATTTGGATTTCCCTACTCAAGAATGCCTTTTCAATTCAATCCACATTTTCATGTATTGAAAGAAATTCGACTGCATTTTGCAATTCATAGCGGGCGTGGAGTGCATTAGCTCTCACAACTCGGGCGGGCGTGTAATCGTATTTGCATTATAAATTTGTTCCTAGGTACACTTAATGGCCTCCTGAAACCGCTGGTAAACATCCTACTTTGTACTGGCGATGACAATTTTTCGCTTGCGAGAATAAACCCATGTTGTAAGGAAGTGTTCTCACTGAGAACAGTCGACAAAAATATTAGAGCATATCGCCCGAATGCTCTCATATTTGTCATTACAAAGGTTGTATGTATCTTTTGTTTTAACGCGGTCACTTTTAAAACACCAAATCCGTCTTTCTTTCTTATCGTGTTGGCAGAGCCTTGGTGTCAGAGTTTTTTCAGACCGCCTTACGGCTTCCAACTTAGTTTTTATGTAACGACTACTACCACCAGAGATAGTAGTCGGGACCAACGGCTTAACGTGCCATCCGAAGCACGAAATCATTTTTCTTTTCAGACAATCACGTGATTTAACCTGCAATGTCCTAACCAACTGAGGAAAAACGGACAAAGTGATATATCACTAGGTGTCCCCCGTGGGAATCGAACCCACGACCTCCGTGTCGAGTGCCCAATGCTCTTAACCATTAGACAATCCGTGGCGGATTTCGAAAAAAATGTTGGCTTGATATTTGTAGGTCACTGAGTAATTTTATCCACAACTAGAGTTAATCCGCGACTTCGTCCGCCCAAATTATATATCAGATCAGATCATAAGCTATCAAACAAAACAAGTTCCATCAAAATTGTATCAGTAGTTTTTGGGTGATACTCGATCAAACAAACAAACAAACGAACAAACAAACATACAGACAAAAAATCCAAAATTGGTGATATGGAATCAGGGACACCTAAAAATTTATAATAGTGTAGATAAGGAAAATATTTGTTCCCAGTAGAGAACTTTTTGCAAACCCATTTTATTTTATGAATAATTTCATAGTATTTGACTAGGTTATCGTAGTTATATAGGTAGAGTCGAATCAATAACCTCTTCTTTTTTCTAGACAATCGATTTTTTTTCTCGTTTATTTAACAATTTCACATTTAAAAGTTTCCAATTTGGCTGTTACGATACAATAATCCTATTTACCTGTATAGATCAAATTGTACACATGACATGTACAAGGTAAGCCTAAAGCTATGCTATTCGCATAGCAAATTCTGGAGCAGGAGTTGCGGTCAACCCAACGCCCGCAGACGTTTTACAGGTGCTACCAATGGATATCCCCAGAATGTTGAGATTGCTTAGGATAATGTTGCAAAATGATATTGTTAGCCCAGTCATTTTACGGAGTTTTTGGAGTAATTATTGTTATTTGGAGTAATATAGTAATTATTATATAGTAATATATTAATTATTGGAGTAATATAGTAATTATTGGGGAGTAATTATGAATTGGACTTTTAAACTGTAACTGGCATCATTTAGTGACAAAAAGACTATCAGAAAACATATTAAAAACAGTTCGCTACGCAACATAGAAATCAAAATTGTATCTCCTAGAAGGCTTTTAAAGTAATGATAATAATACCAATGTACTCATTTTAATTAGATTTAATAATATAAATTATTTTTGAGGTATAAAATAGGCATTGAAATTTAAAAATGAGATATTTTATAGAAAATACGAATGTATTTTTCAAAGCCTTGTAAGTAGAAAAAAAAATTAACACCATGTTTGAAGTATGTATATGTATAATGGTAAATCCTTAAAAGCTTGCAAAAAATAAATTTACCATTCGGTTTTTTTAGAACGAAATAAATGCTAAATTTAAAATTTGGGGCTGTTGCCCTTCTGATATTTTTTAAATTTCGGTACATTCTAAGCTCAAATCAGCTCTTAAATACTATACCGAAAAAAAATATAAATTAATAATTAGTCCAGCCTCAAACCGTAAAATGACTGGGCTATGTAGCAAAATTTGTCAACGGCCTGACATTTTTCATAGTTCCTTTAAAAAACGCAACGAAATAGTTGAGTTTTAAGTATTTTCAAGGTAATAGATGCTGTAGCGTAATAGGCTATTTGACAGCATTAAAAATATAGGATCTATTGATGGCATCCATATTGAATATGAATTTTGTAAATCAACTATTTTGTCAGTTAAAAAAATACTGGTTATTTTAAGAGAAAATCGACAAAGAAAATAATGTTTTTATCTACTTTAGTCACGTGATCGTAAACGACTGGGATTGGCTGAATGGTTGATGACGTCAACTGCATGTAAACAGTTGCGTCTAGAGTAGGAGTGTCACAAGCAGGTGACGTCACGATGACGTCATTTTGTTTTCGCGGGATATTTAAATAATATTTTTTGTTTTCGTTTTTTCTTGCACTAGGATATGTAATGGAACGTCAAATATACATTTCCTCAGTCAGTGATAACGTAGAAAAGTATTTAAAAACCTGTCAAATACCCTATTAGTGACAGAAAAAAACCAAGGGTTAAGTTACATTTTATGTGCATGAACAAGGACAGAGGAAAATTAATGAAACAATGGCTGTGGAACTTTGACAGGTTTTTATTTGCATAATATAGACAACCCTATATTTCACGTTGTTATTTGTCAAACACTCGTTAAAAAAAATAAAGCAGACCACTGAAAAAAGAAATACACAGTCTATTCCGTGACATTGGAATTTTTCAACGTCGTTAGGCAGGTATTTTATTATTCAAACGCGACGGTAAGAAAAATACGTCACAATGGACTAATTTGAATGTTTTCAAGCTTTCCGTTTGCCTGGAGAGGCATGAATGGACCCTGATCGAGGCAACAATAGGTGCCGCTACCCGGCTGAATGCGGCCAAAGGGGTGAACGTTTTTTATCTTTTCACCGAAAACACATAACTAGGTCGTTTGCGGTTTTGACGCCCTTTTTTTTTAGGTTTGGTTTGTGCTTTTTATGATATGTGTATTTATTTAAGTTTTAGGGCAGTCGGGTAAAAACTACGAATATACATTCTTATTTGTAGGGTAAAAAAAAGGCTAGAACTAGAACAAGAATTGAGAATAGACTGATTATAAGATTGATTTTTTTATACTTATTTCCTGTACTTATTATGTCTATTACAAATGGCGACGGGCTCACTCCCCGTCACACTGGACAGAGTTTCGGTACTACTAGTGAAACGTGGATGTTCTGAACTTTCAGAATATCTCTGACTACCCCCTCGGGGAATATAGTCGTGAGCATATGCTATGCTATGCTATTATGTAAAGAGCTGTTCTGTAAAACTACCAAAAGAACAAAAGCGGAATACTTCGGTCTTGTAACATCATGAAAAATCTCCGCAATAAGGTAAAGAAACTTCAATCGATTCAGTTATACAGGGTGTAAGGACAACCCATCAAACTGAACAACTTTTACTATGGGAGCAAACCTGTCAGAACAAAAAAAATCTGCTGTCCCATATGTTTGATCGAGTAGAAATTGCAGTTTAGTATGGGACATTTGATTTTTTTTTATTCTGACAGGTTTGCTCCCATAGTAAAAGTTGTTCAGTTTTGATGGGTATGTCGTTTAAAGGTTAATGATACTTTTCCTTACACCAACATTTGGTTAACGTTTGACGCCACGGATACAAATAAATAATTCCTAAAAAAAAGCTTCAGTAGCAGACACGGTTCACATTCATCTTACTTTTAACAGGAAGTTACAGTAAACACTCCACCAACAATTCCATTTCATTACGCAACCAAACCGCAGTCCCTCAAGGTGTTCTCATTCTTTGCGCAATTACGCGGCTATCATTAAAGAGTAATCCCTTTTTACATTTGCGAAACGTTTACACGGCCCTGTAATTATTCCGCGGAACGAGGATCGTAAATAAACCGGGATGAGCGTGGCCTTTATAAATCATTTGCGGCATCGCAGAACCAGCTTAATTCGCGGATAGAAGAACAAAGCCCACAGAAATAAATGTACAAGCACAACATTGCGAAAATTAGAAGTTTCAACCTGGTGAAGCCTGCCGAAGCGCCGAAACAGATATTTTCCATTTGCGGCGATAAATTAATATCGATTTAATTGGTTTTGTTAGGTTAAAATTAAATTTAAGTGTTTTTCCTTGTTAAGTAGTTTGTTTCTGTCCGTTTTAGTGCACGTCATTGTTTTTAAATAGTATTTCCTATGATTCAAGGAGTGGAACATTTAATTAATGGCACAACATTTGTCTCTTTTAATATAGTTAATTTGGCACTTGACCGAAAATGATTCATAAATATCTTATAGCACAGTTTATCCTAGCTCCCATTAGAAGTAGTTACCACAATCTTGTCCAGAGTTGAATTATGATGATTAAACAACGATATGGAATATACAATCAATCAATCAAAAAAAAATATACAATAATAATAATAATAAATAATAATTTAAATATACATTATACTTAAGGGCATATGTCGAAAAATAATTGAAGCGAAATGGGCGTGTGATAGCTTATATTACTGCCTGATGCGAGCGAAAGAGATGGGGCGCGCACCTAAAACGACGCAAGCGTAAAACAAACTTTATTTAATTGTGATTGTACTATTTATGTAAGTTCAATTCTGTTCTAATCAAACTTTACTAAATATCAATCTCTTTTTTTTTAATCAAGTCTCGTGTTTCTATTATTCACCGTTTAGCAGTTCCAAGCGTTTGTCGATAAAGACGGAGGCTACTTTGGCTTGTTTTTCTATCGAGAAAATGTGTCTTAATCGTGTTTTGGCTCTAATCAAAACTTCAATTATATGCTCAATTTATACATATCTGCTAATCATACTCTCTCTGTTAGAACTTTACGCTTTGAAGAATCCTATTTTTTTCACATATCCTCTTAATAGATACAAATATCCATAAGTTCGGTAAAAGCTTTCGCATTCACATTACTATTCAATCAATCAATCATTCAAATCATTTATTTCAGAATATAAATTCCATAGCAATGTCGCAAATTACGATGTCATTGTTAGTATTGCTTACTCACTAGGTTAGTATGAAACTTTGCGGGATTCAAACTCGCAATCCAAGGCTTGGCAGGCAGGTTAACTATCTGAATTATCGGGTTGCTAGAAGTGCACTTGATAAACATAGGTATGTTTGATGATCCAATAGGATAACGATTTGTTAGAAATTTATGCTTGAAACAATATCAATGAAAAAACAATTACGAATAGAAAATTGTACAGTTAACGATTCTTTCCATTATCCTTATTTCTTTTCATTTCCGTTTAGAAAGGAAATATTTTTCATGAACCCCTTTCTTCATTATAAAAATTTGATTCCTTTTTTTAAATAAACATTTTCTTTGGTTATAACCTTATAACTGTTGCTCGAAATCCAGCTTTAGCCCAGTCATTTTACGATTTGAGCCGGGACTAATTAATAATTGATGTTTTTTTTTGGTATAAAATTGAAGAGCCAATTTGAGCCCAGAAATGTACCAAAATTAAAGAAATCACGTCAGAAACAGTTCCAATTTTAAAATTTAGCTATTATCTCGGTCTAAAAAACCTGATGGTAATTTTTTTTGCACATATTTAATGCTTTACCACTATACATACTTCAAACATTGTTTAAGTATTTTTGTCTACTTAGAAGGTTTTGAAAAATACATTCGTATTTTCTAATACTACAAATTTTTTTTTAATTTCGATGCCCATTTTATTGCTCAAAAATTATTTATATTGTTAAATTTAAGTCGAATGCATGTCAGTGCATTGGTATTATTAATTATATTATTATTATTTTGGTATTTATATTATTAATTTAAAAGCCTTTTGGGACGCCTTTTAAGATAGTCTTTTTGTCACGAATTGGTGCCGGTTACAGTTTAAAAGTCCAATGAATAATTACTCCCTACCCTGCCTAACAAAACTCCGTAAATTGACTGGGCTATTTATTTAGTCTCGGCGTCAAGTGAATACGTAACGTGTTATTTAAAATTTGTGCTTCCCTAACTGTCATTATTATAAATACTGGTTGGGAAATAATTACATAAAGAAGGATGCACATAGACTTTTTACCCTAGAAACAAAACTAATTCCACAAGGGCGAAGCCGCGGTCAAAAAGTCCGTAAAAAGTAATATGCTACATACTTCTTAAAAAAAAGCGCGTTACGATCAGAGGTCTAACATTGTTCAGTGAATTGCTTAAAATCAACGGTTTTTCGAAAGAAAGTGGCTCAATCAGCTCTCTGTCTGAGTACCCCGTTTGATATTCTCCAATCGTAGGCATTCTCACAAAAGAAAATTGGTCAAGCGTTAGATGTCCACTAGGCTGAGTCGTCCCATTGTTCAACTGGAGGGAGCCTTTAAAGGCGGGAATACATCAGGGACCCTCTTAATACGGGTATCTCCTTTAATACTTTTACTGATATAAATAGAAAAAAATTTCGTGAAAATCCGTTTTCGGATGTAAATATAAAATAACAATTTGAAAAAGAGATGACAAGGAATCCACCACCACCTGGTCCCCAGCAAAACGGAATTGGCGTTGAGGCAGACCTAGAAGAAGATGGCAGGACGAAATCGATGGCTTATCGAAGCACTGACGTATCCAAGCGCAAAACCGGAACGCAGGGAGAGAACGGAGATGAGGCCTTTGCCCAACAGTGACTAGGAATGAAAACCTACGAAAGCGATCTCATTCTTATTTTTATCATCATCTGCAGCCACGGGATCCTATACAGGGTCCTTCTTAATATGCTGACACTTTTTAAGGGGATGCTCAGACCGTCAAACTGAACAACTTTCTCTATGGGACAACTATCGAAATCGCGAAAAAAAAAATCTGCTGTCATTTGGCATACATTTGGCTCGAGTAGATTTGCAGTTTTGTATAGAAGAGCTGATTTTTTTTCGTGATTTCGACGTTGGTGCCATAGAGAAAGTTGTTCAGTTTGATGGTCTGGTCATCCTCTTAAAATAGTGTTAGCATATTAAGAAGGACCTTATATTATAGGGTCCTTCTTAATATACCCTAACCCTAACCTACTTTTTTAAGGAGATGATCAGACCGTCAAACTGAACAACTTTCTCTATGGCACCAACATCGAAATCGTGAAAAAAAAATGTACTTGAGCCAAATGTATGGAACAGCAGATTTTTTCGCGATATCGATGTTGATCCCATAGTTGTTCAGTTTGACGGTCAGATCAGCCCCTTAAAAAAGTGTCCGCATATTAAGGAGGACCCTGTATAATTCCTAGTGCAGAGTACAGGCCTCTAGGAATGTATGGGCGTTGTTATAGTCTATCACGTGTGTATGTAATGTGGATTTCACAATTCCATCAAAATTTCTTGTTCAAAATATGCTGAAGTGGCTGTATTTAAGTCCTTTCTCTTGCAGATGCAAGAGCACAAGGTTACGTAAAACTTGTTTTTGAAGCAAATAAGATCTCATAATCTCAGGTACCTACCCAGATATGAATCATAGTCACAAAGCAATCTATAATTGGTGTAATGCTGATGGACCAGTTGATGTGTGTAACATTCAGTCACTTCTTCTGGTGAAACCGCAGATCTGTGATAAACCCAACATTATTGTGGAGTCTCATAATATATATATATATAATAGTCTTAAAATATCAAAAAACAATAAAAATATAATTTAATTTAGAGTTGTGTTCTTCAATAATATAAACCATGTTTTCGTTATCTACGCCTGAAAGTTGGCAAGAATATACATATAATTTTGTTCGAGTTAGTCGGAGAGAGAATTTATGAATTATTTCATCTTGTGTGTCTATAATACTCTGTATACATACGTTCGTAATAATAATAAGTTATCGCGTGCGTCAGTATTACCGATGTAATCCCAGCTTAAAAGATATGTACAGTTGGCTACATCCAAAGATTTCTTAGGGTGCACCCTTTAGCGACACAAAAGTTTGAATCGGACGTGCTGATTGAATTATTCCCTTCCTATCTTTTATTTGAAAATTGCTACTGCTTGAGATTTATAGGGTTTACCAATTTACATTTTAAGAGACCAAAACATTTTACGAAAGCAATATACGTTAAGGTGACAAAGTTATTAATAGTTTGTTTTTAATAAACAAGATTATTTCGTTCGTGAACGGAATAACACCCCAAAGTAAAGCTAAGACTGAATATAAGAACACTGAAAATACTCAAAGTCCACGTGTTCATGTCGATTTTATGAGGACGAACCGCTTTGATACTTGAAAATGTTTTTATTTAATGATAATTTACTTACATAAGAGGGACAAAAATTGACCGTAGATACAGCAGTGTTTATAACAATCTCGCAACACAACGTGGAAGATGTTTTATTTTTTCTCTGTTTATTAATTAAATTGTTAAATAGGATATAAAACTCGTACTCGAAGCAATCATGGTAGTTTTCGAAAACCAAAAAATAAGTACAAAACATATTCTACCTACATACTTTTATGGTCTCAACATTCTTAACTTGAGGAAGCCTGTTCAGGATTCCACTTCAGCTAAAACTCCAGATAATATTACTTGTATCAAAATCACAAAGTCGCAGTACGTTTCGGTGCAAGGATAGCCTGACAGGGGATTTCATTAGATGCAGCTTAACCACCGAGAGTAAACATTGGGGACGAAATCTCGGATATTCTCCAATCTCAGATATTTTTTCCTATCGTGGAATGAATTTTTATCACGAATGTATGTTTGCCTAGGTGTTATTCGTGTTTATCTATGTATGTTGTATTCCAATCCAATAGGAATGTATTATGATCTAATAAAATAAAAATATAAACAGACTGATTTTCTATAATTTTGCTATTATCTGAAACTGTCACAATAATAATTTTGAAATGTTATTTTTTTACAATTTCAGTGGAATAAAATTTTATTACATGTTTTTAAATGTAAATAAGTATATTCTATAACGTTTTAGTAAGTTCTCCAGAAAGGAATAGAAATAAATAAATAAGTCCATGTCTATCTATTATTTATCAAAAACCATTAATACAGAAAACGCTATCGAATATCTTTGATTTTCTACTATACATTAGTAATATATACTAATGCAGTGAAAAAATGTACTTATCCTTAAAATTGTATTTTGTGATTATGTTTTGTATTTAAGATCTTTGTTTTGTGTTTGTTTAAAATATCAGTTTTTCAACTTTTGGGTTGGAATAAAAGTTCTGAACGATTTCAAAGAAAAAAAATGTTTTACTTGAGTTATATGGCTACAAATGATTTTATATAGGTTTTAACTTTGATAAAACAGCAATGCTAAAACGATATGAAGGCATATTTAAAATTCAAAATGTATTTAATGTGTTTTGTTTGCTGGCAAAGTTAAAAGGCCAACAACAGAATAATATAAAAACTTTTATAACCACAAAAAACCACGTCTGCCAAAACTTAGCTTAGATTTAGAATTGAATAGGGTTTTAAAAAAAAGAAAAGCTTCGCATGTATCTTATCAAAGATTTTTAGCGCTCTACGCTTGACTCTCATCTTTCATTTCTTATGCAAAATCCATAATGGCAAAGACGAAGTTTAAAATATTCAAACAATTCATCACGCAGTGACATAGAAAGCGAAAATCTTCGGGATCTTTGAAACGAGAATTAATGGTAAAACACTTACGTCCACCCCTATCGCGGTAAGTGTTCACATTTGTATGATATATGACAATGAATAATGACGTATGGCCTTAGAACAATAACTTTGTAGCCGGGATCCAATCTCAATAGATCTAGTCGAGGGGGAAACAAAAGTAAGATTAAACTTTGCAAAGCGGCTAAAATAGTCTGAATCATAAAGTGAATAGAAACTATTAGTGATGGGCAAAATGGCACGATTCATTCGGTGAATTGTGTGATGGTGGAAAAATGTCATTCGAATCATTTAATTTGAATGAATGAATGAAATGAATGAATGAATGAATGAATGAAAGAATGAATGAAATATACTTTATTTACACCAAACACATAAATACAGTACAGAGCAGGTCACAAAAATAATTATGGTACAAATAAGGCGGTCGGCGGCGGCGGCGGTAATGATTTCTTTAGAAGCTTTTTGTAAGAATTAAGAAAAAGTTGATTCTATTACACTGTAACAATAAACTGATATTTTTGAAATTTCGTGAAATGTTAGTATGTTTGTAAAAAAATTTAGATTTTTACACTTTCTCTTCTATTCTTCATTCGATAAATTATTAAGTTGAACTACAATTGCAGTTGTAAAGATTATAAAATATCAAACATGCGAACTTATGTAGAACTATATGCTACAATCTATTGTTTGACCATACATAATGCTTCTGTCTTTATCCAACTTTATGCAGATACTATTCCGCTCGGCGCTTCATCTAAACTTAAACCACTTTATACGTCTAAGTAAGGGTGATAAATAATGCTAATTACTATTCTTCTTTTGCAGAGTCGATGTCATGTTGTTGACATAGTTAGGTACTAAATCTTCAAATAGTTCAAAAAGTATAAATTGAAATTATAAAAGATTTATTGTCACAGCAAAAAATTTCTGCAGCATCATTTCATCTAAACACATTATAAAATAAAAAATATTAAATAATAATAAAAGCCCAGATTTTGTTTCTTTCCACTCCTTACAATAGTCCTACACTGACTGGGGGCTGTTTTGGATGCACTTCTATAGTGTATACTACAGAAGTTTAGATCAAATTGTCTGACGGGCTCTACGTGTTGGCTTCGGCCCCACGCACGCCTCCCAAAGGTCCGGGACACCTATATCCCGAGATAAGGAAGAGACATACAATAATTATATAATTAAATATCTCATTCATTAGTTATAAGTTCTTCTACTATATTATAATTAGTTTATATAATGATTTAGCTTATTTACAATTGTGTATCTTTAAATTCTTGAGAACATTTAAATAAATGTATCGTTCAAATAGTAATAGAAGTTGTAATAGTATTCAAATTAAATTTTGAACTGATCATTTGCGTGAAATAATGTAAAATTAGTTTGTTGTTGTATGAAAGTCTCTGATCATCAAGAAGGTGATTGCATTTTTCATGTATTTATAACCAAAAATTATTTTATTTAACATAATTCGATTGTTGTTTTTTTCGACAATCGCCCATCTCTTTTGAAAACTGTGGACTTCCTATGGATATCTATTAATAATTTCCTATTTTAGGTTGGTACTCACACCTTGATTCTATTAAGGTCGTTAAGAACTTTGTCGGCTTAATGAATATCTTGTTGCTAAGTATTTAACGGTATTGATTTTCTGGATTTAACAGTAACCGCTTACGAGGGAAAGTTGGAGATATTTTAAATATAACCTGGAGTGTGATTTTTGAATCTCATACATTGAACTCAACAGTTTAAAATGTCAATATTACTATGGAGATATACATCTTTCTATTGCTGATTTGACTTTCAAAAATCGCACTCCTGAACTATGATTTTTGAAAGTCAAATCAGCAGTAGAAAGATGCGTATCTCCATAGTAATATTGACATTTTCAACTGCTGAGCTCATCGAATGAGTTTGAAAAATCGCACTCCTGGCAATATTCTAATTCACACTTTTACAAAACACTCAAACTAGGTCTTCATTTATATTATGTTACGTGTATCTAGTCTCACCAGTTCGGTAATTAGTTCCGAATTCTAAATTTTTCATATTTTTTAACCTCAGTAGTTCAGCTCGGAACTCGATACATGATATCTAAAAAAAAAGTTTGTTGGCACAAAATTGAGCCAATCCAATATTAAAATCGTTGCGGCTAATGTATTCATACCTTTTTATTTCTAATTTCAAGAAGTACAAATTAATTTTCAGATTTTGCATCCAAAACACCATTTTTAATTCATGGGACAATTTCTTGCTTTTCTACCATTTTATAAATTTTGTCACCAATGTCACAAAGTTTGATCACTTCTCGTATTATTTATGATTTTATCTGTAGCCAGAAATCTATCCAATTAGTTAATAAATAGTGGCACTTAACAAAACCAACAGAATAATAATTCCTACCAGTGTCTGCCAAAAGCGACAAACCGGCGCCCTCTTAACCGAAACAATGATTGCGAGGGGAGGAAATAAAAGGAAACGGATGCATACAGCGCCTCCTATATTGTCTTACTGAATTTGCTGATGTCATTTATTAGCCACTAACATAAAACATTTTTATGGCAACTGATATGAGAGGCAACTTGGCTTGCTCTTCGTTGTTGGAATAAGCAACCGATTTACTGCTTCGAATAAAATTGTTGGAGTCAACGTATTTTGTTGCGTCGTTAACATATTCTAGACGTTTGCAATTTTCTAGGAGAATTTATTTGTAATAGACACAGTAAGCTAGGTTCTGTGTTCCTTTATTCAAAAGTCACTGAAGGTTTAAGGTCTTGAGTTTATCTTCTTATTAAACACGAACATGAGAATGTCTGAATATAGTCCAAGCGGCCGATCGTGGACCGTAATCTGTTCATGGGTTTTCCAGATCGTATTAATGAAAGGTACTGTGTAAACCAATAATAGATTGCACTTCACATGGCATTTTCGTCGACAAGCAGCTCTCTTTCCAAGAACCCATAGCGGAAACTCGAATTGTTCATAGAGATATTTTAATACAATGTAATAACGATGTAGTACTAACAACGAATTTTAGTTGATTCCAAAATTCGGGGACATTAGCTGTAACGACATTAACTGCATGAACTGTGCAGAGCTTCAAGTCCCAATTTGACCGTCTTAAGCATAGCATATAGGTACTCACGACTATATTCCCCGAGTCTGAGATATTCTGAAACTTCAGAACATCCACGTTTCACTAGTAGTACCGAAACTCTGTCCAGTGTGACGGAAAGTGAGCCCGTCGCCACTTTTAATGGACAGTGGGTACAATACATGCCTTTGTTTCCTCACGATGTTTTCCTTCACCAAAAAGCCAGTGGTGTTACAAATCGCACATGAATTCCGAAAAACTCATTGGTACGAGTCGGTCTGGACAGGGATCGAACCATCGCCTCCTGCACGGCAGGCAAGGTTACTCGCTACTGGACCACCACGGCTTTGACCCTCTCATCACGGTCGGGCCCGATTTCGGCATACATTGCTTGCTTTGTTCTCTCTATTTTAAAGTGTAGCTATCAAAGCAATCAATGTATGCCAAAATCGGCTCTAAATGTAGGGTTATGAAATAGCTGCTATAATCTGAAGCATGGTTGCACGTGCAACCCTCCCTCTTAGGGACTCTCTTGGACAACGACTCCTTGAGGATGGCAGTTGCTCTCAGACTCGTTTGCGATGTGTGTGTTCCACACTCTCTACTTACTGTAATTACTTTTTAAATACACATCCTTAAAACAAATTATCATTCATCTGTGGATGTGTAGCAGACATCACAGCGCTAAACAACAAAGACTAGCAATAACCCTCCTTCTGGCGCAGTCGGGTTAAAATGGGCATAAACACATTTTCTCATAAATACGACAATTAAGTACTCCTGTTCTAAAGAATTCAAAAGTAAAAAACAGAGACCCAGTAAGATTTCAGCTCCGTATTGTGTAACAATTGAAGTGACGACGACGTCGCGTGCGACAGTGACAAGACCTGCAACGTGTGTCGGATAAGTAACATTGTACTCTACTAAAGTAGTTTTGATCATTCATTCGTTGTCTCAAAAGGGATAGCTATGAATCGACTGAAACAACAGTTCATAAAACGAATAACAACTTTTTTGTGCATTAATCTAGCACCAAAATTAGAAATCTTCTATGACACTGAGGATATGACACTGACACAGAGGATATTAAGCGCAGTGTTATTGCAGCAAGGATTCTAATGTATACATCAATGACGCTATACGATTTCAAAACAGTCCATATTCTACTATAATTCGAAGAGCTAACGTTGATCGGAATGACAGGTTCCTTACCCGTGGTCCACCTGACAAATTAACCTGCAGCACAAATGATATTGATGTATTTGGTAATTTTGTGTTTGAGAATTATTTATAAAACCTAATTAAAGAGTGACATGGCCTCTTTTATAAAGAAAGATTTTATAAAAATCTACGTACAAGTACTGAATCTGTACTATAAATTCTTAATCTCGCTAAGTTATCAAATTTTACGACATTAAATAGACTTCGACTTATGAAGTACACCATGAAATGCTGAAAATAGCGATGGTATACGACTTTATAATTTATATACTTAGATACATAAAAAGACACTTGTATTTTCATGAGATTTCCTCTCATTTCTAACACAAGTATCAAGACTTAGTACTGACTACACGATCTCACATTTTACTTGCGCCCGTTTGACACCCCGACAGTGCGTTTTCATTATATGCAGCTTATGGCGAGAAGTAAATAAAGCAGCCCATATTGCCGACTCGGCTCTTTCTCACGAATTCTATCCGCCACGCGAGCTCACTAAGCATAATCCGCTTTTTACGATTCTAGTCGTCTACCAAGAATTTGAAATGAGAAATATAACCTCAAATTCTTTGTGAGTGACTTGTGGTTGCTTTCGTGTTATGAATGAATGAATTCTTTGTTAAGACTTAATAGGAATAACTTACTATTATACAAGGTGTAACAAAATAACCTAGTAATATTTAAAGGGGTGGTTTAGACCATCAAACTGAACAACTTTCAGAATGGAGCCAACATATT
The DNA here is from genome assembly GCA_927399405.1 of Agonopterix arenella. Lineage (NCBI taxonomy): Eukaryota > Metazoa > Arthropoda > Insecta > Lepidoptera > Depressariidae > Agonopterix > Agonopterix arenella. Next base: position 7,916,996 of record OV656691.1, read on the forward strand.
ATGGAGACTCAAATGTAAGGGACAGCTGATTTTTTTTCGACCTTATCTCCGCTCCAGGGTGAGTTGTTCAGTTTGATGGACTAAACCACCTCTTGAAATATTTTAAGGTGGTTGCAGAGGGGTCAATTTTATACAAAACTTTCACGCACAATACGCGTAGACGGTATTTTTATAATTAACTTTGTATATATGAAAAAAAATTTAAGAAAATAGATGCCGCGTCACAAATAACATTTGCAATTTATAAAATAATAATGAAGATATAAAAGCTTAGAAATTTTTCATACAACATTTTAAAAGCTTTATATCTTCGTAATTATATTATAAATTGCAAATGCTATTTGTTACGCAGCAACTAGATTTTCTAAACTATTTTTCCATATATAAGATATTACTTTTATTAATTTAATTTATGCGTATTGTGCGTCAAACTTTTGTATGGACTGAAACCACCTTAAGGGAGTTTTTTTTTACACCTGCCTAGCTAGCATGCCACCCACGACAAAGCGTTTAAACGAGAAAAACGTCATGCGCGCTCTTTCTGGCCTACGTAAAATAATAAAGATGGAGGCACATCTCGATTTTTGTCGTTTTCTCGGGGGTGGCATGCTAGCTAGGCTGTATAGGTATAACATTTTTTAGTAACAATTAAGTAGGTATTGTTTAAAATTTACTGTTTTGACAACTTTTAGATCTATTTACGTGCGTGTAGTATAGTCATAATATAAGAAAGAGTATGTATACAGGGTGGGTGTAGTGTTGCGCATGCGATACGTGAACGTTTTAAAACTGTTAAATGTTTGAAAATTATTTAAAGTGACACATTCAAATCAGCAGTAAAAAATGTCAATATTACTATAGATATTATGCTTAATTCGATCATGATGTTGAACGGGTGAGTTTAAAAATCTCACTCCAGATGTGCGATTTTTGAAAGTCACTCGTTCAAATCAGCAGTAAAAAATGTCAATATTACTATAGAGATTATGCATCTTTCTGGTCTTACGTAATAAATTTCTATGCTTTAAATTTCTATGTATTCACACGTTCAAATTAGCAATAGAAAACGTCAGAATCTCCATAGTAATTTTCTACTGCTGAGTTGAACATGTGACTTTCAAAAATCGCACTCCTTTACTGTTTCTGAGTATATTTATTGTATCATCATCATCATCATCATCTCAGCCGATGGACGTCCACTGCTGGACATAGGCCTCCCCCAAGGATCGCCATAACGACCGGTCCTGCGCTGCCCTCATCCAACGGGATCCCGCCGCCTTCACAAGGTCGTCGGTCCACCGTGTGCGGGGCCTACCCACGCTACGCTTTCCGGTACGCGCTTTCCGATATTTATTGTATATTTGTTAGCAATTCTAGAAACGAACTAGCTATTTGAAAATCAAACACAGCAAAAACTTAGAGTAAAATTAATGACACCAGAGCCAAAGGGACATTGTTTCCAAGAAAATGTGATATGAAAATAATAAAAAGTAAGCCATTCAGTTAGACCTAACCCACACTTCCCGGAGACTGCTACTTATTTCCTGAGGGACTCTCGCGTTATGGCATCGAGGACGCACCTATCACAAAACCTGAACTTTAATAAAGAAAACGATTTTAGCTATATCCCACAAACAGGATTCCATTCGGTCCCCTTTCCCCAATGTCTATAAACAACGTTTTGTAGTAGCTAACAAAGCTAGGCAAAATAATGTTGCTGATCTCGGCTTAGATTGTGACGGCTGTGTGAAATTTTATTGAAAAATATTATTTTCTTTTCTGTAATACAAAGTAAGCTTGTTTTTGTTATCTGTCTATCTATACTATTATAAAACTGTAACAGGAAGTTTGTCTGTACATTGAAGATATTAACAAAAAAAAAGTTACGATATGGTGTTTAGGTGTCCCTGATTCCATTTCACCAATTTTTGGATTTTTTGTCTGTCTGTTTGTTTGTTTGGGTGTTTGTTTGTTTGTTTGAACGAGTATCACGCAAAAACTACTAAACCGATTTTGATGAAACTTTTTTTGTTTGATAGCTTATGATCTGACCTAAAATCTGGTATATAATTTGTGCGGACGAAGTCGCGGGTTCACGCTCGTACTATTATAAAACTGTAACAGGAAGTTTGTCTGTACATTGAAGATATTAACAAAAAAAAAGTTACGATATGGTTTTTAGGTTTCCCTGATTCCATTTCACCAATTTTTGGATTTTTTGTCTGTCTGTTTGTTTGTGTGTTTGTTTGTTTAAACGAGTATCACGCAAAAACTACTGAACCGATTTTGATGAAACTTTTTTTGTTTGATAGCTTATGATCTGACCTAAAATCTGGTATATAATTTGTTCGGACGAAGTCGCGGGTTAACGCTCGTTGTTTTATAAAATTAAAAATCTGTTTCGTTTTTGTTGCGTTAAAATATTTAAGCATTATGCAGATGATTGTTTTGTGTGTTTTAATTTATAAATTTTACTTTAAAGTTAAGTATTTTTAAATGGGTGACTTTTTACTAATGGTTTGCTGTTTGAAGAAGAATGAATGATTTTTTCCATTTCATTGATCAATTTATGCAGTGATGTTTTCGTAGTAGGTACTAACTAAGGTAACTTAACTTAAGGTAACTTAATGTCAAAATATAAATTATGAATAATTTATTTATTACGAGCGTTAACCCGCGACTTCGTCCGCACAAATTATATACCAGATTTTAGGTCAGATCATAAGCTATCAAACAAAAAAAGTTTCCTCAAAATCGGTTCAGTAGTTTTTGCGTGATACTCGTTCAAACAAACAAACAAATAAACTAACAAACACACAAACAAACAGACAGAAAAAAATCCAAAAATTGGTGAAATGGAATCAGGGACACCTAAAAACCACATCGTAACTTTTTTTTTTGTTAATATCTTCAATGTACAGACAAACTTCCTGTTACAGTTTTATAATAGTATTGATACAGGGAGTGAAGTTAAATGCATATAAAATAGTGAGTTTTAGATATATATATAGTATAACCTTTCACTTAACTTTCTCTACGGAGACAACTTCGAAATCGCGATAAAAACACGCATAATTTCTTTTCGCCATTTCAAAGTTAGTCCCATAGAAAATGATAATGACAATGATAAATGAAAAATGAAATTTATTGTGCAAAGTTGTTCAGTTTGATGGTCTGGAGCACCCTGTTCATTAAGCAAAGTATTTAAGTTTACATTCTGTATTACTATACTACATTTTACGCATTTACACCCAGTTCCATTAAATCTCTTGCTGCCACTTTTTGTCTTGTTGACTTAGTAAAAGCTAAAAAGAGATTTATTGGAAGATTAACTTTAATGAGCGTTTCTGCAACTGACCGTAAGTGAGTTATTCTATTTTTAACCGACTTCAAAAAAAGAGGAGGTTTCTCAATTCGATCGTATATATTTGTTGTTTTAGATATAGTTTTACTTTCCGAGTTTATCGAGAAAGGTGACATCCACAAAATAAAAACCCCAAAGCGAAGGTCGATCACCCAGAGAGGTATTATTGTAATCAAACATTATATTTTATTGATCTGTAATTTACTTAATTTCAAAGAGATTAATTATGCATTCTTAGAGTGTAACCTTAAAATTTTTCAATTCTAATATCCTCTTATTCAATAATGTAGTAGAACGCACTGAACCCTGCGAGATGAAACTTTTGCTCGCCATCAATCAATCTAAGTCACAGGCACGTGTACTTACGGATTTAGGAGCAATTTTGACATCGTTAGGTAAACATTAACATTCGTTGTTTTACTCTTCATTATTTTGCAATGCAGTGCTCAATCAAAACTGGCAACAACCAGGATTTCATCGAAATAACAACAGTTGCCATCGATTGGTTGAAGTAGCAGAATATAACATTATTGGTAAACCATCTAAAAGTAAGTAATTACAATTAACCATCTAAACAATATCATAAAATTTCAGCTTATAAATAAATAATAAATAAGCTATTGAAACAACATAAATTATAAAATGAACCTTTAACATTGTCATGGTTTTAAATACGATTTTTTTTTTCATTTTTAACCCTTTACATAATTTAAGATTGCTTCATAAATTTTATTTTAACCAGTCACGCTGTATAATTTAACTATTCCCCAAGAACAAGAAAGGAAAATTTCACAAAAATAATTTCCGATAAAATTCTGAGTTCTTTTAAAATAGAAAATTAACTTCAGGAGGCACACAGTGTAACCTTGCGTAAGGATCTGACTGTTGGACATTGGTCAATATTAATTAAAGTCTTTTTATATTATGACAGATTTAGATTTAGGGTGGCTTGCACCCTTGTAACTTGTTTATTAGTCTTTGGTGCAAGCCACACCTTACTTTTTTTTTCAGTATGTATGGTTATACACAACAATCACTTTATATTTCGATATCAGGCTGTATATGTATAAAGTGTTATACTTTAATCTATCTATACTATTATAAAACTGTAACTGGAAGTTTGTCTGTACATTGAAGATATGAACAAAAAAAAGTTACGATATGGTTTTTAGGTGTCCCTGATTCCATTTCACCAATTTTTGGATTTTTTGTCTGTCTGTTTGTTTGTGTGTTTGTTTGTGTGTTTGTTTGGGTGTTTGTTTGTGTGTTTTTTTGTTTGAACGAGTATCACGCAAAAACTACTGAACCGATTTTGATGAAACTTTTTTGTTTGATAGCTTATGATCTGACTTAAAATCTGGTATATAATTTGTGCGGACGAAGTCGCGGGCTAACGCTCGTCTTAAATAAGTTTATAAATCTGCAGTAAAAGGGAAGCCATAAGGTACCTACGATGGCCTTCTTCTTCAATTCTTTTCAGTCCAGTATTTCCCAACATAAGCACTGTGATTACCTATATTAATTTTTAGAGTACATAATACAAGATACTTGATAGAAAATTTTATATCAGTACTAAGTAAATACATGTTTTTTTTACAAAAAAAAAACCTTTAATCTGCAGGCAGGTACCCAGTTTCAGAAATTTGTGATAATGTCCATTTAATATCTCTGAAGTATTAATAACATGAAAAATTTTCCAATTACGAAAGAAATAAACTAAACAAAAAAGTTATTTGTACTAAGCAGTGACAACTTTTACGATGGAATTTCATCCAAAATCAAGAATACGCTGAAACCGTAATGTATAATTGATACTAAAATAAAAGTTTGTCTCCATATAAGTAAATTATCTAAAAGAATTCTAAAAGTCATCAAACATTTTTGTCCAAACATTTTAATACAGGACCCACTGTGCGGCGCCCGAGTTTAATATTCTGACAAGTTAAAAGAATTACTTCATCAGCTTTAGTCGGGAGAGAGTAAAAGAAAAGTTGGAGCTATATTGGAGTTGCCTTTGTTATACCACGCAAGTTCGGAATCAAATCAAAGTTTTATCCGTACAATAATGGAACGGATATCGAGACGATATCCCGATAAAGTCTTGGGGACAATAAACGAAGAAATTTGTGGCATATCCGGCTATATTTTTCGTACATAAATTCGTTCATCACGATTGTACATAAATAACTTGTTTATTTGATAGTCATGAGCTTTTTGCTTTGCTTTTGCTTTGTCAGAGTTTCGGTACTACTAGAGAAACGTGGATGTTCTGAAGTTTCAGAATATCTCTGACTACCCTCTCGGGGAATATAGTCGTGAGCATATGCTTAAGCTTATGAGCTTTGATTTTAGTCAAAACTTAAGAAAAGATCTCAAACCGAAGATTTAACTCATTCAGCATTGGTAGAACACTTTTGTCCGCGATCTGCGTTCCTTCAGTCGTTTCATTCGTGATTGAGTCTCAAATATCGTCGCAAACATAAATATTAGCCGGAAGCAAGGGGGATAGGATAGGATATGATATTAGTAGGAAGTAGAAAATTAGGATATCATAATATGATAGTAGGATAAAGAGTTGTGAATAAAATAAAATTAAGAATAAAAAAAGAATAAAAATAAAATTAAGAGGTGGTCAGTTACTCTAACCAGGGCCTGTCTAACTCTACAGCTCAGGCACAGCCCGGACACTACATACAGAAAATTGAAATTGACAAGATGACGTCAGCACATGCGATACCAAAGAAATTGAACCGTTGGTAACGAGTAACCAGTGCGAGGTAACCAGAGGGCGATAGAGGGGTGAGGTAAAAAGTTGGTGGGAGGAAGGGAGTGTCTGTACCGTATCTAGTAATAGATACTTTTTCTTATACTGTGGCTTAGGTATGTTTGCCGGACCCCATCGTGGGGTGCATCGTCGCTCATTGACATAAGGTGCATTTTATTTTTCGTTCCTGAAGCGCGCGTTCGAAATTCAAAAAATTGGGTTGAGTGAACTATCTATTACGCTAGTAACTATTAAATAATCTGTGCTGTGACTACCGAGGGGACTGAACGAGTTAGGCGTGTGACAGACAGTGTCTTAACAGTTCAGAAATTTCCCATCCTTTCATTTTTCCTTTTCAATTCTGCTGTCGTTCTTATTGATCGTACGTAGTAATCTTTGTCTTACAGTAGTAATAGCCACAAAACTAATATTACAATGTATTTTTCACCCGGTGTGTACAGGGTGGTAGACACGCGACTAGTGAGTCGTGAAGCGAGACGTTTTGTATCGCAGGCTTTCATCTTACGCGGTGACTGTGACGAATGATCGAGGGGGACGTTACATGGCGATCGCTTTAGTTTTGTGCTGGACTTTTCACTTATGTTATAAGTATGTACTATAGAATGGAATTCGGGTGACTTTTGATCTGTCAGTTGAACGTTGAATCTTAGATTTAGAAGGTTTAGGAATGCTTTGAAGAGGAATTGCCTCGGGCACTTAAGTATACACAGTTTTGTTCTATCTGCCTGCGACTATTATGAATTCGTGAACCACAGAAGAAGCTCTATCGATTTTAGTTTTTAGATGTGTAGACCGCTCTTTAAGAGGATAGGCGGGTACCGTTTTTCCCATACAAACGTATTCCCCTGTTTCCTCCCTGGATACTGACACTAGAGCAAAAACATTTTTAAAATACAATATATGTTACCTCAGCTATGTCCCTATGTTTTGCTTTTTTCTTCTTCTTCTTCGAGTTTCTCTCCATTACTGGAGGTTGGCAGTCAGCTCTGCATATCCCTGTCTATCTCTCGCCAAACGAAACAGCTCTTCGACGCTGGCGATGCCTGTCCACTCTTTAAGATTCGCGAGCCATGACATTCGTGGCCTACCGACGCATCTTTTGCCCTCCACTTTGTCCATTATTATAGTCTGGAGCAGTTGGTATCGCTCATTCCTCAAAATATGACCAAGGTAGGCGACTTTCCTCCTTTTAACGGTTTGCAACAACTCCCGGGACTTCCTGACACGTCGTAGAACCTCCACATTGGTGACTCGTTGTACCCAACTAATTCGCAGCATTCTTCGGTAGAACCACATTTCTATAGCCTCTAGTTTCTGGCGAGTAGCTTCCTTAATGGTCCATGCCTCGCAACCGTATAGAACTATTGGCCAGATGTAACACTGGAGCTTTGCTTTTTTGCATTAATTAATTATGATTACTGTGACTGTTACAAACAGTCTTTATCATATCATTCTTAAAAAATTATTAAAATTCGGTTCAGTTTTGAAGGAGGAACCAGAGGACTATGAAATGCTGATTTCGTCAATTTTATGCAGATAAAATCGATCTGAGCTGCAGTTGTCTCTTATAGTCGGCGGGGTGTAAGGATGGGGCGGATGGGACAAATACGTATACAGTCGGAAAAGTGACCTATTCTCCAAATTACCATTTCAGCCCGCCTATCCTCCGCTTATTGGATAAGTGTGGTTTCGCTTAGAATAGACCACATTGATTTTCGTGGTTGTTATACGAGGCAACCAAAGGATAGGGTTTCTTTTACAGTATTTTATGTAGACGAAAGGCTAGCCACCAATCAGCACTTGATAAGTAATTCTATGCACGCTTAAAATACTTATAGCATAAAGTTTCTGACCACTCCGAAAGCAATAACAGTCGTGAGTTATTGTGTGTTTGTGTGTTATTTAGTATACAAAAAAAATTCCATTGTTTTTTTCTTTTATTCATAAAGATATACAGGGTGCATGTGACAGCCTAGCAAATACTGAAACGGTAAACTCAGACCAACAAACTGAACAACTTTCACTAAGGAGCCTACCTCAGGAGACGCGAAAAAAATCGGCTGTCCCATACGAAACTGCAGTACCTACCCGACTAAAATGTATGGGAAAGCTGATATTTATACAGGATGAAATTGATATCATTAGCATCCTTTTAACTAAGAGTCTACCCATCAAATTGAACAAGTTTTACTACTTGAGCAAACCGGTCAGAGCAATAAAAATCTGCTGTTGCATACATTTGAGTCGAGTAGGCGTTGCAGTTTAGTATGGAACAGCAGATTTTTTTTTGCTCCGATCTGTTTGCTGCCGCAGTAAAAGTTGTTTAGTTTGACGGGTAAACTCTTAGTTTAAAAGAATGCTAAGGATATCAATTACAACCTTTAGAATAGACGAATATCTTCCAAATGGGGTGAAAAATGGGGTTTGATGACACGGGTAAATTTTTTTTATGTACACATTTTACTATGATTCTATTATCGCACTCCTGGCACTGGCACTGATATAGAGAAATGAATAATAGTTTTCTTGATATTTCGCTACGCATAAGATAAATCATGTAAATTCCAGCTGCTTGGATTAAACAAAATAAGGAATATGCTGGCATTCACTGACAAGCCGTTTTACCATTACACTGCACTATAAGACCAGTGAAATACAGAACAATGCGCCGCTGCTTGCACCCCACCGCCCTGCGCGCCGTCGGTGCCGTATCTCCATCAAGATACTTTCTATCCGTAATATATATAAAGTCTAACAAAATTAGGTGAAACTATTTTAAGGGGATGATCAGACCATCAAACTGAACAACTTTCTCTATGGGACCAATATTAAAAATCGCGAAAAAAATATCTGCTCTCCCATACATTTAGGTCGAGTAGGTTTGTATGGAACAGCTGATTTTTTTTTCGTAATTTCGATATTGGTCCCATAGAGAAAGTTGTTCAGTTTGATGGTCTGATAATTCCCTTAAAATAGTTTCACCTAATTTTGTTAGACCTTATATATATATCTAATCTAAACTATTATAAAACTGTAGTAGAAAGTTTGTCTGTACATTGAAGATATTAACAAAAAAAAGTTACGATATGGTTTTTAGGTATCCCTGATGCCATATCACCAATTTTTAGATTTTTTGTCTGTCTGTTTGTTTGTTTGAGTGTGTGTTTGTTTGTTTGAACGAGTATCAAGCAAAAACTACTGAACCGATTTTGATTAAACTTTTTTTGTTTGATAGCTTATGATCTGACTTAAATTCTGGTATATAATTTGTGTGGACAAAGTCGCGGGTTAACGCTCGTACTATTATAAAACTGTAACAGAAGTGTGTCTGTACATTGAAGATATTAACAAAAAAAAATTACGTTATGGTTTTTAGGTGTCCCTGATTCCATATCACCAATTTTTGGATTTTTTGTCTGTCTGTTTGTTTGTTTGAACGAGCATCACGCAAAAACTACTGAACCGATTTTGATGAAACTTTTTTTGTTTGATAGCTTATGATCTGACTTTAATTCTGGTATATAATTTGTGTGGACAAAGTCGCGGGTTAACGCTCGTTCTATTATAAAACTGTAACAGAAGTGTGTCTGTATATTGAAGATATTAACAAAAAACAGTTACGATATGGTTTTTAGGTGTCCCTGATTCCATATCACCAATTTTTGGATTTTTTGTCTGTCTGTTTGTTTGTTTGAACGAGCATCACGCAAAAACTACTGAACCGATTTTGATGAAACTTTTATTGTTTGATAGCTAATGATCTGACTTAAAATCTGGTATATAATTTGTGCGGACAAAGTCGCGGGTTAACTCTAGTAATTAATAATATCAATTGCACCTTCGAGTTATATCAACCAATTAAACTCTATTGCACATCAAAACATGAAACATTAATTTCCCATTAATAAACAACTTTTTGTTTGCGAAATCGATGAAAATACCGCACCATGCATCCCTCCCTTCTTTGGTTCTATCTGAAAACGAACCCCTTTTTCGCCCGGGTGGTTCTTTGCTCACTCTACTCTTGACATATCGTAATGACTAATGATAATATACTGTGATATTCAGCTTTAACCATTAAACACATTTGTACAAGTTACATCACAATCACATTAGACTAGTGAATCCGAGTGAGTGACTTTGCCTTCGCCCATTGGTCTTATTTTAATTTCTTTGTTCCTTTGTTCCTAATCTCCATATTATTCTATTTTTTCCTAAGTGGAATCAGTTTATACCGAGATTAACGAGTCAAAAACTTCACACTTGGTCATAAAGGTTGCCTATGATTTTTATGTGGACGGACGTTTTGTCATTTGCTTTTCTCATAATTAACAATTATGTTTATCTCTGCGGCAGGATTCCTCACGAGATGTGTCCCTTCGCTTAGACATAGCATTTATCAGTCGGTACCTACCGAAAGATGTACAAACTCATTGGCAAATGACATCTCGTACATGAGGCCATAGAGATAGTAAGTACTACGTGAGGCATCTTACTTGGACAATCGTGAATATATGCTACTTCCGACGCCATCTTAACTTATACAGAGTGTTACAAAAATACAAATAAACGTTTAAGAGGGTGGTTAAGACCATCAAACTGAACAACTTTCACTATGGGACCAATATCGAAATCGCGAAAAAAAATCGGATGTTCCATCATCATCATCATCATATGAGCCGATAGACGTCCACTGCTGGACATAGGCCTCCCCCAAAATGAGGAGATTTGCCATAATCGCCATGATGCGATGCGTTTGCGATGTTCCATACTACACTACAGATCTACTCGAGTTAATGTATGGGACAAAAGATTTTTTTTTCGCGATGTTGGTCCTATAGTGAAAGTTGTTCAGTTTGTTGGACTAAACCACCCCCTTAAAAGTTTACAATTTTTATTTTTACTTTTGTAACGCCCTGTATTATATTTCGTATTTTTTTCATAACTGAGATTTGTTTTTTCTACATCTTTGGATAGATAGAAGATTCATCATTAGATGAGGTATAAAATTCCCATCGTAATGCACCTAATGTTAAATCATCGTAAAATTCAGCACTTCAGTGGCGGAAAACTGCAAAATCCAAGTTATTCCACAATTTCCTTAGCAATCTTATTTAGAGATCCTTTTCTTTTAAGACCCCCAATCTCGTATAACGATCTGCACTCGAAGATAGAGTATGTTCAGACTTGTGATACGTTACTACAGGGGGTTACTTTATGGACTGTACTGAACCCCAGCAGGATTCAATTTAGATCAGCAGTGTGATAAGCACGAAGAAAGTTAGGGGTGGCTGGGTAAATACTAGTCATCAGTTCTCAACTTCAAACTACTGTTAGCTAAACGATAATCAATACAATTAAACAGTTGAGTTTACAGTTCGATATATTGTGGAACGTTTTGAATAATTAAAGGCGGTTGGCATTGTTTGCGAAGTACGAAAACAAGTACTTCATACTTAAAGTTAAGAGAGTCCTCTGTAAAAAAACATATTATAAACTGGATGATTATTTAAATGGTCAAAAAGCTTGGGTATGAGTGTCACTAACTTATAGGGTTTTTTGTTTATTAAAACGTTAATTTGACGTTTACAAGAGTGGGCTTCAAGCTCCTATATTGAATAAATTATGTTGACTTTGAGAGAGATAAGTAATAGCGACCATCATCTCACTGCAGGGCAAAGGATTTCTTCTCACAAGAGTGGATCAGAAGATAGGCGCACGGAGGCGCTCGAGATTAAATGAAACTAAAGCAATGTTTCTTTTTAAAGAATAATATGAAATAAAATAAAATACACTTTAATCATATTTTGACATATCCCTGGATCCCAGAAGAATGGTCGTCGACGTCCGGAACAGGCGGCGAGACGATCTGAATTCTATCGATGACGCGTAGCTTGAGCATGCCCAAGACAGAGAATGTTGGAGAATTAAGGGCCCATGTCGAAATCAATTGAAGCGAAATGGGCGTGTGATAGCTTATATTACTGCCTGATGCGAGAGAAAGAGATGGGGCGGCGCGCGCGCCTGATACGACGCAAGCGTATAACAAACTTTATTTAATTGTGATTGTACTATTTATGTAAGTTCAATTCGGCTCTTATAAAACTTTATAAAATATCAATCTCTTTATTTTCAATCATGTCTCGTATTTCTATTATTCACCGTTTAGCAGTTCCAAGCATTTATCGATAAAGACTACTTTGGCTTGTTTTTCTATCGAGTCAATGTGTTTTGGCTCTAATCAAAACTTCAATTATATGTTCAATTTACACATATCCGCAAATCATACTCCTACAGTTAGTACTTCATGATGTAGTGACGCTTTGAACAATCCTATTTTTTCACATATCCTCTTAAAGGGAAGGCTCAGCAGTGGGTTGAAATAGGCTAGTAAAAAAAATCCCGTAAAATACCCCAAAGAACTTGAGTTCAACAAAAGATTATTCCTCCTGTTTCGATATGTTTTTTTACAGAGGACTCTCTTAACTTTAAGTATGAAGAACTTGTTTTCGTACTTCACAAACAATGCCAACCGCCTTTAATTATTGAACCATGACGCGTAAATTTCTTTTGTCGGAGGAAGCAAAGCACCCAATGTTTGATCAGCCTTGGTAACCTGTTCATAAGCATCTTCTATGATTATTTCTAAAGAAGAGGCCAAAGGCCACTACTTTAGAAATAATCAGCTCTTTGATTGTTCTTTGAATACGGGATAACGTATAAAAATAAAAGTACTCTAAATAATTCCTTCAGTTTACAAATTTAGTTATAGTAACCTAATAAATGTTGATAGATTGTTTACCTACTATGTTTATATAATCAACTCGACTTACTGAAACTGACGAATAGTAAATTTTCACCGCTGTTGCGTATTTAATTACTTAAACGCTGGTTACATGATGTAAACAAGGTTCTTTGAAAAGGGTAAGGTAAATACATGATTATTCGGGTAGATTATTCACGTTCCACATCCCGAGAGTTAATACTAATTTCAAGAAGAGTTGGGTAGAATAAGTTCAAATGAATCGAGTAATTTATCAAGACTTAATTATTTTATTTCTAAAACAAAGAAACTATTTTCAAACTGTTTACAGTACAGTTAACCCCATAACTGTTTCATGGGTCCAATGGCGAGAATTTTGTTGGTCTAGCGCGTGCAATTATTTGAAAAATTGCAATAAAGTTGCACCGGTAGTTGTGATGTGAAATTTTTGTGTAAAGATGGCGGCACAGAACACGGAATATTTCGGAATATTTTATTAGGTAAGTCCTAGTATATAAGTATAGAAAAATATGTGTTTAGAATGATAGGGCATCTTATTTACTTTTCGTAGATATTTAATTTATTGCCATAATTTCATAACATATACTCGAAAATTTTTTTTTTCTACAATGTGTAAATATGAAAAAACCAAAATCATTAAAATAAAATAAAAATTCGACACAATCGGGACTTTTAGTTTTGGCAGGCTCCGCACTCCGGGGGTTAATTAATAAAATATTTGACAGCAAGTAAAATTCTAACAACATTAAATAGAAAGGTCCAAGAAAGTTTGAGCAATATCGATTCTTGATAACTTTCTCGCTAATGCGAATTAATCAATCAAATTGTGATTGATTAAATCGAAATTGTGAAAAGGTCGAAACCTTTTTCAGTATCAACATTAATATTTATGAACAGCTACAGCAAATTTGAAAACTTTATTCGTTTTAAAATAGCTGGAAAACCAGTTGGGAGTTAAGCAAACTCCTTCCATTAACACGTTTCTTGATGACTACAGCATACCATAAACACTATCATAAAACTTATTCATCATCATCATATCAGCCATTAAACGTCCACTGCTGGACATAAGCCTCCCCCAAAATGGGGGGAGATTTGCCATAATCGCCACGCTTGGCAGGCGGATTGGCGATCGCAGTTGGATCGAATCAATGTGTGTATTCAGAGGATGCTGCTGCTCATCCTTCAGTAGATCCCTTAGTCGCCTTTTACAACACCCACTGGAGGAAATGGGATGGTGCTTTTCATAGCCGACACCACACGGCAAACTTATTATTATTGTATAACTCACTTTACATAGAGTAAACCGCAAAACCGCTCAGAATGCGGCTTGTAGACCATTCTATTACCCTAACGACGCGATATTACGTTTACCCAAAAATCTTTATAGCACGCTGGGCCATTCTCGGCTCGACCTAATCAAGCGACGTTGCTCCAGTGGCTGTAACTTCTACGCTAACTTACATGGGATATTGTGTTTGTACGAGCTAGATAAGGTTTTATTTGCCAAACAAGGATGGCGCTTGTCTCATAAACTCGTGTGCTATGAAGGTTTTAGCTGCTGAGGAAAAATGAGCTCTAGGCTGCTTCTTTGAGATTTTCTTTGTTTTACTCTTCAGTTTCGGTAAGGTCTTGGTTTAATTTCTTTATTTAAAACGAGCGTTAACCCGCGACTTCGTCCGCACAAATTATATACCAGATTTTAAGTCAGATCATAAGCTATCAAACAAAAAAAGTTTCCAAAATCCAAAAATTGGTGAAATGGAATCAGGGACACCTAAAAACCATATCGTAACATTTTTTTTGTTAATATCTTCAATGTACAGACAAACTTCCTGTTACAGTTTTATAATAGTACGAGCGTTAACCCGCGACTTCGTCCGCACAAATTATATACCAGATTTTAAGTCAGATCATAAGCTATCAAACAAAAAAAGTTTCATCAAAATCGGTTCAGTAGTTTTTGCGTGATACTCGTTTAAACAAACAAACACCCAAACAAACACCAAAACAAACACCCAAACAAACATCCAAACAAACACACAAACAAACAGACAGACAAAAAATCCAAAAATTGGTGAAATGGAATCAGGGACACCTAAAAACCATATCGTAACATTTTTTTTGTTAATATCTTCAATGTACAGACAAACTTCCTGTTACAGTTTTATAATAGTATATAGATATAGATTGCAAAACCGTCGTCATCAGAATGTCTTAATGTCACATTTGGTCAACTTTCAATAGTTTAGTTGTTAGTAGATGGATCAGTAGTTTGATATAAATTTAATTTAACATTATTAGTATAAATGTAAATCGACAAATTGTAATGCTACTTATTCGAGCAGCACCTCTTTTTTATCTGTTATTTGAAATAACTAATTTTCATCTGCCTAAATGTTTAGATTAAGGTACTAACTATTAAATAATCTGTGATTAATGATTGTGAAATTTTGTTGCCATCTCGATGCTGCAAGAAAAATCAGAATCACTTAAAAAACAAAACAAAAAAAAAACAATTTGAGTTCTGTATGATAAACTTATAAATTACTAGAGTTAACCCGGGACTTCGTCCGCATAAATTATATACCAGATTTTAAGTCTAATCATAAGCTATCAATATAAAACAAAAAAAGTTTCATCAAAATCGATTCAGTAGTTTTTGTGTGATGCTCGTTCAAAAAAACAAACAGACAGACAAAAGAATCCAAAATTGGTGATATGGAATCAGCGATATCTAAAAACCATATCGTAACTTTTTTTTTGTTAATATCTTCAATGTACAGACAAACTTCCTGTTACAGTTTTATAATAGTTTAGACTAGCGTTAACCCGCGACTTCGTCCGCACAAATTATATAACAAATTTTAAGTTAGATCATAAGCTATCAATATCAAACAAAAAAAGTTTCATCAAAATCAATTCAGTAGTTTTTGTGTGATGCTCGTTCAAACAAACAAACAGACAGACAAAAGAATTCAAAATTGGTGATATGGAATCAGGGATATCTAAAAACCATATCGTAACTTTTTTTTGTTAATATCTTCAATGTACAGACAAACTTCCTGTTACAGTTTTATAATAGTTTAGACTAGCGTTAACAAGCGACTTCGTCCGCACAAATTATATAACAAATTTTAAGTTAGATCATAAGCTATCAAACAAAAAAGTTTCATCAAAATCGGTTCAGTAGTTTTCGCGTGATGCTCGATCAAACAAACAAACCAACAAACTTCGTTTTTTTAATTTACAGTTTTATAATAGTAAAGATAGATATATAGATAATCTATCATCACATGGCATGGCTCTTGTTATGAAAACCTCAGGAAGCAAAATGTGAAGACAGATCATAGAGGAAGGATCTCTTTATTTAAGAATAAAGACTGTCCTCTTAGCTATGGTCACCGTAGAAAGAGAAGGTAATAGAAGGAAGCACGAGTCTTGTCATATTCCCTCTAGATAAAAAAGGAGATCGTTACCTTATTGCTGTCTTTATCGACGTAACCACTTTTTTTTTTTACTACGACGGCCGTCTGACTCCGGAGTCACTTCATATAAATTGTATAGGATTTTATGACTATCGCTATCTCATACGCGGTTACACTGATATAACGTCTACTAGCGTAAGCGAAAAGAAATTTTATTTATTTATTTATTTATTTTTCAATTTTGGACACAAACAGTCTTAATAATAACAATAAATCTAAAACTAGATGAAATCCTCTATGATGGCCACCCACGTGCTTGTGAAATATAAAAGAGCTTGATAGTGGGAACAGTGCCTAATTAGTAATCACACTTCAAACAGTCATCCATATTTTACGAGCTAATCTACAACATGATAAAGTTTTCACTTTCAAGAAGAAACTTCAGATAACCCTTTAACATGAATGTGAAGTACGCGCAGAAAATCAGCTACCATTAGCAATGAAGAGATGTGATTGAATTTTCACAAATTTACCCTAAATGTAGAAGCGACATTCACGGGCAATATGACGCTCTTACACATCGTAATACTTATATAGAATGAGATTGATGTGTGTAGAAAGCTCGTGAAATTGGTAAAAAGGGAAGGCTAAGTGTTAGGGGCGAGAGTGATCGAAAAACGACGGCAATGGCGCGCCGTACCCGCAATTTTGTCACGCATTTTACTCTACAAATGTTCCCTTAAGATTCGGCTTAACTTATGCGGCACACGTTTTATTGAAGGTTAAATTCGTTCCTTACTCGCGTGTATTGACTTTTATATACTTCTTATAACACTAAATAGCTAATGGGTTGTATCTTTGAGGAAACAATGTTTAGGTAGGTCAATAGATTTATCATCATGATAAAAAATGTTTTAGAATATTTGCGAATGAATCTTGAAGCTTTTTACAACAAATTGCCAAAGCTGGCCCAGAATAAGAATGAGAGCGAAAGAGTGAAGGAACGTGTCCCTAGAAAGGGAACGTTGAGTGAGAAAAAATTCTTAGATATTAAACGATAAACCCCACACAAAGTTGAAAACAATAAAAATGAATAACCGCAGCATTATATTATAAGAGATAAGTTTACTTTTAGCCACCATCAGCAGCACAGCCTATTCAGTGTTTATGGGGTGTAGATCATGTCTGTGATGGGGATGGGCTAGGTCTGCCTGCATAACTTCAGTCGGTTTAGGAGTTACAGATGTTTAAAGATCAGTAAAATATTAACGATCAGCTGCAAGGCTGATCGTATGATATTATTGTAGTGTGCACTGCAGATATGTAAACTGTACAAAAACTGATGAACCATGTCAGTTTTTGTACTGCTCAAATACCTTTCAGTGCATACTACAATAATATCATACGATCAGCCTTGCAGCTGATGGTTGCAAAAAGTACACTTGTCTCTTAGTCTATTATTAAATAAGAATGACACATCATAATGTTCTTCATGACACAGAGTTGTGGTTAAAATGAGATTAATTAAGTCAATCCTACAAGAAACCACACAAATTACTTAATTAATCTCATTATGAACCGGGAGAAAACTCCGACGTCACACACGACTTTTGAAAACTAAGTATACAATTACCGTATTATTGTTTCAGAACAAACTGTAAAATAAATTCTCAGATAGCACGATTTGTGCGCTCTAGTCGCGTATAGTTTCTAATATCATGTAGTAAATTATTTGGGCACACCGTTCTCTCTCATCGATCCCCGCTTTCTCACCGATCCCCGCTTCCCAATCCGCCGCGTAGCATCGTCCTATCCCGAGGTCCGTACCCCTCTGGGTGTCCCTAGGTCGGTTGCTTAAGTTCATTGATTTGGCTCGGTAGACTCTTCGTGGTCACTCCAATAGTCCGCAGTAAAAAGCAGTAGTTGCTCCCTGAGCAGAGCTGTAATAGTCATCTCCAAAAAAAAACACCGTTCTCAGATTGAAGACACAGATGCGTGGTGTGATTCCAGTTCGACATAATTTATATAAAGGAAAACATTGAAAAAAAACTTTTTTTTTCGCATGTGACGTTTAAAAAGAGGTAGTACATTGTATTTTGAATCAATATTTATGTTTTTGAGTTTGAGTTTGACCCGCCAAATTTTGCAATCGCTTTCGTCGATAAGGGAAATTTTTGCAAACTACGACACTATATAACCACAACTAAGAAGGCAATGATAATCCAGTAAATTCTATCAAAAGACTCAAATAAGGGGCAATTACCATTGACCGCATACCGCTGTAGTTGCAGTTTCATTCTACTCTCCCCCAGACCATTGGGCTTATTGAATCGGAAGATAAGGTGCCACGGTAATTTCCTGCCATTTACTATCATTACTCTTCGCGTGATCACCTAATGCTGCGGGTACAAAAAGTGGTGGCGTAGTTCAGGGGTAAATGTTTCCGGAGCTGGGAGATGGGCAAAGTGAAAACTATTTTGGGACTGATGTAAGGTAAAGATTGAAGGGTTCCTTTTATTATATTGACGTTGTGGTGAATAAAAACTATTTATCCACACTAATCTAGTTTTAATATGATTAATTTTAATTTTTTTCTCTAGGTTCATAGTTTTATTTTCATAGTGACTGTAGCGAACGTGATAGTGGACTGTGTAAAGATAAAATGAAAAGAATGTGATGATGGACTACTAAGTTTAATTGAATAGAAAGCAAAAACTGAACAATTTTCTCGCTTCAAGCAATGACCATCAAAATCAAAATAAAAAATAAGAAACAAAAGCTTCAAAAACATTTCAAAATTATAGAAAGAAAAATTAAAATAAATGATCTAAACCAAAGAGTTTGCAACAGTGACGGTAGAACAAAACTGTTTTTTATGTTTAGATACGATTTATCGGTAAAAACTGTAAGTTATCAGTAGACATCCATTATTTAAAAGTCACGTAGAAATGATTTGGTAAGTAAGTACAGGTAAAACAAGAATTATTGATTCTTTTTTCAAGATATAAGCTTGGTAATCTTGTTATAAGTAATTATACTAATCATTATAATAGTAGGTAGGTAGGTAGGTACCTACTTTGATTATACACCCCTATTTTTTAATTACTAATAACATTTTAAGGATGTATTCGGACAATGAGGAACATAGGTCGAGGCACGTAAAAAAATTTTTGGTCATCTCATAGAAAATCGATTGACTTATGCACACATTTGAATGGGAGGTCCAAAACTTTTCTCGTTTTTCGATCCATATAGTTCCTTAGGGAAAGTTGTTAAGTTTCACTGTTTGAACACAACCTTAAAGTTTTGTTTTTATTTAAAAACTAGTAATGAATAATAATATGCTAATTCCGTCTTATTTTTATGACATAAGTTCGGTGACGAGCTCGATTATCAGCTCATACTAAACAGTTTAAAAATAAAATTCTGCATAAAAAATATTTTTTTGTTTAAAATTATCTTTACTACAAAAAGTACCTAATATGTACCAACATCCAGAACGAAAGCCAACAAAGGGGGAAGTATCCCGTTGTATGCAAGATCGATTAATGGTCTCTAATTACGCAATTTCTGGCCATCTCTAATTGTGGCGCGGACCAGTATATTCCGCGTGACAGTACGTTATTTCCCCTGGGGGCGGTAAAGATAGCGCGTTAATACGTTGAAGTAGAAAAAATTGCTGGAATAGACTAAACTACTTTTACAAATTTTCATCTTACCGTATTGCATTTTTGTATTTAAGTATAACATAAGGATAAGGCGTGTCAGAGGCCGTAAGGCGGTCTGAAAAAACTCTGACACCAGGGCCACACGATAAGAAGAAGGTATAAGGCATATTCACATCACTGTTAGACCAGATACAAACATACAACTACAAACATACTAGGTGCATTTTTTATTACTATCCAAATATTCAGGGGTAAAAAAAAATCAACATTTCCATTTCAGTTTGGTACCTAACTGCAATACCTACTCGACTCAAATGTATAAAACATATGTTTTTTTTACGTTTTCCGGTTTGATTGTTGTTTAGTAGTTTGATGGTCTGGGTCTGAATCGCCCCTGAAAATTTTAAAACTTTTAAAAAAATCTCCCAGTATAACGCGATTTAGCCCTGTCATGCCTTGTATCTCGCTCTTATTACAGAAAAATTGATAGAGAGTTAAGACACGACATCGACACCACTATGTTGGCACACCACGCGGCCATGCCAAACATAGATAAAGCTCACAGCCCCTTTTCACACTGCGTACTCTAGCTATGTTCTACTTCCCAAAGAACATCTGAAGAACTAGCTGAGTAGTTGGCAAACAGAACAAAACGGTTTTCAATAAAGAAGGCTGAGAGGGTTGGGTTATTTCGATTATACAAGCAACATGACGTGACACGGTGCGGTGTATTGACCACAAAATGGTCCTACCTGGCAATCAGTTCTACTTACAAAAGATCTTACTTAACACATCCCACACAAATCTATTTCTTCGTAAGTATCTACCCAACGCGTCGCGCCGATGCTACGCCGAGCTAAAATTATCACTGACTCGACGAGCATTGTTCTCTGATACTTTATTTGTACTCAGTGCTTTCGACCACTATTCAAACATAACGTGCCAAACCAATGTCGACTCTATGAGTTACCGTTTAAGACACATTAATTAGTTTGCATTCAACGGAATGCAAATGGTTAAAATTCACTTTTTGGTTCGATACGTGTCGCTTACCAGTGTAATGCTTCTGTCTTTATGGTTGTAATTTGTGATTTAAAATAAAATAAGAACTTCAAAGTGTTTTAAAATAACTACGCGACTGATGATTTTATAACAGTGCATTACTAATCAGATAAACTTTACTATATGGTCTATATCAGGGGTGCGATTTTTGAAACTCACACGTTAATAAATCGCATTCGGCAGTAGAAAGATGCATACACTCCATAATCGTTTTGATATTTTCTAATTGCTGATTTCAAAGTGTGGCTTTTTGAAATTCACACGTTCAAATCAGCAGTAGGAAGATACATAATCTCCATAGTAATTTTGACATTTTCTACTGCTGATTTCAACGTGTGAGTTTCAAAAATCGCACTCCAGGTCGTCAAACTGAACAACTTTCTCTAAGGGGCCAATGTTAAAATCTAAATAAAACAGCTGTTCAATACAAAACTGCAAACCGACTCGAGCCAAATGTATGGGACAGCAGATTTGTATTTCGCGATTTTGATGTTGGTCCCATAGAGAAAGATGTTCAGTTTGATCATCTCCAAGAAGGCCTCTGTATTTAAGTTATTCCGACTCGTCCCTTATGCACTAATGCGCAGATGAATTCATAATAGGAGAAATGTGTTAATAACAAATCAGAGTTCATAATTTTACTACTGGTAGTGCGTGGTAGTGTCATTGGGATGAAACTTGTCCCTTTGGCTCAAGTAATAGTGCTAATAATACTGCAGTTCCCCATGACACTACTGGTACTGCTATTTGGTTGTGCCACGGGCAAGTCACAAATTTTCCGATCTCTGTTCTGTTTGCTTTAGTGGATTTTGGTAGGAGAAGAACAAAAGTAATTGTAGGGCTAGAAAACAACTGCATACACGTGCAAAACTTCGGATTGGTGACCGTTTTAGTCGTAGGTATTTCATCTTGAGCGCTGAAAAGCAATTGGTCTCGGATACTGTCGATTGGAAGACGGTATTGCGTGAAGTCACGTTGTGATGACTTGAAATTATTATGATGGTCTAGATTGGGCTTGCGTTATAGAGAATGTGCTACTTTTTTCTTATGATTATTTTTAAATGCCAATGATGATGTCGCAGTGAAGCTCTAATCTTGCAAGCTCGTGCATCTTCTCTCCGTCAAGTTTTCAGTATAATTTTGTGGTTTTAAACCACAACAGTTATATCGCACTGTGTAACTGACCTCCCTAATTCATCTAACTATTCTAGATTCTATATACCCACTACTTATTAAATTATTTATGATATAACTAAGACTATCTTGTTTTTTCGATTCTAATAACCTAATGATACGTAAAACCTAATCTTTAAGTTATCCATAGAACTATTCCATAACAACAGACTTAATTTACATCTAAACTTAAATCTACCTAATTATCTAAACTTAAACTAAAAATTGGCCAGAAGGAGTGATCGTCTAGGAACCCACATTATGTAGTAGAAACTCAGATTCTTTTAGAAGGACCTAGTGACCTAGATCTTATTTGCAATGAACCCAGAATACTTCTAACCTGAATAATTCCTAACCTAACCAATTATACAGGGCGTAAGTCTGAATTAGATAAATATCATAAGAAAATGGTAAGCATAAATTGATTTAGACAACATTGTGATTGTTTTTTAGGGGAGACCCCAACCATGTGGCCGGATACTAGAATTATCAGAGAAGAATTTTAAATATTTATGTTGTGAATGTCATCATTTGGTAGACATTTGGAATATGAGTAGAATTAATGATATTTTCAGCTTTATCTTTTGAAGTGTAACGTCTCCAATCATTTTTGTATGGAGATTAGCTACGGGCTGCTCTCTGCTCACCCAAAGACAAGCAAAAACTATCAGGACCTCAAGTTGACTTTTTCAAGAGGTTTATTATGTTATATTATTAATATTTAGATTTCTTAATTAGGACTTCTTATGTAAATCTTGTAAATAAAGTTCCTTCTCAAATACTTCTATTGGATAGGGTATGGCCTTAAAAAAGGATTCCACTACCACGTCACTAGGGACCTAACTGCAGAGAAGATGTGGCCAGAACCTCTACAGTGATACCTTCAAGTATTCAACAACTTTAGTATGAAATCAGTAAGTATGAGTAAGTATTTAATATTAAAATAGAGGACTATAATGATTACTTTTATTTGTAGTTCTAGTCAGTTTGTCAGAGTCATTGAGACAGTTAATATAATACTAGGAAAATAAACTATGAATCTGAGCAAATTCAGTGGATGTGTCTTTCTTTAATATGCTTAACATTCTCTATTAAATAGTCAGCAACTTTGAAGATAAGTTCATACTAATTTCTCAATTTAGTACCAATCTACTATAAAACCAATATTGTAAAGAGAAGATATTGTTAGAGTTTAAAATTACCTCCCTAATTAATTAAGATCAAGATAATATTATTTTCCTATGAATTCTAACATCAATTATCCCCAATATTAATCTAAGTAGCTATGATACCTATCCTATCCTAGCCTATTCCTACAATAAACGTGAAATTAATAAACTAACCAATGTCTAAAATATTCCTATTCTAAAGAAGTTTCCCTAAGGTTTGAAACACTCCGGTGTAAGAGCATTCCGCAATACTAGAGGCAGGCCTCACATTTACATTTAATTGTGTAGGTGTGTAATGTAGGTCTCCCCGTGATTGTCTAGGGAAGAAACCTTCTGACTAGCTAAGTTAAAAGGTTCGAGGGTGGAGCCCTCTAAGTGTACCTAACCCTATTCCATGTGTAATGCTCATATCACGGCCGAAGCCATAAGTTGTGATATGAACGGTCCCTACAGTAAAAGTGTCATATGTTAAGTGGACTAGATTTCGCACGCCGAGCATAAGGTACTAAGGCCCCCTAAAGGACTCCCTCCACTTCGACGGTGGGATACCCCGTAACAATACACCCAGCTTACGAAACCTATGTGGCTATAGATCGTTATGTCGGTAAAGAACGATCCCTGGCACACCAGAAGACCAGGCTATAATGGAAGCTATAAGCACTTTCACCTTTAACACCGCAAGGTGTAAAAGGAGCCTATAACCCACGATACTTCATCGTGTTCCGTAATACCCTTCAAGCTCACAATCTAAACATTAACCCCAAATAAATGAATTTAGTAAATAATTAAAGATATGAAAACCCCAGAATTTATCCCAAAAATCAATAAAGAAAGTTTACCGCTTCCCCTTGAATTACTTTACAAATTATCAACAAAACCTCCCAAAAGTAGGTACGTAGAAAATTTAAATAAAATCAAAACACCAACCGGCAGCGAGTGAGCTCAAAGAATGTTAATCGTTGAATACCCCGTCCCCCTCTCGAACCCGCCTATTTATACTCGATTCTTAATAATAATAAGTTGCTTCATGTGCTCAACTTGCCTAATATGCCCCATGTGCTCCGTGTGCTTGATGTGCTCAATGTGCTCAAGATTTGAATATACAAAATTGAACTTTATCTCAGTGCAAATAAGGTTGTGTCCAGTTAATTCTGAAGATATTTATTCTTTCAACAATAATGATCTCTATGCCTATAGAAATAAGGTTGTTACGTTCCGCCTTAAGATAATGCAGTATTAGTATTACTTCGTAAAACATACTACTTAGATCATGCGGCTTTCCCACTTATTTAATTTATTCAAGGATTTTTATTCTTTTTAAAGTTAATTTCTATTATTCGATTTATGTACTTAGAAACTATATCTGACTAATGTTATATTTGTGAACCGAACGAATAGCTAGCATGCTAGCCTATCTCGTTACAGTCACCCCCATGAAAATAGCTGCTGGTCTGATGCCGGAAGATATTTTCAAATCTTTCACAAATATAAAAGAAAAGAATTTATTAATGCTTTGCCCCAAAGTATTTTTTTTGTGTGTGGTGTGTCTTTAAAACCAAAGAAGAAACAATCCCAATAGTGAGAAAAGTCTCTAATTAATAACATAAAATTCAAGATCAATTAGTAGCCTTCACTAAAACATCTGGTTCATGTGCAGAAACTAGGTTGTGAGACTAGCCAATTAGAGGAAATATGTACTATGTCAATCTATCTGATTCAATTTTTCAATCTAATAGAACTCCATAATACATTCTACCATAATCCAGATCCTCATCAGGGTTAAACCAATAATCATCGTTTGAATAGTACATACCCTATCTGAAACTTTCCAACATCTACTGCAATCATTAATTGTTTGGAGAGTGTGTAGTGGTCGCCCAGAAGATATCATTGCTGCCAGTGGAGTATGAGAATTCCTTAACTACCAGTTCAAACTGAATTCTTTTTTTTTTTCATCTAACCTAACTCCAATTCATTAAGGAATCTCGTTGTGTGTATGGAGTCTTTAGAACAAAGCGCAAATAAACTTATCTCATGGCTACAAAGTCTGGTACACCGTTAACGCCCAGCTACATATGATAAACATGATTGAAAACATTCCATACTCACTTCTCTTTCATTTCTCCACAATGTACAAATATAAAACAGATAATATTCATCCTTCCCCAAGCTCAGATTCATTCGACTTTAACAATGCAACAGTTCACAGCCATGAAATTTCTATGAATTTAATACTAAACTAAACTGTTCTCTTTCGATAAATAATTTCAGCAATTTGCAAAGTAAACAAATCCAAAACGTCAAAACTTTCCCCAAAACTAACCCCTTTTTTTTTATTCGTCAATTCGGAAAGACAATGAAACTAGTCACTACAACCGTTGACTTTAGTTACTATTGTTATTATTATTTTTTTTTTATACAACTAAGGAACACATCAATTGATATTATAATATACCAAAAGAAAGTCATTGGGACACATAAAGTTATTCACTAAGAAGGAATCCAACCATGACAACTTTATTCCAAGGGAATTTTACGCGAGAATCAATCTGAATCAAATAGAAACGTCTATCTTTATTTTAAACCGTAAACTACATTTTTCCCCTTTTTTTCAATTTATTTATATCAATTAAGAAAGAGCGTCGGTGGTGCACTGCGGAGAGACATGGATACCCATTTACGGGGATCCCGGATTCGAATATACACAGACAACACGTCATGTACCAATGTGTCCCTCCAACCCATGCACGTAATATCGATCGCTCTCAAACAGTGAAGGAAAACATAATCGTAAGGAAACCCTCATACACTGAAGAAGAATAAGATGACATGTGAAGTCCATCAATCCACAGCGGAACGCTTACAGGCTGAAGTTATTTTAAAATCTCTTTGTCCGAGGCCAAAACCGAAGCACAGTATAAGAAAGAGGATGAAACCATTTCTCTAATAGTTCTGAGAGATCTCATATAGCGCTATCCTTTTTTTCTGTTGTTGCATTGCCACACGCACCGTCAGCTGTACAACAACTTTTAACAGATAAATTCAATTAGAAGACCATATTCAAGAAAATAGAAATAATCTGATACTCAAAGACATCTCAGAGATCTCGAACTCTAAGATTGGCTCAAAAGGAAGAAATCCAGAGCCGTAAAAATTGATAAAAAATAATTGTTTTATTTGTGCTTTTACTATTTTATTCCTTTAAATAAAAAAGATAAAAAAGTAAAAACCATAAACAATGTGACCATCGACTGTCAGTCAAAGAGTACTTGCTGTCAATGTCACAATGTTCCTCCGGGAAATATTTTCAAACCGCCGACCGCCGTATTTCGTAAAAAATTTCTCTAAAAACAAAACTAAAGCAGTGTATGAACTCCCCGACTAAACTATGCTGAAATATAACGCGTACAAGTGTGACAGAGTACTTAACATAAAAGAAGACCCGGATTGTCGTTATATCGGTAAGTAAATCTCTCGCGGGGAGACAAATTGTTTAAACTGTTTTTCATTACATATTATATGTATGGACAGAGCTATGTTTAACTGAGAAATCACATCGGAACCGAAAAGATACGTCAGAGATCTAAAGTAGTCGACATAACTCGAAAAAATAGCAAGCTAAAATGGCAAAGGGTCGGTCAGATTTGCCGAAGACCTGACAACCGGTGTAGTGTCAAAGTTCTGAAACTGAGACCACGAACTAGCAGCAGTAGGGTGGACTGCCCCGCTGTCCACCAGACAGACAACCTAAACGGACAGAGTCTTATGGCGCGCCCTAAGAGAATCCTATGTTCTGCAGTTGATGATGATAATAGGCTGATGATGATGATGATAATAATAGGCTGATGATGATGATAATAGGCTGTTAATGATGATGATAATAGGCTGATGATGATGATGATAATAGGCTGTTAATGATGATGATAATAGGCTGATGATGATGATAATAGGCTGATAAATGATGATGATGATGATTTACATAAAACCAATAAATTATGTCATTATTTTGTAAACTTGTAAACTATTTAATTATTTATTGTTATGAGTCCCCATTTGACCCTTTTTTTCACATACCAGTGCAAAATTCCAGACACGCATTCGGCAAAGATTTTTCCACTAAGAAATCTTTTTAGCCTTAAATTAATTTCAACGCAAGTTACTTACATTATGTATACATTATTATTTACAGAATAAAAAGAAAGTATCCATGAATCCAGCATAATTCCTGAAGGAAAAGATACGGAGCGGAGACCATGCGTTGTCAGACCTAACTGTGAAAACAGAGAAAAATCTAAAACTACAACGGAGACTGCTACTACTCAGCCCAGTACCTGGAACGTTAGTATCCTATAAAGTAGTACTATACTTTTAATTCTAGCGTACTGTATGATTCACCCATCCACTGCCAGCATTATTGTAATGAAGCATGAACCAACTTAAATACATATCTACCTACTCAATAACCATATATGACACATAACAAAATAAGGTTAATCTTAATTTTCTTAATATTGAATTGCCGTGCGACGCTGGTGATAGTTAATTTTATTTCCTCTCTATATGACTTTTTCAGTTCTATGTTGACCTTTTAACTGAAAGTAATCCTTAACTCCTGTCAATAAAGCATTATTTTGACTATCATATTTGAGACCAAATTTCTTGAAGAATAATATTATGTCTATTGTTTCAGACTCAAGAAACCAATGTACCAGTCAAAATTATAAACCGGAGCTGTACCTATAAATAACTATGATATGATTATAATTATCCATAAAAATGAAGAAATCATTGATGGAGAGATTGAAACATTGATGGCATCAATTTTGAACCGCCCTTTAGACTAATACAATTCTCATATTACAATCTACATTTCAGGACTCTTAGTTAATCTGGTTAAGGATTGAAGAAACAGATCTGTTATAAATTCAATGATAATACTACAACTGCTTATGTTTTAAATTTACAATTACTTAAATTTATTTAAATCTGATGATTCGGATCATAATGCGAGTATTTCTATTAGTTTGTATTATCATGTCATGACTATTTTAAGATCACATAGGAAAAACTAAAATGCCGAAAACAACTGCTATAAAAATTAGTTAGTGAATTTACCCTACCAATTTAAAATATAAATTAAATAAGTAAACATATTATTTTGTTTGAAAATTTCTATTTTCCCACATTTTCTATCTCAAATATTATTTACCATTATTAGAGTTGATTCTACAAATTCATGCTCATGTCAAAAGTAGATTCTGAATTATTTTCTACTTATTAAAGTTGACTCTTAACTATAATATTTATCTAAATCTTAGGTAGATATCCCTTGATTATGGAATCGTATTGATTTTTATTTTTGAAACCATAAAAGGAAAGCTAAATCTAATAATTGATTTCTGCATTCAGCCATGGAATATATAAGATGCTTCTTTTTCAAATTACTATGAAAACTTTACAAAGAAGTATAAAAATTCATCTCCATAAAACACAATGACACAGTCATGTGTAAGTTTTTCTTATCATTAACTCATTTAGGTACTTCCAATTAAGATCTTTTCAATCCACTATTCTTAAGGAATAAGTTAGTGTTTTGTAATAAATAAGCAACTGCACCTATTATATTTTTGTGTTTTTTTTTCATACAATAATCACAATAAACCTCATGTCCTAAAATAACATCTAAGGCTCCACCAAAGCTACTTACTGATGTTTTCAGACCTTGTGAAAAGACATATTAGCCATTAGGATTGGCGAACACTCCACCGAGAAGAGTGTAGCTCTTAAGATGATGATGATGGTAATACCTACATTGCAAACATTTGATTTCCCATTCAAAGAGAACCCTGTGACCCCTTACCAGACTATTTGGAAATATGCATTATTTAGATTAATAACACATGAACTTTGCATGAAACGAATTTCTTACATCTAACTGTAAAGTTGATTTTTCTGTTTCAACTATTGTGATTTTATATTAATCTCTCTTGAAAGAACCGACTGATTTTAGAGTAAAAGTCAGTGGACTAGCTACAGCAAGATGCAGCTGGTAACAATTCCGTGTTCCTCCATCCTTTTACTTAATCTCTTATTTACTTAAAAGCTATTTCATCTTCATTGATTTATATGATCATCAGACCGCATGGCTAATTATTTCTAGTTTATTCTATTAATAACATAAACAATTTATTAAATCAAACCCATCAAAACTATTCATTTCATTCTATACACCCCCCCATATTTACAACTTCAGCAATCTATACACTCTCACCCCCCCCCCCCCCCCCACGTTTACAACTTTATTAATCTATCAGCTGTCGCCCGCGACTTCGTCTGCGTTACCCGGATAATATGTACCCTATGTGTTATCCAGGCCATGGCCCATCTGTATGCCAAATCTCATCGAAATCCGTTAAGTAGTTTTTACGTGAAAGAGCAACAAACATCCATACCCACAAACTTTCGCGTTTATAATATTAGTAGGATTACTCTCACCTCCAATTCGCAACTCTTCACCAGATACCTTCTCACTTGATATTAGCATACTGGTATCATAATTATATTTCTACCCCTATACTTACTATTCTAGGTATTATAAAATATTAACTAACTTAACAAACATACACCCCCCCTTTTCTTATACTTTTAAAACTCTATCATTGAAACATAATCATAATATTATTTCCTAAATCCATAAGTAAATAATGCTACTAAAACGTAAAAACCACGATTACTGTATCCGAACGTTAGAATAAAAACTTTTCCTTATGTCTCCTACAATCCAATAAATTTTTGTTATCTGTGATATTCTTTCCTACGACCACAGATCATTAATATGTAGCAAGCTTCAGATGCGACGGTAAAATTTACTCTTAGTTCCAGAATTTCCACTATGGCGCTACTATCTATGTAAGTTTATAAGATGTTCTAGCATTGACCAATGATAACGTTTCATGTCATAAAAGAAAATGCGACTTCAGCGCCTCAATGGGAATATTAGAACTAAAACTGTCATAGGCCTGACAATGGCGTTAAAAATTGAAATTATTCAACAACGTAGTGTTTATATTATCTTTATATTCAACAAGGAAAATTTCAACTATTTCCATGGAAGCTTCACTGGAAAAATAAACCATCTAAAACTATCAAGAC
The DNA here is from genome assembly GCA_927399405.1 of Agonopterix arenella. Lineage (NCBI taxonomy): Eukaryota > Metazoa > Arthropoda > Insecta > Lepidoptera > Depressariidae > Agonopterix > Agonopterix arenella. The sequence goes on from OV656691.1 coordinate 7,947,581, forward strand.
ACGAAAGCTACAACTTGATTCAAAACCAATCACCGTTTCCCAACTCCAATACAGCAATTGAGTAAACATTGGATATGGCGGCCGCAAGATCTAAAAACTACTACTGAAGTTACAATCATTGCTTTATTGCTACGGAAATAGTCCAAGGAAAACCCGGAACTGAGAAAACGTCTGCAAGTACAACGAAATACCGAACATCATCACGCTCTTACAAAAACGAGACGGTTTCTTTTCAAACTAAATCCTCAAACAAACATATCATCATTTGACTAAGTGACTGATTTCCTATTAGTGTCTTATCAGAAAACCTGTCTAGGAAAGTGCGATAAAGTGAAACTATGAGTGAACTCCTAATTATTTTTAAGTAGTGCTATATCAGGTGGTGGGTACAATGTTTATGTTATTGTAAAAATTAAACCATTTTATTCTTGAATTCTTTGAGTTTTCCTTTACCTACCTACAACTAGCTTACTTTAAAACGTCTAGCATGATTCCCCACACACGAGTGACATTTTTCTATGTGCGCAAAATAAATTATTACCACTCTTTTCAAAGATTGAAAACCACGATTGCCGAAACATGTTATATAGAGAATATTCAAGCCGCACGCTAATTGTGAAATCATACTAGAGGGTCTGATCAATACAAATAGACAAAACTAAGTCCTTCTTTCCATTTCACGAGGCAACAAATTGTGGCTGAGCCACTTTAACATACATACTTGATACATACACAACAAACATACATTAATAACCTCACGACTCATGCCATAAGGGACTTAACAGAAACCATAAATCTCCTTTAGCTATCCTAAACACTATGTACTAGTACTGATTATATTTCCTATTCATAAAATAGTGAAAAGAATTTGATAAATAAATTTGCCAACAAAATGTAAATATTTCTAAACTTGGACATGCAAACCAAATAGTAACAAGCCAGAATTCTTTTAACTATTTAACCTATTCAACCCAATCTACAGAATATTAAGTGTAATTCAATCTTGGTCTCGGCCAACGAAATGTAACGAATACTGGTCGAGACCAACCAAAGGTAAAACTCTCATACTGGTCACTCGGCTCCTTATTGTACTAGTACTAAATTGTACTATCCTATGCTAACTAAGAAACAATTTGAATCTAATTCAATAATCCTGGGCTATCGGCACCAAATTGTAACTGACCTCCCTAATTCATCTAACTATTCTAGATTCTATATACCCACTACTTATTAAATTATTTATGATATAACTAAGACTATCTTGTTTTTTCGATTCTAATAACCTAATGATACGTAAAACCTAATCTTTAAGTTATCCATAGAACTATTCCATAACAACAGACTTAATTTACATCTAAACTTAAATCTACCTAATTATCTAAACTTAAACTAAAAATTGGCCAGAAGGAGTGATCGTCTAGGAACCCACATTATGTAGTAGAAACTCAGATTCTTTTAGAAGGACCTAGTGACCTAGATCTTATTTGCAATGAACCCAGAATACTTCTAACCTGAATAATTCCTAACCTAACCAATTATACAGGGCGTAAGTCTGAATTAGATAAATATCATAAGAAAATGGTAAGCATAAATTGATTTAGACAACATTGTGATTGTTTTTTAGGGGAGACCCCAACCATGTGGCCGGATACTAGAATTATCAGAGAAGAATATTAAATATTTATGTTGTGAATGTCATCATTTGGTAGACATTTGGAATATGAGTAGAATTAATGATATTTTCAGCTTTATCTTTTGAAGTGTAACGTCTCCAATCATTTTTGTATGGAGATTAGCTACGGGCTGCTCTCTGCTCACCCAAAGACAAGCAAAAACTATCAGGACCTCAAGTTGACTTTTTCAAGAGGTTTATTATGTTATATTATTAATATTTAGATTTCTTAATTAGGACTTCTTATGTAAATCTTGTAAATAAAGTTCCTTCTCAAATACTTCTATTGGATAGGGTATGGCCTTAAAAAAGGATTCCACTACCACGTCACTAGGGACCTAACTGCAGAGAAGATGTGGCCAGAACCTCTACAGTGATACCTTCAAGTATTCAACAACTTTAGTATGAAATCAGTAAGTATGAGTAAGTATTTAATATTAAAATAGAGGACTATAATGATTACTTTTATTTGTAGTTCTAGTCAGTTTGTCAGAGTCATTGAGACAGTTAATATAATACTAGGAAAATAAACTATGAATCTGAGCAAATTCAGTGGATGTGTCTTTCTTTAATATGCTTAACATTCTCTATTAAATAGTCAGCAACTTTGAAGATAAGTTCATACTAATTTCTCAATTTAGTACCAATCTACTATAAAACCAATATTGTAAAGAGAAGATATTGTTAGAGTTTAAAATTACCTCCCTAATTAATTAAGATCAAGATAATATTATTTTCCTATGAATTCTAACATCAATTATCCCCAATATTAATCTAAGTAGCTATGATACCTATCCTATCCTAGCCTATTCCTACAATAAACGTGAAATTAATAAACTAACCAATGTCTAAAATATTCCTATTCTAAAGAAGTTTCCCTAAGGTTTGAAACACTCCGGTGTAAGAGTATTCCGCAATACTAGAGGCAGGCCTCACATTTACATTTAATTGTGTAGGTGTGTAATGTAGGTCTCCCCGTGATTGTCTAGGGAAGAAACCTTCTGACTAGCTAAGTTAAAAGGTTCGAGGGTGGAGCCCTCTAAGTGTACCTAACCCTATTCCATGTGTAATGCTCATATCACGGCCGAAGCCATAAGTTGTGATATGAACGGTCCCTACAGTAAAAGTGTCATATGTTAAGTGGACTAGATTTCGCACGCCGAGCATAAGGTACTAAGGCCCCCTAAAGGACTCCCTCCACTTCGACGGTGGGATACCCCGTAACAATACACCCAGCTTACGAAACCTATGTGGCTATAGATCGTTATGTCGGTAAAGAACGATCCCTGGCACACCACAAGACCAGGCTATAATGGAAGCTATAAGCACTTTCACCTTTAACACCGCAAGGTGTAAAAGGAGCCTATAACCCACGATACTTCATCGTGTTCCGTAATACCCTTCAAGCTCACAATCTAAACATTAACCCCAAATAAATGAATTTAGTAAATAATTAAAGATATGAAAACCCCAGAATTTATCCCAAAAATCAATAAAGAAAGTTTACCGCTTCCCCTTGAATTACTTTACAAATTATCAACAAAACCTCCCAAAAGTAGGTACGTAGAAAATTTAAATAAAATCAAAACACCAACCGGCAGCGAGTGAGCTCAAAGAATGTTAATCGTTGAATACCCCGTCCCCCTCTCGAACCCGCCTATTTATACTCGATTCTTAATAATAATAAGTTGCTTCATGTGCTCAACTTGCCTAATATGCCCCATGTGCTCCGTGTGCTTGATGTGCTCAATGTGCTCAAGATTTGAATATACAAAATTGAACTTTATCTCAGTGCAAATAAGGTTGTGTCCAGTTAATTCTGAAGATATTTATTCTTTCAACAATAATGATCTCTATGCCTATAGAAATAAGGTTGTTACGTTCCGCCTTAAGATAATGCAGTATTAGTATTACTTCGTAAAACATACTACTTAGATCATGCGGCTTTCCCACTTATTTAATTTATTCAAGGATTTTTATTCTTTTTAAAGTTAATTTCTATTATTCGATTTATGTACTTAGAAACTATATCTGACTAATGTTATATTTGTGAACCGAACGAATAGCTAGCATGCTAGCCTATCTCGTTACAACTGTATTCGAGAAATCTCGAACTGCCTAGAAATGTATGGATTTGACAATCATATAATGCACTGACCTCTATTATATTATGACAATAAATGCAAGTTCGCTAACTAGGAACTCCAGTTTTGTAAACAAACACTACTCGCTGCAAATATTGGGTCTACCTACTACTAAGTTGCTTTTAGTTAGCTCAGGTGTATACTACATGGCCATTAAAATTTTTAACAAGCTACCTGCACGTATAAGAAATATAGAAAAGGCATCATTGTTCCACAAAGCTTTAAAATACTTTTTAATAACTAATTGTTTCTATAACCTTCAGGAATACTTTGAATACAAAGAATAGAATAATTTTAGACGTAAAAAAATGTTTAATTTGTTTATTTGATTACCTACTAAGTTTTTTTTTTTTTTATTAGTTTTAAGATATTGCTGCGCCCTTACAGGGTTTATGTGTGTGCTGTACCCATAGAGATCTAGAGAGATGCCAACCAACGCGCTGAGTACGAAAACTAGTGTCGCATCACCACCAGTATCACGCGATAGAAAGTATTTTGTTAGCTTGAATGCGCTTATTATCCATTGCGGTATCAGAACTCAACGTTCGAATAATCTTTAGTACTACGCAAGCATTGTAAACTATTTACACATAATATCTCGACTGGCTTTCAGCCTCATAATATATTGAATCATTACTGTCGCGAGCAATGTGTACCGTTTTTGCGCATATTGCTGCGACACTGACCCTGTCCGCTTTTCACATCTCCCTTTAGTTTTTCTTATCTGTGGCTGTACCATATTTTTAAGATCTTATGTTACCACATAACGCAATAAATGATATGATATGAATCTTGCCTCTTCTCCCCTTTACTTCGACCGTCTCAAATTTGGTAGATAATCTACAACAAATTGTTCATACCCAGCGTAAGCGAATAAGTCTTACGTACGTGAAAATAAATATGTATAACCTAAACCTAAAATGCTTTTTACTTCTATGCAGCTTCGTCTTTATTTCGATGAATTAAAATACTTTTGGCAAAGGTGATTGAGCAACCTATGACCGTATCTCTTTTTGAAAATTTAAATCGTTATTCATCGATTGAAGTCTGTAATTGAGCTATAGGTATTTAATTAAATGTAAATAAAAGACTAGATACAAATTTATTTCTAAGCTTCTCAAATATTGCCTAAAGTTTAACATCGAGTTAGGATCGTTTAAACATAATTTGAATGTAAATTAAGTTTGATTAAATGGTAATTTTCGTAGACGTGATAAAAAAGCACTACGCGCTAACAAGCATTGACCTAACGAATACTAACATCAATAATTCAATACACTTTCTCCATAAAATTATCTTTGACCACATAATGTTTTATATGGGATCGAATCTACTAGTTAAAATTTATTATAAAATTATTTATTTCAGATGAATGATTAAATCCATATTGAGTTAGTATAAAATTGTATTATTTTTTGTCTTTGAGAATACATTAAAATGTACAACAAAAGTTATATCTAGTTTATGTTGTTGTATTTTACTAATTATCCAGAAAAATATTCGACTTTTGGCATTACTAGTCAAATTTGGATATTCGGATTAGGATGTATTTATAATAATGCAAACTAGCTTAAACTCAAGATAATATTCTACTACAAGAGTGATTATTCTAAACTAGATTTTGTCCACAATGTTTCTATCTTCAGTAGTTTAGGCTGTGCGTTGTCTGACAGTCAATCAGTCAAGAAACTATTTTATAACTAAGATAAAATCGGTTTCACTATTCAGGGTTTTAGGGTAAACAGTTGCATTACTTTAAGGGGTGATTGTATGATACTGATCAACTTTCCCTAAGAAACATAGGAAATTCGCAAAAAAGAAACTTTTCATGCAAACGTTTGATCAGCTGATTGCATTTGGTATGGAAAGTGAATTTTTAAAAATTTGTTATTGGTTTCTTAGGAAAAGTTGATCAGTATCATGAATACTTTATTACTCCTTAAAGTAATGCAGCTGTATACCCATTACATTTCTTTTCTTTATATTAATGTACAATACACTTTTGTTATTCAATGTATATTAAAGTACAAATACAGAACAAAATAATGTACTTTTGTTTGTCCAATACTCTAGTCAATATATCATATCTGAGAAACGATGATCCTGCAAAATTTCACAGAGGCAGGTACGACATAAAGGAGTATATCGAATTTAAAAATAACTGAAGCTACGTTCAAACCAATCCGACCACGACTTCTTTATTTAGACTTTTATCAAGGATTTTGATCTTATATTAATAAATTTTGTAAATTTTGAACAAACATCTATCAATCTAACGACATCCACCTCATTCTCAGTATTGATCAAAGTTATTGCATTATTTCGTACAGGTACTTATTAATATTATGCAACTTGTAAATATTTCAGTAATAATACAAAATTTAAGTAGAACTAAGTATTTTTATTTCACCTCTTATCCACTTCATCATCGTTTATGATTTCCATTTCACTCATAGATAAAGAGAGGGCGCGTCGGTATTGCGTCGGCCATATCTCATTACTCATGATTAGAAGAAAACACAAACTCCAAATCTGCAACACGCTTTGACAAAAATAGCTACATGTTTTGTCAAAAGTTAAGATTAGTTTCGTTTTGCTTCGTTATTTTAAGTTTCTAACTAAATATTAAAAAAAGTCATATCTTCTCCTAACGACTTCCTTTTTGCGTGTATTTTAATATCGTACACGTAGGTCTGCCCGGCGTGGTATTCCGAGCGGCAGATCCGGTCCAAATTACAGGAAATGAACTCTCCCCACTGGCCCCGGCGATGTTGGGGCCGGGCGGCATGGGACACCGCGGTCGCCTTCTGCGAGACCGTCATGGTCCAGAAGGAGAGCGCAGAGCGAGACCGCGAGCGGGCTAATCCCGCCCGAAGACGGAGACGCCGGGGACGCCAAGTTGGCCCTCCGATGCGTCACAACAACGCCCCGGGATAGGGGTGCCCAAGGTCGCGGACGGTCGGAGAAGGGGCTCAGGCCGTCCATTTCCAAGCGACCCCTGGAAGGCAGCGGTAGTACGGCGTTGTCCCGTCCTGCTGCAGTGTAGAGACGCTGCGGGAGTGTTGGCCCGTCATCAGTGCCGAGCCGGGACGAGCTTCAGCGAAGGAGGAGGAGGGCCGTGGACGCACATTGCTTCCCCATGGCCCTTCGACATGCGCTGAGGTGACCACCGGGGTTTTAGTGGGTAAAAATCCTACATAACCCGACTCCTCCCCTAAGGAGCCGGGTATCTTTCGAAGATTTCCCCACCGACAAAAAAAAAGTGTAACTAGGTCTTGAACAATCTCTACAATGATGTGTTTCATCAAGGTCGGTTGTTAATACGCATGTTCGACGCCTCGTCCATCGCAATTCCAGAAACAATAGAAAATAGTATGTGGTATCTGTTTCTAAGCGTGATTGAGTAACATCACCCATCTTTTCAACTTCCGTCATCATCATCCAAATAATAATTAAAAAACAACGTTGTTGGGTCCTATAGTACTATTCTTTCTCCGGCGCGGCCCAGCCGCGTGCGTGGCGTGATGTGAACAGTTTAGATAGGTAAGTATATTTATACAGGGTGTTTCTTAATATGCTGACGGTTTTCTGAGGAATGTCCCCACAAGTCTGACGTCACAGAGGCTATGGGACGAGCCGCTCTGCATTCAGACACAAAAAAGTCTTATAGACAACGCCACCAGTACTGGTGGTGCACGCAGTAGTGCAGAAAAAGCCCGCCTCCTAGCCTCAAGCAAGCCAGAGTCAGGATTCTGGCTAAATGCGTTGCCATCTGCAAACGTGGGCACGCTGGAATTCTTTTTAGATTTAACGGATGATCAGGTCATCAAACTGAACACCTTTCTCAATGGGACTAATCCCGAAAAAAAGTATTCCGTCTTTATGTTTTAAAGTTATATCATTAATTAATCGTTATTCATTCGTTTACGTTTGCATTTTGTTTTGGTATAAATTATTACTGAGTATAAAAAAGTAAATAAATACAAAATAATACAACGAATGAATGAATGAATGAATGTATGAATGAATGATAGAATGAATGAATGCATGAATGAATGAATGAATAAATCAGAATGAAGAAATAATGAATTAATGAATTGATGAATTAATGAATTAATGAAGGAATTTATTTAATGAATTGATGAATTAATGAATTAATGAATGAATTAATTATTGAATTAATGAATTAATGAACGAATGAATGTATGATAGAATGAATGAATGAATAAAATAATGAATTAATGAATGAATGAATTGATGAATGAATGAATTGATGAATTAATGAATTGATGAATTAATGAATGAATTAATTAATTAGTTATTAATGAATGAATGAATGAATGAATGAATGAATGAATGAATGAATGAATGAATTAATGAATTAATAAATGAATGAATTAATGAATGAATGTATGAATTAATGAATGAATGAATGAATGAATTAATGAATTAATGTATGAATTAATGAATGAAATAATTAATGTATGAATTAATGTATGAATTAATCAATTAATGAATGAATGAATGAATGAATGAATGAATGAATGAATGAATGAATGAATGAATGAATGAATGAATGAATGAATGAATGAATGAATGAATGAATGAATGAATGAATGAATGAATGAATGAATGAATGAATGAATTAATGAATTAATGAATTAATCAATTAATGAATTAATTTAATGAATGAATGAATGAATGAATGAATGAATAAATGAATGAATGAATATATGAATGAATGAATGAATGAATGAATGAATGAATGAATGAATGAATGAATGAATGAATGAGTGAATTAATGAATGAATGAATGAATGAATTAATTAATTAATGAATTTATGAATGAATGAATGAATGAATTTATGAATTTATAATGAATATTAATTCATTAGAATTAATGAATTAATGAATTAATGAATTAATGAATTAATGAATTAATGAATTAATGTATTAATGAATTAATGAATTAATGAATTAATGAATTAATGAATTAATGAATTAATGAATTAATGAATTAATGAATTAATGAATTAATGAATTAATGAATTAACGAATTAACGAATTAACGAATTAACGAATTAATGAATTAATGAATTAATGAATTAATGAATTAATGAATTAATGAATTAATGAATTAATGAATTAATGAATTAATGAATTAATGAATTAATGAATTAATCAATTCGTTTAATGAATGAATGAATGAATTAATGAATGAATTAATGATTTAATGAATAAATGAATAAATGAATAAATGAATAAATGAATAAATGAATAAATGAATAAATGAATAAATGAATAAATGAATAAATGAATAAATGAATAAATGAATAAATGAATAAATGAATAAATGAATAAATGAATAAATGAATAAATGAATAAATGAATAAATGAATAAATGAATAAATGAATAAATGAATAAATGAATAAATGAATAAATGAATAAATGAATAAATGAATAAATGAATAAATGAATAAATGAATAAATGAATAAATGAATAAATGAATAAATGAATAAATGAATAAATGAATAAATGAATAAATGAATAAATGAATAAATGAATAAATGAATAAATGAATAAATGAATAAATAAATAAATAAATAAATTAAGATTTCATGCATTTCGTCCATTTCATTCATTTCGTCCATTTCAGTCATTTCGTCCATTTCATTCATTTCGTTCATTTCGTTAATTTCATTCATTTTGTTTATTTCGTTCATTTTGGTTCATTTCGATTATTTCGTTCATTTCGTTCATTTCATTCATTTCATTCATTCATTGGTATTCATCTCCATGTGATAGTCTCTATTAATTTGAAAATTCCAAAATTGTACGGCGATTGATTGAACTATTCAAGCCTTCTATGACAGACTAACTCACTTTAAAATTTTTGTCCGTATTTATTTATTGTATTTGATAGCCATGGACTGGAAATGTTATTTCATTTAGTTTCTGAAATATTTTGATGCTGTATTTTTCACTAAAATCAGAAACTCAGAAACTAAATTCAAAACTATTAAATATTCCTATATTTAATAGTTCTGAATAGATTTTAGTGAAAAAAGATCAAAAAGTACTCCTGTACTAAATTTTTTAATCTTTGAAGGACTAGTAGAAAACCTTTATCCAGTATTGCATTTACTACTAAAAAATCTCCCCTCAAAAACTAAAACTTATTGGTTTTCGCCTATTGTGCGTCTATCTAGCCTCCACCGCCGTTCGGCCGCGTGCGTGCTCTGATCTGACCGCCCAATTTATGGACCCTGCCAACTTTGTTGGTTCAGCTTTATTTGAATTATTGTGGTTAGTTTTCATTTCGTTAATTTAGCAAATGTTTAGATTCTATCATGGAACGAAATATTGATATTAAATAAGTACTTTGGACTTTTATGTATAAGATAAATAAATAAATATCTTGGACATTGGCACACAAATTATTTGAATATTATTTAATTATTAGTCACATTTAAAGTACCTGGACTTGTATTATGATGACTAGACAACTATATAGAATACATAATTATATAGATACAAACATCCATGACTCGGGTACAAATATAAAATCAATGTTATTAATGCAGTCTTAGGGGTTTTATAACCAAATAGCAAAAATGTATTCTGAGGTACATCCGAATGTCACAGGTTCATTACTCTTTCCGTTTAACTTTAATAAATACATACATACGCCCACGCCTGTCTCCCACTGGGGTAGGCAGAGACATCGGAACGCCGCCTGCTACGATCCTGATAAACCTTCCTCCACATTCATTGGTTCTTTCATGCATATACGACCAGTTTTAAACAAGGTGTAAAATTTTTTATGGAACAACGGAATTTTTTTTGCGATTTCAGTGTTGGTCCCATAGTTAAGATTATTCAGTTTAATGGTGGTGTGAAGCACCCCATTAAGTTAGTGTCCCATTTAATTTTTCACCCTATTTTATTTAATAAGTACGTCTAAGCCGTCCCTTTCCAACATTTCCAAAGCTTGCCATTATATTTAACTTCAACTATTTTGAAATTTTTGAGAAAAAAAACAAGTTTTTATCATGTTTCTTTTAATTTTATTACTTTGTTTTATTTTAATACATAATATCTAAACATTATCCTAATTAAACAAAGTATCAAAGAAAGTACCTACAATTAAACCCGATTACTTTAAGGCCTTTATAGCCTAACAGATCCAAGTGCAAACTTACCACAGATCCCTGTAAAACTACGGGATCATTTTATCGGGAGCCGCGTAAATTCCCGGATCCTGTGGGATAGCAATAAATAGTTGAAATCCTGAACTTCGACCACTGACACTGACAGGCCTGATAGGACTTGGGCGTGACTTTCTCTTTTTACTTGTCCTTGTACTTTTCTTTATTTTGTGTCAACTCGGTTTGTTTGTATTGAAAACTGTTGTCAACTTTGTACTCAAGTAAATAAGGTACTAATTATCATTATTTTTAACTGGAGGCCCTAAAAAAAACTAACTAAAAAGAGGTGAAGCATGCAAGGTCCTACAATTTCGTTTGTTCTACAAGGGACCTACAGTCACACAGACGCACCAGATCTAGGCGCAGGTCCGACAACCCGCCGCTATTATGTACCGCGCGACAGGGTGACAGCACGCACACTCATCTAAATGGGTGCTTCACTTTTGATTAGACGAGATTCCGTCCGTTTTTTTAGGTCCGTGCTGAAGGCCTTGACAAGCTTTCATAATCTGTGCTACTTTTAGCGCCCCTTTTATAGTTCCTTGTTATTCCCTAATGCAGTCAAGAAACGTTAGTAGGTTCTTGATAGGGAGGGCTTGTATCTCATCTGGTTCTTTACTTGTTTACTTAGGTTTGTAGATCAGGGAGCCACATTCATGTAGAAGGTACAGAGAAGTTTCCATCTCCATAAGGTGGTTTCAGTCCATGCAAAAGTTTGACGCACAATACGCGTCGACGGAATTAATAAAAGTAATATTTTATAGAAAATCTAGTGACCGCGTCACTATATCTTCGTAATTATATTATAAATTGCAAGTGTTATTTGTTAAGCGGCATCTACATTTTTTAAAACTATTTTTTCATGTATACAAAGTTACTTATATTAATTCCGTCTACGCGTATTGTGCACATGGATGTTTATATGTTTGTGCCGTTGTTGTATAGTTTTCACAATAAAACGCCTAAAGTGCTTGCTTGGGATCATTACAATGGAGGTACACACAGGGTGTTTGGGCGTCAGTCCACTACGCGTGCCCTATGCGGATTGGTAGACTTTACTTACGCATCAGGATTTCTTCTTCAGTGTCATGAAGGTTTCCTCACGATATTTTCCTTCACTGTTTAAGAGCAGAGTGAATTACGTACATAAGTTAGAAATGGTAATTGATATGTTGACCGTGTGGATTCGAACCCGGTCCCTCGAGATAGGTCGCTAGCTATTTTAAGCTCTTTCTAATTTTAAGTGACCATTTAAAATATTATTCTAAAATGAGTTAATCCCTAACTTGACAAATTCAGATAAAATAATCTTTTAAACTAGCAGACAGTCTGTCGCTGTTCAACCATTTGTCAGACCTTTGATAACTGAACTCGGGAATTTGACTTTCTAACTTGTTTTAATTCGTTGCCAGTTAAATTTATTCATTAAATAAAGGGCAACACGTTCGAAATTCCAATTAACTGAGCGAGTTTCATAAAAATTTAAGGGTACTTAAAATAACTTAGTAATTTGCGTTTGTTATAGTTTTAAACGTTCAATTAACGACTGTATTGTTGATTAGTCCGTCTGTATTAGAATAAATACTCATCTATAACGTTGGTAGGTACCATAATTAGAACTATACTTACGTAATGTTCAATTTCTGGGCAAATTTTGGCTCTTAGTCATTTAGCCCAGTCATTTTACGGAGTTTTGTTAAGAGAGGTAGGAAGTAGTTATTAATTGTACTTTTAAACTGTAACCGGCAACATTTAGTGACAAAAATACTTTCTGAAAACATATTTTAAAAAATCCTTACGCAACATAGAATCAATCAACCAATCAAATATACTTTATTTTACACCAAAAACATAAACAGTAAAAATACAGAAATAAAATACAAGAGGCACAAAATAAGGCGGTCTTATCGCTAAGAAGCGATTTCTTCCAGACAACCTTAGGGTAGAGGAAACGGTGAAAAGAAGAAAGGTAGGCGGTGTTTCCAGAAAAAATTATCAAAAATCAGCAGTTATTAGTAAAAACAAAAAGTAAGTATACAAAATAAACCTATTATAAATACATATATAATATACATACTCATATAAATATATATATATATATATACACACATACATCATAGATAAATACGCGTACTACACAACAAAATACTATAGGAAAACATGAACCACAGACATAGGAAAAGATGTACCTATGGAAAACAGATCGAGGGTCGGTTCAGTGATCAAGGAAATGAGACTTAACTTTCGACTTAAAAACATTCAAGGAAGGTGCACGTCTGAACAACTCTGGCAACAAGTTCCAAAGCCGAACGGCATGCACGGAGAAGGAATAGGTGTAGAAATTAGTGGAGTGGATGGGCATATTGAGGGAGAGGTTTTCAGAGGAACGCAGATGACGGCCAGTGGTGGAGGAAGAGAAAACAAAGCGTTCATTGAGGTAATTAGGGGTCATGGGATTGAAGAGGATGGAGTAGAGAAGGTTAAGGATGTGAGCTTCCCTACGACGTTTGATCGGGAGCCACTTAAGTCGGGCGCGGAATTCCGACACGTGGTCGTACTTACGCAGGCCAAAAATAAACCTAATGCACAGGTTTTGGAGTCGCTCGAGTTTATTAAGTAGCTCCACAGTCAGGTCAAGGTAGCAGGAGTCAGCGTAGTCTAGGATGGGTAATAGGAGGGATTGTGCAAGCGCAATCTTGGTGCTAGTGGGTAGAAAATTGCGTAGTCGTTTTAAAGAGCTATAGAGGCGTAGTCGTTTTAAAGAGATATAAATCAAAATTGTGAAGAAGAAGGCTAGAAGGCTTTTAAATTAATAATATTAATACCATTGCACTCATTTGGATTAGATTTAACAATATAAATTATTTTTGAGCAATAAAATAGGCATTGAAATTAAAAAAAAAAGGTTTTTAATAGAAAATACGAATGTATTTTTCAAATCCTTCTAAGTAGACAAAAATATTTACACCATATTTGAAGTATACATAATGGTAATGCCTTAAATATGTGCAAAAATAATTACCATCAGGTTTTTTATACCGAGATAATAGCAAAACTTTAAATTTGTAACTGTTGCTGACGGAATTTTTTTATATTTTGGTACATTTCTAAGCTCAAATTGGCTCTTAAATACTATAGCGAAAAAAATAAAATTATTATTTAGTCCCGGCTCAAACGGTAAAATAACTGGGCTAAAGAGTAAAAACGGGACCCTATTCATAAGCTTACGCTTTCCGCCCGTCTGTCCGTCCTAGCTGCAGGGGGCTGTATATTCTGAACCGTAAAAGGTAACCAGTTGAAATTTTCACAGAATATTTATCATTGTATTGGATTTGATTGCAAATATTAAAAAAAAAACAAAAAGTAAAAAACTAAGGGTCCTAAAACAAGAAACAAGTTTTTGTCAACGTTTTTTTTTCTCGCTCTATCGTAAGAACGGTAATACAAAGCGGGTAACTTACTGGGATTTTGAATCAGAATGAGAAAACGGCTTATTCCCATGGCTGTATTGTGCCTGACTGTGCTAAAATATTAGTCCGCTAAAACCCCTAGCATGGCTAGTATGCCAACGTGATATAGCGCTACCACGCTTCCGTTCTCTTTCTATTTGCGAGCGAACAAACGAGATAAAAGACGTGATATAGGCGTGCTAGCCCAGCAGAAGCATCGCACTCTTTAATTTAAAAAAAAATTGTTCATATAACTGAATAATCTTTAAACGTAAATTTTCCTTCACATAAAATTTTTCTGGTTTTCGATAAAATAAGTTTGATAAACGTGAAAGTAGAACAAACAAACGTACATTCTCATTTATATTTATGAGATTATAATAACAACTCATATTATAAGTAAAGATTTCTTCTAATTTCTTGATTTCTGTTAAACTGGGAAACACAAACGATCGGATAAGTCAATTTGTTTATGCGTGTCGTGTAAAACTGGACCAAAAAAATTACAAACTAAGTATCAAATACTTTGACACATCTACACCGATGTTCGTAGGACTTTTATCTCCAAAAGTTCAGCTCCAAAAATGGAAAACAAATAGTTATCGCTAGTTATAGTAGTTAGTAGTATTTATACCTTCTGTAGATATAATTTCTTATAACTATTTAACTTAAAATAAATAAACTATGGTTTTAGTACGTATGATGAATACCAATATAATTACTTCATGCGCTTGGGATGTTTGTTGAGAAGGACGAAAATTTAAAATTGAACGTTAAAAATTTAACATGTAACTTAACCCAATAATTATTTAATTAAAACTAACTAGAAAACTTAGCGACAATATTTAATTGCCACAATTCTCGTGACTCAAATGACTCATAATTATTACAAGTAATGTTTAAAAATTAACGGCGTACATAATATTTTTATAACAACTTCACGGGTAGTAATAACGAGCAAAAATCACGATGCACTCGATATAACATCGCAACGGCTATTACCTGACGGAGTTTGCGGAAAATCGTTATTGCTTTGTACTGCCTTAGGGTGTGACTATAGTAATAAGCGAACGAGGGTACTCCCAATACACCAATCGAGAATTACCGATAAAATGTACAACTATCTGTTGAAAATAATAATGTGGTTGTGTACGGTCTGCGTCCGAAATACTGAGAGAAAATTATTGTAGGATTAATGAAGTCGAACAAGTAGTTAATCTAATCTATCGACATATACAGGGTGTAAGTGACAGCCTAGCATATACTGAAACGGTGAACTCAGACCATCAAACTGAACTCTCACTATGGAGCCTACCTTAGGAAATGCGAAAAAAAATCTGCTTTTTTCCTTCCCCGTTTAAGAGCGATGATAGCCCCTACGAAAGAGAGCTAAAGCCTCGTAATCCTGAGGCCGCGGTTCGATTCCTGGCCTGTACCACTAAGTTCTTCAGAATTTATGTGCGGTTGTATATATCATTGACTAGCTCGGCGGTGAAGGAAAACATCGTGAGGAAACCTGCATTCCCGAGGATGAAAAGAAAATACCATAAGTTCGGAGGTATGCGTAAAATATGGGTGAGCTTGGGGCGAACACAAAGGACCAGCGCTGGTCTCAGTGTTACAACGACCCTTGCTTGCTATAGCCCAACCACAAATAATCAATAAGAGTAGTCAACATTTTATGTACATAAGTTAGCAAAAAACACATTGGTACCAACATGGGCACGTCGTCAGTGTGGATTCGAAACCGGACCTCAAGATTAACAACCTTTCCGTAATGTGCCATCGACATCGTAAGGAAACCTACATACGCTGAACAAAAGATTCCGATGCGTATGTGAAGTTTACCAACCCACTTTGGGCACGCGTGGTGGACTAACGCCCAAACACACTCCACGAGGTTAGGCCTGTACCCTGTAGTATGTGGGACGTATACAGGGTGTAAGAAAAATTATCATAAACTTTTAAACCACATACTCTACCCATCAAACTGATCAACTTTTTCTACGGGAGCAATACTGTCGGAACAAAAAAAATCTGCTGTCCCATACGTTTGAATTGAGTAGGTATTGCATAGTTTTTAAGTATATACTAACAATCTATGGACTGTGTCTGAAATAAAATTATTTTGATTTGATTTGATTTTTATTGCAGTTTACATGGGACAGCTGTTTTTTTTGTACTGACAGGTTGCTCCCCTAAAAGTTTTTCAGATTGATGCGTAGAGTATGTGGTTTAAAGGCTAATGATACTTTTCCTTACACCCTGTATAGGCTGATGATGATGAACAAACTTTTCTACAAACTTCACACTCGCTCCCTCGTCCGCTTATTAACCTATTAGATCCCTATACATTTCAAGTGCACGACTGCTGAGCATGCAACATAATACTTTCCATTGAAGGTGGAAGTGGTCAGTTTTAACGCAAAGTTTCTTGCAAAAACAAAGTCTGCGAAAATACGAGTTATATGATGCTATAGAAGTATAGAGACTAGAAGGAATCGATGGCTTCTTTTGAAATACTTTTTAAAAGTACATGTTTAATAATGTTGGTTATGTTGGTTCTTTGGGTTCTCTGTAATCTTTTTAGGGTAGATGATTATTTCATCGTAGGTCCATATAGTTAGATGTTTTGGTGCAACTGCGAAGCATGTAATTGTAGCAAGTTCACTTTGGTCTTGTTATGTTTTGTTAGATGGCTGAATAGCTGGTCTTACTTCCTCAAACATAAATCATTAATCATTCTTTTAAGGCCGAGATTCAGGGAAATCTTTTGAGCGTGTGTGGTCAAAAATGAATCATTCTGAAGTCATTTTTTAACTCTACAAACACGTCGAAATGTGTTCCGTTGTAGAGAAGATGCGGCCAGAAACTCTACAACACACATGCTCGGTTTTAGTCCAATTCCTCGGTCGAAACCTAATACGTGAAATCATAATATCTTTATCTGGCTAGAGTAGGTTTGCAGTTTTGTATGTAACAGCTTATTTTTTCTCGCGATTTCGATGTTGGTGCCATAGAGAAAGTTGTTTAGTTTAACGGTCTGATCATCATCCCCATAAAAAAGTGGCAGCATATTAAGAAGGACCCTATAAGAATTTCCAACCAATATACGAACGAATACGTTGATCAAATAACACTCATCAAGAATGTCGTGTTAGCATCACCGATATATCCCAATATTAGTGTAACCTCACAATGTTGATATGGATGAGAAAACCGACGGAAGTCTAATGACATTATTCTTCAGGGTTCGTTAAATCGATGTTATGCCTGCAGCCATCCGCGGTAAGAATATAAACGAATTCAATAGAGATAAGTGGAGAACCAATATGTGCTTTCTGAATTCTGGAATATGTGGTAGCAAAAATTTGCTGAGTTCATTACCCTCTTAAATACTGTTAAATAAAATTCCCAAGACCTCCTTGGCGGAGGCCTTTTGGAAAAGACTTCTTGTAATAATAATAACTTTTGCCTTTCTATGGCAAATGGCAAATGTACAAAGCAAAAAAATTAATAGTAATAAGATCATGTTGGTGTTTTCTGAAGTTTGATCATTTATATGAAAAGCAAGTTCTTTTTGTACTCTCAGAGTTAATTCGATAGTACATAAAATGGTCCGCAGTTTAGTACGTAAACAGGGTGTAAACTAAATGCGTTAATATTTACTCAAAGGGATGCTACAGACCACCAGCTGAACAAAAAAAACAGCCGTTTCATACATTTTGGTCAAGTAGCTATTAACATTTTCTATGAAATTGCAAATTTTTATTTCGCAATTTCAATGTTGATCCCATAATAAAACTTCTTCAGTTTCATGGTCTGAAACGCCCGCTAAAGTATGTAACGCATTAACCTGTATAGATTCAAACCTTTTCAGCTTGGACTCTGCCTAAGTAGTCATAAAAACCCTTTGCTACACTATTCTAAAGTCGTTGTCTTAAAACGTCTCCTTTGATTTCGCTATAAACGAAATTTTTTGAAGATTCAGCGCTTTACTTTGAGTTGAAACGCATATATAGACATAGGAATTCCCATTGGCTTCTCCGAAAATGCCTAAACTTAACACCGAGACAGCTGCTCGACTATTTAGATACACGACTACTTGGCCACTTCTTCCGAACGCTTTCAGAATAACATATCGTTTTAAATACCGAGTGACAGATGACACATTTCGACATTCTTCAACTTGTCGGTTCTGAAATACGCGCTCGCTCCTTTTAACATTTATTTTGCTTCGAATCTACTTAAATGCTGGCTGAATCATCGCAGCTGAATGCAAGAAACTGTATCTTATTGTCTTGGCTCTAGAAGTCGGAATGCAATGTTTGTTAACTGTCGCATTGGTTGTTTTGATCAGAATAAGGACCAATTTAATGAGAACAGACAAAAAGTCACTGTGAGCTGTCTAATACTTGAGTAGGCTAATGTGGGCGCTACGGGTTAGCCAACCAATTAGTACAACAAAACATTTAAAATAGTAGGTATAACCTACTGTACCTAATTTTCTTTTGTATTCAGTTTTCACATTCTTTAAATAGTCTGTTCTAGACAGCCACTCGTGAGCTTTTAATCACAATACAATTTATAGAGCCCATTATATTCTGACACCAAAGACATAAATATGTTGTCAGTTTATTAATACTTGTTAAAGAAGAGTTACTAAATCGTAACACGTGTTAACCAGTTGACTCTATAAAAATGTAATACTTATTTTTTATGATACTTCAGCCATTTAGTTGAAACGAGATTATAAAGAAGCTTTGAATGAGACAAAGATAAGAATATAAAACAAGTGTAAAGATGGAGTAAGGATTCAAAGAAATGCTAATAAGTCATGCTTAACTCGCCTACAGATTCTCTAGATGAATTCCTACTGAGTCGGCGAAATAATTGAGCCATTCATAAGGCTTGTGATAGCAGGCTCGAGCCCCATCCCGGCACAATGACTAATAAGAAGTTAATCCGCAAATAAAAGTGGAATTGAAACAGAAGTGGAACGCCTTCTCGCCGTGTGGGTAGGCTAATGTCGATTTGTCTTTGTCGGCGTCACTGAACTCGTCAGAAATAGATTAAGCGCTCTCACTCCATCTAATGGCGCCTCATTTGTTTGGCTTTAAGAGAAAAATTGCTCTTAAACTCTGCACGATAGAATCTTGTCGATGAGTTTCGTTTGTTTGACTCAATTTGAACGCGGCGCGGCCCGCCCTGATGCTACGCTTTACCTAACATTTTCAAATTCACTTAACACTTTCGAGTGGTGCCTCTGCAAATTGTTTTAACTTGTTATGCTCCTGTTTGTTGCTCACCTGAAAAAATGTAATTTGTGTTTTGTTTCCGACCTGTTCTTTTGTTTCTGCTTCGTTTAACTTCGAATGGTTAGCGTTTCAGTAAATTTTATTCAGTATTTTATAAACCTTTTTTTTGTTCGTTTGATGTTTTATCAAGTTTTCTTTGTAGTCGGTGAATCTAATTAAAGTTTTTGTTTTGCACACGAACAAATAATTTGTTCATTGTCGATTTTCTCTTTTTCTACTAAGTTTTATAATCTGAGATGCGGTTCCGTTTCCAACTGAAAAACTGTTAACAATTTCATGAAACCACTTGCGAGTGGTTTGAATTCAGTGAGAACTAAATTTAAATTGAAACTAGAGAAAGAAATTAAAAAGCTGCAGTAGGAATGGACTACTGAGAATCTCGTCCGCTTCACAATGGATGCGTACTAACCAGACGGAAGCAAGAAAGATATAATATGGAGCTTGAAATTTTGCTGAAAATATACTTTGTATTTTATTTTTCATCCTCTTACTCGTAACTGAGTTACCTTCCTAATTAATTAACCTAGACCACGAATAATTTTAGCTGGAAATAATACAAAGCACATAACTGAAGAAAAGCTATAAATATAATATAATACTTAAAGTGCGCCAGATGAAATCTTAAATCGATTTATGTGTCAATGTGCGTTGGTCGGATTTGGAATCAACTCACGCGTTGATATTGCCGAGTAATAAAACTCCTGGAACAGTAAAATATAAATTCATAGAATATAAATTTATCGCAAATAAAATGAGATTGATACTGCTTATGATATAAAATGAAAATACTTATGAATACATTGCATAATTTCATTTAAAAGTCACAACTTTTTTATTGGCATTGTACATACGTGACTAGGTAGGTTTATCCCATTGACGTCTTATAAGAGTTCAATGGTTTTTATAGTAGGATCTACGGGATAGATGAATGAACAAATGGTTGAATGGGTGCTACAGGGTATAAAATTAAATGGGACCCTTACTAAATGGGGTGGTTCAGACCATCAAACTGAACAACTTTTACGGCTGGACACCGACTCCAATAAAACAAATTAATGTTTTTATACGAACGAAAAAGTCATCGGCTGCAATATTATTTTTTATTTTTTTTTGAAGGCGGTTTTAATTTTTTCGTAAAATTTTGTTTATTCCACAATTTTTAGTGGTGGTTTTATTTTCACATTGGTTCGATTCAAATATCAGATACACACGCAAAGTGTACATCGATACGAAGCAAATATTTCAATCGCCGATGATTTGCTGTCAACTTTTGAGGAGTTCTATTGTGTAGCTCCGAAGCGCGTCAACAGATCTTCACCAAATTAAAATGGAACCACTTCGGGATTAAATCCATTAGAACTAAAAAAAGAATCATCTAAAAATACATACAGACTAGGCCGTCACACTTACACGTATTAGTCCATATCTTGATAACTACTAAACCGATTTTAATGAAACTTGCACTGTTCCCTAAGTTGGAGTAAATGTAAGCCAATAAAAAATGAAGAATGGTCACAATCCGATTAAAAGTCTCTGAGAAATGCGTGTACAAACATAGATACTTATAAAAATTTGTATATTTGTTTGAAAGCCCTAATAGATTATCATATATTTAATATTTTGCAATTCCAATAATATTACCTAAATGCACACGTATCCAATTGATAACCTTCTTTTTTCAAGTCGGTGAAAAATCATTCCCCAACGTTCACTTTCATATCAATTCCAACCCTTTGCGTGCGTACTATTTCCGTGTAGAAATACTTTGATATTATTTGTAATACATCGCCGCGTGAAATAGCCGTGAAGGCGTCTGCAGGGCGACCACCCAGTGAGATGGTGACTGCTTAACGCGCTTGGCGTCATTTCTTCTGATTTATTGAAACGCAAAGAGCCGACGGCGAGCTCCATACACTGTGTGGAAGACAAAAGTACACACCGATGATTGATTTAGCACTGGTACCTACATTAACTTACAACCGAACGCCATTTAGGTTAGTATGAAACTATTCTACTAGAGTTTACACGCGACTTTAGCCGCACAAGTTATATACCAGATTTAAAGTTAAATTATAAGGTATCATACAAAAAAAGTTTCATCAAAATTGGTTAAGTAGTTTTTGCGTGATGCTGTTACAAACAAACAGACAATCATGAATTCTAAAAAAGGTTGTTTTGGAGTCAGGGATACCTAAAAACTATATCGTAATAATTTTCTTGTTAATATCTTCAATGTACAAACACACTTCTGTTACAGTTTTATATTATAGTTTAGATTAAGTATTATGATTTTCAAATAAGATTACTTAACTCACAACGCCATAGTTTTTAAAGGTTTACTTTCATACCTACATAAGCTCACGACTATATATACCCTTTATCAGAAACTTTGTTACTTACATTATAGTTTACTATACTTTTTAAGCCATGCATTGTTGTAAAGTACACTTTTAGCCTATTTAAGGTTCCAGGATGGATAATCGCGTCATGGTGATACAAGAAATAGCCTTGTGCTCAATAAAACACAATAAAATGAAAATTATTAGTCGCCTCGTACGTCACCCATCATGGGATGAAATGGGGTGATCTGTTCGGAGCCACGGTTGTTAATTTTTACAAAGCAGAGCATGCTGATCTGTGGCCACCTATTGAATAAAAATATGTTTATCATAATTTTACAAACATATACAGACAATTATGCACACGCCTATATACAAATCAAATCAATCAATTTTTTTTATTTAAAATAATATCACATAGATAGCTTTTTGACGTCATTTTTTGACTCTACCACAGCGTCGGAAAGTGTTCCGTTGAGAGAAGATGCGGCCAGAAACTCTACAACACACATCTTTTAAACAAAACAAAATATACAAAGTACAATTAAAATACAATATTGCATTACATAGAGTAACATTATCAAGACCATCATTATGGTCATTTAAATAGTCATCGAGTTTATAGTAGCCTTTTTTACAGAAGACTTGTTTAACATGGGACTTAAACTTTTTGTCTGGCAACTTTAGAATATCCTCTGGTATCCTATTATAATAGCGTATCTCACTTGGGTAGGCAGAGACAATTGATCGCTATTTTGCTACGATTTTGACGTCATATCTCTCGCCTCTTCAACATCCAGTATGTATCTGCAACCCGAATCCAAAATGTTCCATAATTTTAAATGCCAAAAATTAAGTAAATACTGACCTATAATAATCATTCTTCATAAAAAAACATTTTGATAAAATTTTCTGAAATATAACTTTTATTAACAAATAATATTGAAATTAAATCTCATCGCTCGTTATTGAGAGTCGAGAACCAATTTGAATCGTTACATTTGTCCCGAAGTGTATTTCCAATACAAGATTAAATTAATTTTGAATTTGTTCTTTGAACCGAGTTTTCTCACGCAACCTGGTGGATCACAGCGGCTCTCTTTGAGCATTATTTAAACATTATTAAACAGAAAAATGTATTTTTAAATATCAATAAATAAAGCGTCATCAAGACTGTACTATGAGTTGTTTATTTGAGTTATGGCTTTCTATTTACGTTTCGATTGAGAACGAATTGAACGAGAGTTTTTAATGGTATTGCGTTCGATCGCTAGATGATGAGCTTACACTTAACGTTCCACGAACACATACATAGTAGCACTAACACGTAAAGAGTTACATACAAACTTAACATTAAAGATCGTTCACATCGGGTATAACAAAAGAATTAAAAGAACTAGATGAAGATAGTTGAAGGGATGTAAAAAATGTATGCCTATCCTGTAAAGTTGGAAAGTTTTACAAAAATAATTACAATAAAATATATAATACTTAGTATTAATGTTTGTCTTTAAAACATTCTATACGCGTAAATACAGGATGTGAACTTAAATGCATTACCTACTTTCGTACTTATTTCAGTTGCTTTGATGCTTCATACCAATCAAACTGAAAACTTTCGCTATTGAGCCATAAAAAAAAATCGCAAAATTGTATATGCTTATATTATTTTTCTCTTATTTTGATTTATCATAGAAAACCACACTCAACCTATATGTATTGAACAGTAGATTTTTGACGTAACCTCAGGGTTAAAAGCTAAAAAAAAAAACAATAGAATTAAAAAATAAAAGTAGATTTTTTGGGATTTCAATGTTGCTCCTTAGTGAACGTTTTTCAGTTTGATGGTCTGGAATTCGATCTCCTAAAATATGAAACGCATTTTAGTTTACACGCTTTATATGCATTGCGGACTCGGTAGTGCTTTTATGATATTACACGAAACCCTTCCCCTTTTGTAGCGTTGAGCAAGACTGCAAACAAAACCTAGGTAGTCTATAACCCCTCTTTTAAACATTCCCTTACAAAATAAACAAAATGCACTCTACACCTAACAACAGGGTATAAGTCTAGCAGTAAAGTAAGTAGACTTTGCAATCTACAAAAGAAATCTCCTAACAAAACAACTACTACAAAGTAATAGGTAATACAATGGCTTGATTGCCGAGACATGAAACCGTAACCACGTTCAGTAAGGCTTGTGACAACCTGCGGTCTCCATAACACTGCCATTTCCACCAGCCCTACAGTTTTCTACCGTTTTTACTCGGAACGTAAACCATTTACAAGGCTTTTCCGACCATTTGTTCAGAATTGAGAATGTTACACGTACACGTAGACGTTCGGTTGGGTTTTTCAATTCGCTCGGTCCCGTGTTTTTGTTGATTTAGTAGGTACTGTAAAGAGTTTTGCCTTTGTTATTGTAGGCTGTGGTGTAGGTACGTAATTTTAGTACTTACATAATACTTACTAAACTTAATCATTATACACCGCTGCTAGTTTTTAATAACTAACATAAATTTAAGGGTATATTCAGACCATGAATTTAAAAAACATTCCCTAAGGAACTTGGGGTCAAAAAATGAGACATTTATGACAAGTTATGTTATAGTAATTAAAAACTAGCGTTCCAACTATAAGGAGGAACAAAACACCTTAGTTATATTTAAAGAATGGTCTAGATCATCAAACTGAACAACTTTCACTACGAAGACAAGACCGAAAAAAATTAGCTGTCTCATACATTTGAGACGAGCAGGTACAGGTACTGCAGTTTTTTACGGAACAGCAGATTTTTTTATTTTTTTTCTAGTGAAAGTTGTTCAGTTTGATGGCCTGAACCACCGCATTAAATATAACTGGGGAATTTTGTTAAATCCTGTTCCTTAACTTAGGTCATTATTAATATGGTACCGAAGCACTTGACATGTACCTGATGTACCTACTTTAAATATTCATTATTTAAAAAAGTTGGGCTGTCGAATCACATAGCAAACTTCTTGCTTTCATACATTAGGATAAGATTGAAAAGGGCTATAGATACTACAGTACCCAATTTGAATCTATCATCATCATCATCTCAGCCGATGGGCGTCCACTGCTGAACATAGGCCTCCCCCAAGGATCGCCACAACGACCGGTCCTGCGCTGCCCTCATCCAATGGGTTCCCGCCGCTTTCTGATACGCGTTCGCCACTCGAGAACTCTATGTTTTTTCAATCTATGAGATCATAATTTACCTCTCCAAAATTGTAAATTTTTTACTTTTGTGGCACTACTGACACCTACTTAACTGTTCAGGCAACTTTGTTATCGATAGATAATAAAGTTTGTTAATACCCTACAGGTTACTTGACTACGTTTACCCAGACTGTTCATACTCAACTGATGCACGAACGTAACAACATAAACAAAGTCCTAAAAGTTTAAAATTAACAGCATAGTAAATTTGACTACGAGGGACGTTGCTCTCCGTTAACTGCCAGGCGCAAAATTACATAGGTAGTGGATATGTATTTATAAATTACGAGCGTTAACCCGCGACTTTGTCCGCACAAATTATATATCAGATTTTAAGTCAGATCATTAGCTATCAAACAAAAAAAGTTCATCAAAATCGGTTCAGTAGTTTTTGCGTGATGCTCGTTCAAACAAACAAACACACAAACAAACACCCAAACAAACACACAAACAAACAGACAGACAAAAAATCCAAAAATTGGTGATATGGAATCAGGAACACCTAAAAACCATATCGTAACTTTTTTTTTGTTAATATCTTCAATGTACAGACAAACTTTCTGCTACAGTTTTATAATAGTTTAGATTAGATTAGATTAATCGTCATGAGGTAGAATATGACCCACTCAATCTCTTCCTCTTTATTGTTCGAAAGCCTGCCTAGGATTTTACAGGCACAAACTTACCTAGTTAGAAAAGAAACTATACCTACTTCATTTTTCGTTTGTTTTTTAATGGCTTTTCTTTCCTTCATAGCGAAAGCACTTATTAAAAAGACAAATTCAAATTCATAGAAAAATTCTATGATTTTAGCCTTGAAGAGGATAGACCAGTACGGTATACTCCATACAAACGTATTCCCCTGTTTTCTCCCTGGATAATAACACTAGAGCAAACATTTTTTACCATACAATCTACATAATGTCACCTCTGCCATGTATCCCTATGTTTTGCTTTTTTGCATTAATTCCTTCGAAAAAACCTTCGAAAATGACCAATTTTACCGTTTTCAGACGTCCAACTTTGACGAATACAAACAAAAAAAGCAAAACATACGGACATAGCCAAAGTCTTTCTCATATTATTTTTGAAAGAATGATTAAAATCGGTTTAGTTTTGGAGGATGAAACAGGGGAATACGAAATGCTGATTTCGTCGATTTTTTGTATATAAAATCGGTCCGAGCTGCAGTTGTCTCTTTCGCACTCTAGTCGGCGGGGTGTATGGGTGGGGTGGACCTATTCCCTAAATTAGCATTTCAGCCCGTCTATCCTCTTAAAACATTAACAAAATATTTAAATGTAAACTGGTCTGGACTGAGTGCCTACGGTAATCTTCATGATAAAAGTGTTGAAAGAATAGGTTAGTATAACTCATGCAAAAGGAGACTTAACATTTTATTATGTAG
The DNA here is from genome assembly GCA_927399405.1 of Agonopterix arenella. Taxonomy (NCBI): domain Eukaryota; kingdom Metazoa; phylum Arthropoda; class Insecta; order Lepidoptera; family Depressariidae; genus Agonopterix; species Agonopterix arenella. The sequence goes on from OV656691.1 coordinate 7,974,361, forward strand.
GTATTTGTATCGTATCGTTGACCACAAAGCCAACAACAGACGTACATTGGTATATTATTATAACAGTCTTAAGAATGAAGTTAAATAAATAAAAATAAAAAAGACGTTGATAATTTAAAAAAAAATTCACGCCGAAGAGCAACCTATGGCGGTGGCGGTTTGATGCTAGTAGTTACTACCTATTTATTCTGTGGCAATGGTAGGGACACAATTATTATAGATAACTATGTCTTTAATATGACGGTGGCCGTCTAACCCCTCCTTAAAAACCACGACATAAGGGGTTAAAACTATAAGAAGTCTGTGAACTAAAACAATCTTGAAACGCTTCATGTGCATATTTTTATTAGATAAAAAATCCATTGATGTAGGTACTATTTTTATTTTATATACAGGGTGTTAGGGTGAACAGTTGCAATACTTAAAGAGGTGATTGTACCCATGTTAAATTCGCAAAAAAAAAATCTAATTTCATACAAAAGTTCGATTAGCTGATTGTATTTAGTATGGGAAGTCAGAAATTTTTTTTACGAATTTCCTATAGGTTTATTAGGGAAAGTTGTTCAGTGTCATGGACAAAATCACCCCTTAAAGTAATGCAACTGTTTACCCTAACACCCTGTATAACAATAACAGATTTTTACAAACTTTGGTAAATACCAACCTTAAATCGCTTAGTTTATAACAACTTCTCGTTACGTTAAAGTGCTTTGTGAGCCACAGCATAACTAACAGCAAATTTGAGAAACTAAACTTGAGATATTCAGAGAGCAGCATCAACCAGCATCTTCTGTATATTTGCTGAAGTTTAAAACAAGTCTAAGAAAATAAGGCAATGAAATCGCTATAAAGGGAAAGAATTACCTACATTTCTTTTTTTCATAAAAACATGGAACATTTTAATGAAGTTTTCTCTTGTTGATTAAAAGGAGAAAAATCTATAACATCATTAGGTACCTCGTCGTTGTCGTTTGCACTGCAACCGTTAAAGAAAAAGAATGCTCTATTTTAATGGCCAATAAGGTTTTCTTTATATTGACAGTTGCTAAGGTTTTATGGAGGGTTGTAACAATTGTAGGTCAGAGATTGTAGGTTAAAAATAACGGCTAAATGTTTTTTTGTGTTCCAAGCTTGTTTTAGATTATCGTGCTTATGAAATAGAATGATAGAACGTGAAAGGTATTTTAATTTTAAAATAATAGCTCCATTGTGGTGTCGATGATTTTGCCAAAGTCGAATTGAAATGAAGTAATTTAATAAAAAAACCGACCAAGTGCAAGTCGGGCACCGAGGGTTCCGAGTCTACCTGAACTAGCAGCCCGTCAAAGTTATTTATTTCAATGAGCTCGTGATAATTTAAAGTTGAATAAATTACAGGGGGACAGAGGCTAAAAAAACATATTTTTGATATTAAACGACGGCTGCGTCAAAAAGGTCTCAAAAGGTCTCGTCAAAACGGTCTGGGTAATATTATCTCGTCCAAAGGACATCACTGGCCATTGCAATGCAGTTAGCATAATGGACACTTTTGGGTGGGACATGATGCGGTGCAGTTTGTTTGATTAGTTTTATTAAGTAAATTGGATTGGTGAGCCATGGTGGTCCAGTGGCGAATAATCTTGCCTGCCGTGCAAGAGGCGATGGTTCGATCCCCGTCCAGGCCGACTCGTATCAATGGGTTTTTCGGAATTTATGTACGATTTGTAACACCACTGGCTTTTTCAGTGAAGGAAAACATCGTGAGGAAACCTGCATGCTTCAATTTCGAGGCATGTAATGTACCTGCTGTCCATTACAAGTGGCGACGGGCTCACTCCCCGTCACACTGGACAGAGTTTCGGTACTACTAGTAAAACGTGGATGTTCTGAGGTTTCAGAATATCTCTGACTACCCCCTCGGGGAATATAGACGTGAGCATATGCTTATGCTAAATTGGATAACAATTATTTATATTTTTTTATAATTATTTAGTTATATTTTATTGTTACCTATGTAATTTGTTTCACCAATAAATGCTTATAATATATAATAACAAAAAAACACTACAGGGATTAATTGACATGAGTAGACTAATTTTTAAAAGTGATTCGACGATCAAACCGAATATCTTCTATGGGCAAAACATGAAATTGCAAAAAAAAAACAGCTATCCATACATTTGAGTCGAGTAGGCATTGCAGTTTAGTAACAGCAGATTTTTTTTGTGATTTCAGGTTTGCTCCCATCAAGAAGTTTGATGGTCTGAACCGCCTCTAAAATGTACACAAATCACTTCAATTTCACCCTGTAGAATACCTACCACCTACGAAAAATATCAATAATTGTGAATTCAAGTTGGTTATTAAGTATAATAATTTTAAGTGAAAGTTTGGAGAAGTCCTTGCGCTTGCAAGTGAGAGTCAACTGTCACGGTACGATAACAAACTGACAAGGGTCCTTAAGAGACTAGTGAATCAAGTCAAGAGGCATGCCACGCCAAAATGTTGTTTATTAAAATTGGATTTGAAGATAGAACAACTCGTAGGACTGAATAAAAGATAGATGCTGGAAACTTTTTGCACCTCTATAATACAATCCTATAATATATGTTGTTTAGTATTAAAACCGGTCATAAATCCAGACAAAACGGAAAAATCCATTGTGTCTGGAAAGATCCGTTTTTGATAATAGTCGACTCATATATGCTCCCCCAATTTTCAGGGCTTTAGTGCCACTACTTATCCAAGAACTGTTAAATATTTTAGCGCATTCAGCACCAGATTTTAAGTTGGTATTTAGAAAATGAAACTATACAACTCTGCCAAAGGAACATGGGTCGAAAAACACGTTTTTTTTTACCGCCCGTGGAACAAAGATCGGTTGATTCGTACTTCTGTATGGAAGGAAAGTTTTTCGGGCCATGTTCCTCACCGAAAGCTGTTTCGTTTCAATATCTGAATGCAACCAACCAAAATACTAGTGTAAAGGTATGCTGAAAGTTACGCTTGAAATTCCATACTTAAGATACTGTACCCTTAATAGTAAAAGGACTTCAGGCGACGCTCCAGTCGCCTGAGCAAGCGCCAGACAGCCACGCCGCGAGCCCTCGCGGCGACAACGTGTAAGATTGGCTGCTTGTCTCCATTCCCAACTACTTTCGTTATTTCCCCGCAGTCGTTTGTCATTTCTTACCCCGCCCTCTCATATAAATACAAACAGTCGAGGCGGAAGCCGTGAAATTTAGAAATTCCTTTGTGTTGGCGCATCGGCGCCACTTTGCCTTTATGCCTTTAGATCTACAAATTTTCAGATTTATTCTTTGAATAAATTTTGTGGTAGACGCTTGTCGGCTTTGAAATTCAATTGGCTCAGGGTCGACACATTGCTGACGAGTTCGTTTCCCTTCTTTTTTATTAAGGATTTAGGGTTTTGTCTACAGAAAGAAAAGTCTTTGAATAACACAGATTTCTTGTTTAGGGGAAACAAGATTGATTTTAAGACCAGCGCTTTGATATGACTAAATTATAGACTGTTGAGCAGTATTTTTATTTGAGTTTATTTTCTTATGGAGCCATCCTAGAAAAATTGTATGAAATCCTTAAACAGTCCCTGAAAATATACGCAACGCACCTAAATAAATTGCTTTACGACTTTATCTAATGTGATCTAGATTATAATCAGTTTCATAACTTAACGCAAGTACCTATTGTTTATGTTTTGAAATATACGAATACTAAATAAATGTCGTTCCATTCATCGTCGCATTGTAAAACGAATTTAATAGGTTACTAGAGTTAACCCGCGACTTCGTCCGCACAAATTATATACCAGTTTTTAAGTCAGATCATAAGCTATCAAACACAAAAAGTTTCATAAAAATCGGTTCTGTAGTTTTTGCGTGATGCTCGATCAAACAAACAAATAAACAAACACACAAACAGACAGACAAAAATAAAAAAATAGTGATATGGAATCACGGACACCCAAAAACCAAATAATTTTTTTTGTTTATATCTTCAATGTACAGATACACTTCTGTTACAGTTTTATAATAGTTAAGATACAGACAAAAACCCGATCAAAAACCATTATAGAAATTTGTATAGTTTTTTCCATGAATGAATAAGAAAAACATTACAGCGACTAGCTTTACATAAATATCTCACAAAGGCATGACCCATCGAAGCCGGAAAAGGAGGGACATAATTCAATCAGGGCAGCCAATTCGCTCTTTTGTATGTAAAGACCGCATTCGAATAGGGTTCTGTCGTCACATCAAGTACTTTGCTTTTTCGAATCTATTTTTATTTTAGGCGAAATTAGAAAAAGTAAAAGAAAAATCGATGTGTATTAAAATTGTAAGGGTTTTCAAGGGTGTATATTTAAAAAAATATATAATGTGGTATTTCATGTCCCAAATACGGCAGTGTCTCAAACGAAGATCTTTGACCAGTGTGTGTTACCAGTGATGACATATGGAACAGAGACGTGGTTGCTCACTAAATGCCTTATAAAAAGGCTGAAAGTCACCGAAAGGGCAATGGAGAGGGCTATATTCGGAACCAGAGTAACTGACATAGCCCAAAGAATTATTATGCATATTATGTTTTTAAGAATTATTTTTTAGAACTAGTGGCATATGGGGCACATTGCTCGCAGAACCGGTGGTCGATGGGGCCAAAGAGTTCTCGAGTGGCGACCGCGTACCGAAAAGCGCAGCATATTGGGTAGGCCGACAAAACAAGGTGCACCGACGACCTGGTGAAGGCAGCGGGAATCCGAGGGCAGCGCAGGACCGATCGTTGTGGCGATCCTTAGGGGAGGCCTATGTTCAGCAGTGGACGTCCATCGGCTATGAAGATGATGATGAATGTAGTACTCAATGCGTAGGGGGAGCTGTCGTATCTGAAACGGATAAACGGATCTCAAGTGATGGTCTCTTATGCTCAATTTCAGGAGGTATGCGTCAGAGGCGGTTTTAGAATATGCGAAAGCTATATTACCGGCGTAAGTGATACTGCAGTTAGATGACATTGTGTAAGTTACTCAGAGGCTTGTGTTGTCATCAAGTTGACCACTAACGATACATTTTTGGATACTATGAATACCAAACACCCGCGATGCCAGAAAACTCTACCTACCTAACCTAAAACTAACTGAATCGAGAATTCGTGGCCGAAATGTTTTCCTGACACAATTATAATTTCCTAAGTACTTGATGAGATAAGATAAGATAAATATTATTTATTTGCAAACCAAAATACAGAAAAATAACAACAATATACACGAACAAGAAGGGTACAAAAGGCGGCCTTATCACTAAAAGTTATTTCTTCCAGACAACCAGTGGATGGATGAAGTCTTTAAAGAGATAAATGCTAAGGCGGTGTACTAGTTGATACATAATATTATAATCTAAACACAGTTTAAATAAATACATAATATACTTTAATATAACAAAATATTTATATAGGTACTATATTAATTACAATAATTTACTTTGGAAAAATTAAAGAGCGTCACGTGACTCCTGTCAACGCCTCACGGGCTGCGCCTACGAGTTACGCCTACCTCTATGAGAAAAATAGTCAGCATGAAGTACAAAACAGTACCGAAGGTTGTCAAAGCGAAAGAATTTTTGAGCAGTCTTTTAAAGAAAGGTAATGAGGGAACTTGTCTTACAGAAAGTGGCAGTTCCATAGACGGACGGACTGAACAGGACTGATAAGGTAGGCTCTATCAGATAGAGTATCGACCTTATGCTACTGCTATCAGCAAGCTTTTAAAGCTGGTTGGAAAATCTCTTCACCATGATGGTAAGTCAATAAGAAGTATTTAGTGCCAGAGTATCGAATATAGATTTTATCAAGCTCTAAGAAAATTTATGATTGTGTCAAAAAACCTCTAGGTCTGGTTATAACAAAGCTCTCGAACGATAATAGAAGTCTTCCCGCCATCAAACTGACTAATTACTCACAAAACAAACTGTTACTCTGTGAGTTCTTTGACGTCATCTTGTTAAAGTCACTCTAATTCTTTAGTTCGTTCGTTTTCTTTTTAATTAATTTTGACAAATTACCCTACCTTCTCAGTTGCTTCTCTTTGCTTTCGTTTAATTAAATACTGAAGTGACACTGCGAATTGCGTGTCCGACGTAAAGTGGCCTTTTAAACGTACCGTGTTTAGTATTTCGTTAATTACAGTAGTTCTTGTTGTACTTTGAAAAGAATCAATTTTCAAATAAAAGCTTTCGATCTAAAAATAATTCTACTCTATTCTATTTTAATAAGATAATATAGTAGTATCGATGATTTTGCCAGTGTCGAGTTGAAACTTGAAAGTTGTACTTTGTTGTGTTAGGTAGTATAAATTTGTTGCTCTTCGCCCTCTGCTAATCAGAGGAATAATATGTATGGAGAAATGCTCACTCTTCGTGTCAGGTTATTTGCCGTAGGTCAGTGACGTCACACGAGGAAAAATCACTCGAAATTTTTTTTAGACCTCATTCAGGGTGAAATTGATATCATTGGCATCCTTTTAAACTAAGAGTCTACCCATCAAACTGAACAACTTTTACTGTGGGAGCAAACTGATCGGAGCAAATAAAAAATCAGCTGTTGCATTGTCGACGCGCGAGTTCGCGACTCAAATGTATGCAACAGCAGATTTTTTTTTTGCTCCGATCGGTTTGCTCCCATAGTAAAAGTTGTTCAGTTTGATGGGTAGACTCTTAGTTTAAAAGGATGCTAATGTTATCAATTTCACCCTGTATATATCAAATTAAAAATTATACTGATACCTGTACAAGGAATTTCATGTTAGCGTATTGACTATGCAAAGCGACCCTCCGAGCAAACAATATCGATTAATTCACACAATAGATAAGAATGCCAATGACGTATGTAATAAGATTCACCCTTCAATAACCTGATTTACGATCCTCTGTTATGATATTTACGGAGTGTAGAGGAAATTGACGTTACTGGGCTTATGCTCCTCTTATCTCAACCGACATGCTTTGCTACTCCCCAACATAAACAAAAAGAAACGCAATTTTCATGTTCAAGTCAATAGCTTAGAATAATAAGCGATAGTAAGTAATATTAAGGAAATCCACATAAGAGCCCCCTTTCCTTTATAAGAGTTACTAAATGTTCTCATTTTTTTCTCGACTTATTTTCGCTTGCGAGTAAATTGAGACATAGTCAGATCACATAGTACTATAATTAATGTCAGATTTAGGTAAATGATTTTGTAACCAAAAACTAGAAAATAACTAGGACAAAAATCTGGGTCCTTTTGGGCTTTGGGGCTTTTATTTTTCTGAATAGAACAAAAGAATATTCGTAGTTATTTCAATTGTCCTCACGATGTTTTCCTTCACCGTTTGAGAGCAGTCGGTTAGTAAATCATTCATTCATTCATTCATGAGTACATGGCATGTTTGTACATGGCATGTTGTTCGTGCGGATTCGAACCCGGACCCCCATAATTGGGTGTCCATACATCTCCGCAACGTGCCACCGACGCTCTTTTAGACCTGCATACACTGAAGAACAAATTCTGATGTGTCTGTGAAGTCTATCAATCCGCATTAGGCATGCGTGGTGGACTAATGCCCATCTCCCTGAGGGTAGGCCTGTGCCCTGCAGTGGGACGTTTATTTATAGGCTGATGATGATGATGATTTCAATTGTTCTTTTATTGCTATCCAATTTTGTAGAATAGAAGCACTCAGATTCTTAGTCATACTATAACCTGGGGTGGAGACCTGACGTCCAGAACTGACAGACTCGAAATCGAATGTAATTCAAGCATCAGTCTCCCACAATCCCTTTTTGTACCTACTAATGTACCATGTACCCCAAAATTCGTGTTATTTTGTTGATTGTGGTGAAATAAATATAACGTTTTAATTTTTTATTTTTTTATTTTATTATTATAACATTTTTATTGATTAACTCAAAAGAAAAACATTTTATTCCAATGGTTGTGGTCCCAAGTTGAATATGGAGGGTAATTCTGGGGTGCTCTGCGTAGCTGGTTTACTTCACGAACCATTAAATTTTCCTGTTTGCATTTTTTAGCATACGTTACTCCAGAGACGGAGCCTTCCATCTACAGCCAGCTTTATGATTGTAGTTTTAGGGGAAAACGGTTTTCTTGAACGATATACTCCATAAGTGTGAGTGCAGCTGTGAAATTTATTGAATTTTATGTTCTGCGCTTAACGAAATTATTTTGTGAAGTGTGAGGATTTATGCTTCATTATTCTGGGTTTCGTAGAAATTGAATACTGTTTTTTAAACATAATTGATAGAAATGAAAGAGGGGACATCCATGCTTCAATTTGGCGGTATGGATTCATGTCCATCACCCATTACACGTATCGGTGACGGGTTCACTTCACTACCTGTCACGCTCGAGTGGATGTTCTGAAATAAGAAATTTTGTATTTTAATACAGCCGTGAGCATAATTTTATACAGTGTGTTAGAAAAGTAAAAATAAAAATTTAATACTTTTAAGGGGGTTGTTTAGACCATCAAACTGAACAACTTTTACTATGGGAGTTCCCACTCCCATAGTAAAAGTTCGACAACGAAATCGCGAAAACGGGTGGTTTCCGTAAATGTTTATTTGAATTTTTGTTACACTTTGTATACGGAGTTTTAGGGTATACAGTTGCAATACTTCAAAGGGCGATTGATAATAATTAACAACTTTCACTAAGAACCCTATAGGAACTTAGCAAAAAAAAATTTGAACCTTCCGTATTAAATGTAAACAGCTGATCGAAAGTTTGTATGCAAAGGTGATTTTTTTTCGAATTCTTTTTTTCCTTTGGGAAAGTTGTTCATCACCATGAATACAATGGCCCATTAAAGTTAATTTAAGTTACCCTATCACCCTGTATAAACAATTACAAGATATTCACCACACAATTATTTTCCCCGTATGTCGAAGCTATCGTCATTTTAGCAGTTACAAAGAATACTTTACTTAGTAAATAGGGATGATGACTGATCCTGGAAATCCATATATTGTGACGAATTACAGAAAGAGGCTAAATTTAACAGCAAAATGTTTAAACTTAATTACGATTTAATAGAAAACCAAAAAGTTATAAGCTATTGAAAAATGTTTCTTATCATCTTCTATCTCTTTCGTGCAAAACAGGTGTTTGTATGACACGTCGTCATGATTTGTATGACAATACTCAATTATGACGTCAATTTTGAGCCTCTCGCCCAAATATTAAATTTTGAACACTTATATTTCAGTCATTTTTAATGATATTCAAAAACTAATACATATTAAAAAGTAATAATTTTTTATTGTCGTCATCCCTCGTGGTATTACTCTATGCTTAGTAGGTTCAGTACCAACTAGGTTGGTATTGAGTAGGTACAAAATTAGAAGGTACTAGAACATTTTATAAAATATGCAACTCAATCAGATAGCTTTCCAACTAAAAGCAGAGATAGGCAAAGAGCGACAGACTAATGGTTAAAAAAAATATACACATTTATTTCGGGCACAAAGCTCTTGTGCTGTTTGCTGGTTTTATTTATTCAAAATAGTTTAATGGGCACTTTTCGTTGGTCAAGCTATGGTTTCAAAATTGACCGTTTTAAAAGTAAAACAAAATTGTCGGTAGCGGAACATTTATGTTGAGCTAAAAGGTTGATTTATAAAATTACTATGCATTTTAAAGAGATTTGTCATTTTATTCTATTTATGTTTAACTTAATGATTCTATCAGACCACTCCTCTAAGCTTTTTTTTGCAAAGAGCTTTTTCGACGGGAATAGAACACTACCCACGTAATGACCTGATATTGGAACCATCTTGAAACCTTAAGAACTCTATGCTAGTAGTGCACCTTGGTAAATTGCACATTTTTAATTTGGTTACTTGTTATTATATTGCTCAAAAGAAGGTCCCGGCAATGGTTTTGTACTAGATTTTAGGAAACTGAAATATACTTTTTACATATTTTTTATTGTAGCAATGATTTTTATCGTCGTGCACTAAATTACTTGTGTATTAATATATTACTATTTAAAGCAGGTCCGGATTTAGGAGGCACTTGTCATGAGCGGCGCGAAGTCTGCGGGAGGCGGCCAGCCACCTACCAATCTGACTGTACACTTTGTGTACACTCTGGTTACAGGATGTATTTCATAACATGAGCCTTGAACTACTGCTTCATGTGCAAGGTGTGCAAGAAACTTATACTGATTAAAAATTGATTACGTTCCTCAATGTCCTTTATCGGGTTTTGCAATATTATCGATGGAGAACGAAATAAAGTCGAGGAAAATAAACCTTTAGAATTATTTATAACTTTATTACTTAGTAGGTATAATAAAACAATGTTTTAAAAATCTTGGTATTTTATTTGTTCAAAAACTTTGCCTAGAGGGGGTAAAGTACATTGCCTTTTTAAAATATAGATTCAGGGTTTATTTGCAGGCTAAAATATAATTCAACACGGTCGACAGAAAAAACTTCATAATAATCACCCACAAATTCAATCCATACCCTATAAAACTCAACGAGAGCCAGCGACTCCGGAAGCGAGCAGTTGGCCTAATACCAACTTTATCAACCCTGAATCAAACAATTCTCAGCTTTACCCTTTCTGCTTTAGGGTGGAGTAGATGGCAAAGAAAAGTTAGCAGGAGTACACTGTTGCCCCCGGCGGATGTCACCGACAGTTACCTTATTTGGAACCGGTCCAGACTCACTCGGCAAACTTTTATGTTATTCCAATGTGGTTAAACTGAAAGAATCGCATTTGCAATCCAATAGACCATTCCTGACTAATGTACTCATGTTTTTCGCAAAGGTACTACAACATTTTAAAATTGATTGACTTATTCTTTGTAGTTCTGATGTAAATTGATTTCCTAGTAATATCAACTCGTATGACTATCATCAAGAGTGTATTATTTGTATAATTGTACACTCGGACTGCACTGAAAAAAATGATTTGTTAAATATACTTAACCGTACTTTAGTGACTTCCAAACTGTTTTGTAGCACATAACCAAACATCATCATCAGCCTATCATCGTCCACTGCTGAACATAGGCCTCTCCCAAGGCGCGCCACAAAACTCTGTCCTCGGCCTTCCTCATCCAGTCGCTCCCCGCTACCTTTTTAGGTCGTCTGTCCAGCGGGCAGCAGGACGTCCCACACTACGTCTACCAGTTCGCGGTCTCCACTCCAGAACCCTGACACCCCACCGGTTGTCAGTTCTTCGGCAGATATGACCAGCCCATTGCCACTTCAGCTTGCTAATTTTCTGAGCTATGTCAACCACTTTCGTTCTCTGACGTATCACTTCATTTCTGATGTGATCTCTCAGAGAAACACCGAGCATAGCTCTCTCCATAGCTCGCTGCGCGACCTGGAATTGGTGAACTAGTCCTATCGTCAGGGTCCATGTTTCCGCACCATAGGTCATTACTGGCAGGACGCACTGAGCGAACACCTTCGTTTTGAGGCATTGTGGTAGAGCCGAGGAAAATGTATGGCGGAGTTTCCCGAAAGCAGCCCATCCTAGTTACCATCATAAGCAAACGTTTGTATATAAATAGCAAAAAGTTATGCTGTTTATAACCGAACGATTGTTTAATGTTTATGTGTTACAAAACAGTATGGATGCCATTAAAGTTCGATTATATTTAACAAACATTTTTTTCAGTGTGAGTCTATTAGTAAACCTATGCAACTTCTGAACTACTTTACCAATTAAGGTTATATTCACACAATATATTATAGGAAAAACCAGCTAAAAGCGTGTCGGACTCGCCCATGATAGGGTTCCGTAGCTATTGCATAAGTAGAATAGGAAAAAAGTAGTGAAATCGATTATCTTACCTAAAAGAAAATTTTTTGTAACCTAATAATAGCGCGATTTAATTTCATGCAACGCCATTTAGTTTGTAATTATAAAATATATTTGTTACAGGTTTTTTCAGAAACTGGTTGGGCTACAGCATCCGTTATACTTAATTTTCGAAAAAATTGTTTCTTCATAATTACAAAATTTCTATTTTTGGGTTACCGTGTCAAATTTCGATTCAATAGGTGCTAAAATGAGCAATTTATTGTGGCGGGGCATACAGACAGACAGACAGAATTGACAAAAGTATATGGATTTCTTTTTAACAAAACGGAACCCTAAAAATGTTAGTAATTTGACGATTAAAATAAATATATATATACAGGGTGAAATTGATATCATTAGCATCCTTTTAAACAAAGAGTCTACCCATCAAACTGAACAACTTTTACTATGGGACAGTTTGTTTTGTTTACAGTTTGATGGGTAGACTCTTAGTTTAAAAGGATGCTAATTATATCAATTTCACCTTGTATATATATATATATACGGTCGAATTGAGAAACCTCCTCCTTTTTTGAAGTCGGTTAAAAACGAAGTTTTTTTTTATAATGATGAAACCCGTCTCACGAAAACCGATATGGGTTTATCTGGGGAAGTAATTTGAGGTATTTAGGGAGAGTGAGTGAGTGTAATAATCATGTTTCTGACTATGTAATATAATGATATTATAAATATACCGTAATTTTTGAGAATAAAGTTACTTCAAAGTACCACAAAATTTTAACTGCAATTGGCATCTTTATTGAAAATGTCGAGTTGTGTTTGTGTGGAGGAGTGTCCTCAGTCCGACTACGACTTGATTTTGATTTTTTTCTCACTTTATTAACATAAGTCATTTGAATCTGACTTCACACATGCACGAGCAAGTTGTGGCGCCAGATAAAAATCAGGTTCAGTTATTAAAATACCCGTTATTGTATCAATACCTGCCAATCGTAATTACCATGGTGCCAATCAGATTTGTGATTTCAATCAATTTATTTAAAGCAAAAAATGTTGAATGCATCCTGCACAGTCATTGTACCAATTCTTGAGGGTCATTGACATCCAACTCAGTATGGTATAGTCATGAAATACGATCATCATCATGCAATGCAATGCTGGACCTAACACGAGGGAAAGTACTAAAATCTTAATATTTTGATCAAAACTAACGGGTTAACGGTTTATATGTTTGTGCCGTTGTTGTATGGTTTCCATAGTAAACAGCCTATAGTGCTTACTTGGGATCATTACAATGTTTATGCTTGTGAGCGTTATTTATTTATTTAACAGGTCTTTTGGTACAGTCTTAACAGTTTTTAAATGTTATAACAAAAATAATCGCGCTAGTGTGTAAAAATCTTCTCAAACTTGTCTTTATTTCCTTGACTTTCTACCACCCTTCTACCATACACCTGCATCTACATCTACATCATAACTGCCTCCGTGGTCTAATGGTTAAGAGCATTGGGCTCTCGATACGGGGGTCGTGGGTTCGATTCTCACGGGGGACACCTAGTGATATGTCACTTTGTGCGTTTTTCCCCAGTTGATTAGGACATTGCAGGTTGAATCACCTGATTGTCTGAAAGGAAAGATGATTCTGTGCTTCGGATGGCACGTTAAGCTGTTGGTCCCGGCTACTATCTCTGGTGGTATTAGTCGTTACATAAAAACCACGTCAGAGTCCGTAAGGCGGTCTGAAAAAACTCTGACACCAGGGCTCTGCCCACACGATAAGAAGAAGAACCATACACCTTGACAGGTATTCTACGAAAAAAAAAACGTTTCTTTCAGACTTTTGTTCATATATAGGGTCCTTCATATGCTGACACTTTTTTAAGGGGATGATCAGACCGTCGAACCGAACAACATTACGTATGTGCCGCCTTATTTCTCCCCGTAGCGTTATGGAGAGTTTAAGACCATCACACGACAAATTCAACATGTAGTATTTCTATTTGCGAAAAGTTCATACTTATTACGGTAGTAATTGTGGTACTCTGTGCCTCTTAGAAGCAAAAACAATGCTGTTGATGTAATGAACTGCCAAACCAGGGTTCTCTGGCTCGAATCCCGGTTCGGTCATGGATGTTATATGTTTGTGCCGTTGTTGTATGATTCCCATAACAAAAAACCTAAGGCTTACTTGTGATCATTGCAATGTATATGACTGTAAGCGTTAATTATTTATAAAAAGAAGTGGTGCATACAGTTAATCATACACAAATGTCCATCAGAAACAGATTCTGTCGATTGGTAGGCACGGTAGAGCGAACAAATGGAGCTCATACCAGCCATATTTTCTATTTCCAAATATTACTGGTTATTAACACGTTGATGTCATGTTCTATTGTTGCAGGCAATGGCAAAAATTCATAATAATAATTATTACTACCCTATATTTATTAGTAGCTTGGAATTGGGACCTCGCTCCAGCAAAAATCTCCCAAACTAAACCAGTGCCAGTAATTCTCCATGACTGAACTAGTCCAACAACCCTAGAAAAATGTTTATTCATATTCACATTCCGAGGAGAACGTACGGAAATGAAAGAAAAATACCGTCGAAAAAGTTCCCGTACCCACATCGCATTGATCAAAGCGCTGAAAAAAATAAGTCACGAAAATTATGTAGTTTTGCTCTCTATCCTTTTCCGTTTAGCCGCATCACGTCCTGTGCTTTCTTTTTGGAAAAGTTGGTCGGGGGCCAATTAAGCTAGCAGGCACCGACGTCCGCCCTTCTTCCGGCCTTTCGCAACCGCCAAATAGTTGGCTTCCAATCTTTATATTATTACTAACTATCCACACTGTATTTCTAAAAGTATAATGTTGTCCGCGATCGTGTTTACGGCTGTTCTCATCTATGTTTTTGTTTCAATCTTAAATTTGATATCTAAGGGTAAACTTAGTTCAAATTAGTTTTTGTTTATTATTATTGAATAGCTGGTTACAATGAACACTTAGTAACAATGAATCCCGCAAAACCAAGTGCTCGGTTTGTCTGTGGGATTTTTTTTTTATATTTCATGCTTTCGGAATTTTATTACTCCCAATTATGTACTTAAATTAAAATACGCATATGAGAAATCAGTGTGACCGATACACCACAAACAAAATTTGTGACTTATTCAAAGTGATATTTCTCAGTATTCCAAACTCTGACATGACATGCATAAGCATAATTATGTTCACGACTATATTCCCCTAGCGGGAACATTAAGAATAGTCATTTAATTTAATTAACCCGTAGCACATGAAGTTACCGTTAACTTATGAAACCTAGTTTTTATTGATGTCCCACAAAATTTTAAAGGCATAATTTTTTTGTAACGCAAATTATATTTTTCATAATTTAATATTTCTGGAAAAATCTGAAATTTCCGTTAATTAACCGCAATTCCACTTTATTACTTGATCATAAAAAGTTATTTTTAAACTGATCAGATCACCCAAGATTACTTGCAATTTTGCATTTCGTTTTAGCAAAAATGTTTTGCTTTAAAACGAAACCCCTGTAATCTTCTTCAATAATACATTTTTTAATAACTTGAAAAGAAATGCAAGAAAGTTGAATACTGTGGATGTGGAGGTTCTTCTATTTACGTCCGTCCTTGTTTAAAAATTTCGTCGAGGTCATTGCTCTTATAAGTTGCAATGTTGCATAAGGAGTAAGGACATGCAGACATTGTCCCCGTTTTGAGTGTCATAAAACGCATTTCTTACGAGTGCATTCTTTGCTGTTATCCAAATACATTATCAATTTTCACCTCCATTATTTACAACATAAAGCTACCTTTATTTAAAGCTAAGACAGATGAATGGATGAAGACGACATATTGCGCCGACCCTAAGTGAGATGAGGTCAACGGAGTGATGATGATGATTTACAAAGACCGTTAAGGATAGCATAATGGAAAGAAGGATTTTTCAATAGGTGTTGACTGTTGACAATGCTCCCAAATGACTTACTACAATAACGATTCAATTGGTCGCCAGGCCTCCGCCTTTGAGGCGGAGGCCTGGCTACCATGAGTGAATGGGTTTCCTCACGGCTCACCCATTACAGGCGCCAGTTTACTATAAAGACTACTTAAAGTACACGGTTCCGGTAGAGAATAAACATTATACGAAATGTATAATGTATATGGAAAAAATCTGGAGACCGTGGGAAGAAAAACGCCCAACCGCAAATGCGTTGGTCCATACCAACGCATCTCCAGCAGTTCTTTTGATATCGCCATCGATATCAAAAGAACTGATGGAGTAAAATGGATAGAGAGGGCACAAGATCGAGAGGGATGGCATAGACTGAATCAGGCCTAACACCACTACGGCTGAAAACGGCTAAGAAGAAGAGATGGAAAAAATGAAGTAGGTATTTTAATAATATCAATTTACCACCGCTAAAAACCTATGAGACTTTGCTGATAGCTGAGGTGACACAACAAAACGTAAAACTTCAAAGTTAAGATCTCTTCATGCAGAGCTCCTTCATGTTTACATAACAATGTACATAGGTGACGTTCCAATTTCAATTAAGGCAATCAAGCACTTAATTAATATCTTAATCGATACCTATTCCATTATAAACGTTCAATTTATGGATTACTTTGTATATGACATACGGAGACAAAGGACCTAGTTTGCTGCCAAAACAACGTTTGTTTATAAATGCAAAAGGATATAATGGACAGGACCTATTTGGCAGCGGAATGTATCGTTACGGACATAAGTAATTTCGTTAAAGAAGGAAGCAGGGCAGATAAGACGGTGCGCAGTGCAGCAGCCTTGGAATCGCATTGCGTCGGCCAGAGCGGCGCCGGCTACTTGGCAAAGCTCTCGGTCAACGTACCCTGCCTCCATAAAAGCCTCCACAAGCCTGAGCCAAAACAATTTCGCCAAATTTCTTGCCAGTACCCTAACACGCATGATTTTACGATCCTGTCTCTCTCCACTCACGATGAGACCCGTTTTGGCGACGTACAGTTACGCCAAAAATGTAGAGCAACAAACCTTTGTTCTTCATATTGTGCTATGAGTATACTTTCATGTTGGATAGGAACAACTGTTACATATTATATCATTGACTAGCTTTTGCCTGTGACTTAGTCTGTATGAAATTAGAAAATCGTACAATCCTGTCTTAGTGCATTCCTACATCCTCCGTAGAATATATTATATTTCAAATTTCATGTTTCTATCTTCAGCGGTTTAGGCTGTAGGTACGTTGTCTGTTAGGTGGCTGTACATCTACCTATACTTTTATATGTATGATATTTATATTGAAATTCATGGCGCCTCGGTATTTATTTATCACGTCATATGATCAAATATTGCGTCCGCTTTCCTAAGGTTATTGCCGAATTTACCGGTTAAGATGGGTCGCTAAGTTATGCGTGCAATTTAAATGCTATAAAGTTGGCATGAAAAATTATGCCTATTAATTGAGTACACGAACGTTCAACCTTTCTTGGCAATAAAATATGAGATTTGCAGCTTGTAGACTGCATTTAAGTACAGGTTCAGTTTTCACAGTTAAATATGTATATTTAGTAAATAAGGCATTCGTAAAACCGATTATTCTTTTTGTTTCTCCATTGTTGTAATTATTATTTTGTTGACGAATCAAAACATGCTGATACTTTTCTTTAATAACAAAGAAAGGTTGTTAAGATTTTGCTCTTTCATTCTTATAAGCCTCAGTTAATACAAACTAGCTAAAGAACATGAAAAATTTAAAATTTAATTTAACTGTACAAGGATTTACTAAATCCCATAAAATTATTTCATCTTTATTATGTACCTATATTTGTATAGTTTTTTTCCGGGAAATGACGAAGACTGACTACCTATTGGGTAAAATAATAAATTTTCTGCTTAACCATATCCACGTTAAAAAATATTAGTATTATGGTACGTGGACAGTGAGGAATGGCGCAATAAAAAGGAGACATAAGCCCAGCAGTGGGTTGACGTGGGCTGATTTGATTGATTTCATTTAAACAGCCAGAAAATTAGTATGTCTATAGAATTAAGGTTTTTCTTGCGATACCTTCGCTTAGTCAGGCCATTTTTGCATGTTGTAAACAGTTACAACATGCAAAAATTGCTTGACTAAGCGAAGTAAAAATGAAGACTTGAACTGACTTCTGACTTGAACTTAATTGACTTGACTTGCTACTAGAAGACTAATTACAGAATTAGTCTTCTAGTAACCAGACCTGTATTTTTATAATAATGAAGTGTTTGAAATAAAGAAAGTTTTTGAAATAACGAAAGATAATTTGAAAGAAGAAGAAGAAGAAGAAGAATGGAGTCCTGATCTAAATTACACTTTGAATATCCTAAAAACTACTGGGTTACCTAACCGTATGGTTAAAAAACTATTTAAACAAATAAAAAAAACACTAATCGTTACTATTTTTCAAAAACGAACGAATAAATTTTTTTATTAAGCATTCTTGTCTAATCCCTAGGTACTCCTAACGCAAAATATTAAAGATGAGTTTTACCTAATATAAGTATATTATAAGCTATTAATATGCAAATTCACTGAAGATGATTTACTATTCTCTTTATAAGAAGCTCAAAATATTAATCTCAGTACTGAGGAGATGTTGATAACACGTGTGTTGTATTAGGTACATTATGTTTCATAAAGCTGCTTTGCTGTGTAAGAAGTTCATTGATCTCGTAGATAATAGAAGCGAATGCGCTTTTGATTTACTAAATTCGATATTGCTAATAATTTTCAAAGACAATCATATTATACAAATAAAATGCCCATACTTAGAACTTTGAAGCCTGAACAAAATTATAATGTGTCTTTATTGATTGGCTGATGAATATGGTAATTTGCCGGATTTACAGTCAGTTGCAGAAACGCTCATTAGAGTTAAAGGCCAGGCCACACAGAGGCGGTTTTGCGGGAAAGCGGGCCGGAGGCGGACCTGTGGGCGGCTGTGTGTTTTGTTGTGTATGGTGTGGTGTGGTAGTAATGTTCGAGTTTTTATGTACCCTACCACACAGAAATACGCGCGCGTCCGCAGATATTAGCTTCCCGCAGGTCCGCCTCCGGCCCGCTTTCGTGTGTGTGTTTCCGTTTGTGTGGCCTGGCCTTAATCCTACATTAAATCTCTTGCTAGCTTTTACTACGTCAACAAGACAAAAAGTGACAGCATGAGAGGTAATGTAGGATTAAATTTAATGAGCATTTCTGCAACTGACTGTAAGACAAGATAAGTACTATAATGTTGTTACACAGGTTGTTAACTTAAATGCGTTGCAGATCAAACAGGGTGCGTCAGACCATCAAACTAAAAACGTTTACTATGGGACCAAATTTGACACAGCAAAAAAAAATTCCTGTTTCATATACATTTTGGTCGAGTAACTATGGATATTTTTTATGGAACAGCCCCCATATTATCCCCTTAATGCTAGACACAAGTACCTATAGTATAGATGACCACCCTGTATTAAGATATTGTATTGAATGAAGGAGAACCCGTTAAAATGATTATAGTTGAATAAAAGAGCTGAAAACTTTGCTACAATTGCAGAAATTCCATTAGCTTCTATTCAATTATGTATTTCATACCTATTTTTCAGTTATCCATTTAATTTAAAAAACGATTCTTGTGATTAAACCTATTTCTGAGAATTTAAAAAAATAACATGTTTTACGGCAAAATAAATTTATTATCACATTTCATAAATAAAGTACCTAAATTTGAACAGACTAAGCTCTTAATCTAGATTATAAATTAAATTTGTCTAGCAGATACGCATTTCATACTCAAATGATGGATACTCAACTTTCACACTCTATTGTTATCAGTATTTTAGTTTCATGTTTAAGATGTCATTACTTTACAGTTCTTAATGAATATGAGACTTGAGAGTTTCAAACAGAATGAAAGATATCGCCAATTTATCACGAGGTATAAGCAAGACAGATCCATTATCTTCTTTAATTCAGGAGCTATAATATAATGTATACAATATAAAGACAAAGAAAAACAAAACGTGACATCCAATATTTTTGAATGAAACAACAGGAATACTGGCGTACCGGTAGCTTTAAACAGTATCAGGATGGCGATTTTTGAATCTCATACGTTGAACTCAGCAGTTGAAAATGTATGGAAATACGCATCTTTCTACTGCTGATAAGACTTTCAAAAATCGCACTCCTGGAGTATGATTTTTGAAAGTCAAATCAGCAGTAGAAAGATGCATATCTCCATAGTAATTTTGACATTTTCAACTGCTGAGTTCAAAGATTGAGTTTCAAAAATCGCACTCCTGGTTTCGGAACCGGTCAAAACTACTCCGATTCTCAGTTTTTTTCAAACATAAGTAATCTAAAATACGTACATCAATAGGTATCTATTTTGAACGTAAAAATTGTAATTAAAAAAAAAATTAAGCAAATAAAAAAAACGCGTCAATTTTTAAACTGCGAAGGTTGTAGTACATACATACATTACAATAAACATACATTTAAATAAAATTATCCAAATCGGAGTAGTTTTAACGGGTTCCGAAATATATTCCTTCAGGTACTCCACTAGAATGAACGTATTCAAAACGTGAAAAATAAGGTGCATCGTCCACTGAGATTTTTTGTAGCGATATAGTAGCGATGCAGCATCGATACAGCCAGATGCTGTCGCCAGCCGTGTGCAGACCTTCGTCCACGCAGTCACGATTATGAGTGCGATTTTCGAAAGTCAAATCAGCAGTAGAAAGATGCATATCTCCATGGTAATTTTGACATTTTCAACTGCTGAGTTCAACGTGTGAGTTTCTACGTTTGCATCGATGCAGAAACGAAGCAATATCGATACAGTTACACGTTAAAATCGATACAAAAGCGATACAGTTGCGAAGCAGCATCTACATGCGATGAACGCGCTTTTGTAGCGATATAAAAACGCGCCCACGAAACAAGCTACCGTATATTGACATCACGATACATTAACGACATCTCTAGCCTGAAATTACAGAAACATATCGACTCAAGTACACTATTCCACGTGACGACGGTGTTTTCATTATTCCTAAAGCCTAAAATAATCTATTTGTTTAATAATTATTAACTTTCTCTACAACCCATTTTCCTGAGTAAGGTGTCTCTATCCTTTTTATCTTAGGGCGGAATCCATTTTCGTCAGCAGTGTAGTCAACCCTGTACATGAAACCATCTGGTCCTATGTACTCGTAGAATCCTTTCGAAGCGATGCCCTCATCGATCGTGTTTGCGTTTTTCAACACCGCTTTTTCTTCTGCACGGATCTTGTTTTCGGTTTCGAAACTGTAAAGAAAATATCTTAATTAATTAATCAGTCTTGGATATCCAAATCCAGTTTCAATTCAGTTAATCTACGACTATGGTTTTCAGCAGCCGTAGCATTGTAGAGTGATATAACGCTATCTCGTCTTAACTCTGTTTCAATTTGCGCGCGATCAAACGAGATAAAAGGCGTGATATAGCCTTATCGCTTACATCATGCTACACCCACTGCATGGTGTGATGCCATAGTGTAGATACACTATACCTATAAAAAAATAAAACCACCTTAAACACCTAAAATATAAAAACACCAATAAGTAGACTATTATTCAAGGATAGACATCAATGAATAAAGAAGCCCTCAAGGACCAAGACGTGATGATGATGATGATGATGTTTTAATCTTCATTGATATGCCGTCATTAGCAATGAGAGTTTGTATATTGATTGACACAAACATTGATTGAATGCTATTTAATAGTGAATACGGTATTATTCAATTCAATCGCTTCTTCCGGAAAACATTATTGTATATTGATCAGTTGATCACATTGTATTGTCCGATTACTTCCGTTGGATCGGATTAATTTGTATTAATGACAAATGTTTCTCTAATCTCTATTTATTATTTATGTCTTCTATGTAACATACTAAATGACTAGTCTAAGAGCTTTCAGATTATAAATATTGTGTTGGGATTCGACATGCTATTTTATAAAAAAAAAACACTTGAAAACTATATATAAATCGGTAAATTAAGCATGCTTCGGCATTATTTAAAAAAAAAGTTGTACTCCAAATTTTTTCATCTGAAAACCGTGACAATTCGGAAAACGAAGCTTGTTACAATATAAAAACCATTTAATTCTATAAAAATACAAAGTGCGTATTGACGACTCCGTATAAGAAAACATACCACTCAGATTCCCATCTCGTTTCGTCAATAACAATAAAACAAGTATTTAAAAATAAAAAACGTAGCTGTAGTATTATTTTCAAGGGCTCTGAAGGGGAATAAGGTGTATAATGCTATGCGTAATGTCGACTTTTCATATAACCGTTCGATCAGCTGATTACATTTAGTATGAAAAGTGGAACATTATTTTGCGAATTTCCTATCTACTTAGGTTTCTTTAGGAAAGTTGTTCAGTATCATGGGTACAATCATCCCTTAAAGTAGTGCAACTGTTTACCTTACCTGCTGTTTACCTTGCTGTTTACCTTGTTATGTTGACCGGAAGGAATAAATATTTATTGTTGATATTATTAATAAAATTAAAAACGGAACAAAATAAGTAAACTTTTCTCTTATTAAAGTAGGTAACCAAAAAAATTTGAATGACTAAACTTTTAGAACTTTTTATATCTCAATGTATTATCTCTGAGAAGACAAATGTGTCTTTCCAGATTAGTCATGTTACCAGGTGTACCTAGATTTCATGATAAATCGCAACTATTATATCAAGACAAATTATCCAAAAAGTTCCCCAGCTCTTATCCTACGTGATTTGTTACAAGCTTTATTAATGTTAATTTGGTTGCTGTAAATTATTATAAATAGGTTTAAACTCTGACTCAAGATAGATTATATAAGGTCAAGGTCTACAAATAATACCGTAAAAGAATTGATCTGTTTTAAGCCGCCATGATCAAGGTTATTGACCCTCGTATGATTAATTGATTGCTATTCTTTGGGAATTGATGTGCTCATCCAGGTAAAAATTTTGTGAAAGATGACATGTGTAAGAAAGGAGCTATGGAATGAAGTGAGCATTGAAATGACTGCTAATATAAATGAATGGATGGAGATTGACATATTCCGCCGACCCGAAATAATGGGATCAGGAGGGCAATCGCGCTAAATAAATCTCAACTGAACCATGATTGGACCGCGTGCGAACCACAACTTTTAACACATTCGGTATTGCGCTATTCATTTTTGACAACGGTAAGAGCCGTTTTGACAGATCGCTCAGACGTTAAAGGCTGTCAGTCAAATAGAATTCAGCACAATTGAATAGTAATTGGATTGCAATGTGATTAGAACTGAAATTAGATTAGGATTGAACTCGAATGTTTGAACAGACCGATAGAATCAAATAAAATTAACGCTCACAGACACATACATCATAATAATCCCAAGCAAGCACTATAGGCTGTTACTATGGAAACCATACAAAAACGGCACAAACATATAAACATCCATGACCGAACAGGGATTCGAACCCAAGACCCTGGTTTGGCAGTCCGTCGTGGTAGCCATTACAACAACCGGGTCGTCGTAGAATGTTGTGTGAATTCCTCTATCTTTTAGTAAAATTAATCAGTAATATTTTTTTACAGAAATTTGGATTTGTAGATTAAAATGACACACGACCATAAATCTCCTCGTCTAAAGAATGCAATATGTAAATAGGTATGATAAGCTTGACATTAAGCGCAAGGCTGCATATTAGACAGACACTGATTTAAACATGTTTCTCAATTTCCTGCCCAGATCCTCCTTCCATTTTTAATTAGGTATCAAAAAATGCAGCTTGACGACTAAAATCTTAAATAGGTTATTGAGGTAAAATGTGGTTGACCTTTGTTTGCCTTTGTTTTGATACATTTATTTTGTCGTATTTCCATTTTGGATCCTTCGTAAACTGATTTGTTAAATATAATATTAATTTTAATCCAAATATGTTTTGCTTGAGAAGACCATACTGCACGACAAACCTCTCCTCTTACTAAAGGTGAGGATTTAGAATGACATGCCAATGACTCGATAGAAGAAGAAGAGCCTAGTGCGCGCGTGGTAGAGCGAAGTTAGTGGACAATGTCACTATTTACTGAGAATTTCCAAGCCTATAGCGCTATTTAAGCATGGAAATTGCCTCCGTGGTCTAATGGCATTGGCACGACACGGAGGTCGTGGGTTCGATTTCCATAGGGGACACCTAGTGATATGTCACTTTGTCCGTTTTTCCCCAGTTGGTTAGGGCATCGCAGGCTGAAATCACTTGACTGTCTGAAAAGAAAACTGATTCCGTGCTTCGGATGGCACGTTAAGCCGTTGGTCCCGGCTACTGTCTCTGGTGATAGTAGTCGTTACATAAAAACCACTTCAGATGCCTTAAGACGGTCTGAAAAACTCTAACACCAGGGCTCTGCCCACACGATAAGAAGAAGCACGGAGACGCTCGTGAAAAAACTCTGGTAGTGGTCACCCATCCTTTAAATTTACGTTTGGCCAAAGATTATTTAATATGGTGTGGCGATGTTTAGCTTCGAATCGTTAGCTTTGTTGTTAGTGAACCTGCCTACTGATCCGAGGGTTGCAGGTACCAATACCGCGAGGGATAAATATTTTGTATGATGAATATTAATATTTGTACCCAAACCAAAGTCGTGGATGTTTGTATCTACTTATATAATGATATATGCTATATCGTTGTCAAGTCATCATGATACAATTCCGTACTATATTCTGGTATTTTAAATGGGACTAGCAAGACAATCTATGTGACAATATCCAAGTCATCAGAATTCTCAAAACACATCGACTAAAATATGCCAAAACAATAATAACATAAATTACCATCCTAAATATTCCTGAAACCATCAAAATTCTCAAAGTGAACCTTGCTTCTACTAAAAAATTAAAAGGTTAGTAGTTGCAGCAAAGTTGTTGACTGTTACGGAAATACTTACTCAAAATCGTATTTATCCTCATCATAGTTGTGTCTCTGCTTAATGATCTTGATTCCATTGTTTCTGTAGTAACCATCCTTGTAGTAAGGATTGTCCTCTCCAGGCTTCAGGACATGTCTGTATACATCCACGGATGCTTCCCCGACGTAAGGTTCGTAGTCATGAGCGTATGGCCCGTAGCCACCATCGTATGGGTTGTCTATGTGGATGTATGGGTTCGGGATGTGGATGTATTTGCCTTCGTCTGTTGGTATGTACCTTTGGAAGAAAATATAATTTTTACATTTTATTGTACATATAGGCACCCGGGTATACGGGTGTTGGCCCACCACGCGTACCCAATGCTGATTGGTAGACTTCACATACGTATCAGAATTTCTTCTTCAGCGTATGCAGGTTTTCTCACTATGTTTTCTTTCACCGTTTTGAGAGCAGTTGGTACCGGCAAAGTATATATATGGCCTGCTGTGGGACGTTGATGACGACGATGACTGTATATCATCATCAGCCTGTTACACGGCACATCACAAAGACACATTGATACTAAAATGAGAAAGAACATGTGCAAAGGGCCAGTTTATATCTAAAGAGATTTCTTTCATCAGACCCGCCACTGTGATAATTATTAAATGAGAGCCATATAAAATGTGTATATACAATGAAAAAAAGAACACTACCCCGAAACCTTCAACATACTAACTAGTGACCAGAGTTTGTTGTTGTTGGAATTATGGTCGTGAGCTTATTGTATGTATGTAGGAATACAATCGAAACTAAGCATTTTTCCTGTGGCCATGCTTTGCAGCTGCTGAGCGATATTTATACTGAGTCCTTACTTGCAAATTCTGATAAGTATGGTGCATTATTTTTAAATAATAATCTCTGAAAACTAATTAATTTATTCGAACAAGATATAAAAAACAAGACTTTAAAAAATAAATCAATATCTGAATAGATTTTAGTGTTTTCATTTACTGTTAATAAATTCTTCAAGTTTGAAATATTAAGTAAGGTTTTAGTTAGTTAATGTTAAGTTGTTTATTTTTTGTTTTTTTTTTGCTTTTAATAAATTAAAATTCTGTTTATAAATTGTGACTGTGTAAATTTATTTTTTTAATGTGCTATAAAAAAGTATACCGTATGATTCCCAGGGTAGAGTGAACCAACCCATTTTATTTTATGAAGTTTCTGTTACACTGTTTGTGAACGAAAGGAAATTACCAGCTTTTGACACATTATTCCATCCCGAGAATCTAATAAATTTGTTAAAATTTAACAATGTTCCAAATCGAAGGGTAGTTTGATATTCCTAGCACTTTTTCTTACTGCACCGAAAGAGAATGTAGAGCTTGTGTATGTAAAATGAAATATTTAACATTCTAACAAGCAAGCAACGTGGGATCCAAGTAGGTACGCAAAGTTGCATAGATTGACATTTAACTTACTTGCCAGTGTCTCCGAACTTGTATGGATTCCATCTGCCGTTCTGTAC
Organism: Agonopterix arenella; assembly: GCA_927399405.1. Lineage (NCBI taxonomy): Eukaryota > Metazoa > Arthropoda > Insecta > Lepidoptera > Depressariidae > Agonopterix > Agonopterix arenella. Next base: position 8,000,730 of record OV656691.1, read on the forward strand.
TGGCACTCCTGCAACTGTCACTGCGCAGACAGCGATCACGTACTGAAATTAAAAATGTATTCTTTAACAGAACTGAAAGAAACTATTTACTATGACATAATACTACTAGGAGGTCCTACCTAATCAAGTGAAAACTGAAAAAATAGTTTTAAAAAAATTGTTCAAAACAAAATTTTTGTAAATAAGAAAAGAATATCTAAAGTTTTTAATTAAAAGTAATAAAAATGAACAAAAACCGTTAACAACGTTAACTACCTTCAAAGAAAGCATCCTGAAATCACTGAACAAAATATTTCGAAGCGTCGTAAAAATTCACAATCCTTTCTTAAAAGTTCTATCAAAAATCACTTGTTCACTTTGCCGTTATCACCATGCGGAAATGTTCACGGTAACACTGTATTCCGTACTGTGCACTCCTTAGAGAATTTCAAATCGTTGTGATGATTTCGAAATCGACGCTTCGCTTTTATACAGCTGCAACATCCGCGGACTTTTCTGCAAGAACACAAACAAGCGCGGGTCGTGCGTCACACATATAAACCTAAATATTTTTTTATAATCGCATTGTTGGTCACTATTGAAATTCGCGTCATATAAAAAATCATGCTAAAAGCACCTTTCTCGCGGAGATACGTAAAATTTCGCCTGACAAATTGTTATAAAGAATTATGAGAGCCATCGATTGAGGTGACGATGCTTCGTCGTTTTATGGGCCTGAATTACCAACATAAAGTCTTTATGTGATTCATCCTGTGAATGGACCATTTTTAGGGCTCCTTGTTTGTGTAGGTTGAAAAGACATCAAATACGTATAGTATGGTAGTTTATACAGGGTGTAAAGAAAAGTATCATTCACCTTTAAACCACATACTCTACCCATCAAACTGAACAAGTTTTACTTTTACAAACTTGTCAGAACAAAAAAAAACAGCATACTAAACTGCAATACGTACTCGACTCAAACGTATAGAAGAGCGGACCTTTTTTTTGTTCTGACAGGTTAGCTCTTATAATAAAAGTTGTTCAGTTTGATAGGTAGATTATGAATGAATGAATGAATGTTTGAATGTTTATTTTAACACAAAAACAGCCTAGTACAATATCACTAGATAATGCTACTGTTTACAATTTTTTACAAATCTTATATTATATTGGCTGACCGATTTCGAACAGGGGGAGCTGCCAGCAACTATCAGCAGGGAAGAACCCTGTGCTACTAGGTGCTGGCCAAATGTGAAATGTAAGGCGGGTACTGGGAAAATGATTATGTGGTTTAAAGGTTAATGTTACTTTTCGTTACAACCTGTATACAATTTCAACTTCAACATAAATCGTTACGATGAGTTCAGGGACCCAGAACACGTCTGTTTCACTTTAATTGAAAAAGCTATTTTCTTTCTTCACATGCAAAGTGTATTCTAATTATTTGCTACGATTTATTTGGCAAGTAAAATCCTATTAATTAATTGGCACATAGCATAGGTCTTAATATAGTTATTTTAATTAAAATCATCGTCAATATAGAATATGAATTTTTCAATAATTATACATATTAAACATTTGCCTAATAATAATCTTTCAAAATATCGTCCGAGAATAGACTACTTAATAAAATTGTGAAATAGCATTTCAAAACAGATTCAGATAATAATAATATGATAAAATTAATACTTTAGATCTTTTCAAAGGAATGTTGCAGGTTTATCAAAATCCCAAAAAACATTAGGAATTCCCATTAAAACTTGAAAACATCAGCACCATGGTGCAGTCTCTGTTAATAACTAAGATAATGACAACAAAATTGTCACGTTATAATTTATTCACAATATTTAGCATATTACAAGAGTTGGATTTTACCAACATGGGAATTGCCCACATAGTGAGAGTCGAAGAATTTTGTAACTAATCTACTTTTAAAACCGTTACCGACTAAGAATTTCGAGGTAATGTTTCCGATGTCTAGATATTTCAATAATTATCCAATGAATTGGACCCACTTAACATGCATGCCTAAATTTAACAACATCATTATTAAAGCGAATAACTTAATTTTCATTGATGATAACTACAGGGTGTTGGTGTAAACAGTTGTATTACTCATATTTGAGGTATGATTGTACCCATGATACTGAAAAGGATATAGGAATTTGAAAAAAATTATGTTGTACTTTCCATACCAAATGCAATCAGCTGGTAGAACGTCTAAGTATGAAAATTCAAAAAAATTTGTTCATTTTTGCTCTTTTGGGAAAGTTGTTCAGAACCATGAGTAAAATCACCCATAAAAGTAATGAAACTATCTACCCTAACACCCTGTATGTATAGATGTATGAAATGAAAATAACTCAATAACTTAACACAAACAAAAAGGTGATTTTCGCGTGATTTACTCACTTTTAAGCATTTAAGTGTACCGACTTTCAATATCACCTGAGTTTAAGCACCCAAGTTATTCCACGAAGAGCAACTTTAGTGCTGCAGATTAGTGCTGTTCGTGGAATTTGATATTTTATATTCCTAAGATTTGAAATACCTTCACGGATCTTATTCAGTCTTAAACTACGCAAAACTATGTTTTTAATAGCTAAATTATTCTAAACAAATAAAACATGAAAGATAATGGGCATATTTGTGTGTTTTGCGGCAGAATGTCAATAATAACTTGATACAAATAATGACGTCCTTTTCCGTCAAATATATTTGTCATCATTTTTCTAATAATGATACAGAATTCCTTAGTTTTCTTATTAAATACAGGATGAGGGTTGGCTACGCTACCGATTCATGTTTTATGTGAATTAAATCTCATTAACATAATATAAAATGTAAACAAGGATGTAGGCAGTATTAGGGGAAACACTAATTTACTCATAGCGGTATCAAAGAATACAACTACAACTACTACTAGAAAAAGGAGCTGCGCCTCTTTTTTTTAAGCATAGCATATGCTCACGACTATATTCCCCGAGGGGGTAGTCAGAGATATTCTTAAAGTTCAGAACATCCACGTTTCACTAGTAGTACCGAAACTCTGTCCAGTGTGACGTGTGTGTTTTTTAATCCATAAATTAAAGTACACAATCTTTTGACGTATTGGATAAAAGCTGAACTAAAGTGGGAGTGGCCAGGTTATGTCTTTGCCGAATGCACCCAGGATATGTTGGCAAACATTGTTGATCCCAGAAAAGAGGTAACTAAATGATCTGTTCATTTATAAACATTTATCGATATATCTATTAAATATAAAATATACGCTCTCTATCATAAAAACAAATTATAAACATTCATAAATAAAAGACAAAATCTTAATTAAAATATTAAAGAATATTGATTGCATTTTCGATTAAGCGGCATGGAAGGGATGGGATTTCATAAAAGATAAGATTTCGTATACATACGAATAAAAAGTCCTTTGTTTTCATATATTATACAAAGAAACACTTGTATTTTATTTACAAATTGTAATAATCAAACATGAATATGACACAACAGTATAATTAGATGATTACCACACTCTTTACTTTCAAGCACGTATAGGATATAATAAGTATAAAGAACATAAATTAATGATAAAATAAACAATGTACAATGATTTCTAGTGTTGTACAAAAATAAAAAGATTAAAAGAAACTACGGTCAAAGTTATAGTTATAAGCCACCCCAAATTGTGATTTTTTTGTTATGTAAGTATTTGATTTCTTTCGTTTGGAATTGAACAATTTATAACCAACTAACTGTTGCGTGGCTTGCGTTATTGCCAATGCCCCTTTTTTTCCCGACACACACTTGGCCGTTCTTTTTCATAACCTATGTTCATCACCATGTCCAGTAGTTTCGGAGCCTATTAAATACAAACAATCAATCAAATCTTTCCTGTTTATAATCATCATAATTATCATATCAGCCGATAGATATGCACTGCTGGACATAGGCCTCCCCCAAAATGGGGGGATTTGCAATAATTGCCACGCTTGGCAAGCGGGTTGGCGATCGCAGTTGGATTGAATGTGTGTATTCAGAGGATGCTGCTGTTCAATGGTAGAAGAGGAAGGCCGAAGAAAAGATAGATGGATTGTATGAAGTATGATATTTGTAAGAAAGGAATGAATGCTGAAATAACGACTAAGAGACATGTATTGTATGGAAGAAGATGTCATGTAGTGTAGATCCTAATTAATGAGAAAAGGAAAGATAATGATAATACTAAAGGTTATAGTATGTTTTCTTTGCTAAGAGTGTAAACAAGATTATCATTTTGACCATTGGAAGAACAATTTAGTATCAAAAGTTAATATGGCAAGCATTTTTTTGACGAACATATTGCCTGAAAAAAAATTAATGCTATTGTAGATTCTGACTTATCTATTATTTAATAAAATAGTCAAAATAAACCTAATATATTTTTTCAAATAATCTGTAATATCATAAAAGCTTTTTCCAACAGCACACGCAAAGACAATTCAATTTTCTTTTCTTCAAAATATGTACACTTTTTTCCACTCAAATGAGAACCAGAGAGTAAGTGCGCTGGATGCGTAGAATTTGTAAAAATAAAGTAGACACATGTACATTTGCTATGCAATGAGTGACCCTTCTAAGAAGCAAGACAAGTCAATAAACTTAACAACTTAATGCCCCTACTGTTATTATTAATATAAACATATGCGAATAAATGATGCACAGTTCACATTCCGAGGAAATCCTAAAGACTAAGAGACGGGTTTTTTGCAATACGCAGGTATACATCGATGTCACATCCGTTCCTTCTCCTGGATTTTTTTAAACTACCACCGAATGTCACAGGCCATACTTGTTTTGTCCCCTAGTTTTTTATATTGCAATTTCAATGACAACACAGGTCGTGTCCGTCTTAATATCAGGGGGTATGGAGGTGCTACTAGGGAAGGTTCCTCCATTGAAAAGGGAAGATCTTCCACCAGGCTATGTGTGAAGCCTGGGGACCGGCCGTGATCCAACAGTTCTTAGTTGGACCTTGTATATGTATCGAATCTCTGTGATTATTTCTCTTACGCGATGTATGTCTTGCATTCGATTGTGAACCTTATTTGTAGTAAGTTACGAGTTATGTATTCACGGTGAACGTTGTCTATGTATGGAGCATATTTCCGAGAGCGACGGTATCGCCATCTGTTGGCATCTTTGCTATAACTTGTGGGTGCTGACATCAGTAGCAAGTCCCCACAGGGGCGTGATAAGGCCATATCAGAAGGAGACTGATCTAAAGAACTGGAAAAACTAGGGTTGCCACCTCTCAGTCTGCCGCAACTCGAGGGTTGCCGGGTTCAAAAATGACTTGGACGGGTACACAGAGAGTAAACAGACAGGAAATAAAGATGGAACAAAAATAGGCGGTCTTATCGCTAGCGTATTTTCTGGTCGAATTTCATACGACATTTTTGTACCTATAAGCTTTCTATGGAAATTTTTTGTATATATGGATGTATATAAAAACATTCTGTTGTCCTACCGAAATGGAATATAAAAAACTTATTTCCTGTTTTAGTCATGTTATTGGGAAAACATAATGACTTCAAATTAAATATTTCGCAAAATCTGAGTAATTTTAAAGGTAAATTTACACTAAAGTAAGAATTTTAAAAGTCCAGAAAACGGTTGATGACTAACACCTAATATTGTAGTGACTAATATTGAATTTATTTATGTCGCCATTCAGAAAACAATAATTGTAAATTCAATTAAATTGAATTTGTAGTATTTTAACCGAATCATTATTATGTTACTATTTTCCTGTTAATAATGAGTAGGTAATGCTAATGAGATGTCTATTGTTACTCAGTCATTCTTAAACGGTTAGATTTGGATGAAACATGGACCCTTCTTCAAGACCATGCTTACAATTTCCAAATAATGTAATTAGTTTTTTACATTTTATAGCCATTGCCTGCGACTCCGTCTGCGTAGACGTTAAATGTGTGAATCCAGAACATATTCTACCAGCGTGCCAAATTTCATCCAAATCCGTTCAGCCGCTTTACGTGATTGACGGTCAGTTGCAGAAACGCTCATTATAGTTAATCCTCCATTAAATCTCTTGCTGTCACTTTTTGTCTTATTGACGTAGTAAAAGCAAGGAAGATATTTAATGGAGGATTAACTCTAATGAGCGTTTCTGCAACTGAATCTAAGCCACACACATCCAAACATCGATGGTCACAAACTTTTACATTATAATATTAAGGTGGTTGCATAGGGGTCAATTTTATACAAAACTTTGACGCACAATACGCGTAGACGGTATTAATATAAGTAACTTTGTATATATGGAAAAATAGTTTAGGAAATCTAGATGCTGCGTCACAAACAACATTTGCAATTTATAAAATAATTACGAAGATATAAAGCTTTGAAATTTTTCATACAAAATTTTAAAAGCTTTATTAAATAAAATATTACTTTTATTAATTCCGTCTACGCGTATTGTGGATCAAACTTTTGTATGGACTGAAACCACCTTAAGTAGGATAGGATAGGGAAGGATTGTGCTGTGTAACATCAAATTAAATATTGAAAATTTTGTATCGGATGGAACTCGATCCCGCAACCTGCTAATCCGGGGCTGACACTTCTATTGATGTACCTACATACATACTTATTCTCACTATCTCCCACTGGGGTAGTCAAAAGCAACTGAACGCCACTTCCTATGATCCTGAAAGACTTCTCTCGCTTCCTCCACATTCAACAATATTTTCATGCATGCTCGTCAGTTTTTGGTACTTCTGACCCGGACCGCTTGCGAACCACAACTTTTAATACATTCGGTAAATATTGCGCTATTCATTTGACAGCTGTTAGAGCCGTTTTGACAGATCGCTCAGACGTTAAAGTCTGTCAGTCACATAGTAAAAAAAGTTCAGTTTAGCGCGATACGGAATTCAGCACAGTTGAATAGTGATTTGGATTGTAATGTAATTAGAACTGAAATTGGATTAGGATTGAACTTGGATGTTTTAAATTAGCGCAATCGCCCTCACTAATTTGGTCAGATTTCTTCTTTTTTGTAATAATCATTAGTTATTTATTTAAAACGACTTCGTCTGCATGGACATGTAATTTTGTCTAATGTCTCGTCTAAGGTCATGAAGGTCATGGTCCGAACCAAGTCTAGGAATCCTGGCATGTAACATTAGAATGGCGATTAAGGAATCGGTTGATAAAAGACACAGGCTAGAATGCTCTGGCCTCTCGGGTCTGCAACACTGCAGGAAATCCATCAGCAATCTTCTTCTTATCGTGTGGGCAAAGCCCTGGTGTCAGAGTATAACAGCAATATAACACCACGAATCCCACAGTTCATACTGAACAACAGCAGGAGCAAAGCTCGTGCCATCGTCGGAGCCCTCACCGGGCACTACGCCACAGGCACGATAAAGCTCACTCTAGATCCCAGTTGCCGAGCGTGCGGAGAGGAGGAGAAAACCATGGAACATTTGTACTGTGTGACTGCGATGTCTTGGTGGCTATACGTATGTGTCTGCTGAGAGATGGTTATTCAAAACCAGGAGATTACAGGTTTCTTCCCCTGAACGCTATTGCCTCCCTCATTTTCCAAGTTTTTCAAGGATGAAGAAAATAATATGTAGGGGTCAACACAAAAGATACCATTGGGTCGAAGTGTTGCTGGCTTGCCATCTCCCATAATAAGATAAGAAAGTCATGAACTTAAACTAGATCAAAATAAGTAAGTACCCCAAGTAAGTCTGTAGGTATCAGATAAAAGTCATTCACTGGATCCATCACTTTAATTTTTCTACTGTTCGTCGTTTATTAGTTTTTTATTTATGTCGAGCAGCATATTCGTGGGCAAAAGTTATTTTTAACATCCATAACATAACATAAATAGGTATTCTTTATTCACACACCACGATGAGATAAATACAATTTATAACAAGAATGAGAAGGGTACAAAGGGTGGTCTTATCACAACAACAACACAATGCTGCTGTGATAAAACGGCCCGTGCTGCTGCTGTTGGTGGCTGAACTAGAGTTAACTACAATAGTATACTATTAATATGAAAAAAATTATAGGACCACAAAAGAAGTAAAAAAAGCATAAATATAAACAGAAACCTTTATAAATATCCACAAATTGACATTTTTATTTAAAATTTGTATTAATAAAAAATCATTTCCGCATTCACCGATGGGGGTATGGAACAATAATTTAATCGGCCACCCGCGGGGTCCTTGACAATTCTCTAAATTATATCTTTATTCACCCTGGGCTAGTAGGGGGACAAAGGAATATCAAGCCGAACATTTTGGTGACAAAAATGCAATAGGGAAATAATGAGCAACTCTTTTTAGCCTGGCATTCTCTACGATAGTCAGTGATAATCCAATAACATTATATTTTAATACTTTTACTCTAGCAGTCTATGGGTTAAGTATACGCAACGAGCCTACAATGCTTTGCGTGTCCAATATAACAACGCCTTCAGGATGCTGTTGAGGCTCCCACGCTTTTGCAGCGCGTCGACCATGTTCGCGGAAATGCGTACTGATGGCTTCCACGCGATCATGTGGAAGAATACGGGCTCTCTGCTGGGCAGGACGCGGGGGAGCACCAACACCATTCTGAAGGCTATTGTTGATAAATTTTACTGTCCCATTCTGGTTCACTGGGTCAAACTGGTGAACAGAGTGGGTACTATATTTATATAGTAGTAATAATTGACATTGATTTTTATTTAATTTTATTCTGAATTGTGTTCGTGTTCCTATCCTACCTCTTAACTCATATGGGCGAAAGTCTGAAATAAATGATTTTTATTTTTTTATTTATTTTTTTTATTTAAATGGAAAATAGATATAATATACATCAACATATAAGATACAATATATAGATATATCAACAACTTAATTATTGTATTATGATTATGGATTCCTAGTCAATTTCGACTACGCAACTGCTCTTGCTTTTGCGCTAATCTTTAGGTACAGAAAAGCAGTCAGGTCCGCGGTGCGCAGGATATTTTTAAGTGCATAAGTAGATGCTCTCTTTCGTACCTACTTATCCTCCTGTATCTGATACGGGAGACCGATACGATCAGAGGTGGGGTCAGATGCAGTAGCTGTAATCGGCAGCCACACGGTTTTGGCATCAAAGACGTGCAGGACTGAAGGAATTAGTCGTTTTTACGACACCCAACTGGGTTGGTGCTATTTGCAGCCGGACACAACACCGCACAGGCTGTAGGAACACAGACCTCTCGCTAATAAAGGTGATAGGATGCGGGATCTTCCGGATTTTTAGGGTTCCGAAGTCAACAAGGAACCTATATAGTTTCGCCAAGTCCGTCTGTCCGTCCGTCCGCGACTTAGCTCCGAGACGCTTAGTACTAGAAAGCTATAATTTGGAATGGGTATACAAATTCATCACGCCGACAAAGTGGTAAAATAAAATCTTGAAAAATATTTTATTTTCGGGAGGTTTTGGAGAACACCACTTTTGAAACTTTCGTCTGTCTGGTTAATTATCTTAAATTTCAGTACTCCTCGATCTATTGGTGTTAAGGCTAGGGTTAAGGCCATATAATATTGACACACTTCAATTCGAGATATCAACACGCTTTAGCGAAGGTATTATGGCCCATATAAAATACAATGAAGAAAACGCCCACGCTACCCTAAATAAAGGTATGTTTTAACACCAAACACTCAAAGGCCTATGTATAAGGATAAAGTCGTAAAATCTTGGGTCGATTCGATTCGAAATTCGTATAATACTAAAGATGTTACTAAAAACCGAAAATAATCGAATTAATATTCCTTATTACAGCGTTTAGCGTCGGTGTATAGCCATATTTGAATAAGTTTATATCGCTGTTTGGTGATATTTTTACCGAATTAAAAACGAGGATTCCATTTTGACTGTATTTTTATTATACTTACATTATTTTAATAAGTATATGTAATAAAAATACAGTAACTATTACGTTACATATTTAAAGTTCACCTATGTTATACTTTTAATAAAAAAGGTATTATTTCGTGTCATAGAAGTCACATCTTGAAAATTCCATTCAATATATAATAGGTCAGTAGTTTCAATATAGGTCCGTACTTTTTGATAGAGCTAGTCATAGCTGCAAAAAAATCACTTCAAATATAAACTTTTTAACTTAGAACCTTTCAACTACAAGATCTTTCATAGTGTTTGCATGAGCTCATACACAATAGAAGAAGTCATATAGCTATATCGCGTGACAATCACTTATGTATGATCAATTATCGTATAGGTACTTGAAGATAAAACCGTTTTAAAGAAAGCAACAAATTATTCGTAAGCGATGGGGCAAAAAAAAATTATTGCATTTTCAGGTGTTCTATGGTAAAATAATAAACGTAGACAACTTTTTATCTAGAAAGTGGATAAGTGGCTAGCAAGATCCTCTCATAGTTTTTGCTTCTCGACTCAGTAGAGAGTAGACTGTCATTCGTGTGATGATAAATGGATCTCAAGTTTGGTCATAGGTACTCGTACTTAGGTACTAAAATCATAAAGCAGCTTCTGAATTTCGTTTACAAAAATATTTTTGTGCAAATGGAAATAAGGAGACAAAACCATCAAAAATTAATTAATTTATTATATTTTGTTGACATCTTTTGTCTGGCGAATTTACATTTTTACACCCAATGGAGAGGCAATTAAAAAGCTTTAGCAAAATACAAAAGTTTTTACTGTATCATAAAATCTGGTAATGTGATAGCATAACTGCTAAGTGTTATAATGCATTCGGAGTTCGTAACAAGCTGTATAAGGATCGACCATACTTACTGCACTCTTGTTTAGGTAACATTTCTACCTCTTCCAAATGAGATATTGCAATAGAGATCAAAGTCTCATAATAGAGCTCATCACAAGAATTTCTGAAACATTTTCAACCCTGACAAAAATCTGCAGTCTTGATAAGCACGGCAAAGAATAGGTATTAGTAAATAAGAGAGCTTGCTAAAATTCATTTCTTGTATATTCCCGAAGCTCACTATGAAAACAAGTCGAATGCAACACCTTCATAAGTAGGGTGCAATGTCTGAAGCAAAAAACGAACGATAAAATAAATGTTCCAACGGAATGCGACCTTCGAAATGCCCTTACTCGAGATTTTGGCACCGTATGTGTATGTGTTGCACCCACAAACCATGACATTTATTTCAACCGTGTTTATGTGCTTCATATGAACCACGAACAGATATGTGTTAAGACTCCTTGCTGGTTTATGGGTGATATGCATATACACAGTATTAATTTAATTAATTAAATTCATATTACATTTAAATTGCTGACCACCCCGAAAGGTAAGTTCGCTACATCTGGGTAAGCTCGCTACATCTTCGCACCCATCTTTGTTCTGAGGACTGGATTGAGGTCAAGAGCTAACCCATTTAAAAAAAAAAAATGGATTTTGGTCGTGAGATTATGCACGTTTAATTGACTAAAATCAAAATGTCACTTCTGATTGTAATGTAGCTACGGAGTGATATTGTATAGGTACGTTATTAAGGTTATTAAGCCTAATTGGAAATCAAAAGGAGATACAACAGTCCTATGGTATTATACAGGGTGTAAGAAACAGCCTTGCAAATACTGAGACGGTGAACTCAGGCCATCAAACTGAACAACTTTCACTATGGAGCCTACCTCAGGAAACGCGAAAAAAGTTCAGCTGACCCACCCTGATCAAAACTGCTGTACCTACCCGACTAAAATGTATGGGGCAGCTGATTTTTTTCGCGGTTCCTGAGGTAGGTTCTATATAGAAAATAAAGTCCGTTTGATGGTCTGAGTTCATCGTTTCAGTACTTGCTAGGCTGTCACTTAAACCCTGTAACAAAGTGAAAATTTGCAAGAGGGAAGACAGTCTTTTCAAGCACAAGCTCAATGAATATAAGAGAGACAGTAAACCACAAGAAATTCCAGAGAGTAGAACTCTCTTCTGGTTTATTTCTGGTCAGAATTAGGCAACTGTTCATGTCTAAAGTTATTCAACATATTACAGTATAAATTCTAGTCATACGACCTAGGTTAACAAATTCTTTGTTGCTCTATAAAACAGTTTCCTTATGATGATTTTCTTCACCTAAAAGCCAATGTATTTCAAATATAAAAATAAATGTTGAGAAAGTTTTTAAACATTTCATTTTGCGAGTTTTTTACACAATCTTCAGCCTGTATTGCAATTATACTGTACTGCATCTGCATCATCCTATTTCATTTCAACAACAGACTGTAAAACCTTCTCTGATCATCATTATCTACAGGGTGAAATTGATATAATTAGCATCCTTTTAAACTAAGAGTCTACCCATCGAACTGAACAACTTTTACTATGGCAGCAAAGCGATCGGAGCAAAAAAAATATCTGCTGTTACATACATTTGAGTCGCGAACTCGCGCGTCGACCTTGCAGTTTAGTATGGAACAGCAGATTTTTTACTTGCTCCGATCGGTTTCCTCCCATAGTAAAAGTTGTTCAGTTTGATAAGTAGACTCTTAGTTTAAAAGGATGCTAATGATATCAATTTCACCCTGTATACAGGATGTAAAATTTAATACGTTATATATCGAACAGGCTGCTTCAGACCATCAAACTGAACAACATTTACCATGGAGCCAACAAAAAAATCGTGGAAAAAATCACTCTTTCTATATATAAAACAGCATATGGTTTTTTCCCGATTACAACGTTGTACACGCTCCCATGATGAGAGGCAGGCTATAACTAACGCGGCCCTAGTGCGACTCCAAAATCCTACTCTCATATAAGCTTTTATTAATTACGTGTCCAATTAGCCTCTAATTAATGATCCTTTAACTGTCCTTACGTTAAAACGAACCATTAAATAAAGAAAAGCAGATTTGATTACATCGATGAATTTATCCCGTTAAGTAAAGTTATCGAGGTCGCATCTTTCAAAAGCTTGTTAACGGTTGAGTCTTCCTGATATAAAAAGCTTTCAATGTTGCAAACAGTTTCCAATAGCGAACAATAGACGACCTCTCAACGGAATTCTTATACTATCATTGAGCTATTTGTTAAGATAAATTGACGTGTTTTAGAATTATTAGTGGCGTATAATGTGTACAATGTTAACACGCAATTGATCAGTATGGGTATTCTTAACAAGGTGGTTGCTTATTTATACCTAGGTACATATTTGAAAACCATAACTTATACCAAATAACAAATTGGGATCTGCGAGTGTTATTTGTCTTTTTTTACGAGAACCCACTGCAACCTGCCTCTCCTGGGCCTGTTCTTTTAACACTCAGTTGCAGAAACGCTCATTAGAGTTCCTCCATTAAATCTCTTTCTAGCATGCAAGACAAAAAGTGACAGCAACAGATTTAATGGAGGATTAACTTTAATGAGCGTTTCTGCAACTGAGCGACAGTCATCAAAATGGTCTAATTCTTATTTTTAAATTAAAATACAAAATTTTAAATTTCTTATTAGGTACAAAGAGCAAAACATGATCATAATAAACAAACTACATTCAATAACAACAAAGTTTTTATTTAATAATAACATAAAACAAAACTTTAAAAAAATTAATAAAACAAAAATTTTATGCGAACGTATGCGACAGTGGCTGTATATTATTAACTTGTATTTTTTAAGAAAACCATTTTCTAGTTTGGTAGTATTTTCAGTGCAAACTCTAGATTTTTATTATAGGAAATAAAAATGAATAAAATATCGATCAGAATTAATTATATTGATAACAAATTACTTAAATGATGATGGTATTGTACGTCAATTTATTCTAAATTGATGATAATGTGTGTATTTATTTTAATAGTTATTAAGACTGAATAAAAACATTATTATTATTTATAAAATTTTGGCAAAAATAATCATTTTCGTCCACGAAAATGTTGTTTACCAACAACCTAGGTAAAATACATTGCCAAAATGCTAATTTTGTATTATTAACGAAAATTTTAAGTGGACTAGTTCTGGCGGATGTCGGAATATTTTTCAACGCATAAATAACACTCCAAAATAGCGTATCTACATAAATTCCTTGTTGTTTACTCTTTGAGTTGCAGTACAGTCTGCAAAGACTGGTATTTTATGCGTGCGCGTCGTCGTCGGCGATTTCGATGGCGCTGGCGCCTGCGCGTGACGCCAGCTCCACGGCGCCACAGAAAAGAAATATACAGTAAAGCAACTTCATGCAAGCGCTCGAATCGACGCACGCACCCAGACGAGCGCTACGTACACCACCTGCTAACCGCCTGGCCACGGGACATGGCGAATTGCGATTTTAGAATACACTGCCTACGCGCCGGTGCATGCTTGCGTTATAGTAGAAACACAACGCTCACTGTATTCTAAAATCGCAATTCGTGCCGCCGTTCGCCCTGTCCCGATGGTCAGGCGATAAGTTACAGTACCCGGTGAACAACTTCGAAATGGGCTTCAAAATGAGGGGTATGTGCAGTAGCGCTTTTGCCAAATTGTTTTATGTCTTGCTCAAGATATTTGCCAGCCATTATACATTAGTATTGTGGTACTCCGAAGTGCCTTAGCGTGCCGTGTACCTACGTGGCGCTCGTCTGTATGCGTGCGTCTATTCGAGCCCTTGCATGACGTTGCTGTACTGTATATCTCTTTTCTGTGGCGATGCCACGAGATGTCCGCCGAAGAATTAATAGCTTGTAAATTCCGAACATTCTTAGGAATTCCTGTTTTCGGTTATGGCGACCGATTCGCTTTAAGGACGAAATCTTGTCGCCTGTGTGGTGTTTGCGGTTTGGCGTTGCAGACTTGCAGTTTATTTTTTTTAGGCTTGAGGATTGGGTTTCCTCTACTTAATTCATTACAGTACCATTTGATAGTTTTCAGGTTATCAAGATAAATAGTGTCTGCATAAAGTGTTCTTGTGATGCGTACTAATCGGGTAGGCATTGTAAAGAAAATCTGTTCATATAAAAAAGAAACTGTAGAAATGGATGAAGACTCAATTTTATTAATTTGCACCTCGTATAAATAAAATGGGCCGATAGTTAAAAGAAATTGTTTTGGAGTATCACAATACACATAACAATGCAAACGTGCAAACAATCACATATAAAACTAACGGGAATACAATAAATTCTTTGTGAAGTGGAGATCATGTTTCAAGGGTCCATAATGACCATATAACGGGATCCAAACCTCAATCGTCAATGTCAAGTTGAGCAATCGTCGATTTTTTTTTATCAAGAGATAATATTAATGTATGTTCTTCGTCATTTCTGTCTTAAAATGCAGTGCCTAATGTTCAAAATAATATTTAAGTTCATACATACCAATGTCCTTGTTTGAAATTTAAACAATCAAACATTTTAGGACAAATTTCAAACAGTTACTTGACCAAGATGTGTCTTAATATCAATCATATCTAGCCTACTTGGTAGTTAAATAATTTTGATGAATGATTTCTGTCTACGTATCCATACACAAAAACAGTTAAAGCAATTACAACTAATAATGTGTTAAAAAATGTATTCAAAATATCAATCAATATCGCAAGTTTAATGGTACGGTCAATGTATTATCTGACACAAATTCAATAACACATTCATATTTTGTATGCCGTTAGAGAGCAAAAATGTATTGACAATGAGATAAAGAGGATGACCTGAAAGACTAGGTAACGGCCTAAAAGCACTTTGTATCATGCGGGGGAGTGACTAATGACGGTGTGATTAATCCAAACAAATTGAATTACAATAAAACATCATTATTATTATAGCCTTCCTTCGATATCTAAAATTCGGACCACTTAAGTCTTTTTAATCTTATTATTTTTTTTCCATCAAAACAACAACGACTTTGCTCCAGTTTATATCGTTGATTTAATTCAAAATGGCAAGCAAATTCCGCAGTATTTTGTTATCAAAACAAAGTAAAGAACTGAAGGAATTTGATCCTTAATTTTTGGTGATACGATAGAATATGTTTTGACCGCTGGTTAACTTATTCCGAAATGTCGCAGGTCGCAGTGACATCTTTGATAGCGTCAGCGACCGCGCAAGGCCGCAAGATTCCGATGACCTCAAAATCGTCATGAATCTACTAAGAAAGCATTATAAGGCTTTTGAATAACCATAAACATTTTAGCACCGGGCTTTTATTGATCTTGAAAAAACTGCATTGGCTGATGAGTTTGGTGATAATAATTTAAAACATGCTAAGGCTTTCACAGGAACAAGGGAAGTGAATCATCTGGATTCACGAAATGTTCTTGGAATAAAAACTGTCATCGGATTAAAATTATGCCTGCATTTATTACCGCTTATTTTCCAGTCTGTAGGAGTAACTACTATTTATTTATAACTTTACCATTGCATTCAAGCTTAATCCGGGCATATTCGATTTGCAAATAAAGTTTCAGAAATTAATTCAACATCAGAATAAATTGCCAATAATATAAGAATATTTTACGAAAACGAATAAAAAGTTATTTATGATCAGATTTCAAGATTTTCTGCTATTTGTGTTTTTGTATTAACTAGGTGTTTTGCAAGAAAATATATACCCTGACCCTGAAGTTAATCTAGATTTTGTTTTTTTATTAAATTAGGAAATACTTCGAATATTTTGCTGATACGCAATCAAGTTCTTGAAAAACTTAATTATGACATAAAAAATTATAATATGATGCTAAGGAACGTTTATTTCGTCGAACGTAAAGTTTTTCTGTCAGGTTCGCTATGAAGGCTTTTCCATCTTGTTTTGTTTTGTTCTTATAAACTCTACTGCTGTATTTTAAATCCCTACTTGATGACTCTACGCTCGACATTTTCATTGCAGTTTTTCACTTATCGATGAAGTTATTGAGATAAAAAAGAAGAAAATAAAGATAAATTCGACTACCTTCTAAAGACGCAGATGTTTGTATCAAAACAAGTCTTACATTACTTGTGGATGTTTTCGGTCAATGATTCACTAATTAAGTACCTAAGTTTTGTTGGGTTGGTCGGTAGGTCTTACGTTTTTGGACGTCGACCTTAATAATAAATGTTATAATTCTTCATCCTACCATACTTGAAGATTGTTCAAGAGATGTTCAGAAATTACTTCTACAAAAAAGGTAGGGCATAAGTGGACAGAATAAGCTAAGCTTAAGTCTCTAATTAATTAATCCCTGTATTTTCGGTTCGTAGTTTTAGTCTCGCTAATCCTACTTAGGTATACTACAGAAAGGAAAGATGGTGATTGATACTACTAGCCCAGTCATTTTACGGAGTTTTGTTAGGAAGGGTCGGGAGTAATTATAAATTGGACTTTTAAACTGTAACCGGCACCATTTAGTGGCAAAAAGACTATCTGAAAACATATTAAAAAAAAATCGATACGCAACATAGAAATCAAAATTGTATCTCACAAAAGGCTTTTAAGTTAATAATATTCATTCCAATGCACTCATTTTAATTAGATATAACAAAATACATTATTTTTGATCAATAAAATAGGCATTGAATTTTAAAAAAATGAGATGTTAAATAGAATATACTAATGTATTTTTCAAAGCCTTCTAAGTAGACAAAAATATTAATGTTTGAAGATACCATGTTTGAAGTATGTATAATGGTAAAGCCTTAAAAGCTTGTAAAAAACAATTTACCATTTGTTTTTTTTGAACGAGATAAATGCTAAATTTAGAATTGGGGGCTGTTGCTGACGTGTATTTTTTTTAATTTTGGTATCTTAAGCTCAAATTGGCTCTTAAATACTATACCGAAAAAAATATATATTATTAATTAGTCCCGGCTCAAACCGTAAAATGACTGGGCTATACGTCATGTTCGTAAAGGTACAAAAATTTCATAGTTTAACGCACATAAGTTAATATCCCATAGAAAGAAAGCTTCGACACATTTTGTGCGCTCGTAAAAGCTTTGTATCTGAGCGGCCAGTCAGGAGCGAACAAAATGATCAGATCACGGGATGCGCTCGTCCAATGTCTCCCTTAGATTGTCCAATAGCGTGGTTGTCTCGAATCTTGTTATCTGTGGGATATTTATTTGCGCCAGAAGGAAGGTTATTGAATAAGTTGTTGCCCTAAGCTGATCAGAGGGACACGTGGGGAAACTGTCACCCCCTATGTCAGGTTTTTCGCCGTAAGTCAGTAACATTCCACGAGGAGAATTCAATGATGAATGTCCATTGTGCACCGGCCCTTACTCACTGCTGTTCCCTTCAGACTCATCCAGAGGGACCAAAAGCAGGAGGACACACGTGGAGGTAGCCTAACTTGCAATCTGCACCCCTCCCCTATTGACTGCATAGGTCAAATTTGTGAATGTGTCGTTGGTAAATCTAATACCTTTGCTCTATGACAACCTTCATTGCTTACATAATAATATTTAATATCCTTGTTGTTTTACATAAATTTTATGACTCATTCCATTTTAATATCAAGTTCCAGTATCCAATGCAGTCGCGGGCTTTTTCTTATTTCTATCAGATGTCAGACATGATTCATCTTGGCATATCGAAGTTTGTTTTCTGGCATACCTAATATGTAATTTTATAGGTCCTTTTTAAAAATATAATATTTACAAAACGTCTGACATACGATTTATGCGATAGCCTTATTTGTTTATATTTTATGAAACAAAAAAAAAGATTCAATGTAGTGTTCGTGATATTTACGCGTAGGTATAACAAATAACTGTCTGTCTAGATTTCAAATTAGGAGACACGAAGAGCCAATTAAATATGATAATTAATTAGATTAAACCGTTAATTATGGTTTGATGTTGGCAATCGCAACAATCGGCTGAATTAGGTTAATAGCGCGGCGGCGAAATAACATCGCTGCGTTGCCGGAGACGATGCCAGGAGTGCGATTTTTCAAAGTCACACATTTAAATCAGCAGTTAAAAATGCCAAAATTCCTATGGAAATTATGCATCATTCGACCATGATCTTGAATCTCACGATTCAAAAATTGCATTTTAGGTGGTGCAATGGCATCACAACGTCATAATCATTCGTTCGGATCATGTTTTCTTCCGGGTGTCACTCTGTTATTGTATCTCTTTTTGCAGCTCCCCCGCCTCGTCTCGCGGGTTGCAAGTTCGGCGTGCATGTGGTGAGGCGCCGGAACGTACCGTGTGACATTCAACAGATTTTTTTATGTAGAACGACGTAGCGACGCCGCAGCGGCGCACCGTTGGGCTTCCCAAGTCCTACACAGGCTCTGCAATAGCCTCTATACAGCTACTGTACAGCTATTGTAGACATTTTGTGCTACTTTAGTTGGTTCTTATTAGTTGGCGCCACTTGATTGTGAGATAAATTAATGTTGTTCTTGGATCTAATGTATATTTAGGAAATAAATTAAAATCTAAGATTCTTGAAAATGACCCCTAACAAGGTCCGTATAATTATGTTCTTTGTGATTAATTTTACTTGTGATTTAATTAAGAACAATTTCTGAGGATTCATATAAAAATAAATAAAATAACGCTCACAGGCACTTACATTGTAATGATCCCAAGCAAGCACTATAGGCTGTTTATTATGGAAACCATACAACAACGGCACAAACATATAAACATTCATGACCGAACCGGGATTAATACCCAGGACCCTGGTGTGGCAGTCCGGCGCGCGGCGTGGTAACCATTACACCAACCGGGTCGTCAAAATCATCTCACAGTCATTATTACAAAGCTTCTCGGGCCTAGAATTCCCAATACACGATGATACTTTCTTTAATAAAAGTATTCTTTGCGTAATTTCTGCAGGGATATGCAGAGCTGACTGTCAACCTCCAAAACGTCAACTGTCAACTGTCAACTGTCAACGTCAAAAAGTAGGGTACTATTGTAACGTTTATGAATTACAAAAATAATACAAAAATACAAATAAGTAATTTCATTAGAAAAATGGATGCAGATATTATGGTGTCGTCGATAGTATTTACCTATAATCATATAATACTATAGAAGGATCTGGTTTCAAATTGATTTGGGTAAGCCATTAAGCTTAGTTGATGGATGCGCTATCCATGTTTACAGAACTACCTCAAGCACGTCATGTTCCGGGCGTTATAATTATTAATAACACCACATTCTACAGCTATACATGGATAAGAGCATGATAATTAGTAAATAGGTACTTTACCGAGTATTAGGTAAGAACATCAATTTGTCTTTGTAGAAACCAAACTGTTTAGCTGTAAGTTCTCCAAAAAGGAAATAAATAAATAAAATAAATAATAAATAAATAATATCGAATCCCGTAAGGGACAAATATTTATATGATGAATATGAATATTTGTACCCGAGTCATGGATGTTTGTACCTATATAAAGTCTAACAAAATTAGCTGAAACTATTTTAAAGGGATGATCAGACCATCAAACTGAACAACTTTCTCTATGGGACCAATATCGAAATCGAGAAAAAAAAATCAGCTGTTCCATACAAACCTACTCGACATATATGTATGGGACAGCCGATTTTTTTTCGCGATTTCAATATTGGTCCCATAGAGAAAGTTGTTCAGTTTGATGGTCTGATCATCCCCTTAAAATAGTTTCACCTAATTTTGTTAGATCTTATATATGTATTCTATATCGTTGTCTAGTCATCATACAAGTCCAGGTACTTTAAATGTGACTAGATAATTTGTGTGACAATGTCCAAGATATTTATTTATTATTTTAATTATTTTATATTATACAAGGTGTTTGGGTAAACAATTGCTTTTCTTTAAGGGGTTATTGTACTCATTATGATACTAAACAACTTTCTCTAACAAACCGATAAAAATTTACAAAAAACTACCTTTCATACAAACGTTCGATCAGCTGATTGATTTAGTATAGGAAGTCGAAAAATTTTGTTAGCGAATTTCTGTCTCATGGGTACAATCACCCGATAAAAAATTTGTACGTTAATATGTTGTGGTGGTGTGGTACGGAACTCTCGGTGTGCGAGTAGCCCGACTCGCACGTGATCGATTTTTTTTTGTATTTATTGGTTATTACTGCGTCAGAGTGACGTGATTTTAAGATAAATTAAATTTGCTTACACCACCTATGATGATCTCCTGTACTGTCGACGATGACATATCACGACATAATATAAATTAACTAGCTGGATTGCGCGTTCTTCACTACGAAATCCCATACAATGGTGCACCCGCCTTTTCTCAACCTTTGGGGTCGAACTTTGAAAAATCTTTTCTTAACAAGCACCTAGAGAAAACTACTCAAGGCTTTATAGTTTTGGAGATTTAGTGTTGAGTGCATTTGCCTTTTTGGTAAGTAGGTAATGTATAGATTTAACGATTTATTTTTTTACGAGCGTTAACCCGCGACTTCGTCCGCACAAATTATATACCAGATTTTAAGTCAGATCATAAGCTATCAAATAAAAAAAGTTTTATCAAAATCGGTTCAGTAGTTTTTGCGTGATACTCGTTCAAACAAACAAACAAACAAACACACAAACAAACAGACAGACAAAAAATCCAAAAATTAGTGAAATGGAATCAGGGACACCTAAAAACCATATCGTAACTTATTTTTTGTTAATATCTTCAATGTACAGACAAACTTCCTGTTACAGTTTTATAATAGTATAGATTTATAAAAATGTTACATTGCAATACAGCTAACAGCTTTCCACAAGGTAACTTATACTTAAAATAGAACATAAATTAACAATAGCAGGCAAAAACAACACGCAGACAGACTGTTCGTTGGCCCGTTATACAGCTAACTCTACTAAAGATAAATTTAACGATAGATTCGTATTCATAACCATTATTTTTTCGAACAAATTTTATTAAATAATTATTCTTGCATTACATTACCTACTAATCAAACATGTCTTGTGTTCATTTACATACAACATACTCTACCCGTCAAACTGAACAACTTTTACTATGGGACCAAACCGATCAGAGGGAAAAAAATCAACTGGTGCATACATTTGAGTCGAGTAGGCATTTTAGGTTAGTATGGGACAGGTGATTATTTTTTTACTCCGATCGATTTGCTCCCATAGTAAAAGTTGTTCATTTTGATGGGTAGAGTATGTGGTTTGAAGGTTAATGATACTTTTCCTTACATCCTGTATATCACAATACACACAATTCATTCAACTGTATAGAATAGTACATTTGTTTAAATTAACTTGTTTTAATCATTTTTTTTTTTCAATTTCTATGTGTACCTCAGAATCGACCTTGGATGTGTGCCACTTTCATTTTATTTTTTGTCGTGGTGGTCAATAGGCTAATCACCATGCAACTCGACGTCAATTAGAGATATGACAACTTCAATCACCTACGTAATAGTCCCTACGTAGGTTATTAAATAATTGCTACCTATTTCAACAAAGACACTAAAGTGCGTACACAATAGCTTCGTGATTTTGACGGATCGTTTTAGAGCGATTATTTCACGTTCTGAAAATGTTTGAGCTGTAAACATTTTAATGTTATTTAAATGGTAATTAATATCGTATAGGTATTTTGAGTGTATTAAATGTATACGTTTGACGGCGAAAATAGCTTTAAAAATTAAAATAAAATTTCTAAAATCCCATGTCAAAATCACGGAGCTATAATTTTTAGGGTACCTCCCCTACACTTGAAGTGGGGATGACATTTTTTTTTCTCTTCTGTCCCATGTTGAGGGGTATCGTTAAATAGGTCTTTTAAAAATATTGTCGGTGTGGGAAAACTATTTTTCGATTTAGGGATCCGTTAGCGAAATATTAAGCTTTAAAGCGAAAATAATTTTTTGCTAGAGTCAAGTGGAGGGGGGGGGGGGACCCCTCTCCCGCAAAACGGTTGTAGTTGGAGATGTGAAAAAATTCACGACAATAGCATATTTAGAAGAAAAACTAACACGGCTATGTAGGCTTTACAAATTAACAAGTTTTAGTCGACCTTAAAAAATGTACTCGGAGAAGGGGGTTTAACCGTAGTATAAAACATAAAGCCCCCTTCTAAGTTCATACATATATTGTGAAGGGTAACTACGGAACCATACACTGCGCGTGGCCCGACATGCACTTGGCCGGTTTTAGTTTATCCTGAGAGGAAGGACCTCTTTATTCCAAAGCAGAATAAAGAGTTCCTTCCTCTTAGAGTTTATCTTATGAACGATGTGCTTCGGTAGGCTGTGGTATATAAGATCTTACAAAATTTACTGAAACTATTTAAGGGGTGATCAGACCATCGAAGTGAACAACTTTCTATATGGGATGGGACCAACGTCGAAATCGAAAAATAAAATTCAACTGTTTCATACAAAACCGCAATAATATCCTCCTTGACCCAAATGTTATGAAACAAAAATTTTTTTATCGCGATTTTGATATTGGTGCCGTAGAGAAAGTTGTTCAGTTTGATGGTCTGATCATCCTCTTAATAAACCGTCAGCATATTAACATTGCTATAACCACGACATAAACCGAATTCCAAAGTACAACCAGGTCAGTCTTAGCACAGTGCGTTGAAATCGGTTTTCTCTCTCTCCAAATATTTATCACCATTTTACCAAAACCTCACTGGTGCGTCCGCGCTGCAAACAGCCGATAAGCACGTCCTACGGTCACGGCGGTCTGTGCTTCGCGAAATAAATTCATGATTTATTATGATAGTGCATACAACCCAAACCTGTGTACCTACAGGGGTCATTAAAATTCCATCACAGTTAAATATAAGATGAAACAAACTCAGCACATTTGGATAAGAACTAAGTAACATCGACGTATAAAAATGCGCAATCTAAGAAGCGCTTCTTTTTGTCTGTAATTATGGAACTAAAAGTCAAATTTGTAACGCAGTCGATACCTTAATGCTAAGCTAGAAGAATTGTAAAAAGGTATGAGAATTATTCGTAAAAGTTGAAAAAAGAGGACCTCAAATTATCTTGAAATGACTATTTTTGGAGCAAATAGATTGTTATCTAGAAAACTATCACTCAAAACTACAATTTGCTGATGGGGTAGCCGTTCTGAAAGATAATACAAAAAATAAATGATTTGGATCTTCGATGCGGACACGGAAAACCACAAAATTGTATATACAAATTCGTGAGTCATTTTAAAATAATTTTATGATTAGGTATAGTTACTTTATTACCAGGGTTTATTACAACATAATTACTTATAATTTTAATTAAAAGATGAAAGAAAGATGATACATTTTTCCTTTATGTCGAACAAAAGAAGGCTTTGAAATTTATTATAACTTTTTAGCCCAGTCATTTTACGGTTTGAGCCGGGACTAATTAGTAATTGACATTATTTTTCGGTATAATATTGAAGAGCCAATATGAGCCTAGAAATGTACCAAAATTTAAAAAAAATCACTTCAACAGTTCCAATTTTAAAATTTAGCTATTATCTCTTACTAAAAAACATGATGGTAAATTTTTTTTTGCACATATTTAAGGCTTTAACATTATTCATACTACAAACATGGTGTGAATATTTTTGTCTGCTTAGAAGGTTTTGAAAAATACATTCGTATTTTCTAATACTTACTTTTTAAATTTCATTGCCTATTTTTTTTGCTCAAAAATAATTTATATTGTTAAATCTAAGTCAAAAGAGTGCATTGGGATTAATATTAATAATTTAAAATCCTTCTGGGACACATAATTTTGATTTCTATGTTGTGTAGCGATTTTTTTTTAAATATGCTTTAAGATAGTCCTTTTGTCACTTAATGGTTCCTGTTACAGTTTAAAAGTCCAATTAGTAATTACTCCCTACCTCGCCTAACAAAACTCCGTAAAATGACTGGGCTATTTCATAAAACTATACTTGCAAGCAATTTTTTATGAAACCCGAATGCATGTCCCGCGTGAATACATCTCTGATTGGAGGTATCTGAATCACGTTCACGTCCGGGTTCAATGGAGACATTTGTACTCTTACCTTTGCTCTTAACAATGAACTCGAAATATTTACGATTCAAATTTAAATGTCATCGTTTATAGTCTGAAGAGCTTAGTCACGGAGTCAGACCGCAAGTTTCGAGGGTTTTCGGAGCAGGTTGTTTTGAATGATGGGGAATTTTCTGCGTAGGTATGCAATATCCGCATTTTATTTTTTTCCATTGACATTGCGGACAAGACCAACGAATAACATTTAAATATAATTCGTATTAAATATATTTTATGAAATATGGATTTGTTTGACTTGCACTTGGTACCACTTCACTTTTCAACTCGAGATAAATATTTACTGTGTGCGTTTCATGTGCGTAATTGTAATTGTGCCTAAATATGTATAAGGTACAGATAATTCTTCGGTTTTCTTAAGTCCTTCTCTATTAAACTATTGATTTTTTTTTACGTAGCCTGTTCAATGTCCCACTGCTGGGCAAAGGCCTCCCCTTTTATATGATTTTATTTAAACTTTCTATCCGTGTGTACAAGATGGACTCATGTGCATATATCTACAAATGGTAACAAAATACCAAAGTAATATTTAATTGGGTGGGTGCCCATGGTTTAGACCAATAACTTTCTTGGAGCCAACAACAAATTCTGCTGTTTCATACAAAACTAGTACAGACTTGACTCCAATGTAAGAACAGCCAGAATGTTAGGCAAGTAACACTATAGATGTATATTCAACGAGCTTATGCTTTTGCTATCTTCAATGTACAGACAAACTTCTGTTACAGTTTTATAATAGTGTAGATTAGAAGCATTTCTGAAATATGGAATGAGCCCATGGTTTTAATCCTAATTACCTAGTAGAAACAAGTTAATCAACAACAAGTTCAAAGAATAAACAAATTTAACGTAACCTAAAACCAGAAATATGAAGGAATCACATTCAATATAGCTTTTTCGAGTATAAATCTTTCAAGCGGTTTCAAGTTAGGCCGCAATGCCAAAAGATTGATAAATGGCCTACTCAGTGATAACGTCTGCCGAAGAGCCAACGGATTTACATTTATTCGCCGCCAAATGAACGTACTCCATTGAAAAGATAAGTCTACTGTCTTGTTGATTGCTATTTCGTTTCTATCGAAACCGTGTTTCTGGGAAATGAGGACGTCGGTATTGATAAAGTTATAACTAATTTGCCAACTTTTTTCTAATCTTTCATTCATTTATTATGGGAAGAACGAGCAGTGGAGGCTTCAGTTATCTAAATACGTTTAGTATTTTTTAAATCCATTCATCTTGCGAGAAATCAAATGTGTGAGCAAATTTACGGGCGCACTTTTTCGGCTTTATCGTTTTTTAGGACTTAGGACTGGTTCACTAAAGTATAGTTTCTTGATTTGCTTCATTAAGTGTTCAGTTATGTGATTGTAATAAAAAGATTGGAACACGAAAGGCCTATCCAAAAAGTTGGGAGTAATGACCTGGAGGGTTTTACGATCACTCAGGCAGGTTTTTCGTTTAAGTACTACATTTACAAGTATTTTAGGTTTAAAATGAAGATGGCTAAAAGTTAAGATAATCTAAAACACAATTTGAGTTGAATGACGGTCGTTATAAAAGATTTTCTTGAAAGTTGCGTATTTGAACGGTGAATTTGTCGGCGGTACCGCCATCAATCAATCCTGCAAGTCACAACTCTTAAGCGACGGAATTACTTTTATATCAGCAGATCTTTTTGAAAGATATGTACCCTGAAATGTTACGTTAGCTCTGAACTATGTGACGTATCGCTATTTATTTTCAGATACAATATCATTAGGATCGCCAACTATTTTGGCAGTTCTTATTCGATGATATTCATTATTCGTATTGTGCAATTCGTGTTTCTCTCTTCATTGTATTTGTGAAATGGTATGCTGTGAAATTTGTATTGTCGGAGATTGACGTCCTCAAATTTAAAGTGTAATGTACATTATAATTATTATAAAAGACGGTCAAAGTCTATTCATTTGGGTGCCAATTTCTTTTGTAAAACTACTCACATGTACGTATTTCCTACTCTCTAGGCTCTCTAGCTCTATACTATCCCAACTACTGCTACATGCGCAGATAATATACATGTAGGTATGTGTACAGTATATACTACAAATTCCAAACCTTTGAAATAGGTAAATAAAACTTAAACAAACATTATCTTAAAATTTAACGCTAAACCAAAACTGTTTTATGTACCGACATCGTCGTTTAGAGTTCCTTAATAATTAATGTCCTGTAAGCACGACTCGGGAAACTATCTCGGGGTGTGAAAGCCAGTGGCATCTGACATATCCAATTAACACCGCATCCGGCCGAGGAGGCAGTCGCGCCGAATGCGGTTGTGATCTGGCAATGTTGGAACTTGCCGTCATGTCTTTCTTCAGATGTTCAAACCTTTGACTAAGCACTGCTTTAGAAATGGTCCTATGTGGCTTAGTAATTATGCTTATAGTACAAGGAACTTGATAGCTTAGTATGCTAAAAGGTGTTGATTTGTCAAAGATAACATCTTCAAGTTCGACTCCACTACTGGAGGTTGGCAGTCACCTCTGCATACATCTGCCTAAACTACGGCTACTCTATATTTTGTAGTACCAATAGCTTAGTAATAGATCTCGCAGTGATTGATTTTAAAGTATAACCTCTAGAAGGCTGAGCCTGACATGCCGTTCTCACCTGAAATCTTCAATATGCGAAAAGAGATTTCTTTAAAGTATATCTAAGTAAGTATCCTTTAAAATACGAGTGAATATGCTTTTTTTGGGTAAGTTTGCTACATCTTCGACCCCATCTTTGTCCTAAGGACTGGATTGAGGTCAAGAGCAAACCCAACACTTATAAAAAAATAAAAATAGCAAGCTTTGCTGCAACTGTAAGCATAAAAAGTAAGTTGATAGTTGTAACAATTAAATGTTTCTGACCACGTTTAAATGGAGGACGGTTGTGAGATTTTTGTCTCAAATGTGCATTTTGGAATGTAAGTAAAAACCGGATCACATAGGATACCATAAATTACGTATAATATGTTATTTTATAAACCCCAAAAAGCCAATGGCTTCGGCCAATCCAATTAATACACATCCGTTCGAGAGGCGGTCCGCCAAATGCGTTTGTTGCCTTGGAATGTTTGAGCTTGGAATAAGAAACATAAAGTCGTATTTTCACCATTGGACAAAATTCTACGAGACTCATGCTGACAGAAATGTCACGTAAGTTGTGCAAGGTCACCAAACTTTACGTAGAAGCTTGGCAACATAGCGTGACTTAATTTTATATGAAACGTAAAAGAAATACGACGTTTTCATTCTACCCATTATAATATAAAATGATTATACATTGCTAACATGACACGAAATTTTCGGAAAACAACACAACATTCTAAGAAAATCTTTAGAACCGTAACGTTCCAAAATGAGGTATCAAGTCCTACTCTCTTAGCGAATAACTTGATAAGCTTTGATTTGAACATCAAAAGGTACCTGGTGTTACTAATTTAAATCCATACAACGTTAACCATGATCATGAACCATGAGCTACAATAAATCTAGTAACTAGAATATTAACACCTAATTTAAGGCCACATTCCTATGAAGGCATCACATTCATCAAATTATTTTCAGAAAATTAACTATCCACCGATTTTACATTAAGTTTAAAAATTTGCATAGATCTCGTAACCTAAAAGGTGAAGGTTGTTTTTTATTTCTTCCTCATTATGTAACTATCCTATAAGAGCTTGTCTCAAATTTGAACCATAGATTAATATGTATATTGGATCTTCTTCTTCTTATCGTGTGGGCAGAGCCCTAATGTCAGAGTTTTTTTCAGACCGCCTTACGGCCTCTGACGTGGTTTTTGGACATTGGATATAGATAGGTAACTCACCTTGAATTTTAGGACGTCCTAATAGCGTTACCGCTTATTAGCGCTAGGGGGCGCCACATTATGAAATAAATTGAAAAAGACGATCGGCCGACACGAGTATCGAACCTTAGCTACCCGGATCGTAAGCCGGTTGTCTGGACCGCCAGACCAACAAGACAGTGATAGGTATGGGTGAAATCTCTCACTACTACAGCGCAGCGCGTGAAGTGTAGTGCGCTGTTACTCCGATATGAACCCTATTTCAACACATAGTGCTTCGAAACATAACCGAGAGATGGCAGAAGCTGTCTATAGAAAATCTGCGATCCACTTAGTTTGTACTAAGATAACATAGCATGATTTGAACTTTAATAGGAACTAAAGAGAAAGGAATCACTACGTTTTAAGAGTCGGCACTGCCTAACTAGCTTCGAAATCCAAAATAGTCTTGAAGCCCATACAATCTAGTGTAGTTCAGACACTTACGATTTAGTTCCGAGTGTCGCGGCACTGATAGGAACTACTGATGATAGATTCAAGAAGGGGTTTAGATATTTATTTGTAAAATTAAACGTGTCTCTATACTGAACTGCCTCGCTTAGGGCCTCTACTTAATAAAAAGGACTTATGTCGTAGCTTAAATCTTTAACATCTAACAACATCGCTTTGTTCTTATAATTTGCTTTACTGTAAGTAGATATCATCCTCTTTCTTGAAACCATGTCACTGCAGTGGTATATGATAAAGATGAGTAAGTTTTTTATTTACATCGACAAAAATACAGTTTGAATCTATCAGATCCACCACTATCACGAGGTCATTAGTCCAGCCTGTGGAGGGCTGACATAACCGAGTGTCTTTACCAATACAAATAATTATAAATGAATCAGAAAAGCAAAGTATAGGCACTTATTGTTAAAGAATAAACCGAAGTACCTCTATCACAATAGAATCGCAATGTTTCAAATTCGAACGAACCTCGCGGTATAAGTTTATGGTAGTAATTATGGTAGTAATTATGGTACTCTGTGCTTGTAGCATTTGTGAATTAAATTAGTTATGTTAAAAAACTGTTATCACTTTACTGGTTTTCGTTATGTTTCGTCTATTAGGCGATATGTTGACGACGCGACGGACATTTTGTCCATCGAACACATTATCCATGAAAATAGCCATTATTTATGCAAGGTGAAAGGAATTATGGGTAGAGTATACTCTACCCATAAAACTGAACAACTTTTACTATAGGTGCAAACCTGTCAGAACAAAAAAAAAACAGCAGTTCCGTACTAAACTGCAATGCCTGTAATTTTGACTCAAATGTATGAGACAGCTGTTTGACCCATAGATAAAGGTCTTAAGTTTGATAGGTAGAGTATGTGGTTTAAAAGTTAATGATACTTTTCCTCATATCCTGTATACAGAGCTCTAGGAGGTATCGCACGCGGCGAACAAAAAGTCCGTCTAAAATTCCACACCAAGGCCTGTCATTTATGTCGGGCAAAAAAAAATCGTCTTAGCTCCTTCCATGTTTTACCAGCACAGCTACCATGCCATCCACGACAAAGTGACAAAACGAGAAAAACGTCATCCGCGGTCTTTTTGGTATACGTAAAATCACAACGCACATCTTTATTTTTATCGTTTTCTTGGGGTGACATTCAATGCCTACTGAAAGAAATAAATGACCTATTTATAACATCTTAACTAGAACGGGTCCTACAGCTACAGACTGTTTAACATTAATAATGCGTGTATTCATCTCCATAAAGCGGTAACACCATAATGAGACGTCCGTGTTTCCCATAGTTTATGCAAGTGGTCATCTACATTGTTATGATAGATATAGATCTGTGTACAGGGTCATTATGAGTAAATTATTAATGAACTTAGCGTCCTTTATCTGAACTAGTTTAGCGAATTAGCAACTCTATGAATATGAAAATATACTGCTGTAAAATACACTGAGGACTTGTACGAGTTTGAATGTTTAAAGCTTGCAATTTAACTTAGTTTTCATTTTTCTGCATCTGTTACGTTTTTGAGTACGAGGTGTTTAATGTACCTGTCTCTTAGACTATTTATAATATATTATATGGACTGGTGACGCGTGTAATTCAACTAAAAAACATTTCTGCCACTTTTTGCGGTGGTAGAGGCAACATGAAATCCGCAACTTTGGATTTTATTCCCTATAACTTTAGATTCTAATTTTGATTGTTAAAAATCATGACAAGTTGTCTCGTGTGAACCCCAAACGTCATAAGTTCGAAGTTAATGTTTTGCAATTATAGGCTGTATCGTGTAAATGCACATGAACAATTGATCTCGTACCGTGGCAGAGGGGATATGCTACCTTACGGTAGCAATAGCATAGGGTCCCTATATAAATAGACAAAGACCTGTCCTTATTATAAAGAGTGTAAACTGAAATGCGTTATATACTTTATTTTTTTCATAATTATGTTTTTGTGTAATAAAGAATCTATGAATCTACTTTAAGATGAAGAGCCGTGGTGGTCCAGTGGCGAGTAACCTTGCCTGCGTTGCAGGAGGCAATGGTTCGATCCCCGTCCAGGCCGACTCGTACCGATGAGTTTTTCGGAATTTATGTACGATTTGTAACACCACTGGCTTTTTCGGTGAAGGAAAACATCGTTAGGAAAATGCCTCAATTTCGAGGCATGTATTGTACCTACTGTCCATTATAAGTAGCGACGGGCTCACTCCCCGTCAGAGTTTCGGTACTACTAGTGAAACGTGGATGTTCTGAGGTTTCAGAATATCTCTGACTACCCCCTAACATATTTTGTAACTGTGAGTTCATTGATAAAGCGGTAATAAATTGCCTTAAGTCTGATCACAGTGGACAAATAGTTTCTTTCCCAGCCTTAAAAACTAACGATAAAATTACGAAAAAGAGTAGACCCGTCACTGTTGGAAGAATAGAGAGATATAAAGACACGTTAGAGAGTAAATTACCGTTTCTTAAGTTCAATAAGAGTGATCCTAATAATTGTTACAAAGATTTTTTTAATGTACTTTGTACAGAATATAATAAAATTTTCAAAATTTGTAAAACCACATCAAACGAGAAATTCAAATTCAGCGACTGGGCTACGGTCGGAATCAGAAGGAGTAGAGACACACTTTTTGAACTATATGAAAAAAAGACCTATATCCATAGTGAAAAATTTAAGGAATACGTCAAGACCTATTCAAAAATATTTAGGAAAGTTTGCATCTTAGCAAAATCTATACATATCCGTAATAAAATTAGGAGGTCAGACAACAAGATTAAGACTGTTTGGAATGTGATTAACCGAGAAACTGGGAATGTGAAACCCAGAGAACAAGGCATCTCAATTAAAACAGATCATGGTGTAGTTAGCTCAGAGGCGGAAGTGGCTGCGGAGTTTGAAACTTTTTTTACCAACATTCCTGTAAAGACTACAGAATCTTTGAACTCCTCTCCTGCTCTTGCCGAAGTTTTGCTAAAAAATAATGTAAACGAGTGCACTTCCCAATTCAGTTTTGACCATGTTGACCCTCATACAATAGTTAAGGTCTTCAAAGCATTGAACCAAAAAAATACTGAAGATTTGTGGGGTATGTCAGTCAAGCTCTTCAGCTCCGT
The DNA here is from genome assembly GCA_927399405.1 of Agonopterix arenella. NCBI lineage: Eukaryota > Metazoa > Arthropoda > Insecta > Lepidoptera > Depressariidae > Agonopterix > Agonopterix arenella. The sequence goes on from OV656691.1 coordinate 8,033,190, forward strand.
AATTAAAACTTTAGCACCATATTTAGCATCTTTGTTTAATTGCTGCATTGACTCAGGAACTTTTCCTGACTTAATGAAACACAGCAAAGTAATACCACTTTTCAAAACGGGAAATAAAAGCGACCCGAGTAACTTTCGACCTGTGTCAGTTCTACCCGTTCTCAGCAAAGTTTTTGAAAAGATTATACTCAGTCAAATGCTCTCCCACTTTAACATCAAGAGGCTGCTACATGAGCAGCAGTTTGGATTCACCAAGGGTCGCTCAACAACCGACGCTGGAGTTATGCTGATTCAGCATATCTTTAGCGCTTGGGAGGAGCACCAAAATGCAATCGGAGTCTTTTGTGACTTATCCAAAGCATATATTCCCCTCGGGGAATATAGTCGTGAGCATATGCTATGCATGCCATGATGCGTTATCGGTACCATAATGACAAATAATCAGTTTGCTGGTCTTTTCGTCGAAAATTCGCATTTTCGAATTCGAATTTTCATAGAAACATTCGATCAGCTGATTTATTTATTAGGAATATAAAACAGATTACACCAAATATAGACAGATTAAAAGGTAAATAAAGCAATCCATAATCCTAAGATGTGCACATCATGAAATAAGCAAAAGATTTACAATTAGCATCGTGTGCATGACTCTATACATACTAAAAAGAAAAAGAAAACAAGACAATAATTTTTCCATGCATTATTGCAATTGGTATGGAAAGAGTAATTTTCTTTTTTGAGAATTTCCTATAGGTTTCTTAGGGAAAGTTGATCCGTGTCATGGGTACAATCACCCCTTAAAGTAATGCAACTGTTTACCATAACACCCTGTATATGTAGTATACGTGTATATTCGATAGTGTCTTTAATTTTAATGTTAGCCAGGCTTACTAATAAGACCTACATAATATTATGATGCTGCATTAAATAAATAATAATTAATACAAAATGTATCACCTCATCTTAATATCTTATCGTAAGTTAATTGCTACAAAGATGTCTCTATTAATACAACGAAGTGATTAAAAATACCCATAAACTCAACTGGTTTATAATCATTAATATGGATGATGAAGTACATCACAATATAGCAAGCACTCTCATTGTAAACCCATGTGTTCAATTGTAGGCCATTATGCCAACTCTATTATTGCTATTGCATCCTCTCTGAAACAGATTCTGAATTAGATTTAGTGCCACAACTATCAGCCTAAAACAGCCCTGGAGTACCATTCACCGAAACCAATATTTATGTTCAGATACTGCGACAAGATAAAACAGTAAAAGGTCTTTGCAACTCATAAATCAGCGATACATGACAATGAAATTTGTCCTTTTTATCAACGCGGATGCGATTTAGTATATCGTGAAAACCCCTGCTGTGTTACATATTGAAATACTGCACGAATTTATCAAGGACATACTGAGTTCGCTCCTTGTACCTCTTAGATTTTCTAATACTCAGTTGCAGAAACGCTCATTAAAGGTAATCCTCCATTAAATCTCAGGCTGTCACACGTTTTGTTGATATAATAAAAGCTAGCAAAGATTTAATGAAGGATTATCATTAATGAACGTACGTGCAACAGGCAGTGAGACTCCTAAAAAACAGGTAACCTAAATATCAGTAAGCTATACAATTAAGTCCGCCACAAACATCCGGAATAAACCTGATTCGGAATTAGATTCCGTATGGAGTGTTGCCGCTTTCAGAGATTTTTTCACTAGATCTGGTGATTTTTTGATGTCTTAGGTGGCATATTTTAAATTGATTTGTGAGCGTAGGCGTTGATGGAACGATACCGTATCGTGACGGTGCAGTTGCAACGTCGTTGCGGCATAGTTGCGAAATCGCTTACGCTCAAAAACCGCTTGTGTATAAAGGTTTATGCCATTTTGTATGTAGATTATGTCTAATATTAAAACTATCGATAGTCTTTTGATATAGTTGCATAAATATTGGAAGACAATTTACAAACCATCATCGTAACATTCGTAACGTCATGACCTCATCACATGATAGTAATTATCATGGACAGAAATTGTTTGTTTTGTTTTAATATTATTGATAATATAGTTTTAATATATTATTTACCTAAAAATGCTATTATTGTCATTAATTTGGCGTTTCATACATTTTTATTTTAGGCATTTTTTAAACAGCGCTCTAGTGTTTTTTGTAATCATAGTTGACAACACTGAATCCTGAATCAGGATCAAAACCAATATTATATCATGTTAACACACGCCTGCTCTTCTTAGGGAAGACTGAAACCAAAATTCATCAGCAGTTTCTGATTTTGATTTGTATTGTGTATGTCTCCGATTATATCGATAAAAGATCTAAAATGTATTAATTGCTGTACTTCGGATATTGGTAAATAATACTATGTTTCTCCGGTCATCTTTCCATTGTCTGAAACTGAACTAAATATTTAGGAACAAGAATCGCTGTCCAAAACATAAGTAAAATTGATACCGATCAAATCGGGTAGTTACACCCTAATTTAAAATATGTTTGTCGATTGTTTTGTTCTGTGTTTGTTTCTTGTTGTTACTCTGACTATACAAGGTTCAGGTTCATCAAGGACTGCCCAACTATTAATCGAGTCTTATCTACTTGCAATCATTATTTTTGTAATATTCTTGAATTTAAATCTAAATTCCCAACAAGGCTTATTCCCAGTCGAGTAGTAAACGTATCTATTCGTTTGCCGTATTTTCGTTTGGTGGCCCGAATCGCTTTCTCGCTTATACGCCATCTGGGGAGTGTTTGATTTGGCGCGATCGTATCGGAGCTTGTGCGACTCTGCGTTTTATATTTGACTAGATGTGACAGACTAACCGAAGAAGCATAATTGGAGGCTCCAAGGATTTGCGCGGTAGGTATGTATAACTTATAGCATAATCTTCTTGACAATCGCTTATAGCATAATCTTAACTATTATAAAACTGTAACAGGAAGTTTGTCTGTACATTGAAGATATTAACAAAAAAAAAGTTACGGTATGGTTTTTAGGTATCCCTGATTCCATATCAGCAATTTTTTGGATTTTTTGTCTGTCTGTTTGTTTGTATGTTTGTTTGAACGAGCATCACGCAAAAACTACTGAACCGATTTTGATGAAACTTTTTGTTTGATAGCTTATGGTCTGACTTAAAATCTGATATATAATTTGTGCGGATGAAGTTGCGTGTTAATGCTAGTTTATCTATAAATCTATCTCTTCTCTGTCCACTTTCCCAGGTTTACCAATTTTGGTATAAGTTTAGTGGATTTACCTAGTCTGATAAAGAATGATGTAGATACTACGTATTCAATCTCTTAGTAATTTCATCAAATTATAAGTTAATTTCTTATTAAACATGATAACATTATCTAATGTTGACTTAACTACGAGTACCTAAATATACAATTTCTTTTTCGACTTTTGTTTAGCTTTTGTTTTAGACATTATACTGTTTGATTTCCTGTTTTTGTATTAAAAACCTTAAAGTACAAATGTGGTTTTCAGGATATTCGTTCATATTTTGTGCGTGCTAGCGTTCGTTGTATTGCGACGTTTTTGTATAGTTTCCGACTCTATAAACATAGATACTGTAACATCCTTAAGAGGGTCATACAATACTAGATACAAATCCTATGTTAATTAATTTGTGATGATTTCCCGAAGAATAGAAAACTTGCTGAACACTTTCAAATATTGAAGATCATTCAAAATTCTCTATATCTTTAGCTTCTTATCCAAAGCCCTTGTAAAAACCCTTTGTATTTATTACAAGTCTTATCTGCGCCTTTGTTTGTTCTTTTACAGTACTATTAATTTTAAGCATAAGTACTCTGAAAAGATTTACTATTCAAAATGTTACTTTTTTTCTTTAATCTTCACCACGGGTTCTTACTCATTTACTTGTAAATTCGGAAATACAAATATTGACTAAAGCGGTAAGAAACCGTTTGCTAAAAAAAAGGTTTGCTTTCTTTCGATTCTTTTTTCTTTCTTTTGCTTACATACATATTCTTTGTTATACCCAAAAGCCAAATCATGGGACATTATATTAACTATTCCATAGTCTTTAACTGACTAATCAAGCGTTCTCCGTTTCCCCATGACACTGACTCTGCGTCACGCCACCCTCATGCGTATTGTGTGGGGAGCAGGGGCACCCCGCGAACTATCGCGGATGCCCTAAGGCTCCTCGCATAAAGCATGGGAGTGGAGGGCGCGGCCTCTCCGGCCCTTCACACTCGGGGCAACCCTCCCGCCGCCCAGTCGGCCAGGTTAGGCCCCCGCCTCCTCCCCAACAAACGTTCGTACAAGCGAACAAACCCTACTCGAGGGTCGTCGCGGGCCCTCAGCCCAATAACCCCCCTCCGCCCAAACCTCTGATCCCCCTGATGCAGATCAGGACTGACCCCCCACCACGCACTAACCCGCCCCCCCAATCTGGCCATATCCCCAATAACATATTGGCGCTTATGGCCAAATTGGCGACGGCCAAAACCCAAACTCAATACATTGACATATGTATTGAGAACAGCATGCTCCTTCTGGGCGTGCAGGTCCCCAACGTCAACTCCCTACCCGTTTCTTAATGGATTTACGACCCATAATAGAAAACTGTAGGACCAAACCCCGATCCCTCCGCGTGGCCACTTTCAACGCGGACGGTCTCAGAGACCAACGCGACGAAATGGGTCACTTCTTGCGCGACCACAACATCGACGTTATGCTAGTGCAGGAAAGTTTGCTAAAGTCGGGGTCCCGCGACCCCAAATTAGCAAACTATAATCTCGTACGAAATGATAGAACCAGAAGCACAGGCGGCGGTACTATCATTTACTACAAGAAAGCCCTGCACTGCATACCGCTCGATCCCCCCACCTCCCTAAGGCACATCGAGGTCTCGATGTGTCGTCTAGCCATGACAGGCCATCAGCCAATCACCATCATCTCGGCCTATCTCTCCGGTAGTGAGCCGACAATTCTGGACAGAAATGAACTGAGTTGTCTGCTCAATATCGATGGCGCGGTCATCCTAGCGGGTGATCTCAACGCCAAACATCCAGACTGGCACTGCCCTCCCCCAGCCACAGCTAGAGGCAAAGAACTCAGCCGCCTCTCGGAAGAGTTTAATTTTGCCATAATAGCCCCCATGTCCCCCACCCGATATCCAACGCGGCCTGGCGACAGAGCCAACGTTCTAGACCTCACTCTACTCAAAAACATAAACCTCCCGGTTTGTGACATAGAAGTGGTTCACGAGCTTAACTCCGACCACCGCCCGGTTATTGTACAGCTAGGGCAGCCCCCCCAGCTAACCCCACCCACAAAGACATTAGTGGATTGGCAGAAACTTGAGGAATCCCTCAAATCTACCAATTCTCCCCTCCTTGACACGATACCGACCGACATATCCACTGTAGATGACGTTAGATTGGCAATCGACGCTCTCACCGGCCACATCCGTAATGTCGTCAACGATTGTTCACGGCAGGTCCCAGCGGTGTTCGATCACCGCTGGAAACTGCCGGACGACATTAGGGAGGTCATGAGAGATAGAAATGCCGCATGCCGCGCATATAGCTCGATGCCCAACGAGGCGAACCGAGTCCGAATGCGAGCCTTACAGAGAGATGTAAGGAATCGCATTCGAGACATGCGGCAAGCACGTTGGGACGACTTTATGCGGGGTATCACTCCCAGCCACCTTGCCTTCTGGAGGGTGGCTCGAGCCCTCAAATCAGATACAGTGGCACCCATGCCCCCTCTAGTTAGACCCAACAACCCAACCCCTGCCTTTCTGGATGAGGAGAAGGCCGAGGTGTTGGCAGACAGCCTCGAGTCTCAATGTGCCCCCAGTACACTGCCAGTAGACGCCGGTCACCTCTCAGAGGTCGACGGTGAGGTCGAACGCAGACTCTCGGTCCCCCCTACTGACACTCTGTCACCCATCACCCCCAGCGAGGTCCATGACATTATTAAAGTACTGAAACCCCGGAAGGCTCCGGGCTCCGATGGCATCTCCAATAAGGTGCTCAAGTGCCTATCGGCGCCACTCATCTTATTACTAACCGCCATCTTCAATGCGGCCATGTCCAACTCGATCTTTCCTGACACCTGGAAAGAGGCAAATGTCATCGGAATCCCGAAACCTTCCAAAGACAAGACAATTCCCTCTAACTATCGCCCCATAAGTCTCCTCAAGACTATGGGGAAGATATACGAACGTCTCCTACTCAATCGCCTAAAAGATTTCGTACAATCCAAAGGCATTCTCATAGACGAGCAATTCGGCTTTAGATCCGAACACTCGTGTATCCACCAAGTCCACCGCCTCACGGAATTCATACTCGGTAATAGATTATTTAGACGGCCCGTCGGGACGGGGGCGCTCTTCTTCGACGTAGCGAAAGCCTTCGACAAAGTCTGGCACAACGGTTTGATTTACAAACTGTTTATACTTCAAGTGCCAGACAGACTCGTACACATCATACGAGATTTTTTGTCGAATCGTAGCTTTCGCTACCGAGTAGAAGGTACGCACTCGTCCCCTCGTACCATTACCGCCGGAGTCCCTCAGGGCTCCGCTCTCTCCCCACTACTCTACTCCCTCTATACTAACGACATACCGCGCCCGCGCGATTGTCAGTTAGCCCTATTCGCGGACGATACCGCTCTATACACCTCCAGTAGGAGCAAGCTCTTAGTGTGTTCGAGACTCCAATCCGCAGCCAGTGCCCTCGGGGACTGGTTTCGGAAATGGAGGATCGAGGTCAATCCCGAAAAAAGCATGGCAGTGTTCTTTTTCGGGAAAGACGTACACTCGGAGCTACCTCAGATTAGGCTATTTGACCGTGCGATCCCCTGGGTGAACACGGTCAAATATCTAGGAGTCACACTAGATCGCGGTATGACATTCCGGCAGCACATTATGCGAGTTCGAAAGAACGCATTCCATGTGCTGCATCGTTTATATCCGGTCCTGAACGGGCGTTCTAAATTGTCACTTAGAAATAAGTTGACAATTTACAAAACCTGTATCAGGCCGATATTCACGTACGCCGGAGTGGTATTCGCACACGCCGCCCCGTCCCATATCCATAAATTAGAGGTCATCCAAAACAGATTCATGCGTACCGCGACTGGCGCACCTATGTTCTTACGTAATAAGAACCTTAACATCGATCTGGAGTTGCCTACCATCAAGCAACTACTCAAATCTATGGTTACGGACTATTTCACCGCCCTCCCACGTCACTCTAACCCTCTTATTAGAAAAAATGCCACCTACCGGTGCTGTAGGCACAATAAGCCTCGAAAGCGTCGGCCTCGGAACGTCTTAGACGAACCGGACGACCCGATCACGGTCGCTATGATAGCGGCCCTCCAATCACGACTCACCGACACAAACACACACAACACGATCACCGCCGGCGGTAACACAATCATTTCTTTGTTGCGTCGTCGTCGTAAAAATCGAAATCCCCACCGTCCCCGGGGGGGCTCGTCGCGATCTCTGCCCACTCTTTTGCCTTCTGGCGCCTACAGACGCTACCGGCACATCGCTGGCCGATTCTCACCGATCCCCACTACCCAATCGTAGCCCGCGTAGTCCCAGCAACGCCCATTGCCGAGGTCCGTACCCCTTAGGGGTGCCCCTTGGGCAGGTTGCTTAAGCTCATGCATTGGTTCGGTAGACCTACCAGGGCGCTTCGCCGTCACTGGTGTGGTCCCCCCATAGTCCGCAGTAATAAGCAGTCGATGCTCCCTGAGCAATGCTGTATTGGTCAATTCGAAAAAAAAAAAAAAAAAAAAAAAAAAAAAAAAAAAAAAAAAAAAACCCATGACACTGAGCACAATAGGATTTTAGTTGAAAACTTTGTTAGAGGAAGGCCAAGATTGCAGATTTCCCATAGGACCTATGCCAGTTTCAACTTACCCGACTATATCGATAACTTCGTCTGACATTCGACTAGATATTTTATTATTATCAATATCTTAAACATGAATGGAGAAAACAATATAGCACGTATTTTGTTAAGTAAATAAATTCACAATATGTAGAACGCCTAATTCTCAATCTGGTACATTAAAATTATCGCCTACTACCAATTTTGACTGAAGGAAATTTTGGGTTGAATACGAATACAACAATAACTAAGCTAAAATAAGAAAGTGTGAAAAACAAGAACGAACAAGCATAAAATTGAATATTACAACTCTAAACCTTCCTGCTCGCCACCTTTTATTATAAAAAAATGTAGCGAATCACGAAATTCAGCTCAGTAATTTAAACAAAGCCGTGGATGCAGGGGCAGAGGACTTAATTTCGGCAAGAGACAGAGAAAAATGTTATGCAAATTTGTACAGCGTATTTTTTCTTCCATTAACCTTCCGGCCGGGATTGTAGCGAGCTTCGCGAGGAAGGGACGGAACAGAACAAAAACAGGCTTTTATTTTGAAACTGTAATTAGGAAATTAACGACTTGGACTTGGGAAAAACAAATGACGTTTCCCGCCATTCATGTGGGAATAACGCAGCTTTTGTGGGAACCATAAAAAAATAAACATTGTGAAGAGGAGAGGAATGCTTTTATTTTAAAGGGCAAAGTTTTAATAAAAAGTATAGGCACTTAATCAGAAGTTTGGAAGGTATACATTTTGATATGGAAACCACTTACCGGCAGGTTGTTATGTGATAAGATAAAGGGCTTTATCGCAATAAGCATTCACAGAAGCTACCTGACTGCTACTGTAATCAAATCCTTTTGCGATAACAATTTAATTCTTTATCGTATTTGAAAGTTCAAAACACCGAGAATAATCAGAAAGGGCTTTTGTTTCTCGTAGTTTGTCGCGCCTGGCAATGCTGCGCGTCGTTATAATCGAAGTTATCTTTTTGCGTTAGTTTAAAAACAGGCACTATGATGACTAGATCGCGTTGAATGTAATTGCCGGTATGGATGAAGAGATTGAAGAGTCTGAGCATTATTTTGAGCTAAGTTCTGAGCTTGTCGAACAAGGTACTGTATGAGATGCTACCTGAATTATTATTGTCTCATAAACAATTCTGATTCAGTAACGATACTACAGCAAATATTATGTTTCACATATACAGATTTATTTTGAAAACAATTCTATTCAAAATATAGACATATAACCTTTACTATAAAAGGTGTATACTTACTAGACACAATTTTATGGCTCTCTCTCAGAACGGAGGCGACATGTTGCAGACTAATTATTAAAAGCCATTGTGTTTTTATTCACATTATAATTAGCTCGACAGGCTTCGGATAATGTTACCTACGAATTTAGTTATCTGGCGTTTCATAAATTTTAGCACTAGTGTAAAGTATTGTGTAAGATGGATTATAGAAATATTTCCTTCAAAATGTCTTCTATCAACCCATCAAATTTAACCAACCGACAATTCATAAATAACGAAATCATCCTGGAATGTAATTGAACAAAAGATAATCCCAAAGATTGATTCGAAAACCTGTCCAATCCAGTGAAGTTTCAAACAATAACGCTATCTAATCCTTGCCATTGATTTTGGTTAAAATACGACTTGCGAATAAAGATAACAAAATACAGAGAGCCGAAGGACTGAGTTGTCGACGTCTGACGCATTCCCTGTGGCCATCCATCACGTTGGGAGCTGTCGTACCAAAGCTGAACTTTCTACCGTTCCTACTGATTACATAAGTAGATACCTATTGTGAAATTATACATTTGGTGCTTGTTGGCGTTGAGTTGCTTGTTGGCGCAGTGGAACTTCGGTATTGGAAACGATCACCGCAGTTAAGCAAAGTCAGGTCGGGTCAGTCTTTGGATAGGTGACCGTTTTACCGGTATTTCATCTCGACCTTTGTGCTTCGCAAGGTACTTTAAGCAGGTGGTCACGGATAGTTTCATCAGATGGTGATGTAACTGACTTTTCGTGAAGTCTGGCACAGGCCTACTAAGGCGGCTTAAACATTTCTGACAGCAACTTTACTTCCTCCACCAATCATTATTGAGCCCCCGTGGTGGAGTATAGCTTACTCTCTTACTCTCACTATCACCTTATTCGTGAGAGGAGTTTCCCCGCAGTGGGATCCTACAAGCTATAACTTACTCACTATTAAAAGTGCCCATGCTGCTCTAGAATAAATTCGCGCATGTGAAGTCCACGTACTAACTCCGCTTCAGGCAACCCTTGTGTCGTAAAACACCTATTGATTATTTGTGGTAGGGCTATTGCAAGCAAGGGTTGTTGTAACACTGAGACCATCGCCGGTCCTTTGTGTTCGCCCCAAGCTAACCCATATTTTACGCGTACCTCCGAACTTATGGTATTTTCTTTTCATTCTCGGGAATGCAGGTTTCCTCACGATGTTTTCCTTTACCACGGCTAGTAAATGATTAATACAACCGTACATAAATTCCAAAGAAATTAGTGGTTCAGGCCAGGAATCGAACCGCGGCCTCATGATTGAGGCGCTAGCTCTCTTCCGTATGGGCTATCATCGCTCGTTTATGCATCTAGGGTTGGACTGTACCTACCCAGTAGCAAAGACGCGGACGATACAGAAAATATTTTTGTAAATTTCAGTAAGTTACAAATTCTGAAGAAGCGGTTTGTAAGTTCTTTTGTATATTTGTTATAAAAGGACTCTCGAAATGCGGTTGGAAATTTAGATTTAAACGAAGTTATCAAAACCTACTAAAAGGCTCTTGAGCTATTTTTGCAGGTAAAGTTTGCAGTAAGCAAAGGTTCTAGAAAGCTGTGTACACTGTAGGTTCACAAATATGTTATGTTTTTGTGGCACAAAGTAGAAACGTAAATGTACCTGGTGTACGCTTGTGTATGTATTTATGATAATTCCACATATATTTTTTTGTCGCTTGTACTGGGGCTGCTTGCGTAAATTCTTCGGAAGTGGGATCTTTTTACAAAAAATTACAAGTTGTCTGAGAAATCTACAAAGATATTATTTTCTTTCACTCAATACTACTCTAATAATAATTCAGTATTGGCAATCTATACAACACAAGGTTTTTTCAGAAATAAAGCACACTATTTTAAGTAAATGAAGAGATGAGATGAGGATGAGACCAAAATTTCTTCACCATCTAAATACAATTTTAGTAAAGAAAAAGAAACAAAAAAGAATTATGTTGAGTTTAAACAGGGTGTAACAAAACAGCCTTAACTTAAGGAGGTGCTTCAGACCATCAAACTGATCAACTTTCACTATGGAGCCAACAACGAGAAAAAATAAAAAAAAATCAGCTGTCCCATATATTTGAGTCGAGCCAAGAGCAGTTTTGTATGAAACAGCTGATTTTTATTTCGCGATTTCGATGTTGGCTCCATAGTAAAAGTTGTTTAGTTTGATGGTCTGAAGCACCCCCTTAAGTATTACTAGGGTGTTTTGTTACACCCTGTACTCGTTCTTTCATTTTTTTTTTGGGATTAAGATATTAGTCTCATAAGGAAAATTGGTTAGTGTGATTGATGGTCTGATCATCCTGAAAAAATGTTACGTAAAATGTAAAACTGTAGAATTAAAAACCTTTTATACCGTTAATACGTAAATGGTTTGTGACAAAGCGCTTAGATTCTAAAAGATTAACGTTAACTTATCACATTACACAAACCATTAAACGAACGCCAACCACTATAATTAATTGAAAGTCATTAATGTTGACTTCATTCTTTCCCGATTATCATTTGTTTTATCCGGGAAGGGCCCGGAAAAATACATTACGAGAGGCTACAGCATTTGTCTTCGTCGCCTTCGGAACCGACGTTAATTAATATGGAATACCCTTTGGGTTTCTGGCTGTTTACCATTCTTTGATTTATGTCTTTATTACACAATTTTATCTGTTCATCTGAGCTTTTGTATCGGAGAGTCGGGGTAATTTTTTTTAGCTTTTTCGATAAAGGTTTTTTTTAGTTTTCTGGGTCATCGAAAAAAAAGTGCCAAAAGTCCGGTCCGAAATTACTGAGACTAAAAAAGACTCAGTGTTCAGTAGCAGGTCGGGCCCGAACTACTCAGAGACAAAATTCTTAATAGTTCTGTACCGAACATAGAGATCTAGAGAGATGCCAACCAACGCGCTGAGTACGAAACCGAGTGTCGCATTACCACCAGTACCACGCGATAGAAAGTATTTTGTTAGCTTGAATATGTTCATTATCCATTGCGGTATCAGAACTCAACATTCGAATAATCCTTAGTACTACGCAAGCATTGTAAACTATTTATACATAATATCTCGACTGGCTTTCAGCCTCATAATATATTGAATCCTTACTGTCGCGAGCAATGTGTTCCTTTTTTGCGCATTTTGCTGAGACTCTGGCCCCGCCCCCTTTTCACATCTCCCTTTAGTTTTTGTTGATCTGTGGTACCGAAGTACATCTAGTATAGCCTATAGCGTATGGACCGCATATATTAGGCCCCGTCGCCTAATTTACTTAGAGCGGCATGGCATTGCATGTTTGAGATACTTTTTTGATTCTAGGTACCACAATGCCTTCGCGTGCTAAAAACTCGTTTTACAAATCATTCAAAAAGAAAAAAACAAATCACACAGCATTACTTTTCACTCGTAAGTACCTACATGAAAAACAGGTCCATTTTTCGAGTGCGTAATGCAAGAACGTCGCCTATCTTCCGCTATTTTAATTTAATCAAAGACACCCAATGGTTTGAGATTCCCCAAAAGGAGAGATTGAAAGAATAAATCGGATGCTTTTGACCAGCATTAAGATTACGTAAAACAGGAGAAAACAAATTGACTTCAATATAAATCCGTGCTTGACTGAAAATAAACCTACTTAAATAATATTAACTAAATACCTAAGTATCTTAAAAAAGTTAATCTCTGTTTTTTTGGTCTTTTTTTTTGGACATCTGAAACTCGAATTTTTACCTTAGAAAATTATTAACGATTTTGAAGATTTAGCCTAATAAAATGATTAATTGAGTGTAGATAGTTCTACATTACTTTTTAATTAAAATCGTCTCTTACCAAAATTACGTTAAAGTGATAATTCTAATGAATTTAATTCATACGAAATACTCCTTACACTTTAGAACGCAAATCCCTCTGAATTCGGTCACCGTAGACCGTATCTAAGGAAATAGGAGCCAGTACATAAGCAGCTTTGGTTAGGTTGAATGGTCATTGAAACGGGGTATTGTGCTCAGCATGGTTGCTCAATTCACCCGTGCCCGCCTGTCTGTCTTGTCCGGGTACAAGCCGATGCGGATTCACTTGGCTACCACTTGCTACTAACTGTTTAGAATTGAGCCGTAGGCGTTTGTATATTGATTTTGTGAATTGTTTTCAGATTCAGACTTTTAGCCCAGTCATTTTACGGTTTGAGCCGGGACTAATTAATAATATATTTTTTTTTCGGTATAGTATTTAAGAGCCAATTTGAGCTTAAGATACCAAAATTAAAAAAAATACACGTCAGCAACAGCCCCCAATTCTAAATTTAGCATTTTTATCTCATTAAAAAAAAACGAATGGTAAATTTTTTTGCAAGTTTTCAAGGCTTTACCATTATACATACTTCAAACATGGTGTTAATATTTGCGTCTACTTAGAAGGCTTTGAAAAATACACTAGTATTTTGTAATAAATATCTCATTTTTTAAATTTCTATGCCTAAAAATTGTTAAATCTAATTAAACGGAGTGCATTGGTATTAATATTAATAATTTAAAAGCCTTCTGGGACATACAATTTTGATTTCTATGTTGCGTAGCGATTTTTTATTTAATATGTGTTTTGATAGTCTTTTTGTCTCTAAATGATGCCGGTTACAGTTTATAGGTCCAATTCATAATTACTCCCCACCTCTCCTAACAAAACTTCGTAAAATGACTGGGCTATATTGTTGCTGTGTTGTTTTAGGTTTCCGTAGCGAAACAAGGAACCTTTACACTTTCGTCCATTCTGTCTGTATGCCCCGCCTCGAACCTATTGAATCGAAATACGGCAAAAAGACAGGTAATAGTAATCCGAAAACAGAAATATGTTAATACCACGGAGGCAGCTACGGCCCCGTGACACTGGACAAAATTTCAGTACTACTAGTGAAACGTGAATGTTCTAACTAAGGTCGCTCATCTCATCTCGTTATACCTCTACCCCCTCCGAAAATAAAGGCGAATTTAACAGTCAGGACCCATTATTGAGAAAATTTGATCCGGTCTAGGATTTTTAATGGTCCCGTTTGTTAAAGTCGCCAGTCGCAGAATTCTAGACCTCTTTTGAGTCGCGCAGTCGGGTTATAAAAGGCTTAATTATTTTCTTATGAAAGTGAAACAGAGTATCTCACTATTCCCACTGAGGAACGGGCCCAATACGATGTGTCAGCATTTAATAAATAAAATAATAATGAAAAGAGTATCTAGAACATGGTCACACAAATTATCTAGTCACATTTAAAGTACCAGAGTCTAGCCTGAACTTTTATTATAATGACTATAGACAACGATAATATTGATGTAAGCATTCATGACTCAGTCAGGTATAAAATATTCATATTCAACAAACAAATATTTACGCCCCTTATGGGATTCGAACCCACGACTCTGCGAACAGCATGCAGACCGACTGAGCTATCGGGCCGTCGAAATCGAATAATAATTAATCATGCAAAAGCTACTAAGAAGACCCATGTCTTGAAAGTTCCTAAAATTAAACTAAATTTTGAGTTTAGAGTAAATTTTAGTTTAGAGTTTATTGTTAATATTAACATTAGGAATAATAAGTAGAAATTACTTGAGTTTCTATTCAAGTCTAAATTAAATAAAATACAACATTGTACTTAAGTACTTCAATATGTCCCTGCACAGTTTATCGTTAAAATATTAATTTCGTTTAGGTATACTGCTTACACATAAGCCGAAAATTAACTAATGTTGGATACTGGTTGTTATTATCATGAAATATAAAGTAGTCTAGCTCTAGCGTATACTGTTTGATACTTGATCATGCACAAGTTAGCTAAAGTATTTATATTAGTATCATAAATTTGTAAGAAGTGGTAGAATACCGGCACGCACCGACTCCCCTTCACAAGAGAATAATTAATGAGCCGATGGAATATTTTGAATTCCTAAACACCTTGTGAATTTAGCGACAAGGAAAGTTGGTGGCTGCAGTTTACGTCGGTGGTACAACATAGTTGAAGTGGCTTTCCAGGCAGAAATGACAAATTGCACTAAGTTTTGGCGCTACGAATACTTAAGAGTACCGGCACCAATATTGTAAACATCACTTTAATAGAGCAACATTATGACAGAATATAGATACTTTCTATACGGAAGGTAATGAAAAAGCGCATTATCATTCAAGCAGCCGTCGTGTTTATGCCACCTTTATCATACAAATTTAATAAATTTCCCTTTTGCATCTAAGACTCGACATTAACTACATTAACCAAATAACAAAGCGAAAAAATCTAAGACAAGCACTGAACTTATAAAAAACCTGTTTAAAGATTGGAAACATGTAGGTAGTAACCCATAGTTCTTCCTGTTTTCATAATTCCTTAACTATGTTTTCATATAATATATACAGGGTGAAATTGATATCATTAGCATCCTTTTAAACTAATAGTCTACTCATCAAACGGAACAACTTTTACTATGGGAGCAAACCAATCGGAGCAAAAAAAAATCGGTTGTTGCATACATTTGTATCGCGTAGACATTGCAGTTTAGTATGGAACAGCAGATTTTTTGGTTGCTCCGATAGTGAAAGTTGTTCAGTTTAATGGGTAGACTCTTAGTTTAAAAGGATGCTAATGATGTCAATTTCACCCTGTATAAGGCCTAAAAAAATTAGCGGAAACTATTATAAGGGTATGCTCAGACCATCAAACTGAACAACTTTCTCTATGAGACCAATATCGAAATAGCGGAAAAAAATTGCTATCTCATATCCTTAAAATCCTACCGTCTACGCCATGCCAAAGATGCTATTAAGGAAGAGGCACCGGCGATGGCGTCAATCAAACGAAAGCTGTGCAAAAGCAGGATTAAGCCCTTCTGTAACTATCTTGCTACATTTAATCTATAGCATGATGAAGTTAAAATATTAGGGAAGGAGCAAGATAAGAGCCAGCGTCTACTATTTACCTAATTTAAAGCAATAGGAGCTAAGACAGTGGCAGTTGACTCGTAGTTTCGCTCTGCCCCGAGGCGCGTGACATGCCTGACCCGTTTAATTCGATGTCGCCTCTCGCCGTCTGCAAGCACGAACTCTGATTAACTTCCTGTTTCCAATTTCTATTAAATGCCTTTTGTTTGGCTTGTTATCTTCAAAGGGAATAGTTGGATTTTAGGATTCAATAAAGTATGATTTTTGATTAATATTGATTTCTGTAGAACCATTAATGGAGAATTGTTTTTGGTTTACTGATTGAATTGCCTTCTTTGAATCTCCATGAAATCTTTAGTTTTAATTCGCTAAATAATATGAAGCAAATTAATAAAAGTAAATAAAATAACCCTTGAAACAGACAAGTTCTTCAAGAAACGGAAAAAGTTTTGTAAAAATGTTAACATGAATGCTATAAAATGAACTAATTTGTTAAAGTATAGATTGTTAAATTCCAACAATTGACCTTGACCTTTCAAATGAACCTTTGAAGATTTTAAAATAATTTAAATTCTTAAAAATATCTTCCAAATGGGAACAAAGATGAAAGGGTGTTCTGGGAACGAAGTGTTTCACTTGTTTATTTCTCTAGTAGTTTCAATTTTCTTGAAAGCAACAACTGAACAAAAGCGAGGTATTTCTTGTTTACCTGGTAATTCTCTATAAGATGGAAATTTCGTACAACATTTTTGCTACAACACTTTGTTTATAATAGTTATTTATGTAGAACTAACCTACTGCACAAAAAAGGGGTTACAAACCATTTTACCATCTTTAAACAAGGAAAGTGATTATACAGGGTCCTTCTTAATATACTGACACTTTTTTAAGAGGATGATCAGACCGTCAAACGGAACAACTTTCTCTATGGGACCAACATTGAAATCTTGAAAAAAATAACAGCACTTCCATACAAAACTGCAAACCTACTCGAGCCAAATGAATGGGACAGCTGTTTTTTTTCGCGGTTTCGATGTTGGTCCCATAGAGAGAGTTGTTCAGTTTGATGGTCTTATCATCTTCTTAAAAAAGTGTCAGCATATTAAGAAAGACCCTGTATACATCCTAAGATCTCAGTTTCCAAATTAAAAGAGACATGAGTAAGCTATAGCGCGTAATGTATACTGTCGTACCTAGTCGAAAGCCTAGGCGATCTTTGAACTGGTCAGATCTAGATCGGCCTGGGTATTTTATGAATCATGAAATAGCAGCGTATCATGACAATCATGTCCAGGCAGATCACGATCTGCTCAATTCCATGATCGGACTACGACATAATGCAAACAGAGGAAGTGAAGACGCAAAGAGTTTATTTCTTTAAAATCATGAACAACTCCAATAAGAATTTTGGTTAGTATGGCCATAGTGTAATAAAAACTACTAGTAGGGAAGCTAAGCGGTCGCGACAGGTCAATCGTGTGCGGTGTGCGGGGCCGGGGGAGATCATATATGACAAGTCATCACAATCTTTGCAAGAAATCCTTGATACGGTGGCCTTCTATCCCTCTAAAGAGGCTATTTACTAAAGTAGAACTTTAGGTACTCCTATATCTTACAGGCCCTAACATACATAATTATTATTATAATTACATGTAGATAGGCTGTACTATACTGTAGCACAGCATAATTACGTAGCCGATGGACCCTTTCAAGCGAAAGTGAATGATCTACAAAGTTTTTACAAACATATTGGGGCTCATTGGCGTTTGTTCGGAAACTCTGCTACGAGTTCAGCGGTTCGTTGATTGATTACAAATGATGGGTTACTTTTTAATATTATGTATTTAAGTTAACATAACTCTTAATTACATGATGGGTCAATGGGTTATTTTTCAATAGATGTTTAATTATTAAATGCGTGCACTGAAGTTACAGACAGTGACAGAGTTATCCAGCCTAAGTGAAAGAAAAGGTTGATGACGTGTCGTATCAAGAACTCAAGAGACTAGCGGAAAAGAGACAGGATTGGCGAATACTCCACCGACAAGAGCGTAGCTTTTAAATAAGATGATTATGGCTGAAGTACGCTTTATAATGGCAGTTGTAGATTTCTCCAAGTATTTTGTTTTAAATTGGATGAAATAACTAAATAGCTGTAACATAAATTATGCCTAATACATCAGATCAGAGAATAACAGATCATCCTATGTTATCTTAGTACAAACTAAGTGGAACGCTGATTTTCCATAGACAGCTTCCGCCATCTATCGGTTATGTTTCGAAGCACTATGTGTTGAACTAGGGTTCATATCGGAGTAACAGCGCACTCCTCACGCGCTGCGCTGTATTAGTGAGAGATTTCGCCCATATCATTCACTGTCTTGTAGGTCTAGCGGTCTAGACAACCCGCTTACGATCCGGGTAGCTGAGGTTCGGTCCTCGTGTCGGCTGATCGTCATTTTCAATTTACTTCATAATGTGGCGCCCCCTGGTGCTAATAAGCGGCAACGCAATTAGGACGTCCTAAAATTCAAGGTGAGTTACCTATCTATATCCAATATACATATTAATCTATGCATCAGATCGGATCGAAAACTTTTCTGCATTCCTAGTCGGCATCGAAAGTTGATTAACACTTTTAGCCGAATCATATTTTTATAAAAATAAAAATATATTTTTATATAAAGGTAACAAATATAAAACGCGTTTTTGGTTTTACCCGCGGCTTCGCTCGCGTTGAGGTCCTGACATAACTGTTTAAAAAGCAAATGAAATTGTGTTACAATTTTTTTTTTTACTTTTTACTATTGTCCTTTACTCTTGAGTAGTTAAAGCGTAAAATACAGGGTATAAATGGCAGCCTAGCAAATACTGAAACGGTGAACTCAGACCATCAAACTGAACAACTTTAACTATAAAGCTCACCTCAGGAAACGCGAAGAAAAATCAGCAGTCCCATTCAAAACTGCTGTACCTACCCGACTAAAATGAATGGGACAGCTGATTTTTCTTTGCGCTTCCTAAGAGATGGGCTCCATAGTGAAAGTTGTTCAGTTTGATGGTCTGAGTTCACCGTTTCAGTATTTGCTAGGCAGTCACTTACACCGGATATGTTGTCGTCTGTACATAAAGAAATAAACTAAACAGAAAATGGCAATTAAAATTATCACGGACTCTCGCATTTTTCATTACTAAGAAATGCACCTACTGTATCAGAAAGTTAGTGGGAACCTAATTAATTATTTACTCTGCCGGTTTTCGTGGGAATATCAAGTTAGTTCGCAAATAAAACCGCAGGAAGGAAGGCTGTTTATCTAAGTTACCTAACAAGAAAAAGTTACAGGGAAGGATGATACTAATGAAAACCAGCCAAGTGCGAGCCGGAATCGCGCACAAAGGGTTCCGCATGACTATACATATTTAAAAAAAAAAATGTTTTCTTCGGGATCCTTATAGCAATCCCGACATACACTTGATTGGTTTTTATTATTTTGTAGTTTTAATTTAGAGTATGCACTATAATCAAATCAAAATAATGTATTTGTTGAAAGTTGGTTGTTTGTTGTAGTAATATTAATCTATGGTAGTAGTTTGACGCTTGTATGTATGTATTTACCGTTTTTACGATAAAGCAAAAGCAAAAAATGTAGAGTAAAAACACGTTTCTTGTATTGGGACATGGGACCCTCCTCAATTTTATACTTTATACTTTTTTATTATTTGTTTGCAAATGCGCTAATAACAACACATATTCTGTGAAAATTCAACTGTCTATTATAGTTCAAAACATACGGCTCTTTATTTTAGGTAGCACAGACAGACAAACGGACGACGAAGGACCGACAGCAGCTTATAAATAGTCCTGTTGGCACCATTTGAGTACGGAACCCAGAAAAAGTAAGTTTCTACGTGTAGGATGTAGTGGGACTGCATGTCTTCTTGTCACTTAAAAACTGGAGTGGGAGTATGCTATGGGATTGGTGGAGGAGCCTAAATAATAAGGTGTGTGTGAAACGCGTTAAATGCACAATATTCATTAAGAATTTGAATTAAAAATTACGATTCATTTATTATTATGCGGTGACTACACTTTAAAATCAACGGGAAGCAATTTAAAATGAACTGATAAAATTTACAATCCACTTTAAAAAAAAATGCTGTAAACAACGATATTTTACGAACATTTGTATATACTGTTTCACATTAATGAAACGATATACCGATACAAAAGGTGCTCGTACAAACAAATTTGAGTTTCGGATCGTATCAAACCGTTTAATATTCCCTTCACAATCTCCTGTACGAAAACAAATGTATGATTTACAGTGGAATTTCGCTCCCGTTATCAGTTTGTAGGGGCGGTTGATTTACACAGCGCCTGATCGCCGCTATCGCGATACCCAACCCACGAGCTATCTCCTGAACAGCGAAAACAACGAAAATAATCGACCGCCCTTATCTTATACGAGGAACAAAAGAAAACGAGCCCAGAGAAACGACTTTGATAAACAATCTTTTAAAGTACGCAGAAAATTGGCTGGTTGCGAGAAGATATTAGTATTTTTTCTTCAAAGCAAAGTTTTTATGTAGGCGTAATGGGAAAAGATGTAGGTAATGTTACCGTTACCTAATTGGTTTGTACATTTTTTTTCTCATTTTTTCGTTGTTTCAATATTGGTATTTACTTTTGAAAGTAGATACAAACCGCTTCTATAAAAAATAGTATGTTTTGTAATAACGTATAAGATATACAGGAGAATACATAGAATATATACATAGAATATATACAGGAAGGTAACCAACAAGACTATATATATCCTCAGTGACAGCCAAGCAGCTCTCAAGGCCTTGAACTCCTACTATGTGAATTCCAGGCTAATTCTGAACGGAGTGAAGACCCTCAACAAGCTTGGTCTTCACAATACCGTAAGATTAGTTTGGGTTCCGGGACATACCGGCGTCCAGGGTAATGAGAATGCTGACGAGCTGGCGAGGGCCGGGTCAGAACGAAAGATGGTTGGCCCAGAACCAAGTGTGGGAATCCCGGCATGCAGTATAAGAATGGCCATTAGGGATTGGGCTGATAAAGCACACAAACTGGAGTGGTCTAGCCTCGTAGGCCTACAACACTCCAAAAACTTTATCAGCAATGTGACAACTCGCGTCTCAAGATTCATACTGAATAATAGCAGGAGCAAGGCTCGTGCCATAGTCGGAGCCCTCACTGGGCACTACGCTACAGGCGCAATGATGCACAAAATGAAACTCACCCTGGATCCTAGCTGCAGAGCGTGCGGAGAGGATGAAGAGACTATGGAGCATGTTCTTTGCGACTGTGATGTCCTGGCGGTAAAACGCATGTGCCTCCTCGGAGATGGATACCCGAAACCGGGAGATCTTAGGTTTCTTCCCCTCAATGGTGTTGCCTCCTTCATTGACCATGTATTTGAAGGGTGAAGACAACAAATAGTATTGGGGCTAACACAAAAGATCCCATTGGGTCGAAGTGTTGCTGGCTTGCCAGCCCCCACAACAAGATAAGATAAGATAAGAATAACGTATATAAAATATACATTACAGTATTTATTTATTCATAATTTTTATTTATTGTAATCATCAATGCGTTACATACCTTACCCATCTTCTTTAGGGGTGCTTCAGACCACCAAACCAAACAACTTTTATTTTTGGACCAATATTGGAAATCGCGAAATAGGTTTATTTCATAAAATAGTAACATTAAATAAAATTATAAATAAAGAGGCTTAAAACTAAACTAACCTAGGATGTGGTGCAGGTTCGGTCCTTGTGGGAGGGTACCCAGAACGCTGGCCGCATTTCCTCGCTGAATGGCTATGCTGATCCGTTGAGCGAGGAAAGTGCCAGCTCTTGGGTCCCCTGTCGAGTCTATCAGGCGCTTTGACAGGTCTTTAAAAAGCGCCTGCGCATTAGGTCCCCACGGCCCAAGAGTTTCGACACCAAAACCCATAAAATGGTATTGGGGGCCGATATCCCGGTACCAGTAGGCCTTTCGTTTTTCGGCCGCCTCCGCCGCTGCGCCAGCCCTTCTACTCGTGCCCTGTAAGTGAGACGGGGCCAGTGTGTCCACGCAGGTAGCGTCCCACACTAGCGCCCGACCCATCTTCCAGGGGACGAGAGACATCCCGTCTGGTCTCTTGCCATCGCTCCGTATGATGCCAGTCGGCTCGAGAATGGCAGGAACGTTGACTGTGGCAAGAGACCGACGTATGATGTCGTTAAGGGTGACATGGCGAGGGAATCTGCCGGCACTCTTTTGACACGAGAGTCCGTGGTGACCCAAGCGATCGACGGCCGCACCACAAGGACATTGGTGGCGGATGCAAATTTCTGCGCCGACTCGAAGCCCGATAGCCACGCGCAAGGTGTTGGAGTCCAGGTAGGTTCCTGTGTTGACCGAAGGATAGGCGTGTAGCCAATACCCGGACTCCTTTGTGGTCGATGCTAGGAGTCTGGCGCGGTCGTGGCCTTCTGTGTTGGTGACAAGTGTTTCAAAGGTGATTTTGCTAGTAATGTCGTCCCAGCTCCTCTGTATTTTCGGATCGGAAGGGAAATTTTGATTCGGGCCAGCAGTAACCCAGGCTTGTCTTGCCTCATCCAAACACGCGACTTCATAGTTTGAGGATACACCTAGGATATTTCCTATGAGGTCTGACGTGCTGTGGATGGAGGAAAGAAAGGCTGGCAGTGCGATGCTACTGGTGTTGCGCATCCCTATGCCGCCGTGTCTTATGGGAAGGGATGCCTGCGTCCAAGAACGATCACTGAACTGAATATTGAGAATTTTTTCCACTTGTGTTTTGAGCGTTTGATCTACAAAAAGGAGTAAACTTTGAAATTTCCATACAGGACAGCAGCGCAGTAGGTACGTAAATTTCGGAACCAAAAGACAGAATTTTAATAGAAAGATAGCCGAGTGTGTGTTAATTTTCAGTAACCGGTCAGAATTTTGATGAAATTTTGTAACTGAATTATTTATGAAGGGTTCTATGGCCTCGTCGAAAATTGGGGAGCCTAGGAGAGTCAGGTTGTTCTTTGAGAGAACTTTAATTTTGGGTGTCAAAACGTTAAACTTATCCACTATTTCGCTTCTGTTGGTTGCCGCGTCAGAGATATATAATTCACACTTGTCAAAATTTAAATCTAAACCGATGGAATGAAATTCGTTTGTTATAAGTGTGAGATCCGATAGAACCGTGTCCGTGTCTCCTCCTAGGGTCCCGTCGTCGAGATACCATAAATTAAATTTTGAGCGGAGAGACTGGATTATTGGATTGATGGCCAAACTGAATATTGCTGGCCCGAGGGGATCGCCTTGCTGACAACCGACAGCCGAAAGGATTTCATTGTTTTTATGCATTAATTTTGACGGATGGTAATAACATTGAGCCAAATAATTATAAATCTCTGGAGCTTTTGAATTTACCTCTCTAAGTAGGGTGTCCCGGTTGACCGAGTTGAAAGCATTTTTGACATCAATTTTGACCAACACCTCGTGGCTGTTGTCGCTTAGGAAGGTCCGGAGAGCGTGGATGGCAGCTTCGCACCCACCCTTTGTACCGAAACCGAGCTGGACCGGCTGGAATGTGGGTTGTAATTTTGAAACAATATGTTTCACACATATTTTGGATGTCAACCGCCTTAAGGTGGAACCAACCGCTATAGGCCTAACTCCACCGTCTTTTTTTGATAAGGCAATGAGGTTTGCTCCATAAAGTACGCTGGTTACCTCGGGGTTGACGTCGCCGGCCAGCATCTTGTTTACTAAAAGGGTAAGTGCTGCGGCCACCTGCTTTCCGGACTCCCCTGCGCTGAGCGACGTTAGATCTTTTAAATGTTGCGGGGAGATACCGTCTAGTCCTGCGGCTGATCCTGTCTGAAAAGATGCAATGGCAGACAGGATATCTTTAACGGAGGCGCGAAGACATGTCTGGGGA
This sequence comes from Agonopterix arenella, assembly GCA_927399405.1. Taxonomy (NCBI): domain Eukaryota; kingdom Metazoa; phylum Arthropoda; class Insecta; order Lepidoptera; family Depressariidae; genus Agonopterix; species Agonopterix arenella. Next base: position 8,057,293 of record OV656691.1, read on the forward strand.
GGTGTTGGTGGGTCCAAGACGTGGGGTGTTACAGGGGCTGGGGGGTGTTTGTTCTGGAGGGCGATAAGAGTGTCAGGTGTATCAGGTGATAGGGTATCGGCCGAGAAGAGTAACCTCGCGGCGCCCTTGAGGTCTCCGTCACTCACCTTCTCCTCCACTTTTCTGAGGATGTTGAAATGATTTTGGGTAGGTTGGTTGGATGGCGTGGCATGAAGAGTGTTTGTGCAGTTGTTTTTTATTTTTTGAGTGAGAGATATGCGAGGATTTTCTGAATCGGCGTGCAGTGTGTTGTACGAGAATGATAAAAGATTTTGCCAGTCTTATTTCATTGAATTTGAACTAATACAAAATTGACCATCGTGGGAATTGGGAAGCCAAAAAGCACCCGACCAACACGACTGCAAAACCACTTTCCATGCGTCCCCATTATAATATTATTTTATGATAAAAGCTAAGACAAGGAAAACTATTTTTGTCTTGCTCACTTTTAGAAAATGATTTGTGATTTTGATGATTGATGCAATATTTTTTCCAAAAACTTTAATATTTGAACTATTATTTCACTGTACTAATAGCGAATAATGAATATTTAATACTACCTACGATAATCTTTTTTCCATTAATCTTCAAATAGAAAAATGAAAAATCAAGGATTTAGAGGCCGGCCAGGAAAAAAGCGGACGTTTTTACAAATTCCTGTCTATTTCAATTTTCTATTCAGCTTTTGATTTTGAGAGAAATGCAATCTAAGTTTGACATGCTCAACAAAATATACTTTTTTCTGTAGTTTACTGTTTGTGTTTTGGTGTAAAATAAAGCATATTTGATTGATTAATTGATTGAATTTTCAAAATAACATAAAATCTAATCATGCCATCAGTGAGCTTACAAAGGACATATATAAATTGCATAAAATAAAAAAAGAATATATAATAAATACGTATGCTTAAGATAATATTCCACGAGGGGTAATGAAGAGATATTGACAAAGGTTCCAAATGTCACGGTGATAGATTGTGCGCCCTTTGAAATTTTTAGTATTTATTCTATGACAATACTAGTAATAGTATTTATTCTGTAGCAATGATAGCCTATCCAGCCTGATGTTAATCTGTCAAATATCACTAGCTAAGCGGTGAAAGAAAACAATGTCTATGAAAAAACCTGCATACCAAAAAATTTAAATGAAAAAAACCATAAATTCGAGTGTACAATAAAAATATGGATCGGAGTGTTACAAGTCACAATCCACGGATATAGCACTCCCCGAAATAACGTTAATAATAGTAATAACAAAATATGTACCTTTAAAAATTCAGCGGTATGAGCTTGGGTTTGAACCATAATATTCACGATTATGAGGCTGAGACAGACGGCTGTCTCCGATTATCAAAATAAAATATTAAAAAAAAAAACTCGAAACAATGTCGACGACGACGTTATTACGGACAGGTAGAATTCAATTCCAGTAAGTTTCGTGTACCATCAGAATTTAAAGAAGCCTTTAAATAAATTTTGGAAATGAAATTCTATTGTGCAGTCACATTTAAAGCCAGAGGCCACGAATTTCTCTAGAGGACAAATATGGAAACGTACAATAGTTTTAAGTTTTCGCAGTTTCGTGAAGTTTAGCTGTCAATTTCACCGTTCCAAACTATACAGTATAGAAAGTTAGGAATTAACACAAGTTAACTAAGAAGCAAATGTCTGAACGCCCATTCTGCAGATTCAAAAGTGTCTAGAGCACAGTCTTGTTGCAGTAGAAACTTGTTCAGTATCTGACTACCTTATCTATCTACATAAATTTGACGGATATGTCGTAAAATGGACGAATACTAGATGTGTCGAGGAGCTACAAAAATTGTTATCTATAAAATGTTTGTTGGTGTCAGACTATATTGATACGGCTATACATACCTAGTGATTGTTATAAAATGAAGGCTTATTCGTTCGTTATACAAACGTTCGTTCGCATACAATATTGATGTAAATTCTTAAGTTACAAAAGAGTTTAGATAAATAAATATACGTAACAGTAAAGCTGCCAATTCACTCTCGATTCTCGCCCTGTCTATACCTATACAAGGTAAACATATCAGTGCATATAACGTTACAATGTATTCTACTCATCAAACTGAACAACATTCAGTATGGACCCAACGTCGAAATCGCAAAAAAAATCTGCTGGTTCATACAAAACTGCAGTGCCTAACTATTCTAATTTGTATTATTATGGGACAGCAGATTTTTTTTTGCGATTTCAAAGTTGGCTCCATAGTGAAAGTTGTTCAGTTTGGTGACTGAAATACATGGTTAAAGTTATCCGCACTGATATAAAATTTACCCTATATCTAACATGGCGCCGTATATTTTCTTTGCCGTGGATGTACGTTGAAGATATTTGCAAAAATATTTATTGGGGGCGTTTATGGTACGTCATGGAATGCACTGAAACCATATTTCGAATGGTTGTCTGTTTGATTGTAAACTCAAAATCATTTATTTTGGTATAGGAGCTTGAAGCCCACTTAACGTTAAATCTTTTTTTGAAGCTACCACCGCGTCGGAACGTGTTGTCGCTGTAGAGAAAATGCGGCCAGAAAGTGTACAACATAACACGACTTATTAACTGTACACGAATCGATTAAAAACAGCTAAACCAATTCGAATGTGGTTTTCATAAATTAAGGTGGATTAACATTAAGGCTTTATTTAATTGCAATCGTACATAGAATAAAAAGTTATGAGTATTTAAAATCAGTGGTCTGAGCGTACGAAGACGCTGGCGCCGCTAGCGTTAAATATTCACTAAAAGTCACTTCCAGCAGAATTGTAAAGTCAAATATCTTGCAATAACAACTTCTTAACAAGCCTTCGGGGTTAGTTAATAGTACTTAGTTGCTGACTATAAATCTAAGGCTCCAAATATACACACGGCAACACATCAAGATATACAAAACCAATATAAGCTGGACGCGGGACGTTATACGTTACTTTGACCTACGCGCGGCCAGCTTATTTTGGTTTTGTATAGCTTGATGTGTAGCTCTGTGTACGCTCTAATCGGAAATTTACATTTAAGAGCAATTTGCTGATAGAGATGTTAGTTACGAATTTATTAATTTGATGGATAAAAATACTTATTGTCCATTCGGATTTACTATAGATAGGTACAGGGTCAATCTTAATAATTCTGATGGATTTTAAAGAGAATCATCAGACAATCATACTGAACAATTTTCTCTACGGAACTAACATAGGAATCGTGAAAAACAAATCTCAGCTGTTCCATACAAAACTATGCAAACCTGCAAAACCGTAGACCCAAATGTGGACAGTTGACATATTTTGCACTATTTCGATGTTGTTTTCATAGAGAAAGTAGTTAGTTCAGTTTGATGGTCTGATTATCCCCTTAAAATTCATAATACGCTATGGCGTATTTACTCCAAATATAAATAGTCGCAGGGTATGTAATATCTTCAAACTAATGTAAATGACCTCTTTTGCAACATACATATTTCCAGAACAGTCTTAAAACAATTTAATAAAAAATCAACATTTTACTTAGTGAAATATCCAAAATCTCAATCGCAATACTTGTTCCTATTCTTATTACACTCCATGGTAATACGTAGGTATTTAAACAAGATTAACATAATAACGGCAATTTCTTTCCTCACCACTATTTGCAAGTTAAAAACTAAAAAGATCTAAACTTTTTGCCCCAGTATCAAATTTAGTCGTATTTCAAAGAGTAGTTTTCAAGACAGACGTTATCAGTTCCGGCACCGAGATCCGCGTGGCAGCACCTTCATCCATCATTCAGTCGCTTGTCTGCCGGCTCCAAACGTTATAGCGCACTTTTACATCACTACAAGCATCGTTTCATTTATTTACTACGTACCAGTCTCGTTTTTTGCCACTTCTAAATAATTAACTTTCACGTTCTTTACAGCTTGCTTCTTTGCGTAAAATTTTGAGGTTATGATGTCAGTTAAGATATTGTTTTAAGGGAAAATGTTTAAGACATTTTAAGACAAAAATCTTAAGCAAGGTTAACATGAAAAATGCTAGGTAGTTATACATACTCCTTTTTTTATAATTTTGAAAAAGGTAATCAGAAAACTAGGAGAAAATACTAGTAACGATAGTATGACGAATAATGTTATAACTTTTTTACTAAGCGGAAAGTTTTTAGGTTTGGCGGTTAGGTACACTCCAAACTTAATTAATAACGTGTTCAGAACATAGTCATGGCCCGTGATGTTAACAGTTTAAAAGGATATAAAGAAAAATTTTCAATTTTAGATTAGAATTTTTCATATCTGAATCAAGTCGGAATTCTCATACAATATCGATCAATATCGTAGTCGATCCCGCTACTGTTTAACTGATGCTTACCAACGGTTTTTCAATCCAATACTTGCTTACCTAAATAATAATCGAGGTACTACAGTACGACCAGGAAAATAATTCCCCTCGCCATTCTTCGTTTGCGCAAACAAAACCCGAAGTCGTTTAGTAATCAAAGGGTGCAAAATCGAATAAACAGTGAAAAGGGCACGAAATCAATTAGCCAATCGCGACAAGGGATTGAAGGTGGCACATCCTGATTGGACAATATAATTTCGCGCGTTATTAAAATTTGTCAACTGCGTAGTGAGACTTATAAACCTGGTACTACTGTAAATACCTACTCTCCACAATGCTATATTTTAAATGAAGCAATTACTAATATGGTAAATTATTAAAGAGCGCACTCAAAGGTACCTACTAAAACTTCGCACTCTGTTACGAACTGTTTCATATTCACTAGCAAAGTTGGAAACAGTGAACGTGGCAGAGATATCCACTTTTATCAACTCAGTTGTGGTGGGAGTAGTTTCCTTGTTCGAGTCTACTTTATTTTCTTGGCAAATCGTGGAAGCGATCATGTGGCAAAACACTCTTATGGATTTGGCCCGAGGGAACTTTGACTTGGGAGTTGTCTACTGGAGTTGTGAGTCGCGAAACGCTGCCATGTGTTTGAGAGCAAAACGATGTTCGAATGTTCCTAAGATGCGGATGTAAATGGTATCGCCGAAAGGCTCTCAAGTCCTAAGATTTTGTACTTCGCTAACTGCTACGAACTCGGAATAAATGAAATTGTAAAGCAAGAGCGCCGCACCAAGTTCCTACAGATATGACCATTCAAAGCGTAGTTTCATTGTAATAAATTAAAACTTGAGACACTTTATTATTAACGTACCCATCTCTGAAGTCTATTTAATTTGAATAGCTGTACCTGGGCATCCTGAGTATTTTACCAGCTGATGACCCGTTAAATAGAGGTGACAAGGCGTGTTTAACGAAACAGTGAGGTCAGGCGGTTGAGTTTGAACGCGGGACTTTATCGGGCTAATTTCGAAAGGGCCGCACGAAATTTTCCACTCGATAACTTCACCTTTATGCTTTACTAATTTAATACAATAGATCGTTTTTTTATCTAATTGAAACGTTAGAGGAAACTTTCTTTGAAATTTTGTTCTGAAATCATAAGACCGTTACTAAGTTATTCTAAAGCCCAAATCGTCTCTAACTTGTGCTATAAGGTCTGAAAAAAAGAACACTTAAAATAAGAAACTCTTAAAGAAACGAAAAAAGTGTTATCTTCCCTATGTATGACTAAAACATTTAACGACGTCAGCATAAAGATAATAGGAAAAAGTTAAATTATGTCGATGTGGCGTCTCAGGACGGATCCCGACCACACCGCAGTAACTACGCTCCGTGGTTATAAAAGTTGAATTTATGGCTCGAATTATTTCACTCTCTTCCCTAATTTCGCTACTTTTCCACTTCTTGTGTCCAGGTGCATGATATGAAGTTAACTTTTTAAATGGAATACTGAGGGGTTAGCTGTAGACGTTTCGCTTAGTTACTTTCCTTTTATTGGGCTATTTCGTTTTGATTTGTTGGAGGGAACTTAAGTTCTTTTAAATTTTATCTGTTCTGTTATTGCGAGTACATGTAATTTTACAGTCTGCATTTCCATTTTTACAAAGTTTCTCTTTTATTTCTCATTGTCTGCGTCTGTTTGTGTTTTATTTGTCCCTAATAAATTTAGCATGGTTCTCTGAATGGACACAATGCTGTGACCACATTGTTTTGTGTGACCCAATTGTATGTATTACTACATTTATTTGGAGTCAAAACAAAGAAAATAATTATATGGAGTACCTGCTACATAAGCTATTTCAGAATTTTTTTTTAGCGGTGGTCGTGGTTCAAACCATCGATCGGAATACAAACTTTCATTATATTATATCCCCCATATTAATGTAGGTACCTTAGTACCTACCTATAATTATTTTAGCCTCATTCATTTATTGTTTTTTATTAACACCATAATCATTCTTTACAACACAAGATGGGCATCATCATCATCATCAGCGTGTCATCAGCCTATATGTGTCCCTACTGCAGGACACAGGCCTGCATGTGCGCAAGATAAAAAATAAAAAACGTCAATAATATTTAAAAATCCCTGAAAAATAAAGATAGGTAAATACAAAGCACAATAGACCGTGGAAAGCTCTTGTCGTTGAAAATTTCATGCGTCAAGGATTTCGTGGGAACCTCCGGGTCGGTGAGCAAATATTCGACCTCTCCATTACTCACGCGCTCCTCGGTGGACGCGGTCTCTCGCACCAGCTTCCTTCTAAACAAATTACATCGATTCATAGCTACTTTAAAAGTGTTTCTGTATCACTTTATGACATAGAAAGAGATTTTCTTTTCCAATGAGAACTGGTTTAGTCAACTTTTCTGTAACTTTTCTTTAAATGTATTATTTACAATATAAGAATAAGAATAAGAAGAAATGTACACAGTATCCTAAGACTAACTACTACTAAAAGAACAAACAAAGCAACCAAACCTGACAACTATCTAGTCCAATAGCCCACCCCGGGTCGAGCCGAACGTACCCATTATGCTCGCAGCATTGCCGCGTTGGACGGCCAATGAGATACGTTGGACGAAAAAAGACCCAAAGCGGGGGGGTCCAAGCCCCTCTCTCTCAGCCTGCGGCCCAAGTCCCTGGCAAACACTTTCTTTAAATTGTACTATTTTACTTCTGGCATTCTTGTTGAATATGCTTTTACTCACATACTGATTTGATATTGTATTATATTTATTTATGAAAGAAAAGTTACAGTAAATTGACAAGATAGTGCAATGAAAACCAATTTCGGTTTAAGCATTATATATCGATTCTCGATTAGAGATTCTACTATCTTGTGATGCAAACATAATTCTCACGCCTATGTCCATACAAAGGTATAAACAATAGATCGCCACATGCTACGATCCTGACATATGGGTACATCTCTCACCTCTAAAATATCAATTAAGTTTCTTCATACATGCTCATCAGTTTCGGGTATATTTTTCTTGGCCCTTCACCTGGTACGGTATATACCATATACCAGGTACGGAACATGCATCTTTTCAACTATTCCATTCACACCTTCCTTGTAAATTTCATGCGATCCAAAATGAAAAAAAAGCGAATCAGAAAATGCACGATAAACATAACAATGTCTTTGTAAAATTGTGCTTACTCCTTTTGTCTCCTAACTGTGTTCTCTCCCTAAACCTTTTTAAGATAAATTGGTGTTAGTAAATCCGGACATGTGTTAGCTAATCCCATTGACTATCGAGCGGCGATGGCCTGCGAGCTGCGGTCGCGACATTGACTGAGGACCTGACTAGGATTAGTATATCGTCCGATCCGGTCCGACCCGGACCCGACCGATTCCGCTTTATTAAGACAAATAGTAGAGCATTTTTAACACGAAATGTGCGATATACTTTCGGGTGATATGAGAATTGATGGTCCAGATGTAATGTTGGTCTTGGTAAATCTTTTTGGGTGACTATCCATATTTTTATTTATCTTCGCTGTGGTGCGAAGTGAAAACATATTGTTATGATTTATGACTCTACGTGGCTTCATCATTAGGTATATGTAGGGTCCTTTTAAATATTCTTTAAAGGTGTGATCAGACCATGAAACAGATCGTTCTCTATGGGATCAACATCAAACCCGCGAAAAAACTATTAGCTGTTTCCTACAATACAAAATACAAAAATACAACACAAAATATTTATTTAGATCTCTCACACAGACAGCAAAAAAGTTACAAGAATAAGATACTTCTTGTTCGTAGGAAACAGCTGTTCACTGGCTGTTCCATACAAAACTGCAACCCAAATTTGTGGGACAGGTAATTATTTTTCGCGATTTTGATGTTGGTCCCATAGAGAAATTGTTTAGTTTGATGGTTTGATCGTACCCTTAAAAACTGTCGGTATAATTATACTAGCTGACGTACCGCCTCAGAATCAGTTTTACCCGACACACAATTGGCCGTTTTTTATTTATAAAACTTCCTTGGTATGTGCACAACAATCCACCAAAGTTACATCGCAATCGGTCCAGCTGTTCTCGAGTGATGTCGAGACCAAGGGAAATAGGGATTCATTTTTAAGATATTTATAAGATAGAGTAGAGGCTATAATTATAGACTAGAGCAATGACAAGATAAAATACTCTGTTGTCAGTAAGAAATACTCTACGATATCTATTGGAAATATCTGTCAGATTTTATCTGAAACAATCATGTGAGCCATGACAGAATGTTCTGGCTGAAGCCAGAAGCCAGAACAAGGTCCTGACCACACTACCCGCCAAATCCTTAAATTCGAACATGTTTGTTAATCCGGGATAGGTGGCATCGAAGGGCCAGACAGTGACGAAGTGTGGGTCGCACAGGATTACAGTATCAGGGCTCAGGGCCGTCGGTCACTCGGCCATGCTACTTTATTAAGACAAATAAGGAGCATTTTTCTAACAACAACATTTATATTGCAAAGAGGTTTGAAGATTAGTTACCTACTATTCTTTGAGCCATCTTGAATGTTCACAAAATTGATGTCGCAGTCCAAATTATACAGGGTGTTACAATCATACAAATAAACATTTAAGTAGTAAGACCATCAAACTGAACAACTTTCACTATGAGACCAATATCGAAATCGTGAAAAAATTCGGATTTTCCATCATCATCATCATATCAGCAGATAGACGTCCACTGCTGGACATAGGCCTCCCGCAAAATAAGGAGATTTGCCATAATCGCCTTGATGCGATGCGTTTGCGATGTTCCATTCTAAATTACAGGTCTAATTGAGCTAAATGTATGGGACAAAAGATTTTTTTTTCGCGATTTTGATGTTGGTCCCATAGTGAAAGTTGTTCAGTTTGTTGGTCCAAACTACCCCCTTAAATGTTTTCAATTTTTATTCTTACTTCTGTAACACCCTGTATTTATCTATATCTATAGAGGATAGGTGAACGAAACATATAATGACCTATTATATTTTGTGATCAATGATCACGAAATATAATAGTTCATTATTTATTTTGAGTGTCCTATAGCTAATTATAAAGGTTTCAAGGTGCGAATGGGAAAAAAATCTAGTTGATGGTGGCTTCGACATTAAAATCTTCAAACTTCAAAATATAAATCATAAGTACTTAAATTTATGATTGATATCAATAACACTTGATTTGAAAAATAAAACAAACAAATGCTATTAACCATTAGATGGTTAAGAGCATTGGCTATCGACACGGAGGTCATGGGTTCGATTCCCACGGGGGACACCTAGTGATATGTCACTTTGTGCGTTTTTCCCCAGTTGGTTAGGACATTGCAAGCTGAATCACCTGATTGCCTGTTCGGATGGCACGTTAAGCCATTGGTCCCGGCTACTATCTCTGGTGGTAGTAGTCGTTACATAAAAACCACGTCAGGAGTGCGATTTTTGAATCTCATTCGGTGAGCTCAGCAGTTGAAAATGTCAAAATAACTATGGAGATATGCATCTTTCTACTGCTAATTTGACTTTCAAAAATCGCACTCCTGAAGTATAATTTTTGAAAGTTAAATCAGCAGTACAAAGATGCATATCTCCATAGTTATTTTGACATTTTCAACTGCTGAGCTCAGCGAATGAGATTCAAAAATTGCACTCCAGAGGCCGTAAGGTGGTCTGAAACAACTCTGACACCAGGGCTCTGTCCACACGATAAGAAGAAAGAAGAAGAAACAAACAATAATTGCTTCCAATTATCAGCGCGTGGTAAACTAACGCCTACGCCCATAATACACCCTCCAGGGTGCAACGGGTAGGCCAGTGCCCTGCAGTGGGACGTATAAGGCTGATGATAATGATGATCAGTGATATCCCTATTTTAACGTTACGCACTTAATTGACCATTATTGCTCTGGACGATGGATGTAAAGAGAATGATCAAAATATTTACAGGAAAATAAGAAAACAAAAAAGACAGCCTAGCAAATACTGAAACGGTGACCTCAGACCATCAAACTGAACAACTTTAACTATGGAGCCTACCTCATGAAACGCGAAAAAAATAAGCTGTCCAATACAAAACTGCTGTACCTACCCGACTAAAATGTATTGGACAGTTGATTTTTTTTGCGTTTTCTGAGGTAGGCTCCATAGTGAAAGTTGTTCAGTTTGATGTTCTGAGTTCATCGTTTCAGTATTTGCTAGGCTGTCACTTACACGTTTTCTATAAATTAGCACATTTTTCTTCTATATTGGGCCGCAGGAGGTTAAATATGTCTTTTAAGAAATCTATTTTTTTCTGTAATGGACTTTTGTTTGGCCTCTAACATGACTAACCTAACCTAATCTCCAACTCTAACCTTATCTATCTAACCAGTAGGCCTACCATGAGTTTTCCACTGTACGTTACTACTATAGTTGCGTCGCCAATTTTGTATGACAGAATTAGTTCCTAACGAAAAGCCATGTCAGAACTGTACAAACAGCCGAAATGAAGATGCTGAGGTAGATGTGCGGTGTCACGAGGCGCGATAGAATCCGCAACGAGTATGTGCGAGGCAGCCTAGGTGTTCGTGACATCGTTAAATGTATACTAACACTATATGAAATAAATTATTTGAATTTGAATTGCAGATAAGCTTCAGGAGCATAGGCTTAGGTGGTTTGGACACGTGAAAAGAAAGCCACCCGAATATGTAGGAAATATGGCACTGCAACTGTCGATTCCAGGACAGAGACCAAGAGGACGTCCGAAGACTAGATGGATGAACACAGTTCGTTGTGATATGACCGAGTGCAATGTCTCCGAAGACGACGTCAGAAATAGGGCAAGGTGGAGATAGCAGATACTAAAGGCTGACTCCACCACCATATGGGATTAAAAGCCAGGAAGAGAGAGAGAGAGAATTAGTTCCTAACGTAACCACTAGGAGCGCTGTACGAAATTCAATACAAAAACTGTAGTTTACTACAGTAATATTACTGTAGTTTACTACAGTGTAAACTCATGGTAGGCCTACAGTTTTTTGATCAGAACCAAACTTCAAAGTATCGTTAATATTATACGTCAAAATAAATTACAAAACAGTTGACTCACGCATTAATTAATATCTCCACAATCCCAAATGTAACATAATTAGAAGCGACTTGGAACCAAAGTTGAGTTTTTGACGAAAATTGTCTTATTCAAGTAAGTCTTGTTAAACTCTTAATTACTTTCGTTGGTAGTCCGCAAACATTCATCCCGTTACTCTCGTAGGCTTCATTATTTACGTGTGCTAACACGTTGCTACTCTTCGCACAAATATTTACTTCTTAACGAGAAACCTGACTTCACCCGGGGGTTCTGTAATAAACTTTTCTATTGAATGTTGAGGTTTATGAACGTAAGTAATCGTTATGTCTAATTCATTTTGTTTTTAATTATTTTCAGTTTTCTAATGTGTAAACGTTCGTAATAAAGTAAGGTACACGTAAGGTATTAGGGGACATTATTAAAGTCTTAGTTCGTACTCCCGTATGCCCAATCCATATACATTTTCAAAGGAGACTAAGCTCACGACTCTGAATCTCTGCCTAAGAATAGTATAATTAGTCACAGACATATAAACAGAAGGTATAATTATAGATTGGGTTGTCTGTGGTGATAGGTACCAAAGATTGTAAATCACTACGTTATAAGAGTCGGGACTTCCATACTAAAAACTGGTCGTGACCGATGATCGAGAATGTATGAAACGTGTGCAACCGTTCAAAGAAATTTATTGGCGGCGGTGCACGTTTCATGTTTCATATAACGTTTTATTGTTTAGAGAGTTGCGCGAGCCTAATAGGTATAGGAAAACCGTCTTGCTATAAAATATAAAACTCTAAGAAGGGTCGAAATTTTTTTTTTAAAAGGTAGTATAAGGGCTGACGTAACCTCAGGGTTAAAAGCTCCAAAAAAAAACAAAAGAATTAAAAAAAAAAATGTAGTATAAATACTTGGTGGCAATAAGAAAAAAACAATTTTTTATTTTATATTTGGAACAACGGGTAGTTTCTGAAGCTTTTAGTTTGAAAAAGCTTTAATAAGAGCTTTGTAATTTTTTTCGCTTCTTCTAAACAGTGCACTGGCTTCGAACTCTAGTTTGTATTGTAAGGTTCATATATATACGAATAATTTCATTCGTAATATAAGGTCTAACAAAATTAGCTGAAAGTATTTTAAGAGTATGCTCAGACCATCAAACTGAACAACTTTCTCTATGGGACCAAAATCGAAATCGCGAAAAAAAAATCTGTTGTCCTATACATTTGATTCGAGTTATGTTTGCAGTTTTGTATGGGACATCAGATTTTTTTTTTCGCGATTTTGTAATTGGTCCCATAGAGAAAGTTGTTTAGTTTGATGGTCTGAGCATACCCTTAAAATAGTTTCAACTAATTTTTTTAGACGTTATTTACCTATAAAATTAAATGAACACAAAAGTATCGTAACGGTACACTTGAATCTTAATTCACTGCTTTTTCCGAGTAAATTTATTGAAATGGAAAGTTAGAGACGCCAGGTGCGCTTCTCTGTCGTGCGTGTGATGTTAAATTCATGTTCATTTTCATAACAACTGAAAATTATTAATTTTGAACCTTCAAATTTCAGTAAGAGCTTTTCTCGTCGTTTTCTAGTCGTTTATGTTAATCCGAGCGAAGTCTTCTTCTAAACAAGCTCAGGGTATCAGAAAATACAGCACAACTGTTGCTTTACACCATTCTTTTTATTTTCCTAGTTCTGAAGTCTTTTTTAAACCATGCTTTATCGGACACTTATCATAAGTTAAAACGGTATTCATGCATTCTCAGAAACCGTAAGGACTTATCGTTTAGGGGCTGCTAGCAATGAGCGATGACCTCTAATGGAGGACGTTGACAAAGCGCTCACTGGTTCCCATGAAAACGTTCAAATACATCATCGCCGCTGACAGGGCGGTTCTGTGGACTACGAATTGCCATATTTTACTTTCTGCTACGCTTCCCTGATAGTTGATTAATGATTTCGAATGAAGAAACCGAGCATTCGAAGTCTTGATCGCTTAAATGCTAGTATAAATCACGCTTGACATTGCTGAAGTTCAAATTGTCGTACTTATGGTAGGAAAAATCGACGTTCTCCTTACTAACTGACGAAGGTGACATATTAAACATTTTACAAGATCATCTTTTAGTTCAACGATGTACAAAAGAGGCTAAATGTATTTAGCGCTCCTGGGCTAAAAAAGGCTTGCAGGTCAAAGAATTAATCCAGGCCGTAATCAGGTTTTAAATTTTTGTGCATTCATAATGCTAAAAGTGATGACAGTCATCATCATCACCATTATCTAATTTAAGAGCTACGCTGACTGTAATGAAATGGCTGTAGCGCACTCAAAATTTAAACTTGATTAAAATAATGTAGGTAAATAAAATCCATCGAGCTTTGACTGTACCTACCATACATTGTGTTAGATAAAATTGTTCATGATAATATTAAACTTCGATTACGATAAAAAAATAAAATAAAATAAATAAAATTCACTTTATTGCCACACAAAAAAAAGTCACAAAATAGTCACTTGCAGTCAGTACCTAGTTATAAGAGGATTATTTTAAAGTGGCAGCCGAATAGTAAAAGCGATGATTTTCGTATTCGATCAAAAATACAATTTTATCCTGAAAAAATATATTATATGGAAAAAACAATAGGTAGTTGGTATACGTTGAGCCATCGCTCAAAGCGTTGGCGTGTGTTTACTGACAATAGAAATTATTCCCCTCTAAGTATTGTGAGGATGCAAAAATACACGTCTAGCTGTGACGTTGAGTGATGCGTTCCCGGGCGTTCCACATTGTCTGCCGACTGAAAGAGATTGCACAATATGAAATACTTCAGTTTGAATCGCGAGCGCCTCATTGAATACGGACGCGCGACTGAACCGCGAGACTATTCTATAACTAAAATATTCATATCTGTTACAACGCTGCAAATTCTACCCGGATGGTGCATATTTGAAATAACCAGGTTGCTTCAGACCTCGTCTGAAATCACCTTTTGGGTTCTATTTCCTGAAAACACTTATGCTGCAATCAATTTTGACAGTTTGCAGTGCTGCAGGACTGCTGCGTCATTGTAGATACACCTATGCAGGTCTTTCCAAAAATTGGTTCATAAGAAGAAACGTTTTCGCTCTCTATCTCTTTCCTGAGTTTGGCTTTTTTATGCCTATTTTAGTGCCATATACGAAGAGAGTGAGAGTTGAAAAGTTACTACACATAGAGTAACCAGAAAGTCTTGATCAGCTAGAACACCCTGAAAAATTATTATCCAAAAATTTCCAGTTTGTTGTATTGACATAGATTTTTGAAGGCATACAATTTAAATAACCGAAACTATTGTTGATAACAAAAGATCGTTTTATCCTAAAGAATAAGTTCCTAATACCGACGCTTCTTCTTCTGTTTCTGTCAACAGCAAGCATTTTTTTTCCCCTTGAACCGTGCAAGCACTTTCTTCAACCAGGTTTCTTTTACAACATTATTTCCACAAAATACCTATTCCACTAAAAGTACGGGATCGACCACCTAACATAAAACATCAGATCCGAGAGCATAAAGCTATGTGCGATCCGCTATTATGATAACGAAGCGTGCCGGCAACGCAAATATTCAAATTAAAACACGTCCCTTTGACGTCGTGTGTGCTTGCTACAGGCTTTCTACGGGTAATGTGGGACATTCAAACACCTCTAATTATTTTTATGGTATGACGTAATATTCAGGCCTCGGTAGAGCTGTTTCAGTACCTACGACGTAGTGTTTGAAGGATATTACAAAATAACGTGTTCGGTCACTGAAAACAATTTTTTTGCCGGAGACATTTCGTAGGATGCGTTTTTGAATAAGACTGTTTAAGGGCCTATGTCGAAAAATAATTGAAGCGAAATGGGCGTGTGATATCTTATATTACTGCCTGACGCGAGAGAAAGAGATGGGGCGGCGCGCGCGCCTGTAACGACGCAAGCGTAAAACAAACTTTATTTAATTGTGATTGTACTATTTATGTAAGTTCAATTCTGCTCTTATCAACATTTATAAAATATCAATCTCTTTTTTTTTAAATCAAATCTCGTGTTTCTATTATTCACCGTTTAGCAGTCCAAGCGTTTATAAATAAAAACGAAGGCTGCTTTGGCTTGTTTTTCTATCGAGAAAATGTGTCTTAATCGTGTTTTGGCTCTTGTCAAAACTTCAATTATATGTTCAATTTACACATATCCGCTAATCATACTCCTACTGTTACTTCCTACTTCATGATATATGACGCTTTGAAGAATCCTATTTTTTTCACATACCCTCTTAAGAGGATCAAACCAGGCTTCTTTTAACAATTAAATAGAAAATTAATTTGTTCTCCCATCCCCATTACTCCATAGAAATTTAAAACTTTGTCAAAAATAGAAAAAACAAAATCTGTCATTCCACAACTAAATCATGCGTACCTTTTAAATGTCTGGGAAAGCTTCCTATAGCAGCCGCAGCATATTTCAAATATACATTAAATACAATTTCTATTTTGTATTTCAGGTCCATGTGTCGACAGTGGGCGGGAATTCTCACAGACTCTATACGTATTGGCTCAAGTGGAAATAATCTCGCGGCGAAGCAGTTTATTACGTTCGCAATATCGGTGCAGAGCGAGATTCGATTGCCGACGCCGACCTACTGTGCGCTCCAAATTGATTTCTAAACAATTTGTGTATTCGAAAAATCTAAAATTTCGATGAATAATGTAGTGTTTACCTTGCAATAGAGTAGTATTAGTGCTATCAAACTTTCGATTCAGTTAAAGCAAGAATTTCAGAAATATGAAAATCTTTTCGAATGCTTCAGTATCGCGTTTAGTTCACGTTGTAAGGTAGCTTTTACTTGTAAAGAACATTAAAAAAAATTGGTTTATCAAATTATTATCATCACAATAACTTTTTTTTTTAATTCAATGACTAAACGAACTTTTACTGCACGCAACTTGCAAAAAAACATTAGCTCTGTTTTATAGAATATGTCAATAACTAGTCGATCAAAATGTATAAATAAATAAAATAAATAAATATCTTGGACATTTTCACACAAATCATCTAGTCACATTTAAAGTACCTGACTTGTATTATGATGACTAGACAACGAAATAGAATTAAATAAACGTTTATTAACAGATTAATTTAACCTAGAATTGCAAAATGTCTGTATCTGCAACATGCTTCGTCAAGAATATATATATTTAAACAGGAACCCAATCAGCAACACGCTTCGTCAAAAACTTAATCCTATACATTCTAAATCTGCAACATGCTTCGTCAAAAACTTAATCCTATACATTCTAAATCTGCAACACGCTTCGTCAACATAAAGACTAAGGCCCACTCAAAGGTCCAGCTCCACGCAACCCCGGCTCCACGATATAGAATACATATATAGATACAAACATCCATGACTCGGGTACAAATATTCATATTTATCATATAAATATTTGTCCCTTACGGGATTCGAACCCGCGACACTCGGCACAGCAGGAAGGTTCACTACAGACTGTGCTACCGGGCCGCCATGAAACAGAAGATAAGACACGCTTCCGATACAATAACGATTTGAGAAAAGTACTCGAGCTGCAGCTTCAACGTGACGAATGGGTACAAGTAGACCAGCTCCGCCCAGATGTCCACTATTGTGTCGATGCAATAAATTGCCCAACAGCCACCTCTGTTGTCCCATTGTAAGCACACAATCCACTCTGCACGGAACACGGTTAATTATTGCCAGATTGATGGTTTAATAGTGTCAGGACCACTGTCCTTGCATCGTTAATTTATATCATTACTGAAGACCGATTACGGATATTCAATTTGGTATTACGTAATGTATTCTCTTTTTGATAGTAATCCAATAATCTCTTGATAGGCTTAATAACATGGCTGTCCATGTTTCTCATTAAATAACTACGAAGCTTTTTAATGGGAAATTTATACAGGGTACCTTCTTATTATGTTGACACTATTTGAAGGGAATGATCAGTCCATCAAATTGAACAACTTTCTCTATGGGACCAACATCGAAATCCTGAAAAAAAAACCATCCGTCCCATACATTTGGCTGGTTTGCAGTTTTGTATGGAAGGGCTGATTTTTTTTCGCGATTTCGATGTTGGTGCCATATAGAAAGTGGTTCAGTTTTTTGATCTGATCATCCCCTTAAAAAGTGTCAGCATATTAAGAAGGACCCTATATTTGATGAATATTTTTGACACAGAACCTAGTAGGTACGAGTAATTGTTCCCCAGGCCCAATCTTAAGAGAAGACTAAAAAATTTGCTTTCTAAAACTATCAAAGAATTTGTATGTAACTTACGTTTATTTTCTCACATTTTATCCAACTAAATTTCTCGTTATTTCAACAACTACTTCACAAATTGTAGTCCAAATCTTTTAAGATAATCAAAAGCAAATAAACCGAATAGGCGGTTGTTTACTCGACATTCTGAATTTTAAAACATACAAACCAATTAGATACAAAAATAGCGCTGCTGTATAACAAATTGACGCAAAGTCAGGTATGCTCTCATCACAGCTTTAGAGTGGAAAGCGCTATCCTTTTGTGCTTGTGTGTAATTTTAATGAGTTTCGCGCTAGGCCGTCCGGCGACATCGCCCCGAGTGAGGATGGCTATATTAGCAACGCGGCTGAAGAGCCGGAAATCCCCCGCCTACACCCCAGCAGACCTCTAAAGAACAGTTTAGTGATGGTAATGCCTAAATTTCGATATCGATGGAGATTGTACAGTGTAAATATCACCTCGTGTTGCCCCCATTGCATTCGTTGTCTCGTAAGCATGAAAGCTAATTATTTGCTGAAAATTATCATACTACAGTTCTATGTTTTAGCTCAAACATGACCGTTTATGAAGAATATTAATTGTGTAGGTAAGGTACCTGGGTGACCAAGCTTCGCTCAGTTTGTTTATTATCGAGAAAAAATAAGTAATTTTATCGAAGATGACACCTAGCTGAGGACTCGTTTCCTATTGTTAGGTATGACTATGTAACATTCTAATTTTTAACAGATTGTAATCCCGGGTTGCAGTTACACGTATTTAAGCTTAAACGTATTTAGTGATAGTTCTGTCCTTCACACTGCTCATACAAATGACAGTGACAGCATCATATTTAATCATGTTTAAGCCTAAACACTTTTTGGTGTAAGCCAGCCTAAAACTAATTTTTTTTAGACCAGGGACCAGGTGACTAAACAATTATAAGTATCATAAGAATCGTAGCATTTTAGGCAAACTAAATTTAGTTAGGTAGGCACTACGAACTTGTGCATTCTAATAACTAAGAAATTCCTGTCATCAGATTTGGGGCGGATATATGTAATTCACATTCACGCATCATCTTTGAAATGCAATCGCCATGAATTTGTAATGAAGGAGTGTGATTTTTTATACTCATTCGCTGAGCTCAGCAGTTGAAAATGTCGAAATTACTACGGAGATATGCATCTTTCTATTGCTGATTTGACTTTCAAAAATCATACTTCAGGAGTGTGATTTTTGAAAGTCAAATCAGCAGCAGAAAGATACACATCTCCATAGTCATTTTAATATTGTCAACTGCTGAGCTCAGCAAATGCTGAGTATCAAAAATCGCACTCCAGATAGCATTAAAACTCATGGCGATTGAAATAAGCCCGCCTCAAGTCTGTTTGACATGACTATGACATACATTGCTATTACCAGAATTCTATGCGGGTATATCGGCGGCCAAAAGCTATGCCAATAGTAATCTGTGGACTTGACACAGATGTTAACACCCACAAGTTATAGCAAAAAAGCCAACAGATGGCGATATCGTCGCATACGCAAAATGTACACGTAAGACAACATGCGATGTCACGTTGGTAACCCGTTAGCCGCTACACATAAGGTTCACAATCGTATACAAGACATGAATCGCACAAAAGAAATAATTACAGAGATTCGATTCGAAGAACTGTTGGACCACGGCCGGTCCCCAGGCTTCACAAATAGCCTGGTGGAAGATCTTCCCTTTTCAATGAAGGAAGATTCCAAGTAGCATCTCCATAGTAACTTATCAATCTAGCCCCGGCTCCGCTACTATGTGAAAATTATCGACAAACTTCACCTGCATCACTAGTAGCGCTATTAATTTCGACAGCAGCCATAAGCGAGGCAGTTGGCGTTATTAGCCTACCCTTTAATGCGTAATAATTTACTGCAAGTTATATTAAACAAAACAGAATTAAAACTTTACTAACTAGGGGTTCGAAACGTGCTCCCGTAGTTGTTAGCGATTTTATTAGACAAAGTTTCAGTTGGAACTTTATATGAGCGAAGAAAACAAATGGATCTAAAACCAGACATGTTTTCACTAATTAACCAATGTTTGAGTAATTTTTTGGGGTTCCTCGAAATGATAAAATGGATCCCATATAGGCTCAGTTTGTCGTCCGCCTGTCTATCTGTCCGTTTGTCCAGACCAAGACCAAATGCAACGTTTGACGAGTTGTGTGGTTTCTTAGAAGCGCCTACTATTTATTGTTATATTTACTATAACAAAAAATAGTAGGCGCTTCTAAGAAACCGCGCGACTCGCCGGCGATGCGGCAAGATGCTAAGGGTTGTTAATATCATGTTCAGAGGTAAGGAAATAAATAATATAAGATAATCAACATGAAATAAGTCTAATAATAAACAGTACGTAAGTTATTTGTCATCTGAGGTCAATGTTTCTCTTTCATTGGCTGAAACGTTCTTTTTTTTTTCTTTTCTGACTGTAAACTACGCACGTTGTGTTCACTTTTAAGTGGTTATGCATTTAGCTTAAGACGTAGTTAAGTATCACAATGATTGTATGAGTGTAATAACTGTAAGTGAATCAAATAAATAAATAATTTAATATTTTATTAATTGGTAGTGATCGTAATACCTACCTAGATATTTATTTTTGTTATGCACTATCAATCAATCAAATCAATCAAATATACTTTACTATTATATTTACGTTTTAAAATTCAACGTTTTATAAGAAAAAACACATTATTTTTTAATGAATAACATGTATTATGTTCAAAAACAATTATGTAGCAGGGTTACTAACCTATTCATAGAATCCTGCAGTTTTAAACGGTATCTCCAGTAAAACAACAAAGTTTCAAATCGCGTTAAAAATGTTTCAAACAGGTTTCAAACGTCTTTATTTCCAACTAATCTTTATTTTGATTCAATTTGGAATCACACCCGTACACAATAGAACCAGTTCGAACCATGATGGTACGTACGCGCTCGCAAGTATAAACAAACAAACAAATATACTTCATAAAAATAAAAAAATAAAAACACTACACTTTATTTTATAAATTTACACAGTTCCTGAAAAAAAAAATCAATCCTATACAAAAAATTTATGACGTGCCCCTAAGGGAAGTATTTTTAAGAACTACCGGTCAAAATGATTGTTTTTACCTAAACTACCTATGTACCAAACGGCTATCCTGTAGATCGATTTGCGGTTTTTGCGTAGGATACCGACTATTACGGCGTTCAAGTGACACGGTACGTGTTGAAAACAGCCTATTTGCGCCTTTTGGCTACAATTAAGACGGCTATTACCTACTATTAGTTTCACCAATGCGGCCTTTTTGATGGCGACCTCGTTTCCCGACATTAAATGCACTTTGGCAGCGCAATAAACAACTTTGTTTCAAACTCTGAGGTGTTGTTTGTGTTAACGTATTTGGCGTTAGTTTTGGTTTAGAATTCAAAATTGGGTAACTATTTTAGAGTCCATAGTAGATTCCAGAATAAAATGTGACCTCAATCTAAAAATACAGTGTTTAAACTGGGCATAAGCACACCATGGACACTTTACCTGTCATTTTATACAAATGGAAAAAATTGGCAAGAAGAGGTTCTTGTGAAGGATCATGGGCGATACCGAGGGTCTACCCGGACATTCGAACTTCGCAATTGCGTGAACGTTTTCGTTCCAATGTCAACTCTATTACAATGAAGTTTGGACCGAAACGGTCGCGAAATATCGAAAATTGAAAGTCCGGGTACAGGGCCTGAGTGAGTGTGAGCGTGACAGGAATACGCCATTGCTTACATTTTTTGCCACGCTTCCTACCAAGCGGGGGTGAGGTCAAAACTGGTGGAGGGTGGAGTGTCCGTACTTTATGTAGTACCAGATACCCTTTCTTATTCTGAGTGGCATAGGCATGGCATAGGGCTATTTGTTAGTCATTAATTATAGAAGTTAACTTAACTTTGTCAAGTAGTGATACGTATCGCTAAATAATTTTATAATATTTCTGACCATCCCAAAAGGGTAGATCTGTCATGACGTTAAATATCTATATTTATACAAAATCATAAAATTAAAGATAAGTGAGCGTTTTTTATAACTTCCAATAAAAAGAAAATATTGACATAAATAAAATATTACGCTGAAACTATTTTACAAAATGTATATGTTTGAAACCAAACCACGTGAAAATCTCCTGTGATCATCATACTGTGCAAACATTCTTTGTGCTTGGTTGAATAAAAGAATAAAAGAAGACTTTCTTTTAAACATCCAAGATAGAAAAGCGTAAAAGAATAAAAAGGCGAGTGAATTGGCCTGAGGATGGAAGGGGCGGTCAATTGAGGCATTGAGACGACTCATTACATGCCCACGACGATCGGGAAACTCAGTTCGACTCCGATTTTATCGTCAAGATGCGACGGTTTCGGAGAATTGGTATAATAACAGTGCAGTTTTGAGAACCTTTGATTTTTATAATAGCTTTGGAACGAACGAAACTTGAATGCTCATCACAATCATTTTGTACAGATAACTTGGAACTAGAAAACGGTGTTCTGATTGATCACACCCTTTCGGCTTGGTTCATCAACGTTACACTTAATAAAATTTCTAAAGTAAGGAAAAGTATAAACCAAATACTCTACCCATCAAACTGATCAACTTTTACTATGGGAACAAATCTGTCAGAACAAAAAAAAACACCTGTCTCATACATTTGAGTCGAATAGTATTATTGCAGTTGAGTATCGAACAGGGTGTAAGGAAAAGTATCTTAACCTAGAACCACATACTCTACCCATCAAACTAAACAACTTTCACTATGGAAACAAACCGATCGGAGCAAAAAAAAATCTGCTGTTGCATATACATATTTTGTGTCAAGTAGGTATTGGAGTTTAGTACGGGACAGCTGTGATGTGCTGTGATAATGGGATTGTAAAAGTTGTTCAGTTTGATGGGTAGAGTATGTAGTTTAAAGGTTAATGATACTTTTCCTTACACCCTGTATACGTCCCACTGCAGGGCAAAGGCATATCCTCAGGGCGGGTGTTTGGGCGTTAAACCACCACGCGTGCCCAATGCGGATTGGTGGACAAGCTAAAATTTTTTTTTATTGATCTGTTTTGTCTCACTGCTGGGCAAAGGTCTCCCCCAAACCCTTCCACGTCTTTCTGTCGGGTGCTGCATCCCGCCACTCATTGCAGTAGGCATCTAGCTCGTCTCGCCACCTTTTCCGGGGTCTGCATCGACCTCGGCTCCCGTACACATACGCATCGAAATTTCTTCTTCACGTTAAGAGGTTTTTCTTTATCGTTTGAGTGCAGTCAGTAAGGTACGTACGAAATTAAATGTATGAAAAACTTATTGGTACTACCGCGAACTTTTCCGCCTGACCACCACGGTCCGGTCACGTTTACGGTCGAATTGAGAAACCTCCTCCTTTTTTGAAGGCGGTTAAAAATAAAAGCGCTATCTAGCCCCGACCTATTTATGAATAGACCAATAATGAATAGTTTCCAAACAATAAATCATGCGCGAAATTATGCGAAATTTTTGTGAAGTGATCAGGCGGAAAAGTCCGCCATTGTACGTGGCATATCGTCCGTACCTACGGTTTCGAACCCGGACCCTCATGATTGAGTGTCTACTCTGCAGCGCGCCGTCGACGACGCTCATTTTAAGCTATATATTTGAAAACTTTGTTACAATGATACTGATCTTTAAGCACATTTCGGGCAGCCGATTTTTATTGTTGCAGTAGTTAATAACTTTAATCCAAGATTGAAATCTCTATCTATCCAAAGAAATTCGTCGACTCGTTAAACTAAAGAAAAGTTTAATAAGTGTTAGTAAAGGAATCATGCTAGTTTCAAGTTTTCGATAAGAACCGGCTCCATCTGGATTCGACCACTTTTACTCTACTTCGCTTTATTCTTACGCTTCGCCGACACTTTTAATGACTTATCCGCTTTTTCCGATATAAGAGAAAAGAAATTCGTTTTGTAAAACAAAGTCACTGCGGACTTCTGGTGATTTATCTTTTGGGGATCCGTGGCGAATTCTACTCTCATACGGAAGTTTTCATGCGTTTATTTATGGTTATGTATGAAACACTAAAATTTTTATAGGATAGTCTATCTGACCTGGTACAGGACAAGTTCAAAGGAAATACAGATTATTAAAGACAGTCAATATAATTATGAACTTTCTACTAAAACCATTTTATATGATTTTCATTTGAACTACTATTTTAGTTTTGGTATCGATATTTATTTATTTGCTTTCATGTACGATACAGCATAGTTCTTATCAGGTAGTTGCAAAAGTGGGTACATGAGCCCTGCAAGGGCACGGCAACATAGATAGGTATTTACATCTTATTACTAACAACATTTAATCTAATTACAATTTGATACAACGTATTTCATATATTATATTAAACAATTTTTTAAATATTTATACAAAATTACCTAATTTATGCAAAATTTATACAATGTTATTAATTACACAATTTCAATTGAAGATTACACTTTTAATATAAGTAATTTAATTAATCTAATGTAAATGCAATATTGATATCACATAGGTCATATATAGTAATACAGTTGTCACTTATATAGTCATTTAATTTATAATAACATTTATTAGCTAGTATTTGTTTCAGAATTTTATAAAATTGCTTGTCTTTGTAGTTTTAATAAAATCAGGTAACTTATTAAAGATTTTTACTGGCATTGCGTGTGAACCCGAGTTATGTAATTCTAATTTTGAGAGCGGCCTTATCAGTAGATTGCGCTGTCTGGTTTTGTAGCGTCGGGGTAAGTCTCCTAATTTGGTATGAAAGTATATGATTAAGAAATTATATGATACAAATTTGTATTCGTTATTTGCGACATGTATTTATCATAACTACATAATATTAAAATACTTAATAAGTTTACATCCTGTGTATGCGAATACTAAAAAAAAATATATCAAAATCAATGTTTCGATATTGATGTTTCTGTTTTGCTTTTATTCTCCCAGATAACCAAACAAATGTAAATCCGGTAGGTATTATACGGGAATCCAATCAACATTTAACGATATATTTAATATCTACCCTTTTTACTGAACACGGTGAATTAATAACAAACTCAAATAAAACAGCTATGCGTTTCCATTATGGCTTCACAAACTGCGTTTGTTATTGTATGAAATTGGTTGAGACCGGACTTGGAGGGATCGTCGGACCAGACAGATTAATTTTGTCGCTTTATTTGATTACTGGACGCGAGAAAAATTATTAAAAATACATATGCTATACTGGTACAACATTGCCTGTTTTATTTTTATTTAAGGCTACCGTATATTTAATTACAAACAAGCCATATCATCATCATCATCATATGAGCCGATAGACGTCCACTGCTGGACATGGCCTCACCCAAAATGGGGGATTTGCCATAATCGCCACACTTGGCAGGCGGGTTGGCGATCGCAGTTGGATTGAATGTGTGTATTCAGAGGATGCTGCTGCCCATCCTCCGGTAGATCCCTTAGTCGCCATTCACGACACCCACTGGAGGAACTGGGGTGGTGCTATTCTTAGCCGACACCACACGGGCAAACAAGCCATGTACTAGATTATTAATTTTATAATATGGTTCGCAGCCATTTTCATGTTTGTCATCATGTTTCTCTTGCCCATTTCCCTTTATTTGGGGTCGTTGCAATACACGTAGGTCAGCCTAGCTTCTATAGTGCACTGCCTTAATGGAAATTTCAGCCACTTTTGACCGTAAGGCAGTGCACTATTCTTCCATTCTTCTCTCTTATTTGTCATTTCATAACTTTTTACACATATCATCCTTCCTTCACACAATTCATTCATTCGGCCTTCCCCTCCTACCACAGCCATACTTAACTTGCCAAATATCGTAAAACTTATATAAATTACGATGATGATAGATAACACAAAGGGATTTATCACATCTTTATGGCTACAGACCTTTAATCAGGACTGTCTTTACAAAACAAGGATAAGAGCCTTTTTCAAGGCATGCTGATCCGCGTGAGGACGGGATGCGAGAGGTATTTTTTGTCTTACATTGCATGCTTCGTATAATGCTATCTTTGATGTACCTACATCGTATGTACCCAGCCACGTACGTAAAATGCGCCCCGCATACGCGCCCGCGTGACTGGAAAAAGCCCTATGTTTCGTTTACATTACGAATAGGTTAAACACAGAGACTTATAACTAGACGAGGTTATAACGCGCGACGCACCTTCGCTGCCCTTTTTTTATAGTTCTTTTTGTTTAAAATATGAAATGAAATAAAAGAAAAGGCCAAGTGCGAGTCAGACTCACGCAAGGAGGGCTCCGTACCACCACAGAATAATAACTAGTAACTAGCGGTACCACCAAACAATATTAGAAAATAAAGTTTCTCCGGGACAGCGCACCGACACACACTTGAACGATTTTATTATACACTATGTAACAACAAATTTGACGCTTGTTTACGAGGTTGTCTGGCAGAAATAGCTTTTTAGCGATAAGACCGCCTGCTTTTGTGCCTTTTGTATTTTCTGATTTATTGCTCTCTGTATACTCTGTTTTTTTTTTGTAAAGTATAACTGATTGATTGACAGAACAAAAAAAAAAAACAGGGCTTTTTGGGCGCGGAACCCTGAAAAAGAATATTGTGTTTAAAATGGACAAAAATAATGCATTGAGGATTATATTTTCATTTAATGTGGTTTAACAAATTGGCTCATGCGATGAAAGATTATTATTTTTTGCCCTCCAATATTTTATTTTTCAATCACAAATAGATCCATCGAATTCTTATGACAGCTTTTACGAGATTTGATTTATTCACGCAGCTTAGGTCTTCAGCAGAAATCTAAATAAAAATTTTTGAGAAAAAGAAAAGTAAATGTTCGAGTAATTGAGTTTCCAAAGAAGATGCGATAGCTTGGATATTTTAAAAATATGTGCGGCCAATTTCACGGAGACTGAACAGTGGTCCGCATTTCAACGCTAACAGGCCTGAAATGAATTATTGCTTATAATAATAATTTCTCTTATTTTGCTGCTAAAGTTGTCTAGTACATTTTTTTAACAAACTAAAGGACTTTTGTTATAAATGTATACAGGGTGTAAGTGACAGCCTAGCAAATACTGAAACGGTGAACTCAGACCATCAAACTGAACAACTTTCACTATGGAGCCTACCTCAGGAGACGCGAAAAAAACAGCTGTACCATACATTTTAGTCGGGTAGGTACAGCAGTTTCTATGGGACAGTGGAGTTTTTTTGGGGCTCCTGAGGTAGGCTCCATAGTGAAAGTTGTTCAGTTTGTTGGTCTGAGTCACCGTTTTAGTATTTGCTACGCTGTCACTTACACTCTGTATAATATGACTTTTTACAGCTTACTTATTGTAATGCTATGGTAGTGACTTGTAGCTAATAACAGTAGAGAAAGCATGAATTTATTAATGTAACGTCCACGTATCGAATGCAATAATAATATGCAACAATTTGGGCTTTGACGGTTTCGGGTAGAGTCCTTAGATGGCAGTTCGTATCTAATCTTTAAGCTAAGTCTGAGGCCTATTGAGGCAGCCTGAATTTTTTAAAACCAACTCCCACTGGACCCACGTTTTTGTAAATGGTCCACTCTCTCTCATGTTTATTCTTAAGAAGACACATGTGTCCTGCTGCAGTGGGATATACCTACATACATAATTATAAGTATACACATAGGGTCCTTCTTAATGTGCTGACACTTTTTTAAGGCGATGATCAGACCTTCAAACTGAACAACTTTCTCTATGCCACCATCATCGAAATCGCGAAAAAAAATCAGCTGTTCCATACAAAACTGCAAACTTACTCGAGCGAAATGTATGGGACAGCTGATTTTGTTTTTGCGATTTTGATAAAGAAAGTTGTTCAGTTTGATGGTGTGATCATCCTCTTAAAAAAGTGTCAGCATATTAATTTGGACCATGTAGATAAATTTTGTTCATTCGGCTGTTCCATACAAAACTGCAGTACCTACCTACTCGGCTCAAATGAATGGAACAGCAATTTTATTTTGCGATTTAAACATGGCTGTAGAGTTCAGTTTAATTCTGTATAAGCTGATGATTGTTATTCATTTTCAATTAATGACTATAAAGTTATTATGGAAGCTACTAAGTAAAAAACGTTGTTCGTAACGTATACAACGTTCTATCAACTATACATCGTAAAACTTAACTATGGCTTGCATTTACAGTTTAACAAGGGTTGTTAACCTCTAGGGCGGGAAACGCCCTCTAACTTTACGCTCTATTATTAATGACAAGCCCTTGCCCCGCCTTCCCTTGAGCAAATGCAAATGATTGTAATTCGCAATATTTTGTTTGTGCCGGGCTATCACGGAAAGCACACTGTGCAAGGTTTAAAGAAAACTAACACGCGATGCAAGTTAACTTCTAAAGGTGTTATTATGCTAAGCATTGTTTTAAGCGGGTTTTAGAACTGCGGTTTTCAAACTGTTAAAAATATTTATAATTGTAACAATATTTTTTTTCTGTCAAACCAATACAAGTTATGACTTTTTACATACACTGTTAAAAAAGTTAAATCTAAAAAATATACAAAATTATTTCAAACAGATACAAACTGGATACCAACCACATAACACGTGAAACGTGAGTAAATAAACAAAATAATTCACTCATATTTTCACATGAAACTATGACCAATTTGCGCTTCGACCAAACTGTACAGTACACAGATTTTTGTTTGTATAGTTTTTACATACATACATACATACATACATATTCTCACGCCTGTCTCCCACTGGGGTAGGCAGAGACAACGGAACGCCACCTGCTACCATCCTGACATACATCTCTAGCTTCTTCCACATTCATAAGTCCTTGCGGTCGCGGTTTATGCTCGTCGGTTACGGTTAGTGTATTGTTTTTATTTTTTTTTATTATGTCACTATAGTTTGGTTAGGCTTGTTAAACACAAACAAATTTTGTCCGTTTCTAGTTGTCTACACATCAAAAGTGAAAATTATTATTGGCGTATCTCGTTAGATATTAGTAATGAAAGAGACTCAGTCTTTTAAGGCCTTTAATAAAGACTCGCTTTATTTTTGACGACTCGCGTCTGACTCAGTCTTTTAGTCTCCAACCTTTAGTCATAAGACTAGAATTTTTAGTCGAAGTCTTTTAATAAAAAACTGAGCAGTTAGTTAGTCGCCAGTCTTTAAGCTTAAAGGACTTAAAAGACTGGCGACTCATCGCCCAGGGAGCCGTGGAGTCAGGAGCCGTAAGGCGTATGTTGATTAATGCAACTAATGCTTATATTATGAGACATTAGAAATATTTAATTATCCATTCAATCAATTCACAATTTCACTTCATATAATAAAAAAAAATATTAGTAATAAATATAGTTAGTCGTCTTAGTCGTTTTAGTCTACAAGTCTTATACGTTAATCGACTGAGTCATATTAATTAAGACTAACAGTTACAGTCTTAATTTTAGAGCCAAGTCGTGTAAAAAGAGGCCAGTCTTATTACCTTATTATAAACGACTAAAGGACTCGAGTCTCTTCCATCACTATTAAATATACATCGTCCAGACCCATGATGGTTCTGAAGAGATATTTTTTTCTAATTAGATCTAAAATATACAAATGTTATTTTTTCATAATCGCCTACCCGTTCCAACCCTCGACTTCTTGCCAATTTTCCTCCACGTTGTCCATAATATTCTTGAATTGAATATAAATAAATTGAAAATTAACAAAGGACTGAAAGGATACAAGGTTTATGATTGCAATAAGGTTTGAAAATCGCTGCCTAAGAGCAATGAAGCGATTTGCATGCGTAATGATAATAATAGGCTTAGAAGTAGTTGCAAGTAAATACTTAAAATAGTTTTTAGTACATTATAGTACAAGTGTGTAATGTTGGTGATTACCGCTGAGGCGCCATTGAGACCCGAGCCGTAGGCGAGGGTCTTAAGAGAGCCGAGGACGGTAATCATCAATACACACGTGTATCATACGACGTTTTTCAACACACTTGTGAAGGAAATAATAATAAAAAATCATTTTATTTAGTAAATAAAAAGTTTATTTAGAGAATTTATTTGTACTATTGAATATGATCTTTTTTGTATCGAAACTTTTTTTAAGAACAAAGCAACTCAAGAACTCAACCAAGAAGTTTAGATACCTACTATAAAAAACCTATAACTCACTTGTGAACAATAGTAATGAAAAAGTCACAGTTTGATTATAGGTGTCATTATGTGCCTAATTGCGGTCCAATAAGGGCCATTTTATGAGCAAGTGTGTTGAAAAATTTTTTATGAGACTGCTTATTAGTCCTTCCCAGTTCTATCCTTCATCGTAAGAAGCGACTAAAGATTTGTTTTAAAGAGTTTTTATAGGGCATAAGACTAGTCACCAAAACATTGAAAAGAGAACCAGTTGAAATCGCTTGAGGACTATTTAGTTTATGAACTGATATCTGAAAAAAAAAATTAATCAAATTAAGTAAATTCGACCTTAACTTCATCAGTCTTATGACGGAATCTTCATAAGTCTCATAGTGACTTTTGATCGAACTTTTTCTGAACGAAATGAAGTAAAAGATGCGGAGGGTAACCCAAATCTGTGAGTGGTGTGTAATGCTATGGTAGTGACTTGTAGCTAATAACAGTAGAGAAAGCATGAATTTATTAATACCACGTCCACGTATCGAATGCAATAATAATATGCAACAATTTGGGCACGTACACACGGCGACACATCAAGCTATACAAAACCATCATAAGCTGGCCGCGCGATGCTATACGTTACTCGACCTACGCGCGGTCAGCTTATGTTGGTATTGTATAGCTTGATGTGTCGCCGTGTGTACGTGCTGCACCAAATGCTACTTCTATTGAAGTGGAGCCGGGTTCTATCTTCTGTGTAATCTTCTGTGGCCTAAACCATTATAAGAGAAACTATATCACATTTTCACCTTGGACTACAACCACGGGAAGGCAACAGGAAAAATATTCTTAACTGAATATCACGACTAGTATGGACAATACTAACATTAACATAATACAACAAAAAAAACTACTAGCACACCATATTTTTTCAACGTAATCATGTAATTAATTTGCGTATTTAAATGGATTTAAAATAAGCAAAATGAAAAAGAAAACTTTGCAAATAAAATTATAAGCAAACTCAATCAATCTTCACTAAGAAAAGCCTTTGTGCATCGATGCAGAATAA
The DNA here is from genome assembly GCA_927399405.1 of Agonopterix arenella. Taxonomy (NCBI): domain Eukaryota; kingdom Metazoa; phylum Arthropoda; class Insecta; order Lepidoptera; family Depressariidae; genus Agonopterix; species Agonopterix arenella. The sequence goes on from OV656691.1 coordinate 8,088,404, forward strand.
TTCCAACGGGACACAGAAGGTCGAGACAAAGACGGGGAAAAAAGTTATTGAGATTTAATTTTTATTACGAGAGTTTTTTTTTATAAGGATTCCAATAAGATTTTGAAAAGAAATTGCTTTAAAGTTCCCACCTTCTTAAACTAAATCGATGAAACCAAATAAGGATCTTCAAACAAAAATGTTCAAGATATTTATATTTATTTAAATTTATAATTACTGTTCTTTAAATTAATTCCATCACTACAAAACATGGTTTTTCTCTCTGCAAGTTTTGTAGGGTAAGTGATAATATAATAAAGGATTATGCTTATTATAACTTTTACGGAAAAGCCTTAGTTGAAACGTCAGCACATCCTATTAGGTAGGTAATAGACTAAGAGATAAGTGTACTTTTTGCAACAAGCTGCTTTTGCTTTTTTCAAGGGTGTAGAGCATCTCTGTGATGGGGATGGACCAGGTCTGTCTGCATAACTCCAGTCGGTTTAGGAGTTACTGATGTTTAAAGGTCAGTAAAAAATTAACGATCAGCTGCAAGGCTGATCATATGATATTATTGTAGAATGCACTGTAGCTATGTGAACATTACAAAAACATTCATGGTTTATCAGTCGGTTTAGGAATTACAGCCGTTCAAAGGTCCGACCGTTGAACGGCTGTATCTCCTAAACCGACTGGCAGTTCATGTCAGTTTTTGTACTGTTCACATAGCTACAGTGCATTCTACAATAATATCATATGATCAGCCTTGCAGCTGATCGTTAATTTTTTACTGACCTTTAAACATCAGTAACTCCTAAACCGACTGGAGTTATGCAGGCAGACCTGGTTCATCCCCATCACAGAGATGCTCTACACCCCATAAACACTGAATCAGTCTTGCTGCTGATGGTTGCAAAAAGTACACTTATCTCTTAGTCTATAACCTTTTAACTAATTAGTAATTATAAAAATGAACTAAAGTAGTAGATACTCATGAGACTTATTCAAATCAAGATACATTCTTACGTCATAATTGTATTTCCTTTACTTACAGAAAAACACTGTCAAATTAAATCTGACTCTTGCTACAAACGAGTCGGAAGTGGAAACAGATTCTGGCCATCTCGGATTCGGTCTTGAGTTTATGTATGCATACAGGTAATGGAAAGCATCTAGGAAATAAGCCAGCATCAACAGTTCGTCATAAAAGGCAATCAGTAACATACAATAGGATTTCCCGAGCAAGACTGGCGCAGCCAGTAGCCGCCCTGTGGTGAAATCACATCATATGCCGCGCTATTGAAAATGCAATAAAGCCGGCCAGTTGCTTTCACGGAATTGGGTAAGTTGTAGTTGTAACATTTCCAATTATTGGCGAGAGCTTTGTTGTTGGTTTAATGCGTTGCTTTACGGTTGAACAGAGTGTGGTCATGATAGGAATTATGATATCCATGACGTAGTTTGAGTTTGCCCAGGAGTGCTATTTTTTGAATTCCCCGTTCAAATTGGTAGGTATACGAATAATGCATGCATGAGAAACGTGAGAACGATTAAAAGTGAGAATTTTTAAAACACCGCTCCTGGTCTGGTTTTGTAACTCGAACTCTAGCTCATTCTTTATAAACGTATTCTTCTTCTTCTCTTTTGGTAGCTTGGGTGGATTGAAGGAGAAACCAGGCCTTTGCAGCCAGCCACATACATTCGCTACATTACAAAGTAGTTCGGTAGCAGTTCAGGCACGACCTACTACGACAAAAAGTCTGTGAAGTTCGGTACCAGTTTATAATAGGTAAGGTACAAAACTTGACACCAGACGGATTTTAGTAAAGTGACTTTTATAAAACCACTATCTGTTTTCTCCAAACACTAATTGATTAATGTATTGTCCAGTAGCATTCACTTCATTAAAATTCAACATTCATCGAAAAATTATGACTTATAAATAAATTATTATATCGATTAAATCGACGATTAAAATCTATAAGCATTGTACTAAAGGAAAGAGTATAAAATATTCCGTAACGAAGTTTTTCATCGTGCAACATAGTAAAGCCAGTGCAAGCAGACCTGCCACTCGTGTAGACTTGTCTATCCACTTAAGACAACCCTACACACAACTCTTTATGTCTTTTCCATAAGTATGAAATTGGCTCGGTTCGCAGGACTTTCAATTTTGAAAGAATTTTAGTAGACTTCATGCTTCTCGACGACAGTGACACATTACTGCACTTGACTGCCAGACCATGCGATTACTTTCATATTAAAATTGTTATTACTGAACATGAAATTGTTATTTAGCTCAAATAAAGGAATCAATATAAAAACTAACCTTACAATACTTTATATATAATTATCATGCTCAATGAGTATATGTAATATATATATGTAAAGTATATGTATACTTCTGTAATGACCAGACAGTTGCAGAACATCTATTTAACTTTGTTTCTAGTTCATCATCACAATTTTCTTACCCTTATCAGCGCAATAAGTCATCTTTTTCCAGTAGCCTTCATTTCAGCACTTCCTCCTTTAGTACATAATAATCATCTGTCACACAATCTGTCCATCTTTTCTTTGGCCTTCCTCTTCTACCACAACATGTAGCCTTCTTTTCAGCACTCACTCCTTTACTTACTATGCTGGCTCAGGGACCCGAAGTGGGTCTTGGCCTCCGACAACAAATCACGCCATTCATTTCTTTTCTGTCCCATCTCAGTCCAGTTGGGCACTTCCAGCTCCTCGAGATCCTTGGTAATCTGGTCTTACCTGGGCCTGCCCACAGGGCGACGCCCAGAGGGTCGCCACAGATACGCTCTCACAAACATTCAACTCACTCCTTTCGTACATAATAATCATCTTTCACACAATCTGTCCATCTTTTCTTTGGCCTTCCTCTTCTACCACAACATGCATAATTAACACTCGATATTATAATGACGGAAAACCATTAAATTCTTATTCATGTACTGCGCATGATTGTAATAAATAAATATGTTCATTTTAACAAAGTCAATATCAAGACAATCGTGTCTGTCGCACAAAAAGTAATGAATCAAAATATCCAGTTTGCACATGTCTAAACGTCTAATCTTAGTAGTTCAGTAGTTATAAATAGTTCGATATCGAACTTCTGAGACATTCTCAAGTTCTCAGTTCGACTCGTATGTTTTTTTTTTATGTTTGTGACCTGATTACTCTTCAAATATGAATTGACCTTGTGATGATTCTTTTTCTGTTTGGTAGATCATTTGTCTTAGTGCTTCAGCCAATTAAACTGAATTTCCACCATGAGGCCAACATGGAAATCGCAAAAAAAATTATTTCACGTCTGAAAAGAGTTATTTTTTTTCTAGATTTTGTTGTTAGCTCCATTGTACAAGTAGTTCAGTTTGATTATCTGAACCACCCCTTGAATATTGTAACGCATTGAGGTTTACACTAAGATACCTATCATTTCTAACAAGTAATTAACAAAAAGTAGCCCAGTCATTTTACGCCGTTTTGTTAGGCGGGGTAGGGAGTAATTATTAATTGGACTTTTAAACTGACACCATTTAGTGACAAAAAGAATCTTAAAACATATTAAAATAAAAATCGCTGTGGAACATAGAAATCAAAATTGTGTTTCCTAGAATGCTTTTTAATTAATAATATTAATACAAATGCACTCATTTGACTTAGATTTAATAATATAAATTATTTTTTAGCAATAAAATAGGCATTGAAATTTAAAAAATGAAGTATTTATTAGAAAATACGAATGGAGTTTTCAAAACCTTCTCAGTAGCCAAAAATATTTACACCATGTTTGAAGTATGTAATAATGATAAAGCCTTAAATATGTGAAAAAAACATTTAAGTACCATCAGTTTTTTTTAGAACGAGACAATAGCAAAATTTTAAAATTGGAACTGTTGGTGACGTGATTTTTTTTATTTTGGTACATTTCTAGGCTTAAATTGGCTCTTTAACACGTTCCGGGACAGTGACCGCCTATAGCCGTGATAACAATAAAAGTTCTATTGTGTCTCGTTCACTGTCCCGGAACGTGTTAATAATTTACCGAAAAAAATATCAATTATTAATTAGTCCCGGCTCAAACCTTAAAATGACTGGGCTAAAGATTAGCCTATCACACCTTTTTATTAAATTAAAATCTACTAAAAACGCAACACTAATCACTTCGTAACATTGTGGTGTATCAAATTAATTGGACTTAATAGGAAAATAATTGTATAAAATGCACCCTTGAATTCTTATAACCCTCCAAAACCACACGCAACCTGTCTACTTGTCACTCAGTTGCATTTAATTTATGAAATAAGAGAGTGCAATTACGATTCATGACAGCTTTTTTGCACTTGGATTAGCAAGGAGCACGAATAATAAATGGATAGACTTCAGTATTCTGCGGCTAGACTAGACGTCTGGTGTAGTAACCAACTGAATAAGTAATAATTTAAATTAAGAATAAGACGAGTTTTCAACGATTGAAATTAAAGCTGAATATCTTGAAATTAGCTGAATTGGTTTCCATGAATCACGAAACAAAGCTGACGATAATCTCGCAAACATTTGTATCTTTTATCGAAAATCTAACTCAAGCATAGAGATTAGTTTCTAGATTGTTTCTGAAAAATTTCATTTACTTTAACTGGTTAGTATTGAAAAAATTACCAGACTTCGTTTGTATGGAGCGCGCTCCGAATTATATCCCCTTAATCAGTGCCCTTCGTAGTATACTTCATCTAGTCTCTACCTCTAACATGTATTCCTAGTCAACAATAATACAGGGTGTAAGTGACAGCCTAGCAAATACTGAAACGGTGAACTCAGACCATCAAACTGACCAACTTTCATTACGGAGCCTACCTCAGGAAACGCGAAAAAAAATCAGCTGTCCCATACAAAACTGCTGTGAACCCGACTAAAATTTATGGGATAGCTAATTTTTCGCATTTCTAGACTGTCCACATATAATCTATACCAAAAATGTAATATAAAAATGTTTAAATACATAGGTATACGTAATGTAAATCGCTACTCAACGAGATAAGGAAAATGCTGTAGAAGCGTTTAGATCACACATGGCTGATACAAAGCAAGTCTAATTTATCACCGGTCTGAAGCTCGCGGCTAATAGCGAACGAACCGAACGAACGGTAAGTTCGCATGATAGCTGTTTTGTAGTCGTTTCATTTATCGTTTTGTAGCGGTACGAACATTCTTTCTGCATTTCCGCAGACATTTTCTTATCGGGCTTCTGGAATTTTAAACAATACTTAGGAGTTTGATTCGGACTGCTTGAAATTTTTAAACTTAAGCGATACTGTGTAGGTAAGTATTTTAAAATTTATAAGTGACCGACTTGTTCAATTAATATAAAGTTTACTATACAGGGTCCAACCCTATATGCTGACGGTTTTTAAAGACTATGATTAGACCACAGAACATTATAAGAGGGGTTAGAAATGCAAAGTAGCACTTTTGCTTTGGAGACGGCCGGCTGTCGCCACTTGTGTTCCTCTTGCTCACACTGCTACAATTACTCATGCCCTCTCGCTCGCACCACGCCGCGCGGCTTATGGTGTTATGCAAATCATTGCATAACCTGTAGCGACACGTTCCACGCCTACTTTGCTCTTCTAACCCCTCTTATAATGTTCGGTGGATCAGACCATCAAACTGAACAACTTTCTCTACGGGACCAACATCGAAATTCAGAAAAAAAAATTGCTGTCCCATACATTTTGCTTGAGTAGGACTGCATTTTTTTTACTATTTCAACCTTGAGCCAATTAAAGAAGGACCCAATATTTATTTCGAGAAGTTTAAAGTTTTTATTTTTCCCATAATTTTTTTAACTTTATTGCATATTGCTCTTTTCTAATTGGTAGTTACTCACACTATACAGGGTGTAAGTGACAGCCTAGCAAATACTGAAACTGTGAACTCTGACTATCAAACTGAACAACTTTCACTATGGAGCCTGCCTCAGGAAACGCAAAAAAAAATCTACTAATTTTGGTCGGGTAGGTACAGCAGTTTTGTATGGGACAGCTGATTTTTTTTTTGCGTTTGCTGAGGTAAGCTCTACAGGGTGAAATTGATATCATTAGCATCCTTTCAAACTAAGAGTCTACCTATCAAACAGAACAACTTTTACTATGGGAGCAAACCGATCGGAGCAAAAAAAATTGCTGTTGCATACATTTGAGTCGCGAACTCGCGCGTCGACATTGCAGTTTAGTATGGAACAGCAGATTTTTTATTCGCTCCGATCGGATTGCTCCCTTAGTAAAAGTTGTTCTGTTTGATAGGTAGACTCTTAGTTTGAAAGGATGCTAATGATATCAATTTCACCCTGAATAGTCACCGTTTCAGTATATGCTAGCCTGTCACTTACACCCTGTATAATTTTTTAAGTAGTACTTTATCTACTTATCTTAATTATATAATGTCTAACAAAATTAGCTGAAACTATTTTAAGGGAATGATCAGACCATAAAACTGAACAACTTTCTCTATGGGACCAATATCGAAATCGCGAAAAAAAATCAGCTTTCCCATACAAAACTGCAAACATAACTCGACTCAAACTGGGACAGCAGATTTTTTTTTGCGATTTCGATATTGGTCCCATAGAGAAAGTTGTTCAGTTTGATGGTCTGATCATCCCCTTCAAATAGTTTCAGCTAATTTAGTTAGACCTTATATATTATCTAGAAAATAGGATGTTTACTGCATGTAATGAATACGGTTTTTGAGAGTTACGCGGTTATTATTTAATCTAGAATTAAACATTTTAACGGGTTACCGCGTTTTGGTAAATTTATGTAATGAATATGTTACAAAATAATTTTAAGAATAACATATATGAAAAAAAAGTATTATGAAAGTAGTACTGTACTAATGATATTTACCTTTGAAACTTCTCTATATTTGATTTGCTGGTACAAGTTACACTGTGTTCCAACACAGAATATGATACTGTAATGTTTTTTTTTATATTTGTCTGATAAAACATAAAATGAATTATAAAGAGAATCATAAAATAATAAGCGATAATTTTTTGACTTCATTGTTTAAGAGTGGTTTTACGGCTATCTGCTGCCCCTTACATTTGAGTCCAGTTGTGTTTGCAGTTTTGTATGGGACAAACATTTTTTTTTCGCTATTTTGATTTTGGTCCCGTAGAGAAAGTTGTACAGTTTGATGGCATGAGCATACCCTTAAAATAGTTTCAGCTAATTTTGTTAGACCTTATATGATGGGAAAATAATTGTTCACAAATAATGAAATAGTAATTGAGAAATACTTTCTAGATAACTACTGTTTAATAATAATAATTATAAAACTGTAACCGAAGTGTGTCTGTACATTGAAGATATTAAGAAAATAAAGTTACGATATGGTTTTTAGGTGTCCGTGATTCCATATCAGCAATTTTTGGATTTTTTGTCTGTCTGTTTGTTTGCTTGTTTGTTGGTTTATTTGAACGAGCATCGCGCGAAAACTACTGAACCGATTCTTATGAAACTTTTTTGTTTGATAGCTTATGATCTGACTTAAAATCTGGTATATAATTTGTGCGGACAAAGTCGCGGGTTAAAGCTTAATAATTATTATGATACAGCTCTCTTCTAATTAAGGTTTAATGTGCTTTAGTCTCGCATCTAGCGTGCGTGGCCTCATTTGTCTGAATGAATCCGTATTGTAAGAATAAGGGGAAGTCATTCCGTGAAATATGGCCACAGTAATATGGATAGACAACTATGAATAATACATATGCGACGCAAGTAATAATCTGTCGACAGCATCACGAAAATATGATTTTGTTTATTTATGCCGAAACGCTTTATGACGCAGTCATATTTCAGGATTGTAGTAAATGTTTTTATCTTTCGCTATTCGGAATTTTACTATGCAAATTGGTTAAGTGCAAAGTCGTAAATTTTATTTGATTTTGTTCAAATTTGCCAAATGAAACTCGTTTTTGTGTAACTGAGGGATCTTTGATTCGTGTCTATGACTATCTTTATTTTATACGAAAGTTAACCCGCGACTTTGTCCGCACAAATTATATACCAGATTTTAAGTCAGATCATTAGCTATCAAACAAAAAAAGTTTCATCAAAATCGGTTCAGTAGTTTTTGCGTGATACTCGTTCAAACAAACAAACACACAAACAAACACCCAAACAAACACACAAACAAACAAACAGGCAGACAAAAAATCCAAAAATATGTGATATGGAATCAGGGTCACCTAAAAAACCATATCATAACTTTTTTTGTTAATATCTTCAATGTACAGAAAAACTTTCTGCTACAGTTTTATAATAGTTTGGATTTCTTCACAGTTTCCTTTTTGTCTTCTGACAAACTCTATCATCATCTCAGACGATGGACGTACAGTGCTGGACATAAAGCCTCCCCCAACGATCGCCACATCGACTGATTCTGCGCTGCCCTCATCCAACGGGTTTCCGCCGCCTTCAGCAGGTCGTCGGTGCACCTTGCCGACCAGCGCTGCGCTTTCCTTTGCGCGGTTGCCACTAGAGAACTCTGTCACAGTATAAGACAGTAATCCATCTTCATACAATGGTAATGGTACCAAACGCGGCTTGTATGTGTGCTCGCCAGACACGCCAGTACGTACGACGATATCTCAGGCAGCCAAGGCAGCGCCAGACGGGGCTACGCGGAGATATTAGCAGTGTGTGCTACGAGGCGTACGCCGCGTTTGGTACCATTGTATGAAGATGGATTTACTGTCTTATACTGTAACTCTTCGGCCCCATCGCAGCCATCGGTTCTGCGAGCAATGTGCCCGTTCATTGCCACTTTAGTCTGGCAATTTTTTGGCTACTCTGGTTCTTACTGAAACTCTATAACTCTCTAGAACTAGTAAATAGAAAACTACGTACATTTTGTGGTACATATTAATTCTTAGAATAAGTAAACACATAAGATGCAATACAGTTTTTGATAGTTACACGGTTATTATTTAATCTAGAACTAGACTAGTTTTGGTATATTTGAGTTCCCGATATTTCGGCAGTGTTACAACTGCCATGATCACGGGATGAAGTCATCCCGTACCAAAAATATACCAAAACGCGGTAAGAACCCGTTAAAATGTTTAGTTCTAGATTACATAAGATGCAGTTGGTAATTTAATACCTTCAAGATAACTAGAATACTACACTAAGATTGCCTGAAAGTTCAATCTCTAGAGATATGCTCCCCATTCATAGTAAAGCAGATTCATAATTCACATCCCTTTTCGGTGTGGCCTTTATTATGTTTCCAATTATGTTGTTTTTGTGGGTTTGTTTTTTATAAGATATACACATAACATAAATAAACTTTTTAATTTTCTTGAAGATGAAATGCAGTCGACATCATATTAGCTCTAGACTTTGCCTTCTTATTAAGTTTGCCATAAGTACAAAAAATAAAATACTAAGGATAAAATGGACGGAAATAAGTGACAGAGTGACGGCTGTAGAGGGGAAACAGTCAAAGTAGGCAAACCAGTGGCAAGATGGTAATCATGTTGATAAGATGACACGGATGACATCTGTAGATTAGCCTGCAAACAGTGGATGCGACAAGCGTAGGACAGTTCTTTGTTTGCGTGAGAATGAAGATCATCATGATGATGAAGGTTAGTATACTGTTTAACGTAACGAACACGACAAAAATTCAAATTTCAGTATATTGATATTAGCAGTTAGACACGAAATAAATGTCGAGCATTGGTGTGCAATAATCGCGTCATCTCAGTTACAGTTGCCGATTACAGAGTGGACACAGCGCACGTCGAGCGGGGTAATCGCGTGCAATCGCTACGCCTGCACTCTCACACGTGCTCGAATTGTATGGAAACAAGCTCTTTTATTATTTGAAAATCCAGTTGCCGATTACAGATTGGACACAACCGACACAACGCTTGTCAAACGTGGGATATCATTTTTTCACGTTACGAAAAAGTTTCGGAATAAATTACAATAGGTACAATATAAATACAATATCTGTTTTTTTCTCCTAGACAAGCTTAATCCTTCTCACCAGAAAAGACTTATTTTATGTTTTTAAGATAAATTAAAACTAATTTTAAAAGAACTTATAAAAAAACCGGCCAAGTACGAGTCGGGACTCGGGTAATTAGTGTTCCGTACTACCAGTTGTTAAACATGGGTCATTGATGCCAACCACTATATATTGACACTTACTTAGTATGTGGTCACATAGTAACTGAAGAACATTTTACACTGGTGGCAGTTTTTAGGGTATAGAAAAAAACTATCCAAGTTAGTGCCACCCTGATAATTTTCCCGCCATCTACACGTTATTTCTGATGTTCATGATTTTTTTCAGATTGTGCAGATTGTATACGGCTACATTTTTTTTAGTAGTTTATCTCGGATTTAATTGAAAATTTCGCTAATCAAAGCTTTAATTAAAAATTCGAAAAACATATCGGTGACTCGAATTTTTATAAGCTCTCAATTGTTACCCCTCACCATAAGGTAGAAATTTTTTTTATTTACCCTTTCTACATCCCCAAATTGACCCCAATATAGAAATTAAGCTTTTTTACTTCATTTATGATATTGGACCAGCAATTGCTATATTTGTGCCAAGTTTTAGCTACTTATGTCTTATGGCCTCTGAGAAAAATGCCTGTGACAGACGGACGGACGGACGGACAGACACCGAGCTGATTCCATAAGTGTTCCGCTTTGCACATTTTAAGTAAAGAACACTAAAAAGAACTCAATTTTTCACTTCACCTGACACAACAAAAGCTATAAAAACTAACAAACAAGTTTAACAAACCAGATTTTTCCTTTAACCAATATTGATGGAATTGGTTATTAAAAACTCGATAGATTCCCTTTGCACAATGTATTATCCATGCAGAAAAGCAGCGATGTGTCACAAATGCAGGCCTGGGACGGGCGTGCATCGAGCAATTCGCTTTGTTGAGCGAAATCAAAAACAAACGGCGCCGTCATCGGCCTATTTGCATTGCCTAATCATTTGTCGTGCACATTTGTGCCAATGGCCTTCTATAATAGTGAACATTGATTATACCTGCATTTGAAACTGAGGCTTTCTTATTTACTGCGCGAGGTTATTACACTATTTTTCTCCCCGACTGAGGCGGAAAGCGGCAACTTCGTTTAGCGCAGCGGGACGAAAAAAAACGAAACTATTTTTAACCTGATTTTATTTGATACTCTACCCTATACAAAACTCAAAATTGTTTGTCTTTGTAATTATGATTGTCTGCTGCATTATTTGTTTCATAATTATGTCTGTGTGTTGGTACACACGGCGACACATCAGGCTATGCAAAACCAACATAAGCTGGCCGCGCGATGTTATAAGTTACACGACCTATGCGCGGCCAGCTTATGTTGGTTTTGTATAGCTTGAAGTGTCGCCGTGTGTACACTATTCTTAGAACTATAATACTGTTACCTATTCTGTGCTAATGTGTTAAATTAAATTACGAGTGGGTTGAATATTCTAACTTTCTTGGCTCATTTTCATATGGCGTTTACCCAGAACTCAAGTAACACGTGTCTTGTATACAAACTGTACCTTAATAATAATATTACCGCAAAGGTCGACCAAAATCTTTGTATTCAAAAGGAACCTTCTTGGAACTTGACTGAAGTCCATCTTTATACATAACACGTCCATAAATGGTAAATATAAATCGGCTTGCAAAGGAGGCTATTTCCCTTGGCCCTTTACAGAAACGCTTTGATCAAGCGAGGAGGCGTGTTTTTACACATATTTTTGGTATTTGGTAGTCAGATTGGTTACTTAACCAGTTGACTATAGTTGTTAAACAACAACTATAGTCAACTGGTTAAGATAAACATCTTTATCAATCTATTCATGGACAAAACTGAATTCTAATAATATTGACAAAGCCGTGGTGGTCCAGTGGCGAGTAACCTTGCGATTGTTCGATCCCCGTCCAGGCCGACTCGTACCAATGAGTTTTTCGGAATTTGTATACGATTTGTAACACCATACGGCTTTTCAGTGAAGGAAAACATCCTTAGGAAATCTGCATGCTTCAATTTCGAGGCATGTATTGTGCCCACTGTCCATTACAAGTGGTGACGGGCTCACTCCCCGTCACACTGGACAGAGTTTCGGTACTAGTGAAACGTGGATGATCTGAGATTTCAGAATATCTCTGCATTATGCGTGAGCGTAATGCATGCATGCAAGTTTGAGGGCAGCACTGGAGGCTCGGTGTCCCATTAAATAAAAGAAAAGTCCTTTGTTCAGAAAAGTACCTGCACCTTGTTCAGAAAAGGATTTTTTTCTGATTGTGCTTTAACATCCGTTGTAACTTTCATTGAAAGTACCTACCTATACTTACATACAGCTTGTACAATTTTAGATGTGTAGGTACACCAGCTAATTATCACATCAACATAGCTCAGTAAAGATTAACATAAAACTTTTTCAGAAGACTTAAACAGTCTATAAACACTCAACTAAGACCTTTAAAAGCGTCACAATAAAAGACTAAGATTATATTTTGAAGAAAGGGCCTGGTAGCACGCGAGGTGGCAAACGAACCTGAAGTAACAATTACTTGGTCATGCAAGCAGGCCATCCATCACCCACTTGCCCTAACACTGGCAATGGCCACTCGGTTCCTACTCTAAGGCAATTTCCGGATACCCTTATCTACCTCAACCTGCTTCTGGAAGTTTGTTTAACAGAATTAATCCAGTTGACAAGAATCTTTGGCAAGGCCGTTCATGTTTCCGCGAGCTTTGTTTTTCTATTTCGGTAATTCAATTACGGTTTTTCGTTATATTTTCAGAAATTGAAAGCGGAAAAACTTGTCTTAGAATCTGCAAAAATATGAGATATACTGTTTTGTAATGAGTTTTCGCTTGGCTTCGTATCCTTTGATGAAGAAAACACAATAAATAAAATACCGCAGATCATAAAAACTAAAGGGAGATGTGAAAAGAGGGCGGGGCCAGTGTGGCAGCAATATGCGCAAAAACGGAACACATTGCTCGCGACAGTAATGATTCAATATATTATGAGGCTGAAGGCTAGTCGAGATATTACGTGTAAATAGCTTACAATGCTTGCGTAGTACTAAAGATTATTCGAACGTTGCGTTCTGATACCGCAATGGATAATGAGCATATTCAAGCTACCTAAATACTTTCTATCGCGTGGTACTGGTGGTTATGCTACACTAGGTTTCGTACTCAGCGCGTTGGTTGGCATCTCTCTAGATCTCTATGTAAAATACAGTACTTGTTTTTAACTACCATAGAAAGTTACTAATAACGTAATTAAGTCACTAGCTAGCATTAAATTACGTCCATTATACTATAACATTAACCAAATCACGAATTCACACCCCACCCGACTAATTTTACAGTCAGAAAATTATATTAAGCACCAAAAAAGTGGGGGACAAAAGCGTAAATAATGTGTCAACCGTCGCCACCAAAGCTGGAATAAAAACGCCACATTATTATTAAAATCGTTTCATAAGCACAACAGTAAGCCGCCTTAAGCTCACATTGTGTGCATAATTCTTTAATAAGTAATAGCCTTTTGAAATACGGCGACACTGTTCATATTTTCAGTAGGATTTATAGGAAGTTTCCATCGTGCAGCCATCGAGCCGTTTAATTATTTTCTCTTGTTTACATTAGATCTAGATTGTATGGGCTATGAATTATTGCAAATGGAAAACATTGTGGGTCAGTCTTGCACGATTTCTTGTCACAGGCAACCTCCTTGGGAAATTCAGTGATTTGTGTCTGCAATATAATTTTACACTAAACAACTTTAGTCTATGCGGCATTTGAGCTTCAAGTTTTATGTTTCAGAACATTATCATCATCATATCAGCCATTAAACGTCCACTGCTGGACATAAGCCTCCCCCAAAATGGGGGGGATTTGCCATAATCGCCACGCTTGGCAGGCGGGTTGGCGATCGCGGTTGGATCGAATTAATGTGCGTACTCAGAGGATGCTGCTGCCCATCCTTCAGTAGATCGCTTTAGTCGCTTTCGAGCGTTAGTCGCTTTTTACGACACCCACGGGAGGAAATGGGATGGTGCTATTCATAGCTGACACCACACGGCAACATTATCAGATATTCAAAACATTTATACCACAGACTTCGATAATATAAAAATATTTGAAGAAAAATGTACGGAGTAATCATGTACGGAGTTTTTTGGAGCTCACTTCAAAGTTACTAAGCTTCATTGAACAAAACCATCGTTACTTACCTTTATACGTTTCCGAAGTTGAACGTTATGACATCGGCGACAAAGTTCCACTCCATCCTTTACCATTGAACTTTGTAGATCGAAAACAATAACAAACGCAAACGACTTTGGAACATTCATTGAAAAGGAAAGTTTGGCCATAAGAGGAAGCGACGGGACAGCACCAGGTGGCAGATCCGAGTAGTTGGATTGTACAATCCGTTTGATAGAGTCTAGTTGGACTCGTTTGGCGACGACTTTTAAACGCTCTGAGTAGAAAATTTACATTGTTTGTAAATTGGAATCTAACTTCTTCTTCTGCTACTTGTTTATAAAACATAATTTTTAAATGAAATCTTAAATTTCGTTGCCTTAAGTTATACAAGGTGTAATATAAAATGGGACAGTCACTTAAAGGGGTACCATCAAACTGAACAACTTTTAATATAGGACCAACACTGAAATCGCGAAAAAAAAATCTGCTGTCCCATACAAAACTGCAAACATAACTCGACTGAAATGTATGGGACAGCAGATTTTTTTTCGCGATTTCGGCATTTGTCCCATAGAGAAAATTGTTTAGTTTGATGGTCTGAAGACCCCTTTAAGTAATTGTCTCATTAAATTTTACATCCTGTATACAGGGTCCTTCTTAATATGCTGACACTTTTTTAAGGAGATAATCAGACCGTCAAACTGAAAAACTTTCTCTATGGCATCAACATCGAAATCACGAAAATAAAAAAAAACAGCTCTTCCATAGAAAACTGCAAACCTACTAGAGCCAAATGTATGGGACAGCAGATTTTTTTTTCGCTATTTCGACATTGGTCCCATAGAGAAAGTTTGATGGTCTGATCATCCCCTTATAAAAGTGTCAGCATATTAAGAAGGAACCTGTATAATAAAGTGACTGAATTGGCTTTTGAATATTGGACGATACAAAATACATGTGAGGATCAACATTCTACGAACGATAAATAAAGCTTTTATTGAACCCTACAAGGCTACATACAACCATACGATTCTGAAATCATTTCTTTTCGTATAATTTGAGAACAAAAAGAGCACTTTCATCGTAACAGATGAGCGTCTTGCGCCTTATCGCAGAAAACGTAGAATATTATAAAATGTCGCAATAAAGTAAATAAAGAGACAAATGTACATATTCTAACCAGACTCCAAACGAATTTGAAGCTTGGAGGAAAAGTTTAAGGTCGCGTATTGTTTGTGTTTACGGAACACATAATGCTGAAGGAGCGCTCGTGAGAAATATTATGAAAACAAATTCGTGTTGAGCACGTACTGTGCAAGTAATAAATAAAAGAGCAAAAGCACCTACTAGACGGAGGCAGCGAGCCGCAAAAGGCATTATTTGAAATTGTTTTATGAAGTTAGCCGGTATAGTGGTGTTAGGTAATTAGTTTTGATAATTCAGGATATCAATCCCAAGAGAATATTAGGAGAAATGTTCTGCTTGATTGCGACCTGGTTGAACTCTTACCTAAACGTTTTTTTTATTTAATTCTAAGATTAGTGGAATGAGACGAGAGAAAGAGTGGAACTTTACTAAAGCTATGAAAGCATTTTAATCTTATATATTCATGAAGGTCAAAACTACCTACAACACAATGAAGTGGTAGAATGGTATCAAACTTTTAAACGTGACCAAAAGTTAGTACGTGAAAATTGTTTTTCCATTCCAACTCAAAAACAAAAAGCAACTCTAATGCATACCAAGTCGTTACGTTCAATGTATAAACGAGACAGAAACGAAAAAATATGTTAAACAAGCAATTCTCGCGAATCGGGGAGCACCTGACGAAGCATCCCGGGGATCTACCATCCAAACTATTCGATATTTAAGTCTTCTCTTAGACTGAAAGTCAGCATTTAAATCGTCCGAAGTGTTCATCGGTTTACAAAAGAAATCGCAAAATGGATTAAATTCTATGAAAAAATTGTATTATATTATACACATATACAGGGTGAAATTGATATGACTAGCATCCTTTTAAACTAAGAGTCTACCCATCAAACTGAACAACTTTTACTATGGCAGCAAACCGATCGGAGCAAATAAAAAATCAATTGTTCCATACTAAACTGCAATGTCGACGCGCTAGTTCGCGACTCAAATGTATGCAACAGTTAATTTTTTTTTTCTCCGATCGGTTTGCTGCCATAGTAAAAGTTGTTCAGTTTGATGGGTAGACTCTTAGTTTAAAAGGATGCTAATGATATCGAGTTCACCCTGTATAAATAAGTACCGCAATCCCATTTAGGGTGGTAATATTATAATGTTATATAATTACATAACAAAAAATTCTATAAGCAGCTTTTTAAAAAGTCACGAACTTTACTATAAGTTTCTACTTGTGTTATTTTCTGCCCCTATTAATATAACTTCCTGAAGGTTTAGCCAGAGATTTGACATTGCATTGCATTGGATTGGAGGAAAATGATCCCGGCTTTTGCCCAGCAGTGGGACACAGAACAGGCTAAATAAAAATAAAAAGGTAAAATTTTCACAACTTGGTTCAAATTTTGTTGAACATTTTAAGCTGCTGCTGATCTATACTGACTGACGTATTTAAACAAAAATACCGACTGCTCTCAAACGGCGAAGGAAAACATCGTGAGGAAACCTGCATACACTGAAGAAGAAATTCTAATGTGTATGTGAAGTCTACCAATCCGCATTAGGCATGCGTGGTGGACTAATGCCCATACACCTTCCCTGAGGGTAGGCCTGTGCCCTGCAGTGGGACGTTAATAGGCTGATGATGATGATGATGTCCTCTTCAAAATCTAAATTTCTTTAAAATTATAGGAATCTCCATCAGATTCCAGGGAACTTTTTCTAAAGCATTTCACATACACTCATCGCTGAAAAATGTCCAACGTTTTCTCTCAGCTTCAAGAATAAACCCGATCGTCATAGCACGTTTGTGTGATATCGTCTACATGTTTTCGCGAATTTCGTGTCACACAGGTGATAGGGGAAGGGATCAGGTAGACATTGTTTCAGGATGACAACGGGGCGACAAACGTCTTATGACACCATGTTTATTGCGTTCAACATAAAAAATAGATACGTGTTTATTATCAAGCATTTTTGTTTCACATTTTACCAGGTTCATGCCCAGGGTTGAGTTGAGTAGTGGGATAGAACGGTGTTCGTTGTCTTTTGATTTGTCGATGTAGTCTTATCTTGTGATATAATACTTTGTCTCCTCCATTTCGCACAATGATGGCGCCTTAAAGAAGAGATTTTACTTTATTTATTAATCAAAAACAAGAAGGTAAATTTTACGGTTCACTAAATACGCACGGCGACACATCAAGCTATACAAAACCAATATAAGCTGGCCGCGCGACCTTACGCGTTACGCGACCTACGCGCGGCCAGCTTATTTTGGTTTTGTATAGCTTGTTGTGTCGCTGTGTGTACGTAAGGGCATACATAACTATCATGTTAATTAGATTTACCTACCTATAATGGGTGCGAAGATTAAGGCCGCATTTTCGTCCGCTATTTTGTAAAATGGCGTCCCGGGATGATTCTTTCAGAAATCGATAGCTAGGGTCAATACAAACAAGAAAGTTCCTTGGAAAATCATTGTAAAGCGTCAGATTTTGAAGATATAAAGCATCTAAAAATATGTTGAAGAAGACCTCACTTAATTTCGTATTCTCTTCTTACATTATCCCTCAAAGAAACTATTATTAAAAGTCCTTATAAAAACAGTTTTACGCTCGAGTAACTATGAGGCTGTGCATAAGTCGACCCAGAAAAGTTGTTAGGTCGTAACCTACCTATAGTCATATTGATATCTAATTAGCAATTCCGTGTTTCATCATAAACATCCTTACACAACCTTTAATTACCTGCCAGAACTAAGGCTTAATAATGCCAAAAAAATTCCGTCCGTCATTTACAATGTGAGGGGTTCGCTGCAACTCGGGTAGACAGCTGTCTTGTCGTCGGATGATGACCGGGGGCTCTTAATTAATAGTTGTTGGGGCCCCTAACGTCCTGCGGTCGCTGTGGCCTTGGTACCCGCAAATTGCGAGCTTCTAGTTGGTTTGTAGTGAAAGTGGTAGGCAAGTGTGAACTCGTTAATTATCTTCGTTGTTTTAACATTTATTTTTCCCAAAACATGTGCTTTGAAAACGTGTTTTATACATTTTTGTAGACATGTTATTGACATTTTTTGGTACAGATTGGGTACAGGAGACGTTTTTTGCGAATTTCGTCATTCCGTATGATACGGGCTTAAAATACAGTTATTTGATAGACGAACGTAAGACAATTTAACAAAGTTCTCTTAGTCACAGATGTTGAAAGTCATGATGTTGACAGGCTCATATGGATTCGTGATGTATGATTGATTATAATAAACAAGATTATGGTTGAAGTAAACACTATTTTTTTCATTGTTAGACTGCGTACGTGACAGGAATTTAGGTATAGCATGTCAATATTGGCAAAAGAAAGTCTCTAAAGGGCCTCCACGTCACAAAGGTCCGGAACACTTATGTCCCATGATAAGGAAATGACAAATATAACAACATAACAAAATTGGATCTAAGTTAGTCTGTCCATCCAACCCAAAAGTCGCAACAACAAAACGTACAGATTCCTAGTCATTTGGCTCCGGCCCGTAAATGGATTTAAAAAGTTACCAACGCAAACTGAGAAAAAGAAACAACAAAACATACAAAATTAATAATATTATGATTTAACATAATGATTCCATTGTTTGTCTAATCGATCGATTCAAAACATTTAAGTACTTACTTACAAAACAGAACGGGAATTTTCCTTTCGAAGAAAATTAATATTTCAATATAACGTTTCAGAACACTGTTACAAAAATTAAAATGTGCGAAAGAAAGTAGACGTGGCTTATAATGATACATAGCACCCACGGGTATGCCGTTAGCAATATTAAAGGAAAAAATTTAATGGATATTTTTCACAATATTAACCTACTTAGCTCGTCGAGTGTAGTTTACTCGAATAACAAGATATCTCAGAAGTAATAAATAAAAAATAAGAGCTGTGTCGTGATGGATACTACCCTTGGGTAATCATCGACCAAGTGGCTATAAGTATAAAAGTTATAATGCTACATTAAAGGCCTTCGCAATATAACGGGTACGCTTTCCTCAAATGAGATTTTCCCCGACGAAATGACTTTTCACGATGGTCACAATAAAATTAAGCGGTTCAATGAGCACAGATTTTATTATAGAATTATTAGAAAGTTGACAAAACTGCAGCTGGGATTGTTCACTACAATTAAACGGCACTATAAGGCAAAATTGGCAAAAAGAACCTGTTCCTTTCTCTTTTTTGGCCTAATGAATTTTCCAATCGCTATGCCATCTTCCGAAGTAGCCAATTAAAATCTGCTGTACTTGATTCCTAAATAGCAAAGCCCTGGAAATAACTATGTACATACGGCGACACATCAAGCTATACAAAGTCAACATATGCTGGCCGTGCGTAGGTCGAGTGATGTATAGCGTCGCGCGGCCAGCTTATGTTGGTTTTGTATAGCTTGATGTGTCGCCGTGCGTACTAGGCACATAGTTATTCTTAAAATGGATTAGTAACTTCCAAGATGTCTATCTGATAATTAAATTATATTTGCTAATTAGAATTGGCCAGAAACCTAAATGGGAATTGGGATATAAAATTAAATGTATTACATATCGAACAGGGTGCTTTAGACCGTCGAACTGAACAACATTCACTAGAACTGAACACATAGAGCCAACAAAGAAATCGCGAAAAAATCCGTAGGAAATGTCGATAGCTACTCAACCACAATGTCGTATGAAATGGTCTAAAGCAACCCATAAAGTATGAAATGCATTTCACCTTACACCCTGTAATTTTCATCTTTATATGGAATTAAGTATACGGGTGAAATTGATATAATTAGCATACCCATTAAACTGAACAACTTTTACTATGGGAGCAAACAGATTGGAGCAAAAAAAAAATCTGCTGTTCCATACTAAACTGTTATGCTTACTCGACTCAAATGTATGCAACAGCTGATTTTTTTTTTTTTGCTCCGATTGGTTTGCTTCCATAGTAAAAGTTGTTCAGTTTGATGGGTAGACTCTTAGTTTAAAAGGATGCTAATGATATGTAGTGGCGAAGGTTGCACATAGATTTCGTTACTAATACTGCCATAGTTAGGTAGATCATCATCAACATTGCAGCCGGTGGACGTCCACTGCTGGACATATGCCTCCCCCAAGGATCGCCATAATGACCGGTCCTGCGTTGTCCTCATCTAACGGGTTCCCGTCGCCTTCACCAGGTCGTTGGTCCACCGTGTGGGGTAAACCTACCCACGCTGCGCTTTCTAGTACATCGGCCATCGGTTCTGCGAGCAAGTTGGGGTAGATATTTACTAGAAAGTTTTCAAAGGTAGATACATAATCTAGGCGCTAGGCGGTACTTTCAAAGGAACGACACGGTTGTAAGGGATGGCCTGACTTAGCATAAACCTGATAAATTAGGAGGGGAGCCCACTTGTCATTCGCACCTGCGACCTTGGATGTAAAATGTTTCAATAATAATTAAGTATACCTAGCCTATTTTCTATGACTCGTCCAGGACAAGACCGAAGACTGTCTGTATTGGTCGTCGGTTATTTCACATAAGAATTATTATAATGTTTGTATATTTATTGCATTATTGAGATTAAATTTTAATCTGTATAGGTATCAGTTTTCAGTCCAGAAAATCGTCGGCGCGTATTTGTTGTTTTAGTTTTGAAGCTTTAATCATATTAATTTCTATACTCGATAAGTTACGAACGATCATAGAAGACTATTATTAATATTATCTATTGTTACTATAAATAATAAACGCCCTAATCCCCTTCTTCTTCTTCTTATCGTGTGGGCAGAGACCTGGTGTCAGAGTTTTTTCAGACCGCCTTACGGCCTCTGACGTGGTTTTTATATAACGACTACTACCACCAGAAATAGTAGCCGGGACCAACGGCTTAACGTGCCATCCGAAGCACGGAATCATTTTTCTTTTCAGACAATCAGATGATTCAGCCTGCAATGTCCTAACCAACTGGGGAAAAACGCACAAAGTGACATTTCACTAGGTGTCCCCCGCGGGAATCGAAACCACGACCTCCGTGTCGAGAGCCAATGCTCTTAACTATTAGACCACGGAGGCACCCAAATCCCCTGATGATATATAACTATGTATGTTAACCTGAAACTGTTTTATTAAGAATCTACAAGTCATCATAATTTTCAGTATTTGCAAGACGTTCATTTCAACACTATTTCTTCCTAAATCACTGTTTTTATGATAATATTTGCGATAAGAAGTATAATTTCAAAATATAGACTACTCGCGTATTTATTTAGGTGTGGACTGAAACATTGCTACATCCGGGTAGGTACCCCACAGAATAAATAAGGAATTTCAAAGTAGCTAATAAGATTTTCTATAACAGCCTGTTACGACGTGTACTTCTAAAACAAAGATAAATTAACACCATTCGCAATTTCAAATTAAGCACAAAACTACAGTCACCAAAGTCTGAATAAACCGTTAATTGAAAACACAAGTTGGTTCGTTTCAGCGGACCCTTGTACCCTGAAACGACATCTGGTGTAACCCGTTGTCTGCCCTCGTGAAACTGTCTACCTTAAATGTGCCATTAGGTACTGATGCAGGTGCCGAGCGGACCCTTATCTCAAACGCACATATTTGAGAAGTTTGTAGGAAAAACTGGGACGGCAGTAAACTAGGGGTAGAAGGGACTGCACCATCTGTAAAGCGAAAGTCAGGGTATGCAAATGATTATTTAAATTTGTTGTTTTACACGTTT
This sequence comes from Agonopterix arenella, assembly GCA_927399405.1. Classification (NCBI taxonomy): domain Eukaryota; kingdom Metazoa; phylum Arthropoda; class Insecta; order Lepidoptera; family Depressariidae; genus Agonopterix; species Agonopterix arenella. The sequence goes on from OV656691.1 coordinate 8,110,568, forward strand.
TAGAGTGTTGGTAGAATACGGTCAAAAATGTCTTCGTCGTAAAATATCATATTTATTTATTCACCTCAAAAGTCTGTGTTTGTGAGATGTTTTGCAGTGCTATATTTGATTATACAGGGTCGCGATAAAAACAATCTGCTGTCCCATACATTTATACATCTGATTATCCCAACTCAGTACAAAACCGTCAACATTATTAGGAAGGACCGAAGGACCATATTAATAATTACTAAATATATAATATTGTAAAGAGGTGTACTTAATTTGTTTGTTTGTTTGTCTGTAGTGGGAGGGGGTAATTTCTGAAATTACTGAACTGATTGTGAAAATTCTTTCACTAATAGTAAGCTGCTCTATTCCTGATTAACATAAGCTATATTTTATTTTGATATGCGAATAAAGTCGCAGGCAAAAGCTAGTCATAAATAAGAAGATAAATGTAAAAACAACGGCTAAATTCGTCTCAGACACTTCCCAAATATATAAAAGGTCAAGTCAAACTGAACAATTTTCTCTATGGGAAAAAAAAATCTGCTGTCCCATACATTTAGGTTGAGTACGTTTGTATGAAACAGCAGATTTTTTTTTCGCGATTTCGATATTGGTCCCATAGAGAAAGTTGTTCAGTTTGATGGTCTGATCATCTCCTTAAAATAGTTTCAGCTAGTTTTGTTAGACCTTATATAGTGACCAAAATCCTTTTAAAAAATCAAGCTATAAAATTCAATAAGTATTAATATTCCCAGTTAACGTCCCAAGCAGCTGCTGCCTTCAACACTTTCATTTAATTATCCCCAAGTCATAATGGACTTTCAGACTGGTCAAGCTGTCTTAACCATCCGCTCTTCGACACGACAACGCGTTATTAGACATTGTGATTAATTAATTGTCACTTGTATTCTGACAGTCCTTGTGAGCTGACGTGACGGGTACATGGCTTGAGATTGGGATCGACGGTTAGGTAGAATATTGTTAGAAGGACGTTGTAAGTCAAGATTCGTATTTTCGTTATGAGAGAACATCTTGCTGTACAATGTTAGATGTAAACCTTGTAAGCAGGGACCGAAACCGGTATCGATAATACCGGTACTTTTTGGTTACAACCTTTATTTTTCTTACAGGTATTTTTAGAGGTAACCTTAATATCATTCTACTAACGGTCAGCGCACACAGATATATATATGTATGTATTTAAATTGTTTCTTCAGAAATATAGTAAGTATTACATTTTTAAGTAAGTGCCTCGTTAGTTGTTACTAAATACAAATTAAATCAATTATAATAACAAACTTAAACATGAACATGAACCATTCTATGCTCTTGGGTTCAATAAAATGTAAATAATCATTTCCTTTATTATCTCGACCTGTCCAATGCTGTAGCAACACTGAAAATAGTGCGCGCATCGCTCTTTGGGTGCTCCAAAATTTACGTCACCCGCTACAACAACGACGTTGTTCAATCAATTTTGTACTTTTGATTAGTAGAAATTAAAGTTCATTTTGCAGTGTTATTAAAAACCACGCGCGCTTTTTGCCGCTCCGTCTATACTGACCCTTATCCGCACTCACTCGCATTCTCTTAAAGGCCATATTTAGGTTACCGGTATTAAAATCGGTTGTTACCTGGATAAAGGTAACATTTAAATAAAGGTAACCGAAAATTGTCGGTCCCTGCTTGTAAGAATCACGGCCATTTGAGGTGGTTCGTAGGTGTAGCAAGGTTCTTGGCCACCCCGAAATGGAATTTTATGATGAATTTACGTAGTTATGTCTGAGACACAAACACCTACGCAATATTAGAATATAAAGCAAACCATCTACTCTGAATTCAAAGCTTGATTCGGTATCTATTACCTCTTTCTCTTGTTTAAAGTGTAGCCATCAGATTGAGCAATGAATGCCGAATTACTCTCTGAATTCAGAGCAGTGTAATAAATAACTTCTTATGATTACCATTGCATGCACACTATTTTTTTACCAATATTATACAGGGTGTAAGTGACAGCCTAGCAAATACTGAAACGGTGAACTCCGACCGTCAAACTGAACAATTTCTGGAGCCTACCTCAGGAAACGTGAAAAAAAATCAGTTTTGTATGGGACAGCTGTTTTTTTTCGCGTTTCCTGAGGTAGGCTCCATAGTGAAAGTTGTTCAGTTTGATGGTCTGAGTTCATCGTTTCAGTATTTGCTAGGCTGTCACTTATATCCTGTATTTTATATGGTTGCCGAAACACAAAAAGCCTTACGCAATTGAAAATCAATTTTGAATTTTCCAGCGTATCAACATTACTTATAATTTTCGTACCTCCTCGTGAATTCAGTAGTCCATAATCCCGGAAAATGCCGGGCTTTATTCGTTAAGCTAAAATAGTAGTGGGGTAGCTTTGAAAATATTCCTAAAACACAATCTACTATGTTAGCTCCATCAACCCGCTCTGAGGCAGCGCGTAGCATAGTTAATTATGAAATTTTTATTTGGCTTCTTATAACTCTTTTCCGGCAGTGATTCTCTATAATTTTTTTTTACTAGCCCACTTCATCCCACTGCTGGGCAAAGGCCTCGCCTTTCATCCCCCAACCATTTCTGTCCAAGCATCCAGATCGTCCCGCCACCTCTTCAATGCATCCATAAAATCTTATTTGAGGATCTAGTTTCAATTCTCCATATCAACATCCACAAACCCATACCTATGTGATAAGTACATTAACCCCGATCGACTCATACCTACCTACATGTACTCCTGCGTACTGTCGTTAAGGCAAACGCATTACTCAGCTGCGGTGAACGCTACGGAAATCTACAGGATGTCCCGATATCTGGGGCATCAATTCCAGGATACTGGCTGTATTCGCAAGACATTTATTGAGGACAGTTATAGACCATAAATACTTTAGTGTTAGTAGTGTAGTTAACACTAACGTATAAATCAAGGAATGTTTTAGTTTGATTTGTAGCCTGGGGTTGATTTGATTGATATTTTACTACTTTCTCTCATACATAAAACTTAAATTGTTTAGATTTTAAATTGGTTCTTGAGACTTCTACGAGTTCCACTTCTTATCACTAATCAGATTACAGAAAAAGTTGATGAACTTTCTTACGTTGGTCAGGACGTGGATTCGATTAGTCGACGTGGATTCGATTAGTCGACGTTGAAAGTTCGAGTCGAGCTAGCTACTGTTTTACACTCATTGATTTATCATGGTAGCATCTTCACTGGCGAGAGATAAAATAAGTTAAGACGTGCTTTAAAAAGGAGTACCGGAAACCAACGAGCATGCATGAAAAGACGAGAGAATGTATCGCAGATGGCGTTTAGTCTCTACCTACCTCAATGGGAGACAGGCATGAGAATATGTATGACCTATCATACATCGGTCTTGGAAAACAATATTATACAAGAATAAGTAGTGTATTTACATTTACTAAACAGATGTAATACTCTTTACTTTCACATTTGACATGAAATATTTATTTATAATCTAACTTGCGTAGCGGTGGCGACAGCGACATCACACGCACAGACCACTGACTTTAAATACTCATAACTTTTGATTGAATGAACTGATTGCGATGAAATAAAGCCTAAATGATGCTTAAGTCATGTGTGCACAAACAAACGTTTATTAAAATTATTATTTATTTCTCACAAAACACAGTACTTACATTATAACATTTTATGCCAAACGGTAAAAAAAAAATGGTAAATGTTTAACAAATAGTAGCGATGCATTTGTATACCCAATTAATATTTTTGCAAATATCTTCAATGTAACACACGGCGGCACATCAAGCTATACAGGGTGAAATTGATATCATTAGCATCCTTTTAAACTAAGAGTCTACCCATCGAACTGAACAACTTTTACTATAGGAGCAAACCGATCAGCGCAAAAAAAAATCTGCTGTTGCATACATTTGAGTCGCGAACTCGCGCGTCGAAATTGCAGTTTAGTATGGAACAGCTGATTTTTTATTTGCTACGATTGGTTTGCTCCCATAGTAAAAGTTGTTCAGTTTGATGGGTAGACTCTTAGTACTCGTAGAGAGAATGTATCGTCGCAGATGGCGTTCAGTCTCTACCTACCTCAATGGGAGACAGGCATGAGAATATGTATGACCTATCATACATCGGTCTTGGAAAACAATATTATACAAGAATAAGTAGTGTATTTACATTTACTAAACAGATGTAATACTCTTTACTTTCACATTTGACATGAAATATTTATTTATAATCTAACTTGCGTAGCGGTGGCGACAGCGACATCACACGCACAGACCACTGACTTTAAATACTCATAACTTTTGATTGAATGAACTGATTGCGATGAAATAAAGCCTAAATGATGCTTAAGTCATGTGTGCACAAACAAACGTTTATTAAAATTATTATTTATTTCTCACAAAACACAGTACTTACATTATAACATTTTATGCCAAACGGTAAAAAAAAAATGGTAAATGTTTAACAAATAGTAGCGATGCATTTGTATACCCAATTAATAGTTTTGCAAATATCTTCAATGTAACACACGGCGACACATCAAGCTATACAGGTTGAAATTAATATCATTAGCATCCTTTTAAACTAAGAGTCTACCCATCGAACTGAACAGCAGATTTTTTATTTGCTACGATTGGTTTGCTGATTGGTTTTTGTTTGTAGTAAAAGTTGTTCAGTTTGATGGGTAGACTCTTAGTTTAAAAGGATACTAATAATATCAATTTCACCCCGTATTTAGAGAGTATTGTAGTTGTACAGCTTCATCCTTTTAAACTAAGAGTCTACCCATCGAACTGAACAACTTTTACTATAGGAGCAAACCGATCAGCGCAAAAAAAAATCTGCTGTTGCATACATTTGAGTCGCGAACTCGCGCGTCGAAATTGCAGTTTAGTATGGAACAGCTGATTTTTTATTTACTACGATTGGTTTGCTCCCATAGTAAAAGTTGTTCAGTTTGATGGGTAGACTCTTAGTTTAAAAGGATACTAATAATATCAATTTCACCCCGTATTTAGAGAGTATTGTAGTTGTACAGCTTGATGTGTCGCATCAATGCCAAGATTACGATTTTATTAAAGAATAGAAGAAATAGATATAGGTGTTACTTCCAGAAAAAACCCTAAAGTAGAGCTCTCGTGACAGGCTTTACTTCAACAGAACATTACAATTGCGTACCCCTGAAGTACGTGAGACCGCCATTTAACTGACCTCACCGTTATAGATAGCAAGGCTTCTGGTCGGATAGTACCCCGTATTAGACCTATTGGAATAGCCCGACGATCGTTAGGGTGCAGACGCATTACAGCGAGTTTTCGGACGGTCATTACAGGACGGGATGGTACGGATGCCTGAATGCATGGCGTTTGAACTAAATTGGTTGTAAATTCAGGGTAACTAACGATAGTTTTGTTTGTTTAAGCCCTGTTAATATTATTATTAAAACAAAAGTCTTAGATCGGTGTTTGTTGCCAGTGATGATATAAGGAACAGAGTCGTGGTCGTTCACTAAGGGCCCCATAAAAAGGCTGAAAGTCACCCAAAGGGCAATGGAGAGGGCTATGCTCCGAGTTTCCCTGCGAGATCGAATCAGAAATGAAGAAATCCGTAGAAGAACCAGACTAACTGACATAGCCCAAAGAATTTCTAAACTATGGTGGCAGTGGACGGTGCACAATTGCTCGCAGAGGCCTATGGGGCCGAAAAGTTCTCGAGTGGTGACCGCGTACCGGAAAGCGCAGCGTGGGTATATAGGCCCCCCACACGGTGGACCGACGACCTGGTGTAGACGGCGGAACCCGTTGGATGTAATGGCGATCCTTGGGGGAGGCCTATGTCCAGCAGTGTCCATCGGCTGAGATGATGATGATGATAATGAATATTATTATTAGAAGGTTTGATATTAATATTTTAAGGCGCTATCTAGCGATGCCCTGAAAGAATTTGGGAAAACGCTCGTTGTCCTATTTTCTAACTTACACACCTTAAGATGGTTCTTTCCTTCTTTATACCTACGTATATTTTTTGGATGCATCATGTTATTTTCTTTTTTAATTTTAATAAGTTTTTGTGTTTTTTCATTTTCCTTTTAATTTTGTTGACTATTTTCCTTTTCTGAACTTTGTCTGGTTCAACCATTGAAAGCATATAATTGGCTTTCTGTTTCCTATTTATATCTACTCTATTGTATTGCAGAATATTTTTATCTTATCTTTATCTTATTGCTGTTTGTCTTCTAATAAAATAAAATAAATAACATCAATCTGTGATGTAAGTAAGTAAGTAATTTGTGATGTCCTACTGTTGGGCAAAGGCCTTGCTCTTTTTTCTGTCTTTCTTCAATATCCCTATTTTGCAAGTCAATCCGTTTAAGTTTATATTTATATTATAAGTTTTATAGAAACCCTGACACGAAACAATTAGCGCAGTTTAAAATACCAAATGGTAGCGAATGTGTCTGTTATTGCACATTAAGTAATAGTACATTATGGTACAAGTGTGTAATGTTTTTTTAAGAACAAAGCAACTCAAGAACTCAACCAAGAAGTTTAGATACCTACTATCTAAACTTCTTGAACTCAACCAATAAGAAAAAAACCTATAACTCACTTGTGAATAATAGTAATGAAAAAGTCACAGTTTGATTATAGGTGTCATTATGTGCCTAATTGCGGTGAAATAAGGGCCATTTTATGAGCAAGTGTGTTGAAAAAAAACATTATCCTCCTTCAAGCGCAATCGGGTGACGCGATTTGGTGTAATAACTTTTTGCTACATATATTATTAAAATGGAAGTCGGATATTTCGTTTTCCTACTCCTCCTATCTTCTTTGATTAATTCATTGCGGGTTCCAAGACAGATTAGAGTCATCCCCCGGGCTCGTTGGACTTCATTGTCCAGTGTTGTGAATGGTCGCCGCTGTTGATCCTGGCTTACAGGAGTTACAGCGGTGGGAATGTGTGGTGGGCCTATGCCCGACAAAAAAAAAAAAAAAAAAAAAATATATATATATTATTAAACCTAGATATAAACTTTATCTCACGTCATATGACGCATCGATTTCGCCGAGCCGCTCTGTTAATTTGGCGTGGTATCTGTCGAAGTCCAGCTTTCTCCACGGTGCGGTGGCACACTGTCTGCGACTACAATAGCAAACATAGGTTATGAAAGAGGATACCAAAAACAATAGAATATACCTTCTGGCGCGCGTGTTCATATGACGCGGATTAATTCGCGCGAGCGTCGCGTATCTCGAATGAACTCTCTTCAGGAGCTTAATTCATTCTGAAATTTAACTACTGTTCAAGTAAGTACATACATATGCTCACGCCTATGTCCCGATTGCTACGATGCTACGATTCTGACACACATCTTTCGCCTCTTCAACATCCATAAGTTACTTCATACAAGCTCGTCGGTTCCGGGTACATTTTATAGGCCCTTCTTCAGTACGCATCCGATTTGGTCAGCATACGTGCGCCTAGGGCGACCCCTTTCAACCATCCCATTCACACTTGCCTTGTAAATTTCATACGTCAACCTACTTTCGCTCATTCTTTCCACATGGCCAAACCACCAAAGTAAGTACATATTTATATCGATGAATCGATCAAAAGCAACCACGCAAGCGTGAAGTTTCTCCTCACTCAGTGCACGCATCGCACACGCGTCGCTCACACACGAGTAGCAAACGTTTGGTGCTATATAATAATGAAATTTATTGAAAAGTAGTTAAATTTCAAATTGCGTTCCTGAAGAGAGTTCTTGCGCGAAAAAAATCATGTCGTGAAGTCTCTAATTCAGAGGAAAACTTAAGTAATCCAGCCGACAAAAAATATCTTCTTTATATCCCTAAATAGTTGTCCCTTAGATTTATTAAGCGATTACATTGTTTCCGAAGGCGTCGGAACTTAGCCCCGTTGCTTTTGTTAAGATCATCTTATGTGGCTCCCAGGAGACGTCAACGAAGATTGGATGGGCAGAGGGCCAATAGCTTTTAATCTTTCCTTTCTTTTGATCCTTGTTATCTGTTTGTACGTTATAATCACATTGTTTTAGTTGCCATGTGCTAAGGTTCCTTAAATAAAACCACACACACACAAAAGCAAATTTTCTAAATAAAAGTGTTACAGATTTATATCCTACTAGCTTTAACCCGCGACTTCGTCCGCACAAATTATATACCAGATTTTAAATTAGATCACAAGCTATCAAACAAAGAAAGTTTCATCAAAATCGGTTCAGTAGTTTTTGCGTGATGCTCGTTCAAACAAACACACAAACAGACAGGCAAAAATCCAAAAATTAGTGATATGGAATCAGGGACACCCTAAAAAGTAAAAACCATATCGTAATTTTTTTTTGTTAATATCTTCAATGTACAGACACACTTCTGTTACAGTTTTATAATAGTATAGACTAGTTTTTTTTCCCGCGACATCGTCCGCACCGCTCCCATCATTGTAACTAGATAAAATATATAAGTTTTTAAATTGAATCTTAAGCTAAACAAAGTGCTTCATCAAAATCGGTCCAGTAGTATTTGCGTGATGCTCGAACAAACGCAGACTTTTATAGTTTTATAATAGTGTAGACTAGTTTTTGCCCGCGACTTCATCTGCAGCGGTTCCCGTCAAAATGGTAAGATCACAAATATACGAGCTTAGTCTCCCCTTCCTCCTTCTGGGGCAGTCGGGTAAAAAAACCAAATATCGGTGATTTGGACTCAGGTCTACACCTAAACATCATAATCATCACTTTTTTTGTAAAAACTTATCTATCTATTCAGGATTGTAGCAGCACTGCTAGCATGCCACCCACGACCTACGAGCAAAACGTCATGCGCGCTCTTTCTGGCATACGTAAATTAATAAAGATGGAAGCATATCTCGATTTTTATCGTTTTCTCGGGGTTGGCATGCGAGGCCTACAGTAGGCCTCCTGGAGATGTGCCTCCATCCTTATTTTTTTGCGTATGCCAGAAAGAGCGCGCATGACGTTTTTCTCGTTTAAACGCTTTGTCGTGGGTGGCATGCTAGCCGTGCTGGTGACGATTAATTATCTCTACATGCCCTGTAGGCCTCGCATGCCACCCCCGAGAAAACGATAAAAATCGAGATGTACCTCCATCTTTATTATTTTACGTATGCCAAAAAGAGTGCGCATGACGTTTTTCTCGTTTAAACGCTTTGTCGTGTGTGGCATGCTAGCCGTGCTGGTAGGACACGGCTGCACGGGCGTGATACATTTAAGCGTGCATAAGCCTGTATGTCGCGCCTACACATCGTATGTTTCGGTACCAAGTTAGAATTTTTAGAAAAATATAACCTTTCAGTTGAAGAAATGCTTTCAGCGCCAGCTTTAAACAACTTAAATTTTTCACCAAACACTTCAAACAACGTTTTTATTAGTTTCCTCACAGTACCTTCCCTAACCTAGGTATTTGATGCTATAATATCCTTAAAAACTTTTCCAGAAAGGCTATAAAGCTGAAAAGTACACCATAAATTTAAATATGTTACTAGCATCGTAAAACCTAAACTGTTTTGAGCAAATGCGAAAAGTCATTAGTGAGTAATGGTGGCAATATGACGAAGGCGTAAACAGTTGCTTCATCAAAATCTTGTTCACTAGTACACATTTAATTTGGACGATGTAATATATTACTGGAAATATTAAGCAATTTGTTCGTTGTCTCAATTTAATTTAATTAAAAACAGGGGTTTAAGAAAAAATTATAACTTAAGCTTAACACAGAACAAAGATAAGATAATGTTTTATTGTTCTCCCATTACAACAAATACAAATATCTAAGACTAACTACAATAAAGTAACTAAAAAGTAAATTAACAAAAAGAACTAATATTGTAAAGGGAGACAGGAGTCCAAACTAGGCAGTCCCCTTGTTTTGGAAGACCTGGTCTCTCCTAACGAAAGTAGTACTATTTCTTAATTGTGTCACAATCAGTAAGAGTGCCTTGGAAGATCAAAGTTATAAAAAAAAATTTAAAAGTACAACTATAAATTCTTAAAATTAATTCTGTGATCGGTGCGCATATTTCGTGAGTTGTGGTGTGTGTGTGTGTGTAATTGTATAGAGTGAGTGAGCGGGATAGTGTGCTAAACATGCGTGTATATATGTGAGCTGGGAGAATGCTTGTGCGTATGTGAAATCGTCAGAATGAGACATGCAGTTCAGGTTCAAAACAAAGATGCTCAACAAATCAGTAATTTACAAAATTTTCAGCTTCTTTTGTCTATTGACAGTAGCCAGTTCGTAACCACATTCTTGCGAATCTCGACATATGGTAGATTCTATGAGTCTTTTTCGTCTTATTATATCGCCTACATAACATACATCACTCTAGAAAACTATAAATTACCACTGTAATTGTTTCTTAACATACGCTTCATTGTTTCTTAACACTCTACATTTTGTTCAGTGCTCGTCGCAATCGACTAGCAAGGAAGTATCCATTGGCGTAGCAAGAGCGACGCCCACCTCAGAAATCTTGTTACCACCCTTAGAAAAATGGAAAGTAGTGAAGAAATAGTAATAGGCGCTGTATCAACATCATCTTGTGAAATTCTAGCCAAAATTCAGAGGCAATACTGCAAAATTTCGAGATGTATCCACTCCAGATGTATTGCTTGGGATCATTACAATGTGTGCGTGTGTGCCTGTGGGCGTTAATTATTTTATTTTATTTATAGGCATCTTAGGGCTGAAGCACCCATACCACAATAACATACATGAAATAATCGCTTTCTTTCACGTTTTTAACATGTTCTACAACCTCCTTAAAAATCCCATGCCAAATTTCGGACTCTCAGGAACTCTCGGGGACTCTCAGGAAAATAAACTTTTGGATCGGACCTTGCCACGAGAAATGTGAGACTTGCCACTGGGGCGGTAGCTATGAGCTAGGTGGCCGGTTGCCCCCCTCAGAGAAAATCTCTAGCTACGCCAATGGAAGTATACGGCACTGCCTGAAAGTGTATAGGGACATATCGAGGTAGGTACACTCGTCTCGAGTGACGGAATGTTCTTACAAAGGATTCCCTTTGATGACTAAATCGGAACTTTGGTCTGAAACATAAGTTGGAGTACCTACCAACGATTGCATTTTTTGTTCTCATGGTAGGTATACACTGAGACCGAGAAATGCAGTCGAAAAACCAACTAACTCCTCACATGGTATATCATTCGTACGGCTTCGAACCCCGACTCTCATGATAATTTAAACACGGGCATAGGCCTACCACACATTCCCACCGCTGTAACTCGTGTAAGCCAGGATCAAAAGCGGCCACCATTCACAACACTAGACAATGAAATCCAGAGAACCCGGGGGATGACTCTAATCTGTCTAGGAACCCGCAGTGAATTAATCAAAGAAGATAGGATGAGTAGGAAAACGAAATATCCAACTTCACTCCATTGCAAACGGGAATGAGCAATAAGGAAGAAAAAACATGGTTATTAGAGAGCCAATTCCAGAGATCATTTATTGCAGTGTTGAAGACACTACCGCAAAAGCACCAAAAAATAAATCAATAGGAACCTAACATTGTACTGAAACTATGACCTATTTTGCTTCCAGTAATACGTTTGGCAAAAACATCTGAACGCACGAAAGTTATCCCTATTTGCAACAAGATCCATGTAGTAAGGAACACCAGAAAACGATTTTATTGAGTCAAGCATGGTCTGGTCAAGCATCTCACCACCGACTCTAAGCTACAATATGTTCACAAACACTGCATGAAATGATAATCCTTATTCAAGCATCTCATCATTTCGCTAACACAGCACATTCTCTTCATCTTCCTAACATTATTAACACATTTTTACTTACTTGTCACTCTGCTCAGCTAGGCAATAACGGGTGTAACTTTGGCAAAACTGGCATTACATTACAGGGCAATAACTGTCGTTCGAAGATCGTGAGTGCACGCCTTATCTCGGTGACGGGCGTCGAATTGATGCGTTTAATAACGGAAACGCTTCTTAAAAAGGAATTAGAGGGACTAAATGTGACATAAATATTTGTGAAGTCCAGAAATGGAAGGTAGGTAGATACTGAACAGGATCGAGCGAGATTGAAATCTACGAGGAAACAAAAAAAGAAGATAACATTCAATTTAAAATGGGTTATTATTATGTAAATGGAAGACAGGCGTGAGAATATGTATGTACGAGTATGTAATTAAATACAAATCTCATTGGTCACAAATGTCTATAGTTATAATTTATTTCACACAATACATAAAGGGTGTTAAAATCTATATACTATTATAAAACTGTAACAGGAAGTTTGTCTGTACATTGAAGATATTAGCAAAAAAAAAGTTACGATATGGTTTTTAGGTGTCCCTGATTCCATTTCACCAATTTTTGGATTTTTTGTCTGTCTGTTTGTTTGTGTGTTTGTTTGTTTGAACGAGTATCACGCAAAAACTACTGAACCGATTTTGATGAAACTTTTTTTGTTTGATAGCTTATGATCTGACTTAAAATCTGGTATAGAATTTGTGCGGACGAAGTCGCGGGTTAACGCTCGTTGTTTATAAGTTTTCATTTGTCTGTGTCCACCAAGCCTGGAAATGGATTCACTGTTCGATGGTTTTACAGCCTGTTTCAAAAAGAAGTTTGTTATCCCAGAGTTACACTACGGCGGTGCCGTACTCGATTCCACGCGGATGAAATCGCGGCGAAGGCTAGTAGATTCTAGAATGTCCTTAAGCCACATCATTATCTTAGGACAGACATAGGCTCCACCAAGGATCGTCACAATGACCAATCCGGCGCTGTCCTCATCCAACGGGTGCCCGCCAGCTTAACCAGGTCGTAGGTCCACCTTATGGGCGTCGCTGCGCTTTCCGGTACACGGTCGCCACTCAAGATCTCTTCGGCTCCATCATTCTACATAAAACTTAAACTAAAAAAAACGTATTCAATATGCTTGAAGCCCACACGACTCCCCATACTAATCGATGTGAACGAGCGTGTGGCTCCGGTCAGAATTTAGATGTTTTCTTTGAAAAATGAGATTAATTTTCAAAAAATAAGAAAACCAAATCATTTTATGTTGTATTGTGAAGTAGGATTGTAAATTTTCATTTTCTTCCGATCGACAATGTAAGAGTTAAATAATGAGTAAAATGGTTACAACTGGAAAGGAATGACTATAGATTCCTTTTTTACAGTTTTATCAATTAAAATAGATTTCTAGAAAAGCCGAGTCACTTCTCATGTCGTGTAGATTTTGCATTATTTTTTTCTGCTTAAAAAGTGCCACAGTTAATTAATTAATTAAATGTTTACAAACATACTAAACACGGCATTCTTTTTTTGAAGCTACCACCGCGTCGGAACGTGTTGTCGCTGTAGAGAAGATGCAGCCAGAAGTTCTACTCATTTCACACCTAGCCACATCATTTAAATCATAATTCCTTGTTCCTGGCCCAACATGGAACTCTATTAGAATGCCTGCGGGGTCGTAACAGTCGACTGAGCACATCTCTAATGTCCTCCATTCAAGTCATTCTATCGATTCCCGATCTAATATGAAAAATCATAACTTTTTGTTATTTGTGTCTGTCATTTTTTCCCCTCTTCTTCAGTTACATTTCAGAAAATGTCCCTGGAATGGGAAACCGTTTGTTTTTAATGTGCAATTGAATGAGCAATAAAAGTATTTAAATGGTTTGTTATGTTATTTAATTTTAGTTATAACTAGCGTTAAACCGCCACTTTGTCCGCACAAATTATATACCAGATTTTAAGTCAGATCATTAGCTATCAATTTCAATGAAAAATGGTATGTAAATGTTAAGCATCAAATGGTTAAGTTACGTGTCGTGTCGTAGACAAAACAGTTTTGTCTTTCGTGGTGTGCGCCGTGTATGAAATATAACTGTGTAAGTGCGACAAGTCTATCTTAAAACTGTCGTGACTTTAATCTGCGGCAGTGGTCTCGAACGTCAAAATGTGAAATCGGTAGAGTTGCCTATAAATATCGGTAGATTTGTACCAAAAATCGGTAAATGTTTAAAAAACAACATTCAATCAAATTTGTATCTTTTTAAACATTAACGTGGTTAGATGTACGTCCCCAAATCACCAATTTTTGGATATTTTGTATGTCTGTTTGTTCGAGCATCGCGCAAAAATCTGTTTTTTTTTTCATAAATAAAAAACAAAGAAATCTAAACTATTATAAAACTATTATAAAAGTCTACCCGCACCATTGAAGCCATCAACAAAAAAAAAAGTCACGACATGGTTCCAAGGCGTCCCCGACTCCATATCACCAATTTTTGGATCCTTCGTCCGTCTGTTTGTTGGTTTGTGTGTCTGTTTGGGTGCTCGCTTGTGTTTGTTTGAACGAGAATCACACAAAAACTATCGAACCGATTTCGACTAAACCTTACCCGTTTGATAGCCAATGATCCGACCTAAAATCCGGTATACAACCCGCGCGGACAAAGTCGCGGGCTAACGCTCATACATCTATAAAACAGATGTTGTTAGAGAAAGTAGGCAGTTGGCAGTACAAACCAACATAAACAAATCGGTTTTTATCTACGGTAAAACATAAACGAAACGAACAGGGTTTTTAGTTCAGAAACGGAAGATCGGTAAAAAATTCGGGAGAATTTCCTTGTATTCTCAGAAATCGTGGAAAAATGTATACATTTCAGTATTTCGGCAGAAGAGACCCACCCTATATCGGTAGAAATACCGAAAAATCGGTAGGTCCGAGACCACTGATCTGCGGTCAACCTAAACTTTTGTTCAAATTTTGTTGCTCCCCGCGCGTCTTGAGGCGCGCTTTCAAAAATTACTTATTATGTATTGAGAAGTTAAATGTTAAATGTTATTCTATATGTTGTGAATGGAAAAATAAAGTTGTTTAATAGTTATTTGATTTGAAGTAACGAAACGATAGCGCCTTTTAATTCCGAACAGCGCCATCTGTTGGCAGGGTCGAGCAATGAATTAGTTTAGAGTTTGAGATGCACACAAACGAACTTCCGTCCTATTTTCAATGTTAACCAAATTAAAGTCAATGACATTTTTTAAACACGATTTATAAACCAATATATTATTTGCTTTTATACAGATTTCTGTTAAAATATACCTATATTATGCCTTTATTTCCTCCAAAACGTATAAGAAACAAAATAATTATATTTTCCAGAGTGGTGTCGGGTTCAAATCCCGGACGAGCCCTATTTTGCTTTCTGCAATCAATGCCAGTACCTGTGGCTAGTACTAATGTATAGATAATCTACACAGGTGTTCTGTAGAGCGGCCCGTTGGTCTAGTGGTATGATACTCACTTTGGGTGTGAGTGGTTCCGGGTTCAAATCCCGGACGAGCCCTGTTTTGCTTTCTGCAATCAGTTCTAGTACTAATGTATAGATAGTCTAAACAAGTGTTCTGTCGTGCGGCCCGTTGGTCTAGTAGTATGATACTCACTTTGGGTGTGAGTGGTTCCGGGTTCAAATCCCGGACGAGCCCTGTTTTGCTTTCTGCAATCAGTGCTAGTACTAATGTATAGATAGTCTACACAAGTGTTCTGTCGTGCGGCCCGTTGGTCTAGTGGTATGATACTTACTTTGGGTGTGAGTGGTTCCGGGTTCAAATCCCGGACGAGCCCTGTTTTGCTTTCTGCAATCAGTGCTAATACTAATGTATAGATAGTCTACACAAGTGTTCTGTCGAGCGGCCCGTTGGTCTAGTGGTGTGATACAGGCTTTGGATGTGAGAGGTCCCGGGTTCTAATCCCGGACGAGCCCTATTTTGCTTTCTGCAATCAATGCTAGTACTAATGTATAGATAGTCTACACAAGTGTTCTGACGAGCGGCCCGTTGGTCTAGTGGTATGATACTCGCTTTGGGTGTGAGTGGTCCCGGATTCAAATCCCGGACGAGCCCTGTTTTGCTTTCTGCAATCAGTGCTAGTACTAATGTATAGATAGTCTACACAAGTGTTCTGTCGAGCGGCCCGTTGGTCTAGTGGTATGATACTCGCTTTGGGTGTGAGTGGTCCCGGGTTCAAATCCCGGACGAGCCCTGTTTTGCTTTCTGCAATCAGTTCTAGTACTAATGTATAGATAGTCTACACAAGTGTTCTGTCGAGCGGCCCGTTGGTCTAGTGGTGTGATACTCGCTTTGGGTGTGAGTGGTCCCGGGTTCAAATCCCGGACGAGCCCTGTTTTGCTTTCTGCAATCAGTTCTAGTACTAATGTATAGATAGTCTACACAAGTGTTTTGTCGAGCGGCCCGTTGGTCTAGTGGTGTGATACTCGCTTTGGGTGTGAGTGGTCCCGGGTTCAAATCCCGGACGAGCCCTGTTTTGCTTTCTGCAATCAGTTCTAGTACTAATGTATAGATAGTCTACACAAGTGTTCTGTCGTGCGGCCCGTTGGTCTAGTGGTATGATACTCGCTTTGGGTGTGAGTGGTCCCGGGTTCTAATCCCGGACGAGCCCTGTTTTGCTTTCTGGAATCAGTGCTAGTACTAATGTATAGATAGTCTACACAAGTGTTCTGTCGTGCGGCCCGTTGGTCTAGTAGTATGATACTCGCTTTGGGTGTGAGTAGTCCCGGGTTCAAATCCCGGACGAGCCCTGTTTTGCTTTCTGCAATCAGTGCACTTAGATAGTCTACACAAGTGTTCTGTCGTGCGGCCCGTTGTTCTAGTAGTATGATACTCGCTTTGGGTGTGAGTGGTCCCGGGTTCAAATCCCGGACGAGCCCTGTTTTGCTTTCTGCAATCAGTTCTAGTACTAATGTATAGATAGTCTACACAAGTGTTCTGTCGAGCGGCCCGTTGGTCTAGTGGTGTGATACTCGCTTTGGGTGTGAGTGGTCCCGGGTTCAAATCCCGGACGAGCCCTGTTTTGCTTTCTGCAATCAGTTCTAGTACTAATGTATAGATAGTCTACACAAGTGTTCTGTCGTGCGGCCCGTTGGTCTAGTGGTATGATACTCGCTTTGGGTGTGAGTGGTCCCGGGTTCTAATCCCGGACGAGCCCTGTTTTGCTTTCTGCAATCAGTGCTAGTACTAATGTATAGATAGTCTACACAAGTGTTCTGTCGAGCGGCCCGTTGGTCTAGTGGTATGATACTCGCTTTGGGTGTGAGTGGTCCCGGGTTCAAATCCCGGACGAGCCCTGTTTTGCTTTCTGCAATCAGTTCTAGTACTAATGTATAGATAGTCTACACAAGTGTTCTGTCGAGCGGCCCGTTGGTCTAGTGGTGTGATACTCGCTTTGGGTGTGAGTGGTCCCGGGTTCAAATCCCGGACGAGCCCTGTTTTGCTTTCTGCAATCAGTGCACTTAGATAGTCTACACAAGTGTTCTGTCGTGCGGCCCGTTGGTTGGTCTAAACATTGAGCATGACTTATTTATTTATAACGCTGTTATATAATATAAACCATCTTTACGCAGAAATAACTGAATAGGGCCCCCTAGCCCCCTGGATCCAAGCCCGCTTCGGCTGGGGACCACCGGGAATAGTATATAAGGTCTAACAAAATTAGGTGAAACTATTTTAAGGGGACCATCAAACTGAACCACTTTCTCTATGGGACCAATATCGAAATCGCGAAAAAAAAATCTGCTGTCCCATACATTTAGGTCGAGTAGGTTTGTATGGAACAGTTGTTTTTTTTTCGCGATTTCGATATTGGTCCCATAGAGAAAGTTGTTTAGTTTGATGGTCTGATCATCCCCTTAAAATAGTTTCAGCTAATTTTGTTAGACCTTATATATATATTTTTTACCTCTTAGCAATGTACTTATACTAATTGCATACTCTTAAATATGTTAAGTATAAATCTAAAACCAAAATGTTGTATGTATATTGTTAAACAAATTTCTTTTAATTTTTTTCATTTGTTTTTTTTTTAAACGGCCTTTTAAAAGTTGAAAAATGTTGTTTTCCTTCTTTCTGCCCCAGGGTAGAAAAAGGCAACATCACGGTGATCGCGTCAAGGAGGCGGTATAATAAAAGGTAGGTATAAATATTATAGGCTGCCCGGCTAAAAATTACCCATGAATAATTTAGGTTCTATTATAACTTTTGTGTAGGTAGGTATTTAATAATTTCATAAGACATAGGGCAATGGTAAACTAAAATTACTATCTATTACTACCTATTAGGTAAGTTATTACTTAATTTTTTTTTCTTTTTATATAAGGTCTAACAAAATTAGCTGAAACTATTTTAAGGGGATGATCAGACTATCAAACTGAACAACTTTTTCTATGGGACCAATATCGAAATCGCGAAAAAGAAATTTGATGTCCCATACAAAACTGCAAACAGAACTTGACTCAAATGTATGGGACAGCGGATTTTTTTTTCGAGATTTCGATATTGGTCCCGTAGAGAAAGTTGTTCAGTTTGATGGTCTGAGCATTCCCTTAAAATAGTTTCAGCTAATTTTGTTAGACCTTATATATTACACAGATGGTATCGTACACAAATGAAACAATGTTATATTTACAAACAAACAATTTTATTTCCCCTCTCTTTTTGATTCGCATACACCTAAATTAAATATCCCTTTGACACTCCCATAATTATAATGTATCTATTAACCCAAAAATCATATGAGGCAATCGGGTAATAAAGTTCTCGATCATAGATCGATATTAAGACCGATATGTGTTTGTGTTTCTCTTATCATCATGTTTACTGTCTAAAAAAATATTACGAACCAGCATCACCAGGACTGTCAAAAACATAATGTTAATATGGTACCGAATCGGGTAGTTTACCCAGCAGAGATCTTGGTTTTCGTTTGGATATTAAACTATTGCTAATTATACAACTTATCCAACTTCTGTCTTAAAATATCGACTAAAACTGCTCTCCCAAAAACATGATCGTACCCTAACAACTGCGACCGCACTCAATCCAATGTGGGGCATTATTTAGACGCTCATTTCGATTCCGCGACTTCCTAGCTTTGTTCAACGGCTCTTTTTTCCGAAAGGATGTTCGGTGAATTGCAAATCTCGGTTCAGTCGACTTCAAGGGAATGGCTTGCCCGAGACTGAGTAAATATTTAATGCATATTTCATGGAGAGACGTTTACTTTGTAAGAGATCGGATGGAACAGCTTCCCTGATGTAATGTAGCGCTTAAGGATATTGATTTATGTGAAATTGGTTGCAGTGATTGCTTAAGAGTGTCGAGTAATCTGCTCGAATTACTTTTTATCACGTAGTAGCAGAGATTAAATGGACAGTACAGCTTCATAGAGGAAGCAATTTTCGTAAAGTTTGGAGAAAGTTTGGTTGGTTGGTTTGTTTGGTTTAGTTTTTAGTTTAAGTTCATTCTTAGGCTCAATTCACACCAAAGCAGCGGCAGGAAGCGCATTTATAGCGCAGCATTATAAACATTGCTGAAATAAAAATTATCATTCGAATGAAATTAAAGATCGAATCGAAATAGCACAACATGGCTGTAACATGTTTAAAAATCAATAATACTTGAAATCATTCGAATGGCTCAAAAAAGGGGCTCGATTTAACTAAGTACCTGGTAGATTCAACTAGGTACCCGGTAGTTTCAACTAACTACATGGTAGATTAAACTAAGAAGAAGTTAGATTTAATAAAGTCCATAGTAGATTTAACTAACTACCTATATATTTAACAAACTACGCGGTGAATTTAACTAAATAACTGTTAGATTTGACTACTTACATGCTTGATTTCGCTAAGTGCATGTTAGATTCAACTAAGTACCTGGTAGATTCAAGTAATACCTATCAACAAGCATTAAACAACCCGGTAAACATTTTAACGGGTTCTTACCGCGTTTTGGTAAATACGCGGTAAGAAGTAACGAAAGTATGCGAGATCGGTCCTGCGCTGCCCTCATCCAATTGAGCCTTATTCTTTGAGAAAAGAGGGGGAATTGTTTGGGATCCAGACTCTACCGCAAACACCTTGGTCATGCAATCTACTACCATTAATGCTGATTTATAACTTCGAAAATTACTGAAGCGTCTGAATTCATTTGGCTGAAATTCTGAAATGCAGAGAATATTGACTCTTATTATCAGTACCAACATTTAAACAGAACATTATAAAAGGGATTAGAAATGCAAAGTAGCACTTTTGCTTCGGAGACGGCTGTCGCCACTTGTCTTCCCGCTCACGCTGCTACAATTAACTCAAGCCCTCTCGCTCGCACCACGCCGCGCGCCTTATGGTGTTATTCGAATCATTGCATAACCTTTGGCGACACGTTTCACGCCTAACCCCTCTATAATGATCTGTGATTTCAAACCACGAAAAAAATTCAATTGGCTCGTTGACCTTTCGTGGTCCCTCCAATAGCCGGCAGTAAAAAGCAGTAGTTGCTCCCGGAGCAGAGCTGTAATAGTCATCTCAAAAAAAAAAACCACGGAAAAAACAAAACTTTTATTCAAAAAAGGAGTTTGAGCGAAGCCACATGAAAGATTTTGTAGGTACCCAATAAATAAATGCCAGCATAATTTTTTTTTCAGAATTAAACATCGCCTTGCTATAACGTATGGTATGGAGCTGACCGTTTTATTTTAGAGCCCCCAGCGAGGGTAGGCGGTGCATTCTTAATAAACTGCAGCCGCGGTATGCATATAAATTTACCGGCAATGAATTAAATTTTTCACATAGCCACGTTCAGGATCCTAAGCCTCTTTAGTATAGTAGGAGATGGTATGGGACGTTTTGCATAATCTTTTTGTCTGATACCTTAGATTCCTCAGAAACTTCAAAATAAAAAAATAGAAAATTCAATTAATTTACCGGTTCGATTCGTTTCCAAATACTCTTTCAGTAACATTTATTGAAACCGAAATAATAAATTCGGCTCTCAAAATGAATGATCTTTAAAAAAACCATTGAAAATCAAATTTTAAAAATTATCTCATCGTCCGTTACGGGGCAGAAAGTTAACGAGTGTTATTTAAAACGGGTGAGTCCGCTCGTTTCATGGAAAAATTGCTTCGCTTTGAAAAATTTGCCCAAATGACGTAAAACTCATATATGAGCGGACGAGTCGAGCGATGAATAACCCCTGGCCCTGGTTTTATTAAGCTCCCTGCATCTGTCTGCAACGCTGGTTAATTGCCCCGTGTTATGGCTCTTTATGACTTTACTGTGCAATTTCTGGGCTACTAAAAATGACATATTTTTTACTTACAACCATTTGGGAACGTTTAAAAATTTATGGATATAAATATTTTTGTCTACGAGCGCTAAAAGGTGATTAGATAGCATGGTGAAGATACGACGGGAAACTATACAGGGTGTCAAATTTAATGTTTTACTTACGTAATGATGTACAAAGGGTGCTTTAGACTGAACAACTTCAAACTGAACAACTTTCTATATGGAGCTAACATCAAAACCGCGAAGTAAAATTTAACGTCGTAATTTGTTCAGTAACTTAAGAGGCTATGTGAAAAAAAAGGATTCTTCAAAGCGTCATATATCATGAAGTACTAACAGTAGGAGTATGATTTGCGGATATGTGTAAATTGAACATATAATTTTATTGAAGTTTTAATTAGAGCCAAAACACGATTAAGACACATTTTCTCGATAGAAAAACAAGCCAAAGTAGCCTCCGTCTTTATCGATAAACGCTTGGACCTGCACGGCTAGCATACCACCCACGACAAAGCGTTTAAACGAGAAAAACGTCATGCGCGCTCTCTCTAACATACCTACATAAAATAATAAGGATGGAGGCACATCTCGATTTTTGTCGTTTTCTCGGGGGTGGCATGCGAGGCCTACTGTTAAACGATGAATAATAGAAACACGAGACTTGATTTTAAAAAGAAATTGATATTTTACAAATTTTGATTAGAGCAGAATTGAACTTACTTAAATAGTACAATCACAATTAAATAAAGTTTGTTTTACGCTTGCGTGCTTTTAAGCTATCACACGCCCAATTATTTTTCGACATAGGCCCTTAATTTTTTTTTTCAGTAAAAGCATATTTTTATAGACGGTTTTTAGAGGATATTGATTAAAGTCTAATCATTCCTTCTAAAAACCGTCAGCATAGTCTAATCATTAGACTATCAAACTAAACGACTTTCTCTACGGAGGTAATAACATCTAAATGGCGAAAAAAATCTACTGTTTATTCCATACAAAACTACAAACAAGCTACAAACTGACTGGACCCGAATGTACGGGACAATTGATTCTTTGTCCGCCATTTCGATGTTGGTTCCAAACAGAGGAAGAGAGTGGTTCAATTTGATGGTCTGATCATCGCCTTAAAAAATTGTCAGCATAAGAAGGACCCTATATTAAATTTCACTTCACTGTTTTACCAAATACCAATAAAACTGTTATTTTGCTAAGTGAAATAAAATATTAAAGTTATTGACCCTAATCCTATTTATCCTAATCTTGCGAAAAACCCAAGAATTGTGAAGAATTATGGCTAAACATAACACTAAATCTAAATTTGGACAGAAGTGTGGGATATAAATCTATGAGATGTTATGCGTGACTCGCGTGCAGGCCTTTATGTACAATTTATTGTGGGGGGAAGAACCGTGTTTCGTTGCCCTTCGTGTGTCCGAATGTATCAGCTAATTCTAGTTTGATTCAATAACATAATACTTATTTTATTACTGATCATAATGGAATGAAAATCCAATATCACCAGTACATTATAGGAGTCATTCTTTATTTTGTATTTATTTAGATACTAAAAAAAAGATACAATATACAAAGTTTCAAAATAAAAGTTTCAATTTACTGTAAACCGTCTAGAAGGCAGACATGATACTGAACATGCGGGAAGTAAATCTTGATTAAGTTGAGTGCCACGAGCTCCTCATAACGTAACCTAGAATGTCTGAATTCACTAACGACTTGGCTCCAACGTCTTCCTCCTTCCTTAGATAGGTTCCCCCTAATGTTCATATTGTGCGGTAACATGCCAAAACCTCTGCAGCGGTTCCACTCGGAAATGCATCGAGATTTTGTGTGCAAATTCTCCGCTAACCGCCAGTTTACACCACTTGCATAAATAAATTGTATTTTAGAGTGTGTGCAAACCAATCTAATTACACTGTCTATGTACGTTCCGAATGAAGCGCTAACTACGTCGAAATTGTGTGAATTTGTTTATTTTACCCTATTGACAAAAGTACGTATTCTGTTTTGGAACTTTCAGCCCTTTGTTACTCTAATCATCGGTTTTAAGCAATTATTGTCTGACTTTGTTAATTTTGAGAATTACATTGCTGTTTCGACACAAAGCCACGGTAAAACTTTTGGGTGCTTCAGCCAAAATCCATTACTCACGTATGTTAGCAAATTGCTCTTTTTTGCTCACAAAGCGAGAGAGCGAAGAAAAAGAATCAGGGAAGCCCAACATCAGGTGCGTCCGTGGAAACAATCGCGCTTCATTAGGGCAGACACTTCCTGGTTGTTCTCTCGTTTTCTTTGCAACATATGAGGCGATTTGTTGGTTCTACGATCCTCGTCGAAAGCCAGACTAATGCATTAAAAATGTAGTTCAGTTTACAACACTTTTCCTTCAGTGTTGGCCATCGGAATTTAATTAAATGCTCTCTTACACTAATTGTATTGCAGACAGAGCGACATTTGTAAACAGTTTACATTTTCTTGTTTAGTATTATTTACTTTTTAATAAATTCTTGGTATGTACTACTCTGTGTAAAAAGTATCGGGAATATGTCAAAAAAAAGACCCGCGTAAAAGAGGTCGTTCTAATTTTTTTACTGCATGTTGGTAGCACTGTACTGATTTAGCGCGCAAAATTTGAGCGGGATCTGTCATTTAATTTGTTTTAAACTACACTTTTTGTTGGTCATAGTTTTGAGTCCTCGGCGATTTTTACAATGGAAAATATTGTTGAACAAAGAGTGTGCCTTAAATTTTGTGTTTCTAATGATATTTCATGTGGTGAATCACTAAAAATGTTGCGAAATACCTACGGCGAACCGTGTATATCCAAAACAAGGGCTTATGAATGGTATAAGGCTTTTAAAGAAGGCCGAGAAGTAGTAGTAGACTTGCCTCGTTCTGGTAGACCTTCAACCGCTACGACCAAAGAAAACATAGACAGAATCAAGAAGCTAGTGCTCGAAAATCTACGTATGAGTCTGAGAGAGTTGGCTAGTGAGGTGAACATATCTTTTAAGTCCGTCCACAACATTCTCATTGACATTTTAGGCATGAAACGCGTCGCCGCTCGACTAGTTCCAAAAGAGCTCAATTTTGTTCAAAAAGCGCAGCGAAAGCATGTCGCTGAAGACATGGTTTCCCGAGCTTCTACGGATCCGACCTTTATGAAACGTATAATAACTGGCGACGAGACATGGGTTTATGAGTACGACATGCAAACAAGCCAACAGTCTTCAGAATGGCGTCTCGAAAACGAGCCGAAACTCAAAAAACCGCTGCAAAGTCGCTCCAAAATCAAGGTGATGTTGACAGTTTTTTTGACTACCGTGGTGTGGTTCACTCCGAATTCCTTCCAGAGGGAAACAGTGAATAAAGAATATTATTTAGGCGTCATGAAGCGTTTGCGTGAGAGTATCCGCCGAAAACGTCCAGATTTGTGGCAACACAACTCATGGATGCTGCACCATGATAATGCACCATCACACACAGCCATTATAGCGAATGAGTTTTTAGCGAAAAATTCAACAAAAGTTCTCGACCAAGCACCGTATTCACCTGATATGGCTCCGTCTGACTTTTTTTTATTTCCCAAGTTAAAATTACCACTTCGAGGAAAACGTTTTGAGTCGATAGAAGCCATAAAAGAAAATTCGCTGAATGAGCTAAAGGCCATACCGCAAATAGCCTATGAAAAATGTATGGAAGACTGGGTGAAGCGGTGGAGATGTTGTATTGCAAGCGATGGGGCCTACTTTGAAGGCGATAAAATAAATTTAGATGAATAATTTGTATTTTTTGTTTTATTGACAAATTCCCGATACTTAGTACACAGAATGTATACAAAGATTTTAATTTTAAAATAAAGTTTTGTTCAGTGTAAGATATTGATCGATAGGTCACCTGGGAAAATTGTGACTAAAATAAAATATGCAACAAATTGAAGTCTAATTGCACATACTATTTTGGAACCCCTGCTACAAAATCAATAATTTGTAGGTATTTCCCGAGAGAATTGATGAACCCACGAGCTATTTATCCAAGGTCCAGGGCTAATTATGACTTTATTACCAAGACTAGCCTCACTAATAATGCATTTGCATCGGAGTCTCCCCTCTGTGCACTACTATCAAAATCATTGGCTTTCAAAAACACATTATTCTCGGAATATCCAACTAGAAAGGAAAGTTTAGGGTAGTGACCGCGTGATGGATCACTCCCATGGGCTGCACTTCTGAGTCGAATTTACTCACTGAAAAAGCTACTACCATAGGTCAAACTTGGTATCAGAATTTATATTTACCTACGCTGAATAAACTTCAATCTCTGCAATGTAGACGTTAGATTCACATGACGATCTGGAAGTATGCTTCACATTGCACCAATATTTGATTAACATGAAAGATTATTGGGTGCAAACATTGAACTGAAATGGAATAGATTTATTTGTCACAGCAAATGCATTGGGCTTAATTCAAATAATTATTACACTGTGAATATAATAATGTTGTTTTCTAGGATTCATTGTAGCTCGAAAATGTATCTTAGGTATATTGTGTCATCACATCAATGTCATCATAATATCTAATGGAATTTTTACTTTGTATCAATGTTTTGCATATGACCTAGGATTAGGAAACTGATGACTTAGAACTTATAAGTTTAATTGTTAAATGGCTAGTAAATTATAAACCCTTGTTTATTCTGATTCCTACGGTTAACGCAAATATAATCAAATCGGAACAGACAAAATATTGAAATACTTCAGCATCGCATTTCGAGAGTGCTTTAAAACAATTCCTTGCAAATGCCTAGTCGTTGGAAATATAAATGAGCGCCACGGCTGTAAGAGAAGTAAATGCTGTAACATTGTCACGGAATGGAGATTTCCTCATAGTAAATTAATTGTGAAGACAAAGTCGACTTTTCGGTACAAACGAAATGGACCCTTAACAGGAAGAAATTAAACTTGCAATTTTCGCGCAAATTAAGTTGACCTGAAATATTTGAACCCCTTTTATTTCGGGTGTAGTTACGTTGTGAATGCTAATAATGTGAGGGTGGACTGTTTAAATTTATGGAATAATTAAAGTTAATTCTCGCGGCTAAATTATACAAAAGCTCAATTTTCTTTATTGTTGTAAACATTTGGGACGTTTTGTTGTGAATCACTTCTAATACCAAATAAAGATCTTTTGAAGTGAGAAATGCAATACAAATAATATTATTTGAAGTGGTAAATAGGATCGTAGGTACTGGAAAGCAAATTAATCCGTCAAATATTTTTACAGGGTGTTACAAAACACACGAATAATATTCAAATGTTTAGACTATCTTCTCTACAGCGACAAAACTTTCCGACGCTGTGGTGGTAGCTTCAAAGAAGATTTGACGTTTAATAAGTTTTGCGAATGACCTATCGGTTTCCGAGGAACAATTCTTCAGTATCATGCATACGATCACCCCTTAAAATAATGCATCTGTTTACCCGAAGACACTTTTTAATATCTGATAACCGGTATAAACAAATCCAGAAAAAGTACTAGGCGAGCAGAAGCCCAAAGAGTAAAACCACCTCTCCAATAACACGACCTTTGTCCCACTCTGTCTTCATGAATAGATACAAAACAATCGATCTAATGCATCGAGCACGGACTTTGTTGAAAGGGGAACGTTGTATGTCGCGCCGCAAAATGTTTGAACTGTTGTTGAAAACTTTTAGTCTAACCGAACAGCTCAACCCGAGGCTTTTCTTCTACTACTTGGAGAGTCTTTAAAACATTGAATAAATGGATTTGTTCAGTGGCTTTGCAGATACCTTTGTTCAAACAGAGGTTTTGAAATGGGTTAAGGTTAGGTAAGTAAAATACTTACTTTAGAACTCTTACACAAAGAAAGTTACCAAGTTTTATGCTGCTTCAATTTCAGTTTGTAGGTACCTACATGAACGTAAAATCTGTACATAATTTTAAGAATTTTAGGTTAATCTTAGTTTATGTTTCGTTTATTCGTAGTTAGTTTAGAATAAATCCCCTTAAAATAGATAAAGTCAATGACTCCTTTAAACCATGCTATTGATTAAGGGTACTCTGAATGTATTGCACATACTGCACATATTGCATTACTTACACATGTGTATAAATGTATAATTATGATACCCAATTTCCTCTTGAAATAATAATTTTTTTTAGTATCAAGTTAGTATCTTTGAATTGTCAATCAATTAAAGCGGCGATTACATTACTCGACATCTAGGGTCGATTTCGGCATAAATTGCCTGATCTGTTCTCCCTCCCTATTTTAAAGTGTAGCGATCAAAGCTAGCAATGTATGCCGTAATCGGCTTAAGGTTAAGTTGTAATAGCTGCTTAAAGTGAAAAATTTTAATTGGCTCAGATTTAATTACTTATAACATTAAGTAGGTATAACTACTTAATGGATAACCTTACCTATTCAATTAAAACGAGATAAGAAAATGATGCTGTCACCATCATCAGTATGAGAAGTTTCATTGATGCAAACCACCCTAAATGCGGTTATTATTGTAAACGTAATATTTGACCTTACAGGTTAGAAGGTCAGGTCAGGTCGGTTAGCAGGTCCCAAATTGAGACCTTTAAGTTTTCATACAGGGTGTAAGTGACAGTCTAGCAAATAAAAATCAGCTGTCCCATACATTTTAGTAGAGTAGCAGTTTTGTATGGGACAGCAGATTTTTTTTCGCGTTTCCTGAGGTAGGCTTCATAGTTAATGTTGATTAGTTTGATGGCCTGAGTTCACCGTTTCAGTATTTGCTAGGCTGTCACTTACACCCTGTATATTTTGGTGTCGAAATAAAGAATAATAGTTAATTACGTTTCCCATTTCCTCCCGTGGGTGTCGTAAAAGGCGACTAAGGGATCTACCGGAGGATGGGCAGCAGCATCTTATGAGTACACACATTCAATCCAACTGCGATCGCCAACCCGCCTGCCAAGCGTGGCGATTAAGGCAAATCGTCCCATTTTGGGGGAGGCCTATGTCCAGCAGTGGACGTCTATCGGCTGATATGATGATGATGACTTAATTACGTCTGTGATCTTATGGTATGATAGCAATAAATATTTGCACAAAATACTTTCATTAGGTAAGACAAAAGTGAGATAAAATGAAGATTACAATTATTTTGCTTTGGTCGCATCGAGCACGCTGCACCGTTTGATTCCTCTGAAGTAGATAAATAGAGCACTCGTTGCCGTCCACCCACTCTGCCTCGCAATCACCGAAACAGATCAAATGGTCATGCATTTAAAGTTACTGGATGAAAGAATATTTTTGAGTGTAATGTGAAATCCTGGGTTGACATCGTTGGTCAACTTTGTTTTTCTCAATGTAGAACAGGTCTTTCTAAGTAGATACTACTATGCAAATATCGCCCAGCCGATGTGTGGGTATACAAGGAGTAAATATAAACGCGTCACAGTAGTACCAGGAGTGCGATTTTTGAATCCCATACGTTGAACTCAGCAGTTGAAAATGTATGGAGATACGCATCTTTCTACTGCTGAGATGACTTTCAAAAATCGCACTCCTGAAGTATGATTTTTTAAAGTCAAATCAGCAGTAGAAAGATGCATATCTCCATAGTAATTTTGACATTTTCAACTGCTGAACTCAGCGAATGAGATTCAAAAATCGCACTCCAGGTTTATAAGTTTCACCGATGTACCTGCGCAGTTGACAAATTTTAATACCGCGCGAAATTGTATTGACCAATCAGGATGTAACACCTTGCCGCTATTGTCTTATTGCTTTCGCGCCCTTTCCGCTGCCGAGGCATCCATAAGTCTGCTATTCGAGTTGGAGCGAGATAGAGAATACCCGATTTTGCACTGCTCTGTGCAAACGAAGATTGACGAGCGGAATTATTTTCCTGGTCGTACTGTACCTACAAATATTAAAGGGGTTGCTTCAAATCATTGACGTAGAATACTATGGACACCGGGTCTAGTACAAAATTCTCGATAAAAGTTCCCGAGACTAAACGACTACAGCAGTTTTGTATGGGACAGCTGATTTTTTCGCGTCTCTTGAGGTAGGCTCCATAGTGAAAGTTGTTCAGTTTGATGGTCTGAGTTCACTGCTTTAGTATTTGCTAGGCTGTCACTTACACCCTGTATATTAAGTTGGGCCCTGAATACGTCCCATTGCAAGGTAGAGGCCTCTCAGGGAGATCCCTCTTTTGTTTTTTGTTCATAGATTTCTTTAGTCGTCCTGTTTGTTTGCTTGCCATATTTTCGGTAATTTATTATTGGTCTTACCATAAGCAATTGCTGACTATAGATACGCTCAGGGAACGCTTTGTGGCAATAGCTCAATTCATTATTCTCACTCACATACCTACATAGATATATTTTACAATCCATATTGCGCGCATTTTAAATCGACGTCACTCCCCAATTTATATTATTCTATTACGTTATTTGTTAAGCTGTCGATTACCAAAAAAAAAAAAGAAAAAAAAGTTGGTCCAGTAGAATCTCCTATATATCCGTGTATCAGGTCTCGTCAGCACTAAGTCCAGAGGCACGACCGCAGCCGGCCACTCGCTGCTAATCAGTGTTTGCACATGACGACAGGATCGATTGGTTTACCCTACTACGTGTAAGCACAGCTTTAATATAGGATAGCAACAACTGCAAAACAAAATAGTCGCAAGTAACATCCACTTTGTTATCCTGGTATACTCATTACACAGAATCTACAGTAGAACCAAGTTTATAAGTCTCACTGACTTAACAGCTCAGTTGACAAATTTTAATAGCGCGCGAAATTATATTGTCCAATCATGATGTGCCACCTTCATTCGCTTGCCACGATTGGCTAATTGTTTTTGCGCTCTTTTCGCTGCTATCCGACTTATGACTCTTTGACTACTAAACGACTTTTTATCGGGGAACTGCGCAAACGATGATTGACGAGGGGAATTATTTTCCTGTCGTAGTGTACCTTCGTGCAGTTTACGTCCCCGCGTGTCGCTTTATAATAAGAATAAGAATAATATTTAATAATCCACAAAAAGCCATTTTGCAGATGGATTTCTAATAAAATAATGAAGCACTAAATAGTATAAATAGCACTAATAGTAGGGTAGGCGTATTGGTAGGTACAACTGATGCCATGAAAGGTAGGAATTACCTGCCTGAGCTATTGACATAAGCTACAACAGTAAAATTTATTGCACATTGAATGTACAAATGTACTTACTTGTAAGATGTGTGGTTTGTATGTGTGTGTGAATAAGTAGGAATAATTACCAAACCACGTTTTTGAAGATATTCTTAGTATAGGTATGATAGCTTTTTTCTTGTAGTTATACAACCGTCAAAAGGGAACGGGAACTTAACACGTTCCTGGACAGTGACCGGCTATAGCAGTGATAACAATAAAAGTTCTATTGTGTCTCGTTCACTGCCCCGGAACGTGTTAAATCATTTAAATCTGATAAATAAAAAATTTTCCGTAAATAGTGACCACGTAAGTAAAAATCATTTATCTTTTAAAAAGTGGACGTGCAAAATTCGAATATACCTACCGTCAAAATCAAATTAAAGATTGAAAAATTTGTCTCGGGCGGAAAAGTGCGGGTTCAAGTCCCGCCCGAGACAAATTTTTCTATCTTTAATTTGATTCGAAATAGCACAACATGGCTGTAACATGTTTAAAAATCAATAATATTTGAGATACCGTCAAAATGTTTAGAAGTGCAACTCGTATTGTACTATAAGGTACTTCGATACCAGAAAATAATTTTTTTATCGAAAAATAATTGAAGCGAAATGCGTGTGATAGCTTATATTACTGCCTGATGCGAGAGAAAGAGATGGGGCGGCGCGCGCGACTAAAACGACGCAAGCGTAAAACACACTTTATTTAATTGTGATTGTACTATTAATGTAAGTTCAATTCCGCTCTAATCAAAATTTGTAAAATATCAATCTCTTTTTTTAAAATCAATCTCGTGTTTCTATTATTCACCGTTTAGCAGTTCTAAACGTTTATCGATAAAGACGGAGGCTACTTTGGCTTTTTTTTCTATCGAGAAAATGTGTCTAAATCGTGTTTTGGCTCCAATCAAAACTTCAATTATATGTTCAATTTACACTTATCTGCAAATCATATTCCTACTGTTAGTACTTCATGATATATGACGCTTTGAAGTATCCTATTTTTTTTCAC
Organism: Agonopterix arenella; assembly: GCA_927399405.1. Classification (NCBI taxonomy): domain Eukaryota; kingdom Metazoa; phylum Arthropoda; class Insecta; order Lepidoptera; family Depressariidae; genus Agonopterix; species Agonopterix arenella. Next base: position 8,141,993 of record OV656691.1, read on the forward strand.
ATATCCTCTTGGTCATAATATGAGGCGTTCGTTGGCGTAGTATTGGAAACGTTCACCGAAGTTAAGCAACGTCAGGTCCGGTCAGTCTTTGAATTGATAGGATAAGACAAAACTTTATTCATTTAAAACAATACACAATACATAAAAGTGAACAAAACAAGAAAGGGTACAATAGAAACATCACAACACAGAACACAAACAAACAATTGGTGACTATCATTTATTCGTATTTTATTTTGAGTGTCTGCGTGCTTCGGAAGGCACGTTAAGCTGTTGGGCACGGATAGTTCCGATAGATGGTGGTGTAACTTATTATTAAGCCGGGTCAGAGGCATATAAATGTGGCTTGAAAATTCTTTGACAGCAAGACGACCACTAACTTGGGACCGAGTGTAGGAGTATGTCCCACTCTCCTTTGCCCTGCAGTGGGATCCTATAGGCTACAAAAAAACAATTGCGTCGCTAAGCGGAGTTAGTTAAGATAAGTATAATTAATTGCAAAAAATGACATAGATTAGAGTTAAAACATAATTTACATAATTTATGATTATGATTATGATTTTATAGTACACTAGAGTTAGCCCGCGACTTCGTCCGCAGATATTATATACCAAATTTTAAGTCAGATATAAATAAATACCTTGGACATGCCACACAAATTATCTAATCACATTTAAAGTGCCAGAATCTAGCCTGAACTTGCATTATGATGACTAGACAATAACGATATAGAATAAAGCTAATAAGCTATCAAATAAGAAAAGTTTCATCAAAATAGGTTCGGTAGTTTTTGTGTGATGATCGATCAAACAAAAAAACAAACACAAACAAACAAACCGACAGACAAAAAAAAACAAAAGTTGGTGATTTGGAATCAGGGACACCTAAAAACCATATCGTAACTTTTTTTTTATTAATATCATCATGTACAGACACACTTCTGTTACAGTTTTATAATAGTTAAGCCTCAAGCTTCCTCTAAGTACTTACTGTAAATATAGAATATACTAAAAAAATAAGAATCCAACCCATTAGCTAACTTTTTTCACAAATTAGCTCCACAGAACATAAATTAATTTAGCAACCGTGCTTAATGTGAGCAAGTTCTATACTAATTTACTCGGCTTTAGAGCAAAGACGTGTTTTCATATAGAGAGTGAAGATTTCCAGGGAGTTATTTAACTAATTTTACATGCGGGGCAAGTTTTAACCCCACTACCATCTGTTTGCGTTACCGCTGACGCGAGTACGTCTTTGCCGGCGTATTTCTGAGAACAGAATCGTAGTCAGGATTAGATTTCTGGGAATAATTACCTCCCTCAGGAAAGTTTATTTGTACTAGTTGATTTATTAGCTTTGAAATAATTATTCACACCCAAATTCCACTTTTCAATTAATATAAACTTGCAAAATTTACCTATACAACCAAAATATCGTTAACCTAAGGAAGCTGTTGAGTAACCTACACAAATTATTATGTTTCATGGTCTGTAAGCTGTTATGTTGGTTTTATCAATAAATAAAATGCTTGTTTTGAAATCTCACTGCTTCCTGAAATTTTTCACCTTAGTTTATTGCCTGACTAGCTGTTGCCCTGGTGGACTTAGGACTTGTTTATGTTTTTTTTTTGTGGCACTGACATGTTTTTGTGACTTTTGAAAGAACACCCCCTACTCACACCCTCTATGCACCCCCAACTCACCACTTACGCACCCCCTAATCACCCCTACGCACCCCATACGCTCCCCTACGTACCCCCTACATATCCCTACGCACCCCTACTCACCCCCTGCTCACCCCCTACGCACCCCTACTCACACCCTATGTACACCCTACGCACAACCTTCGCTCCCCCTAAGAACCCCCACACACCCCTACTCACCCCCTACTCACCCAATACGCACCCCTTACGCACCCTCTACTCGCCTCATCTACGCACCCCCTTCTCACCACTTACGCACCCCCTACTCACCCCTACTTACACTCTACTCATCCCCTATTTAGCAGAGTAGGGGGTGAGTAGAGCGTAGGTAAGAAATTAACGTCCCAAAAAACCATAGAAACGACACCCATAATGATATTTAGACAATCCAACCCCACCGCACCGATGATGGTATTTCACGTCCGCCACGTTGGATTTTAAAATTATTGTTGTTTTCGTAATCAGCGACCCGATAAACCATACAAACAATACCCATCTCGATTTTCAGACTTTGTCACCCCCATTTCCCCCTTTCAGGGGTTGAATTGTGAAAAAACCTGAAACACGTATTTACTCATTTATCAATAGGAGTACTCCTGTGAAGTTTAGAATAAAATAGTCTAACTAATCTTGTTTCCCTATAAAAACTTTGGACCCCCGTTTCACCCCCTTAGGGGGTCAATTTCGAAAAATCTTTTCTTAGTGCACCCTTAGACCTCGTAAGGAACCTACGTGCGAAATTTGGAATCTCTTGACCCAGCGGTTTGGGCTGTGCGTTGATATGTCAGTCAGTCATTCAGTCAGTTTCTTCTTTTATATATTTAGATAGATGCGCACAGCCAAGGAGTGGAACGCCCTGCCTGCGTCAGTATTTCCGAGCGCTTACAACCCGAATTCCTTTAAAGTACGAGTGAATAGGCTTCTTCTGGGTGAGCTCGCTACATCTTCGACCCCATCTTCGTCCTGAGGACTAGATCGAGGTCAAGAGCAAACCCAAACGTATTAAAAAAAAAATAAAGATGTGTAGTTTTAATAATAAAGGGCCCTTCTTAATACGCTGATGGTTTTTGAAGGGGATGATCAGACCACCAAATCGAACAACTTTCTCCATGGGACCAAAACCTAAATAGAGAAAAAAAATCAGCTATTACACTCAAATAAGTTTTTTTCATTTTCGTGCTGTTTAATCGAATACTTAGATGGTGATTTCATTTTGCACCCCATTTAACGTTACTTACTTTAGCTAAAACTGCGAGAAATCTAATTGAATCCAGAAGCGGCCCTGTCTCGAAGATACACTGTGACGTATGTAGTACGCCTCTTGAATTACCCCTGTCTCTTTATCCTGTACAAAATCAAACATTAAAGTTGTACGAGTCTGACACATAGAACAAGAACTACTGTTCTAGACTTGTGGTAAAGTTTAACTAGCGTAGATAGTATACATGACAGGATTACGTTGTTTTAGAATTAGTATCTTTCATTATATCTTCTATAATTCATGTTACTGCAAAGGGTAGACAGAAACTTATTGGGTTATATTTTAGCCGAGCTTAAGATAAGATAAAGATAATATAAATGTTTATTTTTAACTTTTGCTTAAAACTATTACATTAAACGGTAGACCAAAAACGAGGCAAGCCTGATATGCGAGGTCATTGGGAATCCTTAACAATAAACAAGTAATTTAGTTACGAACTAGTACAATTGAAACAAAGTGAGAGGGTGTGAGTGGGGGGGAGGGGGGGAGGGGGTGGGGGGTTGTGTAGGTGTGTGTCTGTTTGCGTGTGTATATGCTTTGTATGGTAAGATATATCGTTGATTAAGTCTTCAGTTCCATCGTAAGTCAAAGTCTGCAACCAGTTCTTAATCTCGAATTTTGCACGGCGCACTGATAATGTTTTTATGTCGAGAAGTTTACAAACTCTGTTATATATCCGGGGATGCAGAAATCGCGGAAAGCGACTCGCAAAAGTAGTGTTAATTATGGGCAAAGGCACGAAGTACACTCTTTTGGCAAGCAGTGCAGGGTACGCACTAGACGTGATGGTGGCGCGGTGTAGTGACACCGCGGCTCTCAATAATTATGAAGAGCTGCCGAACAGTTAGCACAGAACTTATTCACTAGAAACCGCTTTTAAGCTGTTAGGGATAGGAAGGAAAGTAATGGAAGTATACTTACTTTGTGTCTTTTCTTAAGGGTGTTATAAATAATATTTGAGCACCAAAAGAAAAAAAAACTGTTGTAATATGTAAGTATCAAAATATAAACCTGGACAAATACATTTTAACATTTAATTTGTTCTCCCCAAATCTAATCTAAACTATTATAAAGAAGTGTGTCTGTTGTTGTTGTCATTAAAGATATTAACAAAAAAAAAGTTACGATATGGTTTTTAGGTGTCCCTGATTCCATATCACCAACTTTTGGATTTTTTGTCTGTTTGTTTGTTTGTTTGAACGAGCATCACCTGCGATCAAATTTGATCGAAGAGCATCACGCAAAAACTACTGAAACGATTTTTATGAAACTTTTTTCGTTTGATAGCTTATGATTTGACTTAAAATCTGGTATATAATTTGTGCGAATGAAGTCACACTAGTTATAAATAAAGAGCCTATTCTTCTTGGTTCGTGTCAGCATGAGCTATGACAATTATTCATGCTGTAGTGGAAGACAGCCGGTTTAGATTAGCCGGTCAGGAATGATCGTATCCTACAGTACGACCAGGAAAATAAATCCGCTCGTCAATCTTCGTTTGAACAGAGCAGGCCCGAGTCCCCGACAAAACCCGAAGTCATTTAGTAATCAAAGAATGCAAAGTCGGATAGTAGCGAAAAGGGAGCGAAAACAAATTAGCCAATAGCGTAAACTAATTGGTCAACATAATTTCGCGCGCTATTAAAATTTGTCAACTGTGCAGGTACACACTGCGACACATCAAGCTATACAAAACCGACATAAGCTGGCCGCGCGTAGCTCGAGTAACGTATAGCGTCGCGCGGCCAGCTTATGTTGGTTTTGTATAGCTTGATGTGTCGCCGTGTGTACATAGGTAAGACTTATAAACCTTGTAATACTGTACTAAGCTGACATAAAGTATTGAAAACCAAAGAACAAAATATTATCAAGAATAGTAAAAATATTATTATTATAAGTATTAAAAAGTAAGACGATTTATGTCCTAACAACTGTCACTTAGCCATAAATAATCCAAACGTAATAAAAGCTGAAATAGGAGAAGCTCCGCAAAGAATACTACCAACAAGGAGGATATTATTCAGTGTCACCGGCTCGCCGTGTCTCATAATATATGTTTTAATAAAAGGGTTTCAATTCGCACCCGAACATACATCACGCGAAGAAACCCGAAGTGTCAATAATATAGAAAAAGATCTTCAATTTATTATTCATTGAAGTCGCTGGAAGAGAGCGGGCAGGCTCTATAAATCCAAGGATCGCCACTAAATCATCGTTTACAGGCAGCGGAAGTACGTGTGCGGTGTAATTTTTATCCCTTTTCTCCGATGAAACTGATATTTTGTAGCAATTGCAACTTCGATTGTTGATTTCAATAACCTAGCCCACATAAAATTTTGCAGCGGCTACATATTTTGCACGGGTATACAAGGTGTTACAAAAATACAAATAAACATTTAAGGGGGTGGTTAAGACCATCAAACTGAACAACTTTCACTAAGGGACCAATAGACTTCCACTGCTGGACATAGGCCTCCCCAGTATGGGGAGATTTGCTATAATCGCCATGATGCGATGCGTTTGCGATGTTCCATACTAAAGTATTAAATTACAGATCTACTCGAGCTAAATGTATGGCACGAAAGATTTTTTTTTTCGCGATTTCGATGTTGGTCCCATAGTGAAAGTTGTTCAGTTTGATGGTCTCAACAGCCCCCTTAAAATAATAATATAATAAATAAATAAATATCTTGGACATTATCACACAAATTATCTAGTCACATTTAAAGTACCTGGACTTGTATTATGATGACTAGACAACGATATAGAATACATATATAGATCCATGACTCGGGTACAAATATTCATATTCATCATATAAATATTTGTCCCTTACGGGATTCGAACCCGCGACCCTCGGCACAGCAGGCAGGTTCACTACAGACTGCTATAGGGCCGTCAAAAAGTTTTAAAACTTTTTTTACTTTTGTAACACCCTGTAAAAAAAAAAAAAACCTATGCAAATATCAGTAGTTTTCTACTATTGGTGATAAATAAGGAGGAGATGAAAGGTCATCCTAAACGTGACTTGTTGTCTTAACATTTTATGTAAAATGAGTCAATTATATTGCAATGCAAGAAAATTAGTTTTTATATTATTTAGACTCAAAGCACAAGATATCGTATATCGAGTGTACATAAAATCTCAGCCAACAAAGACAAATAAAATGTAATACCAAAATCCGCAATTCGGCTTTCCAAAGCATCGAGAGACGCAAAATCGTGTGACCTTCGCACTTCTCACCCGGCATTGTTCCGTGCATTAACAATGTATTCAGGCCTAAACAAAGAGAAGCAGGTGGCCCGTGAGCACGACGATGGTACCCACTGAAAGATTCTGTAAAAACCGTGCTGGGACCCTCGTCACGTCCGGACATCTTATTTATCTAGTCACGAGCAAAATCATTGTTTTCTTTTTGGGGTTCCACAAATCCACATCGTAACTTTTCATCGTTATCCGCATTTTTCTTAGGGTAAACAAGTCCAATTTGCCAATCCATCAGACGTACCTAACATCTTGTGGGGCAAAAAATATTATTTCAGAAAGCAACCAGTCCATCCCATCACCGATTCTTGATGAGTCATGATTGAAGTCATGATTTCCTAAGTGCGGAGAAGCAACCGAAAGAAAATTGAGAAAAGCGTATCGTAATAAGCTTGTACTTCCGCCACAAAACTTCCAGGTGTATAACAAAAGCTCATACTGTATGGCTATCAAAATATATAACTGGTTGCCAAATATGCTTTTTTAAAACATTGAATACAAGTTCTTTTTTAAATCATTTACATAAATTTTTAATCAATAAATGTTACTCTGTAAACGATTATATGGTCGATGTTCTCGTTTAACCTAACAGACTTGATGTAAATTTTATTTTGTGTGTTTGTCTTCTGTTTTTAAAACTTGCACGCCATCCTGTGTGGCAGATTATGTCTTGTGCTATATCCTTATGTTAAGATCTTACTGTATACCATAATCTTGCAAATAAATAAACCTTATCTTATCTTATCCAAGTAAAATGGCCGACAAACTTATTGAGCCCTTGCTCCTTGAATGCGCAGAAATAAAATTTGCAGGCGGATGCGCTACTGCGCCTCACCCCCCCGCATTTTTCAAGATGTTTGCCGGATATTGTAAATTGATTTATAAGTTAGCTTCGTATCGGTTTTGTGTGATCACCACCACCATCGTTAGTTGCCATGCAATAGGGTTCTTTCAAAGAAATTTACTCCTAAACCAAACGATATGATAAAGGTTGAGAAATTAGTGCGCATGGAACCCTGAATGGAAAATCTATGTCGACCCTGCTACTATTTTATTTGTAGTGTGTTGGCGCAAAAACACGCCTTATTACCGCCACTGGCTAACAGATGAACTGCTGAGCGGGCCTATTGTCCCCGATCTTTGTGTGTGACGTTTGTGCCTTGCGGGTCCGAGAAAAACATTAGTATAGACACTGATATTTATTCATGTGATTTGTTTTGTTTAGCATAGAGCCTTTTTCTAACAGAGTGCTAATATATTTGAGAATCTCATTGTGCTACTAAAATAAGTACATTAATTAAAGTTGAGAAATTAACCTAACAGACACCTCATCCATACTTTTCTTTGCGCTAAAATAATAGGAGGTATGAGTAGGACGCATCGTCTGAAGTGTATGTAACTATGTACACACGGCGACACATCAAGCTATACAAAACCAAAATAAGCTGGCCGCGCGTAGGTCGAGTAACGTTAACGTGGCGCGGCCAGCTTATGTTGGTTTTGTATAGCTTGATGTGTCGCAGTGTGTACCTAGGATAACAATGGACCAATAATTGAACATCTGTATTCTTTAATTCACGTGTGGTGGACTAACACCCATACACGCTCTCTGAGGGTAAGCTAGTGCCCTACAGTGGGACGTATTTGTTATACAGGGTGAAATTGAGCATCCTTTTAAACTAAGAGTCTACCCATCAAACTGAACAACTTTTACTATGCGAGCAAACCGATCTCACATCTCCGACATTTGAGTCGCGAACTCGCGCGTCGACGTTTCAGTTTAGTATGGAACAGCTGTTTTTTTTTGCTCCGATCGGTTTGCTCCCATAGCAAAAGTTGTTCAGTTTGATGGGTAGGCTAATGATATCAATTTCACCCTGTATAGGCTATAATGGTAATGATTATGATTCTTTAATTATTGGTCGGAAATATGACCGAACATTTCGTAACACCTTTAAGTTTTAGTTTATAATTTATGTATAAATGATAATGTTCACCCTACGTTAGGTGTCTATTTTGTTAATTTATCTTTGCTTACATTAATTGGGTATTTAAGCATTGCTATTGTAGTGAGGTAATAAAGTGCGTTTTAACATATAAAATGAAGTAATCTAACCTAACCTAACCTATACCAATATTGGTAGTTTTAATCATTTTGCATAAGCTAAGCTACATTAAAATTTTAATTTTTTTTTGTTTTCACCATAATTCTAAAAACAGTAGGAAAGTATTTAAAGAGAAATAATTGAAAGCTTTATCTTCATTGGTTCATCATCACTCATTGTCTCGAGTTTGCATATGCCGAAGTAAAGTAAAGAAGGAGTATGCAGAATTCATTATCTGAAAGCCGAAGAAATTGAGATAACTCAAACTAGGAACGTACAAAATTAATAAGAAGTTAACCAAACACTACTTACAGAAGAAAAAGTTTCGAGAGACAACGGAAACATCTTCCAACCAGTGATCGAGAGTGGACGGTTGGTTCTCTGTACAAAGAGAAGCATGTTACTCTTGAAACCACGAGATCTAGTAGTCCAATCGCAATCGTACAGAGCACCCGACAGCAAGAAGCTCTGAAAAAAAACAAACGATTTATCTGTTGAAATCTGTTACTCCGCACTCCGCAGTAGGTATTAGCATAAGCATATGCTCACGATTATATTCCCCGAGGGGGTAGTCAGAGATATTCTGAAACCTCAGAACATCCACGTTTCACTAGTGGTACCGAAACTTTGTCCAGTTTGACGGGGAGTAAGCCCGTCGCCACTTGTAATGGACAATGGACACAATACATGCCTCGAAATTGAAGCATGCAGGTTTCCTCACGATGTTTTCCTTCACCGAAAAGCCAGTGGTGTTACAAATCGTACATTAATTCCGAAAAACTCATTGGTACGAGTCAGCCTGGACGGGGATCGAACCATCGCCTCCTCCACGGCAGGCATGGTTACTCGCCACTGGACCTAGGTATTAAAGGTACCTATACCGATTTGTGAAATCCTTCGTTAATTGTTGTGAACAGAGTAAAGACTATGTCTGTTTGCTTATTACCTCCACACGTATCCTTTAAACAGATTTCTATGGAATCAGGTGCAGACATTTTTCGAAGCAATCAATCAATCAATCAATTATACTTTATTTGACACCAAAAAAACAGAGTATACCGAGAGCAAACAATCAGAAAATACAAAAGGCACAAAAACAGGCGGTCTTATCACTAAGAAGCTATTTCTTCCAGACAACCTTAGGGTAGAGGAAATAGTGAAAGAAGATTGCCTGAAGAAGCCTGAGGAAGTATATAAGTCATAGGCAAATTTTTGTTTAAGAAACAAAACCGATTTCACGCGGTAGAAATCTCGGTGAAAAAGCTCATAGAACTGTATAATATTACATCTATTTGATACTTTACTACTTTACTTTATAATTATAATATTGTTTGATTGAATTTACGGGAGCGATGCAAAAAATGAGGCATCCTTTTGAGACTTGATTTGGAACAACTGATAACGAAAGCGAACGTACCTTAACCATGATCCGAGTTCCAAACCAGCATGGTACAAGTATTTGAATAATCATCACAAACATGTAGGTTGCCAGAAATACATAATATTGTAATGGAGCCGGCTGAATAAGCAAACATAAACTGATTGAGTAACTTAAGTCTTTTATGTTATAAATAAACAACATATATTCTTAAAAGAATATAGTCACCAGAGTAAATCTGAAGAGACAAACGCAAATAATGCAAGAAGCCATACTGAATTGTACGAATAATGCTATGCTGAACACTTGCTGAATCATGGCGGAAAATCTGGAATTATACAAGGTAATATAATTATTTTCGAATAAACATGACATTTTTGGGTTCTTATATTTTAATACCTAGAAAACTTACTTCCACACTTTAGTGTAATGCTTAATAATTCCGTTTAATTTGGAAACCAAATCAATATTAGCATTCAAAATTTGTTCGTTGTTTAGTATACGCTGAGAAGAGTTAAAAGTATGGTCATGCCTTGTTCCTTTTGTAACTGTCCGTAGCTCTTCATTTAGTATTTCTAATTGGGCAATAGTTAAAATCATGACGCCAAGCAAAAATGTATCGATGTTCAAATTGTAGAGCACGTGGAAGTGCATTCCAAAGCCTTGATAGAAGTATAGCAAATAAATATTTGCAGCCTTGAATTCGTCAGATAGGAACGAAAAACTACATACAGGTAGTTCCAACTCAACATGCGCAAATATATGAGCAAATAATGATAACACAACATTTGTAAAACAAGAAGTAAAAGAAACTACAGCGACTATCTTCCAATATCTAACATTAAATTTCTTCGCGCTTTCTATAATCTTCAATCCTTCATCAGTATTCGGTTGGAAATCGTCACTTTCCAACGTTTTGAGAATAGTCACGATTTTATCACGCATAAAGAAAAATGACAAAACTTTAGAAGTAACTGCTATCTCGGTGAAATAAAATATCATTTCTTCAATAAAGACGTCCAAGTGTCTTGGCAAGAAATAAAAGTTTATCGTGTATAATAAATTGTAAAAAATAACAAAGAACAAAATAAATGCTAAAGAATAATAGCTGTAATATTTACTGACATCGTTTTTTGGCAATATACCCAGAAATCTCCAAAACTTCATATTTAAACTAAAGCAGTCTATTTGATATAAAACTGACATTGAATAAAATATAAAATGTCTCTTATTTTATATTGTATTTTATTTATTATGTTTTGATACTGCAACAACGTTGATAAAACTACAAATTCTCGGCGCGTTTAGTCAAATTACCCTTTTGTAATAATTACATGACTTAAAATATCCAAAACCTATTTGGTACGTGATCAATATATATATAGGTACTTATACTGCAAGTTGATGTGGGTTAATTGCAGGAACTGTGCTTTTAAAATGAGATGCAATTAGTGGAGGTGGCGCCGTCCACCCGCAAAGCGGTCCAAGAGTTCACTCTAATTACCAGGCTCACCAATGGCCTACCTTCTGGATTATTCATTAAAATATTTCCTTAAAGCCAAGGCTTTTATTTACTTTTTAGGTCGACGGTTCAAAGGGGAAAATGTATGATTCAAACCAGTTATAATCATAAAATAAACTGAGATTTCTGAAAGTCACTTTAAAGATAACAAGCTTCAAAATTCGTATCAGATTTTTACGTTCGCAAAATTCGAGCTTTTATTAAAACAACGGCTTCCTTGTATTGTGACGTCAGAGTGTTTTCTTGATTGTGTAATATCAATATTTTCCGTCTTGTTTCCTCGCCCTTCGCACTCAGTACAATCAATGTTTGTGTTTATTCAAAATTTTCTTTTGTAAATATGTAAAATTTGTTTAACCTCTGCTTTCTTTATTTTGTGTCGTGCTCTTTTAAGAGTGTTGTATTGTAGATACAGCTTTAAGGCTTAATGGTGGATATGTACAATAGATCCTGTGTTTTATACAAGCAATTTAGTTAATGTATTCTTTGTGATGATGTCCTGCGTCTACCAAGTAAACAATTAAAGTACAAAGTGGTGACTGTTAATTTTACCTATAAATGCGACTTTACAGCAATTTTCAAGTAAAGGGCTGTAGGGTTGCCTGAAACGCAGTCCAACACTATGATTTCGATCTATCTAATGTCCCAATAATGGGAAAATAACCGTACCTTTTATTTTTAAATCACACTATCCAGTGCTCCGATCGATCGTTCATTACAAAGTTTTCAATCTCGTCCCGCCATCTCTGTTTAGGTCTGTCACGAAGGTTGGTCAATTTCCTGATAATTTAATTGATACGATACTTTACATAGTTTCCAAAAATTAATCTTTTCGTTAGTTTCGACTGAAATAGACAAATTAGTCACAAGAACAGAATACAGGAATATTATTTCACATTGTTTACAGCCCTATCTCCAATTCTAATTAAAATAATTTTACACATTGTTGAACTTTGATCAATTTATTGAATTAAAATGGTTTACATTCGTCTCATTTATTTTAATACCTATTTCAAATCAAACATTTCAGGAAAATTGGGCACTTGCTGAGGCCCATTTTTATTTTATTTTTGGATCAAGGTTGTAAACTCTCTTTGCATAAAGAGACAGCCGGAATAATACATGTTGTCTTGGCGTCCATCTCCAATCCAAGTTGAAGTATGAAAAGAAGAATAAAGAAATCAAACATTGACAAAATTTCAAGTTGTTACATCTATTGTAGAAGTTTTTCATTATGCTATGTATTCGACAGTATTTGCGCAATAGTTTGTAGCAATGTTTGACTCCAACTTCTGGAGTGCGATTTTTGAAACTCATTCTTTGAACTCAGCAGTTGAAAATGTCAGTAGTGCGATTTTTGAAAGTCAAATAAGCAGTAGAAAGATACGTATCTCCATACATTTTCAACTGCTGAGTTCAACGTATGAGATTCAAAAATCGCACTCCAGGTGTAGGCATAAAATGCTCCGCAACTTTTTTTCTAAAATTCCACATTTAGTTTACTGTTGGGTAAATCTCATTGCAACTTAACTTAGGTATTTATCCTTTTAATGCGAATGTGAGTTTGCTTTTTTTGTTAAGCTTTACGCGTAAACTACTCAACCGATCTAGCTGGCTAGTTTCTTACCTGATTACAGCGAAAAAAAAAAAGAGATATGATTTTTTATGTTTCAAGCAAAGATCTTGATAAAAAACTGAATTGAAAACTCTCATTAATCCATGAAGCCATGAAGTGCATAAATATCACAGAGAGAGCTAACCAAGAGTATCTATAATATATCAGTTCAGGCCTATGCTTTATATCTTCGTAATTATTTTATAAATTGCAAATGTTATTTGTTACGCGGCATCTAGATTTTCCAAACTATTTTTGCATATATACAAAGTTACTTATATTAATACCGTCTGCGCGTATTGTGCGTCAAAGTTTTGTATAAAATTGACCCCTCTGCAACCGCCTTAAAAAGCTGAGTCACGGTAGTGATTCATATTAAAAATGCTTCTTAGTACGTTGTATACGCTCCCGCGGCTCAGATCTTAAATCAGGGTAGCATTTAAACATCTAAATACTTAAATTGGGCATTGTAAAACCCCAGCACTATGGGAGTTCTGATACTGGAATGGTTTCCATATACGCCGCGGTGGCAGGGCCACTAAGCAGTTGTTTATTTTTACCCGACTGCCCTAGAAGGAGGGTTGTTTTTCGAGTGTATGTATTTATGTATGTCAGTATGTATGTATGTATGTCCACTTCTTTGACACGACTTGACGGATTTTAACATACTTACGAGTTGTCATTAGATTTATAAAAATCGTGAGAGTGTCATAGGCTATATTATTTCAACAATTATGGCGTCTGCGAATCAAAGAAGATAAGGGGAATAAACAATTTTTTTGTTAAAAATTTTAATATGGGAATCAAATGAAAGCTGGTAAACAGACGATTCCAAATGTATAAATATTGCATTACTTTTATGCTACCATTTTGACACAAAACTATAAAGAATGAAATAAACTAAATTATTAAGAAAAACAAAACGCACGTTAAAACCAATACCGTCACTAAACGAAAAACCTGCATTTCGAGATTTTGGTACCACGTGTCCTGCCAATCAGAGCTTTATCCAATGCAAAAACGCCTGTTACGTAATTCCAAGCAACTTTTCTATAATTTTTTTATTTATACCCCGTTCAGCGAGTCGATGTGGTACCGAAAAATTAATCTTGCCTGTGATTGGATGAAGATAAGCCGCATAAGCCGCGTTCACATTGCGAGTCATCTTTAGTCTGTTCATGCGCTTCGTACCGTTCAGACGTCTCCTAGCTCCTACGTACTCCATCACTGCGAACTTTGTGAATCATGGACTTGGGTTGAACTTGCCTTGCCTTGTTTATATTTGTTATATTGTACTATTTAATTTAATTTAAAGTTAAATCAATTTCGAGTTTATTTTTTAATATTCATTAGAATTTATTGTTATGAATTTACAGTTGCGATCTTGCGAAATTCTGTTTATTTGTTAATTCATAAATGTTTACATTTCATGTACCAACATTTAATTTTGAAAAACTACCCCTTTAAAAAAATATTTTTAATATCATGAAAACTGATGATGATGAACGATGAAGAAAGTAGTTTCATTTTATTCTGATCTTTATTTCTGATTATTTTGCGTTTGTCCGATCACTGTGTAGAAGGAATACGCTGTTTTCAAAATCTGTGAAACAAACGAAAACATTTCAAATTAAAATCAGACAAGATTAGGTTGTACAAGTCTGCATATTATGATAAATATAGTATACTTAATAAACAAAGATTCTAAGTAGAAGCAAGTAAGAAAATGACCTTACTGATATAAATGTATCCAGAGAAAGGTTAAACATTTTGTTTCCATAAAAAACGATCGGAGTATTGGCTCGAGTCATAAAAATTATCATATTTCGTTTGAATTTTTGAGATCTTGGAACCCAATCACAATTGTAAGCGGCAACCATCAAATCGTGACTCTGTTGAAAACAACACAAATATAACTATTTTTTTTTTCTTGGAACTTTAAGCTTTGAGGCAATACCAGCTCCATACCACCAAGAAAGAAAATTACTGAACTAAAAATTTTACGGAAAATTAAGAAAAGCCCTAAAAACATAAAACAAGCAGTGTAAACAAAAAACATTTAAAATTGTAAGTACAGTGTCACCAACTTATCTGTAGAATGAACGATGGAGCCACTTTCTGTATCAAAGAATGATTTCATTTTGAGAATAATTTCTCGTACACCACTTACGGCATGATTTTCACAAAAAATACTCAGAATCAGAAATATTTAGAAAAACAAGAACTCGATTGAACAGCACAGACTATATCGACTGACAGCAACAAAATTACGTTTTCAAAAGTAGTTCCGCTTTTGGCCATTCTACAGATAAGTTGGTGGCACTGTAACTGTAAGGCCTCATTTACGGAGACGCGGGGCGTCGCGCGTCGCGTTGAGCGGCGCGGCCCGCACTAAATTCAAACATATGGCGTTGTATAAGTGCGTTTACGGAGAAGCGTTATCACACGCGTCAAATTATTATAGATTTATTGCCCGCGCTACGCGCCGCCCAACGCGCCGCGCCACGCCCCGCGTCTCCGTAAATGAGGCCTTAGACAATAACATAATTAATTGTCAAAGGTAGGTACCTCGTAAGTCAGTTGAGTTCCCAGCCAACCAGGTAAAAGGGTTTCAAACATCACAGCAAATGAATAACACAGCATAAATATATTTGATTCGACAGGGGCTTCCTGAGATACGTTTTGTTAAATAATAACACATTTTAATTTAAAAGTAATGCTTTCTAAAATAATTCAAAACTGTAAAATATGGAGAAAAGATGTTTACACTTGTGGCGATATAATTGTTTTAAAGGAAACAATATTAAGGAATAGGATTCGACGCGTTGGCGCCGCAGCAAGGAGGTCAGTTATCCAGGCGCTGGCCATGTTTTTATATTTTTTTTACTTTTATACTAATTTAAATTTTAATACTTTTTGTTTATTCAAAATCTGTAAATGGGGGTAAAACTGTCTCAAAAAGTTAAGGACAGTCTCTTAATAACGTTTCCCTCTAGTTGCAACGGTTAAGGTACCTGCCCTTACTGTCCCGTCTCAAAAATCCACCCTGTATAATAGTTTATGTTATTCAGGGTCACACAATATTTAAGATTTCTCAATCAAAAAAACCTAAATTTAAACAAACTTTAAAAGAAAGAAAAAACCGGCCACTTCTACATTCTTCTTATCGTGTGGGCAGCAAGCCCTGATATCCGAGTTTTTTTCAGACCGCCTTAAGGCATCTGACGTGGTTTTTATGTGACGACTACTACCACCAGAGATAGTAGCTGGAACCAACGGCTTAAATGGTCCTCCGAAGCACGGAATCATCTTTCTTTTCAGACAATCAGGTGATTCAGCCTGCAATGTCCTAACCAACTGGGAAAAACGCACAAAGTGACATATCACTAGGTGTCCCCCGTGGGAATCGATCCCACGACCTTATTGTCAAGAGCTCAATGCTCTTAACCATAAGACCACAGAGGCAGTTACACCACTGAGGCCAATGAGGCACTGAGCTGAGCAGTCTACATTTATTTCGATATTCTTTTAAGTGGAATGTTTGCAATATATTAAAAGTATTCGACAGGGTGTAAGGAAAAGTATCACTAAATAATAAAATATAATACAATATAGTATAATATTCTGTAATATTATGTGTGTCTTACTTAAGCAAATAAATTGTTTATCTATCTATCTATCTATTTTTACTAGAGAAGCAAACCAATCAGAACAAAAAAATTTTGCTGTTTGAATCGAGTAGGTATTGAAGTTTAGTATGGGACAGGTAATATTTTTTGTTATATCAGGTTGCTCTCATAGTCAGTCATAGTTGTTCAGTTTGATGGGTAGAGTATGTGGTTTAAAGGTTAATAGTACTTTTCCTTACACCCTGAATAAAAATAGCTTTCAGGCTTTTGTACAAAGTTGGAGTAGTACATTTTCATTTTGGGTTTTCATTATTGAGAAATCTTTTAAATTGTAATGAGGGGCGCCAGGAACCGTTCCCTTAAAGGACACATGATGATATTATTTGCCATCGACGTGACAGAAAAATAGGATGAGATTTACAACAATCTTACCAATATGACGACTGCACTTATTGCAACACAAATTATTACGGATGCCATTAAGAATATCACAAACATTGTCGTACTTATAATGTTTTGAACTTCTGAACAATACCTGGAAACGGGATGGTCACTTTACTCTTCTTTTACTAAATATTTATTGGATCAAACTAGATAAACTATCACCGTAATTTTTCCACCTCAACCGTACTTTAAAAAAATCGAAAAAGACGATACGAAATTGTAGAAATAGTACCTCAAAATAGTATCGTAATGGATCAAACAATCGCGTAGTTTCTTTAATAAAATTTGTTCTTGAATTAATTTACTCTGATCCATTTCATTTGGTCCCAATCTTATATTAGTCATCTTATGATTTAGAACTTTAAGTTGAACCAGTGCTAAATATATCAATCCATTAATGAATAGATCAGCGTTTACATTGTATGACATATGTCCAAAGGCCCCAAAAGATTGGTAGAAGAGCCAATATCCAAAATAAGCATCCCGAATTTCGTCAGTCAGAAAATAATAGTTGCATACCGGCAATTCGCCATTTGCACCGAATACAAAATGTTGAAGC
The DNA here is from genome assembly GCA_927399405.1 of Agonopterix arenella. NCBI lineage: Eukaryota > Metazoa > Arthropoda > Insecta > Lepidoptera > Depressariidae > Agonopterix > Agonopterix arenella. The sequence goes on from OV656691.1 coordinate 8,159,473, forward strand.
AATGGTGCCATCACCATAAAAATAAAAGTGACGGTTGAAAAGATAGCACATATTTTCCAAAATACGTTGTAGTTTTTCAAGCTTTTGTTTATAATTCTCCTGCTGATATAGTCATCTCCTTTGAAACAATCGCTATCAAGAATATCCATAACGCGTATAATTGTAGTTCTCATCTGCATTATCATCCGTATTTTTATAATGGCTGTTACATCAGTGAAGAAAAACATTAATTCGTGAATCATGAACTCGACTTTACGAGGGGTATAATACAAGTTCAGTGTGAGAAGGATTTCGTAAATGAGCACTGCTAGTAATAAGCAACATATTGAATAGTATTTATAATATTTGTGGGGCGTTCTTCCGGACCAAACACCATATATTTTCCAGAGAATAAAATTCGGCTTAAAGCAATCAGACTGACGTGCGTTCGACATAACGGCGCGGCAGTCGTCGTCAAGATAAATAAAAACGATGCTTCTTAAACGAAATTAAACGGTTGAATAGCTAATAAACGAATGATAGCACACCGGTTTATAATTATGCTGGAAAGGGCCAACTCATTTTAGATTACAGGGAGTACCGGAGAATTTTTTTTCCATTGCATTTCTAGACAGGACAACTTTTCTAATTGTTTATTTCAGAGAACGTATAGGTACGTGAAGGTAAGTGAAGGTAAGTGATATTAACTACGATGTTTAAAAAAAATCTAATCCACGTTTCAAACACAATGCACAAAAATAATACAACACAGAACAAACTAAACACAAAAATTATAAATAATACACACTCCAGAGAAATAATTCACTCCCTGGAGGCTCTGGATGGTGAGGCTGATTCTTTGTGCCAGGTAGCTACCAGCTCTGCGGGTCACCAAAGGTCTTATTGAGAAGCCCCGATTGATAGATCTACAACGAACGCTTTGGCCTCCGTTTGAAACCTGTTGGCGTGAACATGTAGCTGCTGACTTACCATAGATTCAAATAGGACGATAGGAGAAGGACTCAAAGGATGCCAACACCCCCGGAACGGACCAGGAGAGATGCCGTGGCCCAAGCCTCAGCAGAAAACAGACAGTTCAGCACGCTTGTTAAGCAGCTTCCTGATACTGTCGTCCATGGCTTTTAAAGTTTCAAATTGGTTAATAAAATTAATGCATTTTACGAGATATCTAACTAACGTTAGTCAGAGTCTTAAAGTGAGTTGAGTCAGTATTCTATTAAAAGTGCGAAATATGAATACTTTAATGAAATTATTTTTATTTTTGTAACAATAATTTTAACTTTTTTGTCAATCTGCTATTCATTGTTTTTTTTTTGCAATAATTGGTCTTAATATTCAAGTTAGCTTTAGTAACAAAGATAATTTAGAGAATAATCATGCTTGTATTTATTTATATTAAAGCACTATATACATAACCATTAACCTAAAGAAAAAACAAACAAAAAAACAAAACTAATACTACTTACAAATAAAAAAATGTCCTCGAAATTTCCGCAGCTTGGCGGCAAGGTGCCCAGGAGGCTGGCAGCGTTACCTCTTTGTATGGCCAGGCTGATGCGCTGACCAAGGTAGCTGCCAGCCCTCTGGTCACCGGAGACCTCGATTAGGCGCGCCGATAATTCTTTAAATAATCGGCGCGCCTCTGGCATGCTTTAAATTAAGTACTTACAAGATAGTGGGGACATCGTAGTATCCTTACGAGGCATCTGGTGCCGTTTAGTCTTTGAACTAGCACCTAGTCAATACACTTTCTAGGGTACCTCCCCTACACATGAAGTGGGGATACATCGCATATCCCATGGTGTGGGTTATCGTTGGATAGGTCTTTTAAAAATATTGTAGGTGTGGAAAAGCCATTTTTCGATTTAGGCATCCGTTAGCGAAATACTACAATTAACGAGTCAAACAACTTATAAAATTTACTTTTTAGACTTTATATTAGTAGACCAGTACGGTATACTCCATACAAACGTATTCCCCTGTTTTCTACCTGGATAACACTAGAGCAAATATTTTTTTACAATACAATCTATGTCACCTCTGCCATGTCCCTATGTTTTGCTTTTTTGCATTAATTAATTACTGTAAGAACTAGGGATCTTCGAAAATATACAAGGTCTAACAAAATTAGGTGAAACTATTTTAACACGTTCCGGGACAGTGAACGAGACACAATAGAACTTTTATTGTTATCACGTCTATAGCCGGTCACTGTCCCGGAACGTGTTAAGGGTATGATCAGACCATCAAACTGAACAACTTTCTCTATTGGACCAATATTGAAATCGCGAAAAAAAAATCTGTTGTCCCATACATTTAGGTCGAGTAGGTTTGTATGGAACAGCTGAATTTTTTTTCGCGATTTCGATATTGGTCCTATAGAGAAAGTTGTTCAGTTTGATGGTCTGATCACCCCCTTAAAATAGTTTCACCTACTTTTGTTAGACCTTATATATACGGACATAGCCAAAGTCTTTCTTATATTATTTTTGAAAGAATTATTAAATTCGGTTTAGTTTTGGAGGAGGAAACAGGGCAAAACGAAATGCTGATTTCGTCGATTTTTTGTATATAAAATCGGTCCGAGCTGCAGTTGTCTCTTTCGCACTCTAGTCGGCGGGTTTATGGGTGGGGCAGATCTGATAAATAAGTAATTATACGTTCGGAAAAATTTGTATCTCTTTCCCAAAAACAGTGACGTTCATAAATACAATACAAGAAATAAAAATAAATTAGTATCCCCACATTTTCGACCCAGTAAGGTCAACACATCTTTCATGGGGCACTGTATACGCTATTATAATAAGATACCAGAGGATATTCTAAACTTGCCAGACAAAAAGTTTAAGTCCCATGTTAAACAAGTCCTCTGTAAAAAGGGCTTCTATAAACTCGATGACTATTTGAATGACCAAAATGTCTGGTCTTGACAATGTTACTCTATTTAATGCAATATTGTATTTTAATTGTACTTTGTATTTTTTTGTTTTGTTTAAAAGATGTGTGTTGTAGAGTTTTTGGCCGCATCTTCTCTCAACGAAACACCTTCCGACGCGGTGGTAGACTCAAAAAATGACGTCAAAAAGCTATCTATGCGATATTATTTTGAATAAAAAAATTTTGAATTTTGAATTTTTTTGAATTTTGAGTAAACAGTCGGAAAAGTGACCTCTTCACCAAATAAGCATTTCAGCCCGCCTGTCCTCTTAGTAGAATAAAACAAAAAGCCCCCTTCTCAGTTCGTATATTGTGCAACTACGGAACCCTACACTGCGCGTGGCCCGACACACACTAGTCCACTTTTTATTTGTCTATGGATAAACCTGCACTGCCTTCTGCCTAGGTAGGTTCTCAAGAGAAATAGGTTTGCGTACGCATTTCCACATTTCTTTTCTTTTATTTACTTCAAAGGAAGCAATTAGAAATAAGCGGTGGCTATTTAATTTACTTATGTCCTTGTAAATTCTCTTTTATTTCTTTGTAGGTCACTTTACCTTGTTATTTTGTATCTATTTTACTGAAATTCAAAAGGGAATTGTAGTGAATATCTGCACCTCAATATAGGAACATCGTGGCGCGGCGTAGCAACCTGATTGTGTATGTCACAGAGCATTGAAACGGGAGACGTATTATTTAGTTTAGTATTAAAAAAAAACAATTAAAGAACTTTCACGTTCGAGCATCTCATCATCAAAAACTACTGAACCGATTATGATAATACTTTTTTGTTCGAAAGTATATCATAAGCGGATGAAGTCGCGGATTTTAGACCTATTTCTGTACCTACTGTAGTTCTATAGACACTCAACTTATATGTATATCGTTGATGAATAACTTAAAAATTAAGTGGTTGAGGACAGTCACTAATGTCATTGACTAAATGTTGTAGTGCCCTTGCAGGGTTCATGTTGATCATGTAACTTTCCTATAATTGTACCTTTTGTAAGAGCGAATTTTGTTATTTATCCATATAAGGTCCGCCATATACATACGGAATAAACCTGATTCGGAATTAGATTCCGGATGGAGTTTTGCCGCTTTCGGAGAATTTTTCTAGATCTAGTGATTTTTTGATGTCTTAGGTGGCATATTTTAAAGTGATCTACTGATTTTTTGATGTCTTAGGTGGCATATTTTAGAGCGTTGATGGAACGATACCGTATCGTGACGGAGCAGTTGCGACGTCGTTGTGGCATAGTTCCCAAATCGCCTACGCTCAAAAATTGCTTGTGTGATAATTGTTCATACCATATTATATGCACATTTAAACTATCGATAGTCTTTTGATACAGTTGCATTAATATTGGAATACAATTAACAAACCATCATCGTAACATTCGTAACGTCATAACCTCATCATGTATAAAATTGTTTGTTTTGTTTTAATAAATACCTAAAAATGCAATTATTGTCATTTATTTGGCGTTTCATACATTTTTATTTTAGACATTTTTTAAACAGCACTCTAGTATTTTTTGTAACCATAGTTGACAACACTGAATCCTGAATCAGGATTCCGAAACGCAATTCCGTCTGTGTGTGGCGGACCTAAGTGTTGTAGTCAACACAAGGCCGTCTCGCGTTTGAATGCTCTAAAGTGTACACAGACGATACCTACTTTTATCAGCGTATATAACATGCCTCCAGGGGTTCGTTACGGAGCACGGATCATCCCTCTTTCCAACGGATCTCTTCTTACCCTATATTGTTCCAGAACACTGCTGAATCGTAAACGAGACCAACTTACTTTAAACGGCAAAATTTTAAATATTAATTCTCGTTTTCCGTCTGAATCGAGAGAGTAGCCACGTAGAACGGATAATTTGAATTTTTAAACAGTTTGCAGCGGACGATTAATCTACGTTGGACGTTGGGGAATACGCTATAATGAAGAATCTCAAATATCTAGGCATAATGCAATTCTCCTTCTAATTTCAGAGAGCGTTAATTGCAAAAGCCTTTTTGAAATAAGGTCTTTACAGCAATGACATAATGGTTGAATTTTACGTACCTATCTTGGACAAATTTGTCCAAGGTACCTTTATCTATACTATACTATTATAAAACTGTAACAGGAAGTTTGTCTGTACATTGAAGATATTAACAAAAAAAAAGTTACGATATGGTTTTTAGGTGTCCCTGATTCCATTTCACCAATTTTTGGATTTTTTGTCTGTCTGTTTGTTTGTTCGTTTGTTTGAACGAGTATCACGCAAAAACTACTGAACCGATTTTGATGAAACTTTTTTTGTTTGATAGCTTATGATTTGACTTAAAATCTGAAATATAATTTGTGCGGACGAAGTCGCGGGGTAACGCTCGTTATCTATAAATATGAAGTTATTAAAAAAAATGTCCGCTTATTAGTAATCATCCTAGATGTGTAGGTATAAACTGATTTTAAACAAATATATTTCAGCTGAAATCATCGCTCAAAATGCAGGAATCTACGTTCTGTAAATGGGACAGTCAACTATTGTTTTATTTGTAAATAAAGTGTTTTTCAGGCATTCCTTAAAAGAAGATAATCGACTATGCAGTTTTTATATGAAACAAGTTAAAAAATTCGTATTGTTTTTGTTTCGAAAATACATACTATTAAGAAGGACCCTAATGTTCTTGGTGTCACTACTGTTTTAACCAAAAACCGGGTTTGTTCCATTCTAAAGCACCGTTACAATAACTATCGAATTGCTTTATTAATTACGAGCGTTAACCCGCGACTTCGTCCGCACCTATATATACCAGAATTTAAGTCAGATTATAAGCTATCAAACAAAAAAAGTTTCATCAAAATCGGTTCTGTAGTTTTTGCGTGATACTCGTTCAAACATACAAACAAACAAACACACAAACAAACAGACAGACAAAAAATCCAAAAATTGGTGAAATGGAATCAGGGACACCTAAAAACCATATCGTAACTTTTTTTTTGTTAATATCTTCAATGTACAGACACACTTCTGTTACAGCTTTATAATAGTATAGATAGATTAAACATTGTTTAGCTTTCACACTCTGTCGATTCTAACGAAATGTTAATGTTTGAATTGTTTACAATTAACATTTTGGAGAAACTCAAATTAGAATGTGTAATAATGGGGCTTAATTAACGCCATGATTTTACACACAATTAGGACTGATGTTTTGTTATCACTAGTGCCTACCTATACCTAATAAAGGATCGTCCTCGTTGGTTGTATTCGAAGTGAGCCACGTATGCGTTAGGGAATTATTATTATTATTTGGTTGTAAGGGCTTTGTCAATGACCAATAGCTACCGCGACCTAAACAGATCTATTGTAGGTGTAACCCTTGACCTAAAGGTCATTTCCTAAGCCCACGAACTTCATGAACCGTGTTATGCTTTTGGAGGGGAGGTCCCTAATGTCAGTAGGTGTTACCACGTACATATTCCCAGAAGAGATGTATGGGTGTTTCCTGTGCTTCACAGCAGAATCTGCAAGTGGGTGAATCTACAAGCCCCATTCTGTGTAGATGTTTGTTTAACTTGCAGTGTCCTGTACCTGAGCCTTAGCTCGTACTAAAAGCCTTAAGTCGCTGCGGTTTGAATTGACGGCATCCGAGGTATGTCTGTTTGAGAAGCCGGTCACAAGTTCTTTTGCATGCTTCAGTCCTGGTGTATCCGACCAGAGCTTACGGCTTTGGTTCACGGCCCATTCCTTTAGCACACGCCGAGAGGTGTTGCGAGAGATTCCGCTATTGCGGAATAAGGTTCGAGGCCTATGGCGTCTTCCTCCGCTCCTCTTTGTGCCAGCTCATCAGCAGCCTCATTTCCATCATCTCTTTTCACATAATGGAAGGGGAATTACTACTTAAGGGAATATATTTCGGAGCGCGCTCCATGCAAACGAAGTCTGGTGGTCGTGATATTTTCAATACTAACCAATTAAAGTCAATAAAAATTTTCAGAAACAGTCTAGAAATTAATCTCTATGTCTGACTTCATAGTCAGATTTTCGTTAAAATATAAGGTATTGTTTTAAAGTTACAATGCAAATAAAAACTTTTCATGATGGTACTTATTCAGCAGTTTGTTTTATTTTGGTTTGTTTTTTTTTTGTTTTGTTATTTTATTAGCAGATAAATAATTATTTCATAACCATAAATAATGATTTTATAACTGTCTATGTATAAAATTCCTTTTCTTTTCTAAACAAACCTAGCCAGACCAGAACCAGAAAACATAAATATATAAATCACCTAGACCTATCAGCATTTTACATGAGACACAGAAAACACATTCCTTAACTGTAGAGATGTTCTAGATACCCTATTAAAGTCTCAAAAGTGTACTTCAGTTTATGCCAAAAGGAAAGTGTTGGTTGTATCTATGTAACTGGTTTCCGGGTACGCACTCCTTGGTAATGACCAAGCTCATTAGTACTATAGCTCATTTTACATAAAGATGATCCCTGAAATAACTCTTATGGCTTTGTGGTTAGTGTGAAAATGGCCCGGTTGAAGGGACTTCCTAATTGGAACGCATAGGTGACGAGCCCTTGGCGCTAACAGATTGCAAACTTCATACATTCTACTAACATTGTATTGTGACAATGGGTTGCCTACAGTTTTTAATGGGCGTGGAGTTTTAGTTAATGGTAGACAGGAAGTTCACAATATTGCCAGTTTTTTTCTGAATTCTAGCATATTGAGATTGTTGGCTTCAATGTTATACAATAAGCACAGTAAAAGAAATAACTATGTAAAGGCAAGGCAACGAAAGTTGCGGCAAACAACAGACTCAAAGGTACCTATCGTAACTATCCTTTTTTTTAAAGTAAAATTGATTTGTGTTTATTCTCTAGCTTTATGGTTCACCTTAAAAGGAGGGTAAAATATAATTTTAACGCGTGTTGTTCGCCTAAACGTAATAAGTACAAAATAGCGATCGCTTTCCAGCGGCGAAGGAATACATTGTGAGGAAGCCTGCACCTTTGAGATGACCAGGGCCAGACCAGATGTGTCAAATAAGGAACATTATGGGAAACCATCTCATAATACTTGTCGAGAATCTGTTCTATATCTGTTATATAATCTGTTCTAGAATACAATTTATTTATTTATTCGTAAGTATGTTATGTCTTGGAGAATTATACCTACGTCTAGATAGAGAAAAACGGGCAAAGAAGTCTTATTTATGCATTCATTATCAGCATATATAAGTCCCACTGCAGGGCATCAGTCCGCCACGCGTGCCCAATGCGGATTGGTGGAATTCACATACACGTCAGAATTTCTACATCAGTGTATGCAGGTTTCCTTATGATGTTTTCCTTCACCGTTTGAGAGTAGTCGGTATTACGTACATAAGTTAGAAAAACTCATTGGTACATGACATATCGTCCGTACTGATTCGAACCTGGGCATGCCTGGATCCTCATGATTGAGTGTCCATACCTCTTCGCAACCCGCCACCGACGCTGTCTTCTGAATTTCTGCATTACCAATTTAGAATTTAGTAGGTCGTATAGGTGTTGTATAGTCGAACATCAGACGTATAAAGCACCAGTATATGACGAAATTACCGTAATATAACTTTCATAAGTCAAAATAGTCCTATAAATGTGGGCCTTATACGATCAAATTGTTTGATAGTATGGCATGTCGTCCGTGCGGATTCAAACCTGGGTTTGCTTGGACCCTCATGATTAAGTGTCCATACCTCTTCGCAACCCGCGACCGACGCTCTCTACCGAATTTCTGCTTTACTAATTTAGAATTCAGTAGACAAAAATCTTAAAACGGCTCTGAGGAGGTCTGATTCTGAAAATTATATTGTATCTACACGTTTCATAAATAAATAAGTAATTGCGAAAAGAAAACATTAAATATTTAATCCAAGGGCTTTTATTTTAATATCCATGCGGGTTGCAATAAAAGTAACGATATTCTTAATTGACTTCCAGGGTGAAGGGTTACATCCCCAAATTTTTGTCTGCGGAACTCGGTTACCCGATGCCCCATAGCAATAAAGTTAAATGCTACGAAAAATTACACAGAGTTTAGCTGAACCTCTTTTATGACTAAACAGGATTTACCTACGTTCTGGCTACCCTTCAAGTCATTAGCCAAAATATTTCATTGAAATAACATTAAATGTTTATTTAAGGCTGCACCGAGCCTATTGTGCTAATCGTATTTTTTTTCTAAACAATTAAACAACATTTCCAAAAAACAACAAGATCACATTGTAGTCCTGATATATGTTTTCAATGTATCGAAACATTACGGATTATTATGTTTCATGCCATTATTGGTAAAACCGCCAGATTCAGTTGACGATATAAAGAGAGTCGTGGGTGCTACGTAGATGCGGGATGGTCAGGACAGAGGACAAATGGAGGCCTGTACTCAGCAGTGGGTGGGTTCAGGTTGTGGATGATGATGAAATTGTTACTTACATCAATGGTTTTGGACACACCTTCCAAGTCCTCAGCAGACACCATCAAAGATTCTTCAGTACCATCAGTTAGTCCTACTAGTGCGATCCCACCGAGACTGTCTTTGTGTTTGAGGATATCCTAGAACATATGTTCTATACAATTGTTACAGGGTTTACTTTTACTCCCACCAGCTATAGCTCCTACAAAGATGAAATAAGGTTTGTTCATTAGAGGCTTTGAAACCCTGTAAATGCATTAGCATTTACAGGGTTTCAAAGCCTCAAGGATAAAAGGACGAAATAAGTACAAAATAAAAAAAGGCATTCTGGCTTATGCCAAACGGTATGAGCCAATGTCAAATTGAGCTCTAGGTCAACCTTAGACTTATTTTTACAGGACAATTCTTTTACCAGAAAACTAACCATAATGTTGATTGCAAACCTATCCGCGCCGGAAGATTCGTCCGAGCCGAATTTTTTATATACTAATTCCGTGCTAAACAATGAAACAACATTTCCAAAAAACAAGAATGTCACATTGTAGTCCTGAGTGGCTTTCAATTTATCGAAACTTTACGGATTATTATGTTTTATACTTGTAGCTACTATCGTCAAAATCGCCAAAAGTGGCCACTTATGGCGGTTTTAAAAATAATAAAAGAAATTAAAGTAAGTAATAAACAATTAACAAATAAACAACACAACAACAATTAAATAAACAATTTTTAATTTAATTTTATTTAATCATGACAGTGATTCTAAATATTATTTATTATTAACGTGTTGTGCTATTTTATTTAAATAAAATTAAAGATTGAAAACGACACCGTCCGACACAAGTTTTTCAATCTCATAAAAAAAAATTTTAACGAGTGCGATTTCACCAAATTTTTTTATAGTACCTACCTAGGTACTTTACAATTTCTAAAAAGTTTGGCTTCTTAAAATTATTTATTAATTCGTTATATTAAAATATGAATGAAACATTTTGCTTGACGAACAGAAAATTAAAATTGTTTTCAAGAACTATAAAAAGCATAGGCACCTATAAATGAAACAATTAAATACAATAGTAAGGGTAATTATACTAACAATCACAATATTCGTATTACACTTGGCAATTATCGACAACGTGCTCTGCTTCAGATCGATATGCATAACGACATTACTGATTTTAATTGACGACAATTTGAAGTTTCGTTCTAATGAGATCGTTTCGCAGGTGGCGCCACTACGTGAGAATTGGTACGTTTATAGTTTAGGTTAGGGTGTAAATGTAGAATTCATTAAACTTAAGCGTTTTGCGCTACGCTACGACCACTATTTAGCTCACTACGCAATAATATGTTACTAAGTACCTAATTAATATACTGTGTAAATAGAAATAAGTAGAAGTAGAACATTGATAATCTATAGATTATACCTGCATACCTACCTGAGTTTGTTTTTTCAACGATATATCGTGAAGGTATATCGTTATACAGGGTGAAATTGATATCATTAGCATGTCAAAGAAACAAAACCAACACTAACAAACTAAGGAGTCTACATCGGTAGATCGGTGATGGGTAGTTTGATGAAACTGAACAACTTTTACTATGGGAGCAGGCAGAGCAAAAAAAAAGCTGCCGTTCCATACTAAACTGCACCCGCCGCCGCTGCCTACTCGACTCAAATGTATGCATGCAACAGCTGTTTTACCGACTTTAAAATAACAATTGATAAAAAATGGACGACGGTCGATATCGCGTCGCCGGGATGTGACAGGTTAACCAAAAAAAACAGCAAAGCTAACAAAACAATTGAAACTCAACTGAATTGTAATTGAACTGTAGCAGTTCAGTTTAATCGTAAATGAATTGCAAATGAATCGCAACTGAATCGTAACTGAAACGCATCTGAATTGTGATTGAATCGCAACTGAATCGTAATTGAACCGCAATTGAGTCGTAATTGAATCGTAATTGACTCGTAACTGAATTGTAATTGAATTGCAATTGAAACGCAACGGAATTGCAAATGAATCGTAACTGAATCGCAACTGAATCGAAACTCAATCGTAATTGAACCGCAATTGAATCGTGATTGAATCGTAATTGAGTCGTAATTGAATCGTAATTGACTCGTAACTGAATCGTAATTGAATTGCAATTGAAACGCAACTGAATTGCAAATGAATTGCAATTGAAACGCAACGGAAACGCAACTGAATCGTAATTGAATTCAAGACAATCACGATTCCATTGCAGTTCAAAACCGATTCAGTTGCGATACAATTGCGATTCAGTTGCGATTCAGTTACAATTCAGTTACCAGTCAGTTACGATTCAATTACAACTCAATTACGATTCAATCACGATTCAATTGCGGTTCCATTACGATTCCGTTGCGATTCAGTTACGATTCAGTTGCGATACAATTAAAATTTAGTTGCAATTCAGTTGCGTTTCAATTGCAACTCAATTACGATTCAGGTACGATTCAATTACGATTCAATTAAGATTCAGATGCGATTCAATCACGATTCAGTTGGGTTTCAGTTACGATTCAGTTGCGATTCAGTTGCGTTTCATTTACGATACGGTTCAATTACAATTCAATTGCAGTTCAATAACAATTCAGTTGCGATACAATTGCGATTCAGTTGCAATTCATTTGCAAAATCATTTGCAATTCATTTACGATTCAGTTGCGTTTCAATTCCAATTCAACTACAATTCATTTGCGTATCAGTTACGATTCAACTACGATTCAATTACGATTCAATTACAACTCAATTACGATTCAGTTGCGTTTCATTTACGATACGGTTCAATTACAATTCAATTGCAGTTCAATAACAATTCAGTTGCGATACAATTGCGATTCAGTTGCAATTCATTTGCAATTCATTTACGATTCAGTTGCGTTTCAATTCCAATTCAACTACAATTCATTTGCGTATCAGTTACGATTCAACTACGATTCAATTACGATTCAATTACAACTCAATTACGATTCAATCACGATTCAGTTGCGATTCAATTACGATATAGTTGCAATTAAGTTGCGTTTCAGTTACGATTCAGTTGCGTTTCGATTGCAATTCAATTACGATTCAATTACGACTCAATTACGATTCAGTTGCGATTCAATTAAGATTCAGTTGCGATTCAATCACGATTCAGTTGCGATTCAGTTGCAATTCAGTTGCGATTCAGTTGCGATTCATTTGCAACTCATTTACGATTCAGTTACGGTTCAATTACAATTGAGTTGCGTTTCAATTGCAATTCAATTACAATTGAGTTGCGTTTCAATTGCAATTCAATTACGATTCAGTTACAAGTCAATTACGATTCAATTATGACCCCATTACGATTCAGTTGAGAGTCAGTTGCGATTCAATTGCAATTCAATTACGACTCAGTTATAACGGTTTAATTACGATTCAATTGTGATTCAATTACTGTTTAATTGCGATTCAGTTACGAGTCTATATTGACTCAATTACCGTTCAATTACGACTCAATTACGATTCGATTGAAATCGTAATCGTAATCGTAATTACGATTCAGTGACAATTATGATTCAGCTACGGTTTCATTTAATTTAAGTCGCAGGTGTTCCTGAGGTAGGCTCCAACTTGAAAGTGAGAAAGGAAGCCGAAGTCCGTATGCATCACGCGCACTTCGGCTTCCAAAACCCAGCGCTTTTGAGGCTTTTCGTACAACATTGTCAATGCGCTATCCATTGTAACCAAGATCAGGGATCTCTTCCACCTTGACGACAATGCTGCTGTCGAGAAGTGAGTAGCTACCATCAATGAGAAGGAGTTTACGAGAAAACGTCATACATAAACACTTGGAGACGTTTATTTTTTTTTTTCGAATTGACAAAAATACAGCATTACTCGACTGCTTATTACTGCGGACTATGGGGGGACCACACCAGTGACGGCGAAGCCGAACCAATGCATTTAGTTCCATTATATTTAATAGACAGAGCGCAAATTACACGACACGACAGTTTTAAGACAGACTTGTCGCACATAGACAAAACTGTTTCAAAACAGTTTTGTTTCATACGCGGCTGAAATGACATTTTTTTAAATGAATTTATTAGTCCAATGTGTCCTATGTTGTACTGAAGCATTTTAAGGCACCATTGTGTCCAAAAAAGAAAATACAGACTATTTAAACTTAAGGTGGTTTCAGTCAATACAAACGTTTGACGCACAATACGCGTAGACGGAATTGATAAAAGTAATATTTTATATGTGGAAAAATAGTTTAGAAAATCTAGATGCCGCGTAACGAATAACATTTGCAATTTATATTAATTACGAAGATATATTAATAATAAAAAAAATTAAAAAATGAAATAAAAAAAATATATATATTTTTATTATTTAATTTTTTTTATTACTATTTATTATTTAAATAAATAATAAATAATTTAATTTAATTTAAAGTCGAATCGCCCAAACAAACAAACAGACAGACAAAAAATCCAAAAATTGGTGAAATGGAATTAGGGACACCTAAAAACCATATCGTAACTTTTTTTTTGTTAATATCTTCGTCTTCAATGTACAGATAAACTTTCAGCTACAGTTTTATAATAGTTTAGATGCTCTTTGGTGTAGTGGGGCTTCGATATTGAAAAAGATCACTACAATTCTGGCTAGTGCACATCTTTTAATGGCTGATAAAGATTTCATGTCATTAAAATCTTTAGTTCTGATCATTTTGCGATTCGCTCACCACCGTGTAGAAGGAATACGCTGTTTTCAAAATCTGTGAAACAAAGAAAAAATACATACGATTGAGGGCACACAGCACAGGCTCGGTGCCCCCTTAATAATATCCGCAAATAACGGTAACGATTTATAACGTGTTAATGAATAAGGGCAAAACCTCATACACCCCAAATAATTTACAACAAAATAATTAGATTTAAACAATAATTTTATTATTTTGATAGTTAAAATTTACATTTTAAGTTTTGAGGCAAAAATGATTTGTTATCATTTCAGCAATGAATGAAAGCTCTAACGTGCTCATGGATACATTTTAATAATCTTGTTTTGGTAGTAAGTGGGGTGAGTGTGCCGGTGCGGTGGGTTGACATCGGGTTCAGTAAATTTTAAATTTTACAAACAAATTAAGTATTTAATATTTTGAAAAAAATTACCTATGTTAAAACCATGATAATTGGATTCTGCTCTCGATCCTAAACAAACTACTTTCTAGTTTTGCGTTAATTCATAAACACGTTGTATAAAAAAAGATTCTAGGCAGATGCAAGTAGAAAATTACCTTAGTGATATAAGTATCCAGAGAAAGTATATAAGGTCTAACAAAATTAGCTGATACTATTTTAAGGGGATGATCAGACCATCAAACTGAACAACTTTCTCTATGGGACCAATATCGAAATCGCGAAAAAAAAAACAGCTTTCCCATACCAAACTGCAAACACGTTGACCGAAATGTATGGGACAGCTGATTTTTTTTTCGCGATTTCGATATTGGTCCCATAGAGAAAGTTGTTCAGTTTGATGGTCTGATTATCCTCTTAAAATAGTTTCAGTTAATTTTGTTAGACCTTATACATATAAACATTTTGTTTCCATAAAGAACGATCGAATATGGTTTCAATCAAACACGATATCTATCTCGGAACGTACCTAACGAAAATCGGACAAACCACATGCATAGAGATTAGCATCTAGCACGTATTTAAAAATGTCATTGACTTTAAATGGTTAGGCCGCGTTCAGATGACTGATGATAGACTAAGAGATAAGTGTACTTTTTGCAACCATCAGCTGCAAGGCTTATTTAGTGTTTATGAGGTGTAGAGCATCTCTGTGATGGGGATGGACCAGGTCTGCCTGCATAACTCCAGTCGGTTTAGAAGTTACTGAACTTTAAAGGTCAGTACAAAATTGACGATCAGCTGCAAGGCTGATCGTATCATGTTATTGTAGTATGCACTGTAGCTATGTGAACAGTACTAAAACTGACATGGTTCATCAGTCGGTTTAGGAGATACAGCCGTTCAAAGGTCCGACCTTTGAATGGCTGTATCTCCTAAACCGACTGGCAGTTCATGTCAGTCATGTTGTACTGTTCACATAGCTACAGTGCACACTACAATAATATCATATGATGAGGCTAGCAGCTGAACGTTAATTTTTTTACTGACCTTTAAACGTCTGTAACTCCTAAACCGACTGAAGTTATGCAGGCAGACCTAGTTCATCCCCATCACAGAGATGCTCTACTCCCCATAAACACTGAATCAGCCTTGCTGCTGATGGTTGCAAAAAGTACACTTATCTCTTAGTCTATGACCCGCACCTGCCCCGCGCCCGCCCCACACTCAACCCGCGCTTTCCCCGCTCTCACCCCGCGTCCTAAAATGCATTGCTTCCAATTTGAGTCTTATGACACGATAATAAATCTCGTATTGTATTTTAGGGGAGCAGACCGCACCCCCCACGCGCTCGCCCCGGGCCGCTCGTCGAAATACAATACAAGATTTATCATGGTGTCATAAGACTCAAATTGCAAGCAATGCATTTTTAGTCTGCGGGACGAGCGCGAGGCAAGCGCGGGGAGAGCGCGGTTTGAGTGCGTGGCGGGCGCGGGGCGGGTGCAGGTCGTCTTAACGCGGCCTTAAGTAGTGCTCATACCCGACTGCGACGCGGGAAGCGGGAAGCGAAGCAAGAGCGTCTACGACGCGAAACTCGGCCGACTCGGCCGGTTTGGAAACCGGCGCGACTGCGACGCGGGACGCGAACTTGATTTGTTGATGAATAGTCATTGAAACAACACTTCTTTAAGTATTATTTTGGTTATGTCATTTTCGTTTTAACATCAGTCCCTTATTTATTTTTTTTTATGTTTGATAGGTAAACATTTGACCCCGATCTCACCTGATGTTACTTGTAGAAGCTGTCCCGGTGTGAAGTACCGTCTGACCTTCGAAAGGACGCCCAGTTTTTTCGCTGCGGTTTTTGCGATTGACTCAATATATATACAGGGTGACTGGTAATTCGACCTATTCCTTGAAAGGGGTTATACTAGAGTTCATTTGCAACAATTTTTCCCTAGTTAACTGGGGGTCGAAAATCGCTTGTTTTCGAGTTCTCTCATTTTTAAGAATTTTTTGAATATTTCCGTTTTTCGACCTAAAAATGACAATTGTGAAAAAAATACTCCACTCTCTGCACTCTGTAAGCATTTTTCTAGTAGCTGATGAATGAGCGACTACTTTAAACTAAAATACATGTGAAAAATACCCAAAACCACCGAAATAAAAGGTTATAAACCGCAAGACAACAATTTTTTATTTGGATTTTGTTTCAATCCAAAGAGGATTACTCAAAAAAAATTTATGACACTTGGCGTACAAATTGCGGAAATAACTTCCTCAATTCCTAAGCTTTCCAAAAAGATGCAAAAGTTGTGTACTTTAGTTCAAGTTTGGAAAATAAACCTTATTAAACACGCAGATGTGAATTTTATTCAAAAAGTTATTGGTTTGGTGAAAATAAAAAAAAGAGTAAAATAATAATGTTTAGTACCTAATCATATGAAATTACAAATTTTGTTTTAAAGTTTTACATTTAAAAATCACAAGTCTTGCTCAAATTGTCTTCCTCCGTTACGTATGCAAGCACGAAGCCTGCGACGTACTTCGCTTACTGTCACTCGAGTTGAAAGCGTGTCTTTAATTTGTTGGGCAGCTGCCAAAATCCTCTCTCTTAATTCTTCTTGAGAAGAGATAGGTGTACGATACACCAATGTCTTCATATGACCCCAAATGTAGAAGTCGCATGGGGTTAGATCGGGACTCCTAGCCGGCCAAGGGATCGGGCCGCCTCGACCAATCCATCTCAGTGGATAGTTCTCATCCATCCACTGTCGCACGCCCCGGTAATAGTGGGCTGGGCAGCCATCATGTTGATACACCAAAGCTGTTCTTGTGGTAAGCGGCACATCCTCCAGCAGCGGACGTAACTCTTCTCTTAAAAAGTTTTCATAGGCGATGCCGGTTAGGAGTGCCGGCAGAAAGAATGGCCCGATTAAATTATTGTGCACGATTCCCATCCACACATTAAGTGAGAATCTGTGCTGGTGAGCTCCTTCGTTAGATTTTCTCAGATTCTGACCTTTAGGGGCCCAAAAATGCAGATTATGATAGTTTGTAATACCATCACGGTCGAAGTTCGATTCATCTGTCCACAAGATTGTTTTTAGATACTCAGGGTCTTCAATGTCTGCATTTATTAGAAATCTGCAGAAATCCATCCTTCTGACAGGATCTCCCTCCTCGATAGCTTGTACTGGCGTGTAATGGAATGGATACTGCCGTGCTGTGTGCTGAGTGAACCAGACTTTCCACTGAGACATACCAAGCTGCCTAGCCACAATTCTTGTTGAAGTAGTGCCGTCTGCTTGAAAACACTGCAAAATTTGCTCCTCTTCGATTGGATCACTAACGCTAGGTCTACCAGCGTCGGTTTGGCGACGTCGAACCGATCCCGTTTCTCGAATGCGCCGATATGTCGTACCAAACACGCTGACATCAGGTAAACGGCGGGTAGGAAAACGTCTTTGATAGTCTCTTCGAGCAGCAGCAGCGTCACCATCACAAAACCCGTAACAATACATGATATCCGCGTATTCTTCATTTTGGTAAGCAGCCATTTGAAAAGGAAGCTGTTTTAGCGCAGAATTTAAGTTAGTTAACAACGACACGTCCGAACTCCAAGATGGTTGAAACTAACTGATTACTTAATGAATTGAGCGAATGAGTGGGCCTCGATTGTGAACCTTAGTACAAACATTCCCGAATACTTACAAAAGAGAAACAATGTAAGCAATAAAATGAAAGAGACAAAAGCAAATCGGCATCTTGTAAGGTTCGCTTCTAGGAAATCCGCTACCTGCTCTGCCATTGTTAACAATTTTTTTCAAACTCTTGTCAAAGTAGACAACATTTGCACTTTTTTGGAAAGTTTAGGAATTGAGGAAGTTATTTCCGTAATTTGTACGCCAAGTGTGATACATTTTTTTTAAGTAATCCTCTTTGGATTGAAACGAAATCCAAATAAAAAAATTTTGTCGTGCGGTTTATAACCTTTTATTTCAGTGGTTTCAGGTATTTTACACATGTATTTTAGTTTAATGTAGTCGCTCATTCATCAGCTATTAGAAAAATGCTTACTTAGTGCAGAGAGTGGAGTATTTTTTTCACAATTGTCAGTTTTAGGTGGAAAAATGGATTTTTTCAAAAAAATCTTAAAAATGAGATAACTCGAAAACAAGCGATTTTCGACCCCCAGTTAACTGGGGCAAAATTGTTGCAAATGAACTCTAGTATAACCCCTTTCAAGGAATAGGTCGAATTACCAGTCACCCTGTATATCATAGTCTAACTAAATTGAATGTCTAGAGTACTTTGGTAGATTTTATTTCTTTTTGGATGGTTCTAGAACCTACCTAGATCTTTTATTTTTGTTAGTTTTTGGTAGTTTTTAAGTTTTTATTGTTTTTGCTACCAGTATCTTCCAGAAATTGCCAAAAACTACCAAAAGAAACGAAAATTTCCAAAATCTACTCTAAAAAGAACAGAAAACAGCCAAAATCTACCAAAATCTAGGAAAAACTACCAAAAACGATCCAAATCTATCAAAAAGAACCAAAAACTCTACTAAAAAGAACAGAAAACAACCAAAATCTACCAAAATCTAGGAAAAACTACCAAAAACGATCCAAATCTATAAAAAAGAACCAAAAACTACCAACAAGAACAAAAATGTACTGACATTTAAAATTTTTATTTTATTTTGTGTCGAGAGCGTAACATCATACACGTCTGACCAATAGCCGCGAGTCCCGCGCCGCTGACGCTGACGCTGCCTTTCCGCGTTGTGGTCGCGTCGGTTTTGGCGGAATGCCATGAGCAGCGACCGCCGCGCAGTAGAAGCTCCCGCTTCTCAGTCGCTTTGTTCGTGCAGATTTGAGCACACCTTTAGTATTGAAAATAGGATCTAACTACAAGCGCTCAGTTGCGCTACAAGGACTACTGTCTTAAAATCAGACATGACTGTTTTTGATACACATCAACAGGATCTGAACTGAAGCTATTGGAACAGTTTATAATAATAATTAAACTAAGATTCAGGCATACCTACATCAATGAGTAGAAAAAGTGTACTTACTGCTATAAATGTATCCAAAGAGAGTGCATATATTTTGTTTCCATAAAGAACGGTCGGAACATTGGCTCGAGTAAGAAAAATGATCATATTTCGTTTGAATGTTTGAGATCTTGAAATCCAATCACAGTTGTAGGCGGCAACCATCAAATCGCGACTCTGTTAAAAACAAAATAAAACAGATTTTTTTTTCTTTGCCCTTTTAGAGACACCGAGCTGACAACAACAATAAAGAAGCCCTAAAACAGAACATGCAGTGTTACCTAAGAACATTTAGAATTCTAAATAACTGTGAGACAATTAAAATTATTAACAAGGTACGTACCTCATGTGTAAGTTTAGTTCCCAACCAACCAGGTAAAAATATTTGAAATATCGCAACAAATGAAAAACACAACATAAATATCAATATTTCGGTAGCGGCTGGCTGAAATACGTTTTGTTAAGTAATATTACCTACATTTAAAATTAAAGCTTTCTAAAATAATGCAAAACATTAAAAATCTGGAGAAAATAAGTTCACACTTGTCTTGGTCACAGCATCATCGCTCAAACCTGTACGACATCGCTCAAAGTAACTGTTAAGCGGGAGCGTCTACCGCGCGGCGGTCGCTGCCTATGCTATCTTTTGGCGCCACGCAAACCAGCGCGACCACGACGCGGGACGACAGCGTCAGCGGAGCGAGACGCGCGCGTCTAGTGGTCAGACGTGTATAATAAATAAATAACGCTCACAGTCACATAATTAGGTATATTGTTATGATCCCAAGTAAGCATTAGGCTTTTTGTTATGGGAATCATACAACAACGACACAAACATATAACATCCTGGACCGAACCGGGATCCGAACCCAGGACCCTGGTTTGGCAGTCTGGCGTGGCAACCATTACACCAACCGTGTCGTCTAAACCAATGTTACGAGAGTATTCAAAATAAAATAAAAATTTGAAATTTCTGTATATTTTGGTTCTTGTTGGTAGTTTTAGTTCTTTTTGGTAGATTTGGGTCGTTTTTGGTGGTTTTTCCCTGATTTTGGTAGTTTTTTGGATGTTTTCGTTATTTTTAAGTAGATTTTGGAAATTTTCGGTTCTTTTGGTAGTTGTGGTAGATTTTGGTAGCAAAAACAACAAAACTACAAAAAACTTCCAAAATCAAAACAACTTGGTAGGTTCTAGAAACTACCAAAAAGTTATAAAAAACTACCAAAGAGTACCAAAATACTCTATGTTCAATTTAGTAAGACTACGATGTTAAAATGAAAATGACATAGCCACAACAAGTGTTGCTGCAAGGACTATTCATAAACAAATGAAGTTCGCATCTCGCGTCGCAGTCGCGTAGGTTTGGAGACCTAGTTTCTAGTCGTAAACGCTCCCGTCTCGCGTCGCAGACGCCCATGTTTGAGCGCTGCTTTAGCGATACGACACCAACGACAGTTATTTAGTCCTGTGACACCTTATTCAAGCTCACCGCAAGGTGAACTTAGTCCAGGCACCAGTCTCCACATTACTATAATAATGTATTTAATACTAGTCCAGTTATACCTAAACCACTTGTCTTATTATTGTATGTGGAGAGAAATAATTTTTTTTTTGAAAATTCATTCAGGCATAATTTTATTATCCCCTTCATAATTTACTTACTATAATTAATTAATAAAGGAAATCTTAAGAGTCCTTGTACCGTTATTCAGGGGTACCTATCACAATAATTAAGATTTGTCAATCAAGAAAACCTACATAAGTGCTACTCCAACTTACTACAAAAGCCTTAAACTTTCATAGCTTTTTTCTATTTTTATAGGTTAGGTAGTAAGTTTTGAATTCTCAAAAAACGGCCACTTCTACATTTATTTCGAAAGGTATTCTTTAAAAAAACCGGCCGATTACGAGTCGGACTACTCGCGCACCGAGGCGAGGGTTCCGTACTACACCTATTATTCACAACCACATATTATTCACTTACAAAAAAACGACTCACATTTAGCCAGTTTTTATTAATTGATGTTATACTGTATACGTAGTTTGTACTATAATTACGCCAAAATTGACACTTCATTACCGTTTTACGATAGACCGAGAAGAAAAAAACGTTGAGAAAAACTAGTTTCTTGTATGGTGTACACCCCTTAATTTTGTACTTTGGTTTTTTATTATTTGTCATCAAATCCAATACAATGATACATATTCTGTGAAAATTTCGACTGGCAACCTATTACGCTTCAGGAGATGCATCCCTCTGAAGCTAGGACGGACGGACGGACGGACAGCGTAGGCTTATACAGGGTCCTGTTTTCACCCTTTTGGTACGGATCCCTAAAAAAGGAATTTTTAGAACCTATAAAAGTATTATAATAAAGTAGTTTCTACCCTTTTGCAGTAAGTTATTAGAGCAGAACTTTTCCAGGTTTTTTCCAACTTTTGGGTCTTCATTATTGTGAAATCTTTAAAATTATTTAATCTAATCTATTAATGAAAAGTGGAACAGAAAAGTGGGATTAGATCAGGAAGTTAGAATGTGTATTGTCTATGCCCGGAGAGCAGACTGCCTCACAAGCTTAGCACATAAGCGGTGAAACTTAGAGCATAGCGGAGAAACATGAAAATACTCCTTGACGAGGGCTAATTTTCTTTATTCTTTCGTAATTTCCCGTCGTTCTTTCTGACCTGTTTCTGACTCTGACGTCACCTTTGTCCCTTTCTAATCCAACGACAAAAATTACGTAATTGGATAGAAAGGGACAAAGTGAAAACGTTGGAAACATCTAATGATATAATATATATGTGCCTGGGTATCCAGACATTTTGAGAATGTGTCGATTTGCGAAATAGACGTTCTGCTATACAGACCATCTGAGAGTTTGACTGTTTTCTACATGGACCTTTTCCCAATTAAGCTTACTGCTCATTAGACTTTTCGCGCGGTTGGACGTTTTGCTGCTTAGACCTTCTGATCGTGAGGATCGATAACGGACACGTACGAAAGAAGCTTCGTGCTTTTTACCGTTCGCCATGGTCAATTTTCATGTTTCCATGCTTGTAAGGCGAAGTTATGGATTCATTCATTAGTTTATATCCATGGATTAGATTTACATTAATCTTACCAATATAACAACTGCAGATATTGCAACACAAATTATTGCCGATCCCATTAAGAATGTCACAAACATTGTCGCATTTATTATGTTTTGAACTTCGGAACAATACCTGGAAACGGAATGGTCACCTTACTCTTTCCCTTTTAACTAAATAGTAATTGGAACAAACTATATAAACTACCCCATACATTCCACAACATAGTAAGTATTAAAAAATTCTAGAAGTTGGTTCACAGGTACCTCAAAATACTATCGTAATGCATCAAGCAATCGCATAGCTTCTTAATTAGAATTTGTTCTTGAATTGATTTACTCTGATCCATTTCATTTGGTCCCAATCTTATATTAGTCATCTTATGATTTAGAACTTTAAGTTGAACCAGTGCTAAATATATCAATCCATTAATGAATAGATCAGCGTTTATAGTGTATATCATATGTCCATACATCCCAAGAGATTGGTAGAAGGACCAATATCCAAAATAGACATCCCGTATTTCGTCAGTCAAAAAATAGTAGTTGCATATCGGCAATTCGCAATGTGAACCAAATAAAAAATGATGAAATAATGGCATGTTCAAAATAATATAACAGACATTTGAAACGATCGCACATATTTTCCATATTACGTTGTAGTTTTGCAAGCTTTCGTTAATAATTCTCTTGCTGATATCGTCATCTCCTTTGAAATAATCGCTATCAAGAATATGCATAACACGTATAATTGTACTTTTCTTACGTATTATCACTAGTACTTTCAAAACAACTGTTACTTCAGTGAAAAAAAACAAAGATTCGTGAATCATGAACTCGACTTTACGAGGCGTATAATACAAGTTCAATGTGAGAAGAATATCGTAAATGAGCATTATTAGCAATAAATAACAACTTGAAAAGTATTTATAATATTTGTGGGGTGTCCTTCCAGGCCAAATACCAAATATATTCCATATAATAAAATTCGGCTTAAAGCAATCAGATTGACGTGCGTTCGACATGACGGCGATTGTCAAGATATATAAAAACGATGCTTCTTACGAAATTAAACGGTTGAATAGCTAATAAACTAATGATAGGAATTCTGGAATGGGCCAACTTATTTGAGATTAAAGGGAAGGGAGTAAATCGGAGAGTTCTTTTTCCATTGCATTGAATATGTATGCATCTAGTCAAAATAAAGTGAAGACGTTTAACATATCTTATCTTGTTGTGGGGGCTGGCAAGCCAACAACACTTGACCCAGTGGAATCTTTTGTGTTAGCCCCAATACTTTTTGTTTTCTTCACCCTTCAAATACATGGTCAATGAAGGAGGCAATACCATTGAGGAGAAGAAACCTAAGATCTCCCGGTTTTGGGTATCCATCTCCGAGGGAGCACATGCGTTTTGCCGCCAGGACATCACAGTCACAAAGAACATGCTCCATAGTCTCTTCATCCTCTTCGGCTGCTCGGCAGCTGGGATCCAGGGTGAGTTTCATTTTGTGCATCATCGTGCCCGTGGCGTAGTGCCCAGTGAGGGCTCCGACTATGGCACGAGCCTTGCTCCTGCTATTATTCAGTATGAACTTTGAGACACGAGTTGTCACATTGCTGACGTTTAATATAGGTACGCGCTGATCTTAAAATGTTTGTACAGATAAAAATACAATGAAATGTACCTACCTATTGTACAATCATGTATCTTGGCAAAATAATCTGTTCATAATTAAGACAAGATATAAGCACCAAATCTGCTCACTTTTCCCTAATTTAATCTCATTTGATCCCATTTTCAATCAAATCGCAACACTAGTAATATGTACCAGTCTTCATAAAGTATATAAATTATGTCTCATTACACCTACAGCCATTTGAAAAAGAAATTCATAATTTTCTTGTAAAATTGCAGTTGGAGGTGTCATTACGTATTTTACTCGCGTAACGTATATTTTGAATAGTCCGATGCTACTGTATGATGCATGCTATAATTATGGTTTAATGTCGATGACGTGCGAAATATTATTGGTAGCCGTTTATATGACTAGAAAATATTATCTGTTAAATCTACTTATATTTATCAGTCTGATATAAATTAATATAATTTCTAATAATGACGGGGGGCGGGCCGCAGCACAAAAATCAGCCCAAATCACTTCTATACAATTTAAATTAAGTAACGCATACAATCCCTCAATCGACGGAAGTGCATGAAAAGCTGTATGAATGTTAATGAGGCTAAAGAGGTGTGTCAGAGTCGTAGCGTGTGGCGGTCCGTGGTCTCTGCCTACCCCCACGGGACAATGGCGTGAGCTTATGTATGTATGTAACGCATACTTCGCCCCTGGCCGCATATTTCGATGTGAACGCAGCCTTTCGGCAATATACACATATATCTACATAAACTCACAGCCATGATCACTTTCGAGGTGGTCAAAAACTCTGCTACAACTATACCACGTTTATCACCTGGAAGGGTAATGTTCAATACGGTCACAAACCTAAAGCTAAAACCTCGAGAATCTAGGAATAACGATCTTTTCAAATAAAGATTTCATAGAACTTTATTCCAAAGCTAAAGACTTAGAGACTTGAAATTAATATTTCAATCAAGTATTACGAGGCGGTGAATTCCGCTCCAATGATATCACCAGTTTTCATTGACCCGTTCTTAGAAACGATTACTTAACGGGAAACAGGTCAAAATAAAATAGAAGATCTCATTTCTGTTATATCCAAGATTCTGGGAGAGGAAGTAGATTAAAACAATGGACGTGTTTGCAATTTGGAAAGCGGTGCAACCCTTCGGGTGCGTTTTAATTGCAGGGGTTGAAACGGGGTTGTTTCGGGGGTAAAGCACAAAAACCTCTTTAATTCCTGGACACCGAGGATGCCGCATGTAGGTCGTTTAATGCATACTGATATTTTGTTTGGAATGTGAACGGATTAAGTTATAAGTAAGACTCATCCGAAATGGTCTACATGTATAAATTACAGCGGATCTTTACAAGCTACGAACGTAGCGGTACGTGGTGATCCAATTTTGCACAATAATGAAGTTGTAAAAGACATTGCTCTATTCCGTTTCGCCTACAAAACTGGTAAATTGAGAAATGCCACTTTAGAAAACGATAATTTCCAATTCCTTGGGAAGCACGATGTTCCTCCTATCCTGTGTATAATTTCAGCCATCATACGTTTTGTATTTGTTCTTTGATTATACACATTCGCCAGAAGCGAATACACTTTGTCACGTGTGCAATGTCTTTTAAATGTATTATATAACGAGCGTTAACCCGCGACTTCGTCCGCACAAATTATATACCAGATTTTAAGTCAGATCATTAGCTATCAAACAAAAAAAGTTTCATCAAAATCGGTTCAGTAGTTTTTGCGTGATACTGGTTCAAACAAACAAACAAACAAACGCCCAAAAAAACACACAAACAAACAAACAGACAGACAAAAAATCTAAAAATTGGTGAAATGGAATCAGGGACACCTAAAAACCATATCGTAACTTTTTTTTTGTTAATATCTTCAATGTGCAGACAAACTTTCTGCTACAGTTTTATAATAATTTAGATTAGATGCCAGTGTAGAAAATGAGAATTTCCTTGGAAAGTACGATATTCCTCCTATCCTGTGTATAATTTCAGCTATCATTCGTTTTGTATGTGTTCTTTGATCATACACATTCGCCAGCTGCCAAACGACCCGAAGCGAATACACTTTGTCACGTGTGCAATGTCTTTTAAATTTATTATATAACGAGCGTTAACCCCCGACTTCGTCCGCACAAATTATATACCAGATTTTAAGTCAGATCATAAGCTATCAAACAAACAAAGTTTCATCAAAATCGGTTCAGTAGTTTTTGCGTGATACTCGTTCAAACAAACAAAAAAACACACAAACAAACAGATAGACAAAAAATCCAAAAATTGGTGAAATGGAATCAGGGACACCTAAAACCATATCGTAACTTTTTTTTTGTTAATATCTTCAATGTACAGACAAACTTCCTGTTACAGTTTTATAATAGTACGAGCGTTAACCCGCGACTTCGTCCGCACAAATTATATACCAGATTTTAAGTCAGATCATAAGCTATCAAACAAAAAAGTTTCATCTAAATCGGTTCAGTAGTTTTTGCGTGATACTCGTTCAAACAAACACCCAAACAAACACACAAACAAACAGACAGACAAAAAATCCAAAAATTGGTGAAATGGAATCAGGGACATCTAAAAACCATATCGTAACTTTTTTTTTGTTAATATCTTCAATGTACAGACAAACTTCCTGTTACAGTTTTATAATAGTAGATAGATAGATATAGATTTAATAAGAATTCAGACCATCAAACTAAACAACTTTCTCAATGAAGAAATCTTCGAAATCCCCGGAAAAAAAATAGTTTTTTTCTAATTCTTTTTTTTTTTTGGACCTATTAACCCTGACTGTCCCTGACCCTGCTTTTGTCAGCCCAGGTATCTTACTAGGTATTTATTTTGTTCTTTTAGCGGTTGCTGAGGGTGAATCTGGTATGTGGTTGCAGGCCTGGCCATCGGCCAATGTGGGGACTTTACTGGACAGAACCACTTTGACCCTGGCCGTGTGTTTGAGACTGGGGGCTAGATCGGTTCATCCGCATGTTTGCCACTGTGGTGAGCGTGTTGGTCAGCTAGGCCATCATGGGCTTTCCTGCGTCAGCAGCGCGGGTCGTTTGCCGCGGCACGCTGCACTATAATCCGCAGGGCCTTAACAACTTCCAATGTGCCTGCGGTACGTGAGCCTTCAGGCATTATACGTACCGATGGGAAGCGTCCTGATGGCATGACTGTAGGGCCTTGGAAGTTGGGAAGGTCTTTGGTTTGGGACGCGACTTGTGTGGACACATTGGCGGCGTCATATATTGGTCGGACATGGTTGGGCGCGGGTGCTGCTGCGGCATCGGCAGAATCATCGAAGCGCCGGAAATATGTTGATATTGGAGAGGGGTATATGTTTGTTCCCTTGGGAGTGGAGACCCTGGGACCGTGGGGACCCGATGCAAAACAGCTTATAAAAGAGATTTCAGCACGCCTTATAGAGACCACTGGTGATAAGAGGGCTGGCAGTTACCTTCGTCAGCGCATAAGCTTGGCGATACAGAGGGGGAATGCTGCCAGCGTTCTTGGAACCGTCCCCCAGGGAGAGGCTTTGGAGGAGGTTTATAGGTTGTAGGTCCCCCCTGACGAAGCTTGTTGCAGATATTCAGGATGTATTTATTGACGAAACGAGTTGTGTATGTGAGTGATGTATATACCTATGACGAAGCCTGTTGTGGATATGAATGATATAATACAATACAATAGAATGTCAATACAAATTATAAGATATCACATTTTGTTGTTTTCCGTTCATATTATTAAACATTGTTTCCTAATGTAAAATCTTTGGTCCTTGGATAGGTTACCCAAATTAATTTTAGACCTCTCAAATATTATAGTTACAGAGTAGTACCAGGCCCTATACCCGGACTTTCGATTTTCGATATATCGCGACCGTTTCGGTCCGAACTTCATTGTAATAGAGTTGACATTGGACAGAAAACGTTCACGCAATTGCGAAGTTCGAATGTCCGGGTAGAGGCCCAGTACACTTGGTACCTTTGACTATTTATTATAAGGACTAGCCTTGCGGTAGCATTTCCGCTCTGCCACGGTATAAGATTAATTGATCATGTGCATTTACATTCAATTTTATACCTTATCACTAAACCAGACAGCCTATAATTGCGAAACAATAATTTCGAACTTAGAACGTTTGGGGTTCACACGAGACTTCTTTTCATATTTTTTTAACGTTCAAAATTAGAATCTAAAGTTATGGGGAATAAAATCCAAAGTTGCGGATTTCGTGTTACCTCGCCCCCCGCAAAAAGTGGCAGAAATGATTGTTCGTAGAATTACACGCGTAACTATTCCCTATATAAGTAGTAGAAGGTTGGTAGTCGTTAGAAAACGAATCCGTGCTGCAACAACAAACAACATTCAGGATAGTGTGTTGAAAATTAAACTGCTCTCAGCTAGACATTCAACCAGTAGCAAAATTCGCAGCAAGTTGAGTTACTTTAATTTTCCGGGCTCCGCGAATGCAGTATATGCACAATGAGTCGTGGCCTGCAGCGATCATTAAGGTGGGTATGCAGGCTATGCATCGTCTTTCATTCTTAGTTCCAGTTTGAAAACTTTGCTGCTATGCGCATTTTGTTAAGCTTGCGAGTATCTCGCTTTTCAAATATGGGATTGTAGAATTTAATGAGAAAAATTATTTTGCAAAATATTTTACTGTAGGACCAAGACCTAACTCATCCTTCATTTTTACTGGCGTCGTGGTTTGCACCCGCCTTATCGCCGTTAAACTAATTTTTTTTTGTTATATTTGTAAAACCATCAATTAGGTAATTAGGAGTAGGAGTCACGTTGCCGGTCTGCTATTGGGCGGTCGCTTGTCGGTTGCCTGCACTCCGGCCAGGCACGAAGCTCTATTATTTTGCGGTCGGTTTTTGTTAACCAAAAGTAACCCTTGAAATCACTACCGAACACCGCCAAGCACATTTGCTATTTACATGGTTTTAGGGTAAACAGTTGCATTACTTTAAGGGGTGATTGTACTCATGATACTGAACAACTTTCCCAAAGAAACCAATAGAAAATTCGCAAAAAATATCGCCTTTTCATATAAAACTTCGATCAGCTGATTGCATTTAGTATGGGAATGACTACTTTACCACCAGAGATAGTAGCCGGGACCAACGGCTTAACGTGCCATTCGAAGCACGAAATCCTTTTCCTTTTCAGACAATCAGGCGATTCAGCCTACAATGTAACCAACTGGGTAAAAATGCAGAAAGTGACATAACACTAGGTGTACCCCGTGGGAATCGAACCCACGACCTCCGTGTCGAGAGCCAATACTCTTAACAATTTTTAGAAAGATTAGAATAGAAATAGGTAGGTGGTTACTTTATAATCTATTTATATTTCTATTTTTAAAAAATGGCTGCAATCTTGGTAGTGATGATTTTGCCAATATCTAGTTTAAGGAGCAATTAGCGCTTGACATTGTACGGTAATGGATATGGCGATCTCAAAGCCTTGTTTTTATACAAAAACACACCCGAAACCGCCATAAAATGGCGGAGCCGCGTGGCCACTTAAATCGCGAGCTGAACGAAAGACGTCTGTCTACTCGAGAGACCTCTAGCCACGCGACTCCTACTTTATAATCATTACCAGCCTGTTTCAGCTAGTCTAACACTAGGTGATTCAGCGCTTATGCACCACGTAACACCACGTTTAGGCTACAATGTGTTTTCCAGAGAACGATCTCATAAAATGTAATGAGACACAACAACTAGCAACCGTGTACTGCTGCGGTTCGCAGCGGCATTCTATTTATCGCCATGCCCACAATGGGCTACATCCTAGACCCGCGATAGAAGAGTATCCAAAACCATTGTCAAGACCTTTGACTGATTTTAGAACTTGCTAGAGTTAACCCGCGACTTTATCCGCACAAATTATATACAAGATTTTAAGTCAGACCATATCAGCTATCAAACAAAAAAAGTTTGATCAAATTCGGTTCAGTAGTTTTCGCGTGATGCTCGATCAAACGAACAAACAAACTTCTTTTTTAAAATTTACATTTTTATAATAGTACTAGCGTCAACCCGCGACTTCCTCCGCAAACATTTTATACCAGATTTTAAGTTAGATCATTAGCTATCAAACAAACAAAGTTTCATCATAATCGGTTGAGTAGTTTTTGCGTGACGCTCGATCAAACAAACAAACAAACTTCTATTTTTTAATTTACAGTTTTATAATAGTACGAGCGTTAACCCGCGACTTTGTCCGCATAAATTATATACCAGATTTTAAGTCAGATAATAAGCTATCAAACAAAAAAAGTTTCATCAAAATCGGTTCAAAAAAAAACAAACACACAAACAAACAGACAGACAGACAAAAAATCCAAGAAATGGTGATATGGAATCAGGGATACCTAAAAACCATATCGTAACTTTTTTTTGTTAATATCTTCAATGTACAGACAAACTTCCTGTTACAATTTTATAATAGTTTAGATAGTAAAGATAGATAGATAGATAGAGATATACTAGTTATACTACATCGTTACATCCTCGAGATTTATATTTACTAATATAGTACACTCTTTACCATACTAGGCATCGCACTTTCAGACGTTTGTTTCTTAAACTTACTATCACGATCATCATCATCATCAGCCTATACAGGGTGTAAACTTTAATGCGTTACATACATAAGAGAGCCCCAGTTCTTCCCATGGGTATTGAACGAGGTGACTAAGGGATTTTCTTTTGCAGTGTTGGCGAAAGGCTAGCCACTTTTATCACACTACTCGTCATTATCCGACTGCGCCAGAAGGAGGGTTATTCATCTTAAAAACTCAAAAACCAAAAATGAGCCATGTGAAACTGCTAGTTTTCCCTGACCGAACGACCTTGACTCTTTTAGAACCACCTCACCTCACCTCTACTAAACTACGTCATTTTAGTATGTATACCTATTTTTTACTGGCTTGTTCTTCGATACCGGTCTTAAAAAATTTACTTCATAGCAATTTTAGATCTTAATATTTTCTACATAATGGTGTGTGTCGCAAGTAAAAGTGACTTCAACTTATAAAGTAGATGCACGTAATACAGATTTTTTCCAAAATTTAGAATTTTAGACTTTCCTTTGAACACAAGGTTTCATATGTATTTTATAGAAAAAAAAGAAATATAATTCATAGCAAACAAAGCCAAGAAGTTCAAGATCATTGCTACTTTTTTCAATAATTTGTATGTATTTCAAATAACGAGAAGATAGCTTCTAAAAACCAGCAAACTATGGCCCGGCCTTGCGTTTACCTATGGGGAGCCTCTTAAACAATGTTTCTGACCACACCCGAAAGGGATTATGGTCGTCAGTTTATGTATACAGGGTGAAATTGATATCATTAGCATCATATTAAACTAAGAGTCTACCCATCCAACTGAACAACTTTTACTATGGGAGCAAACCGATCGAAGCAATAAAAAAAATCAGCTGTTGCATACATTTGAGTCGCGAACTCGCGCGTTGACATTGCAGTTTAGTATGGAACAGCAGATTTTTTATTTGCTTCGATCGGTTTGCTCCCATAGTAAAAGTTGTTCAGTTTGATGGAGTCTCTTAGTTTAAAAGGATGCTAATGATATCAATTTCACCCTGTATATGTAGAAATCATATTTTGACTTTCCATAAAGCTATTGAACTTCGGAACTTATTTTACTCAAGTCTTATTAACAAACTAAGTTGTTGTTTCTGCTACCAGCACATTTTTCCTTGTGTAAAAGTGGCGTGAAGTGTGGATATTTTGCTGCAATTTTTCTCTGCCTCGAGTCGGCTTCCTCTTTTTTAATTAAGTGAAACTAAGAGGGCCTTTTGTTTCAACGGGGCCTCCGTTTGCTAATTGTCCGTCAGTCAGTCACTTGTTGTCGGCAACGCTTTATTTGCCCTTGTATTTTACGAAACTGCAAACAGCTAAGTAGGTATGTATATCATTTCAATATAAATATTAGTGCTTAGTTTTAAAGATGTTGCACTATTGACGAAAGCCTACAGACATAGGAGTAGGATGGGTAGGTGTATCTAGTGTTTAAAAAGACATTAAACATAAACATATAACATTAAGGCAAAGGTACAAACGGCAACACATCAAGCTATCGCAAAACCAAAATAAACTGGCCGCGCGTAGCTAGAGTAATGTATAAAGTCGCACGGCCAGCTTACGCTTAGCGCGTAATTTCTCTATGGTTTTGCGCATCTTGATTTGTGTCGCCGTGTCTACCTACTTAACACGTGAGGCGCTTATTGCTTCGGTATTGGAAACGATCACAAGTTAAGCAACATCAATCAATCAATCAATCAATTATACTTTATTTGACACCAAAAAAACAGAGTATACAGAGAGCAAACAATCAGGAAATACAAAAGGCACAAAAACAGGCGGTCTTATCGCTAAAAAGCGATTTCTTCCATATAACCTTAGGTCAACAACATCAGGTACGGTCATTCTTTGGATGGGTGACCGTTTAATGAGAATTTCATCTCAAACCTCGAACGTCTCCGAAGGCACAAGTTAGTCAAGTAAATATTCTTTAAGCCAGGTCAGAGGCCTATTAGGTGGCTTGACAATTTTCTGATTGGCGAGTTGACCACTAACTTGCCTTAACCAAACCGTACTGGGCACACTTAGTAGAGTATGAACCGCTCCCTTTCACTCTTATTCGGAAGAGATGACCTGGTATCCTACAGGCTATAACTTGTATTATACAATGCTATTAAATATGTATATAGTAAGTAATATAAGCCTTTGTTCAGACATCTGACATCATCGTTTATAAGACTGTTTGCCGATCGGCAAAGATCTCCTCCGAGCTTCTCCATCCTTGTCTGTCGCCTGCCACTCTATGCCTTGGGTTTCCGGCATCCTGATTTATATAGTCATCTCATCGTCTCAGGGGTCTACCTCTCTTTCTTTGTCCATTTGGGTGCCACTGGGTAATTGATTTGCTCCATTTTTCTTTGCCTCTCATTGTGTAATGTGTAACCTGCCTATCGCCATTTTTTTTATTCTATCTCTATGTCGTGGACTGTTCTCTTGTTTCTGATGGTGTAATTTCTTAGTCCATGCTTCTTTCCATCGCTCGTTGACAGATTGCAAGTCTGTCGGTGCTATCTTCTATCGCTATTATACAACACATAAACCTTGGATAATTACCAAAGCCCATATCTAATCCTCTAAGCGGATATTGAATGATTATTAATTGGATCGAAAGCAAATTACAGACCGTACTATTCCAAAGTATTCTAGAAAAAGAAATTATCTGGGCAGTAACTACGTGTGTCCTGTTTAGTATGCATTAATCAGAGGCGCTCGGCCAGCGGCGTGATTGAAACTAAATCCCCGGGGACACCGCTTTACTGCCGACTGATTGCCGACCGCCACACCACTACAGCGGGGATTAGGTTATTTAAATGAGAACAACGACCACCTAAACGATGAGTTTTTTGCTGTTTTACGGTGTGGTAAAAGTCAGTTGGGATAAAATTGACTGCTAAGGTGAAATTGACACACCGAACCTCCCACAGCCCGAAGATACAAATGAGGAGTTCTCTGAAAGTTGATACTGCGATAGATGGCGTTGATGTGAGTTAGGTGCAAAGAAAGAAATTTAGGATACAACAATTTCTAAAATTTGGAGCTGCCACCACACTCGTTATTCAATGTTTTTTGTTCTTCCTCTAACGAAAAAATGGTAATACATATATGCGTTAAACTTGGTGTGATTATAATGCAAACTCTACAGTATAACAACAAATAATAAAAACCGGATATATTTTGTGAGTCGGGCTCGCGCTAAGGGTCCCAGAGAAAACATTTTTTATGAGTATAATAATTTCTGGTGGTGTGGTACAGAGCCCTCCTTGCGCGAATAGTCCGACTCGCACTTGGTTAGTTTTTATTTTCTTTTAAAGTTTAAATTGTATTAGCTGCACAGATGCATCGGTGTAACAGATTGTTCCAGTTTCTAACACAAACAATATTTAATTACTTTCGGTCGGTCGAATTCAATAACCCAGCAATATTTTCCAACTATGAACGCAATTCGCTTAGATGAAAATAAGAGTAATTACGAGTATCCACCTGTAACGTATACCTCATACCTTACACGAAGTCCATCGATTCAGACAACTTTCATACTTACATCTAAGACTTAAGAGTCTTATCCGGTGACTTCTTTCGTTGAATTAACTGTAGTGAGGCAATAAATCCATTTAGCGCTGAAGGGGCGCTGATTTTCCCCGACAAAAGCCGTAGTTGCAATGTAGTTGCACCAATTTAAAGTTCCCACTTGTATGCAGCTGTCCCTAACCTCATTAGCAGGTACAAAATTAGTTTGACTGCATAATTTTCAGACCTTCGAATTGGCTGTGAACAAATTAAGCGCTGAAACCAAAACTTCAGATAAGTCTAGACAGCGGACAAATCAAATGATCAAATAAAGTAAAGATTGTTTACGAGTAGGTACCTACCAAAAAAAAAGTGATAGATAATAATAAAAATAAAAAAATTCATGCAAATCCTTCAAATATTTTGTAAAAAATCATAATTCTTCGCTGGGCTCCGCGCATAATGAGAGTTCCTGAAATTTGGCTTTTAATAAATCCCGATATTATATGAAAATTTAAAAGTTAAAGCCAGCC
The DNA here is from genome assembly GCA_927399405.1 of Agonopterix arenella. Lineage (NCBI taxonomy): Eukaryota > Metazoa > Arthropoda > Insecta > Lepidoptera > Depressariidae > Agonopterix > Agonopterix arenella. The sequence continues at coordinate 8,194,503 of OV656691.1, forward strand.
AGCCTTCGATTTATTGTCTGGCTTCGCACACTAAGAACGAGCTATAAGTATCGCCGGATCGACGACCACCCTGGGGTGCGATTTTTGAAACTCATACTTTGAACTCAGCAGTTGAAAATGTCAAAATTACGATGGAGTTATACATCTTTCTACTGACCTTCAAAAATCGCACTCCTGGATTATGATTTTTGAAAGTCAAATCAGCAATAGAAAGATGCATATATCTCCATAGTAATTTTGATATTTTCCAACTGCTGAGCTCGGCGAATGAGATTCAAAAATCGCATTCATGATTACGGCAGTACCTACTACGAGACTGGAACAGCAGAGAGCAGAAGCTGTCTTGAGAAAGCAGGGGTCTTCACAATGAAAGAATTCCTTCAGTTCTTCGCTTGCTATGTCTTCCAGTGTTGCTCTCGAGGATTCGAGACTGATGGTGAGAATGCGACTGATTGTTTTGGCACGCGGTTTGCGCTCACTAAAGTCCCTCAATACCTTAGAAAGCAATACCTTAGGGACAGCCGTTTTAATTGCTATTTCATAATTTTACATCGAATTTTCAACAAAAAGTTTCATTTCCAATGTTATTTAAATATCGATTCTAATTAAAAGTTTTCAGGTTGTGTGTTAACGCCTTATAATGTAGGTACTTCCAGGTTTTGATACCCGTCATCAATCTTACAGAAGCAATAAATAAAGAGCATCCTTCCTTAGTACCTACGTTACTTTAAACAAATGGATACCTCGAAGTGGCTGAAACGAACAAACTACGCACCGCATCGCGCCCCCTTCTCCACCGGCCACCTACATAATCAGTGTCCGGGGTAACATATTAAACTTTTTCCACATAGATATACAGTGAAAGAGAAAACGAAAAGCACTTTTTGCGCGTCTGAAAAAGTGGTGTAATTTATTTTCCCTTCGTGCAATATTTAGTGCTGTCCATTACTACAGTTCGCGACCGAACATTATTCACACACATCCATCTTTTTTTTTACTCGACCGCAACGCGCATGTGGTTCTTCAATATTAACTTTTTCATTCGTATCCTTCACAATCTTTATGATATTAGATAATGTTTACTGCGAGTAGAAATTAATTGCAGATGTTTTTGCTTCAACATTTCTATTCTATTCTATTTTTAAAAAATGGCTGCCATCTTGGTAGTGTTGACTTTGCCAATATCTAGTTTAAAGAGCAATAGTGCTTGACATTGTACGGTAATGGATATGGCGATCTCAAAGCCCTGTTTTTATACAAAAACACACACCATAACCGAAACCGCCATAAAATGGCGGAGCCGCGTGGCTACCTAAATCGCGAGCCGAACGAAAGACGTCTACTAGAGAGACCTCTAGCCACGCGACTCCGCTTCAACATTTAAGAGAATACCGCTGCCCTCAATCGTATTTTTTTATTCCTATACGATTAAGTACCTAAGTATACAACTATTCCAAAAAAACAATAATGTTACATTGTAGAACAGTAGGTACATAGATTTTAGTCTTTGCAGATTTCCAATTTATCGAAACATTACGATCAACATTAATATGTTTTATGTTTGTTTGTTTTTTTTTTATTACGTATGGGTTTGCTCTTGACCTCAACTAGTCCTCAGGACGAAGATGGGGTCGAAGATGTAGCAAGCTCACCCAGAAGAAGCCTATTCACTCGTACTTTAAAGGAATTCGGGTTGTAAGCGCTCGGAAATACGGACGCAGGTTTGTACTTGTAGTTACTACTTTCGGTGGTTTTAAAGATAGTAGGTAGCAAAGACCTTTCGTAGGTAGGTACTTACAAACATTTATAAAACAAATCCGTAATATCAATAAATTGCAATGACTACAATGTTAAATTCTTGTTTTTTGAAAATGTTGTAATAATCGTAAAGAAAAAAAAAACTATTTGCGCCAGCACTGATGGTTCGGTGCCCCCTTAAGCAGTATACAGACCATGCTGACAGTCATCATCATCATCATCATCTCAGCCGATGGACGTCCATACACATGGACATAGGCCTCCCCCAAGGATCGCCATAACGACCGGTCCTGCGCTGCCCTCATCCAACGGGTCCCCGCCGCCGTCACCAGGTCGTCGGTCCACCATGTGGCCCACGCTTTCTGGTACACGGTCGCCACTCGAGAACTTTTAGGCCCCATCGGCCATCTGTTATGCGAGCAATGTGCCCCGCCCACTGCCACTTTAGTTTAGCAATTCTTTAGGCTATGTAAGTTATTCTGATTCTTTTGCGGATCTCTTCATTTCTGATTCGATCTCGCGGGGAAACTCCGAACATAGCCTTCTCCATCGCCCTTTGGCAACCATGCTGACAGTAGCTTTTGAAAAATCTATACTTAACTTATCTTTTAGTCAGGCTTCTTTAGTCATAGCAGACATCATAGCCAAATATTTGCGGTTGTTGAAAGCGTGAAGTGATGTCGCAGGCAAGGAGGAAGTCCGCCGGCGTCGCATCGCTAATGCGCCCTGCACTTAGCTCAATCACCCGCTAAATGGACTACTTGGCCGCTAGAAACATGCATGGAAACTCTAAGCGAAGGTGTATTATGTATTACAAGCTTGGCTTAAGACCTAGAGAAGCGTAGTGTCTGATCGAGTTAGCCTCAGACTAATTGGTCAGACAGAACAAGGTTCAGGTCCTCTTTATAATCCATCTATACAAGTTCAGGCTAGATTCAATGTGACTAGATAATTTGTGTGACAATGTCCAAGATTTTATAATATACGAGCGTTAACCCGCGACTTCGTCCGCACAAATTATATACCAGATTTTAAGTCAGATCATAAGCTATCAAACAAAAAAAAGTTTCATAAAAATCGGTTCAGTAGTTTTCGCGTGATGCTCGATCAAACAAACAAACATCTTTTTTTTATAATTTACAGTTTTATAATAGGAAATAGATTTCTTTATAGTTTACAGTTTATGTTTAGTCTTGTCTTGTCTTATTAAAAAAAGTATTGGTCCATAATAAGTAATTCGCAAAGCTTCTTAACCCGCCTACATTACCTTATTACATTAGATGATTTTTTTTATTTTTAAAATATTTACTAAGGGCGCAAACCAGAAATCACAAAAGAAACTCAGCTGTTTTATACATTTGAGCGATTGCAATCATATTACAAACGGGTCAGAAATTACTTAATACCTTACAATGTTTGTAATTATCCTGGTATGTTGATCTTTTAGATTTTCCTTTTATTTATGTTAAAAATGTATGCTATGCTTTTAAGAGTTTTGCACAAATGCTGCACTCTATTTTAAATTTTACTACTTACCTTTTGTTACAGTTTACCGTGTAGGGAATTTTACTTCCATTTAGTCTTAATGGAGCAAGCGCATTACTGTGTATTTTCTGTTTATAAGCCACATTTATCTTATTTATTTGTTTGTGCAAGATGTTTCCTATTTTATCGCGTGCAATTATATTTTATTTTAGAGAGGAAACGCGAAACGCTCTCTTTCACGGGTTTGCCGGAAGAAATCTCTTTAGAGATAAGCTCGCCCTTTGTAATTCTCTTTTATGCTGTTTTCATTTATATTTCCGTGTAGGATCCTAATAAATAAATAAACGCGGGGCTTCATGTTTTGAATAAAATAACAAAAAATCTTCTTCACAACACTTTAGTGTTAAAATAACAAAAATAAATAAATAGACACGGGGCTTCATGTTTTGAATAAAATAACAAAAAATCTTATTTAAGCGGCAGATATAGAAAGGATCCTGCTTGACCTTGCGTTTTTAATAGACGTGATCAAGGGGGCACGAAAATTTCCAAACACTCAGTTGCAGAAACGTTTATTAAAGTTAATCGTCCATTAAATCTCTTGCTGTCAGTTTTTGTCTAGTTGACGTAGCGTAGTTGGCATAGCCGCACAGTGTTACTCGGCTTCACTCAACAGTTTTCATTATTCTAAATGTCACTTGTTACGCTGTTGATTATCAAAATAAAATAAATAAATAAAGCTAGCAAGAGATTTAATGGAAGATTATGCCGTGTTGCCAGCCGGATCTTGTCAAATGTAACCGGAAATAGATAAAAAAGTAACCTTTTGGTCTGAAAAGTACCTTTCCTGACTACCTTTCATATTTTTTCCAGTAATAAGGTATTAAAAGTTGATAAACAGATGTCGGTTGTATTAATTTCGTAAAATATGAACAATTTAGTAGCGTTTTCCATTTAAGTTCGAGCGAGCAAGTTTGAAAACTAAATCTCATTTGTGATTTGGTGTCCGATTTGGTACGCATTAGTGCGAGAGAGAAAAACGTATTTCTAGGAGTTGCATTCACTACGTTATGAACGTTATGCGGTATAAAACATTGCAAAAAATATTAAAAAACGTTCCATTTCATGGAAAAATAAGAATTTTAAAATTGATTATACAAATTCCGAAAAATCACCTAAAAGTAACCTTTGGAATCGTGTAACCTAAAAGTAACCTGAATAAGTCAAAAATCACCTAAAAGGTTACAAAAGAAACTTTCTGGCAACACTGGGATTATGAGCGTTTCTGCATCTGAGTGAAAGAGTATTTTAAGTTGCGTAAGGAACACAAGGTAAGGCAACTAAGTTCGTTATGATACGGGTAGTACTAGTATTTATTCTGTGGTTATGGGCAAGCGTACCTACTTACGTTCTCTAACAAATTGTATTCATTCATCTTATTTTTCTTATTGCTTAGACTTATATTAGAGTTAAACCGGATGATTTTTTTACCGTTCCGAAACTTTAAGGGTTAATTTAGACCATCAAACTGAACAACTTTTACTATGTTAGCAAACCTGTCAGAACAAAAAAATCTGCTGTGCTGTACCATACTAAAGTGCAATACCATTACCTACTCGATTGAAACGTATGGGACGTCGTTTTTTTTTTGGAAAAGTTGTTCAGTTGTATAGTATGTGATTTAAAGGTGTATGATACTTTACCATACGCCCTGTATCTATATCCAGAATGATAATTATTCTGGTTCATTTTATTAAAATATTAATGTCAAAATAGGTTGGTAGTTGTACCGATAAATAAGGTTTGATGTGAAATCCTTATCTATCTATCTATACTATTATAAAACTGTAACAGGAAGTTTGTCTGTACATTGAAGATATTAACAAAAAAATAGTTACGATATGGTTTTTAGGTATCCCTGATTCCATTTCACCAATTTTTGGATTTTTTGTCTGTCTGTTTGTTTTTGTGTTTGTTTGTTTGAACGAGTATCACGCAAAAACTACTGAACCGATTTTGATGAAACTTTTTTTGTTTGATAGCTTATTATCTGACTTAAAATCTGGTATATAATTTGTGCGGACGAAGTCGCGGGTTAACGCTCGTAACTAATAACATTAATTCCTTGATTCCTTAAAGGTACCTAATTTAATTATACGTTAATACCCAGCTCTATAGTGACTAAGGGCCTACACGACAAGTCCCGTAGGAGGTCACAGAAGCCCATCGATCAATGCAAAAGCTCTATTATCAAGCACCTGTAATTTATGGCAAGCTAGGGCTAGCATCTATCACGAGTGACTTTGACCTAGTTCACGTGCCAAAATGTTGCTTAGTAACCTTCTACTAGCTAAAACAGCAGCAGTTATAGTTAAATACGAGCGTTAACCCGCGACTTTGTCCGCACAAATTATATACCAGATTTTAAGTCAGATCATTAGCTATCAAACAAAAAAAGTTTCATCAAAATCGGTTCAGTAGTTTTTGCGTGATCCTCGTTCAAATAAACAAACAAACACACAAACAAACAGACAGACAAAAAATCCAAAAATTGGTGAAATGGAATCAGGGACACCTAAAAACCATATCGTAACTTTTTTTTGTTAATATTCAATGTACAGACAAACTTCCTGTTACAGTTTTATAATAGTTTAGATAGATTTTTGAACTGTTATTATTATGTCACTTGGCACGTCATTCCATCCAAACTTAAATTGCTATATGTGAGCATTGCTACACCTTCTTTCATAAAAAGAAAGCCATCTTTGTTCTGGGCAAACTTTGCCCGCCACCTCTTTCTAGAATCACCTGCGGCTGCACCATGATGCGAGCGATAAAGCTATATCGCGCCTATTATCACATTCGTTTGCACGTAAATATAAAGAGGGCGAAGGCGAGGAAATAGCGTTGTATCGAGCTGCAATGCTGCCGGTGCTGATTGTTTCCGGGATACAGGGTGTTACAAAAATACAAATAAACATTTAAGAGGGTAGTTAAGACCATCAAACTGAACAACTTTCACTATGGGACCAATATCGAAATCGCGAAAAAAAAATCGGATCTTTCATCATCATCATCATCATATCTGCCGATAGATGTCCACTGCTGGAAATAGGACTCACCAAAATGAGGAGATTTGCCATAATCGCCATGATGCGATGCGTTTGCGATGTTCTATTACAACTACAGATCTACACGAGCTAAATGTATGGAACAAAAATTTCTTTTTTTCTTGCGATTTCGATGTTGGTCCAATAGTGAAAGTTGTTCAGTTTGTTGGTCTTAACCATCCCTTACAAGTTTTCAATTTTTATTTTTACTTCTGTAACACCCTGTATATATGCAATACCAATCTACATGAAGGTATATAGGTTGTGTATCTACACATCAATTACTGCATTAATTTAATACACGATAATCTCGTTACATAGATTGCCGCTTTGTCAGGTTTAGGGTCGGTAATTGGTAAAGTGATTGTCAAAGCTGTTTGATCTACTTCTGTCTAGTAAAAATGTACAGTAACAGTAGTGAAAGCACAAGTTTAACATCGTATTAGTATCGAATATACAGGATGTTACAAAAATAAAAATAAACATTTAAGGGGGTGGTTTAGACCAACAAACTGAACAACTTTCACTATGGGACCAACATCGAAATCCCAAAAAAAATCGGATGTTCCATCATCATCATCATTATATCAGCCGATAGACGTCCACTGCTGGACATAGGCCACTCACAAAATAAGGAGATTTGCCATAATACTCGAGCTAAATGTATGGAACAAAAAGATTTTTTTTTTTCGCGATTTCGATGTTGGTCCCATAGTGAAAGTTGTTCAGTTTGTTGGTCTAAACGACCTCATAAACGTTTTCTATTTTTATTTTTACTTCTGTAACACCCTGTATAGGTACATAAACTTACCCTTTCGGACTGGTCAGAAACATTGACAAAGACAAATTGATGGTCAGATGCTGACAAGTTCCCACATATAAAATTGGGATTTTTGATTATGTGGGCATCATAAGTATAGATATGTTAAAAATTATCTATTCCTATTCAAATTGCCCGAATGTAGACTATTAATTTGATAAGCAAACAACGATATACAATACAACAACGAGTTGGGTACAAATATTCTTAAGAGTCGCGCTGCAAGTCTGGGGGAGGTCAGACGCTTGCGTATGGGCTTGCACGTGGCTCCGCAATTTTGTAAACTCTTTTGTGTTTTAACTATAAAACTTTAACTTGAGATTATAATAAACTACTTGACATTGGCAGAAATGCTACTAATAATTTTCCTACGTGTACTCTCCACATAACGGGACATTGGCACAATTGTGATAACGCATCGGACGCCATTAAATAAAAAAAAATAGACACTGTAAGCAAGTTCACTACCGACAGAGCGATCGGGCTGTCAAATATTATTATTACATCAGCCATTGCTGTCCTACTGTTGGGCAAATAACTCCCTTTGTTCTCTCTAAGAATTCCTGTTCAGCGCATCGATAGGCTAGTTCTTCAGGACACGAAGGACCTCAATTTCGTCCTGCTACCATCGTCTATGGTCTGCCTCGACACTGATTAGTTTTTCTTCATAATACAGTTCACGAAGAAATTAAAGAGTAAGAAAAAAACGACACAATATAAATAGGTAGATACATAAACTCACGACCGTAATCCCTTTCGGGATGTTCAGAAACATTGCAACAACTACCAACTTTCTGTTTAAGAATGTAGACACAATAAATATTTTTTAAATCTATCTACTTACTATACTTCTATATTATACTATTATAAAACTGTAACAGGAAGTTTGTCTGTACATTGAAGATATTACCAAAAAAAAGTTACGATATGGTTTTTAGGTATCCCTGATTCCATATCACAAATTTTTGGATTTTTTGTCTGTCTGTTTGTTTGTTTGGACGAGCATCACGCAAAAACTACTGAACCGATTTTGATGAAACTTTTTTTGTTTGATAGCTTATTATCTGACTTAAAATCTGGTATATAATTTGTGCAGACATAGTCGCGGGTTAACGCTCGTATTTATTAAAAATTTGCCCTCGGCCGCACATTAATCTGACATAAGTTACCAAAATTGTACAAGTAATGAGGGGTTTTTATCTGAACCCGGAAACGATTCTATAATTAAATAGGATTTGATTATCAAATAGTCGGAGGGTTGAAGAGATGTAACAGATACACTTTCAGAAAGATTATAATATAAGATAAAATAAAACATCTTGTGTATTGCTAACATCATAGAAGTGCTTATATTTAATTAGTCTTAAAAAGAAAACGATAAAAAAAAGTTGGATATACCTACTTAGCCCAGCGAATAAAGCACTTTGGCCAAACTGAAAGGCTTTTATATAGAGAATCTTTTATAAAGAGGCAGCAACAAAATTATTATAATTTTCGTCCCATATTTTATAGAGATTTTCATAGAGAAAAGAATTGTCAGTGTTAGGATAAACAGTTGTATTACTTTAAGGGGTGATTTTACCCATGATACTGAACAATTCGCATTTTTTTTTATTACTTATCATACTAACGTTCGGTCAGCTGATTGCATTTAGTATGGAAATTCCAAAAAAATTTTTGCGAATTTCCTATAGGTTTCTTAGGGAAAGTTGTTCAGTATCGTGGGTACAGTCACCCCTTAAAGTAATGCAACTGTTTACCCTAACACCCTGTATACAGAAATACATTTCTCACTAGATAAGTATCCATACATTTCTGTATAGGGCTGACGTAACCTCAGGGTTAAAAGCTCAAAAAAAAAAAAGAACTAAAAAAAAAAAATCTGTATAGATAAAACTGCAGCCGACCTTCAATTTCAATTTCAATTTTACCTTACGATAAAAATTCTGGTATTAAAAGTTATTCTTTGCAAAACAGCAAAGGAGAAAAACGTTTAGTTGATTACATTTTCACTTCACAAGCCCTGATATGTAATGTACGAACATAATGAAGTTATATCAGAGTAGGTACCTCAAGGAAGTTAAAGAAATTAGATGTGAGAGCAGCATTAAGAGAAATTTACCTAACCTCGGCTAAACGTAATCTCGCTTTGAGAGAAGTAATTTAAATATGGCGTACCAGTGGGAAACGTAGGATATTACATTTGTAAATAAGACGTAAAGTTAACACGTTGATAAAGTATGTATATTTACGGTTTATACGAATTCGTTACTGGAATATAATAGCCTTTAATTTCGAGGCTGTTTTGTGGTTTAAAAATTTCTGTAATACAATCAACATTCACTTCGGAGATTTGTTTTGGAAATGTAAATGCTAAAAGCCAGACAATTTTTCTTCTATTCACTTAATTGCTGGCTTTAGTTATAAAAAAAACGAGCGTTAACCCGCGACTTCGTCCGCACAAATTATATACCAGATTTTAAGTCAGATCATAAGCTATCAAACAAAAAAAGTTTCATCAAAATCGGTTCAGTAGTTTTTGCGTGATGCTCGTTCAAACAAACAAACAAACACCCAAACAAAAACAAACAAACACACAAACAAACAGACAGACAAAAAATCCAAAAATTGGTGATATGGAATCAGGGATACCTAAAAACCATATCGTAACTTATTTTTTGTTAATATCTTCAATGTACAGACATACTTCTGTTACAGCTTTATAATAGTATAGATATATAGGTTAGGTCAGCAGCAGTTTGAATTTAATGAAAAGTTTATGCTTCTGAGAAAGGTAAAATTCTAAAAGAGTAAAACCGTATGTACTTCTGATGTTCGTCTGATGAGGAGTGCGATTTTTGAATCTAATACGTTGAACTCAGCAGTTGAAAATGTCAAAATTATTGTGGAGATATGCGTCTTTCTACTGCTGATTTGACTTTCGAAAATCATACTTCAGGAGTGCGATTTTTGAAAGCCAAATCAGCAGCAGAAAGATGCATATCTCCATAGTTATTATGACATTTTCAACTGCTGAGCTCAGCGAATGAGATTCAAAAATCTCACTCCTGGAGTGCGATTTTTGAATCTAATACGTTGAACTCAGCAGTTGAAAATTTATGGAGATGCGCATCTTTCTACTGCTGATTTGACTTAAAAAAATCGCACTCCTGGAGTATGATTTTTGAAAGTCAAATCAGCAGTAGAGATATGCATATCTTCATAGTAATTTTGACATTTTCAACTGCTGAGCTCAGCAAATGAGATTCAAAAATCGCACTCCTGGGCTTAAATCAAGCTATGTTTTTTTATTTTATATATATTAGTGTTTTTGATATCACAATTTTTATTGTCTTATCCAGTTTGAGAAGGTACCTGATTTAAAAATAAACTATCAAAGCCATTATCGAAGCATACCATTTGAGACATTTCAAATGGCTTTACTTTTAAGTAGGCTGTAGTACCTACACAGGGTGTAAGGAAAAGTATCATTAACCTTTAAACCACATACCCATCAAACTGAACAACTTTTACTATGGACGCAAACATGTCAGAACAAAAAAATTATGTATCAACACTGTCCCATAGTAAACTGCAACACCTATAGCCCAGTCATTTTAAAAAGTTTAAAAGTTGTTCAGTTTGATGGGATGAGTATGTGGTTTAAATGTTAATGATACTTTTATACTTACCTACACGGATGACTTATATTCTAGAGAGCTTTTTATTATAATGGATATTATAAGGGTTATGCCGAATAAAACATCATATTAATGATGGAACGCAACCTGCACAAAGACCTAATGAGATTTAACAAATTAATTGAAACAACCAACATTTTTCTACGCATAATTACACACTATGCACGTGAGAGCTAAGTAGGTATGCAGAAAGTGCCTCCGGATTTCTGCACCAACACAAAGGCTTTTAGACTTTTAGCCACCCTCCGCCTGGTAGAAGGGTTACGGTCAAAGAGTAGATGCATAAATAGAAACGACAAATACCTCCAATAAGTTAAAAGGGAGGTAAACGCTACCACAAAAAAGTTAGATACATGTATGGCCACTCTCTGCTAAGTGGAACGCTGATTTTCCATAGACAGCTTCCGCCATCTATCGGTTATGTTTTGACGCACTATGTGTTGAAATAGGGTTCATATCGGAGTAATAGCGCACTTAACCTCACGCGTTGCGCTGTAGTAGTGAGAGATTTCGCCCGTATAAATTACTGTCTTGTTGGTCTAGCGGTCTAGACAACCGGCTTACGATCCGGGTAGCTAAGGTTCGATCCTCGTGTCGGGCGATCGTCTTTTTCAATTTATTTCATAATGTGGCGCCCCCTAGTGCTAATAAGCGGCAACGCAATTAGGACGTCCTAAAATGCAAGGCGAGTTACCTATTAATCTATGCTCTCTAACTTCAGATACCTCATCTCACATCCGCACTTCAGAGGAGATTTTAAAGGAGCTAAGCAAGGAGCACACATACCTACCCACAGAAAGCAAGCGCGTGCGCAATTGATTAACAACGTAGTCAAAGATTGGTCACAAATCGATACACTGTTTATACTTAGTTTATACGATTAACTCATCATCTAGTCTAGTTGAAGTCTAGAGTGGTTTTTAACGATATGTGAAAAAGCTTCGGTCTAACGGGATGCGATTGGTGCAAGACCAAAAAGTATGGCAAAATGGGGAGGAAGCTTATCTTATACGGGTTGCTGTGGGTGGATTCGATGTAAATAGCCTGATTGTAATCGTATAGCTAATTTAATTAAACTAGGTTTATATATTGTATCGTGACCAAGTGTGAGAACTGTATTTGACTGCCAACAAACTGCTCTGCAGTTTGGCAGATAAATAATGTAATAAAACTGTAGTATTCAGGGTGAAATTGATATCATTAGCATCATCTAAAAAAAAGTCTACCCATCAAACTGAACAAATTTTACTATGGGAGCAAACAAATCGGTGCAAAAAAAATCTGCTGTTGCATACATTTGAGTCGAGTAGGCAGCGGCGGCGGGTGTAGTTTAGTATGGAACAGCAGATTTTTTTTTTCCCCGATCGGTTTGCTCCCATAGTAAAAGTTGTTCAGTTTGATGGGTAGACTCTTAGTGTAAAAGGACGGTAATGATATCAATTTCACCCTGTAGTTCTGAAATAAATAAATAAAAAAAAAGTGTAAACATATCGCATGTAATACCTAATTTAAGTCCTATCTATATTGTTATGCCCTGACGGGGTGCTACATTGTAAAAATTATTATGGTCTCACGTAAAATATTTATTACTATGTACGCAAGGCGACACATCAAGCGATACAAAACCAACATAAGCTGGCCGCGCGACGTTATACGTTACTCGACCTACGCGCGGCCAGCTTATGTTGGTTTTTTATAGCTTGATGTGTCGCCGTGTGTACATACAATGTGGCAATGCTAAATATTTGAATTGAATTGAATTACAATCCAGGACTTTGAGAGCTCTATTTTTTTTTCGGATAAATCGCCACGAGACAGTTTTACTGAAGGTATCATAATACCTAGAGGTACTTACTCTTTGTTTATACTCGTTGCGGGCACGAGTGGTCGGCGTGCACGCTTGCATTAAGTTGTATGGCATTAATGCACCAAAGCGTAGGGGCATGACCACGCCTAGTCATATGAAAAACTTGAGTGATATTACATTTTTAATTTTGCAAAATAGTTTAGATAGCCATCTGAATACCGACCTATGCCTACCTAGGTCTTTTTCTAATTTCTGAAATAGGTTTAAGTACTTACTCTACCTAAAATTTCAAAAAGTCTAAGTAAATCTTTTTAGGGTTCTCTACCCAATGGGTGAAAACGGGACCCTATTACTAAGCCTACGTTGTCCGTCCGTCCGGCCGTCCGTCCGTCAGTCTGTCCTACCTATTTAGGGCTGTAACTTTTGAACTTTAATAGTTAGACAGTTGATCCACATTTATTCCAGCGTTATTATGGGGGATTTGCTAACAAATAATAAAAATGTCTAAAAGTTAAAAATTAGGAGGTGTCCTCATACAAGAAACTAGTTTTTTTTTATCAACGTTTTTTCTTCTCGCTCTATCGTAAAAACGGTAATGCATACAAGCATCAAACTTGGTGTGATTATAGACCAAACTCTACAGTATAACAACAAATAATAAAAACCGGCCAAATGTGAGTCAGTGTCGCACTAAAGGTCCCGGAGAAAACAATTTTTTTTGTAAGTTAATAATGTTGTGCCGCAGTGGTACGGAACCCTCGGTGCGCGAGTAGCCCGACTCACGGACGGAACTTTGCCGGTTTTTATATGATAACTTAATGTAGGTTCCTACCTACTTAATTAATAGCCTAACCTAGATGTTGCCTTAGGCCATCATCTCATCTACCTAAGGTTTTATTCTCAAATAAACTGTATAACAAAGGATAGGTATACGTACCTGCCTAAGTACTTAAATTTGGCATGAGCTGTAGGTAGAAGATATTTAGCATAAGATTTGTTCAGGCTTAATGAGGTTTTGAAATGTTACCGGCTCTCGGAGATTTGCATCTCATAATTACAGATGTTTTTTTGCTCTTTATTTTTTCAATGAATTGTTTTTTTTACATACCTAAACATATTTATGAATGTCATTGGGCATTGCAAGTCAAAAGTGGATATTCATTCCATCAAACTGAACAACTCAGTCGAGTCGATAGGTACTGCATGCATTACCTACCGGCAGTATGCAGTACCTACCGACTACCTAGTACCTACCTAAATACCTAATCCTAGCGGATAGAAAGCTCATTTATGCGAGAGTCTTCTTAGCTTTGTTTCATAAAAATCGGTTCAGCAGTTTTCAAGTAATTACCTTAAAAATAACGAAATTAAATTAAATTACAAATTTAAAAAACTCCCAACGCCAAAAACATAAATGAATGTATGAATGAAATATACTTTATTTACAAACATTTAAAAAGATAAAAATAATTCGGTCACCTATTATTTTTGATGTAAACAAATGGTTGTAACTTTTTAAATCGCGGTGTGTTTGTGTGTGTGTGTGTGTCTGTGTGTGTGAGTGATTTACGAATAAAAAAATCTATGGTCATTTCATAGCGGTCCCCTACGCATTGATTGACCTTAAATATCTTAAAGCGAGTTAAAAAGTTACAAACATTTGTTTACTTATATAAAAATAATGGGTGACGTAATTATTTTTCACTTTTTATAGAGGGGACATTTGGCCCTCTCTGCCCCCCACTTCCGCGGTCCCTGCTCTGGAATCTGGATAAACACATACGAAGAATACTTTTTCAAAGCCATGTAGGCGAAGCCACAGGAAACAGTACCTAAGTTTAAAATAAAGGCACACCTAGTAGCCCAGTTATTTTACGGTTTGAACCGGGACTAATTAGTAATTGATATTTTTTTTTCGGTATAATATTGAAGAGCCAATTTAAGCCTAAAAATGTACCAAAATTAAAAAAAATCACGTCATCAACAGTTCCAATTTTAAAATTTAGCTATTATTTCGTTCTAAAAAAACCTGATGCTAAATTTTTTTTTGCTTATACTCGTATTTAAGGCTTTGCCATTATACACACATCAAACATTGTGTAAATATTTTTATTTCCTTAGAAGATTTCGAAAAATACATTCGTATTTTCTAATAAATACCTCATTCTTTAAATTTCAATGCCTATTTTATTGCTCAAAAATAATTTATATTGTTAAATCTAAGTCAAATGAGTGCATTGGTATTAAGCTTTGAACGTTATTTGAAGCCTAAATTAATATATTTGAGAGTAGCGAACTTGATTTCCCGGAAACGAGTCGGTTTTACCATAAATACGCGCACTTTTCCCCCTTCCGTCGTGTGATGTCACATCCGGTACGCCAGGCGGGGAGCCGGCCGTTGGCGACCTACCTCATTGGCGTCTTGTTTGCCGTAGCGATCGGTTGTGGACAAGTAAGTCCTTACAATTTTATAAAAAAGTTTTCAAATTTCAAATAACATTTTAAAACGGTGTTACCGTTCGTGTTTTAAAATAATTATTTTTACAGAATGGATAATATGAGGGAAGATCCGGATGAATCATCTGATTCATCTATCAGTTCTTCCTCATCTACGTCGCCTTCCCCGTTAAAGGAAACCGCACCACCAGTTCAGCCCCAAGCCCAACCACCTGCCGCTGGCAGGAAAAGAAAAGCAAAGGAATCTAGTGTGAGGCGCAAAAAGCGTCGCGAAACGGACGATGCCATACGTCTTTTGGCAGAACAAGTAAGCGGAATTCAAAATTACATTTCGAGTAGCGTTGCATTCCAACCTACATTTCACTCGAGTGCTTACGTACCAGATCCTAATGATTGTAATAATTTCTCCGATGTCAGTGCAGATGTTAGTGGGGAACTTTATGTTGATAATGAGGAGGCTAATACCCGATCTGAAAGTGTTTGTACGTTTGATTTACCTTTAAGTACAGTCTTAAAAGAGCCCTCTATTCCCAAGTCTTCCGCAAATCACGTGGAACTACTGAATTCGATTCAACATTTCAATACTCACGATTGGGATAATGTACGTTATGCAGAAGTCCAAAAGCAGTACTGTTCATCACCGGGATTCACATATGTAGAAACAAATGACGAGATCAAACCGTACGATAAATATAATTCACTAGCACTTATTGAACGTGGTTTTGCCGCGATAACTCACGCTCTTATTAAGCAAAATGAGGCAGTTCAGATCGGGTTTAAGTCTTTGATTGAGTGGGCTACTGTATCAGGGCAGATAACGAATACGGGTCTTCAGGAAAAAATTAACGATATTTTTGTGAAGGGTAGTTTCCAAAAAATCAGTAGTGATGTTTTGCAATTAGCGTGCGGCCACAGAGCCGAGATAGTGCAACAAAGACGTGATAATATCTTACGATCTGTTAAAGACCCGTTTCTTAAAGCCAGTTTACGTAAAATTCCACCAACTTGTGAGAACATGTTTCAAAAAGAATCTTTTTCCTCTGCTATTGAAAAATCTGGTGGTGTAACAAAGTCTTTTTGGCCGCCCCGTGCGCCAACACAAAACAAAGCTGCTGCGCAAGCACAGCCCCAACAGCAGACTCAGGCCCAGCCTAGTTATGCTCATAATTATGCTCAAAACACACCAAATATGTGTAATTATAACTATCCACGTCCTGGTTTGATGAACAAAGTGCAACCGCAAGGTTTTGCCAATACTTATAGTAATTTTCCGATTCAAGGGCGCGACTATATTCGCCCCTCTCAAAGACTGCCAGCACAATATGTTAGGCCCTCCCGACCGAGGCCTTATCGAGACAATCAGTCCTACGATACGTTTCAAAACAATAGAGGACAGGCAAGGTTTGCAGGCCAGTCTGGTGTGCGAGGACAGCTTAAACGAAAATATTGACTCAAGCCCATTCCGAGCGGGCAGATTGCTAGATTTTGTACAGCGTTGGCAGGACCTACAGGCCCCAACACCTTTATTAAATTTAATTCAAAACTATCGAATACCTTTTTTGGCGAAACCACCGTTACTCATTCCAAACTTAGTCAATCATTCCTTGCAAACGCCGGAATCACAAGAAATGAACAAAATTATAAATCAAATGATAGAAACAGAAGTATTGGAGCCTGCCGAGCCCAGCCCAAGCTTCGTATCTCAGTTTTTCCTAATTCCCAAAAAAGACCAGACCCTTCGGCCGATATTCAACTTAAAAATTTTAAACAGGTACGTAATTGTGAAAAAATTCAGGCTTATAAACATGCACAAAATTGTGAATTTCCTACAACCTCAAGACTGGTTAATCAAAATAGACTTGACCAATGCTTATTTTCATCTGGCCATAGCCAAGACACACAGGTGTTTCCTACGCCTAATTTACAAGCAAAAACTTTATCAAATGACATGTCTGCCCTTCGGGCTCGCGAGTGCGCCACAAGTTTTTGCATCCCTTACGAATTGGGTAGCTCAAATACTTCGAGAAAGAGGGATTCGTATAGCAGTCTATTTAGACGATTTTTTGCTGGCCAATCAGGACCCACACCTTTTACACAGCCAAGCTCGCGAGACCACTCAAATTTTGGAATACCTCGGTTGGCAGGTAAATTATGCCAAATCGATTCTAGTTCCACAAAGAACAATGGTGTATCTAGGCATTCTATGGGATCCACACCTAAATCAAAAATCATTGCCTCCTCAGAAATGTCAAGATGTATACAGAAAAGTTTCTTGTCTTCTGAACAGAAAAACTGCCAATTTGAACGAAATTCAAAGTGTAGTAGGAATTATAAATTTCGCCAGTTTTCCCGTTCCCAGGGGGCGCTTGAACCATCGAGCACTTCTCAGACATTGTCAGCACCTATTGCTAATGAATCCTCGGTATCAGTATCCAATACCAGAGTTGGCTTTGAACGAATTAGAATGGTGGTCGATCCATCTAGAAAAGAGCTCTCCGATTCAGTACCCTCCAGTTTCAAATTATCTCGTTACCGATGCCTCAGGGATAGCGTGGGGTGCCCTATTGAACAATGTACAACTGTCGGGTCAGTGGACGTCCGAGGAACGGAAGCTGCATTCCAACCAACGAGAAATGTTAGCTATATGGTACGCCCTCCACGATCACGCTCGGTACCTAGCCGGTTCTTCTCTGTTAATACAGAGCGACAACAGGACAGTGGTCGCGTACATGAGGAACGAAGGAGGGACGAAATCGTTGCCCCTCATGGCGTTGACGTATCAGATTCTTGCTATGTTGGATCGTTTCGAAATTCACGTAGAAATTCATTACCTGCCAGGTCGTTACAACGGCGAGGCGGATCGCCTATCACGCTTAACAAGTCCACCGGAATGGCATCTATTGCCCAAGATAACAGCAGTAATATTCGCCAAGTTTGGCACACCGGTAATAGACCTATTTGCGTCGTCGATTGCACATGTTGTCCCATCGTACGGCACCCTAGACTTAACAGATCAACAGGCTTGTCTTCACGATGCCTTCAGCCAGACCTGGGACTATCCCCTAGCATGGGTGTTCCCTCCACCCTTTCTGATACCGCATGTGCTGAGACACCTCAACACGGCATCCGGAACGTACTTAATAGTCGCCCCGCGGTGGATCAAAGTGTTCTGGAGACCAGACATAAAGAATCGAGCCCTAGGCCCACCGTTTACAATCCACAACCTGGCCCAAGTTCTAGTAGATGCAACGACAGGCAACCCTCCCCCAATGACCTCGGACCTGATTCTGGAAGTATGGAAATGTGGGGGTGGGCGGAGAGTTTAGAAGGTTGGTCATGTGAACAGAAACAGCTTTTATTAAAAAGTTGGCGGGATTCTTCGTTAAAAACTTATAAAGTAGCATGGCAAAAGTGGTGTAATTGGGCTAGAGATAACAACATAACTTTTTCTAAACCCAACGGCTCTGACCTTGCTAGATTTCTAATAGATTTTCATCAAAAATATGGCTTAGCTTATTCAACTATTTTGGTTTATAAATCTGCAGTGGCTACACTTTGTGATCCAAATGTAAATGTCCGCTTAAGTTCTCACCTTTTGGTTAGACAAGCGTTGAAGTCCATATGTATAGCGAGTGCACAGCCCAAAAAGGTACCTATCTGGGATTCAGATGTCCTAATTAACTGGCTTAGTTGTAATCCACCAAACCATGAACATTTTTATGAATGTTCTGCTCGTGCTGCTATTTTGCTATTATTGTGCTCTGGTCGGCGAGTGCATGACTTAACATTATTAGCTATAGGTAATGACAATTGCTACTGGAATGACGGCTACGTTATTTTCTGGCCAAAATATGAATCAAAGACGGATACAGTTTCAGCACGTCAGTCCGGTTGGCGTATATTGGAAAATAAAGATAATCAATCTTTAGATCCATACTACTGGATTAAGAGGGTCGTAGATTTATCCCAAACTAGGCGTACTATTTGTGCTGTGGATAATTTGTTTTTGACTACTTGTGGCGTCCCTAAAGCAGCGTCACGTACTAACATTGCTGGTTGGATCAAAAAGGTGTTGATGCAGGCCGGTATTAAGGCGAGCCCTGGTAGTGTACGACCTGCGGTAGCATCCAAAAATTGGGTCCAGAACTGCCCTCTCGATGAAATCCTTGCCCGAGGTAATTGGCGTTCTGAGAACACATTCCTTAAATATTACTGTCGTGAAATTAACACCCCTGCACCGACATCTGCTTCTATTACAACCTTATTCACACCTATCTCTGAGTGAAATGTACCTATCAGGTAATTAAATTCAATTGATGATGTAATTCTATAATATAATTATTGATGTCATTTCTATGGCTTAATTATTGTTATGTTAAGTAAAATAATTTAACTAATTTATGTAAACTGATAAAGAAATATAATTCTTAAATTGTGTATGTACCCTAAGTAGATTGATGATTTCAAAATATCGTATTATGTAAACAATACAATGAATATACATTATTTAATGACTTTGTGTGATGTTAAAATAAACAAGCTTACAATGAGTCAGTAAGACTATTTATTTCAATACTTACCTAAATACCTACATATCTATTCACATTGGCGTCCTCCTGGTCCACCAGGCGATAACAGACAGGTCTCAAATATATTAATTTAGGCTTCAAATAACGTTCAAAGCTTAATAGCAGCGTTTTACCTAACAATAAAACGCTTATTAAGCGATAACCTTATTTGAAGCCTAACATTTCAATTCTGCCTGGTGCATAATAGTAACATAGTATACAATTATTATTTGAGATCCAATGAGGTAGGTCGCCAACGGCCGGCTCCCCGCCTGGCGTACCGGATGTGACATCACACGACGGAAGGGGGAAAAGTGCGCGTATTTATGGTAAAACCGACTCGTTTCCGGGAAATCAAGTTCGCTACTCTCAAATATATTAATTTAGGCTTCAAATAAGGTTATCGCTTAATAAGCGTTTTATTGTTAGGTAAAACGCTGCTATTAATACTATTAATTTAAAAGCCTTGTGGGACACACAATTTTGATTTCTTTGTTGCGTAGCGATTTTTTTAAAATATGTTTTAACACGTTCCGGGACAGTGACCGCCTATAGCCGTGATAACAATAAAAGTTCTATTGTGTCTCGTTCACTGTCCCGGAACGTGTTAAGATAGTTTTTTTATCCCTAAATGGTGCAGGTTACAGTTTAAAAGTCCAATTAATAATTTCTCCCTTCCCCGCCTAACAAAACTCGGTAAAATGACTGGACTATAGCTGAGAATTATGAAAAAATGCATTAAACCTAGGTATTCTACTTTTTGTTGCCACCTCTTGTAAAGCACGATGTACCCAGTTATTATCATCAACATAAAGTTACCCCACTGAATAGCTAATTATTCTTTTCCCTCGGGCGTTGAGTTAGCCACCCCTTCGCTTCATAACGCAGAGACCGTAATGTTATGAAAATTAATAAATAATGAAAACGCCTGCAGTGAAAGAATATAGGTACTTACTTAAAACAAAACTGCACGACTTATTGAAAATTTCCCCCGTTTTGTATTCGAAATAGCCATTACCAAGTCCACATTCCAATAGGACTGGCCACGCAATTAAAACGATCCGTGTACTAACGGGTCTAAGAATAGGACCGATGTGGGCCTATTTATCTTATCTTATCTAACTGTTAAAAGTTTTAGCAAACGAATATCATTGGCATCCTTTTAAACTATATCTACCCATCAAACTGAACAACTTTTACTACGGGAGCAAACCGATCGTAGCAAAAAAAAACTGCTGTTTCTTAGTTTAAAATCCTTAGCCAATGATATCAATTTCTATAGATATGTACCTAGGTACATATTGTGTAAAAATCATTGAAGAATCAGGTAACTAGTACCTACCTACCGACTACAATACGGGTTTATTTATACTATCAGGGGCAGGTCCTAGTAGCCAGGATTTCTTTCAGGAATGGGATTTAAAAAAAATGTTATGACACATTATTCAGTTGTTAAATTATTAATTAAGTATTCATCATCATAATGTCATCATAATCAATAATGACACCACAGAAAATTTGTCATTAAGAGAGTGTCGTTGGCGGGATGCAGAGAGGTATGGACAACCAATTATGGGGATCCTGGTTCGAATCCGCACGGACAACATGTCATGTACCAATGTGTTTTTCTAACTTATGTACGTAATACCGACTGCTCTCAAACGGTGAAGGAAAACATCGCGAGGAAACCTGCTTACACTCAAGAAGAAATTCTGATGTGTATGTGAAGTTCACCAATCCGCATTGGGCACGCGTGGTGCAATAATGCCCATACATACTGGAATACGTGGGAACTTGTTGTCAGCATCTGACCATTAATTTATCTTTGTAGACACCAAACTGTTATTTAGCTGTAAGTTCTCCAAAAAGGAAATAAACTAATTAAAAAAAAAATACGACCTTCATGAGGCCCGTGCCCGGTTGTGGAAAGTTTATAGGCTGCTGAAGATGATGATGGTATGATTCAACTTGTAGAGCTCGCTTCGCTCGCTTCGATTTTCATTAAAAAACGAAGAAAAAGCTATAACTTGGTGAACGGCTAGGTATGTAGTGAAATACCTTAGTATAGATATAAACTTAATTAATATATTCATTAAGTGACTGGGGCAATATTCCTTGAAACAATAAAACAAAAAGGGGTGCAACCCTTCGTCTTAAAATAGGGTAAGATGTTGACGGTCTCCTTACAATATTAATAATCTTATACGTATTCCTGTAGAGCAAAGCTAAGTAGGCACTTTCCGTAACTACTTAAACTAACATTTAGGTATAATAATATTATACCTAATAAAATTCTAATCTTGGCGTGGGTGTACATTGAAGGTATCTATCTATATACTATTATAAAGCTGTAACAGAAGTGTGTCTGTACATTGAAGATATTAACAAAAAAAAAAGTTACGATATGGTTTTTAGGTGTCCCTGATTCCATTTCACCAATTTTTGGATCTTTTGTCTGTCTGTTTGTGTGTTTGTTTGTTTGTTTGTTTGAACGAGTATGACGCAAAAACTACTGAACCGATTTTGATGAAACTTTTTTTGTTTGATAGCTTATGATCTGGCTTAAAATCTGGTATATAATTTGTGCGGACGAAGTCGCGGGTCAACGCTCGTACTATTATAAAACTGTAATAGGAAGTTTGTCTGTACATTGAAGATATTAACAAAAAAAAAGTTACGATATGGTTTTTAGGTGTCCCTGATTCCATATCACCAATTTTTGGATTTTTTGTCTGTCTGTTTGTTTGTTTGTTTGTTTGTTTGTTTGAACGAGTATCACGCAAAAACTACTGAACCGATTTTGATGAAACTTTTTTTGTTTGATAGCTTATGATCTGACTTAAAATCTGGTATATAATTTGTGCGGACGAAGTCGCGGGTTAACGCTCGTACCTAATAAAATTCTAAACTTGGCGTGGATGTACATTGAAGGTATTTGTTATAAAATTGCGCTTAATACCAACCTACGCATTCAGACCATTTTTATCACAGAGTAGGTAACTACTTTGTTATTTTATTTAGAATTGTTTTTTGTCATGTTTACCATTGACAATTTTTAGAATTGTAGGGTCCACTTGAACGCCGTAAAACGAAACTAACCCAAAGCTCAAAATTTGTGCCGAAACTTGCCGAAACCGAAATCATAATTTCAGTCAGTCGGACACTATTACATGCAGTTAGTGAGTCTATTGTGTACCTTACCTGCTACTTTTGTGTACTACTTATTTTACTTTTGTGTACTACTTTTGAATGTCACTACTACTTGACTATGGGAGCAAACCGATCGGGGCAAAAATAAAATCTGCTGTTGTTCAGGTACATTTGAGATTTGAGTCGAGTAGGCATTGCAGTTTAGTATGGAACAGTTAATTTTATTTTTGCTCCGATCGGTTTGCTCGCTCAAAATTTGTTCAGTTCAGCTTAATGGGTATACGGTAGACTCTTAGTTTAAAAGGATGCTAATGATATCAATTTCACTCTGTATAATCATAGAAATATTACATAATCCAGACGTCGAAAAAAATATCTGTGAACTCTTGGTTGATAAACCGTGTCTGTAGGTACGCTCACGCACACCAACCTAAAAAAGTTGGCCACTTTTGTTGTATATCGTAGAAGCGTGAGGCTCCATCTAGATATATACTTTATCTAAGTCATTGATTACATGCATAATGAATAATCAATGACTTTTTATTTAATTATGCATAATCTGGCATAATCATAATAATTTGGCCGAACTCCCAATACATCTTGCATGGTGTCAATTATGACCTTTATTCGTGCAAACCGTAGCGCCGCCCTCTATCGATCCCCTAGAAAACCAAAAGAAAAATAATGGTATATGTATACAAATGTAAAGTTTTATTTTACGTTAGATTTGGCTGTATGGGCTGGGCTCGTCTCCTAGGTCTTTAGAAGTTTGACAGAGTTTGCATGGCGCCATTGCTCTTGTTGTGTTTAAAATTCGTGAAAAATTGGTTTTAGTTATATTTGAGACATAGTATCGTGCGGATTGTGTACCAAACAGGACTCAATTTCGCTTTGTGTGGTGATTTTGGCGGTATCGGCATCGCACGTGCTGGCATGTACACACGGCGACCCATCCACAGACTACTTACTATACAGAAGTCTGTGGACACATCAAGCTACACAAAACCAACATAAGCTGGCCGCGCGACGGTATACGTTATTCGACCTACGCGCGCCCAGCTTATGTTGGTTTTGTTTAGCTTGATGTGTCGCCATGCGTGCCAACTTAAAAAAAAACATTACTAAAGACTTTGGCTGTACGGGCTAGATCCCTTTGCCTTGAAATAAACAAAAAAAAGAAGTTTGACATTCTTTTCTGTCACTAGGTGTTCTTGGTTCGGTCTGTCTGTCTCTGTCTGAGAGTTTTTGGCGGGAATTCATCAGCTACATTTGGTGTCCACATATTTTATCGAATTTTTATGTTTATAATGAGTTTTGGTTCGTAAATTGGTGTTGTTTTACGTAAAAAAGTGTCGTGAAAGTGAACAACATACAGTTCAGCGAAATATGATGGTGTATGGGACGCAAACAGGAAAAATGTTCCGTCATTGTAGCGCGAAAAGAGGTCGGTTCACCTCTTTCCTGTGGACTTCTCTGCCTTTCCTGCGTCTTTCGATTGTCTTCAAAAACTCCAAAGAAGCGTCAAAACGTCGAACACCAACGTTTTATTTACTATAAATGATATAACTTTATTGAAGACATCGGTTGTATGAAATATTAAACCCTTTACCTTGAATTGAACCTAAAAAAAAAGTATCTGTCTGACTGACACTGACATAACTGATGTAAAATGTTAGGTTAGGTTATTTGCGATTTTTCGCGCAGCGCATGTGAAACGAAAACAAATAAATTAGTTTATTTGTATAAAATTGCAAAATTGTATATAAATTTAGCAAAATGCGCTTCTCAATAAAGCAAGCAGGCTGTGGCAGTGAACGAATTGGTTGCCTATCGGGTTTTATCAGGTCTCCCGATACTGTTATTGAAACACCAACATCCGCGTTGTTTACACAGGTAAATAAACGTTTGCACTTTTGAATGACCTTGATATCTTTAATAAGTAAGCGTAATCGTAATACTAAAAAAAACATGCGATGAATCGCATGAATCGCGTTAGAAAACACCAAAATTAGGTACCGAAAAATCGATACAAACACAAACTTGGGACACAGTATAAGAAAGAATATGGAGTCACGTTGCAGGTTCTGACCCGACCACACGTCCCGCGTGGATTTCGCGCGTCGCGTTTTTGGCTTCCACGAGGCTCCGTAATCCTCAATATCTTCTTGTTCTTGACCAAAAACAATCCCTGAGATTGGGATAGATTCTCCCATAAACACGTGACACTGGCGGAAATGCAGTGCTAACGCACAAGCAAGAGTCCATTAATAATAAGTAAAAAAAAAAAAGAGTCAGAAACATCGATTATATTACCCTATTATTTAGGGCTGATTTCAGCATACAATAAAAAAAATAAATACATGCTTCCTTTGATCACTACACTTTAAAATAGATAGAACTAATCCGGCAATATGCCGAAATTGGGTCTGCAAGTATAATCACTGCTTGTCTATTACTACATACAGTACGGATACTCCCTGCCTCCCACCACCTCTATTGCCCTCCATTACCTCGGCAGTTACCTAAGAACAATACTTAAGGCGATTGCAGAGGGGTCAATTTTATACAAAACTTTGACGCATAATTTTGTAAAAAATTTCAAAGCTTTATATCTTCGTAATTATATTATAAATTGCAAATGTTATTTGTTACACGGCAACTAGATTTTCTAAACTATTTTTCCATATATAAAATATTACTTTTATTAATTCAGTCTACGCGTATTGTGCATCAACCTTTTGTATGTACTGAAACCACCTTAAGGTTCAATTTCGTTGGTTTCGCATGTGCTGATGACATCTTGTCAATTTCTGTTTTTTGTTAGCAGTGTCCGTGGTGTGCTAGGGATGTAAATCTGTCTTATTTGATGTTTTCAGGGTGGCAGTGTAGTCCATTTAACCAGTGAGGTATTAGCAAGAGTATTTCCCAACCCGCAGCTATTATGGATGCCTCTTTCTAACACGTTCCTGTTAGAGACAGGTGTGAAGGCACAAGGAGATGGTCTGGCGAAGTTTTCAGGCGTACCCGGACATGTGTCGTGTACCACACTACACAACATTAACGAGGTGACACCACCAGGACACTTTGAGCATGATAAAATGCCATTATGGACAAAGAATGGAAAGAAAATGATTACTGCTGATAGGTGAACATTTTGATTCCTTTCCGTTCCGTTTAAGAGCATAGATATAGGAACTAAAAGAAAGAACGTCCCTCAGGGAACGTGTATAGGCGTCTTATCACTATGCGTGCCCAATGCAGATTGGTAGTCCTTACATACACAAGGGAAGAAGAAGAATTAATGTAATAAAATTATCCCACCTAACAAAATACATTTAAATGTTCCAGGTATATGGATGTGATGGAAGTGTTCAAACCTGACATAATATTGGCTATTGCCGATGGCCGCACATCCTTCAGTGATACTGACAAGAGGATTAGTAAGTCAGTCGATAGAACTTGCAACATGTTAGATACATGTGTTAAACGATATAAGGACTCAAAGATAAAAGAAGAAAGTTCACTTATTGGTTAGTTTTTATTTTGTTGAATTTGTAATCTTAATTTCGGTAGTCGCGCTGCAAGTCTGACGGAGGCGGACGCGTGCGTATGGGCATCTGTTAGGCTTGCACGTGGCTCCGCCATTTTGTAAACTCTTTTGTGTTTTAACTATAAAACGTTAACTTGAGATTATTATATATCTTCAACACTTGATACTGGCGAAATTCCTTAAAAACACCATTAAATAAAAATAAAAATAGAATAGAATCTTAATTTCACTTCAGGGGCAGTGGAGTTCCACTTTTGTTGGTTGTGAATTAAATGGTTAGCAATGCATTATTTAGATTTCAATTAGTTGTAGATATCTAAGATCTTGCATCATAATCTGCTAACATAAATACAAAGTATTTAAAAACAATAGAAATTAGTGATTTATTTATGAGACTGCGTCGTTGTGAGTTCGATGTGGTATGTCTTATATTTCAGACCATGGTGGTTAATAGGTTAAGGTTAGTTTTCTGGTGAAACAACTGTCCTATAGAAATAGGTCTAAGGTTAACCTAGAGGTCAATTGATATTGGCTCATACAGTTCGACATGAGCCAATCAAAACCACCTTGATCCATTCATTGAATGGAGTAAATGATTTTTTTTTAATTTGTATTTATTTCGGGCTTTTATCATTGAGGCTGTGACAACTCTGTAAATGCATAAGAATAAACCTTATTTCATCTTTGTAGGAGTGATAGCTGGTGGGAGTAAAAGTAAACCCTGTAACGATTGTATAGAACGTATTCTCAAACACAAAGACAGTCTCGGTGGGATCGCACTAGCAGGACTAACTGATGGTACTGAAGAATCTTTGATGGTGTCTGCTGAGGACTTGGAAGGTGTGTTCAAAAACATTGATGTAAGTAACAATTCCATCATCATCGACAGCCTGAATCCACCCACTGCTGGGTATAGGCCTCCATTTGTTAGTGCCACCCTCCTCTGTCCTAACTCCTGAGCATCTCACATTCACGTAGCACCCCCGACTCTAAATCGTCAACCGTATCTTTATACAGGGTGAAATTGATATCATTAGCATCCTTTTAAACTAAGAGTCTACCCATCAAACTGAACAACTTTTACTATGGGAGCAAACCGATCGGAGCAAGTAAAAAATCAGCCGTTCCATACTAAAAAGCAATGTCGAGGCCCGAGTTCGCGACAGCAGACGTATGCAACAGCAGATTTTTTTTTGCTCCCATAGTAAAAGTTGTTCAGTTTGTAGACTCTGAGTTTAAAAGGATGCTAAAGATATCAATTTCACCCTGTCTATTGTATTTGTAAGTAACATTTTAGTGATATTCCATTTTAGACCAGCCAGCTTTTGTATTAGGGAATATCCATGCAGGACCGTAAAAATGGAAATCCGATCAAGGCACAGTCTGATCAATCGGATGACAAGACTACCTCGAATTTGAAATAGTGCTTTTAGGTTTTTTTAACTTTCAAATAGACAGACAGATAGATAAACAAACACACTTTCATTTATCTACTACTACATCACAGAAACCGAGGATTTTACATTTAATAAAACATTATTGTCGTGTTAGTTTAAATTCTTAATGCAAGTTTATTTCTTACCAGTAAAGTATTTCGTAGCGTCCATAGTTAAGGCTTAGTCATCAACTAAGTTTTTAATTAAATAAAAATGTTTCGTTTTCCAGAAAACCATTCCCAAAGACTTATTACGCATAATAGAAGGATGCTGGAACCCAGCAGTAGTTGTAGCAGCAATTGAACACGGCTGGGACGTTTTCGACGGATCTTATCCGATCAAGCTTACAAATGCTGGCCGTGCTTTGGCTTTAAACTTCGACGTCGATCGAAATAGTGATGAGTTCTGCATATTGGAACTTGTTGATATTCGGTAAGTCTTTTATGCATTGTCATGTTTATTTGAAATTAATCATTATCACCTTTTGCCACCACCGCAGGGTATAAGGCCTTTTAATGCCAATCTTTCTTGTCTTGTGTAGTAGCATCCAAGTCTTTTTAGCTGCCTTTGCAATTTCATGACCCCACTTGGCTACTGGAGGATCAACTCTCTTGTGTCCGACTTCCTCAAAAATTCGGACTTTTTGTCAGACGACGGGCAGAAATGACCGTTATGCGTCTACAGCGTGTTAGGGTAAACAGTTGCATTACTTTAAGGGGTGATTGTACCCATGATATTGAACAACTTTTCCTAAGAAACCTATAGGAAATTCGCAACAACATTTTTGGACTTCCTATACTAAATGCAATCAGCTGATCGAACATTTGACAAAAACGAAAAAAAAATTGCGAATTTCCTATAGGTTTCTTAGGGAAACTTGTTCAATATCATGGTTACAATAACCCCTTAATGTAATGCAACTGTTTACCCTAACACCCTGTATATGCAATTTATGACTGCCAATTCGTCCGGCGGATAAAATGTTTGTTGTCTGCTCGACGCCTAAATGTATTCTGTGTTTATTTTGGTGATAGTTTACTAAGAAAGCTATAGGTAATAGATAACCTTATATATGCCTCGGTGACTCAACTTTTTATCGTTAATATTTGGCAATTAGTTTATCATACGATGTCGCTGGCTCACTCGCTAGTAACTCCTGAAAGTAATGTAAACAGATGTGTCATGTCATGGCTAATGTGTCGCCTAAAGCGTGGTACTACTGTAGTATACTTATGGTGTTTTGATAGCGGCTTTTTACCCCTATTTTACTTTCCCATCTTATTGTAAAATGTTTTCCAGATATAAAGAAGATTTTAATCCAATTTTGGAAGGATGCGAGTGTCTTGTTTGTCGAAAACATACGCGGGCCTACATTCGTCATCTTTTGAACACTCGAGAGATGCTCGCTAATGTACTGCTAAATATGTAAGTGTTAAATTACCAACATCCCTGCCTTCATTTTTTCTACCTAATAGTATGCTGGATATTTTTTTTACCGTGCCGAAACTTTCAGGGGTGATTCATACCATCAAACTGAACAGCTTTTACTATGGAATCAAAACTAAATTCGTAAAAAAAAACAGGTGTCTCATACATTTGAGTCGAGTAGGCATTGCAGCTTAGAATGGAACGGCTGATTTGTTTTTGCTATTTCAACTTGGGTCCCACAGTAAAAGTTGTTCAGTTTCATGGTCTGTCCGAAACTTTTAGGGGTGGTTCAGACCGTCTGAAAACTGTGAAAGAAGTGTTGTACATTGAAGATAAAATATTTGCAGATAAAATTTAAACAATAGTGTTTAGGTGTCCCTGACTCCAAATTACCGATTTTTTGTCTGTATATTTGTTTAATAAAAACGACTGCGCCCATTTTGATGAATCTTTTTGTGTTTAAAACAAGCATATTATTAGACTTAAAAACTGATATACATTTTACCTCGCTACGATGAGCCGGTGCACACAAAGCTAGTACACCAAAAAAATATACATACCTACAATATTACGGGACGATGCAATGTTACTGAAGAAATCTGATAATAATGTTGTATGAAACTAGCCATCATCCTCAATCATGATGCCTTTTTTATTCCTTTACCTTTTTATTGTTTCTTTTTCAGGCATAATCTGCATCATTTTGACCAAATGTTCCATCACGCCCGTCGATATATTGCCACAAATACATTCCAAATATTTAAATGCCACATAACTAAACAATACGAGTTGTATAAAGCAACCCAATCGAATGGAAAAATTGAAAACGACACTGAAAGTGAGACTGACCCGAATACAACTGAAAGTATCAATTTTAAGAAGAAAGAACCAGATTCCTCTCAGATAAAGAAAAAGATTCGAGTGAGTAATCTAGAAAATGCTCAGAATAAAGTAGCTAATGGTACTGTAGTTTAGTTGAAGTTAGAATAGTAAAAATTGTGATGTAGTATTTAGATTATGTATATTTGTACACACACAGAAATTTTAGTCTTTTTCGGGTTTTAGTAGTAAGTATCAGAAACTTTGACTATTTATATAGGGACCGGCCTTGCGGTAGCATTTCCCCTCTGCCACGGTACAAGATCAATTGTGCATGTGCATTTACATACAATTTTATACCTTATCATTACACGAGACAATAACTTCGAACTTATTTCGTTTGGGTTTCAGACGAGACTACTTATCGTGATTTTTAACAATCAAAATTAGAATTTTGAAGTTATGGGGAATAAAATCCAAAGTTGCTTATTTCATGGTACCTCGCCCCCCGCAAAACCTGGCAGAAATGTTTGTTAGTAGAATTACACGCGTAACCAGTCCATATATAAATATTCAAAGATAAGGAATCATAAAGTATAATTATAAAAATTATACTTGATATCAGTTTTCTCCCGCTATCATTTTCTACAGCTTTTATTCAAAACCATGTGTTAAATAATAATGGCACATGTTTATCTTCTGTCAGTATTATTCTTGAAGATCCGAAAGCGTCTAAACTTTCATAGTGTATTTTGTTTACCTCACACTGTACACACGGCGACACATCAAGCTATACAAAACCAACATAAGCTGGGCGCGCGTAGGTCGAGTAACGTTAACGTCGCGTGGCCAGCTTATGTTGGTTTTGTATAGCTTGATGTGTCGCCGTGTGTACTAGTACAATTTGATTAAGTACTTAAATTATTATACCTGGTATGCATCGTGTGCTCAAGTGTCAAAACCGTGACATGTAGTGTTTTCAAAATATTGTCTTGGTCCGAACTAATATAATTTATTAAGTATTACTGAACCAAATATTGTAACGAAAACGTTTGCTGTGTTATTCCATTGTCTTGACGACATTAAAGCTTTATTTATTTACCTTAAGTTATAATAAGATTTGATTAGATAAATGTCGTAAGGATTTTTCTGAATTTGTAAGGCATAATGTATGTATATTTGTCGTGAAGTAGTTATTTATAATTATTTATTAAGATATGTGACTTCTTATATGGGGTTCTAAAAAATGTAATAAGATAGCAAGTGACGGACGGACGGACGGGCGTGTATGTGTTATGGATTTTTATTACAAATTTTTAGTTCAATTGTTGTTAAATTCCATGATAACATGCTTTTCGGCAATGTTTGTCTGAGAGGTGGATAATGTCTATAGTTAAATTGAACAATCGAGCGTTTCAAAATTTACGAACTTTTTTAAACATCATCATCATTATCTCAGCCGATGGACGTCCACTGCTGGACATAAACATGATTTAAAATATTGATTATGCAGACAAAATAACGTCAGTAATTCTCAGTTACGATTTCGTGTTACAACTGTCTTGCTTTTACAAACTCTTGAACTTTTATGTTTAGTTTAAATTACCCTAATGGTATTTTTACCATTTATAGTGATAAAAGTACAAAGTATCGTCGCCGATTGTATTAAGATTCGAATAACTTAATTGGGTACCTACTTGATAATAAACATTCGTTATAAATACTCTTTTTTTTCTACGGTCTTATTAACTAATTATAACAAAAAAACCTTTAATCTAAGAACCTACGATACCTACCTACCTTTTACCTACGATTTAGGCGATGGTTTGGTAAAAAATTAAATTAAAATGCTAAGTATAGGATCCCACTGCAATTCATTCTGAGCCGCACGCCGCAGCACCGCCGCGTTCTGTCTATCTTATTTGCTCTAGCAAATGACTTTCGTGAGTGTCAGAAAAGGATGGAGCGATGGAAAAATGCGATGCGGTGCTGCCAGATGAGGTTCAACCCTAAATTGTCTCGACTCTTGACCTGTAGGGCTAGTATGCCACGCACGACAAAGCGACAAACCAAGAAAGCCGTCATGCGTGCTCGCTTTCGCATATGCAATAAAACAAGGACAGAGGCACGTCTCTATTTTTGTCGTTTTCTCGGGGGTGACATTTCATGCGGTTTGTAGGTACCTACTTGTACTATGGTGGACTTTTCCGCCTGATCACTTAAACGTTTTTGGAAACTATTCATTCATTGGTCTATTCATCAATAGGGCAGGGCTAGACAGCGCTTTTATTTTTTAGTATGCAAGCAAAAATGAGCCTAGTGGTAGTCAGGCAGAAAAGTTCGCATAGTACATATCATTGAATGTGACTGTACATGTTTAAGAGTATTGGATGGGGACAATAAAACAATGAAGTTAACACATTTTACATATATTTTACTGACAATATTTACACAATAATTTTAGTGACCACACTTATTGAGCTAGGCATATTGTATGAAATGTGCATCAATCAAGTAATATTTAATTAATGTAATTGTATTACATCGATAGGTTTAATTAAATTTAGAGGATTTGGCAGGATTTTGCTTGACAAAGTCACGTTCCGAAATTGAGATAATTATTAATACATAATTACATTGGATGGTAAAACACAACCTTGACATAAAATATAATATTATAAATATAAACTGTTCTAATACATAACAATCTCTATAAAATTTAAATAAATAGTGCAATGCAACAAACTAGAGACAGGATTACAGTACTGTCAAGAATAAGTAGTAGTCGTGATAATTTTGTGTAACGTTATTTTAAAGACGAATTGTAAATTTCACTAGGATTGGCACATAAACAGCTTTGACCTATATTACCTACAGTTTATCCAATAAATAAAATATCCTTAAAATTCCTACAGGTATTCTTTAAAATAAGATGCCAGTGTACCTCTTATTTTATTTTACAAACAAATGTATTTGAATTCAAATTAATACCATACAATTTTAATCAAATTATGTTGTTCGAATATAATGTAAGATTCGGATCCAATACGCAGAAAGATCAATATAAGGTCGCGTTTCTTTTGCATAATATGTCTTTTAGTAATTAAAAAATGATTAGTAACATATACTAAATAAGTACATCTCGCTACACAATAATGAGCTTAGTATTTATGCTACTATGGATAAACATAGATTCTTTTAGAGATGATACAAAGACTGTTATAAATACAAAATAGCATTTATGTCTAACTAAAATGGAATATAAAACATTTCTAACTTTGTAATATAAATATAATTACAATGCACCAGGCATATGCTCGATAAAGCAATTAGAATCTCTAATTAATGCTATTCACAGTCTAAAGAGAAAAAAATATAGCTAACATGTCCCTCCTAATCTCTAATACAAATACAGAATGTAATGTGATACAAATATGCAGTACAGAAATTAACCAAGATCTCAGATTTACTTACAAAACAGTAAAACTTGTGATGTGACATGACGGTGTATACAATTAATGACACGATCATAACTTTTGAGATCCATTCCGGCGCGAGGTATCGCATGATAGCAAACAGAACTTGGTTCCGAAAAGCTTCACACCTTCCCATTGCACTAATTCTAACCATTTTTAGGGTTCACTACAAAAGTCAGTTTGTCCCATTCACTGGTTCACATTATTTTAAGTATCACATGTCCTTCTTTTTCTTTTCACATCTAATGACATACTAACGTATTTACTGCCGGCGTGCGCACTATACAAAGTCATTTGTACCGGGAGTATTGAGAGGTTGTTGGGCCTGAAAATAAACAAACAACTATTAGGAGATTGTATATGATTACTATAATCACCGCTTACGTATAACCATATCTACAAAACAATGTTTATCGATATTACGCAAATTAAACTTGCTTTACGCTGACGCTAACTATAATGCGTAGATTATACATACATTTTAGGTGTTTAGATTACATACTATTTAAAAACTTACCAATATGAATTGCCCTCGCATGTTAATGCATGAAAAATAAAATTCTTGGCAGTAAAATTAACACTAAGCAGTAGGCAGAATATAAAATAATAGATTTACTATTTAAAAGGGACTATTTACAGCATTATACACCTACCATTTATAACCAGTAATTTGGCAACTATGTTTTAATACTGACGCGGTAAAAATGTTGGCACATTTAAATTGCCTAAGTCCTTAACCCTTAAACGAAAATATTTCTATAAATTTCTTAGAACAAGACCTAGTTCTAGTAAATGTAACTCTAAATACATCAAGTTTTAAAATGTCTTAGGCAGACCTTACAATATTTGACTATCTTAAAAGTATGTATAACCTTGATATTTACAATACTATGATTTTGGCCATTTTATAACTGGGGTCTTAATATTTCATTGTACATAAAATCGAAGTGATGTTTCCAAAATATTTTTTCTTGGTTTAGACTAAAATTAATACCTATAATAAGATCGGGTTAGTGACCTAAAACACCCACTTATATTAATTGGCTCCTCTCTGAAGGGCAGTGCATGGTTCGCGCGACTTATCTAAGACTATTTTGAATGTTAAGCGTACATTCCATAGCAGTAAGTGCTCTTACCTCTTCGCCCACAGTGCTGGGATATAGTTTGCTGCCCGGGGCGTACCCATTCTTCTCTAAAGCGAATTGGTCCTCCGTGGTCTTGCGGTAGACAGGGTTGTCGAAGTTCATCGATGTGACGTTGCGGTGCACGTAATGCCGGTACAGAACCACAGCGATCTGAAAAAAAAAAAGAATTATCACATACTAGAAATTCTAGGAGTGCGAAGACGACGGCGCGGCGATTGCCAAAGAAATTAGAACAATTGACGTCAATTAAGGTGGTTAGCTTGACCGTTGATGTAATCAAATGCCATTAAGGCATTGATGGCATTAATTTATCAATTGAGTATATCATCAAGAAAATTCTTTAGTTTGAGAAGATTGTATCATGCATGGAGTACTTTTACAATCACCTGTGCGTGTTTATGTAATCATAATCAATCAGTCTTAACGATATCGTCTCAAGGATCTCACAGATATCCAAGGTAATTGCAAATATTTGGCAAACCTACTTCCTAAACATCATTTTTCCATCACTTTACGAAGGGATATAAGTAAGTACTATAAACTGTAACTCGTTCATATAAATTATGTATACAGACGCTGTTTACAGGTCAAAGCATGACTAGTAACTTTAGATTATCATTGTGTATTTATTAGCATACTTGGTGATATCATTTACTAAATGGAGAAACAAATCTAAGACGTTCCTAGGAAGCATATAATTTTCATAACAATCTGACCTCGTGAATTGACGCCATACATGACGACACGTGAGACGAAAGCAAGCACGTAACGTCGCGTATGAATGAAGGCACTAAGACGATAAAGAAATATTTAGTCCTGTTATTTATCCATTTTAAATTGTGATTTTGGATGTTGTACTATGTAAGTACCTCCAGACGGCGACACATCAAGCTACACATAACCAGAATCAGCTAGCCACTTGTCGTAGGTTGAATCACGTATAATGACACGTAGCCAGCTTATATGTTGGTTTTGTATAGATTGACATGTCGCCGTTAGTATAAGGTATTGCATTGACCTTTTTCTTAAACATCAGTGTACAACACAAATTTTAATGCTTTTACGCTCGTGTATTGGTTTCTTATCTCTTCTCTTTCAAATGCCATACGTACCTATAATCATGTTCATGTCGCGATTAGGTTTGGCAAACTTGTATTGCATATACATATTTAAAGAACTTAACTAAAAATTTAAATTAACTTTTAACTGATGAAATCATTTAGTCGAGAGTATTTATACAGCTAACATTGTTTGTTTATTTCGTTTTTCGTAAGTATCCGCCCAATCGCAAAACATTGCTCGAAAAACCAATACTGCAGTAAACACGTTTTTTTCAAACTTATCTACGTACGTTATTCTCTCAAGATGTTGATAAACATAATTAGGAAACCTGCTTTTGTTCTACCTGCTTAGGTTCTTATATAACGACGCCATAGAGTGAAGATCTCCTTAGTGCAAGAGAAATTTTTTGAGGAGGAAGAAAAATCTGCGTCCTGTAACTTTTTTGTAAGTTCGGGAGTATTTGCGAGGTTCTTATATCACTTCTTCGCTATAGATGGCATTACGAGTATCAGATTATTTTTCGGGTGAAATCAGGACACGATATGTGAGATTTTCTTTCCATAAACATACTAATAAAAAAATACCAAAATTTCATTCCCGAGGTCTTCACTCTAAGGCGACGATAAGCAAGTTTCCTAATTCTTTCTCAAGAAGGAAACGGCAAATGAATAGAGAGGTTCCAAGTAACTCACCAGTCCAGCCAATATAATAACTCCAGAGATAACAGCGACCACAATGCCGGCGACTACGCCCGGATCACGGCCACTGCTTGAGAGTCCGGTCCCTGCTTTAGGACCAACAGTGACGGCTGGAATAACATAAATTACTTTAATTAGTGATTTTGCATCGTTGTTGTTGATTTTATTTAGTCTCTGCAACACTAACTTTGAATTTGTTTTAAATTAAAATTTGATGTAAATAAATGCTGAAAAGACTAAATATTATGATAATATTAATAAGGATTTAAAACACACATTGTTATTCACAATTACGGTGAAACCGCCACCTTAAACAAGAAAAGGAAATGTTAGAACAAAAAGCAATGTAACGTGAAATATGGTTCTAATATTGTGACTATACCTATCATGAAGTTCGTCATAACTTCATAAGTTACTTACAATATTTGTAAAGATTGAGTAAACACAAGAACTACACGAATATATTCTTAAGAGCTGTTTTGGTAGAATAAATATGGAAATATTTGCGATATTTTAAGTTTTCATTTACAAGTTAATGTTAACAACGGTTGTTCAAAGTCAAGTTTACATAAATATTGACAATGCTTTTGATGCCACTACGTTCTTGCAAGTACGTACAAAATTCCTTGTTTTACGTGCCGAAAATACAACAATAATCGTCACTATAGTACTATGAACAATTTTTCTTTAAAAAAGCTTAGTATTCAAAGCTACGTAAAATGAAACTTAAATTGAGGGCATAAACAAATACAGGCGTCCTAACTGGCTCGCTGCTGTAGGCATTCTATTTACAGATACTGTCAATGATACGTGCCAAGTCATACCATAGGAAGTTACTTAACCAAAATATCGTAACCTGTATGGAACACAACATAGTTTACAAAAATTTCTTAATTTTTCACATAGCTTAAATGTAAATTATTCAAAGATTATGATTATGATAAAATTCCGTTTAAAAAGGACAGGAAGGAGTAGAGACCATACAATAAAGTAAAATGTACAAAAGATTGAATATAATGAATGGGGTAATGATTCAGTTGGATGTTAACCTTTGTTATTCTACATCATAAAACATTCCATCAGCATTTTGTGTAATCTCCGCTCGAATATTTAATTTTGCACTGAACAACTACATATTCTTGCTTTATTTTGTATACAGATTAATCAAATCCTACCAGATTACAAAATATTTGGTAGTAGGTATAGTATCACTTTTGACATCCACCCCTTTTAATTTTGTAATGTATATTAATTTAATTATTATTCTTATGAGTAATATATCTTTATGTAGTTGATTAGTCAGTAATACCTAGGTAGTTAGAAAGCGTTAGTCATAATTAGGACCATCATGCACCCAGTTCAATATAATGAATCTGTGTGTCTTCCCATAATCTTATGAATAGAACCCATTTTTGAAAATGAAAAATTAAAGGCATGTTATAAAATGATATTTTATCGTACTGTACCTGGTTGTAGTGTTGATTTCAGATTTGAATCTAAGGTTTTCAGTTCAGGCCAGAAAACTTGACTTAGTCTATCCAAATCGTAGTGAGATTCTTTAATTGGTTTCTCAGTAGAATCTGGAATCCTCTCCAAGGCTACGCCTTTTCGTAACAGATCTATAAATTTAAGGTGTTCACTTTCCACCTGTTCTTTATCTGTCTCCCAGTAGACCATTTGTGCAGCTTCTGTCTCAGTATTTGTCGTAGTGTCCTCTTCCTCTGGTGGCTCAGTTGTGTACTCACTATTAGCGATAGCACGTCCCAACTTGAAGAGAAGGCTTAGCCCTTCTCTTTGTAAATTCACCATATGTGTTAAGCTCTCTCTTTAATGATTCACTTTCAAAACAGTTATGCATCAGTTTGGGAATTTTGGCATGCCCTGCAAATCAGTTAATGAATCCCAAGTTGAAGACACACAGATATTGTTTAACATCCACAATGAACTCAAGCATTAGCGCATGGCTAACTATTGTTAGTGGTTCTGAATACACCAGTCACCCAATTATATAGACATTTTTATCTTATCAGATTATGATAAATCAACCCATTTATAATGAAGTATGGTCGGTTCAAAATTGCGGCATTCATATGTCTAGTCTAGTAAATTGTCGTTAATTTATGTCTACGTTACGTACTTATGTACGAAGCCGCCTAAAAGCAGAAGCAAGGTCTTACAGACCGTTCACTTTCATTTTCTTAACTTTAAAAATCGTCTATAAATACCGCAATATTGATTCCATAATGGACTAGGTTATGGCAAGATAGGAAAGGTATAAAGGTTTAACAAAAATGGGATGAAAGGCACTCAAAGTTACTCACTGGCAATTGGTTTATCCTCAGTTATATTAGTTTCATTTGGTTGAATTGTAGATTTTTGGTGTATCACCTCCGTTGGTGTATCTGAATCTGTAGATTTTATTTCAAAATGACTTTCATAAAGGTTCCCAGAATATGGTTTTATTTATTAGTTAACGTTATCTAGTTTTGTCGAGATTAAAATGTTACAGCACTGCGCTCGCACACTATCTACACGTTATGATGTTGAAATGACAACTGGCGAACGAACCACATCGGTCGCGAGTCGCGCCGCGCCATACCGACCAATGAATTAACGTGCCTGGGCTACCCGATTCGCTCTGTCAATTTTAACTGTGCGCGATCCGGCATTCGCTTCTTCGTAAATTTTTCCAACTACGGTAAAGCTCAAGGAAGGTTATAGATGTGTTACTTGCTAGGTAGCTACCTACTCTAAGATTTAATATAGGTACGACCTTTTTTTTTTATTACCTTTGGGTTTGCTCTTGACCTCAATCTAGTCCTCAGGACGAAGATGGGGTCGAAGATGTAGCGAGCTCACCCAGAAGAAGCCTATTCACTTGTACTTTAAAGGAATACCTATACAAATTATAAATGTCTATCCAAGATGAAACAAAAATATAGACTGACTAATGTCATTGTCTCCAGTAGGTACTACATTATGTTATTCCCTTTCAGCTTAATGAGAATCTACTATTTCTTACCCACAAATCTAAAATATTAAATCTTTGTATAACATCTAGCTTAGAAAATAAAGTTGCACTAGGTATTCAAGGTTTATTATGTGTCAAATATCTATAAATTGTATTAAACATTGCTATATTAAAATGTTTTCTTTTTAAATCGCTAAAACCGATATTATGTTGTATTGGAAGATTAAACGATTTTGACATCAATTTAATTTCAGACGCGATTCACTCTTGACATAACTACGCAAGCCGCGTGCCGGATCGTGCTTGGATTGACTAAACAAAAGGTGGCGTGATGCCGTGACGTCAGCTCACCTTATGCACCAAACGATTTTGTATTGGGCGAGAGCGCCACGTTTTCGTCAGTGGAATCTACTATCTCTTTCATACGTATGCGATTCACGTTTCCATGAGGTCATTCAAGTATGACAGTACTACTAGTTTTTTTATTTCAATGGCTTGAATCATTTTGACTCTACGCATCAACAACGCAACGTTCTATAAAAAGACTTCTTTAATTCCTACCGTTTATCGCAGATGTAAACTTTAAATCAGCTTTAGATGTTTCTA
Source organism: Agonopterix arenella (assembly GCA_927399405.1). Classification (NCBI taxonomy): domain Eukaryota; kingdom Metazoa; phylum Arthropoda; class Insecta; order Lepidoptera; family Depressariidae; genus Agonopterix; species Agonopterix arenella. The sequence continues at coordinate 8,234,550 of OV656691.1, forward strand.
GAGTTTCTAACGTCGTGAAGTACTCAGTAACTTGTGTAGACTACTCTCAAAGAAACCACTATCGTTATAATATCTCAATGAAATGATTATTATATGCAAATCATTACTCAAAATCAGATTTAATTTAATGATACTTTCTTTATTATCAATATGATAACCCAGAAGATAATTTCCTATATATATTTACCGCGCCGATAACGAATGAGTAATTGTTATTTATGTTCTAATCTTAGACGGGTGTTACACGCTCAGTCTCGCGTCAGTCTGGTCCATCAGTCTAGTAAAGTCAGACTGATGCATTTTTAAATATTTTAATAAGAAAATTATTAAAATATTTAAAAATGCATCAGTCTGGGGAGCTTCAGTCCATCAGTCAGATCATTATGGGCGTGTAAAGTCAAGTGTTAGACGCCCAGTCTCGCCTAATAATCTAATCCACTGACTGATGGACCAGACTGAAGGATTTTCATATATAAGGTCTAACAAAATTAGGTGAAACTATTTTAAGGGGATGATCAGACCATCAAACTGAACAACTTTCTCTATGGGTCCAATATTAAAATCGCGAAAAAAAATCGGCTGTCCCATACATATAGGTAGAGTAGGTTTGTATAGAAAAGCTGATTTTTTTTTCGCGATTTCGATATTGGACCCATAGAAAAAGTTGTTCAGTTTGATAGTCTGATCATCCCCTTAAAATAGTTTCAGCCAATTTTGTTAGATTTTATATAAGGTCAAACAAAATTATGGGACCAATATCGAAATAGCGCTATTTCGATATTGGTCCCATAGAGAAAGTTGTTTAGTTTGGTGGTCTGATCATCCCCTTAAAATAGTTTTAGCTAATTTTGTTAGATCTTATATTTTAATAATTTTCGTCAGTCTGACGTGACCAGACTGATGGACGTAGAGTGTAACACCCGTCTCAGACTGACGCGAGACTGAGCGTGTAACACCCGTATTATAGATTCAGGAAAGCTTTAATGTTTAATCAGTACTTTGAGGCGTGGTATCTTCCTACCTATATATAGAAGTAGGTAGTTTTGTTCAATTATCGTGACCCTGGTTAAGATGAACATAAACATACGATGTGTTACGTCATCTGATGACGTTATCAGTTAGGTAGCATTACGTGGCGCACAGCTGACAATTTAATCAGCGTCATGGATTTTTATCCAATATTATTTTGTGCGCGGTTGAAACATTCCAGTACTTTATTACGTACAATTTAAAATAAAAAAATACAATGTAATACGACAATTTTTGCTTAGTGTAGTGTAGATATACATTTTTACCAATATTGGAAGACGGGGCACTTCTCAAATCATGTCAGTGATCGTTTTTCTCAGGAATAAAAATGCAACGATTTTTCAATAATTTATAGACTGATAAATAAATAATAACCTAAACTATTATAAAACTGTAACAGGAAGTTTGTCTGTACATTGAAGATATTAACTAAAAAAAGGTAAGATATGGTTTTTAGGTATCCCTGATTCCATATCACCAATTTTTGGATTTTTTGTCTGTCTGTTTGTTTGTTTGTGTGATTGTTTGTTTGAACGAGCATCACGCAAAAACTACTGAACCGATTTTGATGAAACTTTTTTGTTTGATAGCTTATTATCTGACTTAAAATCTGGTATATGATTTGTGCGGACAAAGTTGCGGGTTAACGCTCGTAAATAAATAAAAGGAAAGGATATTGTCTTCATCATCATATCAGCCATTAAACGTCCGGATTTGCCATAATCGTAATTATATTGTCTTACAATTATTATATTACAAAATGTGTGGCAAAAGCTTTGGTATACTTGGTATATTTACCTATATTCTGTTCTGTGGTACCTATATTCTATTGACTCAGTATTATTTTCATGGATTTCTATTTAGGTAGGAATCGATTTTGATCTAATACCGATCATGATTGGTACCTTACCTACGCCTATGTCGGTGTCGGTTGTCTAAAACAAGATGAGATAATATCTCCACACGATACAGATTTTTCCTTCACCTGGGCTGTCCCCCTTTTTTTCCCTGTAGTATAAAGTGATCCTTTATACTACAGGGAAAAACGTTCAAGTGTTTAATCAAAAGTGATTGCAGAAATTTCCCACATCTTCCAATGTTTTATTCCACACATAAGTTAAACGGGTATTATATATCTTTTATAAGTAATAAATACAACGCTAATTCAAAGACTTCAAACATCTTACATGAGCCTACATGATTCGGTTCTTCTTGGTTGATAAATTGTCACAAAATTGATGTCAATAAATGTATGTCTTTTATTGACCTATCAATTGTTACCTATTTGTAGTTTCATCGTCGCGTCGAATGAATGCGTCTTTCATACTGTAATAAAGATTGACTTATGTTGCTAGTACTTATGATATAATTTCACAACTGAGTTCTTAGGGTGCGTCCATAAATCACGTAACGTTAATTAGGGGGGACGTTAATTAGGTTAGTCATCTAGTGTAACTAGGATCGCAATCCAGTAGGTACCTCAGAATTGGACACCCACTTATTCCCCCCTATCACCTTCAGGATGCTGTTAGAACTTCCACGCACTCTGTGTTTAGAGAGGCTATTTTTTTTTCATGATAGCACGAGAGCCATCGGCGCGTGCCTTCGCAAACATGCCTGACGCGCTACAGAAGCGTGTTATGGTACTGGACACGTATATAACTATTATCTGATTCGAACTAATATATTTCACCACTACTGAAAATTATAAAATAAGAAAAAAATTAACAAAACATTAAAACCGATTTCAAAACATAAAAAAGTAAAAAATATTATTGCAGCCTATGACTTTTATATCCGCATCCATAAGAACATTAATTTGAGTTATTGGAATCGATGTCAAGCCAAATCAAAAAATTACTGCAAGGCCAGTCGCGAATCGTCCAGGCTTGACAGAACTTTCTATAAAACAAATTAATGTTCTTATAGATGCAAACGTAAAAGTCGTAAGCAGCAATATTATATTCTTTTTTTTACTTTTTTAGTTTTGAAGTCTGATTAAATTTTTTGCGTTTTCAGTTCTGGTCACTGGACCGGGGGTCGTTTTGGAGGTGATGTGAATGAAAATAATTAATTATATGATAAATAATTAGCCTTTTAAACTCATTATAAAAGTCACGTGACATTGGGGGACGGGGTCAAAGCCCAGTTCAACAGAAATGTCACTAGGGGACGTGGGGGGTCAGAATTCAATAAAATATGCGTTACGTGATTTTTGGACGCTCCCTTAACATTTTAAAATTAAAATAGCTGTGTACCAGACGCGCAGACATACAGATCTTATAATTACGTATCTTAAGTAGAGATTGACCTTCCTTTTATCATTAGTACTAAATTATCGGTCAAAAGATAATTATCATATCAAAGAGCCGCATTGTATTTGAAACGCAAGAGAAATAATGAGATTTAATGTTCGACGAGTCATAATTATAATCTCGTCTGAATATTAAGTTAATAATCAGTATCTTATCGTGACCACAAGGTAGATGCGACTGCATTTTATTTTATCTCTAAATAAGTAGGTACTTTTTCTACATCTTTTTGTGCGTGTTTTTATGAGCTTATAAAATAACACACAAAATGTTTTAAATCATTTACATGTACCACAATAAAGTTGAGGGTAAAGTAGGCTCAAAATGGCAGCTAAAAATTATTAAATATACAGGGTGTAAGTGACAGTCTAGCAAAAACTAAAACGGTGAACTCAGACCTTCAAACTGAACAACTTTCACTATGGAGCATACTTCAGGAAACGTGATAAAAAATCAACCGTCCCATACATTTTAGTCGGGTAGGTACAGCAGTTTTGTATGGGACAGCTGATTTTTTTTCGCGTTTCCTGAGGTATGCTCCATATTGAAAGTTGTTCAGTTTGATGGTCTGAGTTCACCGTTTCAGTATTTGCTAGGCTGTCCCTGTATATAATTTGCACATTTTGTACAGATCATTATTTTTTGTTGATGTTCCCTAACCACTGATTACGCGTAATTAAGATTAACAAAACGTTATCTTTTTTTTTCACTTTGCGGCATAATGTAAGTAATTTATTATTAAATCAAGATAAAAACATTGACGTCAATTTAATGCATTCTTGATAAAAATAAAAATAAACAATTCTTTTGACAATAAAGCTCCTTTATGTTGTATTGTGCTTGCATTATTTTTGGAGTAGGTATGCTACAAGCAATCTCTATCCTGAAATAAACACCTATTTCGCAAAACAATAAATACCTTCCTACTTAAACATTATACAGATGATCTTCGTAGCATGTGTGTAATTTTTCCACTGCAAAATGAACTAAATTTTTCTGTAATATTAAATAAAATGTACTTACTGTCTTCGACGCACATCTGATTATCGGGCAGCAGACGCAAGCCAGTAGGGCACGCGCAGGAGACGCGAGGAGAGTGGGGACCTATCCTCGGCGCTGGCAGGCAGAGATGAGAGCAGTGGCCGTTGACAGCAGCGCAGTGGTTCACACCGTCCGGTTGACGGTATGGGTGGTACACGTGAATCACCATCGGGTTTTGAAGCTGTGGAACAATCATTGACATAAATACTATAATACACAAATAAGTCTCATAACATAACATATAATCTTAGCAAAGGTTTGTTCGAATTGATACAGTAACCTACTCAAATCAAGTATACCTACTCGTATATGCATGCTGTTGGGTGGCTGGCTCTCATGCATCGTATTTTGATTTGATTAATAAACTTAGTCGTATTTGGTACGTTTACTGTCAGCTAGGACGGAGAAGAGCTTTCTAAGAGCTCTCCAGCTTTCAAGGAGCTCTTTGGGATCTTTTTTTTTTGAACGTTGGGTGTTCATCTAGTTCTCTTATAAGTAGGTATTATAAGATATGAATGGGAACAATTTAATAATTTGACTCTTAAGTGATCATGAAATCATTTATTACATAAATGCACTCCTAAGTAAATAAAGAACAAATCAAACAAACAGCATATGCTTCGTCAAACAAGTTTACATATAACATGCCTCGTTAAAACATTTATTAATGACAAAGTAATCAGTGGAAAAATTTATTGTGATTGTTACACCTTAGCTAACCTATCTAATGATGATAATTATCACAGTAATGGAAAGTCGTTGGCTCTTTGCCAGACTTAGCTAAAAAATTATCACACCAAGTCGAAACATATGTATATTTATGATATTTATAAAGCAAACTACAACGCTCGGTATATTATATGACTAGCGGCAACGTTAGGTATATTATATGACTAGCGTTAACCCGCGACTTCGTCCGCACAAATTATATACCAGATTTTAAGTCAGATCATAAGCTATCAAACAAAAAATTTTCATCAAAATCGGTTCAGTAGTTTTTGCGTGATGCTCGATCAAACAAATAAACCAACACACAAACAAACAGACAGACAAAAAATCCAAAAATTGGTGATATGGATTCAGGGACACCTAAAACCGTATCGAATCTTTTTTTTGTTAGTATCTTCAATGTACAGACACACTTTCTGTTACAGTTAGATAGATAACGCATTCTGAAACTTCAAGTTTCAAGCCCTCGAATCCCATGCGCTCTGAGAGTTTCTTAAAACAATGGTTTGTCCAAAAGTGACGAACGTGTGTAAACATTGAAAGGATGTGAGACACCCATTCAATTAATACTATGTATTTACCGGTACGTTTAGTTAGGTGTAGATGTAGGTAAATCAAGACTAACCACAGCATAACTATGTAGTCCTTAAAGTACGGCAACGGATGTACTTGTGCAGACCAACGGAGGGGGCTTGCGGGGAAGCGATCGCATTACCAGATCTGTATGATTGTGTGTTATGACGGTGTTGGGATTGCCTTGCATATCTGTGCAGGACAGCGTAAGTATATAGCGGCGCGGCGCCGCGCCGTGGGGCGGTGACATCGCCCGCCATCAAGAGCGTTGCCATACTAGGCTTATAGTAATACTGTGCTTTAACTTACGGTATGTGGTGCAAGGAAAGAGCGTCCTCGACCGTCGAAACCGGAGGTCATCTGGCGCTCCCAAGGACAGTCAGCCTCGATACGACCGTTGCTGACTGGCGAATCTTTCCACCACAGCATGAGTGATTGTCATGGGATATAGTAGCTCATGCTGACACGAAAGAAGACTTACAGTATGAGTAGAAGTAATAGCCTCAACATCTTTTCCGTTGAACTTGTTGGCGCGATATACAGCAGTTTTGTCCCAGTCGGTCCAGTATACCCAGTCCTCGAACGTGGTGATGGAGAATGGATGCCGAAGAACATCAGTCGAGTAGAGGATCACACGACGCGCTGTCCCGTCGTAGTTGCAGGACGATATTGTGTTCATTTTAGCATCAACCTAAAATCAGGTTTCATTTTGAAACGGAAAATGCGGTCGTCACTTCATCGGGTTAGCGGCTTTTAGCCCAGTCATTTTACGGTTTGAGCCGGGACTAATTAGTAATTGTTTTTTTTTCTGTATAGTATTTAAGAGCCAATTTGAGCTTAGAAATGTACCATAATAAAATAAAAATCCCGTCACCAACAGTTCCAAATTTAAAATTTAGCCATTATCTCGTTATAAAAAATTTAATGGTAATTTTTTTTGCTCATATTTAAGGCTTACTTTTTTTACTCGAAAATACATTCGTATTTTCTAATAAAACCCAAATTTTTTACATTTCTATGCCTATTTTATTGCTCAAAAATAATTTATATTGGTAAATCTAATTCAAATGAGTGCAATTGTATTAATATTATTAATTTAAAAGCCTTCTGGGACTCACAATTTTGACTTCTATGTTGCGTAGCGAATTTTTTTAAATATGTTTTCAGATAGCCTTTTTGTCACTAAATGGTGCCGGTTACAGTTTAAAAGTACAATTAACCCTTCAACTACCGCGGTAGCAATATCGTACGTACGTACGTAGTTCAACAAACCGTCGATAGATGGCGTTGTTCAGAGAGGGGTCCGAAGACGAAAATATTAGGCTAAAAAGTAAACAAAAATGCATGTCACTGAGTCAGAAGCATCCGTTGACGAAATATATGTTCATATTTTGCTGTTTACTTAAAAACACAAATTCTTACTATTTTATTTATATTTTATTATCTGCAAGGTCGCTCACCCCTGTCTCGTCAACGCCATCTATCGAGCCATTAGGAACTACTTTTTCTTTTTTAATGGCTTTCGGAAAATCCCTCGTTACTTCCCACCTCTCCTAACAAAACTCCGTAAGTAAAATTACTGGGCTATTTCAGAAACGCGTGTTACAAAACCTTAAATTCTTGTTTATGGACAGTAAAGTAATTATCATCGAATGTTTTCTAACATCCTTAAATTTATTTATATACCTACCTACCTACTACCGCGCGGACATTTTTCAATCCATCATTTCAAATGTAAGTAGTTATCTAACAATGCTCAATTTCATGCAATCTACTTACATTGTTAGTTTAATGGAATAAAAATTACTCTACTCACGGCCACTGGTCATACAATCAGATTTGATAGAAATTGTAGGAACGACTAAAAAATTTCAGCTTGTTAAGAGGTTTCCCTGACCGAACGACCTTGTCTCTTTCACAGCCGCCTCACCCCTACTAAACTACGTCATTTTAGTAGGTTCATCTATTTTTGACTGGCTTGTTTGTCACTGTGCTTTGGTGCCTTCTAATCCAAGGAACTCTCATTCTAAAATCATAATGCGGGCACTACATTCTCGCTGAGAACAGTCGAGAACGAGAGTGTGGATGCCCTTCATTTGTTCTCGTGACGTCATAAGCCGTAGTAATTTTCCTTGAAAGTTCTCGACGAGAATTGGGGAGTTGACTGCATCAAATATATTTTAGTTTTATCTTCTCAGTAAAAAATACGTTTGAAAATAATTCTAAACTTACATTTTCAGTTATTCTGTAGCTTGAATACTATTTTTAATAAAAGGATAAACTATAACAAGTATCGAAACGACGACGAAAAATAATGACGTCACTATTCATGATTTAGTACAATTTTTCATACAAAGCTCGTGTTTTGACGTTTGATAAGGAATTGCAGATTTGACTAGTTCGAAACTCGCGGTTTCTCGCCGACAAGTTCTCGCGAGAGTGCCTGCTTTAGAATTCCCACCAAATTTAACAATTATCTAATTAACTCATTAAACATTGGTCTTAAAAAATTTATAGCAATTTTAGATCCTAATATTGTCTACACAAAGAACAGACGTTTTTTTCGCTATTTTAATGTTCGTTGCATAGTTAAAGTTGATCAGTTTGATGTTCTGAATCACCACATACTTTGACGGAAATCTGATAAACCAGACACAGAGATCTGTTTGTAAATCGTATTTGAAAAATGTAATTGCCTTTAATTTGTCAATTTAATTAAAACAAAATAGTATCAAACTTCGTTTGTGTGCAGCGCACTCGGTCGCCCAGCATGGCTAGCATGCCAACCACAAAATGCGCGCTCTTTCTGACATACGTAACATAATAAAGATGGAGGCACATCTCGATTTTTATCGTTTTCTCGGGGGTGGCATGCGAGGCCTACTGGCGGGTAATATCCTCTTAAGGCGGTTGCAGAGGGGTCAATTTTATACAAAACTTTGACGCATACGCGTAGACGGTATTAATATAAGTAACTTCGTATATATGGAAAAATAGTTTCGAAAATCTAGATGCCGCGTCTCAAATAACATTTTCAATTTATAAAATAATTACGAAGATATAAAGCTTTGAAATTTGTCATACAAAATTTTAAAAGCTTTATATCTTCGTAATTATCATATAAAATGGAAATGTTATTTGTTACGCGGCAACTAGATTTTCTAAACTATTTTTCCATATCTAAAATATTACTTTTATTAATTCAGTCCGTGCGTCAAACGTTTGTATGAACTGAAACCACCTGAAGCCGCAATGATAACAGATATTTTGAAAAATAGCTTACCCAATATACGCGTTTGCGTACAAGGTCCAAAGTAAGACCATTAGGCCATTTGACGTCGTAAGAGACGATGGTTTGCCTATGAGAGCCGTCCATGCCAGCTCGCTCGATCTTGGGAATCTGGCCCCAGTCGGTCCAATACATCCACCTGCGTAAAATAATTTTTATTATAGACATGCTATATGGAGTTTTCGGTGTGTTGCATAAGGGTTAGAATTGCGGCCGTGGTATGATGCGCGCGATGAGCCTATATCACACCTTTTATCTCGCTCGTTCGTGCGCAAATAGAAAGAAGGCTAAGGCGCGACAGCGCCATATCACGCTGCTATGCTGCTAGATTTGAGATGCATTACTAGGAGATCATTTTCGGAGGGAGTTTCATTTTCATTGAAAAATGTTGAAAAAATTATAGATGTATTCACGTTCTATACAAATATTCGGACATGTCGTGTTGTTTAACACCATAAATCACCAGCAATGTGCCCTTAATTGTTTGTAAATTACAATTTTCATGCTTATGATATTTAGGCTCCTGACTTATCCGCACTTTTTCTTTTCCTATCGCTCAGAAAGGGTAATAAAATGTAATTCCATGTGGACAAGTCAGGTTCAACCCTAATAGTACTGTAGCCACGGGACTTTTTAATTACAAAAAATATTACCGATTGCCGTTTTGATATTGTTGTTGGGTACGAAAAGTCTTACAGATCCACAACCCGCGGTAGCAAAAATAAAAAAATAGTCTTAAATTTCGATGTCTACCGTTTTTTTTCTATACTGTCATGTTCTTCACCTTAGTTCAATACCCATACGTAATAGTAAGACTGTCTAAAGTTGCCATACAAAGCTATAAGACCCATCAAAATTGACTTTTTCATCTGGTCTTATAGCTTTGTCCCACAACTTTAGACGGTCTTACTATTACGTATGGGTATTGAACTAAGGTGAAGAACATGACAGAAATAAAACGGTATCTAAATACCGTTTTATTTCTGTAATGTAAAATTAGTCCTGAATTTTTAGATTTCGATGGCAGCATCAAAATCTAAAAATTCAAGACTAATTTTTTTTTGCTACGGTTGGTTGTGATCTGTAAGACTTGGTTTTTTATATTAGTAGGTAATTTCGTACCCTACAAAAATATCAAAACGGAAATCGGTAATCTTTTTTATAATTAAAATATCCCGTGGCTACAGTACTATAAATGGAGTGTTCTGTATTCATAACTGGTTCATAACAAAACGGAATATTGTAATTCTAAGTAAAAAGCTTTAAGGCGGTTGCGGAGGGGTCAATTTTATACAAAACTTTGACGCACAATACGCGTAGACGGTATTAATATAAGTAACTTTGTATATATGGAAAAATAGTTTAGAAAATCTAGATGCCGCATCACAAATAACATAACGAAGGTATAAAGCTTTTAAAATTTTGTATGAAAAATTTCAAAGCTTTATATCTTCGTAATTATTTTATAAATTGCAAATGTTATTTGTGACGCGGCAACTAGATTTCCTAAACTATTTTTCCATATATAAAATATTACTTTTATTAATTGCGTCTATGCGTATTGTGCGTCAAACTTTTGTATGGACCACCTTAAGTATAAACTATTTATTGTTCCAGTGATAACAAGTAGAGCGGAAGAAGCAATCTGGTATTAAAATTATCTTCTCAAATCACATCAAAATTCCAGTATCACATATATGATACTGGAATTTTGATGTGGATTTTGATTGATTGTAGTGATTAAGATAACTTGTTAGCACGTGTAGTACCTACCCAATGACGTAGGTTGCGGTCAACAAAATAATAATAACTACCTACGACAACAAATTAGAGTAAGTACCTAATTGTGATGGAAAATTGCTGAAAACGATTATAATTACTATAATAATAGGTAAGGTACCTATTTTGTTATTTTTTCCACTTATTCCTTTCTATATCAACATACATTGTAATTACACCGTGTGATTTGATTCGAATATTTGCCGGCGTGTTGTATGTAGAGTACTTACTAGCCCAGTCATTTTACGGAGTTTTGTTAGTCGGGGTAGGGAGTAATTATTAATTGGACTTTTAAACTGTAACATGCACCATTTAGTAACCAAATGACTATCTTAAAACATATTAAAAAAATATTCGCTACGCAACATAGAAATCAAAATTGTGTTTCCCAGAAGGCTTTTAAATTAATAATATTAATACCAATGCACTCATTTGACTTCGATTTAACAATATAAATTATTTTTGAGCAATAAAATACGCATGTATTTTTCAAAACCTTCTGAGTAGACAAAAATATTTACACCATGTTTGAAGTATAATGGTAAAGCCTTAAATATGAGCAAAAAAAATTTCAGGTTTTTTAGAACGAGATAATAGCTGAATTTAAAATTTGGGGCTGTTGTTGACGTGATTTTTTTTAAATTTTGGTACATTTCTAGGCTCAAATTTGTTCTTCAATATTATACCGAAAAAAAATTACAATTATTAATTAATCTAGAAATAAACATTTTAACGGGTTCTTACCGCGTTTTGGTATATTTGAGTTCCCGATATAATAACCGCGTAACTCTCAAAAACTGAATTATTAATTAGTCCCGGATCAAACCGTAAAATGACATACCTTCAAGGTAAAAAAAGTTGTAGAAAATAATTATCTCCTCAAATGACATCAGCATTTGGGTATTAATTGTAATTAGTTAATATCGAGAAATTTTTAGCACATTTAGTGGTTACGAGATTGTGTGGTAGGTACGCAAAATATTATTTTGGTGAAAAATTTTTGATCGATGTCAGCTATTTTTTCCCATCGTCTATTATGTTATGTCGCATTAAAAATATATAACAAATTGTAATATGATTTTAGAAGAGGGCAAAGTAGCTCAGAATTTTGCATGCTGTTAACAATATTCACATTGACTTTCGCCACAAGAAAACTGTAAAACCGGTGGCGGGGCGGGGGTGGCACTCCGGCCGGAACCACATGGCTGACCTTTATTAGATTCAGGATTATACCAACTACGCTAATCTATCTGATGAATGATAATCCTTCTTTTAAGAGAAACTTACCCGTCGAGGGGATTCAAAGCAATAGCTCTAGGCTCTTCCAGCTGATCTCTGATGAGAATCTTCCTCATGTTGCCTTGTAAGTCTGACAGCTCGATGTGATTCTTGCCAGTGTCCGTCCAGTACAGGTGGTTGTATATCCAATCTACTGCTAGGCCATCGGATGTGATGAGTTGGTCGCCTATCACTACTGTTCGCTGACTGCCCTCGTCTATTGGAGCTCTGGATAAATAAAAAATACACAAAATTAGTAACAGTATGGGCTATTCCTATTTCATAATCGAAAATGGCGCCAAGCCTTACTAAACTTTACTTCAGCTGCCATCTGGCGGTTGGTACGAGAATCGAGCAAGCACTAAACATTTCGCTCCGTACCTAGTGTAAACAGAGAATCACAGATGGCGCCACTAGGCGTAATTTCGCCGATCAATGGTGAAATAACAGAAAATATTTCAACACTGTCCATTCATAAAGACACTTACTTGTAGATCTTCTCATCCGTGACGTCACTCCAGAAAATCATGCCGGTGCGGAAAACGTAATCAAGAGCTGTAGCCGACTTGGTATCATTCACAATTGCGACCATTTCGTGGTGATCAAGGCTGATCTTGCGTATATCGAAGCGTCTGGCGAAGAGCAGCGATGGATGACCTTCTGTGGCCTTACACCTGGTGCGGTCTCGAGGGTCTCGTGAGTAACCGGCATGACATTCACATTTGAACGTTCCCTTTTCATTGATACACATCTGTGAGCAAGCTCCTGGGTCCGCGCATTCATCCACATCTGAAATTTTAAGCGAGTTTAATTATTACCGAGCTATGCTTGCTCCTACCTAGTTTCGTTGGCCCACTTTTGATAGGTAGGTAGTTACTATTTTATTAATCGAACAGTAGCGGCCGGGACTAAAGATAGCTGGATTGACCTCTACCCTGAACTCTGAACTAGTGATTTTATAGTTATTAATACCATGCAAACTATGTGGTTATTATATACCTACTCAAGAGAATTATAAAAATCTAGATTGATTAAAACGGTAATTTTAAGGAAAATAATTGTACCTACCTACTTATTGAGGGGAGACTATTAAACCATAAGTCTTTTATTCTGTTCCAAGATAGTACCTACCTAGTTCCACTCACGGCAGAATTAAATCCAGTACCAAAACTAGGTTACATAATAATTCGTAGACGAATTGGGGTGTTCATAGAGATTTGCCACCACGAAAGCAAGTCAATCGACTTGACAGAAAAGGATTACCTACAATTAAATAATTTATTTACCTTCACAAGTCCTGTTGTCTATCAACTTGTAGCCCTTCTCGCAATCGCAGTAGTAACCAACAGGTGTGTCGACACATTTCTGAGTGCAACCACCGTTGTTCTTAGCGCATTCGTTCTCGCCACATCGGTCCCGAGGTTCGTCCTCGAAGTTGGGGCAGTCTGGTTTCTTGTCGCAAACTTTAGACAGTGGAATGCACATGCCGCCGCCGCAGTCGAACTGAGTCTTTTTGTCGCACACTGTTTTTGGTCGAGCTGTAAAGAGATAAATATTGTATGTATAAAATTGTTGGGTTGCCTCCAAGTAGGTATACTCTTTTTTTTGTCGGTATTAAATTAGACAGAACTTTAAACTTAAGTAAACATTTCCGATAACAGTTTGTATTTAAATACGAAACATATTTAAATTTCAATCACTAAAACTGACTTGACTGTAAATTTTGCACAAAAGAAACAGTATTTGCCTAGATGTACTTTGATTATGCGTGTCATATTTAAGTATATTAAACTTCCCTAGACTATGTCTCTAATCATGAATGATGTTACGGTCATGTCATGTATCTAGTATTACGCGTATAATTTTATAAGATTTGTCTTTAATTTATGTACAAAACTTACGTATCTCGGTTATTGAACATAATAATATAATGACAAAGTTTCTAACTACCCCCAAAGATTACGATCATGTGTAAGAATGCAAAAAACTTACTGCAATTGATTTCATCACTGCCATCGGGGCAATCCTTATCACCATTACAGTAAAGCGCTCCAGGAATGCAACTGTGGTCTTTGCATTGGAACTGGTCAAGTCTGCAGGTGACGTTTCCTCGGCAGATCTCCGGGGCCTCGTCTCCACCGTCCGGACAGTCGCGGTCACCGTCGCAGACCCACGCTTTGTGCACGCAAGTCATACGATCACGGCATTCGAACTCCGTCGAGATGCACGGTGATGTCACCTTCGGTGCTTTTGCACAGCCCTGGAATAGTTTGAACAAACAAATTAGTTTCGTGTTTCAGAATTCGAAATTGGGGAAAGTAGTGAAACCTTAAAAGCTGTTTGTTCATTCAACGGATTTATATAATGCAATAGATAGGTAGGCACAGTGTGAATAGGCTTTTGCAAAAACATTCGCAAATAAGCTGAATCCATTAGAAAATTTGTATCCCTGTTTCCCGTATTTATTTGTTCATGTTATGACAGTCATGCAAATTTAATTCAGGCTTTGCCTACTAGGTAGGTACTACAAAAATTGCCAAATGGCCAAATGCCAAGTGACATCAACAATTCAGAAAAGTAGCAAGTTTGACGTGTACGTTCTTACCATTTCATCACTGCCGTCAGGGCAATCGATGTCTCCATCGCAGCGCCACCTCGCAGAAACACAGTGGCCATCGGAACATGAGAAGTGCGTGTGAGGTTGGCAGGTAGGTGCTGGACATTTTGCTTCATCGCTACCATCGCCGCAATCATCGTCACTGTCGCAAACCCATCGCTGCTGGATGCATTTGCCGTTCCCACAAGTGAACTCGTCCGAACGACATGTCTCATCTGCACATTGCAATAAAATGTTAACAACTCTACGATCATAAATTGCTTCCTTCCGAAAAAAACCGTCTAAGTGCGTGTTGGGCTACGCAAAGTGCAAGGTCAAAGTAAAAGTTATGTCAAGCAGTTTTAATATTACAAAGAGATGTGGGGGAATTTAAGCTACTTTAGCCGCTTGTAAAACTATGGAACCAAAAAAATGATTAGTTAAAAACTATTGAATTTGAAGAACCTCATCATTGAAGAAACCCTCTCTTCTTTAATAACTGAGAAGTACAAACAAAACAAAAACTCGTTCAGTTGAAAAATTTCAACATTGTTTGGATTAGTACAAAGAGCACTGCTAGGTAATAATAAGAGCAAACTATCTGCGCATAAAAGATGTAAAATCCGAACAAGGCAAGTTCAACTGCAGCGTGAAAAAGAAAGATAATACAAAAATAAGCTAAAAGAACATCTGCAGAAGTACTTAGATCGGAATGGTACCTACCTACACTTTCCAAGCATGCATTTTAAAGAAAATCTCATTATTCTTCCTACATTTTTTCTACAGAAAAATGGTCTTCATCTCCGTATAATGTTAATTAAATTCCTTTGGAGGGACGACACGTAGGAGGGTAATAGTTTTCCAAGACATGTACAGCTACTAATCAGAGTTTTCATAAAACAGAAGCTAGGTAAGTATTTCAAATGACTAAAAAAAGTGTCATGTCATTATGTAGAAATTTACGTCCTTGAGCTAAATCTACAAAGGTTGACATAGATAGCAACAAATTATTTAAACGATGACATGATCAGGTGAAGCTTTTGGGGCGTAAGAAAAGCTCGCGGGCATTGAAGCACACACGCAACGTCATCGCTCACGCTTCAGGGCGGGTCCGGTGCGGGTAGATAAGAATTTATAGACGGATGAACCGGGCGTTGATAGAATACAGAGTGTTTGGCCGGGGGGTGGCTGGGGCCCAATGATTGATTGATTCACTGGAGTCGAAGAGGAATAGTTAAACATCGACTCCATCTCGGCGGACAAGAGAGTAAACATAACTTTTTTGTTTCAGAAACTCCGTGGTCGTGATTGAACGGTGTAATGTTGGGAATAGAATCGATATTGGCATCAATATGAAACAAAATTATGCGCAGAAAAGCAACCCAATTTCATGTGCTCTTTGTACTTATGGACATAAACCCAGATAAAATATGTGGGTCGGTAGGTATCATGCAATTTTCGAGTAATTATGTGTGTCGTGGTCAGTGGCTGGCTCTTGACCAGTTAGCAGATAACAAACGATATGAATGAATGAGATAATAATAATAAATGTAACGAAGCTTTCTGTTGGCGTAGATGAATAATGAAATTCTCGTGCACGATGTAACTTCGTAATGCTGATGCTGTTCCTTAAGGTATGATTTAAAAGAAAGATGGAAACCCTTACTACATGCTTTCTCGTCTGATCCATCTGAGCAGTCGGGATTATCGTCGCACATCCAGGTGAGGGGCACGCATTCTCCTTTTTTCCCTCGACATGTGAACTCTTCTGGACCGCATGGCTCCACTTCTGTCAACCCAAGTCATGCTCATGCCTTATTACGATGCAAATTAAACTCTACGACGAAAATAGGAACGGTTTATTATCTGAAATCGACCTTTTATTTAATTTAATTAAAGGTTTGCTCTCCGATATATTTGTTTTTTATTTCCGTTTATACATTTCGAAGTTAATTACGAATAATATCCCGGGGTTAAAAAACTTTTTTATATTATTTTTAGATACGTTTAACTTCTGCAACGATTTTTTTTTATTTTATTGCGAACTCTCTGCGGTACGCTCGCTATATTAATTGCTCTTTGCAATCTGGTTTCTAGTTTATTTTGCTTCATTTTCCATGACAGTATTTTATTTAGTTTCTATTCCTTTTGGGAGTTGTGTTACCAATTTGTTCTTTATTTTGTACGGATTTGCGATTTCCCATTTTGAGTAGATATTTAACTTTGAATATATGATTTTGATAAGCCCGTGCTTTTCATGCTCCCGCTGAGTGCTTTTGTGATCGCTTTTATATTTTATCATGCCAATTGTTTCATGCCACCGTTTCGTTTCATGCTCTTACCGCACTGGTGTTCGTCCGAGCCGTCTGGACAATCGGCCACGCCATCGCAGTGCCAAGCGGCGGGTACGCATTGCCCGGTTGTGCACACAAATTTGTGTTCTGGACAACTGCGTTGCGTAGCTGCATGTGAAGGTTTTATTGGTATCGAAAACGCAATAGAGTAGAGATAAATTTTATTGGAAACAGTACCCAAGTGTACTAGTGTAATAAAATTTGCAGTAGCAGTCGAGTAAGTGTTTTAGGGAATTAGGCATCTCGTTACTGTTTTTGTTTCCATCGAAGTTTTTAAAAATAATACGTATCTTCTGCGTACCTAATATATTCTAGCTAAGAATAAGATGAATAAGCTTATCTATCTTATATGCATCTTGAATAAGATCTAACAAAATTAGCTGAAAATATTTAAAGGGATCATCATCATCAGACCATCAAACTGAAACAACTTTTAGTAGGTATGGGACTAACTATTTTGATATTAGTGTTTTTTTACTAAACCACTTCATCCCACTGCTGGGCAAAGGCCTCCCCGGCCGGAAAGGCCGGTCATATTTAACGCGCAAAAAAATCTGCTGTCCCATAAATTCGGGTCGAGTAGTAGGTTTGCAGTGTTGTATGGAACAGCAGATTTTTTTTCGATTTTGATATTAGTCCCATGAAGAAAGTTGTTCAGTTTGACGGTCTGATCATCCCCTTAAAATAGTTTCAGCTAATTTTGTTAGACCTTATATACCTACGTACAGGGTGTTACAAAAATACAAATAAACATTTAAGGGGTGGTTAGGACCATCAAACTGAACAACTTTCACAATGGGACCAATATCGAAATCGCGAAAAAAAAAATCGGATATTCCATCATCATCATCATCACATCAGCCGATAGACGTCCACTGCTGGACAGTCCTCCCCCAAAATGAGGAGATTTGCCATAACCGCCATGATGCGATGCGTTTGCGATGTTCCATACTATACTACAGATCTACTCGAGCTAAATGTATGGGACAAAATATTTCTTTTTTCGCGATTTCGATGTTGGTCCCATAGTGAAAGTTGTTCAGTTTGTTGGTCTAAACCACCCCCTTAAAAGTTTTCAATTTTTATTTTTATTTCTTTAAAATCCTGTATAAGATAAAACAGTTCCGTGATTGACTGTCTGACAGACAACACACAGCCTAAACCACTGAACATAGAAGCATGAAATTTGTAATACAGAACTTACAGATGATGTAGGGGTGCACAAAGAAAGGAATTTTCAAAAATCAATTCCTATGGGGCTTAAATGGGGTTAATTGAATCAGGCGTTACTTTGCGGAAATCCATGACTAATATGTAGATGACACGATTGTATCAAGACCTCCGCTTCTAAGTACCTAGTAGACAAAGTTGTATTACGTTATGCAACACAACCTGCCCACCAAATAATTTCTACTCTACACCTGTTTCGCTCCACCAAGGAGCATCCTCAGGAGTTAAATGGGGTGTTAACGTTTCTAATCCACGCGGACGAAGTTGCGAGCAAACGCTAGTTGGTATGAATCTAAACTATTATAAAACTGTAACAGCAAGTTTGTCTGTACATTGAATTGAAGATATTAACAAAAAAAAAAAGTTACGATATGGTTTTTAGGTATCCCTGATTCCATATCATTAATTTTTGGATTGTTTATCTGTCTGTTTGTTTGTTTGTTTGTGTGTTTGTTTGTTTGAACGAGTATCACGCAAAAACTACTGAACCGATTTTGATGAAACTTTTTTTGTTTGATAGCTTATGATCTGACTTAAAATCTGGTATATAATTTGTGCGGACAAAGTCGCGGGTTAACGCTCGTATAAAATAAGACTATTCTATTCTACTTAAAAAAAATGGCTGCCATCTTGGTTGTGATGATATCTAGTTTATTTGGCAAGAGTGCTTGACGTTGTACGGTAGTTTATGTATTTTGGTGACACCGAGGATCATTTTTCGAAAAGAACACTATCTTGAGCCACCACTGGAGCTTCGTTGTAGGCCCGGAGGCAGACAACAATCGACGAGCGACGTGACTACCCAATAGCAGACTTACAACGCGACTCCATAAAATGATACATTATTGTTTGAAGGATTTAAATGTGATGACACAGTCCCATTTGAAATGCTAGACTGTTTATGCAGCAAAACAAATGCTAATGCTTAAACAAGGTCGGTAAATGTAATTAATCGTACTAAACACTGCTTATTAGAATGTAATGTAGTTAAAACGTCGCAGCAAACAAATTGAATAAGTAAACTCAAATTAAGAGGCTTTACAACTCACCGTTGGAAACTTTTGCTCAGGTAAGGCGACGAATAAGTAAATGTATCTTATATGAACAATGTGTATTAATGAATACCTACTTTATCCTTAAGGTGGTTTCAGTCCATACAAAGTAATATTTGTAATATATGGAAAAATATTTTCGAAAATCTAGTTGCCGCGTCACGAATAACATTTGCAATTTATAATATAATCACGAAGATATAAAGCTTTTAAAATGTTGTATGAAAAATTTCGAAGCTTTATGTCTTCGTAATAAATAAAAAATAATAATAATAAATTGCAAATGTTATTTGTGACGCGGCATCTAGATTTTCTAAACTGTTTTGCCATATATACAAAGTTTTGTATAAAATTGACCCCTCTGGCAACCACCTTAACCCAACATATCCCAAGGGGGCCAACGGGACCATATTCATAAGCCTACGCTGTCCGTTCGTCCACGGGTCCTAGTTTTAAAAGGCTGTATCTATTGGACCGTAATAGGTAGCGAGTTGAAATTTTCACAGAATTTATCTTATTATTTTGTATTTGCTAACGAATAATAAAAAATACTAAAAGTAAAAAATTAAGGGGGACAACAAGACTCGTGTTAATTTCAAGGTTTTTTGTTTTTGCTTGATCTTAAAAACGGCAATACATACAAACGACAAACTTGGTGTGATTATAAAATTATTAGTAGAAACATCTCTAATCTATCGTACGGTCAACTCAACTACAAATAATTACGAAGATATAGATCTTTAAAATTTTTAAACAACATTTTAAACAACATTTTAAAAACTTTATATCTTCGTAATTATATTATAAATTGCAAATGTTATTTGTGACGCGCAACTAGATTTTCTAAACTACTTTTTCATATATAAAATATTACTTTTATTAATTCCGTCTACGCGTATTGTGCGTCAAACTTTTGTATGGACTGAAACCACTTTAAGGCTGTCTTGCCCCAATAAATACTAATACCATGCTGTCACTGTCATTAGTATAAGCAGGGGGAGACAGAGCGTTCACTAAATACGTTTAATTAAGCCTAAAAATATTTTCTTAAGAAAGTCAAGCCTAAGTCTTTTAGAAAACCTAATGTAGTTAGTTAAGAAGTAACGTAATAGTACATTATGGTACAAGTGTGTAATGTTGGTGATTACCGCTGAGGCGCCATTGAGTCTTAAGAGAGCCGAGGACGGTAATCATCAATACACACGTGTATCATACGACGTTTTTCAACACACTTGTGAAGAAAATAATAATAAAAAATCATTTTATTTAGTAAATAAAAAGTTTATTTAGAGGATTTATTTGTACTATTGAATATGATCTTTTTTGTATCGAAACTTTTTTAAGAACAAAGCAACTCAAGAACTCAACCAAGAAGTTTAGATACCTACTATCTAAACTTCTTGAACTCAACCAATAGAAAAAAAAACCTATAACTCACTTGTGAATAATAGTAATGAAAAAGTCACAGTTTGATTATAGGTGTCATTATGTGCCTAATTGCGGTGAAATAAGGGCCATTTTATGAGCAAGTGTGTTGAAAAATTACATTATCCATTAATCAATAAAGAAAACATTACACTGAATATCTATTCACATAATAAATTGCGACAGGAAAGGAATTCTTCATGTTTCACGCGTCTCCGTACAAACATTTTGTGATCCTGACAAATAAAAAGGCTTCCATTATGTGAGGTCGACTTACAGTGGCAGTAAGTGTACAAAGTTGCGGGACGCGGTTGCCATAACCCCCCTTCCCCCTGAAATAAAACCCAGCTAACTTCAGTAAGGTTTTTATACACATTGTTACTGTTTCGTGAAAACGACGAATTAAAAGTTCGGTTGACGCGAACTTCCATTAGAGACTATAAACGGCAGATCCGCGTAATTGAGTATTTTAAGTAGCTTTTTAAATATTTTCTAATCTTAGGTATCTTGCTGATAAACGACAGAATTTCCCGAAAACCTATGACAATCTAGCTAGTCACATGACATTTCTTAGTTTCTTAAAAATCTATTAGTGTCGAGCTCCAGTTAAAATTGCAGAAACCAAAATTAAATCTGCAATCTGTGGAATTTTGTTTGAGTAAATAATAAATATAAATTGAATGTTACCTAGGCACAGCAGGCTAAAACTGTTTTCATTCCCCTCTCTTTTGTTTCGCAGTCGCCATATTTCAAAGTTATATGCCACTTCCACAATTTAGATGAATCTAAGAACACCTCATATTAAAATCCATCAAGCCGTTTAGGCCGTGCCAAAGATTTATATATGCAAACATACATACGACACACTCGAAAAACATTATCCTCCTTCTGGGGTAGTCGGGTTAAAAATTTATATGAGTAATATTACCTATTATGGTTTGAATTTTTGGGAGAGTCGGTCGTTTCCCTCTCAATAGCTTTCCAACATGCGCTTACTACACCGAGTTCATCGGAATGTAGTAAAGAGAAGCAAGATACATAATTTTACGGGTCGCTTACACTGTGAAGCTTAATCGAGATGCCGATAGCAATTTTCTTTTCCTATAACCTTTTTGTAAAAATATGCGATCTAAATTATTTCTACATCAGGATATTTCCCGGTTATGTACAATTTCTGTTAGCGTATATGAAACAAAATTACTAAGAATTCTCGGGACTTATAAAAATTCGTTATCTACTTTTGGAAGTAAATAGCCCAGAAACCTCTCTAACATAGATATGTCATAAATAAATAACAAATGGAAATTGATCAATGATGACCCAATTTTCTTCTTTGTTTAGGTAACGTGTGGATTTACTTGTCTTGAACTTATTGAAACTCCAGAGCTCATGTTTCCTAGAAAATTTCACGTTTCAATAGTTGTTAGATCTGTCAATCAGTCAGCTTTCAAAATTATTCATAGTGATGTACATAGATGAACAATAAACGATAATTAACCCCCAGCGCACATCGCGTAAATCGCCCGCTACGCCAGCCACGTGTTTTAAATACCACAACGCTTTCGTAACATTTAAAATTTAAAGTCCCCGTGGCAAAATGTTGATGGAAACATTTTCAATTTCTGGCTAATTAACAATTAAGCTACTGTTTCTAACCCCGGTTGATACTTCACCGTGATCACTCTCGATCCTGTTGTTGTTTTCCTTCGTGTATAATTAGAACTCATTAAATATTAATTAAACACATTAAACGGTTGATACAAATCTTTAAGAATGATAACTCGCAATTCAATACCGAAATTAATTGCAATGGAGAACAGGCAGGGAAAAGGCCAAAGATTATAAAATTAATCCTGAAAACTTCGAGACGTAATTAAGATTTTAATCCGCGAAGGGAGACTCTGAGGACGAAATACGCGTACCTTCTTTGCCATGAAACTTTGCTCATAAATTTGAAGATAATTATTTCTTTTTCGGAGTATGTCTACGCACAAAGAAAGCCAGGGTTAATCTAGTAGAAGACTCATAAATCTCTAAAATTACGTGACGCGTTTTACGATGCAATTTTGTTTGTTAAAAATTAAAACCTGACCTCAGCTTATAGTGGGTTTTATGGTCTTAGAAACATGACATCTGGCACCGTTTTTATTAAAACAATACAGTTGGCTATCACTCATCTTTTTGTTTTTTAAATTTAAATGTTACCTGAGACTTTTTGCTTACTTGCTCTAGAAATTGATGAAAAACAATGCTAAGGTTTTCTTTAATTTTTTTTTTAAATTTATTTTACAAAGCAAAAGTTACAATATTTTTTACCAACAAAATACCTTCCTACTGCAAACCTTAATCGGTTTAATCGCAGGAGGTGAGTCGCTGTACACAGCGTACCTGCGTGTTGTATTTTATTTACTTATTAGTTACATACCTACTAAGATGAGATTTCAGAATATCTTTACATTGTTTTTTGTTTTTACATTGTAATATTTTATGTACTACGTCCTTTGGTAAATTGTTTAGAATATTGGGAAGCATATATTCTCTAGTACGTTGACCATACTATACATTTATATATGCAGGTAAGTCGTACATTCGTAAGTACGTTAAGTGACGTAAATTCTTAGGTCTGGATTTTTCTTTTAATAAGTAGCAGTAGTTCAAAATCCTCACATATCATTAGTAGTTTAATTTTATCAAATATGCTTAGTACGTTACAGTAGCGGAATAACTTTGTATAGTCTTCCTTGAATTTATTTTTAATCTTATTTATTTATTTAACACTTTATCACTAATCTTGTTAGGTACTATTGTTTTTAATAATGACAGTTGCAAGTTAAACACATCGCTTAAGTACGTCTTAAAACTACGGCCGTTTATACCTACATTAATACCTATTATTGCTACAAAAATATGATTGATTGTAATTGTATCGCATTTTTTATCCAGTCACTGACTGGAATTAACGTTTTTTTCCGTTTTTAGGTTTCACATTGTTTTACCTTTAGGTACACATAAATATACCAAATAAATGTGGTATTACATAATGTATTGTTATACCACATTTATTTCGACGCCACTACCTTTACCTATATTGTCTTTACCTATAAAAAATCTATTTCTTAATTAATTTTGTATACAATATTAAAAGTAATGAACTTAAAAACTTACTGCAAGTAGCTGGATCTTCATCAGATCCGTCTGAGCAATCTTTCTCGTTGTCACATCTCCAAGATAGCGGCACACATCGGCCCGTCTTGCAACGGAACTCTGACGCAGTGCACGTACGACTATCTGTGAACAAACAAACAAACTTTCAGTATAAGACGTATATCGTATCGGTTCGAAGTTGACTTCGATCCGGTTTATGAGCGATGAGTTGATGGATGTTGGTTTTAAATGGAGAATGTTGATAGACTGTTCCGTACACGATACAACATCAATATACTCATACCTATGTCCCATTTGCTTTACTTTACCGTTAACTATTGACTACCCATCTTACCTACAAGGTCACTGTCACCTTGAAAGATAGGTAGTCAAAAGATAGCTGATGTATGAGTAACCTCAAAAACCGTAAGAACTTCTTGAAGTGTGTCGATCAAATTCAAAGTGAGGCTTCTCAAGATAGACGCGGTCTTTGGCGGAAAAGCAACACACTTGCTGACTTATCCTTGTCGTGCAAAGCCCTTCTCCAGGACAGAAGCAGCCCTTGTCAGTAGTTTAAAAAGACTCCGAACCCAGGTCAGCCGGAGTAAGGACAACCTAGTGAAGTGAGGTTAGATAGAGGGGTGGGACCTAAGGTGTAAATGTGGTGTTGTTCCTCAGATTATGGCCATCTTGTATCCTGCCCTTCTGAATCTGAATCCTGCCCGAACACCTGCACGCGAACAGAGTTCATGGACGCTGCTGGTAATACTATCCGTGTGGCTAAATACTGGGCAGGAAAAAAATTTGAATGACCATCGAGAAAAAGGTAGTCAATTGTTTTTTAAATGTATCATCATTCTATAGGTATACCAGAATCTTATGGCAGATAAGGAAATCAAATTTTAGAGTACCAAAGCAACATGGGTAATTGGATTAGGGTCCTTTACACACTGCGACTTTTTGCAGCGCTTCTGCATCGATTCAGTCGCGAAGCAGCATCGATGCAAACGCGATACAGCCACGACGCAAAACGTTCGACTCGTAATATTTGATCAGTTATTTGTCGACAGACTTTGTCGCAATGCACACGCGCGTTTGCATCGATACAAACGTGTATGTGCACCACTACACGCGTTTGAATCGATACAAACACCTGTTGTAGACCTATATAGTATTTATTATTATTAGCGCTTTATACATGCTTGTTGGTTCCTTTTCTGATAAGTACTGGAACTTTATAATTTACAAAATCTTCTTATGTAGCTATATCCCCATACTCCCCTCATGAAACCTTTCTATTCGGTCAAACTACCATTACGTTACCTTTTTTACCCGACTGCGCCAGAAGGAGGGTTATCTATGCTTGTCACGTCATATTTATGATAAAATCAAATTTATAGAATTCAATATCCATACATTATAAACTGAACCATTCGCATCGCAATCGCAACAATGCCCCTTAGGATTAGGGTATTCTGTTGAAACTCGCGAGAAGGGCCAATGATTTTGTAGAGGACATTGAACGAACGGATATATATACCGGTTTTATGTGAGTTACCTCCCTGAAAAGAACAATTCACCTTTAAAAACAACCCATGTTAACTTAACCTCTGTAAAGGTAGCTATGACTATGTGTTTATGTGGGTCAGCAGACGCCAAGGGTACATTTTTCATTACTTTCCGGCCAAAAGTAATTTCGAAGATAAATATTTTTCTTGCTGCCACGTATTAAAGAAAAACTTCCCTAAATGCTGTCGTAGTAAATGTCAAATTTCCTCAGCCGAAAGATCTCTTTCCCTTCTTTTAATTTACATGAAAGATGCGACGTGGAACACGTTGACGCTTTCAGGGTCTTTAATCTTTGCTAAGTATAAGGATTATGTTGCGGTGGGTATATGTTATCATGTCGTATGTAGAGATGATTAATGCTTACATTTCGCTTAGAACCAACTCGTTTGCCCGCCCGTTTCCTGGTTGCGGTGGTGGTAAATAATTGCCATATTAGGTAGGTATTATTAATTTAATTATAGGTATAGAATTTATAAATATATTTTTTAATATACTTTCAATAAACATATTCTAATAACTTCTAATTAAAGAATTACTTTTGTTATTGTTGTATCTTATTTAATTTATCATATCAAACAGCATTCGAATTTGCTCAGAATAATAATTTTAAGTGACTTTCCTTTCCAGTTAATGTTCTTATGAAAATTTTAAACTTAATTTAAAATACGATTAACGATGAGGCATTGGAATTCAAAATGGTTATTATCGTTGATCAAAGGCTAATAATAAAAACTGGCCTTGACAGAAGCAGGGACATTTTCTTTACTTTTTTAACAGAGTTATTTAATTTTCCAAGGTAATTTAAATCTTATTACATAAGGTTACATAAGGTCTATTTTATTTAAGGAATATCTTTTTTCTATTTTAATTCCGACAGACTTCGAAGTCTGGAAGGAAAGCCGTAACAGGATCAATCCATTTACGGCTGAAATCACCGTTCAACGTGCGTATAAAACAAGGTTGAAGAAAATTATCGGTGGGTAGCAGGAGCCGCTTTATCTTGAGGTGATTCGAGGCGAGGCGAGCGAGGCACGCGCGGCGCCGAGCAATTTGTAAACAAAACGCACCCCCGCCAAATAATATCACCTCCATTAGAGTGCGTAGCCTTTTGCTGTAGCCCAAGCGATAAATTCGAGCACAATCAGAGATTGTAGTTTGGTATAAACATATGTTTCGTTACAAAACTTTGATGCTCAATAAAAGATTACGCTTTCTCCGATATTTGGTAGTCACCGCAAATAACAATTAGTTCAACTTAAACGTTCATATTCATTAGCAATGAACAGAATGAAAACTAATTTTCTGTGTTGTAATTAGAGTTTGCGGTTACTTCTGAAGCGTGGTTACCTAATAACCTTTGTAGTTAGGTAACATGGAGAGCTGAGGTACCTTGAATTTTTTATGTACCCGGCCGTCGTTTTCCTTGCGCTTGTAGGGTCAGTTGGTTGCTAATATCCACAAATCTACTACTTATGACGGTACGGACCTAAAAGGTAAAGGCGCCAGTAGGTATTCTCTCGCGGGGCGAGCCCATCTGCTAAATTTTGCTACAGTGAAGCGCTAGCTATGTAACACCCACATTATTGCCTTCTCTGCACTGGAATGTTAATGCGAGCTTCTTCTCAGCTTATATTGCTTCAATCCTTGTTTGAGCTGGCGCTTATCGTGCCGACTTACTCATTAATGTTTTACGTGAGCTTTCTTGTTACCTTTGCACCTATTAGAATGAAATAGCTGTTCACCTAGAATCCTAGATTATACCACTATGTTAAATAGGAATTAGAAGGCAACTACTACATACCTACCCTAATCGACGTGTATTAATATTAATCGCGGTTAACTCCACACAGTATGCTCCACTTAAGTACTTTACCTACACAGTAGACGTATGTGTTGTAGGTACCTACCATCCAGCCTTTATAAGGTCCTTATTAATATGTTGACGATTTTAAGGGAATGATCAGACCATCAAACTTAACAACTTTCTCTATGGGACGGATGTCGAAATCGCGAACGAACAAAAATCTACTGTTCCATACAAAACTGCAATCCTGCGACCCATATGTATGGGACGGTTGTTTTTTCCCAATGTTTCGATGTCGGTCCCGTAGAGAAAAGTGTTCAGTTTGATGGTCTGATCATCCAGAAGGACCCTATATAGTAAATTATGCAGTCTACGATTAGTAATTTGGGTACGGTTCCATTTTCACAATTGGATTTTGTCGATCTCAATATACCTACGGATGGCAGGGACACAGTTGAACGGTCTATAACAACTGAGACACTAATCAAGTGGGACAAAATGGAAAGACGAGAAAGGCCGCAAGAAAAAGCTATAAACGACGGCCTTACTGTCAAGATCGCCATTGGAAGAGTGGGCAAATCGAAGATATGTCGCGTTGTCCACCCGATAAGCCCATTCAGGGGAGATTTCTATCCGTGGGTAAAATCACTCTAACGTGAAATGGTTGGTTGCTAACAAAAATTGCTCAACACGAAATTGCTTCTGAAGCCTTTCGGTTCACAGATTTTTGATTGTTCGTATTGTGTTTTGTTTCAATTCCACAAACAGAAAACGGTACGATTCGTGTATTTTGCTCACTTTAACGATCTACAATCATTGACATAGATAAATACAATAGACTCACAAGTCAAATATAAAATCATAGTAAAAGACATTGCCCACGTGAAGAAGTGTATTCTTTTCGGCCCGGTAGCACAGTCCGTAGTGAACCTGACTGCTATGCTGAGGGTCGCGGGTTCGAATCCCGTAAGGGACAAATATTTATATGATGAATATGAATATCTGTACCAGAGTCATGGATATATGTATTAGAATCGTTGTCTAGTCTTTATAATACAGGTCCAGGTACTTTAAATGTGACGAGATAATTTGTGTGACAATGCCCAAGATATATTTATTTCGGGTTGAATTTACCAGTTTTAAGGCGAAACTTAATTTGGCGTTTTGCTTTTTGTCCGAATTGACACAATAGCCCACATAAATCAAAGTGCTATGTGCTGTTGTGAGGCACTAATACGTTTTATTTTATTAATAAACTTAGGCCCGATTCGACCAAACGCGAGTAAATTTTATTCTTAGGTTAAGTCGCCGGTTACTCTAGAGTAAAACGATTTTGCGTTTTACCAACCTTAATCTATGAATAAGTTGAGAGAAAATTTTAAACTGCCAATTTTGACGGTGTAAAGCTTATACCGAGACTAATGAAATGTCAATGTCACACAATTTAAAAAAATTTAATGAAAAGAAACCTAACAAATTAAAACTGTATTACCTCACATTATTGCCAATAAGTACGGATACAACGACTTCTTCCTTTAGGTGGATTATACATTCGTTCTTTAAGAATGGGTTCAGTGTGGTCGTAGTAGTAAAATTACGAGTAAAAACTAGGAGTAAAATTGTTCCTTGTATAGTTACTCTTCTATAAATCAAAGTTTGGTCGAATCCGCCTTATTCGTTTTTGGTATGTTTTCTGTCAACTAGTTGCAGCTCTTTAGCAGCTCTATTGGCTCTGCCATGTTTATCTAAGTAGTTCTGTTAGGGCCCTTCTTAATTTGCTAATGGTTTTTAAGGATATGATCAGATCATACATTTTTCGCGATTTCGATGTTGGTTCCATAGAGAAAGTTGTTCAGTTTGATGGTCTGATCATCCTCCTAAAACACCGTCAGCATATTAAGTTGCACCCTGTATAAGATATCAATCTCTACAAAGTAGGCAAGTAAAGAGAATATGAGAAGCATGAGAATCACTCTCATCGATAAATTGGTAGTAATGAAATGTATCCATTCATTAGTATTTGGTAGTAGATACCTACTTCAAATGTAATTATTCAAGCGAACATGTAATCCGTTCTCTTTATGTTAAACAGTGTACTGCAAGTTACCATTACAGCACCCTATCTAATGTTAAGTTGGGTAAAGCCGAAACGATCTGTCTCTGTATCGGCTTACGGTAAATTGCTGGTTCAGGAGTTATATCGTAATTAACTATAACAATTGTGAGCTATTTGCGTTTTGTAATGGTTTCATAGTTACATGTGATATTAAGGGACAGTTTTACCACTTCTGAACTCGTTCTTGACAGTATTATCTGATAGATCGTTTGACATATCATTCATACAAAATATAGTTAGATTAGCTATTTATAACTTATGTAAAAATCAAATCAAATCAAATGTTTATTTATTTGCTATTATTGTTTGTTCAAAGTGGTAAAACATGCTCTAATGCTAATAATAATAACGATCTGTTTGACCACTTCTGGGACAGTTCTTAATAGCTCGTCTGACAGTTCGTTTGACATATCTTTTATACAAATTATTATGTCAAATGATCTGTCAGATAAGCTATTAAGAACTTATCCAGAAGTGGTGAAACAGGCCCTAAATATATGGCTCTGCCTGTAAATAAATAAACTAGAAACTAAACCTACCGGACTCAAAATTATGATTAAAAAAAAATTATATACAGAGTCCTTCTTAATATGCTGGCACTTTTTTAAGGGGATGATCCTAGTTCTAGGGATGATCAGACCGTCAAACTGAACAACTTTCTCTATGGCACCAACATCGAAATCGCGAAAAAAAATCTGCTGTCCCATGCATTTGCCTTAAGTAGGTTTCCAGTTTTGTATGGAACAGCTGATTTTTTTTCGCGATTTCGATGTTGGTGCCATAAAGAAAGTCGGTCAGTTTGACGGTCTGATCATCCCTTAAAAAAGTGTCAGCATATTAAGAAGTAGATATTTAACACGAATAATTTGGTTTCTGTTCTTTTTTTTTGCTTCATATAACGAATGTGTTTGATCATCGATTATCCAGAAAAAAGGGAAGGAATAAAGAAATTTGAACAGGCGTTTTGTGTTGCAAAAAGAGCTTTGTAACGAAACATGCACTTTGTATCAAACGAACTCTTAATTTTTTGTTGCTCAACTTTTCTTTTACTCATTTTCTTTTTGCGAAAATAAATTTTAGATTCTAAAGAGTTTAACGAAAAGTTTCAAATTATCTAAGTGTTGACTAGAACTTAACCAATAAGTTTACGTACTTTTCAAAGTGTAAGACAGTAACTTAAACCGTTTCAATTTTCTTAAAAAGCTCCCACCGACAAAAGCAATTTTCGCAGAATATTTTAAACAATGCAGGCTGCTGCAAGGCAAGCATTAGACCAAATTGTCCCCGAGATGGCAATAGCGTCAGGAGCCGGGAAATTGTATTACTGGTTCTAAGACGGCAGGCAGCGGCGATGAGTGCATTCGTTACCGGCGTAACTGGATGCTTTCAAGTGTACACTAGACGTTCGTGTGTAAGGAGGTTACAGGTAATAGTATATGCTTGGGTAACGTTTTGCATAATGCTTTGATCTATGTACATGTCTCTCTTATTGGACTAAAGTCAAAGGGAGCCGTTGATAGGCTCGATTCCCGGTTTTCTGCCACGCACAGCCATATGTTTCTGGCTTAGTTAAATTGATCATCCCATTTTTTTCCTTAATTAGGCGATATCTATCTATACTATTATAAAACTGTAACAGAAGTGTGTCTGTTCATTGAAGATATTATCAAAAAAAGTTACGATGTGGTTTTTAGGTGTCCTTGATTCCATATCACCAATTTTTGGATTTTTTTTCTGTCTGTTTGTTTGTTTGTTTGAACGAGCATCACGCAAAAACTACAGAACCGATTTTGATGAAATGAAATTAAAGATGAAAAAATTTGTCTCGGGCGAGACTTGAACCCGCACATGGCTGTAACATGTTTAAAAATCAATAATATTTGAAATTGAAACTTTTTTTGTCTGATAGCTTATGATCTGACTTAAAATCTGGTATATAATTTGTGCGGACAAAGTCGCAGGTTAACGCTCGTAAGGGATAAAGTTGCTATGCAGTGTTTTTGTGAACAAAAGGCTAACCTAGTTTTTGGGCCTAATGTTTAGGCTCTATCTTATACTTCATTCGATCCTGAAACTTACAATATGGTATTGATGAACCTTAGTATAACCACAGATTAAATTAAAAATAAG
Organism: Agonopterix arenella; assembly: GCA_927399405.1. NCBI lineage: Eukaryota > Metazoa > Arthropoda > Insecta > Lepidoptera > Depressariidae > Agonopterix > Agonopterix arenella. The sequence continues at coordinate 8,266,000 of OV656691.1, forward strand.
TAGTATAACAACACGCTTAAAAAGATAGGTTGTATAGATAGTGGTAGGTATAGAGTCCTTCCTAAACTTAATGTTTGTTAATAATAATACCTATTAAACTTTTCTTGTTTCATGTTACGATGGTATCCGAGGGTGTATGCAAAGCAAACGTGGCTTTGAATGACTGTTTGTTAACGACCCTTTGTCGTGCCATTACAGCTGCTGACATTTGCATATTATTGTAAGTACCTACCTACCTACCTTCCTATAGACACATCTATATATTTCAGTATGTTCAGTTACGCTCGTGAAATAAGCTGAGAAAACTTACCTAAATTAGCTTCTTCCGTACAAAGTTGTTCATTTTTTTTCCCACTAAACGCAATTTTAAAAATGTTGAGTTCTGGAGTGCGATTTTTGAAAATCATACTTAACTCAGCAGTAGAAAATTACAATATTACTATGGAGATATGCATCTTTCTACTGCTGATTTGACTTTAAAAAATCATACTTCAGCACGGCTAGCATGCCACCCACGACAAAGCGTTTACACGAGAAAAACGTCATGCGCGTTCTTTTTGGCATACCTAAAATAAAAAAGATGGAGGCACATCTCGATTTTTATCGTTTTCTCGGGGGTGGCATGCTAGGCCTACAGGAGTGCGATTTTTTAAAAGTCAAATCAGCAATAGAAAGATGCATATCCCCATAATACTTTTAACATTTTCATCTGCTGAGCTCAGCGAATGAGTTTCAAAAATCGCACTCCTGGTATTGAATTTGAGATGGAATTTAGTGTGTTGACTTTATTTCTAAAGAGCGTTAACCCGCGACATTGTCCGCACAAATTATATACCAGATTTTAAGTCAGATAATAAGCTATCAAACAAAAACTTACTCTGGAATATTCCATACTGAATAGATCGATTTTTAAAGAAATATCATTAGCATCCTTTTAAACTAAGAATCCATCTATCAAACTAAACAACTTTAACTATGGGAGCAAACCGATCAGAGCAAATAAAAAATCAGCTGGTCCATACTAAACTGCAATCTAGACGCGCGATTTCGCGTATCAAATGTATGCAACATTTATGCAGAATTTTTTTTGCTCCGATCGGTTTGCTCCCATGGTTAAAGTTGTTGTAAACTCTTAGTTTAAAAGGATGCTAATGATATCAATTTATACCTGTATATACACAGTCATAATACGTTACCGATCTAATAAACGAATAATCGGAAATTTACATCCCAACAGTAGTAGTAGGTCCAATATACGTAATCGAAATTGACGAGCATGCATGAAGCAATAATGGATCAAGCAGGCGGGATCTGTTGTCATTGCCTAATCAAGTGGGATATGATATGTGTATAATATTCACTCAACTAACTAATTTAAGTGTCCCTGATTCGATTTCGCCAATTTTTGGATTTTTTGTCTGTCTGTTTGTTTGTTTGAACGAGTATCACGCAAAAACTACTAAACCGCTTTTGATGAAACTTTTTTGTTTGATAGCTTATGATCTGACTTAAAATCTGGTATATAATTTGTGCGGACGATGTCGCGGGTAAACGCTAGTAAAATTTTCATCAAAATCGGTTCAGTAGTTTTTGCGTGATGCTCGTTCAAACAAACAGACAGACAAAAAATCCAAAAATTGGTGATATGGGATCAGAGATACCTAAAAACCGTATATATAACCGTACCTCCGTAACCGTATATCGTAAGTTTTTTTTTGTTTATATCTTCAATGTACAGACAAACGTCCTGTTACAGTTTTATAATAGTTTAGATGAGTTGGTTAGGTACCTGGGATGACGGTTTATAAAAATTATTATTTTTTAGTGTTCCGTACCCAAAGGGTGAAAACGGGACCCTATTCATAAGCCTACGCTGTCAGTCCGTCCGTCTGACCTACCTGTTTAGTGCTGTAGCTTTTGAACCGTAATAGCTAGACAGTTGAAAATGTCAAAAAGTAACAAATTACCTCACATAAGAAATTTTATCAAATTTTAATTCTTCTTGTTCTATCGTAAAAACGGTAATACATACAAGCGTCAAACTTGGTGTGATTATAGAGCAAACTCTATAGTATAACAACAAATAATAAAAACTGGCCAAGTGTGAGTCGGTCGGGCGCTTAAGTACCCAGTGAAAACAAAACGTCTTTGTATGTTAATGTGTTGTGTGGTATGGAACCGTCAGTGCGCGAGTAGCCCGACTCGCACTTGACCGGTTTTATTGTTTCTATGCTAATTTCTACTTATAAGTATGAGTATGTATAAAGAAAAGATAAAGTATATTCTGAAAACATAAATAGGCGTAGGTATATGAAAAAAACCTCCTCCTTTTTTGAAGTCGGTTAAAAAAAATAAGTCAATATAATACTTGATCTTGGACTTATATCAGGAATTCCAAGGATGTAAGGTCTTTAAACGATATCACGTGAATAAATAAAAACTTGAGAACTTATCGGAAATCTATTTCAGAGGCGACGAAGTCGATCTGACCTTTTGCTTCCATTACTAAATTCAATTCCAGCGCCTTTAGGTTCAATTTAAAGACACTGAAGGGAAAATAAAACGTTAAATTGCCAATAAACTAGCAGGGCCGGCTTTACCCGGGGGAGCAAGTGCGTGGCGCACTCGGGCACAGGGCCCTGGTGGTCGCAAGCCGGTCGCCATATACACATACCATGCGTAATCTGTTAGTTTTGAAAATTACTTAACAAACATTCATTTACCTTATAAAAAATATAGGCACCGATATTGTTTACAAATACGGCTCATGCAACTTTCTACAGTTTCGACTAGCGATGTCCAAGCAAATGTTGTTCAAACAAGTACTTGCGGCAATATTCAGAGAGCGTGGGGCAAAAAGTAGAACATAACAATTAAATTGTATTTATTTTTTTGATGGAAAGGGGGGCGCTGACTGATTTTCGCACCCCGGCGCTCAACATTGTTAAGGCGGCCCTGTAAACTAGAACCTATTTTGTATTTACTTATTAGACGACCAAAGAAGCCAAGTCTGGCTAAAATAAATCCAAACTTTGTAAAAACGGTTACTCTAATTTCAAATAATATTCGTCCCCTTAAGACAAAATAGTTTGAAAATTTCGTTCTCTGGGTAGTGGGCTCGGTGGCGAAATTGGATAACGCAATTACCCGGATTGCAAGAGTGCTGGTTCAAGTCCCGCCCGAGACTTAATTTTTCAATCTTTAATTTGATACGGGTACTCTAAATCTGTATCATCATAACCATCAGCAATCAACCACAGCATGTTAAAAGCGTTTTCCATATCTTAACATCCTTACTGGTCCTATTTTGCCACATTCAAAGAACAGTGTAGATATACAGGGTAAATTTTATATCACTGAGGATAACTTCAGCATGTAGGTATTCTACTCACCAAACTGAACAACTTTCACTATGGAGCCTACTTTGAAATAACGAAAAAAAAAATCAGCTGTCCCATACAAAACTGCAGTACCTATTCAAATCAAATGTACAGCAGATTTTTTTTTTCGCGTTTTCGATGTTGGCTCCATAGTGAAAGTTGTTCAGTTTAATGAGTAGAATACATGCTGAAGTTATCCGCAGTGATATAAAATTTACGCTGTATTCCTGGTATTACTTGGTTTTGATTGTGTTGTAATTTTGCTTGCAGATGTTATCATCTATTAATGATTTAATAATTTCCGGCCGCATCTCCTCTACAGCCGTGAAACCGAAGCGGTTTTAAAGTCATCAAGAAATCGGTAGGTAAATATTATTTAGTATCTAAACATAGAATCCCACATAGGTATGATTACAACTAACGCACTTTGCATATTATATGCAGGACGTGTTGAAATTACGTGATGCGTCGATGATGTTAATCTTCGCAAAAGGAATACAAAATACCTAGTACTTAGATTAAATTAAAAACGTATTTACCTGCAGTTTTGTAGTCATATGTTTTCGTGTAAGCGTCATAATCATCGTCGTAGAGGGATGCTTCGGCCAGGAAACACATGCTCGCAGTGAGCAGAATTATCCACCACACAGCCATTTAAAATTTCGGCACTTCTAGATTTTTTTGTCACCACGAATTTTTTCTCAACACTTTTTCTACATCAGCAGGTTTTTAGCTAAATGGAAAACACAATCGTTAGGAAATATTATAGGATTCGTTAAAAAAAGTGATTTTTAAAGGTTTCTCTTTAAAAGTAATTTTATTATAAGAAAGAACAATAGCCTCTCAAAACGTCGAAGCTTTTTTTTCGTTGCAATTTAAATAACTTTGTCATTTTATTAAACAGGAAACTACCTAAATGAATTGTTAAAAAAACAACCTTTATATCAAAAGGAAAAAATAAATTAATTGTTAAAAACAAAAGACTTGCAACAAAGAAATTGTAACAACTTTATTTTATTCGAAAAAGCTTTTTCCGTCACAACGAGAATTTAATAATTCACCGCGATACAAAAGGAAAATGAATTATCAAAGTATAGATATTAATGAATCCGACAAACAAGTAATGGCGAACTATATTACTGAAAAGTTAAATTATGAATCTACAGGGAGCCACCCGAATTAAAAGCAGGTAACTAGGGGGATAATCCTCTCGACCCTTTGTCTCCAGCGGAGGCTACGGAGGTTGCTATCCAAAAGTTTTATGGACATGAAATATTAGTCAGATTAGATTCCTTGTTTACATTGCAGATATAGCCCAGTCATTTTACAGAGTTTTGTTAGGAGGGAGTAATTACCAACAAATGGGACAATTAAACTGTAACCGGCACCATTTAGTGACAAAAGGACTATCAGAGTACATATTTAAAAAAAAAATCGCTACGCTACATAGAAATCAAAATTGTATCTCCCAGAAGGCTTTTAACTTAATAATATTATTACCAAGGCACTCTCAAGACATTTTAATTAGATTAATCAATATAAATAATTTTTGAGCAATAAGGTATTTATTAGAAAATACTAACGTACTTTTCAAAGCGTTCTAAATAGACAAAAATATTAACAACATGTTTGAAGTATATGCATTGGTAAAACCTTAAAAATGTGCAAAAACAATTTATCATCAGGTTTTTTAGAACGAAAATACTAAATTTTAAATTTGGGGCTGTTGGTGACGTAATTTTCTTAAATACTACATAAGCATATGCTCACGACTGTATTCCCCGAGGGGGTAGTCAGAGATATTCTGAAACTTCAGAACATCCACGTTTCACTAGTAGTACCGAAACTCTGTCCAGTGTGACGGGGAGTGAGCCCGTCGCCACTTGTAATGGACAGTAGGTACAATACATGCCTCGAAATTGAAGCATGCAGGTTTCCTCGCGATGTTTTCCTTCACCGAAAAGCCAGTGGTATTACAAACCGAAATAAATACTATACCGAAAAAAATCAATTATTAATTGGTCCCGGCTCAAACCGTAAAATGACTAGGCTAATATGAAGTTATCTAAAGTGGAAATTGCTTCCTATTTAACTTGTGGTAACTATACATGAAGTTGCTATTAGTTGCCTGGCTTAACATAAGGTGTATCAAATAAACGCCTCAGGCCCAGTATCTACCAAAGTGGACCTGTGTAAAATCAACTAATCGTGTTGCTCTATTCTCCTCGCCTATCAAAATCAAGCTATTTTACCTATTGGAGAAACGAAATACCTACTAGAACAATAACAAACCAAACAGTGAAATCAAAAACAAGATGATTACACATAAACAATACAGAAAATAATAAACGCAAATATAAAGTCAAATATATGCCTCAAGCATCGTCAAAAGAAAGTACAATTTCAATTTGAAAATTCTCAGTGCCATATAGAGTCGATCTTGAGATGAATCCCTAATGGAATGTCAACATTTACCTAGTCAAGATGCATTGAATATTTTGTAATCAAAACATTATGAAATAAGTATGATTAATATAGGTAAAATGTTATGAAAGAGTCGGACATTTTTTTTCGCTTCTGATTATCAGGATTTTTAACTTAAGGTGGTTACAGAGGGGTCAATTTTATACAAAACTTTGACGTACAATACGCGTAGACGGTATAATATAAAATTTTGTATGAAAAATTTCAAAGCTTTATATCTTCGTAATTATTGTATAAATTGTAAATGTTATTTGTGACGCGGCATCCAGATTTTCAAAACTGTTTTTCCATATATAAAATATTACTTTTATTAACTCCGTCTACGCGTATTGTGCGTCAAACTTTTGTATGGAGAAAACACCTTAAGGCACTTATTTATAACGATTCTTGACTATAAATAAGATAGAGTTCCTACCTCTTTTAGAAGTATGATCACTTAAAAGTAAATGATTTTTAATGAACGATGCTTGATCATGATCATAGACCTTATGTTGTTTGCGACTACCTAATTTTCAAAATCTTATTTACAAAGTCCTTCATCGCGAATCGGATTTTTTTTTGGCAGATAATTCGAAATCCTACAATTTATGTAATTTTCGGATTATCGGATACATTTTAAACGATTTAAAACTTTATCTTCGTTTTATTAAAACCTAACCCTAATTTCAAGGTAATGATATTGAATGGAAAGTTCCTAAGAGTATACGCGAAAAACTTGTTTCACAAAGTAGGCCTTCTTTGAGTTCAGCGTCAAATGAGCGAAGTTTCCCATTGATACCAGCGTTGGCGATACCGACCCCCGAAGATATATCACAACTAGAAGTACAAATGAAATTTATAGTAACTGAAAAGAGGTAGTTTTTGCAAAAATGATTACTCTAACAAATAACTTTTTATTCTTACTATTTCAATGAAATTTATGAGGACAATAATTTGTGTTTAGTAAGTTACCACACCAACAACTCAATACATAATTAACAATATCGTACGTTTTCAATATTGCTAGGGTCGTTTCTTTGGTCTAGTCTGACATACGTGACAATTCACCTACACTTATTTTGGTAGATTTTCGTGAGCAGAAGGCTGTTTCAATAAGCTGGGATTTGTAAGGTACAAATTCGAGCTTTTTGAACCTGATTTACCAATTTAATTCGCAATCAATTAAAAAGCGTAGAAGATTTCGCGTCGCACGAGCTCACGCCTGTATACTGTAAACAGTTTAATATCTACGTCAATATTGTGGCTGTTTTCCAATTCATTTGTTTATATCTGAGGGTCAAAAGTTCGTGTGGTCAATATGGCTGACGCTACTTCTCATAACATTTCTCATGGGAATCAGGGCCCTTCCGACTCCTCGCTATTTCCGTGTAGCCAAGTTTCGATAGATTGGGTGAGTCGAATATTAATTAGGTACTGCTAACTTCAGGGAGCCGTCAATTACAGTAGCCCTATTATTTCTCTCGGACTTGTGGGACTCCGTCCTATATTCGAAGACAAGTTCGAATTGGAAGGATGGTCGAATTAATCGCAATCCATTTATCGACCACATTGATTAATAACTAAAAGGAAACTTCTTATGTTCTCACTCTGTTCTAGCTCTTGACTTATATTGAGTGGATCTCAATTTAATCAAGATGTGCACCGTAAGATCTGAGTCGTTCAAGGATATCGTGTTTTGACTTCGTTTTCCTAAAGTGGAACATCAAAACGAAACGTGACGGGGAAATCTTTCAATAAACCTTTGAAATTTTCTTTTACGATGTCATTAAACCGCAGCGTTTGTTAAACGAGGCATGAGTCGTAATTTTCCTTAAAACCACAAGGAGCCCGCTCCCCGATCGCGAGACCGACAGGCATATAATTAACAACCTCTGTCAAATTCACACCCATCACTCTCCCCTTGGCCACGCCTTCTTTGCTGTAAATTTCCCTTGAATAGAAACGGTACGCTAAAAGACGTAGAAACAATATCTCTGGTGTATAGAAAATGCAAAGTCGGCTTAATGAGAGATAGCCAGCCGCGAAATTCACATCAAAACTAATTAACGTAGTATGAATGAATCGAAGGCTTAAATGAAATCCACGTTTCGAGGAACACCATTAATCACAATATGGGAAAATGGAAAACACGAATAATTGAGATAAAGCCCGAAAATGTTTTGGTGAGGAAATGGTTCAAGTTATTTCTCATGAATGTTTCAAAGTTTCGAAAATAAATTATGTCAATTCAAATGTCCTTAACTGGTAATTGTTCACAAACAGGGTCCAACTTAATCTAATATGCTGACGGTTTTTAAGCGGATGATCAGATCATCAATCTGAACAACTTTTCCTATGGGACCAACAAAGAAATCGCAAAAAAATCTGCTGTCATGTCCCATAAATTTCGGTCGACTACAGATGATTGCGATTATGGCTCCATAGAGAAAGTTGTTCAGTTTGAAGCACACCATTTGATATATACTTCACGCATTTAATTTTGCATCATCTAAATTGAAGTATAATTTAACTCAATGATACCAGTAACGTGTATTGATGTGTCAATAGATTGGAAAAATTACAAATTTTGACCGGTAAATAGTTTATTTTAACCAGCTATGTTATTCATTATTTTTCAAACTATCAACATGATTATAATATTTTCAAACTAGTGAGAATATATCGTTTCGTAATGAAGAATATCGGCTAAAGGTCGCTATGCCTTTTAGGTAGGTATAATATGGAAATGACTTCATGCATTCCATTTGCATTCGACATAACAAACGTGTGTGTTTTGCTCTCTCAAAACGGTTATTCAGCTATTTCGATTTTGAAATCATTAGGGGAAGCAGACTGTTATCTATAGTACCTATACAAGGTCCTTCTTAATATGCTGACACTTTTTTAAGGAGATGACCAGACCATCAAACTGAACAACTTTCCGTACGGGACCAACATCAATGGGGACAACCTAGTCAAAGTTGAGTTTTTTTGCGATTTTGATGTTGGTCCCATAGAGAAAGTTTAGTTTGAAGGTCTGATCATCCCCTTAAAAAAGTGTCAGCATATTAAGAAGGACCCTGTATATCAAATGCGTAATGAATGTCATGACGTTTTTCTGTAGGCAGAAATCTGATTTTTCAAACAGGTCCGCTATAAAATTCTTAAATGTGCTACAGTTCATTTTATTTTACTTGTGAATTGCTTTCACGTTATTTCTTTAACTTTAACCAATCGAAATAACACTCAAGAATCGAGATCTTGTTATTGTTGTTAGGAAAAGTTTTTAACTAGAGTTTTTAAAGCAGTCATAAAATAATACTAGGTACAAGATCATTGACTTACCACCTACTGGACGTAGGGTCCGCGCTCAAAGGTGTCCGAACCAAAAGAGCACCAAAACGTAAAAGGAGAAATAATTACGCGACAGTCTTCGTTTGATCGGCCGACTACGAGCAAGCGCGGGGGGCGCGGGGGCCGCGGCGCGCGCCGTGCTGCGATCGGGGAGTGGAATGGAAAAGAATTTCAGTATTTTCAATGTTTTTAGTTGTTTTATAAGTACTTAGATTTGTTTAGTTTAGTCTCGGACACTTTTTTCGTGAATTTTGTATTAGACCCGGCGTCCATAGTTTTCTACGTCAATGCGCACAGCCAAGCACTCCTTGGCTGTGCGCATTGAAGTAGAATGCCCTGCCTGCGTCGGTATTTCCGAGCGCTTACAACTCGAATTACTTTAAAGTACGAGTGAATAGGCATCTTCTGGGTAAGCTCGCTACATCTTTGACCCCATCTTTGTCCTGAGGACTGGATTGAGGTCAAGAGCAAACCCAAATGAAATTAAAAAAAAAATACAAGATGCATGCTTTTATGCCACTTTACGGCTCCTAGTGGTCTTGCAGCGAGTGGTGATTTTTTGAAGTAACGATGTCCGTAAAACATTTATATGTATATCTACCGCATTCTTAAAAAGCAAGGCTATAAAAGTTTTCTCATTTTTCTAGCAGCAGTCCAGCCTAGCTAGCATGCCACCCACGACAAAGCGTTTAAACGAGAAAAACGTCATGCGCGCTCTTTCTGGCCTACGTAAAATAATAAAGATGGAGGCACATCTCGATTTTTGTCGTTTTCTCGGGGGTGGCATGCTAGCTAGGCTGATATCATAACGTTCCAGTTTTTACGGTTCCGTAATCAAACAAGGAACCCTTAGACTTTCGTCCATTGTGTCGGTCTTTCTATCTGTCTGTCCGTATGCCCCACCTCAATTACTCACTCATTTTTACCCGACTGCGCCAGAAGGAGGGTTATGTTTTTTTTTGAATCTATTGAATCGAAATTTGGCATGAAGAAAGATAATAGTAACCCAAAAAAAGACATATTTCTTTTTGTTGATCCTTTGTTGACCCTCATGCTATGTCAGGTTAAGCTTTTAATAATGATAGAACTATACAGGGTGTAAGTGACAGCCTAGCAATAACTGAAACGGTGAACTCAGACCATCAAACTGAACAACTTTCAATATGGAGCCTACCTCAGGAAACGCGAAAAAAATCAGCTGTCCCATTCAAAACTGCTGAACCTACCATACTAAAATGTATGGGACAGCTGATTTTTTTCGCGTTTCCTTAGGTAGGCTCCATAATGAAAGTTGTTCAGTTTGATGGTCTGAGTTCACCCTATCAGTATTTGCTAGGCTGTCACTTACACCCTGTACACTATAAACTATTCTGTGATAATAATGCCTATATGGAACCCTATCACGAGCGAGTTCGACACGCTCTTGGCCGATTTTTGATGTAGATCACTGTTTTTTTTTGTATTTTGTTCAGTAAAATCAATAATGACCTTTCTACTTATTCTATTTAAGTAGGTATACGTAATTACGTATGTTTACCATTTAGGTAGGTAGGTAGTTGTATTGAAATAACACTGTAATACCTATCTGAACAATGAGTTGAATTGACACATAGGTTAATAGGTTAAGTAATTAAATTCGAACAGAAATTAATTACATTGTTTGGTTAACATTTCACATATCACTGAACTGCTGTAGTAATTACCTTATCTATCTCTACAATTGATTTGTTATAATTATAACATTGAGTATTTTTCCAGATTATAAATTACCTATAAGAACAAAGTACCTAGATATTTAATAGCCCATTCATTTTACGGAGTTTTGTTAGGCGGGGTAGGGAGTAATTATTAATTGGACTTTTAAACCGTGACCGCCACCATTTAGTGACAAAAAGACTATCTTTAAACATATTTAAAAAAAATCGCTACACCACATAGAAATCAAAATTGTGTGTCCCAGGTGGATTTTAAATTAAAAATATTAATACCAATGCACTCATTTGACTTAGATATAGAAATTGAGCAATAAAATAGGCATTGAAATTTAAACATGAGGTATTTATTAGAAAATACGAATGTATTTTTCAAAACCTTCTAAGTAGACAAGAATATTTACACCATGTTTGTAGTATGTATAATGGTAAAGCCTTAAATATGTGCAAAAAAAAAAATTACCATCTGGTTTTTTAGAAGGAGATAATAGCTAAATTTTAAAATTGGAACTGTTGCTGATGTGATTTTTTTTTTATTTTGGTCCATTTCTAGGCTCAAATTGGCTCTTCAATATTATACCGAAAAAAATGTAATTTGTTAATTAGTCCCGGCTCAAACCTTAAAATGACTGGGCTATAAGTAATATTTTATATGAAGCTATCCATACCATGGATTGATTATTTTCGGGTCGTCAATTTCTATAGGTGTATTGTTATAATTTATTAATATATTATAATACACCGTCGAATCGCGGGCGCAGGGTGCTTGCTTCAGACCATCAAACTGAACAACTTTCACTATGGTGCGAATAGTAAAGAAATCATAGTTCTGTTCCTGTTCCATAGAAAAAGACTAATAGCTTCTCGACAATAATGAATGTGAAATTATGTTCCATAGAAAAAGACTAATAGCTTCTCGACAATAATGAATGTGAAATTATAGTCCCATAGAAAAAGGTAGTTTGATAGTTTGAGAAGCATCATCTTCCGGCTTCCTGATTCCACGGTGTATACCTAGGTATAATAAAAGACGCGTCTACACTTAAAGAGTAAATTAGTTTTATTTTCAAAATAGGAGCTACAAGAACTCTCAAGTCTTAGCAAGAAAGTCGTATATCCTGCTGTAGGTAGTTTGATAGTTTGAGAAGCATCATCTTCCGGCTTCAAACGACCCTGATTCCACGGTGTATACCTAGGTATAATAAAAGACGCGTCTACACTTAAAGAGTAAATTAGTTTAATTTTCAAAATAGGAGCTACAAGAACGGATAGTCTTAGCAAGAAAGTTGTATATCTTGCTATAGGTAGTTTGATAGTTTGAGAAGCATCATCTTCCGGCTTCAAACGACCCTGATTCCTCGGTGTATACCTAAGTATAATAAAAGACGCGCCTACACTTAAAGAGTAAATTAGTTTTATTTTCAAAATAGAAGCTACAAGAACGGATAGTCTTAGCAAGAAAGTTGTATATCCTGCTACGATCGATCGCGTATTTCATAGAAGCACTTTTCTTGCAAATAATATCTACGTAGGTACCTGCTAGTATGATGGATCGGTACAGTCGAGCGAATAACTCAATTTAAGATTTCTCATCTCGACAAGAAAACGTTGGGCCGCTATTTTAACAAGAGGTTGGGCAGAAACTCTGGAAGGTTCATCGAATTTCACAAGAATCTTTGATGTCGACCACTTACTACATTGTTAAATCGAAGAACAGTTTAAGCTATTAACTAATTAATCTTGTTAGCCCAGTCATTTTACGGAGTTTTGTTAAGAGGAGTTGGGAGTAATTATCAATTGGACTTTTATACTGTAACTGGCACCATTTAATGACAAAAATACTATCCGAAAACGTATTAAAAAACAATTCGCTGCGCAACATAGAAATCAACATTGTCTCTCCCAGAAGGCTTTTAACTTAATAATATTATAACCAGTGCACTCATTTCAATTAGATTTAACAATATAAATTATTTTAGAGCAATAAAATAGGCACTGAAATCTTATACATTAGGTATTCATTAGAAAATACTTATGTATTTTTCAAAGCCTTCTAAGTAGACAAAAATATTAACACCGTGTTTGAAGTATGTATAATTGTATAATGGTAAAGCCTTGAAAATGTGCAAAACAAGAATTTACCGTCAGGTTTTCTACAACGAGATAAATGCTAAATTTTAAATGTTGGGCTGTTGCTGACGTAATTTTTTTTTAATTTTAATACGTTTCTAGGCTCAAATTGGCTCTTAAATAATATACCGAAAAAAAAAATATTAATCAGTCCCGGCTCAAACTGTAAAATGACTGGGCTATGTTGTCACTGGAGAGATCTTCGATCACCGTTTTAAACAGGTTTAAAGTTTTGAGTATGAGGTTGCTCTTTGTTTGGAGTTTGTTGAAACGCAGCTAATGGATAATGTAGGATATTGAGACAACATTTTCCCCGCGAGTGTACTCAGCTATCATCCCAGATAGAAACTTGCCTGCGGGTCCGGATCGAAAGCGTGGTTTTATAGTTTTTACGGCGTGTGCAAGAAGGCCACATTGCTAGACTGCCTTCAAGTGGAGTAGAGCGGATAAGGGCGATGTCACACGATTTGGTTCGGCATTCGGAACGGGTGTCGGTGAACAACTTATAAGTTTCTGGAGTACTTTGTCGCGCAACAACAAAGGCTTGAAAACACGGCGTGTGTACTGGCATCGTATTACATTTCGGTCCTCACAGTTTCGGTAGAAAAGCGAAACTGTGATCCTTTGCATTCATGGATAAGAAGGCGTGAATATTAGGTTTCCTTAAGTAACTATAACATTTTTAACGCTTTATGTTTTACCAAACCTTATTCTTCAAACGAATAAGTGAAAAAGAAACAAATAAATCGACTAATTAAACGAATTGTAGTCCCAACGCGAAAGCAAAAGCCGAAGGTTGTTTATTCGGTAGACATAATCATCAAATAACACTCAGAAGCGTAAGGGATAAGATATTAGAAATGTTTCCCTGTAAAGGTCAACATCCATTATGCGATCATCAAATATTCGATACTGCAGGGAATATAAGACTTTCAAGAGAGTGATATTAGAAAAAGCATGTAGCATTCTCCTTAAATTCTGGAACATCGATAAATTTGTGTCACTTTAAAGACTGTAAACCAAATAAATTGCGTGGCGCCTGAAAAAATTAAGAGCGACATTTGACTGTGATGGAAATAAGAAAACAAAAATTTATAAAAATGACTGATCTGAATCTATCAAGTTTATAAATAGACGCGATTGATTAACAGGAAGGCTCTAAGGCTGACCCAACTAGATTTATAAGATAAGCGGTTTAGATTCCCGTTGGAATGTTTATTACCAACATTTTAATAAATCTGTTCAAAACCTGTTTAAGACTACCCCTTCACGGTATCCATGATTATGTAGACCAGTATAATAATTTGATGTTAATATAGTTGATGGGTAAAAAAGAAAAATATCTCTACGATGTTAAAAATACAATAATATTATTTCGGTCACCACCACCTTTATCACATGAAAATCATTATCTGTGCTGTTATGGAAAGATTAGTCGGTTAACAATGGTGAAAATTTGTTGTTGATAAAATGTTTCAAAAACTATATTATTTTGATAATATTGTCACATCCAGAGCGACGTTCACTATTAGATTAGTTTGCTTTATAAATCTCATCCGAATTCGCGTCACGATTTGTGTGGGAGTTTCGGTATACGATGTGTTATTGTCGGATATAAACTTCGAAATTACTTGTTTGTCGATTCATTGTTTTGCAAAACTCGTGGGCACGAACTCAAATTAATCACATTTAATACCATTTCAAGTAAGTAATTGATTATTTAAGAGAAATGGCTAGGCACTTTATATGAGCTGAAATGTATTTAAGAACAATAATTTTAAGAAACCATATCTAATATTACAAAAGCATAAATGAAAGAATACAGTATTGGCTATTGATATAAAAGAACCTTTTAAAATCACTGCAGCACTTCTTAGAATCACAACAAACCTCCAACACTCGAAGTATCAAGATTCGAAAAAAAAACAGTTGCTGTTTTGTAAATAAGGCTGACGCGTAAGTAAATAAATCGTTAATGATAAGTTCGCGGGAGACGCGATCGAACGCGCCGAGTGTCGGGACGCGAATGCGGGGGCGCGAATCCACCACCAGCATCCAGCCTGCCATCCAGCTTTTCCCCCCCACCCCACACCCTCTCCCACGTCTGATAACCTGCTACTTCGGAAGTCACTAAACTCCGTCATGAATATCACCGTGGTACCAACACTCGACTTGTGAAAGAAAATGTGATTTTTATTGAAAAGGGGACGGCGAGCCGTTGCCGCCACTAAAGTCTCTTTGTGTGGAAATCGATACTATACAATTTGTACCTATTGCTATATTAATCTGTACCTACTGCGATCCTTGAGGAGGAAGCCCGGGTACGAGCATTAATTAATATCATGTAACATAACTCTTGACAACCAATGCCTGAATCAAACCTATGAGTTGGGTTTCAATACAAGCTCCGATCCAGGGCCTCGGTTTTCTTTAACAACGTGAAAGTAACGTTTTTTGAAAGATTTATGATGAATAAGTTTATTCCTAAGAAAAACATCAGCATATTTCTTTCCAATATTCTGAGAGTTCAACGCTCTCGTAAAAAAGAAAATTTATGTAAGTAATCCAGTTTTATTTTTACTAAGGCTTACCTAGGTACCACTTTTTGGTATGCAAATCATACTAGGCTATATCGTTTTGTTGTCGTGGACATTGATTTCATGCATACTTTTTCTCAAACAGCTTTTGTAAACAGTAGCTTTGACGTAAACAGCGCAGCATATTTTAGTTAGCTCCAACTCGATATAGGACGATGGTAAATAAATATTATTCTTTGTTCTTTATCTGAACATTATGTTAGGTATGTTATTACTAAAGATACCTAACCTTTAACCAGTTTAGCAAAAGTGACTTTAATAAAATCGGTAAAATTCATGACTGAAAATCGGTAGAAATCGGTAGATTGTCTTAAAGTTAAGGAATGCTTGTAAACTTCTGGATTTAGGTTCTTTTTTTTTCAACAGTGTTCAATCGTTAACCAATGACACTTTATAATGTTGTACCCGTGCCAGTTGCGTATTGACCAAAACTTGAGTAAAGTGAATGACTTTTGTGTCATTTTAGTAAAAATATTAGGTCTCGATAATTTCTCAAAAGTAAGAACTTTCAAGGAATCGTAACTTTCTAATAAGGTATGATAAAATTCATAACTGACCCTAATTTCTTAGCATCAGCCACACAAAAAGGCATACTTCAAGATTTAGCTAAAAAATATGCTTTAAATAAAATCGGTAGATCCCAGCCTAAAATCGGTATATCGGTAGACAGTGCCCGAAATCAGTAGATCTAACGAGAAATCGGTAACTTTTGAAGCACTGCCTTTAACAAACATACATGAATAGCTAAACGTTGACCTGGCTACAAAATGCACACATGGTACCTAGATTTTTGACCATCTACCTATACATATGTGCGTGAGTAGGTAAGCGCATAATAATGCACTTCTTTATTCCCACTAGCACAGTTGAGGCTTAAAAACAAATCGACATTCAACAAGCAAAAGTCGTTAAAACCTTTTTAATTTTTTGTATCAAATATCAATGATGGTGACTTAATTATTTCTTGCATCAGTCTCTTTTCGCTCAGACGAAATTGCATGGTATGCAATGCAACACGCAACTTGTTGAAAGCTCGCTTCGACGCAGGCGCAGTTTTCTTATCGCAACCGCCTCGGAATTGCATCAGACTGGTAAATTAACTCGTCAGGTAGACTTGTTCAGGTTAATTATGCAAAGATCTAATACAAGCCTAAACTTTGTAGAGCCTATAGTTAGGCAGCTATAGATATTTTTTATCTTCATAAATATACAGGGTGAAATTGATATCATTAGCATCCTTTTAAACTAAGAGTCTACCCATCAAACTGAACAACTTTTAATATAGGAGCAAACCAATCAGAGCAAAAAAAAAAGGTGTTCATACTAAATTGCACCCGCCGCCGCTGCCTACTCGACTCAATGTATGCAACAGCTGATTTCTTTTTTGCTCCGATCGGTTTGCTCCCATAGTAAAAGTTGTTTAGTTTCATGGGTAGACTCTTAGTTTAAAAGGATGCTAATGATATCAATTTCACTCTGTAGAGTCCAACTTAATTAGGCTGACGGTTTTTTTAAGAGGCTGATCAGATACCATGATCGGACTATCATTGAAATCGCGAAAGTCGGCAGTTTTGTATGAAACTTTTGATTTTTTCTCGCTATTTCCAAGTTGGCTTCATAGTGAAAGTCGTTCAGTTTGATGGTCTGATCACTAAAACCAGTCAGCATTATTAAGAAAGACCCTATATAAATAGGTACTTAAGGCAGCATACACATTCACATTTATATTTCATAATTGTATAATTGAGAAGACGTGGAATTTACAAAGGATATGAGCTGACTTATGTCTGAAATCTCTGAAAAGATTTCTTCAAGATACTTTTGTTTTTACTTGAAAACCAAAGCTTATTTCGTATTCGGATTTTAAACAAAATGGCTTAAAAATTTCCTTCATCATCATCCTCTACTACGTCATGACTACCGAAAGACCTTAAGTCATGGTGAGGGTACACCGGGTGTGGATCCACCAAGCTTGCTCAATGCGGATTAAAGTCGTCAATTCGTTGGGTTTTTATTTACTCATCGTCTAGCGAAAATGAAATGCTTATTTTTGTGAAATAAATGATTATGATTATGATTAATGACCTAGATAAGAACAGAAATACTATTTGCAGGAAATTTTCATTAAAAATATACCTACTCTTTCACAAAGAACTGACAATATAATTTCGCATTTCCAGTTAAAGTAACAAAACTTTAAGAAAATCCGAACCTCAGACATGATGTTTAGAAACATGTTATCAAAAGCCGAGGCGTCTGACGATGTCAGCCACACATACGCGTGACGTCACTCAAGCAATGAAGCTCCACGGCCTGACACTTGACTGACTCCCTCGTTAATTTGTAACCGAAATCCTATCCATGCGAATGTAAACCTTAAACCGCAATCCTAGGGGAGGAGAAAGGACGAAATTGCGTCGCACAATCCTCTGAACGGGCGTGATATTGCCGCAAGTTTACATTTGAGATAAAAATGTCTGGTACGACACCGAAACATGGAGCTACAAATTGTTTATCTGGTACCAACATTTACTATAATTGTGAGTAGGTACTCATTTATTTGCCGTAAATCAATGCTGTATCGATCAATCTATGAAATCAACTCACGGTCAGGGTCCTGAGCTAATCTGATCCATTTCTGACCCGCAACCCTCACAATGTTGTCTGACCAACGTGTTGGTGGCCTGCCTACCGACCTCCTTCCCTCCCTTGGCCACCATTCCGATACTATCTTGCTCCACCGGCCTTCTTCCATTTTTGCCAAGTGACCCATCTCCACTTTAACTTTTTGAATAGCTAACCAACGTCGTCGATCTTAGTTCTTCGAAGGATTTCTACGTTGAAGGATATGCCCAGCATCGTGCGCTCCATGGTTCTTTGTGTGACTTTTATTTGGTTTCCATGGACGCTGGCAATGCTGTATCCATATACATACGACGACGTGACATTCTGAACAAAATGTAGACTTCGATCAAACCAAGGCACCATTTACTTCAATCCAATCAAACCAAGGAAAGTGTGGTCGTCCTATGCTTGATTATTTAAAGACATTTACTTTTAATTTCAACCCAGCAAGAATTAAGTGCAAAGGTTTAAAATCAATGACTAGGTATCTGCGGACATTGAGCCCGTGAGTCTCGTTAAGATATAGTGGAACGACCATACTGTTCTAAACTGGTAAATTTATTAGTATAATATGAACATCAAGATGACATCCCAACTACATTACAGTCGTTAACTAGTCGTTAAATACAAAGTGTTGAAGTTATGAGGCGGTTATGAGTGAATGTGTTCTGATAGCAGATGAATAAATATTTATGTAAGTACCTAAGTGTTTACCCTACAAGCTGTGAACCAAGCAGTTGATGTCGATCGACACGGTAAAGTGAGTGACATAATCGGGTCAGGATTCTTTGGATAGACCCAAATCGTGGTGTGTTGAGTTGCCTTCTCAGTGAAAAGAGACGGAAATTAAGCATGGAAGAGTGAAAATATTCTTATTTGAAAAGCTGAAAAGTTCTATTTAGAGTCTCAGCAGTGAGATGATAATTTCTTTAAACATTATTTGTGTAGGTGTTATACAGGGTGTAAGCGCAGTACTCATGATAATGATATTTCCCTACGGAATCTTATAGATTAGCGAAAAAAATGTGGATTTGGCATACGAAATGCAATCAACAGTGATCAAACGTTTGTATAAAAGTAAAATTTTTTTGCGAATTATCCTTATATGCTTTCGTGAAAGTTGTTCGGTATCATGAGTACAATCACCCTTTAAAGTAATGTATTGTCTACACTTAACCTCTGTAGTTATACAAGGTGTTACAAAAGCAAAAATAAAGATTTTAGACTTTTAACAAACTGAACAACTTTCACTATGGGACCAACATAGAAATAGCGAAAAAAAAATCTGCTGTCCCATACATTTAGCTCGAGTAGATTTGTAGTTTAGTTTGGAACATCAGATT
This sequence comes from Agonopterix arenella, assembly GCA_927399405.1. Classification (NCBI taxonomy): domain Eukaryota; kingdom Metazoa; phylum Arthropoda; class Insecta; order Lepidoptera; family Depressariidae; genus Agonopterix; species Agonopterix arenella. The sequence goes on from OV656691.1 coordinate 8,285,604, forward strand.
TTTTTTTCGCAATTTGGATATTGGTCCCATAGTGAAAGTTGTTCGGTTTGATAGTCTAAACCACCCCTTAAATGTTTATTTGTATTTATGTAACACCCTGTATGCACGGAAAATAAACCCCTTCTTTTTCGTACCTTTTGTTTCTTATTATACCTACTTATTATGAAAATATAATTATTTCCTCGAGTAATTATATGAAGACTCATTAGTTTCAAAAACAAATTCGAGCCTGACGGGAAAATAATTGAATAAACATAGCTACTACCTACTGAAAACTGTAAGCTTTACGTTGAGTACGATGAGATACTATCCAATAACACAAATAGAGAAGTGTCTTTTCCAGCAAAATGTTTTACGGCTATAAGCCGCCGACAGAGTACTCCCTGCAGATTTGCACCACGGTTCGAAAGAAGATTGAGAACTATTAACACGGCTCAGATGCGGCAGGCCTTTTAGATTAAATTGAATTTTATTTAAAGCTAATATTTGATTGCTTAGTGACTTACATTTTTTATCTTTTTTTTATTACTGAAGGGGTAAGAGGAACCCCCTCTTGACCTTACGACAAAGATGGGGTCGAAGATGTAGCGAGTTTACCCAGAAGAAACCTGCTATTCACTCGTCTTATCTTCACAATCAAAACGATGCCAGTTCTGCATGTAAGTTTTACAGCGTGCATGCAAATTTAATAAAATGCGTTACATACTTCAAACCATCAAACTGAATAAGTTTTACTCATCATCATCTTATTTAAGAGCTACTCTCTTGTTGGTGAAGTATTGGCCAATCCTTTCTCTTTTCCGCTATAGTCTCCTGAATTCTTGATACGACACGACATCAACCTTTTCCTTCGCTTGGGCTAGATAACTCTGTCTAGGTTTCCTCTGCCTCTCTTCCCCTCTATCTTAAATTTTACTATGGGACCAATATTGAAATCGCGAAAAAGAAATGCGCTGTTCCATAGAAGAATGATAATGGCTACAATGCAGTGGCGTAGCGTGGGTTTCTGTCGCCCAGGGCACAGATCGATTTTGACGCCTTTTTTTTTTTTTGATTTTTATAAGAAGATCTACACAAAATATAACGGAGCGAGCGAAGCGACCTCGTAATTTTCTTGCACAACTCTTCGGATTGTGGTCAGATGTCTTTTGGCTTCTCCATTAAAAAAACAGAAACTTTAGAGCGAGCGAAGCAAGCTCGACTTTTCTCCTCAATACGAATCGGTTAGAGCCAGAGCTTTTAACGTAGGTACAATACGTGTGCAAAGTAACCTAAGTAAAAGCTATGGATTAAGCGAAGCAAACTCGACTTTCTCGAAAGTATTGGGGCTAACACAAAAGATCCCACTGGGTCGAAGTGTTGCTGGCTTGCCAGCCCCCCCCCCCCCCCCCCCCCAACAAGATAAGATAAGATAAAAAGCTCGACTTTTCTTTGCTCTACGAGCATTTGCCCCTCTCCTCTGTGTCCCCGTCTCCTCCCCTCCCTAAATCATTTATTTCATACGAACAATACAGAAAAACAGAAAGAGAGTAAAGGCGCGAAAGCGATGTATCACGCTGGCATACACGGCCGCAGGTAACACTATGGAGTCCATCTAAGGTCCCTGCAAAACCGGAGCAGCAACAGGGAGCAGCTTCCATGTTGGACCCGTAGTGAAAAAAGTTCAGTTTGGTGGTCTGACAAAAGGTGGCTCGGAAACAAAAACAAACTATTATAATATAAGTACGTTTTCCGTAAGTTTTCATTAATACAAAATCGACCTTTACACTTCTGGTTTCTGATAAAAACGGACACTTGAACTTTTGAACTTTGAATCTAATCAGTTATAATTATCAGTGTTGTCGCTTATTGTCCCGTCACTAACAAAAACATAAAGAGAAATGCGTCTTTTTCAACACAAAACAAAGCTAAATGCATGAAACTAATAAGTAGGTACATGCGCAACTTTGTGTTAAGCAAGACACTAGGGGATCCATATGTTGTTAAAAATTAAGGGGGGCCCCTTAATATATTATTCATACAAGAAACTAGTTTTTATCTCGCTCCATCGTAAAAAAGATAATACATACAAGCTTCCAACTTGGTGTGATTATAGAGCATACTCTATTGTATAACAAAAAATAATAAAAACCGGCCAAGTGTAAGTCGGCCTTGCGCTAAACATCCCGGACAAAACAAAACTTTTTTGTAAGTCAATATCAGTTGTGTGGTGCTGTGGTACGGAACCCTCGGTGCGCGAGTAGCCCGACTCGCAGTTGACCGGTTTTTTAATTCTACATCTCTACATAATTAAGACACCTGTAGGCCTCGCATGCCACCCCCGATTTTTATCGTTTTCTCGGGAGTGGCATGCGAGGCCTACTGCTAACGGTAGCAGCTAACTATTACACAATTTGTGTACCTACTTACTATTCTTGAATTGAATTTTTAACAACTTATTTTAATTCAGTACCTAACCAATTAAATAAAATGTGCACATACATAAAACTCATTATTTGAATTTTATACAACTTATTTTAATTCAGTACCTACCTAACCAAATTTCGAAAAGTACCTAAGTACAGAGAAACAAACCCCAAACTTCACGTCTGTATCAGTCTGTATCTAATAAAGGCTCAACCTCCCATAGATAAAATTACTTATACGGCAGATGAGTAATATAAAGCAAGACATAAAAACGCCATTTGACATCCATTCAAACTTATGACAACCGTCCATTAGAATAAACGAGATGTCCATAGTAAACAGATTCGATCTTGAAACCTATGTCACAGTACCGATGTCACCTTTCTAATAAGTCGAAGTTTCCGAGAAAATCACGTGACCATAACATATGACGGAGGTAGTCTTCCCAAATCGCCATGTTGGTACATAGTAGGATTTGATTCCATAAGATTAGTGTTTCGTTTTTCCAATTCCAGTCCGGAACAAAAATAAAACTGTTCCGATTTCTACCAACAGCAAAGTTTTCTTGCTAGCGCTCTGGTAATCTTCCCTGCTCTGCTATAGTAATGGAAAGGTATTAGTTTTAGATGCGAATCGCTAATAGAACGCAATAACAGTAACAGTTTAATACCAACGACAATACTAGTGTCTGGCGATAGCAAGCCCTCCGGATACGCACGACCTACTTTTGTAAGCTCCTACCATAGACTACATACATTACAGACTTCTTAATTCTAAGTGAGAAAATTCCACAACACGTCAACACGTCATTGCAAAACCTGATTAATTACCGGTCCCGATTAAAAACTTGGTGTACTCTCTGCGTCTGTATCCGTCTCCCATGGGGATCAGTCCTAAACAATTAAACAACATTTCCCAAAAACAAGAATGTCTCATTGTAGTCCTAATTGGCTTTCAATTTATCGAAACATTATGAATTATTATGTATTATGCATGTAAATGTCATGGTTAAAACCGCAAAAAGTGGATAAAATCACAAAATACAGTCAGGAATGTCTTCCCAAAAAAGATTATGGACTAAAAGTACACAAAATACCTACTTAGTAATTTTGTGAATTTTGTTTAATATGGTACATAATACATAATCCTTTTAAATGGAAGATACTAATATTCTTTAAGCCAAAGAAACCAAACAATGCGTATCTACCTACTCGTCACTCCACATATCTCAGCTCGTTACTGAATTATATAAACCGTAAAATGTTCACATTGGCTCACACAAGCAGGCTTAGAATATGCCATCACATTATTTTATTCCCGTGGGTGTTGTAATTGTAAGAGGCGACAAAAGGGAATCTGTTTCTTTTGCATTGTTTTTATCATTCCCCAAGCGGTACTAAAAGAGAACCATGCTAAAACAGCGCACTTAAAAGGATAATTGGTATACAATTACGTAGTAACGTTTCAGAACATCTTAAAGTAGTCGGGAGAATGTTCGTTTACATTAGACGTCTATAGAGTTAGGTAGTCTACGGCACCCTGCCTATCTGTTCTACTACTAATAGCTGCACCGATAGCGAACCGTTCCGTGGGCGAGACCATGAGACCATGAGTGGATAGTTGACCGACTAAAACCTAAACATGGTCCTGTTCGATCTTGTACGGGCATAGCACGTACAATAGGTATCATATCTGCATCATCATCACTTTACCTTATTAACTTAATTAGCAGCACGCGTCAGTTCGCGTTCAGCTAGCAAGACATCCGCGCGTGCTCGCATTCATTCATAAATCATATATCATCATCAAGTTTAGAAGTAGTTTTTGGAAATAAATCTCTTATCATTATCAAAGTTGTGTCTTATCATTTATCATATCAAACTATTACGGCTAATACCCGAACAGATCTAATGAGTACATAAGTATTTGCTCTTATTATGAAGAGCCACGTTGTTCACGGGTGGGACTGACCAACCGATTTGTTTCCATAAGAGTTAAAAAAGTTTACGTTGACACCATTTTTTTAGAAACCGCATTAAGCTTAATTATTATGAAATTGCATGATCATGCTCGTGACTATATTCCCCGAGGGGGTAGTTGGAGATAAAGATAATTTATTTATAGAACATGAGTATAAAGTACAAGCAGATGTCAGTAGGTTTTAAAAAAGATTTAAAGAAAGAAAGGAGATATTCTGAAACCTCAGAACATCCACGTTTTGCAAGTATTTCCGACACTTTTTACAGTACTTCAGACTCTGTCTGTTTGTTTTACGTGTATTATCACTATTAATCAGCTTGCTTAAAAATGTGACATAAGCAAGGTCCTGCTCCTGTATCATGACAGGGGTGAGAGCGACACAGGTCACTTCTAACGTCAAATTTAAGTGAGATGGCGGTTATCTCCATAGTATCTCACTTACATTTGACGTTTAGAAGTGACCTGTGTCGCTCTCACCCCTGTCATGTTACAGGAGCAGGTCTATTTCGACTATGGCGACTGTTAATCTTTATAAAAAAGCATTCAGGTATGCAGTATATTTTGAAGTGCATAAGTGTACCCACTAAGTGTTCCTCCTTACCCTTCTTTCAAGAGACCGATACGATCAGAGGCGGGGTCAGATGCAGTGGCCATAACCGGCAGGTTTGGGCATTGAAGATGGATTAGACGCGTGAAGGAATTAGTCGCATTTAACGACACCCGACTGGGTCAGTGCTATTCGAAGGCGGACACCACATGGCACCACACACACGGCAAGGCATGGTTTCGGTATCACTATCCCAAAAGGGAATTTGATGGTCAGTGTACATTTCTACCTAAAATTATACGCATATTCTTAGAAGAAACCATCTTAAAGCATTTACCGTATTACCTAAGGCTATTTTAATAACGAAGTAAACTTATTGGACATGAAAATCGAGTAAACAACAATTCAATTTCGCAAAACCCAAAACCTATTATTGAAAGACGCTTATATAAGTAAAATGTAAATATAATAAAGCATTACGTACATGAACGTCTTGCCAAATCAAATCACATTTATACAGTAAGGTACATATAACAACCTACCGAATATAACTCTTGTTAATGTATTAATTGACCAGTATTGTTCGAAGTTGTTTGAACTGCGATCCCAAATTGCCTCTTTTTCGTTGTAAATACAGCACCAAACACTCGAGAACTCGTTACCCAAGTCCCACAAAGAGGCCGGCATCCATACTTTGGAAAACACTCATCTTATCCATTCTTTAAAAAAATGGTATCATAAAGAATTACAGTCTGACCTACCGAGTCAAGAGAAATAAATATTTTACCTGTTCCAGATAAATCTGCACACATCTACAGATTTTATTTTCATATTATAGGTGACTGACTGTTAAGACGCTGAAAGTAGCCGAGACCTTGCGGTGGCCAAGAAAATAGTCTAAAACAATAGGAATTCTGACATCAAAGATCTGTAACAATTTACCAAATCTGAATACCTACTTAATAGTATCTTGTTAATGACATCCTCTCAAGAGTTTCCATATCAAAGACAATATACTAACGCAGCTATCTAACATATACGAATGAGAACCAAGAACTTGTCAGTGAAGTTAGCCAAAAGAAGTTTCCAGTGACACGCTCGCTAGGATAGAAGTTGCTCTGTCAGACATGTAACTAATGAAAAGCGATGCGGTACTAACTAAGATGGAACATCACACGGCTTCTTCAGGAAAACATTAAGTTCGGGATCCTCTGTCGAATTTCAAGACCAATAAATTTGTTCACGACATGCTCCCAAATGGAAATGAGTTTGAAAAACTCGAGGGAAAATATTGTTTGTTTGCCGATGTGATCCGGGCCTGTGGAAGTTGACAAACGTGATGAAAAAAATATTGGAAAAGTTTCCTTCGCGAGGTCTTTAAACGAGATCGGCGACGTTGAACAAGTTTATGACAGGAACGACCTGAGTCTAGAGGTGACATCAATCCTTCGATTGAGTAGTAGTTTTATGTTCCTTAGGAGGTAAATTTTCTGTGACCGAAATCTGTATAAATTCTAGCGTGTTGTTACTTCCAATTCTTACGGAATTGAAGGGACGCATGGAAATGCCAACATAGCCAAAGGTCGCGTCAAATAAATTAACATTATGGGAACTCAGTTTAGTTGTTGCACTTATTTATAAGTGGTTGTCGCTGATTATTATTTCATGGGTCGAACGAAGAACATTATTTGTTCATATTTCCAGACTACAGGGCTGTTGTAAGTCTTAAATGGCAATTTTCTTGGCAAGATGCAGCTTCTTACTTGACAAGGGATGTAAACTTTTTATCATAAAGCCGTCAATAAAACACGAGGTTCTTGGCACATGCAAAGGACAAATTACCTAGACCGCTTTTTCTTCGTTTAACAAATTTTTTTCGAAGTCAAGTAACTAAAGGCTAAAATATTTCTTTTTTTCATAAGTCACAACCGCGAGCTCTGTTTGTGATGTCATAATAAAGAAAAACACTGTGAGCAATTTCCAACAAAACAAAAATTTACGTTCATTCGCTAATAACTCTAGTAGGTATAGGGTATTTTTGCCGTGACAGGTACGACTAAGAAACGATAGGTATTTTACTAGATAAAAAAACCCGTATCTAAGTGTGGTTATGGAGACAAAGACACGATGTGAGCTATGAATAACCGAGTTTCCTGTTTTCGATAGCGTTATCTAGTAGGTCAGGTCACTACGACACTGCTGAATTATTTCCTATCACAATAATGCAGCGGTCTTTTGGAATCGGATTACAGTAAGAATTCTACACGAAACATTTTTGGTCAGTGCGGATTTTCGCAATTTCGAAGTTGACTCCATAGTGAAAGCTGTACTTCGATTTAACAGTTTTTGCACTGACTAAAAATGTATCCCGTGTATCCTTATAATATTATAAAAGGTAGAAGACGTAGGCGTAGGTATGTATACCACCGTTGTGGTGAATGAGGGTGAATGAGACTTAGCCAGTTTAGTATGATTTTTCTACCCGTGTGTGTCCCGCCTGCGCTACATTAAAAAAAATACATCTTCCCGCAATTTTCTAGAAGCCGAATCTAGAGAGCGAATGTCATGCTTAGCGCGATAAGTTATATGGAAAAAAGCTGAGACGCAGTCGCGAGGAATCAACCTAAACGAGCAGGAGACAGATTTTTGATGCATGTCTCTTCCAGGTGGGAGGACGCGACAGTGCCTTAGCTTGTCCGTATGGGCTCTTACAGCCGAGCGACACGTGTGGTCTGTGATCGCCTCGCGTGATCGTCGGCGACAGCTTGCGACAGTTTGTCACTATATATCTCTGATTACCCCCTCGGGAATACCTAACTAAAGCTAAAGCTGTGAATACAACCAAGTACCTACTCCATTCAGTTTTTACAAAGCATAAAAAAGCATAAGCCGTGGTGGTCCAGTGGCGAGTAACCTTGCCTGCGGTGCAGGAGGCGATGGTTCGATCCCCGTCCGGGCCGACTCGTACCTATGAGTTTTTCGGAATTTATGTTCGATTTATAACACCACTGGCTTTTCGGTGAAGGAAAACATCGTGAGGAAACTTGCATGCTTCAATTTCGAGGCATGTATTGTACCTACTGTCCATTAACAAGTGGCGACGGACTCACTCCCCGTCACACTGGACAGAGTTTCGGTACTATAGTGAAGCGTGGATGTTCTGAGGTTTCAGAATATCTCTGACTACCCCCTCGGGGATTATAGTCGTGAGCATATGCATGCTTATGCTATAAAAACCATAACCCATCCTCCCTTTGTAATAACGTAAACCAGATTAAAACAGATAGGTATGCAAGCAATTACACATAAAAACCACTATATTTTATTTTAGTAAAAAATTTTAGTTCTTTCTATGAACTATCAACATCATTCCTGGTTTACGGCTCGTTGAACTTTAATGTGTAAGGTCGCATAAGTTTTAATAGTGTCCTTTTGGAAAAGCAATTCCACGAAAGTTCATTTTAAAGACTTTTCAACTGTAGATTATATTGTACAGAAAAGAGGGTTCACTTAGTTCCTCCTAATGGGGCTCTTGGATGGGCCACTGAAAGAAAATTAATTTATACGTTGGCCCGCTTAGTAGAAAAATTACAAAAGGTAATTAAACAAGACGTCCTTCTTCATTAGCCGGGCTTGGACGCCCTTTGTTGTCTCTAATGAATTTATATTTGTTCCTCCCCTCTTAGTACCTAGGTGTGCTTTTTACTTTAGAGCGAGAGTCGAGTATATACTTCAGCTTCCGGTTGTTAGGAATTAGGCTGAAGTTTGAACACTATGGTCGTACCGCCTAGCCTATACTCACAGATAGTGTAACTTTATTAAGTGATTTTTTTTAGAGTCCGCTCAGTGGTTCCAGAGATAAAACACACAATCAAAAAACAAACAAAGAAAAGTTACCTTTTTATAATATTAATTTAGAAGTAGATTAGCATAATTTTCTAGTTATTCATTCTGTTAGGTACGAGTTTTTTCTACATCCAATTCAAAGTTCGTAACATGTTTCAGTTTATTAACCGAAAAACTTTTCTGGAAAATCAATTTTCTTACCTACTTATACCATACTTAAATGACATCTATAAAAGTATCTTGGTAAAACGTAGGTTAGCATGTACTGACTTTTCCCACGACATCTTTCCTATTTAGCTTTCTGGCAACTCTGATTACCAAATATAATTTATTTATCAGAAAGATAGAGTATCCGACGTTACTAAAGCTGTTCTAATAATAAGTGAGAGGAAGTGTTTCAAATCTCTGTTTCTGTAATGCAAAATTGCTTTAAAATTTCGTTGCTATTTGGAATGAAGTACAGTTATTTAATCGTATAAGCTTTACTTTAGATATAATTGATAACACTGCGAAAAAAAGGATCAACAAACAAAGCGCGAAAATTATTTTTTACTCAATACAAGTCCATGATCGATTAAGCTTATTTACACAGATTCCAATAACAACCAATAAACATTATGTCTGATTTACTAACCAATAATTTTTAATTATAACCACTACTACTACCATTCTACCCGTTAAGTAACAATTTAATATTCATTCGCCAAGCATAAAGTGCTCTTAACCGATAAATAAAATCATTACAGTTACTGTACAAAACAACAATAAACATCATAATTATTTCATTGTTATCTTATAACAAAGAATGATGTGATTTAAATCATACCCTTTACGTCAAGATTTATGATTATGTTTTAATAAAAGAACTTAAGTAGAAGTGAAAACGTTGTACCTAGTGTTATTTTCTGCAAAACAAGCGATTTTCGTAAAAGAATAAAGGTTTGTAAATCAGGGCAAAGCTGCTACCATAGCTGTTCTAAATAACAATGGCGAATTCGGACCCTGCCAATTTTACGAAAACTTAAAGCCGTATGTGGGTAGGCATACTGGTCGCAGGTCATAATCAATTTAAACAGAAACAATTTAAGGTTTTTTTTTTTAAATGTCACGTCACTGAAAGTGACGTTTCACGTCAAAAGTGAAAATTAAGTTACTACTTAGTAAATTGGACAAGTCTACCAAAAAGCAGTAGCAAAACACAATCGAATAAATATGATCACCAAGGTATTTTTTGGTCGTTAAGGAATATCTTTGGTTTGGTTTAACTGGTAGTGTCACTCATTTCAATTTCTGAAATTATTATTATATTATACGGTTATAATTTCTTTTTTTTCGTAAATTCGAAACCATGAATGTATAGAAGATTGAGTGGACTATCTAATGAGGAAGATTATGAGGTTAACACTTGATTCAAAATCAAAAGGACAAACAGAAACACCTTTCCCCCAACTTCTACAGTTTGTAACTATAATTAACTTTTTTATTAGTTTTATTTCACTACACGTATTGTTCATTGATAAACCCCTCCTGAAATAACACCCCTTGTCCCCTGAAATAACGTGCGCATCCGCCACACTTCTCTTAGTGTTTTTGTTTTAGTGTGTTGTTTATGAAAGTGTAATAGAATCAGCTACACGATAAATAATTAAAAGGCAAAGAGAAAACATTCTGAATAGAATACATATACTTAAGGTGATTTCAGTCCATACAAAAGTTTAACGCATAATACGCGTAGACGGAATTAATAAAAGTAATATTTTATATATGGAAAAATAGTTTAGAAAATCTAGTTGCCGCGTCACAAATAACATTTGCCATTTATAATATAATTACGAAGATAGTTTGTATGAAAAATTTCAAAGCTTTATATCTTTGTAATTATTTTATAAATTGCAAATGTTATTTGTGACGCGGCATCTAGATTTTCCAAACTATTTTTCCATATATAAAATATTACTTTACTACAAAGTTACTTATATTAATACCGTCTACACGTATTGTGCGTCAAAGTTTTGTATAAAATTGACCCTTCAACCACCTTAAGTAGAATGCAACGCCATTCTTTATTTAGTTATTTATTTTATTTATTGATACATGTCAAAATAATGTTTAGTAAATTAACAAATATCGACGCACTATAAACCATAACTGGTTTGTTCGTACGCCGGTAGGGACTCATCCTTACCGTTGCCAATAAAAACGTCAGTTTTTCTGAAATATTTCTTAGTATAGGTAGGTGTAATGTAACTAAATGTTACATTACACCTACCTAAAAAGAAAAATTTAATTCAACAGTTTTATCTCACAATGCTTTGCGTTTATGTCAGAAACAATTGCTAGGCGCTCTCGGGAATGTCTGCGGGTTTCTCTTGCCAACAAATAAGTCAGGCGAGAACTCGTAAATATTCCACTTTCCTATCGAGAAACCGAACCCTAAAAATGCAAAGAAACAGCACACATTTGTCTATAGTCATGTTGTTTTATTTCTAAATGTCAGGTGCAATTGCAGGGCGTTTGCAGCCCGCGGCTTCGTCTGCAACTCTTTTGTTCAACCCTGGCACAAGAGCTGTATGAATGGAAAAACATCATTCATGTACCTACCAGCGAGTTAGCAAAGAGAAAAATGTTATGAAAATTATTTCAGAGTTGCTTTTTATTATTTATTCTTTTGAGTAATACCCTTAAATAATACTCTTTTGTTCTGTTCTGTTTGTTATAATTGTTTATTCTGATATTAATAATGATAATAAGTACATAATTTATACGTAAGTTATGGCCTGCAGCATTCCACTGAAGGGCAAAGGTCTTATTTCACTTATAAAGATGAGAAAAACGTAGTTCATTATCCATTAAGCGAATCCAAGGACACAAGTTAGTGGTTGCAATTGGAACTGAATATTGTTAAACCATTTAGGAGATCTTTTAATCGGTATTCCGAATATCGTCATTCAATCGCCGTACTTGCGACCAATTTCCAACCTGTAGTGCTATTGTGTAAGTTTCCGATAATATCGTTTAAAAGATCGGTAACGTATTATTATGACTGTTACGAAACGAAACGAAGTTCTAGTGAAACGTGGATATTCTGAAGTTTCAGAATATCTCTGACTACTCCGTCGGGGAATATAGTGCATGGCTGTTATAGTCAAGTACTTGTGCAATAGGCATAATGTAGGCAATATTTTGTTTTTGTGATCATTATACAGGGTGTAACAAAACACCCTAGTAATACTTAAGGAGGTGCTTCAGACCATCAAACTGAACAACTTTCACTGAGGAGCCAACATCGAGAAAAAATAAAAGAAATCAGCTGTCCCATACATTTGAGTCGAGCCGGTATTGCAGTTTTGTATGAAACAGCGGATTTTTATTTCACGATTTCGAAGTTGGCTCGATAGTGAAAGTTGTTCAGTTTGGTGGTCTGAAGCACCCCCTATATTACTAGGTTTTGTTTCACCATGTATAGGTGTCCTTTGTCTGAAATGAATTAACGAAATATTAAGAAGCGGGGTCGCTAAGAACTACCAAAACACCATGTCTATTCCATTGAATCGGGTAGTTACCGACCTACACAGTAAGACGAATATTATAAAATAAAATAAGAAGTAAATAAAGACCCTAGATCTGCTGTTGCAGCTACTTTAGTTGGAGATAAATAATTAACATAATCATTTTATTAATTATCTGCCTGGTCTAATGGTTAAGAGCATTGGCTCTCGACACGGAGGTCGTGGGTTCAATCCCCACGGGGGACACCTAGTGATGTCACGTTATGCGTTTTCCCCCAATTGGTAAGGACTTTGCAGGCTGAATCACCTGGTTGTCTGAAAAGAGAAATGATTCCGTGCTTCGGATGGCACGTTAAGCCGTTGGTCCCGGCTACTATCTCTGGTGGTAGTAGTCGTTACATAAAAACCACGTCAGAGGTCGCAAGGCGGTCTGAAAAAACTCTGACACCAGAGCTATGCCCACACGATGAGAAAGAAGAGCATAATCATTTAATAAGCTGCAATTAATGCATTATTATAGTGCTTTTCTCGTAAAATACCTACATATGTACCTAGATTCTGAAATCATGTATGCATTAGATAACGCTTTGACGTAGGCAAAGAAAATATACGCACGTTGGTAAGAATACTAGTGTTTTTCCTCGGTCAATCAGAATTTCAGAGAAGATTCTAAAGTCATCTAGATAACTCTTACTTAGAAACAATATACCTACTTATACTATTGATACGAATTTATGTTAAGCCAATCACCGATGTATTTATCTAAACTATTATAAAACTGTAACAGAAGTGTGTCTGTATATTGAAGATATTAACAAAAAAAAAGTTACAATATGGTTTTAGGTGCCCCTGATTCCATATCACCAACTTTTTGATTTTTTGTCAGTCTGTTTGTTTGTGTGTTTGTTTGACGAGCATCACGCAAAAACTACTGAACCGATTTTGATGAAACTTTTTTGTTTGATAGCTTATTATCTGACTTAAAATCTGGTATATAATTTGTGCGGACGAAGCCCGCGACTTCGTCCGCACAAATTATATACCAGAGAACGTTTTTTATAAAAATTGTAAATATAACTTTTGGGACCTCCAAGTCTGGTATCTGTTCACTAGTTTTAGATATATTGTTTTTATTCATTACAATGTGCCTGTGAGCGTTATTTTTTTATTTTTTTTTTATTAAAACTGTCTGTGTCCAAAATTGAAAAATAAAATATGAAAAACATAATCTCATAGGTAATTAAAGTAATAATAACAAACAAACATGGTTATAATTATCGCAATTCAAATTAATCCGAAAGGTAACCCCCACGAGGATTGCCTTAATTCGGTTATGCAGGTAAATAAATGGAATGAAAAATTATACCTGTTGTACTAGAGTATGATACGAGCATAGTGATGAAAGAGACTCGAGTCTTTTAGTCGTTTATAATAAGACTAGCCTCTTTTTACACGACTTGGCTCTAAAATTAAGACTAACTGTTAGTCTTAATTAATATGACTCAGTCGATTAACGTATAAGACTTGTAGACTAAAACGACTAAAAGGCTTAAACGACTGCAGTCCTTTGCAAAAAACTGGCTTTTAAGTAAAGAGTTATCATCATCATCATTATCAGCCGTAGGACGTCCACTGCTGGACATAGGCCTCCCTTAAAGATTTCCACTCGGTCGGAAGCGGCTTGCATCCATTGTGATCCTGCAGCACCCACCAAGTAAAGCGTGACAATTGTAATAAAAGATTTTTAGGTCCCTCAAATGAAAAAACAAATCTTAAAACTTTTTTGAAACTAAGCGATTGAGTTAAAATTTGATACACATAAATTATGTTAGTATGTGACCCAAAGACGGACGTGTAAAGTATTTTTTTCTATGATATGAAGTGAAATTGTGAATTGATTGAATGGATAATTAAATATTTCGAATGTCTCGTAATATAAGCATTAGTTGCATTAATCAACATACGCCTTACGACGCTCGACTCCACGACTCCCTGGGCGATGAGTCTCCAGTCTTTTAAGTCCTTTAAGCTTGAAGACTGGCGACTAACTAACTGCTCAGTTTTTTACATTAAAAGACTTCGACTAAAAATACTAGTCTTATGACTAAAGGTTGGGGACTAAAAGATTGAGTCAGTCGCGAGTCGCAAAAATAAAGCGAGTCTTTAGTAAAGGCTTTAAAAGACTGAGTCTCTTTCATTACTATACGAGCATCATACACGCATCTAATAGGCGGATACGATTACCATATCGTGTGCTGATTTCATTACAACAAATGTACGGCTCGAGTTCTCACTAACGAGTTAAAGGCTTAAACTTGGTTACTTCGATCTCAATTATACGCTTAGGTATTCGTATTCATTGAACATTGCTTACTTACTAATTTAGTAGCTTAGAGAAATACCGAAGTATAGATTTATGTTTCATCATGGTATTTATTGACTACTGGTTACTTGGTAAGATACTGGATTTCGTAACGAATTTAAGGTGGTTTCAGTCCATACAAAAGTTTAACGCACAATATGCGTAGACGGAATTAATAAAAGTAATATTTTATATATAGAAAAATTGTTAAGAAAATCTAGTTGCCGCGTAAAAAATAACATTTGCAATTTATAATATAATTACGAAGATATAAAGCTTTTTAAATTTTGTATGAAAAATTTCAAAGCTTTATATCTTCGTAATTATTTTATAAATTGCAAATGTTATTTGTGACGCGGCATCTAGATTTTCTAAACTATTTTTCCATATATAAAAAGTTACTTATATTAATACCGTCTACGCGTATTGTGCGTCAAAATTTTGTATAAAATTGACCCCTCTGCAACCGCCTTAACGATAATTCTTAGAAAAGTATCGGCTTAGAAGAAAATGCATATATTTTAGCGATTCCACCAATGAAATTATATACAAGGAGGACTTCGCATCAGTGCGCTATTAACGGGACCACTAAGTTATACCCAGTTGTTTTACATTGATTTGTAACGAATAAATTTGAAAGATTTGGAAGGACTGGAATGTCAGCGGCAATGTATGACATGACATGTGATATTAGAGACATGTGCCATGTTTAGGCTTTGTTATTGTATGACATGATGACTCTGATTCCACGTATAAAAGTATGGTTTTTGAACCGTAAACTAATTATAATAAAGTTAGTTATTTCTTGTAGGTATCCATCCCACTGGGCGAAGACCTTTTACTGATTAAGGTGAGAGGGAGCGGGGTATGTTTGACCACGGTTAGTCAGATCATGTTCATGGAGGCACGCTGTAGAAAAATGTAGAATATTTCCACCAAGTTCACCTCAAACTTAGCTAATAACACCACCGCCATCAATCAGCATAAACCTTGGAATATAAAATATGAAAGAGGGGGGGGGGGGGGGCTGATTAATATTAAATTAAATGCCTAGCGTACTTCTCGTAGCATGGAGACACTCTAAATACAAATTAAATAGGACCAGAGCTCTCACCCACCCAAAGTCGCACATCGCTCGACTTTGCTTCGATCATTGACGACCGACGTACCGCTCTACAAGCCCCCAATTATTTACTTACTTGCTTTTATTATTATTTTTTTTTTCAAAATAAAACAAGATATCTTCTCGTAACCATACAACTTTGTTTACCTAATATCTTTACTACGTCTAGACTAACACGTTGTTTAAATGTTTAACAAACACATATTTTATGCGAGATGCTTAGAAATAATTTCAAGTTTCTTTCGAAACCTTTTTTGCAAACATGTTGGAGTAAAACTGAGAAGTTTTTTCGAAGTATAACCCCAGAGGATTTCTCAAAAAAAAAGTAACTATCTAAAAAGTCTTTGTCCAGTATAACCTATGCTGGACAATGAATTTTTACGTATATTGTGTCCACAATTCCCAATCCCAATAGGATTGATTAAAAACTCACTTATCTAAACTATTATAAAACTGTAAATTTAAATTAAGAACAGAAGTTTGTTTGTTTGTTTGATCGAAAACTACTGAACCGATTTTGATAAAAATTTTACTAGCGTTTACCCGCGACTTCGTCCGCACAAATTATATACCAGATTTTAAGTCAGATCATAAGCTATCAAACAAAAAAAGTTTCATTAAAAATCAATCTATTCAGTATGGAATATTCCAGAGTGTCCCCAGCAAACAGCTTGGTCCTACTAAGGCCCCTATTTATATGACTATTTTGATTTATAAAAGTAATGTAACTGTAATTTCGTCATATACTGGTGCTTTATGCGTCTAATGTTCGACTATATGACACCTATACGACCAAATTATTAGTTGGGTCAGCATTATTCAACATATTAGTGTTTGGTTTGAGAAGAAATTTATATTTTAAATTTTTTTTATATATTTTTTTGTTTGTTTTGTTTTTGACTTCAAAACTGTGAGTGTAATTGAAGTCAGAAATGCAGACAGTCAGCATGGACGAAAATACATATATGAGTTCTTTGTTTGACTAAGGGACCCAAAAAAAAAGATTACCCTAGGTCAATGGTCGTAGTTCTTTTCTATTTCGTACCCTTGAGAAACGAAAGGTAGGTTGACCTTTAATTTGGTTCAACATTTGGCGAAAAGGTACCTCTTTCGATGTCCAAATAAATTACTTATAAAGAGTATTTTCTTTCTACGGTTTTAATTTAACTAAATAAATATCTTTGACATTGTCACACAAATTATCTAGTCACAATTAAAGTACCTGGACTTGTATTATGATGACTAGACAACGATATAGAATACATATATAGATACAAACATCCATGACTCGGGTACAAATATTCATATGCATCATATAAATATTTGCCCCTTACGGGATTCGAACCCGCAACCCTCGGCACAGCAGGCAGGTTCACTACAGACTGTGCTACCGGGCCGTCGAGAAACAACAACTGTTGAACACAAAACGTTAATTCTGTTTGCTTGTCGATTACTGAAAATCATTTGATGAACTGACCTTTTAAAAAGGTTTTTATTCTTGAAATAGAGATAATAATGTCCTGCAGTGGTAGGGACGTATGCCAGGGTGTTACATAAAGGTGTGGTCGTATTTAGAGAGGTAGTTCAGATCATCAAACTGAGTAACTTTTATATTCCATTTCGCAAAAAAAAGAATCTGCTTTTTCATACAAAACAACAAAACATAGGTAACTCTATGATCAGCGGATTCTTTTTCGCAATTTCGAGGTTGGCTCCGTGAATGTTGTCCAGTTTGATGGTTTGAAGCAAACCTTTAAATATAACCACACCTTTTTGTATATGCTGATAACAACAATCTAAATAAATAAGGTCCACCACTAGTAGAAACCAATAGGAAATTAGCAAAAAATATCACCGACCGAACGTTTGTATGAAAAGTCGAATTTTCTATACGTTTCTCAGGGAAAGTTGTTCAATATCATGAGTAAAATAAGCCATTAAAGTAATGTAACTGTCTACCCTAACACCCTATATATATTTTATTGCGTAATGTTCGGAGATGAGAAAAATAATAACGAATTATTGTATCTAATGGGTGGATAACCAGTCTATATGAAAAAGAAAACAAAGGAGAGAAGAGTTTCATTAACGCAGGGGACAGTAACTGAGATAAATATGATATACACTTATAGAGCTCGGATTAGGTTGCGTGACCCCGCAACTCCGATTTGGGATCGAATAGGGTTGCCATTTAATAGGTTTAGATGAGAAAAGTATTCATAGAAGGTATTTCATATTTCGCCTAAATACCCAATTATTATGTATAGGATTAGTGTAATTTTATATTCTCTATACAACGTGTTAATGAATAAGCGCAAAACCTCATACACCCCAACTGATTTATAACAAAATAATTAGATTGAAACAATAATTTTATTATTTTTATAGTTTAAATTTAAAGTTATTCACATTATAAGTTTTGAGGCAAAAATTATTTGTTATCATTTCAGCAATGAATGAAAGCACTAACGAACTCATGGATACATTTTAATAATCTTGTTTTGGTAGAAAGTAGGGTGAGTGTGCCCGTGCGGTGGGTTGACATCGGGTTCAGTAAATTTTTAATTTTACAAACAAATTTTACGGCTGCCAACCTCAGTAGATATGATGTAGGAGTCTTTTTAAGTATCCTGTCTGATCCGACGTCCGAGTTGGCGAAGAAAGTTTATAGGATGGCTAACCGTGATTAATACCTACTCCACCATAGTTTGTAAGGTTATGATGATTGTATCGTCATAGTTTATTATATTATTAGATACTTATAATGATAAGGTACGATAGGACCGGTATATACAAAATGTATTAAGGCCCTGAAACAAATAAATTAAAAAAAAAAAAAAAAAAAAAAAAAAAAAACAAACAAATTATTTGATTTAAAAAAGAAATTACCTATGTTGAAACCATGATAATTCGATTCTCCTCTCGATTCTAAACAAACTACTTTCTAGTTTTGCGTTAATTCATTAACACGTATACCTACCGGTCATTGCATGTCAAAAATATAATAAATCTTAAAAATTATTTTGGTCATTAGAATAATTAATAGTTATTCTATGTTTCGGCCTACGATTGCCTTGAAGTTATTATTTCTCTAATCGAAAATCTGCACAAATGTAGGTACTGCAAAATAACCTATGTAGATATACACGGTGTTAGGGTAAACAGTTGAATTGCTTTAAGGGGTGATTGTACCCTGCTACTGATCAACTTTTCCAAAGAAACCTACAGGAATATCGCAAAAATAAATTTCGACTTTTCATACAAACGTTTGATATGCTGATTACATTTAGTATATTGGAAAGTAAAATTTGTAGTGTAAACTAAAATAGGTTTCTTAGGGAAAGTTGATCATTATCATAGGTACAATCACCCCTTAAAGTTATGCAACTGTTTACCCAAACAGCGCAGCGTGTATAAATTAATATCCCTTTCCCTTTATGTCTTAAATTCCAGGAGAAATCACGTTAACCCTGTGATAAGACAGGGGTCACACATTAAGAGTCCCGTTCATTGCGAGCTCAACTTTGTTGGTATATAATATACAAAATGTTATGTAAACATAGTATAATGTAAACATACTATAATATATGACGTTGTTTGCGTCGTAGATAATTTATTTTCTTCACGTAATTATAATCGAGTTAAGGTAAGCGCATAAAACGAGACGGGGCGGACCGGGCCGCATGGCAGCGGAAAATGCGTACTACGCACACAAGGGTGGGCCGGGTCGCAATACATTGACGGAATGTTAGTTTGATACAATACTGTAAAATTTTCCGCCGGCCGGGGCGGAGCGCGAGCGGGCTGCTTCGCACTGACGGAAATCCGCCGCCCAAAACTGCGACCTGGTTCGCCCCGTGCGTTTGTATGCGTTTCATATAAATTGTACACATGGCTTACGGTTTTTTTATGAGGATCAGACCATAAATTATAATCATTCTGTAAAAGTGACAAAAACAAAACTAAGCAAAAAAAATTTGGGACCAACGTCCCATAGCGAAAATTTTTCATGATGCGATGGTCTGATCATTCTTTAAAATAATCGTCAGCATATTAAGTTGGACCCTGTAGAAACGATTTGGGTGGATTTTTGTGCCGGCCGCATCGGGTCGGGCCGCAGTCCGTCGTAATATGCACTTACCTTTAGGACTCAGCAGCGGAAAAGATTAGATAATTCAAAACACAGGATTATACACCTAGTCACCTACTTAGATACTTACCTACTTACTAATCTAGGGAAAGTGTGATTTTGATTACGTCATTCAATAGCCTTAGGTACTGGAAAATTCGTACCAAATGGTCATATAATAAGAAATAAACAATTTTCTGTGCGTGGTTATGTTATTTTATATCGTCAACAAATTTTTTCGATTAACAAACTTCTATTTCGAGCTACACTCTAAATACAGATTATTTTATGGGCGCGTCTATTCTGTATTGATATTGTGTCGCTTGCAACCACTGAGCTTCAATTCCCAGTACAATTTAATCTAGTGTGATCCAAAGCGTGCTAAGTACCGAGACCTATTTCAATGCAAACATACTAACGCACTCAGTAATGTTGGCATACGTTTTATGCATCGCTTAGTTTAAACAATGCGCTCCGGGAAAATATTGTGTTCCAACCTTATGTTCCGATTATTCATCAATTCATCATCAATAAAATACCTTTTGAAGCTTAAGGACAGTTGGTTAACGTATGACAAATCAAATCAAATAAAAATGTTTAAAAAAATATATATCACATGGATTTTCTGACGTCACTTTTGACTCTACCAGCGCTTTGGAAGTTGCCCCGTTGTAGAGAAGATGCGGAATGCGGATGCCAGAAACTCTACAAAATACACCTTTAAAAAAAATTAAAAAAATATAAAGATTGAATTCGAGCATGGCCTCTTTCAATGCCAATGGAATATGAAATGTTTATAAACGGCGAGTAACTAGCATTTCTTTGACTTCGTCCTCTTGGATTTCGGAAAACTTTTATTTTCGAAAAATCCTTTCTTAAGGCGGTTGCAGAGGGGTCAATTTTATACAAAACTTTGACGCACAATACGCATAGACGGTATTAATATAAGTAAATTTGTGTATATGGAAAAATAGTTTAGAAAATCTAGATGCCGCGTAACAAATAACATTTGCAATTTATAAAATAATTACGAAGATATAAAGCTTTGAAATTTTTCATACAACATTTTAAAAGCCTTACATCTTCGTAATTATATTATAAATTGCAAATGTTATTTGTTACGCGGCAACTAGATTTTCTAAACTATTTTTCCATGTATAAAATATTACTTTTATTAATTCCGTCTACGCGTATTGTGCGTCAAACTTTTGTATAGACTGAAACCACCTTAAGTGTACCTATCCTCTGTAGAATATACCTTTACATTTCCTTCAGTGGTTTAGGTTGTGCGTTGTCTGTCAGTCAGTCATTGACGTTACTGTTTTATAAGTATAGATAGATAGATTACATTATGTACTGGCCAACTTTATTTTAATTGGTCATTGCCCCACAGATTATCTAGTCTCACGAGCATTTAAAGTACCAGAATCTAACACCGACTTTATGATCACTAGACAACGATTTAGAATCCAATGTGAAAGGTGGACACTATTTACTACAGTCGCTACTTAGCAAGTAACATAATTTAACCAAAAAATAATTAAGTTTAAAATCCCGAAGGCTTAAAGCATCGTAGATTTCAAAAGTAAGAAATTAAGGCACCTTGCATTCCCAGATCGGAGCGAAATTGGCCCCTAAACAGGACCAATTTCACAGCGACGACGCTAATCTCGACCCAGCAGCTCTACTTTCATTAGCATTTCTGTAATTTCATCAGTAGATCTTTGTGCCCCGGGGTGCCCGACGGCGGGCGCCCGGGGCACCCGTGCTATCAGGGACCCGTTCTCGCTCCATTCGTTTCCAATTCTGTTTCACTAACTAGACAACTAGGCAACTTAATATACCAGAATGGTAATAATAATAATATTGACTGGGGGCTGTTTTGGATGCAACTCTATAGTGTATACTGGGATAGGCCGGTTGGTGTCACATTACCATTTAGATCAAATTGTCTGACGGGCCTCTACGTGTTGGCTTCGGCCCCACGCACGCCTCCCAGAGGCCTGGGACACCCATATCCCGAGCCAAGGAAAAGACATACAATAATAATATTATACCTATAATGCAAAGGTTATTTTAGGAAAATCAATTTTGTGGTGAGTGTTCTATTTTTATATTATTTTAGTAGACACCAAAAAAGTATCTATATAAAATAAGGGCAAAATCGTCACCAAGGAGGCGAGATAGCCCAGTCATTTTGCGATTTGAGCTGGGATAATAAAATTTTTTTTGCACATATTTAAAGCTACATACTACATTTACCATTATACATACTACAAACATGGTGTGAATATTTTTGTTTACTTAGAAGATTTTGAAAAATACATTCGTATTTTCTAATAAATACCTCATTTTTTAAATTTCATTGCGTATTTTATGGCTCAAAAATAATTTATATTGTTAAATCTAAGTCAAATGAGTTCATTAGTATAGTCAGCAGATTATGCACCTGTGGCTGTGTTATAATAATATGAGCCAAACAATTTACAGGTTGTACGATTAAATCGAGAAAGAGACATCTTTTCGCGATTTCGATGTTGGTCCCATAGAGACAGTTGTTCATTTTGACGGTCCCTTAAAAACCGTCGGCATATTATGTTGGACCCGGTATTCTAGTAGTTTACATTCAATTTACAAATAGAACAACATGAAGTTTGAAACTTTGGTGCGGCGCAAAGTGTTGTTTCCCTACGTAGTTGATTTTCGATTAGGATCCAAAAACTTTATCGCGTTATTCATGTACCCTGAAATAATTTTCAGAACGTTGCGGTTAGTAACTTTAACTTGGCCCCAAATTGATAGATTCAAGGCTAAATTAGAAAACAATGAACTTAGAAAACAAAGCTTTCAGACTGAACTAATGAATCGCGAAAGAGTTCATTAAAAATGAAAAAAGAACTGTTCATGTTCAATAGGGACTAATTCTGTTTGAATATGAACAGCCAGGTAACAAGATTTAAATGCCGAGCTGATTTTATTAAACGAACAAAAAAAACGTTGAGCAATGCTTTTGCATACCCAATCAGAATGAAAATAGATTTGATTTTTAAGATGACAACAGCTTGTGATCAATATCAACGAAGAGGGGATATAACTCCGTTTCAAATAAACTGAAATAAAATCTTGGAAAATTATGTAGGCAGAAAATACAGCTATACAAACCATCAGGCAAAAACAGTAGTTAAAGTAGATAGGTAATCTCTCTTATTTTGGCATTGCATGAAGATACCTAATTTAATTTGTGTAAATTAAGGTGGTTTCAGTCCATACAAAAGTTTGACGCACAATACGCGAAGACGGAATTAATAAAATTAATATTTTTTATACGGAAAAATAGTTTAGAAAATCTAGTTTCCGCGTCACAAATAACATTTGCAATTTATAATATAATTACGAAGGTATAAAGCTTTTTAAATTTTGTATGAAAAATTTCAACGCTTTATAGCTTCGTAATTATTTTATAAATTGCAAATGTTATTCGTGACGCGGCATCTAGATTTTCTAAACTATTTTTCTATATATACAAAGTTACTTATATTAATACCGTCTACGCGTATTGTGCGTCAAAGTTTTGTATAAAATTGATCCCTCTGCAACCAAACAGTGAAATTGAAATCATTTGCATCCTTTTACACCAAGACTCTAACCCATCAAACTAACCAACTTTGACTATGGGAACAAACCTGTGGGAGCAAAAAAAAAATCAGTTTTTCCATCCTAAAATGCAATGCGTACTTGACTCAAATGTATGAAACAGCAGATTCATTTTTGTTTCCACAGGTTTGGTCCCAAAAGTTGTTCAGTTTGATGGATAGATTCTTAGTTTATTTAAAAAGGATAGGTACCAATGATTTAAATTTTACCTTGTATAGGTATATTTTTAAAGATACGCCGAAAAGGGTTTAACAAATACAACATTGAAGCTTCGTCTTTTTGTATATGTAGGTAGGTACTTATATCTATTCTGACGACGAGAAGAGATCTTTACAAAAGCTTAGTTTACAAGCTGATTTAATTCAGCTGGAAACTTGCATGCACGTTTAAACTTACATAGGTGAAAGCCTTTGAGAACTGACAGGCAGTTTCAAGCCGAGCCACATTGAATAGTCATTGCAGAGCAATTTGCCATCTAAAGGGGTCCCTTGGGCCCTGTATGGCAGACCCTTGATCCTATATAGCGTAGAGTGCGACATGGCGTCACCGTTTTATTATACTCAAGGATCAAATCGATATAATTTGTGAGGACCTTTTATAGAAAGTGCAGGGCTATTTGTACAGTTGTCCGCACTTATTGAGTAAAGCTTGAGTCAAGAGATAATCGCAAAGCGGTCACTAGATAGGGTACTTGAATTGCTGACCGCTTTCGTAGATTTCTTACAAGTCCTTATTTCAAGATCATTAAGCTTTTGTAAAGCTTAGCAAAGAGCTCTCGTCCGCGTCTTTATAATCGGCATTAGGTTAACGTACTAAGATCTAACCTTTAATACTTAAGTTGCTGTTAACTGTAGGTACGTTGGATGAAGATGTATGTAAAACTTATTACTCATTAATTTATGTCATACAGTACCTATAACGTTAAATACAATTGTAAACTTTGTTAACGATCCTAACACCATAGATTAAATATGTATATTGGATATAGATAGGTAACTCGCCTTGAATTTTAGGACGTCCTAATTGCGTTGCCGCTTATTAGCACAAGGGCGCGCCACATTATGAAATAAATTGAAAAAGACGATCGGCCGACACGAGGATCGAACCTTAGCTCGCGGATCGTAAGCCGGTTTTTTAGACCGCTAGACCAACAAGACAGTGATTGATATGGGCGAAATCTCTCACTAGGTACTACAGCTCAGCGCGTGAGGTGTAGTGCGCTGTAACTCCGATATGAACCCTAGTTCAACACATAGTGCTTCGAAACATAACCGATAGATAGCAGAAGCTGTCTATGGAAAATCTGCGTTGACTTAGTTTGTACTAAGATAACATAGCATGACTAACACTATTGGAAAAGATTCGAATTTCGAAAAGATAAAACATGCTATTTGTGTTCAGTAATTTGCAACCAGGTACTTAGGTATACGGCTTGTAAAACAAAGCGAAATCGGATTGTGGTGTAACATAAATCAAGCAAAAACTAATAAAAGCTACTCGGATATGCAATTTGCCGTTTGCAAAGAAGATGACCGCTATTTAGTCATATATAAACAAAAATTATTTATATTAAATAACCTACGTTGAAAGGAGAAAATATGTAAACATTATAATTTCGATGATATCGATTTACGTCCAAAATTTGTGGATTTAGGATCTGTGAATTCTGCGTAGTCCGAATAAACACTGTAGACGCTACAGTCAGTGTAGCGGATAGCTACGAGAGAGCTGACTAAGTAACATTATGCCGAGGCCATGTAAACAATAGTACCTATTACCAATTTACATTGCGAAGCCTAAAGCACACTAGCAAAATTTACACGAGTAATGAGGCATTATAATAAGGCTGCGTTTCCAGTTTCCACCGGTGAGCGAAGGAAAAATCGACCAATGAGAGTGCTTCAATTTCCCAATCACGTGATCGAGCGAGCGCGCTATTGGCGGATTGTTTCCTCGCTCACCGCCTCGCTACCTCGCACATCTCTGGTGGAAAAGCAGCCTTAGACCCTGGAAGGATGGCGCGGCGCTACTGACAAGAAAATTTAGCTGTTAGCTATTAAAAATCTGTGATGTTAGTCTAGGAAAAATACGGTTTGAGATTTAGTAAATTGTGTGTGACTGATTTTAATTTTAGGGAGCAATTTGTTAATTCGTAAATTATGGTTATAATGTGAAACACATGTTTTCTACTTTGAATTGATCTACTTTTTTGTGCAGTCAATGTTGATATGACTGTTTCAATATTGCCATCTACTGACTTTTCGATTTAGTAGTCTTGAAAAATTCAGAAACAACTAAGAACAGTTTTGTTAAACTGCAGTCCAGGATTCTACAGAACCCTTGGAAAAGTGTCTCTTTAAAATTCCTACTTCATGTGATTTTTATTTTAATCTAAAATTTTAGTTGTACTTAGTTTACAATTCAATAGATCAGGAAAATACAACCCATATACAACACATAGGTACATAATAAATAGTGTTAGGGTTACGGTAGTAACTGGTAATAATCTGTGGTTAGGGTAAACAGTTACATTACTGTAAGGGGTGATTGTACCTACCTACCTTTAACTACTTATATAAGGTCTAACAAAATTAGGTGAAACTATTTTAATAATTCTAATTTTCTCTATGGGACCAATATTGAAATCGCGAAAAAAAATCAGCTGTTCCATACAAACCTACTCAACCTTAATGTATGGGGCGGCAGATTTTTTTTTCGCGATTTCAATATTGGTCCCATAGAGAAAGTTGTTCAGTTTGATGGTTTGATCATCCCCTTAAAATAGTTTCACCTAATTTTGTTAGACCTTATATAGGGACTAGCCACGCGTGTAATTCTACTAACAAACATTTCTGCTACTTTTTGCGGGGCGCGAGGTAACATGAAATCTGCAACTTTGAATTTTATTCCCCATAACTTTAGATTATTCTAATTTTGAACGTTAAAAATCATGAAAAGTATACTCGTGTGAACCCCAAACGTTCTAAGTTCAAAATTATTGTTTCACAATAAAATAATTAAATTATTAATTTATTGTGAAACAATAATATTAATTAATAATTATTATTATTAATTTATAATTGTTGTTGTGTTTTGTGGCTGTCTTGTTTAGTAATAAGGTATAAAATTGAATGTAAATGCACATGATCAATTAATCTTATACCGTGGCAGAGGGGAAATGCTACCGCAAGGCTAGTCCTTATAATAAATAGTCAAAGCTACCTACCCATGAGACTGGAGTGCAATTCACAAGGTGTCACATCGCTGTCAACTATAGAAGCTAGCCACCTATTTAAAATTCTGCAAAACGACGTTAAGCTTGGTACCCCAAACATAATCTGGAGCTTTGAAAAGTTATATTAACCAATGTTTTTGTAACGTGTTCGCTCTGTACAGTTTGTGTAAAGTTAATATTGTCGTCGTTTCACGCTGATTCACTTTACTTGACATGTTTTTACTTAAAAGTATTTTATTTCACTCTCCCACTACTTATACAGGGTGTTAGGGTAAGCAGTTGCATTACTTTAAATGGTGATTACTGTATATACATTGATACAATCACTGAGGAAACCTGCATGCTTCAATTTCAAGGCATGTATTGTGCCCACCGTCCATTACAAGTTGCGACGGGCTCACTCCCCGTCACACTGGACAGAGTTTCGGTACTAGTGAAACGTGGATGTTCTGAGGTTTCTGAATATCTCTGACTACCCCCTCGGGCGATATAGTCGTGAGCATATGCTATGCTATGCTATGCTACAATCACTGCTTAAAGTAATGCAACTGATCTGACCATGATACTGAACAACTTTCCCTGAGAAATATGCAGAAAATTAGCGAAAAAACTTGAGCTTTCCATACTAAATGCAATCAGCTGATCGAACGTTTGTATGAAAAATTTATGATAAAATTTATTTTTTGGGTATTTCCTGTATATTTCTTAGGGAAAGTTGTTCAGTATCATGAGTACAATCACCCATTCATCATCATCGTCATCTCAGCGAATGGAAGTCCATTGCTGGACGTAGGATCACGTCTGTATTCCATTTATGTCATCGCTGGCAACACACACTGGTCAAAGACTTTCGTCTTAAGACACTGCGGTAATTGTGGACGTGAAGATACTACGTAATCACCTATAAAAGTAATGCAACTGTCTACCCTAACATGCTGTATATACAATAAAATGCACTTGCTTGGAAAGGGCAATGCTATTAATAACTTACCAACTCCTAGTAGGTTGAATCATTTTATAACGTACCTGAAATAGAATAACAAAACTTTTAGCATTTTAAAACTTTATATAAGGTCTAACAAAATTAGCTGAAACTATTAGACTCTTAGTTTAGAAGGATGCTAATGATGTCAATAAGATAATATTTTTATTTATTTTCTTTTATCACTTTATTGTACACACGGAAATATACATGAAAACAACATTATAGATACTTACAAAGGGCGAGCTTATCTCTAAAGAGATTTCTTCCAGCAAACCCGAGACAGCTCTCTCTGTCTCGGGTTTGCTGGAAGAAATCTCTATAGAAAGTGAGGCAGGCATAGTGTGCACATTTAACTAATAAAACAGTATTTAAGACTAATAAATACATATAATATAAAGATACAGGTATATGTATACTTACACACAAATATATACGACCGCCTGTTTTTGTGCCTTTTGTATTTACTGATTGTTTGCTCTCTGTATGCTCTGTTTTTTTGGTGTCAAATAAAGTATAATTGATTGATTGATTGATACGGCACGATAAATAAATAAATATACTAGTTTATTGAAGAGAGAAATAGTGATCTTTGACTAGTTTTTTCAATGAAGCAATTGTTTGACAGTCTCTTATATTAAATGAACAAACTTTCCGCGAACAAACTTTTATCTTTTCGCGAACAAACTTTTAATTTTTCGCGAACCTGCTTTCCGCGAACAAACTTTCCGCGAACAAACATTCCGCGAACAAACTTGTAACTTTTCACGAACAAACTTTTAACTTTTCGCGAACAAGCGAGCGAGCTCTAACACAAAAATGCATTTATCTCTGTTTGACCTCTGTGGAATGGAACGTTTTCGCTTAACTAGGTCAAATTATACTAAGTACATAACAACTTGAAGAAGATTGAGCGACCGAAGCGAGCTCGCAATTTCGCAATATTTTTGACTCTATTTCTTTCTCTGACTTTCAATGACTAACGAACGGGGCCTCCAACTTCAAACTGCAGTCCCAGAACCGATGGCCCGAGCCTCCAACTCTAGACTGCGTCTTAACTTACTAAACATCATTATTTTGAATCAAATTAAAGATTGAAAAAATCAGTAATATTTGAAATCCTTATTTTGGATTTGATTCAAATAGGGATTCTCTTTTCGAGTTTCGGAAACCCCCCGTTGTTCCGCCAGTGAGTGTTAGATTTTCATTTCATTGTTATGTAGAGTATTGGACGTATTGGTGAATCAGTGGTTCAGTACGTCTCTACGGTAAGGCTTTGTACGTACTACCGGGACACTAGTTTGTACAAAAAGTCACGATTTTATATTCCGGAATTGAAAAAGTTTACGTTGTGTTTATCTGTTAATGTATTACCTTGTATAAACTGATGAGATGATGATAATGGTATACTTAGTAACGTTGTTGAAGGTGACAACAGAACGAAATACCTCACTGCAATGTTTATGTGGGCGTTCTCTAATGTTGTCTTACCGTGCCTGCGCATAAGTATGTACGTTAAACAAAGACCGTTAACGTTTCGCAAACGCCTCTATTTTTATTACGAGGGTATTAGGAGAATCCATGAAAGTTAATGTTGTTCTGCAGAACAACTAATGGGTTTTTGTACCTGTGTTTTAGGTGTTTAATTATTTAACGGGACGTTGCTGAGGCTAAAACACTGTGCTAAAACTACAGATGTACGTGAACCTAAGTAGGTACCCAGATATGTTTCTATATTTCTAATTTTTATTTTGGATCTGGATTTATTCTTTTTACAATCGACAGTCTAAAGATAGTAATGGACATAAGTTTGTATTAATTAAAAACGTTGTAGCCAACAGGAATAAGTTATATACACTTTAGTACTACGACGTGGAACAAAAGTGTATACAACTTATTGCTGCTGACTGTACAACGTCAAGCAATTGAATTGCTTCTTACACTAGACGTTAGCAAAATCATCAACACCCAGATTAGACGCAACCATTAAAAAATTGGAATAGATTAATAGAATACCTAGTCATTAACATTATAGGTTGTTACTTATAATTAGGTACATTTTGCAGGTATAAATTGAAACGAAATAGGTAAATTACACCCCTCTACCATTTCCATAATGAAGCCTTTGTTAATAACAATTCGAAATTCCCGTTTGCAGTGGGTTGTCGCTAATTTACCGTTGTCACTCTATCACCAGGATTTGTATTAGTATATAGATATAATGACAATGTTAGTTTAGATTTAATGTACCTATTAATGGGTTTACTAATAATTATTAATGGGTTTACTAATAATTGGAAAATCCTTTTGGCCGCCTGGCAGCAGTGATCACGCAAGAGAGGTGTATAAATTACGAGAGTTAACCCGCAACTTTGTCCGCACAAATTATATACCAGATTTTAAGTCAGATCATAAGCTATCAAACAAAAAAGTTTCATCAAAATCGGTTTAGTAGTTTTTGCGTGATACTCGTTCAAACAAACAAACACCCAAACAAACAAACAGACAGACAAAAAATCCAAAAATTGGCGAAATGGAATCAGGGACACCTGAAAACCATATCGTAACTTTTTTTTTGTTAATATCTTCAATGTACAGACAAACTTTCTGCTACAGTTTTATAATAGTTTAGATGACATTTGGACAGTAGCTTCGTAATATAGGTTCTATTGATATGTAACAGTGTTAAATTAGTTAGTTGAGTGAATATTATACACATATCATATATCATATCCCACTTGAGTAGGCAATGACAACAGATCCCGCCTATTTGATCCATTATTGCTTCATGCATGCTCGTCAATTTCGATTACCTATATTGGACCTACTACTACTGTAGGGATGTAAATTTCCGATTATTCATTTATTAGATCGGTAACTTATTATGACTGTCTATATACAGGTATAAAATGATATCATTAGCATCCTTTTAAACTAAGATTTTACAACAACTTTAACTATGGGAGCAAACCGATCGGAGCAACAACAAAAAATCTGCATAAATGTTGCATACATTTGAGTCGCGAAATCGCGCGTCTAGATTTCAGTTTAGTATGGACCAGCTGATTTTTTGTTTGCTCTGATCGGTTTGCTCCCATATTTAAAGTTGTTCAGTTTTATAGGTGGATTCTTAGTTTAAAAGGATGCTAATGATATCAATTTCACCCTGTAGTTAGTCAATTTTAAGTAATATTTTGTTTCTGTGATCATCACATCCATATTGTCTGAAATTAATTGCTTAACTAAATATTAGGAAGTATAGCTAAGAACTGCCTAAAAACACCATGTCGATTTCATACTTATTGAATCGGGTAGTTACTCAATAAGACCCCTGGAACTGTGATTGTGTAAGTTCTCTAGGTTATAGGTATAGTTTATAACTAATCGCATCTAAGTTTATTGAAGATTTATTTCACGTGATTTCAACAATTGAGATTCTATAGAAAACTACTTTTCGTTCTTCCAGAGTTTTAAAACTCAGAGCTTGGTGTTTGCAATACAATTGCTTGATTGGAACACCGCTGCTTTGTTTTCAAGAAACATTCAATACCCCTAACGAGTCTCGTTGTTCGGAGCACGCTGTTTATTTTCGATTCCACAAACCCTTGTAATTGTTTACTGAATCGTCCCCGATTTCAACAACAACACAAACAGGGATTTTTAGCAAACATTCAGTTATTTAATAATTAATTTTACGCCAATTTGTACGAACACTACTTATTTGAAAAAAATATATTATATAATTTTAATACTGCTCTTAAAAGACGAAGGTTCGACGAATGCTGCATAGTAGCTCAAGTTTACGTCCGGCTATAAAAGGAATGCTATAAAAGGCGTATTGAAGCGACAAATAGCGCGCAATACGCGGTTTTTATTGTCACATCACGAGACAAATCTAAGCCCCATTGTCTATAATATGTCTGTAGGTTCGACGATAAAGCTCGGACTTAGGGAATAAATAGCAGACAGCCTTCGTCGACGTAAGCACGGGCCATTTGAGAAATTTATTGTGCGCACTTAACCGCAAATAAATTGGCCGGCACCACGTTGGACTGCGCTGTTAGGATTCGTTCTGACTTGCTACCATGGGCTTTCCATTACTGGTGTAGAGTCCGTGTACGATAACTTTTCATTAGGTACAATAACATTTAATTAGGTATGAACAATTTAAACGAACTTCACGTAACTATAAGAAGCAGTTTATTAAAAAAGAATTGGGATTCAGAGTTCTATCTTGGGCTTGTAACAATGATTATGCTAAATATCTAAATATAATGTTTAAATGTTATGTTTACGTAATACAGTCTTCAATTGTTATAACTATACAATAATTATAGTAAGAACTTATAAAAATTCTGTATAAGTAATATTTCGTTTTCCAAGTTCTTTTAAATTTATTAGTATTTCCATATTAAATACCTACCTACCCCAGCAGAAGACGTATTTTACTGTATATTTACGATTAGTATTAGCTAACTACTGATGCTAATACTAATAATTTTTTACGAATCCTGTATAACATACATAGTTAAATAAAAAAAGTACATTGTTACATTTAATCAAATAATAGCAATTTATAACATGCCGACAACATGTAAAAGTCAATTCATTTATTCCATTTTGTTGCCTTAACCGATTTGCAGAGAAACCTTTATGGGGCGTAGAGACTTATCTTTAATCCCGATGTCGATAATTATTCTACAAAGGCGAAAGTCTTTTCCTTTAAGTATTTTAAAACAAGAGTTAATAGCGCAAACCCATCATGAATAAAAAAAAAGTATTTTCCTTCAACAGCCGCTTGCCAAAATAATTAAAATTATCTGCCACCAGCACATTTATCGTGTACCGAACCTTACATTGCTTTCATTGTGAAATGTGGCTATGTGGGCAAACCTAGGCTACCGTTTATGCGTAACAAGCTCACCTCCGCCGCCTTCATTTTTATTTATGGCTGCATGTATTGGAAATCGTAATAAAATTGAAATGTGCCTTGCTCTAGTTTTCCTTAACATTGATGCTTAAACGGAATCCGACGAGTGTCTGCTACTAACTATGAGAGAACAAAAGTTCAATAAAGCCTCGTATCCACTAGGCAACAATGAGCGTTTGTTTCCTAGGGGATTGATAGATGGCGCTACGGTCTGTGCGAATAAATAAATGAAAAAAAGTTTCAAAAGTTTGTTCTTTAAAATAATAAAGAGGGAAAACATGTTTAACAAAATGCCAACAGATCTTTTGATTGAATATTTCATTATTTACTAATAATTTTAACCGAAAATATGAAAATGTTTACGTCTGACACGGTTGTGCGGGCTAGATACCTTGGCCTTTAAAAAAAAGCAGGCACAGTCTTGACATGATTTTGACAGGATCTCGCGTACGTCTCAATGGAGCGATAATCATGCGCTATCTGTCGAGTTTTTTTGGAACTATATTAAAAAAAAACGGTCATTGACACGCAACACGCGACGCTCAACCTCAACATGTTCGGCAACGTTGCAAAACAACGCGCGACGTTGCGGAACTTCAACTTAGGTAGCAATTTACTTAGTGGCACTACGTTAGTGTCGCGCGTTGCTTTGCAACGTTGCCGAACATGTTGAGCGTCACTTGTTGCGCGTCAGTTGTTGCCTAGATACGCAGCTTTTAACGTATTATTTCCGAACAACATTTTGATTAGCAATGCTTTCACGTAATTATCACGAATAGTAGCATTATACCTTCCATATTATGATATTTTAATATTAATATGATCAGACTCAACGTCACTTTAGTAAAGCCTATTAATAATACCCATTGATGTTTCTGCATTATTGAAGCGCCATTAGGATGTAGTAGCTACGAAACAGCTACTGTACATTTATTGGCTTTCATTAAATTCAATGAACGTATTAGGCACATTAGATTTAGTTTATAATTTCTTAGAGGAGATGAACTCATTACCCAGCAGCAGTATAACCAGGTATAAATTGAACCCATAAGAGCAATCACATATCAACCAATTCAACTATTACATTTTGAACCTATCAATCATCATCATCATCTCAGCCGATAGCTGTACATATATAGGCATCCCGAACGATTGCCATAGCGACCGGCTCTGCGCTGCCCTCATCCAACGGGTTCTCGCCACCTTCACCAGACCACAACCCGGCCACTGCATACAAAAAATTTTAATTGTGAATATGACGTCACCACATGCGAAACCAAGGAAATTGAACCTTAAGTCTTCTTCTTAGGTAACTGCCGGGTAACTGGATGGTGATAGAGGGGGTGAGGTAAATGTTTGGTGGGAGGCAGGGAGTGTCCGTACTGTATGTAGTACTAGATACTATTTCTTATACTGTGACCAGACCGTCCGTCCACCTTGTGGGAGCCTGCTCACCTTGTGCCTTCCGGTACTCGAGAACTCTTAGGCCCCATCGGCCATCTGTTCTGCGAGTAATGGGCCCTCGCCCATTGGCACTTTAGTTTAGCAATTCTTCGGGCTATACATATCGGCTACCCGGTTTTAATTGTTCTTCTGCGAATCTATCAATGGAAATATAAAATTTAAAAAAATCTGCTGCTACAGTATTGTATCATTATGGTGCTCAGTTATCAATTCTGTGCAATTAATATTCAGGGTTTTAGTCAACCTTTTGTAAGTATAATAAAATATCCAGAGCCATTAATAGCTTCAATACAATCACAAATAACATTTTTGTTTTGTTTAAAAGATGTGTGTTGTAGAGTTTCTGGCCGCATCTTCTCTACAACGGAATACCTTCCGACGCAGTGGTAGAGACAATAAATGACGTCAGAAAGCTATCTATGTGAAATTATTTTGAATGAATTTGAATCTCTAATAACATCGTGGTTTTAATAATAAAAACGAACCATAACGTCTAATATCTTGCAAGAATTTATATAACTGCAGAAATGAGTACCTATCCTACATTTAAAATAACGAGACCTGTTTATCAGCAGTATTAAAATTTACAGCAAGCTGTTAAAAGACGAAAGTCCCTGTTAAGCAAAATTAATAAAAATGACGAGGTCGCATGACAAAACAAGATGAGTTCATTAATCAAAGTCACTTTGTAACATGGCGAAATTTTTTGTAGCTTATCCTGTCCTCTATAGAATTGGAATCTGATACCGGGTGTATAAAAACTAAAGGACGGCGTCATTGTTGTGTGAAAACGGACATTGTTCTCTGCGGACAGCAGAATTTACTAAAACTGACGTCGGAAGCCATGGAAAATCTTTGCAGTCGAAAAAGCAAGATTTTTAATTAAAGGAAGCGATCGGATTGGATATACTACTGCGTCTACAGGCTATGAAAATTAATTCATTCTAATCCGAAGTGTAACCACGCGGAATGGGTTTGTGTATTGTACCCACTAATATTTAACACAAACAAAATCCAAATGTTAAATTAAATGGCCTTCACAAACACTTTCGTAGACCTAAGACCTACTTACGGTATTTTATTTTTATTTTAAGTACTTATACAGGATCCTTCTTAATATGCTGACACTTTTTTAAGAGCATCATCAGAGCATCAAACTGATCAACTTTCTGTATGGGACAAACATCCAACAACCAAATCGCGAAAATAAAATCAGCTCTTCCACACAAAACTGCAATTTCGCGATTTTGATGTTGATTCAATAGAGAAAGTTGTTTAGTTTGATGGTCTGACCATCCCCTTAAAATAGTGTTAGCATATTAAGAAGGACCCTGTATATTTCAAAACGGTTAACTAATCTAATGTGTATTACGATGAAGATTCGAAATATAATTGATCAAGAGATTTTTTTTTCACTAGGGAAAGG
Source organism: Agonopterix arenella (assembly GCA_927399405.1). Classification (NCBI taxonomy): domain Eukaryota; kingdom Metazoa; phylum Arthropoda; class Insecta; order Lepidoptera; family Depressariidae; genus Agonopterix; species Agonopterix arenella. The sequence goes on from OV656691.1 coordinate 8,321,197, forward strand.
GAAGTTCTACAAAATGTTAGGATGTTTGTTTTCCCCACTTCAAATCAATTAATAAAAAGCCAAATCAATCAATGAAGGCGTTAATAAAATTGACAATGCTAGCGATGACAGACACACAGGGAATATGAAATAGCGTGGAAATAGCCGCAATCCCATTCAAACCATTCCAATTTTAAAATAAACGTGAGTGAATTTTATTGGCAGAGTGAAAATTGTTTCACATTTTACATCCGTCAACCTTTCAGAACGATTCATTGCATTACCATTTACAAAAATAAAACAAGGGAATATACAAGTTCAACACAAATTACAAATTTTGTTTTGATTTCATCATACCCTCATAACAATTTACATTTACACTGACAATAACAGAATATGATTACGGCAAGTGACCGTAAATTTAAGGTCACAAATTCTCATTTTGATTAAAAAACATTTTCAAAAGCGAGTGGGACAGGGAAATTTCCCACTGAAAAAACTTTCCTTGTTTCCAAACAACACGTTCGACGCACACGTAACGGATTGAATTGATTATAAACTTTTGCTGGCAGCTTTGTGAATACATTTTTTTTTACTTTTTTGAAAAAGTTCTTGTTTACTAAATAATATTGGTTTAGCAACGTATTTTGTGTACTTTGACTCTCCTTTACCTGCTCTTCAAAGTTATAACCACTTTGTTTAAACTTTGATTCACGCTGATTTGAAAATGAATTAAAACAGTTTGTACAGTAAACATAGTTAACATTACATTATTTAGCTAACGCAACTATTTGTTACATAAAACAAAGTCAGAAATAAATCAGTGTACACAAGAATAAATTACGGTCTCTAGCAACCTAGGTGCGATCTACCGGGGCGTGTTTAATAAAGGTGTACACACACCCTCTTTGTTCTCGAGGTGGGTAATTAGTCCAACGCTTCACACTTAATTAGCACTATAGCGGAATTTAAAACGACCCTCCTGCAGGGGTGCTTCAGAGGTGTCCAGTCTACACAATGAAATCGTGGGTACAGCTAAGTGGTGTACGTGTCGCATTAACTTACTAAGCTCCCAAAAATGTCGCGAAACTTTCTTTTCTTTTTGTTTGCGACGACTAAGCCGTGGAAACTTGGGTAAAATATATCATACTTACCAAAAGAATCCTATTATGTGTCACAAAAGATCACAAATAAAACAGGGTCTTTCTTGATATGGTGACGTTTTTCGGACCATTAATCTAAACAACTTTCTCTATGGGACCAATATTTGGAATTACGGAAAAGAATTGGCTGTCTCATAGATTTGGGTACAGCAGGTGTATGGAACAACTGACGAGGTATAACCTCTCGTACGCCGGGAATTACAGACACAATAGAAATCAATTGTTTTCATCACGCGGATCCGCGTTCGCATACCAATGGTTAAAATGTTCTAAAGTTTCCTGAGACATTATTCTTCAAAAATGTCGTGACACTAAAGAAAATTACACCTAAAAAGGCACCGAAATTTCAAATTCAAGAGCTGGAGTAACGTTTCCGTGCCCCCTTTACAGGACAACGTTGATGTGACAAAGTGGGTACGTCCGCTCGCATCCCGTTCACAGTCCGAGATTCATTCGTATGCCTTCCACCCGCCCGCCCGGCCGACTGCTCTCCGTCTAGACGCGAGCTGCCTTACTGAAACTCATTGTTTCCAACAAAGGGAGATCCGTATCATGTAATTGTGTAGTTTCCACGTTTACTACAATATTACCTACCTTGCCAAGTTAACGTTAGAGCAATATTCCTCTCTGTGGTCAGTCAAAACGTGCTTCAGCCTTGTTATAATGAAGTTGTATTACCTTGTTAATGGGTAAACCGAAATGTAGAAAACTGAGAATTATAGTAATTATAATTATATTGTACTTACGTACCTAATTATAGGTATAATGTGTATCTTACATTTTATTCTGACAGCTGATAATGTAAACTTTACGGTAGTAATTATAGTAGGTACTCTGTGGTAAACTGTTGATGTTTGATGATACTCAGGCCCATCTTTCCCATTGGGTACTCTGGGCAAGTGCCCAGGGCCCCGCGATCGATGGGGCCCCCCTGGTTCCTGCCCGGTCACAAACCGATAACCGATAAATATATTTATTTTCCGAAAAAAAAGATAATTACTGACCATATTATCATCTATTTATCAGCTTTTTGGTACCTATTCTAATGAACAAGGGGCCGAAAAAACACTGGCAAATCTGTCTGGCTGCCCACCTAAAACTTGTAGGTCTAAATCTATAATTTTGCTTACCTACTCCTTTTGCTTATTGTTAGGTAGTCATATTCATATCAAAGTCATAGGGGCCCCATTATTCAAAAGTGCCCAGGGCCTCTAATAGGTTAAAGAGGGGCCCTAATGATACTTGACCAATTTGAGTTGATTTAATTAATTTAATTTAAATCTTAACCCGAAACGGATAACAATTCTTCTTTTTCGTGTAGTAATAAAAAAGTGATGAAACTGACAGAATACAAATCGAACCGAAAAAAAAAATTACCTTACAATGCACTAAAAACGTGTACCAAGCTCTAATTCGCTAAAACTAACCCACAAAAGAATTCCCAGTCAGCCAACCACTAATTGGAACAGAAAATCAAAAACCGAAGCGAAATGATAATAGAGAGCCCGTGCAGTGGTTTACAACGGCAAAGGAGAACTGGCGCGTGGTCGGCCAAACGTCTATTACGCTAATTGTTAGGCCTGCTGGGGTTGGCTACATTGTCTGAAGCTTTGTGCCCCTGTGGTCCACCCCGTCCACCACAAGCACGCTCACAACTCGCAATCTGTTAATGCTTTGTGCAGGTCACGTTATTGCCCTACTGTAGGGTATTTACAATGACATAAACAGCTGTTGCAATTGCTAAGCTTGCATTGTTATCTTATCGTGTGGGCCAATAGTGTACTCGTACTCTCGTACATATTATATAAGGCGAACTGAATCAATGGGATATGTTACTTATTAGAACAAGGAATAAATTGCTTAGTTAGGTACCTTGGTTACGCCACTGCCTGCTTGACTAAGGCGAGATTGAATTAGAAGAAAATCAGTCATTTTGTAGAATTCGTTATTTCACGCATCGCTTATTTGTAGAATTAGTAATTTCGCGAATCGGTCATTTATAGAATCAGTCGTTTGCATAATGGACCTTGAATCAATGACGGCCCGGTAGCACAGTCTGTAGAGAACCTGCCTGCTGTGCCGAGAGTCGCGGGTTCGAATCCTTTAAGGGACAAATATATATATATGATGAATATGAATATTTGTACCCGAGTCATGGATGTTTCTATCTATATCTGTATCTTCCAGGCGCACCGCGGGATACCACCCCTTCTTGGTTGATATCCCATAAGTCCAGGTACTTTAAGTGTGACTAGATAATTAGTGTGACAATGTCCAAGATATTAATTTAATATTAATTTAATGGAATATGTTATTTTAGATAAATTGCCTGAATGTTCTATGATGATGATACAAATAGATTTGTTGACTTCATTTCAAATACGAAAGCTTTGGATGATGAAGTCTAGCTATCTGAAAAGCAATTTATCCAAAGGGTTTCAGGTAGAAGTGAATTAGCATTTAGATTTGGATGTATGTATCTAGTCTGCACCTGATCCGACAAATGAACTCCGCTTGGTATTACCTCCGCCGAGATGAAGACGACTTTCCTTGCATATTGATAGTTTCGTATAAATATCTTAGTCTGAGGTGGTCTGCGATGAAAATAAAATGCCGTCGTAAAAGAATTTTATGCTAAAAACTTTAATTAAAAATTTAAATTTAAAAAGCAAAACAATATTGTATTGTAAGACTTCATGAACAAGAGTTAGCGGAAGTACTGAAAAAGCGACGGATAAATGTGGCGTGTTTGCAAGAAACGAAATAGAAGGGGTCAAAAGCCACAGAGATTGGTGAAGGGTATAGCGAATGTTGAGATGGATTTGAGGTGTAACTAGAATGGACAAGATTAGGAATGAGTACGTTAGAGGAAGTTTGAAAGTAGCACCTATGACGGAAAAATTTCAGGGTGATAATAGATTATCGTGGTATGGGCATGTAATGCGGAGAGACGAGTGTCATGTTACGATATGAGTGTTAAGTATGATTGTGGATGGATGTGGTAGGAGAGGCAGGCCGAAGAAAAGATGAAGGATGATATGTGTAAAAAAGGGGTGAGTGTTCAAAACGACGGCTAAGAGAGATAAATAGAAGAGGATGACATATTGCGCCGACCCCAAATAATGGGAAATGGGCAAGAGAATGATGACTTACATAACATTTTGTGCCGTAGTGTACAGTGAACGGGAAGTCGATCGAATACCTCGATAAGGAGCCAATTCTTACCAACCAACAAAGAGCTCTAAAGTCCAGTTCAGGTTGAAATATTGAAAAGTTCTCTAGGTACCATACCTAGTTCGCCACGACTAATCCAAGCAGATTCGCTCTAACCCCCATTACCCTGATTGATTCTCGGCGCTTCGGCCCTGTTACAAATACAAAGGTCTGCTTGCAATTTGGGAGCGCTTTCAATTTGCACTGAGCCGCTCGCCTCTCAATTTGCGGCGTTCGGTCCATTCTGTGGAAGTGCCACGCGCCGACGACCGCTCAGTCGCTGCTGGCTGCCCTGCCATATACAGGCTGCTCCAGACCAGACCGAAAAACAACTTTTTTTAGATTACTGACTCTGGGACCTACCAGGACCTGACAGGAAAAAATTCAGAAAAAAATCTTGATAGTCATTTAGATTTATTTAAAATTTAGTGCACTTAAAATCAACCAATTTCTTTCACGGTTTATCAGATGAGAGGTTTTTTGTAGAGAGGTATTTTTTTTTAAATCTTTACTGAAGAGTTTGGCCTGAGGCCATGTCGCTCTGTGGGATTTTCTATTGGGTAAGTTCACAGACATTATAATAACAATAAGAAAAAACTAGTAACTATACAGTGATGAAATAGAAAAATAAATAACTACAAATTTAAGGTTTTTTTGTAGATGGAGTACAGTCCCTTGGCAGCAAACCGACGTAGGTGCAGCCAAGGCACAATTACAACGCCCGATATTAAGAGACGGCAAGCCGTCAAACACCTGTCTCCTGAAGGCCTCGCCCCGTACACACTCCATCAGGATATGGTAGACGTCCTCAACAACCCCACAGTCTTCACAATTGGGGGATGCCGTAATCCCCATCAGGTGTGTGAACTTTTTGGATGGAATGTGACCGGAGCGAAGCCTAAGAGCTGTTACAATATCAGGTCTGGTCATTGGGCAGTTGTCAATCCAGGGAATTGTAAGCGGTTCCGGTTGAATGGTCTTGAACCAGATACCCTTTTCTAAAGATCTTTGATCAAAGTGCTCTTTGAAAGCTAGGTTAGACTTTCCTTTGACAATGTATAGGCATTCACTGTGGAATGGCAGAGGTATTCTCTCAACAAAAAGTTTAATAGGAAACACAGCATAAAATGGAAAAAAAATCATTGATTAAAAAAAATGTTCCTCAAGATCGAGATCGAGATCGGGTTGGAAACAAATTGTTTTTTCGGTTCAAAAATCTGCAATCTACAAAAAAATATATCCATCTGCTGGGCTAGTATGATAGCGTGATACAGTTCTATCGCGTCTTCACTCTCTTTCTATTTGCGCGCGAACGAACGAGATAAAATGCGTGATATAGCCTTATCACGCGTATATCACGCTGCCATACTACCACCCTGTACAGGGTGTAAGGAAAAGTATAATTAACCTTTGCTCCTAAACTAAAAGTTGTTCAGTATTATGGGTAGAGTATGTGATTAAAAGGTTAATGATACTTTTCCTTACATCCTGTATAACAATGTCTTTATCTCTCTATTCATGTAAGGTCAAACAAAATCGAATCTAAATAAAATCACCTATGTACGGGTAGTACTGGTATTTTTTCTGTGCCTATTAGTCCAAGAGATAAGTGTTCTTTTTGCAACCATCAGCAGCTAGACCGATTCAGTGTTTATGGGGTGTAAAGCATCTCTGTGATGGGGATGAACTAGGTTTGTCTGCATAACTTCAGTCGGTTTAGGAGTTACAGACGTTTAAAGGTCAGTAAAAAATTAACGATCAGCTGCAAGACTTAACGTATGATATTATTGTAGTGTGCACTGTAGCTTTGTAAAAAGTACAAAAACTGACATGGACTGCCAGTCGGTTTAGGAGATACAACCGTTTAAAGGTCGGACCTTTGAACAGCTGTATCTCCTAAACCGACTGATGAACCATGTCAGTTTTAGTACTGTTCACATAGCTACAGTGCATACTACAATAATATCATACGTTAAGTCTTGCAGCTGATCGTTAATTTTTTACTGACCTTTAAACGTCTGTAACTCCTAAACCGACTGGAGTTATGCAGGCAGACCTGGTCCATCCCCATCACAGAGATGCTCTACACCTCATAAACACTGAATCAGCCTTGCAGCTGATGGTTGCAAAAAGTGCACTTATCTCTTAGTCTATATGTCTTCGATTCCAACATCAGACAAGCACCATTATGCTATTGAATTCTTATTCGTTTTGCAGAAGAAAAGAAGCAACATCATATGGCTGAAATAGTGGAATAGCAGCCAGAAAAACTGGTCGCGCCGTAAATTATATATGTATATGCACATACACCTTCATAAAAAGGTAGGTATACAGCGTCAAATAAAGGTGAATATTGCAGAACCCGCCTACTGAGAAATTCATGACGTGTGCCGGGGTTTCTGACTGATTGGACCTGGATATATGTTGACTGCTGTATAATAAATTGTAAGACTGTTTTCTGAAATAACTGAAGCAAAAGCAGGTTAATCAGGTTACCGTCATGTTTGCTACGAAAAAATGTCGATTGTAATCTCACAATATTAAACGTTAACAAAATTTTAGTTTTTAAAATTAGCAGTGAAGAGCGTTGTTAATAAGTAATTTAACATTTAACCTCAATCGAAATAAATGACTGTAGATATCAAGTATCAGCATTCACAAATTTTATCATCATCAAACCTCAACTGCCTCCGTGGTCTAATGGTTAAGAGCATTGGCTCTCGACACGGAGGTTGTGGGTTCGATTCCCACGGGGGACACCTATCGCTATGTCACTTTGTGCGTTTTTCCCCAGTTGGTTAGGACATTGCAGGCTGAATCACCTGATAGTCTGAAAAGAAAAATGATTCCGTGCTTCGAATGGCACGTTAAGCCGTTGGTCCCGGCTACTATCTTTACATACATAAAAACCACGTCAGAGGCCGAAAGGCGGTCTGAAAAAAACTCTCACACTAGGGCTCTGCCCACACGATTAGAAGATCAAACGTCCACTGCTGGCTCCTCCAAGGATCGCCACATGGACCGGTCCTGCGCCTGCCCTTATCCAACGGGTGCCCGCTACCTTCACCAGGTCGTCGGTACACCTTGTGGGGGTCTACCCACGCTGCAATTTCCTCTCAATCTCATCGGCTCCATCGGCCATCTGTTCTGCAAGCAATGCAAGCAAAGGACGCCTATTGCCACTAATTTATTTCGCATATTTTTTTTTGTGAATCTGATTTTTTTTTATGGAATATAATTTGAAAAAAATTTACAACCACGATTCGGGGTGTGCCGATACTCAAATTTAAAAATAAAACAAGTAGGCATTGTTCTTGTTTAGTTAGATATGCCAAATCCCCGTTTGACCTTTACCCCTGTGAAGTAATTTATTCTCTTATCTGTGCGGAAGGCATACTGGGAATGCTGCTATCTATGCAATTATGTAAATTAACCCTAATTCTCGTTTATGTATCGTACCTGAGATTCGGATGTGAGTGCCCAGGTCTGTTTGCAGGCAAAATATGTTTCTATAGGCCTCGAATCTTTGATTCATTTACAGTTAAACCCGAAGTATGCTGTATTGGTGGCGGATTTATGCCAAGAGATTGATAATTAATGAGATTTGCTTTGTAATGTATTAATTGTTTATTCGAAAGATCCATAAAATAGTAACATTAAATAAAATTTTAAATAAAGAGACTTAAAACTAAACTAACCTAGGATGTGGTGCAGGTTCGGTCCTTGTGGGAGGGTACCCAGAACGCTGGCCGCATTTTCTCGCCGAATGGCTATGCTGAACCTTGGGTCCCCCTGTCGAGTCGCCCTGAATTCGCTTTTAGATTTACTGAGAATCCGGATCATGTCTCAATCAAAAATAAATACCTCAGAGTCGAAAACTTTTGGTAATTATTAATATTGCGTACACGGTCAATCCTTTTTATTAAGGCCAAGGCCGTGACCATAAATTTGTTAGATTGGTTGGACCCTTTACTGATAGGTAAATCTATTGATAAAAGTTCTATAGCTTCTAACTCGGCGCTCTCATTAGCAAAGGCAAATCGAGTCGTGAAAGTGAACAGTAAATATCGCTCTCAAAGTACCCAATTTTCGTGTTGACTGAAAATTAAAGAAGTGCTACGTGAATCCAATTTCACGGGAGCTGTAATCTCATTAGAAACGTCTGGCTTTCATTAACATTTATACGGTTTCCACGAGAGAAAACTTTGAGACTCGGCAGACTTGCCGAGAACTCGCCAAGTCTTGATGCACTAATCTAAATTCGCGCATCTCGGACGCAGGTGCCTGGATAGAGTTACCGTTGGCTCCGCGCTTCATTTCCAAACTCAAAATTTATTCTGGAACTTTTGTGAGTTGAATTTTCTAGTTTTGTGACATTCGTGCTCTTTAACATTGTTTTACCTATCTGAAGTCTCAGAAGGTTTGATACATTTATAACTTACATTGTATATTGTTAATAGTTTATGTTAAGAAATAAAATAAAAATAAAATAACACTCACAGGCACATACATTGTAATGATCCCAAGCTAGCACTACCCCGGGGGGGTCAGTCGCGATCTCTGCCCACTCCTTTACCTTCTGGCGCCTACAGACGCCACCGGCACATCGCTGGTCGGTTCTCACCGATCCCCACTACCCAATCGTAGTCCGCGTAGTCCCAGCAACGCCCATTGCCGAGGTCCGTACCCTTTGGGCATGTTGCTTAAGCTCACGCATTGGTTCGGTAGACTTACCAGGGCGCTTCGCCGTCACTGGTGTGGTCCCCCCTTGGACCCTGGCTTGGCAATCCGACGATAAACGTATATTATTATTATTATTATTACTTCATGTTATGTTACTTACCTACTGCTGTAGATTTTTCGATATTGCATTTCGTAATAGAAAAAGGAAAAACTTTTTAACTGTAATAACTGTAGCTTAAAATTTCTCGGTGTTCATTTAACCAAAATCATGAATGCCTTTATTGAAATGCAAAGAACCAAAAATCTGAGCAAATTCAAGGAACCACATGAAATAGCAATTGCTAGCAATTCCTGCGAAATTGCACGGGAGCGGGATTGCAATATTTTGCTTTGAACTCGACACAATATTTTTCTGTTCATTCGAACTAGTAAATATTATGAAGAATGAGAGGAAAATTTAAAATTTTGCGATTGTGGTTTATCTGTAGACTATTAGAACTACTGGATACGTATCCATCGTTGTTTATTTCTGACTCTTGAATAATTTTAAATATTTTTCGTTGTAAAATACATCGAACCATTGACACGATAGACAATCAGACAATGAAACTAAACTATTTCCCCTAAGGAATATGGGTTGAAAAACACGAAAATTTGTTTGACCTTCCATACAAAAGTGCGGATCAGCCGATCGATTTTCTATGGGATATCAAAAAAAACTCGTTTTTCAACCCATGGTCCTTAGAGAAAATTATTTAGTTTCATTGTCTGAACACCTCTTTTAAGTTATGTTAGTCATTAAAAACTAGTAGTGTACCTATATTTATAAACTACGAGCATTAACCCGCGACTTTGTCCGCACAAATTATATACCAGATTTTAAGTCAGATAATAAGCTACCAAACAAAAACAGTTTCATCAAAATCGGTTCAGTAGGTCTTGCGTGATGCTCGTTCAAACAAACAAACAAACAGACAAAAAATCCAAAAATTGGTGATATGGAATCAGGGATACCTAAAAACCATAACGTAACTTTTTTTTTGTTAATATCTTCAATGTACAGACAAACTTTCTGTTACAGTTTTATAACAGTTTAGATCAGAACTCTAGGACGTGAATTAGACCACGACTTGCGAAAGATTAAACTCTTGAAGTCTTCTATCGACGAGTTTAAAATATAATCGAATTGAACTCCTCAACTGACTTTCATTCCTTTTCTAAGACAAAGCCAAAGGGAAACAAGTTTCCTCGTTTATTGAGCTGGAGATCCCGCAGGATAACTCGGTGCAATCTACAGGAAATAGAAAGTCAAGAGCGCAATGGTTTAGTTCCCCGATAAATCCAGACTTGGAGATAGTGCACGTACCACGACTGTTTAGAAGAACGGTGCTTCAACACCTTAAGTGAGAAAGTAATGTTTTTGAACTTCCAAGTACCTAAAGGCTCGGTTAAAGTAACAAGGATTGCGGTCACGGATCGGTCTTCAAAACTCTTCTTCAAAAAATCCGACAAAATTAAAAAATCTACCGATATCTACGATATGAGTTCTCGGGTCAGATTAAATTTTTATTGAAATACATACATACAATAGGCGATCCTTACTGCTGGACATAGGCCTCCCGCCTATGTCCAGCAGTGGACGTCCATCGGCTGAGATGATGATGATGATGACATACATTTGAAATCTTTCATAAATTCTCAATTGAATCTGTTTTCAAACCATAGTTGTGTTCTCAGTTCTAATTATATTATATTTCTAATACATACAATTATATTACAATTACATAGCATATAATTATATTACTAATATTATGCTAAGGAATCGCGTGGCTAGAGGATTCACGAGCGGACATGTTTTCGACGCGCGGGTTAGCGCGGCCATGAGGCTCCGCCCTTTTGTATAGCTCCAATGTGTTTTCGTTCATTAAACAATATTTGAGATCACACAAACCACTTGACATTGGCAGAATTGCAGTGCTAGACTTTTGCTAGGCACAATACCAAACTTCATTAATTTAAAAAAAGTCTTAGCAATAGGTATTCCTTTTTCATTGTTTTATGGATTCAATGGATTGGTTATTGGTTGTTTTTCATGATTAGTTCGTTCATTGTTGGTTCGTTTAGCCGTAAAGCCCTATGGTAGGACGAGACCTTGGAGGCATCTTTTATTTTTCATATTTCGACTAGATTTATACAATTTATCGAAACCAAAGTCATACCTCAACAAATCAATCGTCAAAGGTCATCAATTGAATACACGATTGGAATTACTTCACTCGATAGAAAATTGTCACAAATATTATATTGTTATAGAGTCGCGCTGCAAGTCTGGGGGAGGTCAGACGCGTGCGTATTGGCATCTGTTAGGATTGCACGTGGCTCCGCCATTTTGTAAACTCTTTTGTGTTTTAACTATAAAACGTTAACTTGAGATTATAATAAACTACTTGACATTGGCAGAAATGCTACTAATCATTTTCCTACGTGTACTCTCCACATAACGGGACATTGGCACAATTGTGATAACGCATCGGACGCCATTAAATAAAAATAGAATAGAATATATTGTTATATTTTCTTGTATTTTTAAAAAAAATTCTCGTTTTAGAAGAACTTAAAATAGTTTCAGATTTATACTCACATATTCACCATTAGTTTATCTAGTGAAATCATAAAAAAATATTAATAAATATAATAATATTTTCGGAGGGCTGAGCAATCGCGTTTCTCATAGAAAATACAAAATCTCATAGATTCGTATGACCGCAGATCGCGTTGGTTTGTCGTTACATACTTTACATGTGCAAAGTTTTTGATCTTCTTACAACTTTGTACGCTGTTTAAACAGATTCAAGAAAACCCTAGTTTACGTTAACATTGCTCACGCCAACACCACAACTGAATAGAAGTTTCTTGCAAAGTTGTTTTATAGGTTCAATAACGAGATATATCCAGCCAAATCTGAAATCTTTAAGAAATACTTTACCGGGGAAAGGAGTTTATCATTATACACAATACTAGTAGCCAAGAAGAATAAATAAGCCTGTGCCCAACAATGGGGCGTATTTAAACTTTAAGGGGTGATTGTACCCATGATACTGAACAACTTTCCCTAAGAAACCTATAGGAAATTCGTTAAAAAAAATTTGGGCTTCCCATAGGTCCTATATACTAAATGCAATGCTGATCGAAGTTTTGTTCTCACCGATCCCCACTACCCAATCTTAGCTCGCGTAGTCCCAGCAACGCCCATTGCCGAGGTCCGTACCCCTTAGGGGTGCCCCTTGGGCAGGTTGCTTAAGCTTATGCATTGGTTCGGTAGACCTACCAGGGCGCTTCGCCGTCACTGGTGTGGTCCCCCCATAGTCCGCAGTAATAAACAGTCGATGCTCCCTGAGCAATGCTGTATTTGTCAATTCGAAAAAAAAAGAAAATCGAAGTTTTGTATGAAAAGTCTTTTTTTTGCGAATTTCCTATATGTTTCTTCAGGCAACTTGTTCAGTGTAATGTGTACAATCACCCCTTAAAAAAATCCAATTGTTTACCCTAACATCCTGTATAGCCTGATGATGATGATGATGACTGCTAGAAGCAACCCGCTTCGCCATAGTGGACTCTAGGCAGGGCTCTAATATTCTGACGGTTTTTTTTTAAATGACGACGAAAAACAATTACGTCACTTTTTTTTTTTGAGATGTCTATTACAGCTCTGCTCCGGGAGCAACTACTGCGGGCTATTGGAGGGACCACGAAGGTCACCGACCCAATTGAATGAACTTAAGCAACCGACCTAGGGGCACCCAGAGGGGTACGGACCTCGGCCTATGATTCAGTACAGCTTTTAATACAAAGCTCGTGTTTTGACGTTTGATAAAGAGTAGAGAAAGTTGTTCAGTTTGATATTCTGATCATCCCTAACATTTTAATACCATTATAAACCTAGCCTAGGTACAGGGTGAAATTGATATGATTGGCATCCTTTTAAACTAAGAGTCTACCCATCAAACTGAACAACTTTCAGTATGGGAGCAAACCGATCGGAGCAAAAAAATAATCAGCTGTTCCATACTAAACTGCAATGCCTACTCGACTCAAATGTATACAATAGCTGATTTTTTTTTTTCGATCTGTTTGCTCCCATAGTGAAAGTTGATCAGTTTGATGGGTAGACTCTTAGTTTAAAAGGATGCTAATGATATCAATTTCACCATGTAGATAGAGCCGTATGCGTCAACTTTAACATTATTAAACATTTTTGGCGCAAACTATTTAATATAATAGGATCCTTCCCCAAACTTTAGTATTACATTATCAAGATTCATACAAGAGGAAGAAAGTAAAGTTGGACAGTTTAACCTCTAAGTTATTTTAAGTTCTATAAAGATGCTTGAGAGATAATATTTTTAAGGCGACGAGAAATGATAATAGTAAACTCACTACCAGAGATGATGTCAATATAATAAATTCAGCCAAAAGGCGTCTGACGCTGGTAATGCATGAGGTCTAATTATGTGTATCAATTACTATCATTCTTACAAATTGTTATTTGCTTTCTTCTTCTTCTTTTCGTGTCAATGGTTCGTCAGTGGTGTTTTAATTAGGAATGGGCGATATATATCGTATATAAGGTCTAACAAAATTAGCTGAAACTATTTTAAGGGCATGATCAGACCATCAAACTGAACAACTTTCTCTATGGGACCAATATTGAAACCGCGAAAAATAATTCTGCTGTCCCATACATTTAGGTCGAGTAGGGTTGTATGGAACAGCAGATTTCTTTCTCGTGATTTCGATATTGGTTCCATATAGAAAGTTGTTCAGTTTGATGGTCTGATCATCCCCTTAAAATAGTTTCAGCTAATTTTGTTAGACCTTATATAGTTATTCTTTTTCTTATCGTGTGGGCAGAGCCCTGGTGTCAGAGTTTTTTCAGACCGCCTTACGGCCTCTGACGTGGTTTTGTGTAACGACTACTACCACCAGAGATAGTAGTAGCCGGGACCAACGGCTTAACGTGCCATCCGAAGGACGGAATCATTTTTCTTTTCAGACAATCAGGTGATTCAGCCTGCAATGTCCTAACCAACTGGGGAAAAACGCACAAAGTGACATATCACTAGGTGTCCCCCGTGGGAATCGAACCCACGACCTCTGTTTTGAGAGCCAATGCTCTTAACCATTAGTTCACGGAGGCAGTATATAGTTATTGAAACGTATATCACATGAATATCGTTAAATCAGATATCGATGCGTACAGTAACTATATATTTGGTGAAACACTATATTGGCGCACTTGTGCCCAAATTCGATTCGCCCCGATATCAAGATATCCAAGATTCATAGATATAGGATATCAAACCGTATCGCATAGCTATACGGGCTAGCGGCTAGCTTAGCTACCTACCAAATCGAACTGCATGCTGTGTTATCTTAGAACAAATTATAGAACTTTGATTGTCTATAGATAACTCCCGCCATCTAGTGATAATCGTGAAGTTACTATGTGGGTCGGCGTGCTAATTTAAAACATCGAAGTTCAATCCTTTAATTATTTTTATAATTTATTTATTATTGTTCAATTTCGATTCTAATCACATTGTAATCCAGTTACTATTCAACTGTATTTAGCTAAACTTGATTTATTTTACTATGTGATTGAGAGCAGGCATGCAATTCACAAAGCGCAAACATCGTCACAACTTTAAATTCGTCGTTGAAACATCGGCATCGGCGAGCTGATCGACAATTCGGTATTCACTATGGTTATGTCATGTGTCAAACTCAAAACTCCGACGATCTGAAGGATGCGAGAAGGATGTTACATTTGTGAGCTCGTCGATGTCTTTGACAGCGATGTGAGGGTTTAGCCCAGTCATTTTATGGTTTGAGCCGGGACTAATTAATAACTGATATTTTTTTTCGGTATAATATTGAAGAGCCAATTTGAGCATAATACTGTACCAAAATTAAAAACAAAATCACGTCAGCAACAGTTCCAAATTAAAATTTTAGGTATTATCTTCTTCTAAAAAACCTGATGGTAAATTTTTTGCACATATTTTTATCATTATACCTTCAAACATGGTGTAAATATTTTTGTCTACTTAGAAGGTTTTGAACAATACATTCGTATTTTCTAATAAATACCTAATTTTTTAAATTTTAATGCCTATTTTATTGCTCAAAAATAATTTATTTTGTTAAATCTGAGTCAAATGAGTGCATTGGTATTAAGATTATTAATTTAAAAGCCATCTGGGACACAACATTTTGAAATTTTTTTAAATTGCGTAGCGATTTTTTTTTAAATATGTTTTAACATAGTCTTTTTATCACTAAATGGTGCCGGTTACAGTTTAAAAGTCCAATTAATAATCATCCCCTATTCCCACTTCTTAAAATGACTGGGCTAGTTAGTGAATTGCACTCCTGAAACGTCTGAGCGATCTGTCAATCGGCTGTCAAATGATTAGCACGATACAGAGTGTGTAAAATGTTGAGCCTCGCACGGTTCAGTGAAGATTTATTTTGCCCAATCGGGTCCCAGAATATTTTCAAACCCCGAAACAATCAATTCTGTGGTTTTCAATTCAACTTTTAGCATTAAAGAGGTTTTTAGTGCAATTTCAAACTCGAAAAGCGATGCGGCTAATTTCGCTGAGAAGTTTTTGAGTGCTTCAAAAAGATTCTAAATGTTTTTTAGCTACCGATTTTGGGAAAACGGACTAAAGTGTATTAGTGAACACCCTATATAGCCCAGTCATTTTACGGTTTGAGCCGGGACTAATTAATAATTGATTTTTTTTCAATAATTGATTGAGTAATGTACCAAAATTAAACAAAATTACGTCAGCAACAGTTCCAATTTTAAAATTTAGCTATTATCTCGTTCTAAAAAGCCGGATGTTAAATTATTTTTTACATGTTTAAGGCTTTACCATTATTACATACTTCAAACATGGTGTAAATATTTTTGGCTACTTAGAAGTTTTTGAAAAATCCATTCGTATTTTCTAATAAATACCTCATTTTTAAAATTTCAATGTCTATTTTTTTGCAAAAAAATATTTTATATTGCTAAATCTAAGTCAAATAAGTGCATTGGCATTAATATTATTAATTAAAAAGCATTCTGGGACACACAATATTGATTTCTATGTTGCGTAGCGATTTTTATTTTAATATGTTTTAAGATAGTCTTTTTGTCACTAAATGGTGCCGGTTACAGTTTAAAAGTCCAATTAATAATGACTCCCTACCCCGCCTAACAAAACTCCGTAAAATGACTGGGCTAATATACACTTACACTGCACTCACACTACTTTGCACTGTTTATTAACGATTAGGTAGGTAAATAATAAATGTTACATAAGTAGGTACCTATACGAGAGTTTCCAATTTCCAATTCCTAATATCCGTTATTCCGTATTGACCATTTCAATTTACCTTCGGACAAAATAGACGCTACGTAGGTACTCTAATTTGTCAAAGCATAATTGTCGCATTCGATTCGATGGCGATAACTATGATAATAAACAGGCTTCTCCTAATGATAAACCTACCGGTGCTAAGTCGATCAAAAGCCCTTTACACACTGATCATTTTAAAGACGCGCGCTTTAAAACGCGATTGCGTCGTATCGCAAGATCATAAATACAAACCCTCGTAGTTTAAGTGGTGTATCTACATATGTACTGCATTTAATTTGTATTCTTGGTAATAAAAAAAATAATAAAAAATGATCGAGACAATTGTCCAATTATTATACAGGGCGTAACAAAACACCCTTGTAACAAGCACGTATCAAGACTTTTGTAAGTATATATACAATAACTTTCACTATGGAGACTTCCTTCCAAACAGATTCATGCGTACCGCGACTGGCGCACCTATGTTCTTACGTAATAAGAACCTTAACATCGATCTGGAGTTGCCTACCATCAAGCAACTACTCAAATCTATGGTTACGGACTATTTCACCGCCCTCCCACGTCATTCTAACCCTCTTATTAGAAAAAATGCCACCTACCGGTGCTGTAGGCACAATAAGCCTCGAAAGCGTCGGCCTCGGAACGTCTTAGACGAACCGGACGACCCGATCACGGTCGCTATGATAGCGGCCCTCCAATCACGACTCACCGACACAAACACACACAACACGATCACCGCCGGCGGTAACACAATCATTTCTTTGTTGCGTCGTCGTCGTAAAAATCGAAATCCCCACCGTCCCCGGGGGGGTTCGTCGCGATCTCTGCCCACTCTTTTGCCTTCTGGCGCCTACAGACGCTACCGGCACATCGCTGGCCGATTCTCACCGATCCCCACTACCCAATCGTAGCCCGCGTAGTCCCAGCAACGCCCATTGCCGAGGTCCGTACCCCTTAGGGGTGCCCCTTGGGCAGGTTGCTTAAACTCATGCATTGGTTCGGTAGACCTACCAGGGCGCTTCGCCGTCACTGGTGTGGTCCCCCCATAGTCCGCAGTAATAAGCAGTCGATGCTCCCTGAGCAATGCTGTATCGGTCAATTCGAAAAAAAAAAAAAAAAAAAAAAAAATGGAGACTTCCAACCTCGAGAAACAAAAAAATGTGCTGTCCCATACATTTGAGTCGAGTAGGTACTCGAGTTTTGTATGAAACCGCAGACTATTTTATTTTTTGTCGATGTTACCGCCACCATATTGAACATTTTCAATTTGATGGTCTAAACCACCCCTTTAAATATTACTATATGGTGTTTTGTTACACTTCGCATATGGCATTCATCATCATCATCATCTCAGCCGATTGACGTCCACTGCTGGACATAGGACTTAGGACATACACTGGATCTCCACAAGCAACGACCGGTCCTGCGCTGCCCTGATATTGTATTAGAATCGCGTTTTTCTTTGGAGTAGGTACGTATATTTCTAGTCCAATCCAAAGTAATAATAATAACAAACATTATATCACGATACTGTTCCAAAGATACAGCCCTTTAGAGTTAGGACCGACAGACGGACGGACGGACAGCGTAGGGTTCCGTTAACCCCGTTAGGGTACGTATACAATCACCTCATAGAGTAAAAGATAGATCATAGAGTCACTTCGTGATACGACGTCATTACGCGTGCATATAGGTTATCAGAAATGATCCTGGTGGCCACTGACCCACGTCACGGAATATCTAAGTGCCCACGTCTGACCCAATTTATTATCTCTATATTCATACATCACTTCCACTCTTTGTTTTGACTGTCTATCTTAAAATAGTTTGCGCTTGTAAATGTTACTGACCTTGGCATAATATTGATTGCTGTAGGTACCTAGAAATTTGTTATACTAAGATTGGATTATGTTTGGACGGTACTAATAAAAAATTAATTTCACAGGGTGAAAACGGAACCCTATTACTAAGCCTACGTTGTCCGTCCGTCCGTCCGTCCGTCCAACCTATTTAGGGCTGTAACTTTTGAACCGTAATAGCTAGATAGTTGGAATTTTTACAGAATGTGCGTTCTTACGGCGGATTAGTTAACAAAAATGTCAAAAAGTTAAAAGTTTTTGGAGGTCCTCATACAAGAAACTAGTTTTATCAACGTTTTTTCTTCTCGCTCTATCGTAAAAGCGGAAATACATACAAGCGCGTCAGACTTGGTGTGATTATATAGCACACTCTACAGAAGGTATACAACAAATAATAAAAATCGGCCAAGTGTGAGTCGGTCTCGTGCCGGAGGTGTCATGTTGTGTGGTTTTATGGTACGGAACCCTCGGTGCCCGACTCGCACTTGACCGGTTTTTATTTTATTTATTAATTAACGGATTCTTGCTTGTGCGTAAGCACTGCGTTTCTGCCAGTGTCAAAGTAGTTTGTGGGAGTATCAATCCGAATCTCAAGGATTGTTTTTGCTCAAAAACACAGCTGAAAAGAGAGCTTTTCCTTCATTTGGGCTAGATAACTCTGTCTAGGTCTTCCTTTGCATCTCTTCCCCTCTATCTTCTCTTCCAGTACGGTTTTAAAGAAATCAAACCAAACCAAAGACAACCGCTCGCGACAAAACTTGCAACATGACTCTAGACAACTGAAGTTAATGTTGTCCTTCCCTTACCACCCTACCTAAGGGCCTGTTTTAACACTTTAAGTTCATAGTAGCTTATCTGACAGTTCGTTCGTCATATCTTTTATACGAAATATATCAAAATTTTCTGTCAGATAAGCTGTTAAGAACTTACCTATGAGTGGTAAAACAGTCCAGCAACATATACGACATTATTTATCTACAAGTTACTGAACTGACCATGACCACCCATATATAGATTATAGTCGCAAGTTAATGTTTATATACGTTAATTATAGCAAAGAAAGTAATAATACGATAATGCAGTACTTAATACTTCGCGGCGCTCTGAGAGGCTGATGATGACCTAAATACTTTGTATATTCTATAGCTGTAATGTTCCATTTACCTGAAACAAAGAAAACACTAATTAATGACGCAATAAACAAGCTAATAATATGTTAATTGATAAATATAACCAATATAATAACGTCATTATTAACATTTGCGATGAACTCAACCAAAATTCGTGAGCTATCATTGAAATTACACTCGAGGAAATTAAACGAACATTTTAACCGCACTCACGTTATATGCGATATTTATTTACGAATAATGTTCCTGGTGATGCGAATTTTTAACATTACGGGCTTCAGCAGGCCTCCCGGTGGCCATTATTCACATGACCAACCACCCACCTCGCCGTTTGCGGGCAGCTACCACTAATTTATGGCCCTTTAAGTGCTCCGATGCGAAATGCCGCGGCAATTTGGTCAAAAGATAGAAACAGCCCGGCCTTACATCAAAACTATACCAGTTAACTTATAGGTAAATTAATACGCGAGCGCTACTTAAGAATTCTGTTGCAACGCCCAAGTATTAACAACTTCGGCCATTTTGCGCGGTTATGTTACTAACGCTGAACAAAAACTTATGTAACCTGACAAGTTCTCGCATAAAACTTAATATGTACTTAGGGGCGTGAGATAAACAGACAATACAATCAAGAATAAAAAACGTTACCGGCGTAAGAATTTAAGAATATCGTGCAAAATGCGAAGAATCAAGATAATTCCGTGTATTTTAAAGCCATTATTCACGTAAAAGCTGCCCACCTGGCCGCCTGCGGTCGACTACCTTTAATTTATTGCTTTTTAAGTGCCACGAACACGATGTTCCGATCCTGAGCTTCTCAATAGAGTGCCAATAGTGAATAAATCAAACATCCCATCCCATTTAATCAGTTGCTCTATATTTCCAGTGGATTAACTGAAATCGGTGGGATTAATGGCGACGAATTTAAATTTCAAACAAATAATATAGCTACTTTAACGAGATTATTTATATGAAACAAAATAATAGGTATCTAATCTAGAAATAAACATTTTAACGGGTTCTTACCGCGTTTTGGTATATTTGAGTTCCCGATATTTCGGCAGTGTTACAACTGCCATGATCACGGGATGACTGACTGACTGACTGATATCGGGAACTCAAATATACCAAAACGCGGTAAGAACCCGTTAAAATGTTTATTTCTAGATTAAATAATAACCGCGTAACTCTCAAAAACTGTATTAATAGGTATCTGTTTGTTAGACCTTTTCATGTCAAGCTATAATTAACTTCTGGAAGGCAGTAAACAATAGATGCTTTTGGGAGGTCGTAACTCTGTTTGATTTAACAAAGTGACGCTGACGGTGAAACCGACTACCGCGGATCAAACGAAGGAATTCTTATCTATACTGAACGAAAGAGCATAAAATATTATTTATTCTGTGTTAATAACTCTTATTGAAATTTTAATTCCGTGTGTAATGTGTATATAAAAACAAATTAGCCGTTTAGGGCGGGGCTGTGAACGCCACCAGGGTTTCTTTGACGACGACTCGAATTAAATATGATAACATCTTACCTACCATCACACAAGGGATTTTCGAGCGTAAGCGATATGGCAACTGCACCGCAGCAAGACTTCGCCGCGATTTTTACTGAGTGTTATCGCATCGATTCCGCTGCGACACAGAACTAGAAATAGAAATTCGTTTTTTGAAATAGCGTGAACGTTTTTGCTCCAATGTCAATTATATTCCAATAAAGTTCGGAGAGAAACGGTCACGATATATCGAAAATCGAAAGTCGATCGAAACCGAGTTTAGGGCCTGATTGATCTCGGAAATTAATTATCGCGACGACAACGTGGCGGTGGCAGTGTGAATGGCGAAAAATCTATTTATTTATTTATTTATTTGATTCACTTACAGTTATTACACTCATACAATCATTGTGATACTTAACTACGTCTTAAGCTAAATGCATAACCACTTAAAAGTGAACACAACATGCGTAATTTACAGTCACAAAAGGAAAAAAAACAGAACGTTTCACCCAATGAAAGAGAAACATTGACCTCAGATGACAAATAACTTAGGTACTGTTTATTATTATATTTTAGAAAATTAAAAAGTAAAATACACGAAATGAGAAAGTGACAAATAACAATTGCAGTGATAACGTGGTGGAGACAATACAATGAGCAAACTCCCTTCCGTTATCCTTCTCCTATTTTCCCCTTTCTTCCTTCAAACTATGTTCCTTCTGAACCTAGCGAGAGAGTCAGAGTAGATGTCTGCCGACTTATCGCAATTATCATTATACAGTCTACAAAGACATCGTTACGATCTACGATATCGTTATGCGCAAAAATAACTAGTGTGATATACAGGGTGTAAGTGACAGCCTAGTATATACTGAAACGGTGATTTCAGACCATTAAACTGAACAACTTTCACTATGTAGCCTACCTCAGGAAACGCGAAAAAAAATCAGCTGTCCCATACATTTCAGTCGGGTAGGTAGGTACAGCAGTTGCGTATCATTTGTATGGGACAGCTGATATTGTTGTTTAGTTTGATGGTCTGAGTTCACCGATTCAGTATAGCAAATACTGAAGGCTGTCACTTACACACTGTATAGCTCTAAGATCAGTAAAATTATACTCATATTCAGAAATAAAATTGTCTGGTTTTGGTGTGCAACTCAAGAATATTAGATTCTACTTCTTCTTTCATATCAGCTCAGCATGAGTTATATCGCATGACAGTTGCCTATGCTGCTGTAGTGGAAAGATTAGCCAGTCAGCATTGGCATATTTAGATTATAATAATGAGAAAATGGTATATTGTTTAACACGTTCCGGGACAGTGAACGAGACACAATAGAACTTTTATTGTTATCACGGCTATAGGCGGTCACTGTCCCGGAACGTGTTAACTTGGCTTGTTTAAATTGTCCGCGTGGTGTCGGCTAAGAATAGCACCATCTCATTGCCTCCCGTGGGAGTCGTAAAAGTCGACTAAGGTATCTACCAGAGGATGGGCAGCAGCATCCTCTGAGTACACACATTCAATCCAACTGCAATCGCCAATCCGCCTGCCAAGCTTGGCACATCCCCCCATTTTACGGGAGGCATAGGCCTCCCCCTCCCTTGACATAGGTCCAGCAGTGGACTTCTATCGGATATGATGATGAATGATAATGAATGAGAAAATATTAAATGTTGGCACATGAAATGGCTGATTTCAAAAGCCACAACAATACAAAAGTCAAACATTCTACAATTGTGTTGCTAAAACGTTTCATTGTTGTGTACTACATTAGCTGGAGGTTTCAAGCCAGTGGTCACAACATATTTGGTGCATTTGATGTGTTATGGAACCGCCTCGTCAGATTAACTCTACCATGACTGACTAGTTGAGTGAATTGTGATGTGAAACAGAACGCTCATAAGCATGATGTTAACAATGAACACAAAACATGAAAACAACAGATCAGCATTTGATATTTAGGTTCTAATTTTTACACAGGGTCTCAACTTAGGTACCGAAGTGCCGAAAGTGTTGGTCCCATTGTGAGAGTTGTTCAGTTTGATAGTATGAAGCACCCCTCTAACCCGAAAAGGCTCCCGGTGATTTTTGCTATTAGGGAATAGCAAAAATCATCGGGAGCCTTTTCAAAAAGCAATACAAACTTAAAAGTTCAGCTATGAATTCTAGAGAAACGGATTTTGTATAGGGCGTAGAACTCTTCTCAATAACTAGGGAGAGGTAAGAAAACTATTTGTACAAAGTCAATAGTCGAATTGTCTGAAAAATGGTAGCTTTCAAAATATTATTGAACAGAACCTCTGAATAGTTACTTTATATCATCCGCTGAATAGATGGAAGTTGAGAAAACTAGGTTTGTAGAAAAGGTTATTTCTGCGAGCCGGTCGACCTAGCCCTAAACCGTCGGACACTCCATCAAATTCGGTCATAGGTTTATTTGATCAATTTCCTTCAGTAGTATTTTTTTTCGTATCTTTATCTTACAGAGGCTGTATAATATTTAGCCTTCTCGCAGAAAGGCCAACGACCCTAGTCACAGATTTCTGAATCTACATTTTTGAGAAGAAATGAAATGGGCTTACTTCTTCAGAATTACGGGCTTCTGATTTTCAAAAGCTTTGAAAATTTTCTTTATGCCTACATACGCACGACCGTGCTTCCTCTCGGGATGCATGATCAGCAGCCTTGCTACAACTATTACCTTTATAAGCGTGGTATTGTTGCAAAGTTCACTATGTAAGCAGATAATAGGTTGCCTTCTTCAACTTAATTTAGAGTAGCTATATTTAACCACGCATGAATTTTAAGACATTTTATAACATGCGATACGTCCGTTAAAGACGATCGTGTTGAAAAATTTTGACTTCTATTGTAATACCTCGGTAGCTTGGACGGCACCTCTTTGGCAGATTGCGGGTTCAAATCCCGTCCGTTACTTTCTCAATCTTTAATTTGATTTATTTGGTAGTTGAAAAAAATATTTTACGGACTCACTATATAACATTTTTACATTAAGTAACTACAACCAAGAAAGAGGGAGAGAATTATGACTAGAGATCTGTGTTAGCACGCAAACTTAAAAATATTCTGCTTAACTGACTGCATTTCTAGCTGACACTGTAGTCTTAATCGACTATGAGAGAATTAACATAAATTTATACGACAAAAAAAACTAAAAAGTTAAAAAATAATATTGGAGCTGATGACTTTTTCGTTCGCTTCATAAGAACATTAATTTGTTTTATCGAAGTCGCTGTCAAGCCGGTACGATCGCGACAGGGCTTGCATTAGTTTTTTGGCTTGGCTTGACACCAACTTCTTTAAAACAAATTAATGTTCTTATGATGCAATCGAAAAAGTCATCGGCTGCAATATAATTTTTTTAGCTTTTTAGTTTTTTTGAAGGCGGTTTTAATTTTTTGTTTATTTCACAATTTTCAGTGGTGAATTCATTAGTTCAATTTAATAGTAGTGCTTTAAATTAACAAACGGACTAGCCGGCACAACGATTTTCAAAAGTTCCTATCGATTTCTCTGGGATACTATCATCAGATCCTGGTTTCCTTATCATGGTACCACCCTTGGAATATCTTCTTTTCAACAAAAAAAGAATCATCAAAATCGGTACATAAACGACGAAGTTATCCGCGAACACACACAAAAAAAAAATATATATATATATATTTATTGAGAAACGTCCTTTTTTGAAGTCGGTTAAAAATACAGTTAGAAAGCCAATGAGAATTCGGAGTTTTGCTAATTCACTGCTTAGAACCTCAATCCGTGTTGTGAATTGAGGCCCCATGACTGTTCCACTTACCGCGGACCGGGCTCTAAAAATATGAAAAAGTTATCCTTTCATATCCAATTTTCGTCCCCTAGAGAGACAAAGACGAAGCCTCGAGCGGGCGACCAGTCCTTTATATCTAGGTTAGGAAAAAAAGAGCAAATATTCGTAGCCTGGCTGGAAGATAAAACGTTCTACATCCTTTCACACAGCCGCATAAAAAGATTCGAGCGCAGCAAAAGAACAATGTTAACGCTATCTTAACTTCTCCTATTACCACACCTACTTTAACTATTACATACTTACATAAACTCACGCTTTTTTCCCAGACGGGTAGGCAGAGACTATGGATCTCCATTTTGAGCGGTTCTGACACACATCTCTTGCTCCCTTTAACTATTATAGGTTTGTAAAGAGAAAAGGTACCGAAAATTTTTAAAGCTTTTGTGTAGGAACAGTGACTATTTCTTTTTGGGAACATTAAATGAGTTGTTGTATGTTCGATCCCAAACAACTCAAATATGCTATGGTTCGAACCATGGCCGAACCTATTCTTGTAACCTGAAGAATTCGAAATGGTTTAATAACTTATACGATCGAACGAAGAGCGTCGGAGGGTTGCGTCGAGGTATGGACGGGTCATTCTTGAGGGTCCGGGTTCAAACCCGCACCGACAGCATTGCATGTAGAGATGCCAGAGTTGTTTTAACTTATGTACGTAATACCGAATGCTCTCAAACAGTGATGGCAAACATCATGAGGAAACCTGCATACGCTGAAAAAGAAATTCTGATTCGTTGCGTAGGTAGGTATTTATGCAATGGGCAGTCCACCAATCCCCATTGGGCACGCGTGGTGGACTAACGCCCATACACCCTCCATAAACCCTCAGGCCTTACAGTGGGACGTATTATATATAGGCTTTGTCAGATCGGATTCCGAGAAAACACGGATTATCTAAAACGACATTCAAGAAGTGCATCCAGTTTCCACTAATCTTCTACGACGTAACTAGATCCACTAGGTTATCTCATATCAATTTGCAAACGATTAGTGCTTATTGATTATAGAATAAGGTCAAAAGTTTATCTAAAACCGGTGAAGTTTGTATCGCAAAATGCGAGAAAGAGTATTATTCCGCACCTTATATGGATGGTTTTAATATCATTGCCTGCCTACCTACACAATTTCTACATTGGGACTTTTGTCGATTACAACAGAATTTATTTCCATTCTAGTTTTTTGTAAAACAAAATAAAATCGTGTATTTTTTTCGGAATAATGGAATGGAAGCACAGAATAAATACTAGTACCTGGAAGTTTGGCCTCAGCCTCATCGAATGCCAAACTAGGCCTAACATTTTTGTGGATGTCAAAATTTTTGAGTTATCTCTGTAGAAGAAGAAATGTACACGGCATCCGAATACCAACTTACCTAAGACTAACTACTACTAAAAGAACATGTGTTGCTGTGTACATTTCTTCTTTTAGTTAAAATATGATTAATAAACTTTCTCTGTAAACAAGTTTCTAATTTCAATACCTATCAAAATGTTACGCACGGGCGACATGCTATGTGCCAATGAGATTTTCTAACTTATGTACTGCTCTCAAACGGGGAAGGAAAATATCATGTGAAAATTTCCATACGCTTCATCACATCAGGCTATAAACTTCCCAATGTATTGGGAATTAGTCCACCACGCGTGCCTAATGCGTATTGGTAGACTTCACATTCACATACACATCAGAATTTCTTCTTCAGCGTATCATATTACATATTATAGGCAGATGTGATGATGACTATATCAAAATATTCAATTATCGATTCTGTATAGAAAACTGTTTAATTATTTGAAACCGGGATCATAAAGAGGAACTGTAATAATGCTTAATTACAACGGTCATCATGAAACAGTTAATAATTTACACTTATCCGTTAAATCAACTGCGAAGTTTAATTAAATTTAACGATCTGCGTAGCTTTGATTAGTCCAATGCTTTGTCTACCCTTTGTCCTTTATCTTCTGATTGCATTCAATGGAAATATCTATTCTACGTGTTCGAAGGTACCTTCTATACTAGTAATTTATGTAAGGTTAATTTGAGCCATGCGATTCCCGTAATAATATCATAGAAGAATAACTCTAAACAAAATCCACATAATAATATAATTTCGAAAATTGTTGAAAACTTATGAAAAAATTTATGGTCCTTCCAGTCCAAAGTAACCTTGCTGAGTATTTGAAGCAAATCCCCGTTTCTAAAACAGTGATCAAAACATTAAAATTTAGCAGTACAATACGATCAAAAACTAAGCTTCACTAAGTATAAACTTTAGGTACGTACTACTTACATGGGAATTTTAGGATCAACAGTAAACAAATGAAAATACGACTGAAGAATTCTCAAACCCACCATTTATTCAAGGGGGTGACAGGAAGAATACAAACTTATTTTATTTATGCACAATATGAATATTCGAGAATGTTTTAAAATCATAGCTCCTTTTATATGGTACCGACTGCATCCACATCTAAAATGCATTTGCGGTGCTTCCGGCCCGATGTTGGCCTCGTTTTCTCGTTCTTCCCTGCAAAACTATGGACATAATCTGAAACTTTTCAAAGCATCAACAAATAGTACATTTGCCCGTGTCTACTTATTTTGTATAGCTTTTGTAAAACAATTACAGATCTGCATTCAAAGTTGCAGTACAGTAGGATGACATTTTTATACTCTTGAGCCTCTTGAGTATAAACATCGTCTCGTAAAAGAATCGTTTTTAAATATACCCGCGTTTGAGCGAGTTCCATAGAATGCGTCTTCAAGATTCAGATCGCGAGTATTCGCGCGCTATCACTGAATTATTTATGTAGCATTTTCACTGATGCATTCTCCTATCGGAAACTGGAACGCAAATGCTCGAAAAGGAATCGTTTTGGTGGTACCTAAAAAGCCCGTTTAGATTTTTGCCGCGATATTCTTGAGCGACTTAGTACTTTAGTAGTCATATGCTTAGTCGATTAGGATCAATGCTGTGTGACAAAATTGACGATATTTGAAATAGCCGCTTAAGCCGGGACTAATTAATAATTGATATTTTCTTTCGTTATGTACTATTTAAGAGCCAATTTGAGCCTAGAAATGTACCAAAATTTAAAAAAATGTAGTCAGCAACAGCGCCAAATTTAAAATTTAGCATTTATTTCGTTCTAAAAAACGTTCTAAATTTTATTTTTTGCGCATTTTTAAGGTTTTACCACTATACATACTTCAAACATGGTATTAATATTTTTGTCTACTTAGAAGGCTTTGAAAAATACTTTATTATTTTCTATTGAATGCCTCATTTTTACAAATTTCAATACCTATTTTATTGCTCAAAAATAATTTATATTGTTAAATCTAATTAAAATGAGCATACCCATACGTAATAAAAAAAACGAAAAAAAATTAGTGCATTGGTCATAATATTATTAAGTTAGAACCCTTTTGGTAGATACAATTTGGATTTCTATGTTGCGTAGCTAATTTTCTTTTAATATTTTTTTCAGATTCTTTTAATGTTTTTTTGTCACTAAATGGGTGCCGGTTACAGTTTGAAAGTCCCATTGATAGATACTCCCCACCAAACAAAACTCCGTAAAATGACTGGGCTAAAAGATGATATAAAAAAAGAGATAGTGCCACATATACATATTAATCTATGAGTGCCACTGCCACTAGCGCGTTCTAGAGAGGCATGAAAACTTGTAATCCGTACGCTCGACAAGCCATGTACCAATGAGTTTTTCTAACTTATACGGTGTAATACCTACCTATCGACCGCTCGCAATCGGTGAAAGAAAACATCGTAAGGAAACTTGCATAAGCTGAAAATGAAATTCTGATGCGTATTCAAAGTCCAGCAAGCCGCACTTGGCAAACGTGATGACTTATGATGAAATCAAAAAAAGGGTTGTAAAATTACAATATTTCAATTTTATTGTTACAATTTGTAGTCTGAATAAAACTGTAACCACGATTTCTCTTTGTCTTTCCACAGGTATACCTACCTCTATTCTCACGGGAGAAACCTTTTTAACCCAAATCTTGGAAAGTGTAATGTATCTCTGCTGTTTTTACTGTATTTTTCGTGGCTGTTCGTGTAAATAAACTACGTTTCGTTTACTCATTCATAATTTGCACGTTCATTTGTTTCTGAATTAACAAAATTAATTGATTTTAAAGATTGTTCATATAAGCAGTTGGACTAATAATAGAACAAGTTTCCGATCATCCATCGATAATGGCACCTAGATGTTTTTATGACTGTACTTGTGTGTGTTTATATGTTTGTGCCGTTGTTGTATGGTTACCACAATAAACAGCCTATAGTGCTTGCTTGGGATTATTACAATGTATGTGCCTGTGAGCGTTATGTATTATGTATTGTGTGTATGTACTACTAGGACATCTAACTATTATCGTGTTTCTCCGACCATCATAATATTCATTGACTGAAAACGATTGACAATGTTAAAAAAATTTCATTACAAAAAAAATTATAAGAGAAACCTAAAGATGATTTTTAAATACCTATTCAGTGATCCGCACTCAACATAGTTCGTCAACATTAATTGTTTCTTTTCTACAATATTACGTCTCTTGTTATCGTCATTGATTACTATCATGTCTTTATCTTTAGTGACACTCGCAAGATTAAAACAAATCGATTGACGTTGACGTAAGATCGAATCGTATCATCAAAATCGGCCCACGCATTTGGTCTCTAGAATGGCACAAAGGAACATACTTACATACATAAGCTAATAAACACATTACCCTTCCTTTGCGTCGTGCAGTCGGGTAAAAAAGCTCATGTCAATTTGATACCAATAGAATCGAGTTTAAGAGAATAGAGAGAGAAACCCCTAGAAGTTTGGGATGCGTAGCAGCTCAGGTCTAGCATACAACGCTAAAAATAAGACAAAGATGTCTTACGAGTTTACTTTTCGATGATGCAATGTCACAAAGGTTTCTCGTAAGCTGCTTGGCCTACTGGACTTACAAAAAAAGAGTATTAACAAAATGTCAGTGTCTGATATAAAATCGCCGATAAAATCCAGTGTACAATTATTATTCTTACGAAAGTTTTTGATTAAATTTCACTAACATTGTACATGATGGGCATGAATCGGAAGCAATTTCAGCACGGCTGGGGAGCCAAGGTTGACATCCTATTTCCGGTGAACACTTGCAGGTTGTCAGGCTAAATCTCGTGGGGAAAGAGCAGCGGTCAGGCTGGGCATAGACAGGAAATTGTCTGTCGACCTATGTCACTGTATCTACTATCTGCTATATTGTTAGCAACAAGCATAAAATACATACAATAGACAAAAGCATCGACGATCAATCAATTTGCGAAAAAGGACTCGCCATTACCCTAAATACATATTGAAAAGCATTAAAGTAAGGTTATGTTAAAATTATGAATGACAATTCAAAACATAATACTCCCAGGACTAATTTGGAGTTTATGCCGAATAAACTAAAGGCAACCTTCATGCAAATTGTGCACATTGGTGCAAACGATGCCCTCGGGAAATATTGTAGTCCGAATTTTGTAACTGAGATTATACAGTAACATTCGCGTAAGGTAATAAGACACCAGCTATAATTGGTCAGCGTATTTCACTAGTGTAGCTATCCTGACGGTGATATTGCCACTATTCCTGCCTTTGTCATTCAAGAACATTGAACCAGTGAAAACTGTTGATCTCAAATTCATATCTGGCGAGCCAGCGTCACAAAAATGTATTAATTTGTGAAATCACAGGGAACTACATAGCTTGAAGGGTTACACTTCGATTCAGACCCATTCGCGTGATTGTGATGATTTTGAGCATGGTCTACTGATCATATGCAACTGCATATTAATTTGAGATTTCTTCTTCGACATAGCATAATGATCATGTGGCATTAGGGGGGTAAAGTCAAACGAAACGTGTCACATGCACGCTGCATGTTTTCGTGCATGCATGCTTGTTTGCTTGCTTGCAAGCTTGTAAGCTTGTGTGCACGCTAGCTTGCATGTTTACTTGTGTGCATGATTGCTTGTTTGCATGTCGAGGGGGGCAGGAGGGCTGAGCTCCCGCGAGGGGTGTGCGGGGGGCGGATGCCCCTAGCCAGAGAAAATAAATTGGTGTTTTTAAAATTGTAGGTTAGGTAATGTTAGCACATGTATAACGGAGCGGAGCGAGCGAAGCGAGCAGAGAATCAACATGCTTGCTTGCATACTGCATGCTTGCTTGCTTGCAGCACGCTTGCTGGTTTGCTACATGCCTGTTTGCATTTTTGCTTGGTTGCTTATTTGCATGTTGCCCTACACCCCGTAGCTGCTGCACAATAACTATAGTCTTTTTTTTGGTTAATGCTAAAAGATTATGATTTATTTAGTTTTTTTTTTATTCATAGTTTTATTTCCACATGAGTAACAATATTCTGCGAAACTTCAATAATGTCATACGATACTTCTGAATATAAACTTTATGGAATACGATTGATCTGCCATAGAAAACTATGTGTTATGATCTAGGACGATTTAACCACGTTATGATATTTATGATGGATGCTAAACATTATGTCATTAGTCATGTATGCCTATAGTGATAATGCATTACAAAATTATGCGAAAAAAAGTTATGCGACAATAGTGATAACCCATAGTTGCACAAGGTAAATAAAATATACAAAGTGCAATTACAAAAACAATATTGAATTACACAGTGTAAGATCGTCAAGACCAGACATTTTGGTCATTCATATAATCATCGAGTTTATAGTAACCTTTTTTACAAAGGACTTGTTTAACGCTGGCAGATCAGCAGGCAGTAATTTTTGCTCATGCAAATTATGTGAAGCGAGAGTATTAAGCTAGAACTACTGCTCTAAATCGAGTGGGCGTATTTTTAATGCAGTTTTTGGTAGTTTACGCGTGTGACCACCATATCGGAGCTCTTGGCCCTCTTCCAGCTTCCGACAGGCGTCTATTCCAGCATACTCACCGGCTCTGCTCAGCGAAGCCTACATAAGTTCGCATTTTGTTTATTCTTATTTCAAGCATGTCTTACATTTTGTAGTTCGACCCATTTTGTGAGCAAAACAGCTTAAAAGTACTTCTAAGTTTCGAATTTCTAGAGGCATTACCTACTCTGTGATTTTATGCAAACCTCAAATTGTTTCGTAACCTTTTGTTAAATAAGATATTCTGCTTACGACGTCTTCTCATTCTCACGCCTACCTTATCGTCTACCTTAATATCAAAACGAAGATTAAAATTATGTAAATACTTCACAGTGAACGGTAGTAAGCGGTTTAAACGAAGTGTTCACGTTAAACGACGAGTCGTAATAAGTAAACAATATTACCCCAAAGTTCGTAAAATTTATGAGGCGGTTATTCGGTAAGACGTAAACAAGGGGAGCTCTATAGCTATAACAAACGTAACAACGTATTTAGTATTCGAAACAAACTCTATCTAATCTAATATTATTTAACTGTGAAAAAGGTGCGGAGCTAATATCTAAATTAAATTTTCCGAAATGAAGGCTTGATAAAAGTTACCTGCGAAATACCTGAAAAAACTTTAGCAGATGCTTAGACATAAACTATATTAATTCAGCTCAGTTTCACAAAAGCCAAAGTTCACTTAGAGATAGATTTCAAATGGCTCCGCATTTCACTTTCTTAGATGACCTCGTGTCATTCGAAAGTCCCCACTATAAACTTTCATTAAAGTCTGAAATGCTGTGAATAAATCAATTCTTTTGGCAGTCTCAAACACAACAAATGCTTAAGGTTACCATCATTATACCATACAACTAGAGAAAAGTGGAAACTATAACAACCTGTACTTAACAAAGCTGTACAATACATACATAACAAAAACAAGCACCGTCTAACAGTAATGAAGCCGCTTTACTTCCGTCTGCTTCAGTATTTTCTCATTCAAACGTACCTGGTAGATAAAGTGCGGTAGGGGAAAAGCGTAAACCGCTAGCGAATGATCAAGCGCCCAAATTAGTCTAGTCGGGTTATAGCACCGCGGCCCGCGGCCCCCAAACAGTATCCTCCACTCCACAGAAGTCTCTTCATAGAACTCTTACTCCTACATCATAAAGACTATAATAACATGATTCGGGGGACTGTGTTGGACTCTAATATCTGTGACTCCCCATACACCAATCCAATTTTGTACGGGGAAATATCATGCCTGGATATGCAATGAATATTTCGGAATGTGATTTACCTTACATGCATTGGATTGGATTAGTCTAGGTAGACAGTGTAATACTGAAAGTGATGTAGTTACAACAGTTTAATGGCTTGTAAACTCTTCAATTTTGCGTGTGGCTTGTCATGTTAGAAAATAGAGCCTGATTGTAGCTTTCATTTCAGCTTTATTAAGGTACAATATTAGTGTATCAAATGTTTGTCTACTATTCATAGGTATAGTAATGTAGAAGGCAAATTTTACAATTAAAATTTACAGCAGTGAAAACCCGGACCAGCCTCGCAAAAGACAGAAGAATGGAGAAGATTGGAGGAGGCCTTTGCCAAACATGGGCAAACAGAAGAGGTTGTATGCCGACAAACTGTTATGCAGTTTGGCATAAAATGTGTCTGTAATACTGTACTGTGTTTTGAGAGAAAAAAAAAATTTAAAAAAAAATTGTCGATGTCGTGTGAGCCCGAGAGGATTCAGCGATTAAGAGAAATAATTATTAGTTATGATGTAAAATATTAAATTACTTAAAAATGTAAAAATACTTTTCTGAAATGAAGGATAAGTATTATTATTACTACATAGGATTGAAAACTGTTTGTAGGTATGTGATGAAAAAGTTCTCGTGGGATTATAACAAAATAATAGTTCTGGTGCCTACATTTAACAACTCTGATCCTGCGCAACCTCAGGCAATTTTTAAGTAAGTATTAATATAGTATTTTTGTAATCATCATATCCATTGTCTGAAATTAATTAGGTGTAACTAAGTAATAAGACGCAGAATCGCTAAGAAATGTCTTAAAACACCATGTCGATTTGATAGTTATTGAATCGGGTAGTTGCACAACAAGACATCAGATTCATCATTAAAATATTTCCGGTTAAAAATAGAAGAAATGGAGGAGAATTTATGACAATATGTATAGATCAAGAGGATCAAGAGAGATCGATATGTCAGGACCGCTCAAGATCAATAGTATCTGCCAACCCTCCGGAAAAAAACGAGTAGGTAAGTTTATGTATGTACATATAATTGTCTAACTATTTTCACTTTGTTTTTCACACATATCTCGAATACAATGCGTCAATGTCAACATTGACATCAAAAGACAAAATATGTAAATAAGGCTTCAATGCAAAGAGAGCTGAAATATATCTTAGCATGTCGCGCTGAAACAATAACTTCTAGGGATCCTTGAAACGAAAACAAAGCAACTTGCCCTCCTTGTGTTATAAATATTGGGTTCAGTCTCTAAACGAAAAGACCTTTTTCTGTCAATACAAGAGTACCCTTAATTTGTTTTACGATCTACGCGAGAAAAGCTTAAGTATTATATTACGAGTTAGTATTCCTTCAAGATCTAACTGCTGAAAGTAAAGTAGATCTACCCACTACATCTAGAATACTACCTGCTATAAAGTGAGTTTGCTGGTTTATTTATTTCACTTTCACGCCTCATGGTCAATACGCACTGAAAGAGCAGTGACAGGCAGCTCACGGCATTTTACATAGCACACACGGACCCTGAAAAAAGACGGACGTAATGTCACACTAAAAAGAGGTGAAGCATGCAAGGTCCTACTATTTAGTTTGTTCTACAAGGGACCTACAACAAACGCACCATGTTCTAGGCGCAGGTCCGACAACCCGCCGCCATTATGTACTAGCCCAGTCATTTTACGGAGTTTTGTTAGGCAGTGTAGGGAGTAATTATTAATTGGACTTTTAAACTGTAACCGGCCCCATTTAGTGACAAAAAGACTGTTTTAAAACATATTTAAAAAAATCCGCTACGCAACATTAAAATCAAAATTGTGTATCCCAGAAGGCTTTTAAATTAATAATATTAATACCAATACACTCATTTGACTTAGATTTAACAATATACATTATTTTTGAGGAATAAAATAGGCAACGACATTTAAAAAATGAGGTATTTATTAGAAAATACGAATGTATTTTTCAAATCCTTCTAAATAGATAAAAATATTCACACCATGTTCGTAGTATGTATAATGGTAAAGCCTTAAATATGTGCAAAATTTTTTTTCCATCTGGTTTGTTATAAGGAGATAATAGCTAAATTTAAAATTTGGGGCTGTTGCTAACGTGATTATGTTTTTAATTTTGGTACATTTCTAGGCTCAAATTGGCTTTTCAATATTATACCGAAAATAAATTACAATTATTAATTAGTCCCGGCTCAAACCGTAAAATGACTGGGCTATACCGCGCGACAGGGCGATAGCACGCACACTCATATAAATGGGTGCTTTACTTATGATTAGACGAGATTACGTCCGTATTTTTATAGGTCCGTGATAGCATATTGAAGTTTATCTATAGGTAAAACAAAATTTCAATTGACGGGGTATGACAGTTCAACCTCTTTGGCGTGGCTACCCGTTCTGTCACTTCTACTGACATTTTATCTTATGACAGAATAGATAAAGTTCAATATGCTAGGAAAAATGCCGCGCGCTGCCGGCCGCTGCTCTTTCAGTGGGAATTGACCTAATCCTTCATTAAGTTTTCATGAAATAGAACAGGGTTTCTAAAACTTATAGCCCTACAGGGGTATCTCTTGAATTTCGCAGACGACCCTTTAAAAAAAATCTGCTCTAGAAGAAAACAAACAAAATTTGGTAGCATACAATATTAATCCCGAAAACCAAAAGCCAGAGCGTGCAATGAACTTGAGTACTTACAAGAATTCTATTATAAAAAGCAGCTGTTTTTCGTCAAAAAGTATCACAACAAGCCGTCTACAAGAATAATCAAACATTTTATAACACACATTCAAGCCTCAATAAAGTTAACGTACTACCACTCCTGTGACATCACAAACGTAACATTACGTAAGGTAAAAGCAATACACAAATCGTTCACCCATAAACGATAACGCGTCCATTACGGCGACACATTAAACTCTCATAAAAGGCATTGCTTCAAAAGTACGTATCTACATGAAAGCGAAGAAGCAGGGAATAAAGCCGAGGCGATACGGAGCATGTTCCACTATCCCGCGGGGCCATTGTTATGGCCGAATAAAACTAGTTTACAGCGAGCACTAGAGACCCGCGCTTACCGACTTTATCTTCACTCGATGCAGCGGCTTGCATACGCTACAAATGCATTTTGAAAGAGGCCGCGATGTATTTTCTTCATGCATGTTTAAATAAAAAGCTCAGCTGTGATGCGCCAGCTTGTAAATTTGTGAGACGAACTTCGCTCTGCGTTTCGGAATATGTAAAGTGGAGTAAATGGATTGACCTGGAAACTTTATGTCTTATTTTTCTACCCGCACGTCCTTTGTTAGGGAAACAGAATGGCTAGGAGGATGGGATCACTAATGGAACTAGAGAATATAAATCAGGTAGAGAACCTATGCATTTTACACAGGTTGTAAACTTACAAGCGTTACATTCTTTAAGACCACATCACAGAAAAGACCATCAAACTGAACAAATGTGATATCAACTTTTATTATGGGACCTAGGTTGAAATCACACGGAGAAAAATATCTAATAGCATGTGATAACTATTTAGCAGATTTTACTAGAAAATAGCAGACTTTATCTGAAAATGCGTTGTTAAAATCTTATTTTAATTGATTTAACTAAAATCTACTTATAAATATTATAAAAAAATTATAGCAAAATCTGCTAATTCAAAAATATCTAAAATATCTATATGTGACTAGACATATAGATATTTTTCTCCATGTGGTTGTTCCATAGAAAATATCAATGGCTACTCGACCAGAATGTACGGAACTACAGATTTTTTGTCGCGATTTCAACGTTGGTCCCTGAAAGTTGTTCAGTTTGATGGTCAGTAGCACTCTCTTAAGTATGTAACGCACGCATGTTTTTCTTATGCATCATATATAAGAAAAACTTAAATACGTATCTAATCGTTTGTGTTAAAGCAATTATGCATTGTAGATGTCTTTGAGATGAGCCTAAAATAAGATTTAAAATTAAAAAACAATTATCTATTGTTTTTTTAATTTTAGATCTTTATTTTAGTTCTAAATGTATCAAAAACCTCTTGAAAGAAAGTCCATTGTTTGCTAATGTCTAGACGAGTCTATCAATGGCCTCTTTGTGAATTTTCTTCTGCCTAACATAAATAACATTAAGAGCACTTATTTAATCATGTTAGCTTAGCGAATTTAAAACTCACGTTAATATACTTCAGTAGGGTATAAGTTCATCGAACTGTGTAAATGAAGACCTAAAGTAGGCAGTAAATCAGCTTAAGTATATTCAAATGGTTAAGTTCCAAGTTCCATGACGGTTGTTCTCAAATGAGCAAAGGTAAGCAACGAACAATTCTAAAGACAGTACGAAGAGCTTTCCTTGTGAAATATTTATAGCTCTTTACTTATGTCTCCATATAAATTATGACGCAAATTGTTTTGGTGAGAGCGCGTTGAATTATACGATGTAAGGAAGAATGTGAGTAGAAGTACACAGAAAGTTCGAAAAATTTATACTTTGAAACGATACGTGTTTTTTAGGATTTCGTACCCAAAAGGGTGAAAACGGGACCCTATTACCAAATAGATACTGTTTCTTATACTGTACTATTACTAAGGCTACGTTGTCCGTCCGTCCGTAACTTTTTAACCGTAATGTAATAGCTAGTCAGTACTTCATCCTACCAGGTCAACGTGGCGTAGGCAGGCCAAAACTCAGATGGTCTGATGTTTTAAAAGGGAATAGGCAGCGGTGACCTCTCTATCGACCATGTTCAGGATAGAGCAAAGTGGAAGAAACAGACTATAGCCCAGTCATTTTACGGAGGTTTGTTAGGAGAGGTGTGAAGTAATTATTAATTGGACTTTTAAACTATAACCGGCACTATTTAGTGACAAAAAGACTATCTGAAAAAATATTTATAAAAAATTCACTACGCAACATAGAAATCAAAATTGTGAGTCCCAGAAGGCTTTAAATTAATAATATTAATACCAATAATTTTTTTGAGCAATTATGTAAGCATAGAAATTTTAAAAATGAGGTATTTATTAGAAAATACGAATGTATTTTTCAAAACCTTCCAAGTAGACAAAAATATTTACACCATGTTTGAAGTATGTATCTAAGTGTCTATCTAGTAATGCCTTAAATATGTGCAAAAAAAATATCATTAGGTTTTTTATATCGAGATAATAGCTAAATTTTAAATTTGGAACTGTTGCTGACGGGATTTTTTTTTTATTTTGGTACATTTCTAAGCACGAATTAGCTCTTAAATATTAAATACTGTACCGAAAAAAATATCAATTATTAATTAGTCCCGGCTGAAACCGTACAATGACTGGGCCACTAGGAAAGCAGACCCCCGCTACCCAGCGGGACAGCAGCTAGGAAGATGATAAGATGATTAATCGATACGTTGATACTACAGTAGAAAACTCGTACCTACTTTAGCTACTGTTATAGTAGGTGTAGGTACTTCTGTAGATAGGTACGTACTAATATTTGCAGGGGTGGTGTAACATTATTTCATAAGCTTTCGACGAGCGCAGCGTGCTCGGTGAGCCTCATGTTTTTACATGAAGCCAGCGATTGAAATGTAAATTGGATTCGAATTGGTCGGCAAAGCCAACGTATTACCAAAAAAAGTGGAGAGAAAAAATTACGACGGTTTCATGAATTGGTACGTGGTTTTACTAAAATTAAAGAGTATCATACATTTATGCATTTTGCTTTAAAAAGTTTGTTTGGTAAACTCAAATATAAATAACGAGCGTTAACCCGCGACTTCGTCCGCACAAATTATATACTAGATTTTAAGTCAGATCATAAGCTATCAAACAAAAAAGTTTCATCAAAATCGGTTTAGTAGTTTTTGCGTGATACTCGTTCAAACAATCAAACACCTAAACAAACAAACAGACAGACAAAAAATCCAAAAATTTGTGAAATGGAATCAGGGACACCTAAAAACCATATCGTAACTTTTTTTTTGTTAATATCTTCAATGTACAGACAAACTTCCTTAGGTACTAGCTTAGGTAGAAGCTCTTAATAATATTAAGAGAAAGAAAAAAAGGATAAGAAATGTTAAGAATAAGAAATAAAAGGAAATTTAAAAATTAGTATTATATAAAAAGAAAAAGAAAGAATGTCTCACATTTTACGTAGGCGTCAGCATCAGGACTGAATAACAGGAATAAGTAATAGAAGTGTGCCTGTACATTGAAGATATAAGTATTAAAAAAAATTTACCTTTCTACCTATTTAAATTCATAGATTTCTGTCCGTTTGTTTGTTTGTTCGAACGTCACACAAAAACTACTAGATCAATACTGATAAAACATTTTTGCGTCTTGTTATGATGACGGGAACCGCTGCGAACCAAATCGCGGGAAAAAATTAAACCGTTCACTGTCATATGTGGTTGTCTGGTCTGTCTAGACTGGTTGTCTGGAACAAATCACTTTTAGTGATAAGGCCACCTTTTGGGTACCCTTCTTATTCTTGTATATTGTTGTTGTTTTTTTGTGTATCATATCTGTACATTTTCTTAACACGTTATACTGTCTGAATACTTAGTTCATGTCAACTAGCCCATTTTTAATTAAAGCTTCTTAGGCATACCTTTTACGTTCAAATTTTTAAGTGAACTTTAATAAAGAGGTTTCTGTAAATATCTCTGCAATGCAATAACAAGGTTCTGGATTTGCCTCCTTAAGTATTCATACATTTCTATTTTTATATCTGTGTTCCACTTCACATAGTTTTACAGCGTTGTAAAACACCATAGAAGTGTTAGGAGACTTAGTTGAACAAATTGTGTGGGTTGTTCCGCTAGTTCCGGTAGTTCCGCTATAAATAAGGGGCGTAGTTACGGTGATTCCGGCCAGTACAATCTCATAACAGCATTGTCTGCTCCTGGCTGCGATCCAGCTTCCGCAAAAAAACTTGTCGACGTAGTGTACTTATGACCTGTATTTATAATGCCTACACCTTAGATTTATGGAAGTAGATGTCAGCTTTGTTTTTGTCTTGGCAGATTTTGGTTAGATTTTTCGTTTACTTTAGTAGATTTTGCCCGAGAGTTCGTTCGCGTGGATTTGAAAGCCAGAAGTCTGTGTTGAAAACGCCCCGTTGCTCCCCCTTTTTCCTTCTAATACACCCAAAGGTTAAAGGAGTCAATTTATTGTAGGCCTACAAACGGTAACGTTTATTGATGGTATTACACTCCAAAAACATAATTTTCAACACACTTGCTCATAAAATGGCCCTTATTTCACCGCAATTAGGCACATAATGACACCTATAATCAAACTGTGACTTTTTCATTACAATTATTCACAAGTGAGTTATAGATTTTTTATAGTAGGTATCTAAACTTCTTGGTTGAGTTCTTGAGTTGCTTTGTTCTTAAAAAAGTTTCGATACAAAAAAGATCATATTCAATAGTACAAATAAATTCTCTAAATAAACTTTTTATTTACTCAATAAAATGATTTTTTATTATTATTTTCTTCACAAGTGTGTTGAAAAACGTCGTATGATACACGTGTGTATTGATGATTACCGTCCTCGGCTCTCTTAAGACCTTCGCCTGTAATCACCAACATTACACACTTGTACCATAATGTACTATTAATTTACTATAGTAATCGAACGAAAGATTAGGCAAAAAAGCAAACGGAATTATGAAATAAATATAAAAAATGCACCGTTTTAACTTCTTTAGCTAAGATTCTTTTTCCCTATTAAAACGGTACATGTAAAGCAATGAGTGTATAGGAACATCTTAGATTACTAATACGAAAATAAAATTAAAATACCAAACATATTTTACCGAGACATGATCTGCGCCAACTGCGATTACGCGATACTCCGTTTAGATGAGGCATATTTAATCACAGATCAATTAGAATATGTTATTTAATATAACCACTATAATCTAGAGATTATGTGTTTTATGCATGTTAGTCTATTTCCCATACTAAGACTGAGGATCTCTTTTCTTTGAATACACTCTTAGATTCAAATGAATACATCCCTATGCATAGAAGAAAATTTTTTCGCTTACGCTAATAGACGTAATGTCAGTGTAACCGTGTATAGGATACTCAGAGGAAGGATCTCCTTATTCTAAATATAATCTCTTTGATAAGATAGCGATGGTCTATTGTTTGACATTTGGCGATAGTCATAAAACCCTATATAGTGTCACCAACTTATCTGTAGAATGAGCGATGGCACCACTTTGTGTATCAAAGAATGAGAGACTACATCAGTGTTGCCAGACGTGCAATAATTATCCTAGATCCACCACATTTTTGAGG
The DNA here is from genome assembly GCA_927399405.1 of Agonopterix arenella. NCBI lineage: Eukaryota > Metazoa > Arthropoda > Insecta > Lepidoptera > Depressariidae > Agonopterix > Agonopterix arenella. The sequence goes on from OV656691.1 coordinate 8,362,545, forward strand.
GGCATGCGATATAAAATAAGTCGGGTATCGCACGATACTTCACAAAAATTCCAGGATAATCCACGATAATTTTGTAATCTAATGAAATCTGTGTATCAAATCATTATTTCCAACCATATTATCCGTCAAATTACAATAATAAACATCGTTTTGGCGTTAATTATCGCGTAAAACAGTTTTCAAATACCTAATAATAAAATTGAAGTTCTAATGAGAACAATTGAGATAGAAAATATTTCCTCACTGTGTCGTTTCAATCAAGAGTTTTTACTAAAATTCCCTAAAAACCTCGTACTTCCCTACCTATAAATAGGTAACTAAAACATTAAATAGTGGCATGCACGTGGCATGCAATATAGGTAAGAATGATTTAATTTCACGTATCATTTCACTCTTTTAGTTTCTAAGAGAGACTTTTTGGAATTTTTGATGCGATAAAAACACGATAAATTTGCTATTAATCTGGGATACTTCTTAAGTGTGGATCTGGCAACACTGGACTACATCGACTGACAGCAACAAGATGACGTTTTCAAAATGGCATCACTAGTTCCGCTTTTGGCCATTCTACAGATATGTTGGTGGCACTGTACAATTTATATGAAGATGATATGAAGTGACTCCGGAGTCAGGTGGCCGTCGTAAAAAAAATGGTTACGTCGTAGAAAGAGTATGATAAGCTTAGAAAGAGTAAGTTAAAAATTCTTCGTCTATGATGATAAGCGAAAAATTCTTCGTCTATGGGTTACGTCGATAAGGTTGCCCTATGTAGAACTATATACTATTACCTATTCTGTGGTAGCGATCTCCTTTGTTAACTAGAGAATTTGCTATGTCCATCACTTATTGAGTGAATATGACAAGATACGTGCTTTCTTCTATTACCTTTTCTTTCTACGCCCCCACCTTATCTGTAGAATATATGAACATACATACATATGCTCACGCCTATGTCCCAGTACTGGGGTAGGCAGAGACAACAGATCGCCACATGCTACGATTCTGACACACATCTTTCGCCTCCTCAACATCCATAAGTTTCTTCATACACGCTCGTCGGTTCCGGGTACATTTTATTTGGCCATTCTTCAGTACGCATCCGATTTGGTCAGCGTACGTCCGCCTGGGGTGACCCCTTTCAACCAGAATCAGAATATATGAACCTGTTCCAAATTTCATTTATCTACTGACTGACAGACAACGCATAGCCTAAACCACTTCAGTGGTTAGGTCAGTCAGTCACGGTACAGTTTTTTTTAATATTTAGATAGTTAAAGTCAGTCATGTATTTAGTCAGACACCCTACACGCTACAATTCTAACACACTTCTGTCTCATACACATTCATTTTTGCTCTTCAGTCGGTTGAGGATGCTACGGTAAGTTTAATTCTACGATGAAAAACCGCTACGACCAACTGCTACGACTACGCTACGGAGAGCAGCGTGCTTCGAGTATTAAAAGCGCAGGTATAATTCATGATGACCATATTGGTGAGATCGTTATCAATATTATCATATACCACGCTGGACTCTCAAACGGTTAAAAGCTTAATCTATACAAGTGTGTCTGTACATTGAAGATATTTAAAAAAAAAAAGTTACGATATCGTTTTTAGGTGTCGCTGATTCCATATATGCGATTTTTGAATTTTTTCTCTGTGTTTGTTTGTTTGTATGTTTATTTAAACGAGCATCACGCAAAAACTACTGAACCGATTTTGATGAAACTTTTTTTGTTGGATAGCTAATGATCTGACTTGAAATCTGGTATATAATTTGTGCGGACAAAGACACGGGTTGACGCTAGTAGTAAATAAATTACCTATGTCGAATTATTGAACTATTATTATTTTGTTTAAAAATTATGTTAGTGTGCATTTTTTATGTTTCAGTTAGTAATTATAACAATATACTTACAGAGCCCTTTTTTATATGCTCACGGTTTTTTAAGGGATAAAACTGACTCGAAAAATCTGCTGTCCCATTTATTTTGGGTCGAGTAGAATTTCAGTTTTGTGAGAAACATTTTTGTTTTTTGCGATTTCGTTCTTGGTGGAGGTAGTGGATATAGAAAGTTGTTCAGCTTGATGGTCTGACCCCTTAAACACCGTCAGAATATTAAGAACGGCCCTGTATATTCCTATGAACGTTATTTATTATTTATAGCTGTGCCCTGCGACTTCATCGCGCAGACCACTGTAATAATATAATTTTTAAACAGCGTTTAAAACAAAAAATAATAAATTAAAATTGCTCGTTCAAAAAACAGCTTGGTTTTGGAACCATTGGATCCTATCTCTTATCAATGTGTACTTTAACCCAATTCAATCTAACAATCCAAACTGTCCCAAACTTTGATGTAGGTACCCATTCACTAAACCCGGCTGGCTCTATCAAATGCTGCTCGCACAATAAAATTAAAACTTTTTTTATTTACCCTGTGTTGTTTGTTCCTTGTTTATGAGTCTGGAGTTGTAACAAAGTTATTATTCGTTGGTGCTTGCGGCTCCGAGGTACTTGCTTCTCTTATTGGATGACGTCATTTATGACCATCTAATTAGCTAGGCATTGTCGAGACTAGACTCGGAGAGCTGAAGCTTTTTCACCGTCCCCATTCTTCTTTCAATGGAATAAAACCAGATAATGAATAGAAACTGTTGGGTAAAGTAAAAAGAGAAAATAAGTAAAGCTAGTATGAAAAGAAAGTATGCAGGAATATCGGAAAAATATATTTTCCTGGTATAAGATTTATTACATAACATTAGTGCTACAGAAATAACGATAAACGTTTTTTTTTTCTTTTAGTCTGCTATCGTAGCATAGTTGCATAAGAATTTTCAATATGCTAGTGCCTTGCTACAATTAATAATTACGTTTTTATTAACCTACTTTTGTCAATTAATATATTTTGTGAGACTAGATCCCACAGAAAAACATTAAATGATAATAAAATAAACAAAAAGAAAATAAATTCACAGCGCAGAAAAAATCACCTGTAGGTACCATACAAAACTGCAATCTTTCTCGACCTAAATGTATGGGACAGCAGATTTTTTTTTCGCGATTTAGATGTTGTTCCCGTAGAGAATTTTTCAGTTTGATGGTCTGATCAACGTTTAAAAAAATCCCTGTGTAACGACTTTTTGAGATATAAGTGCAAATCAGTTCAACCGATAGCATCCCAAACCTATAGCCAACAGGACTTCCATTAGCGTAGTTGTTCTTAACTGAAATATTAAGGTTTTCCTAGTATAAAGTATTACTTTTTCACGATTTCAGATGCCCAATTCCATTCATAAGGAATGTAAAGAACGCAATTTGAACTGTACTACCTACGACGTCTTAAAATTCTACTTTAGGGTTTGGAATTATTTAGGTATACCTAGAATTATTATTCCGAACAGATGAAACTTCATCCTACGTAAGATTTACTCAAGACTAAAACTGTTTTCTCGGAAAATACTTTTAGTTCATCAGTCCATGTTCTCATATTTCACACATTCACGAACAAGGGTTATTCGTATCTTTTCAGGGTGTAAGGCTCTTGAAAACTCAAATGGGTGACAGAACCCATCAACAATAAACATCAGTTATACATAATTACATTAAAATCACGACATAATCCCTTTCGGGGTGGTCAGAAACATTGCTAAAGTTACCAACTTTCAATTTAAGAATTGAAAAAAAACAGTTAGCAATTTAGGTTTCAGGTTGGAAAGACGTGTCAAATGCGCGACGTGGCAAAATCTGCTATTTCACTCTAAAATTAAATATACCTACCGCGCAAACTGTGGAACAACCAATTTTTTTTGTTTTGACTTCTCATAGTTGGTCCAATAGTAAAAGTTATCCATATTGGTTTTCAGTTTCAGTAGACGCATATAGGTAGGTAATATGCGTCTCTTACAGTGTCACAGGAGCTTGTATGAAGCTGTTTTTCCGTGTCAGTGTCCTGCAGTGGGATGCACATACTACACAAAAAAAAACAATATTTGAGTCAAGATATTTTGGAATTTCGATATAAGGAAACTCGAAAATGTCTTCGTTTGTATCAATTTCTTGTATCAAAATTCAAATGTTTCTTTTAATAAAAGAAACTCTCTCATTCGTAATGTGAGAAACTAATCTGTTTTGATTCAAGATATAAATCTCAAACCCAGTAATACAATCCTCGTCACAAGAAATTCAATCTTGAATTTTGAGAATTTAACATTCTTCAAACGTTAGTGAGATTATCTTAGTCCAAGACATAGAGATTAAGATATATCAGTTGAAACATATTTAGATAGTAGTTCTTGTTTCTAGAAAGTATTTTTTTCTGTGCAGGTTGTTAGGCAGACGGTTGAACAAAGGACAATGAATGATCATTTGAACCTATATTGGCTGGTGATTTAAGAATATCAACATTGATAGGTAACTGGCATTTTTGGGAAGGTCGAGGCCGAAATAACTAAATTAGACATTCCTTCAGTGAAACTTACACAAAATAGTATCTTGTATTCATGGTTCTCAAACCCATTATAATCTACTCATTGTCCTAACCCGCCACCGTTTTTCCAAAAGCTTACCTAAATAATTTTGTGTGCCAGTTTGGATATAGGTAGGTACTACAACTACCAGACAAGTGACAAAGTAATTGTGTCATAAGTAGACATGAGCTGATGTACTATCTGGCTTACTTTCATCTACAAAAACCACTTTTAACAACACGTTCTCAGAGAAAATAGAATTTTTATTTTAACAAGGAACCCCTTTCAGAGACAAAGTGGAGAGCTCCTCGAAAATCCTGCATGAGTAGGGGGTGTAAGCCCGCATCATAGGCCTTGTCTCCCGCATGCAGCGAAGTATCTGGTGATAGCGTTTTCACAATATATGTACTTACCTTTTTTATGTTTACTTATAAACTTTACCAGAGTCATTATTTTATTTCGGGTACATAATCCGGTCCCCTTCAAAGACAACGGAACAAAGGCGATTTTGTTAGTAAAATAGGTAAATTCGAAAATAAAACCCTTTTTTTTTTATTTGTAATTTATGGACTCTTGCTTGTGCATTAGCACTGCATTTCTGCCAGTGTCAAGTAGTTTATGGGAGAATCTATCCCAATCTCAGGGATTGTTTTTGGTTAAGAACAAGAAGAGATTGAAGATTGCGGAGCCTCGTGGCAGGCAAAAACGCGACGCGCGAATACCACGCGAGACAAGTGCTCGGGTCAGAACCTGCAACGTATCGGTAGCCTGTGCTACCGAATAAGAAACCAAGTTTCTGAAAAACGTAGGAATTAGAAAATAAGTGAAGTAAAATACTTTACTTACTTCTTTACATTTTGTGTGGGATAGTAACGTAGTTTGTTATTTTCTTGAATGAACATCAATAAATATAAGTAGCAAGAAAACATCGCTGCCTTTAATGTCTTTAATAATTACTATAATCAATAATGAACAATAATCGAAGTACATAAAACAGTAAAAAAAAACGTATACAATTTCTACAATAAAATTCTGAAAATCTATCTATCTCTATCTATAACGTCACGCCTCTTTCCCAGTGGGGTAGGCAGAGACCAGGGCGCGCCACTTACTACGATCCTTACATACTTCTTTTGCCTCATGCACATCCATACATCTCTTCATACATGCCCGTCGGTTTCGAGTACTCCGCACCTCCCCTTTTTGTAGGACGCAACTGATTTGATCAGCATACGTCCTACGAGGGCGCGCTCTGCCGACGCTTTCACTCACATTAGCAACATATATCTCTTTCGTACATCTGCTGTCACTCATCCTCTCCACATGACCAAACCAACGAAGCATACCTTTCTCTATTTTTGTCACTACATACTGAAAATGTTATCCAAACCTAAACTTACCTTAACTACATTTAAAAAAATACGCTATATCAAGTTCGAATGATTTTTCAGTCGTATGCCATGTTCTCACAATAGAATCATTCTAGCACAAAAGGTATAACACATTCAAATGAATAGTATATTTCTATTGTATTCATAAGAATATAATTGGCGATTTAAATCGCCAATTTCGAATAATTCAATATTGCTTAATTCCACCACCAATCCAATACCTTATCCTTATCTTGGGGTATGTACAATATGTATCTATTTCATTCCATACGCGTAAGGTTCAGACAAAGGTCGACACCCACTCCTTTTCCGGGTGACCAAAGATGCATGGTATGCCCCTGTGCTATAGTTGCCTGTTACGACCTCCACAGATTGCGATGGGGTACTACTCGGATCTTTATCTTTACAGGTATCTTATACCTATGAATAAAATCGTTGGTTCGTCTGTTGGTAATCGTGTACACAATATCAGGCATTTCCCGTGGAACACCCAATTTGGTCCAACTGATAAATTTAAAATTACATTTTATTAAATTTTATTGCCCGTGGTTCACCTGGTTGACCATGGGCAGACATTTTTACCCGTTGTCCACCTGATAAAAAAAACGATTTTAATGCAAACTTTTTCAAAGCATTGACCAGAATAGAGAGGATAAAAGGCTAATAAACATTGAGAATCACCAGGAGAGCAGAAGAGTACAAAAGGTTATAGATGACGAATGATCTCTTCTACACTTCTGTTATCCTGGTTTTGGTGAGACGACGGTTCATAGCTAGGAAACAATGCCGTTCTAGGCGTTCGAATTCGCGGGGAAAAGGCTAGTATAATTTTTTTTCTACCACCAATCTTCTCTAAATATTCTTGCTATAAAAATATTTTTCACCTCTCCCGGCGGAAAGCGTCAACTTTCGCCCCGCTGCGCTAAACGAAGTTGCCGTTTTCCGCCTCTGTCGAGGAGAAAAATAGTATACTAACCTCGGGCAGTAAATAAGAAAGCCTCAGATCACATGTTTGTTCTGAGACCTTTCTTACTTTCCTGCCCTCGGTGTGTAACTGTCTACTATTAGGTATCCTAACTAACTATAATCTATACTATTATAAAACTGTTACAGGAAGTTTGTCTGTACATTGAAGATATTAACAAAAAAAAAGTTACGATATGGTTTTAGGTGTCCCTGATTCCATTTCACCAATTTTTGGATTTTTTGTCTGTCTGTTTGTTTGTTTGTTTGTTTGAACGAGTATCACGCAAAAAATACTGAACCGATTTTGATGAAACTTTTTTTGTTTGATAGCTTATGATCTGACTTAAAATCTGGTATATAATTTGTGCGGACGAAGTCGCGGGTTAACGCTCGTAGAATCTATTTCTGTACAAAAGATCACAACATTATACCATAAAAGTGTATATTAAATCTCAGCTTCACGAAGCTTTTCCACGGTTCATTCGTATTTTCCTTTGCTTATTTTACCTTTCAAAACTCTAACACATTATGTAACAGACATTTTATATCGAAATTCAATAAAGATTGTTCTCTGACGCCTGCTCCATTCTGTTTGCTGTGCATGTGATAAAATGGGATAAAAATGATTTGCAGATTGTGAAAGCGGAGGTGCTAGTTAGTTAAGTAAACTACAATTCCATTGTAGGGCAAAGGTTTTCTTTTACTAATTATAGTAAGAGAGATTAACCCGATATTCCACCAATATGCACTGAGATAGAGCTTTAAAAATTCTCTAACAGCCAAGTTGATACTATTTTGAAAGTCACATTTTCAAATCAGCACTAGAAAATGACCTAAACAGTATGAAGTTTGTGAATTCATTCGGTCATGATTTTGAATTTCACGATTCCAAAACAGCACTTCTGGACTGAAAATGGATGTTCATTTATTTCGTTGTCAAATCCTTCGATACGGTTCCTAATATAAATTATGATTATCATGCGATATAATAGCTCATGCTGAATCTAAAAGAAGATTTGACTGACTTGTAATTTACTTTTACTAGCTGTTGCGTGGCATGTGTTGCAACACACACTTGTACGTTTTTTTTTGTAGCTTATGTTCATCACGGATAATATAGCATTCTAATGGTGAAAAAATTATTCAGATCGGTCCCCTAGTTTCGGAGCCTATACAATACAAACAAACAAACAAGCAATCAAATCTTTCCTCTTTATAATATTACTGTAGATAATATGTCCTATATAGCATTCTGAACTTTTATCGAATCGACATTTCAATGTTAATTAAATCAGTCGTTTTCGATAAGAAAACTAAACGATTTCTATTAAAAAATTATCTTACCTTTTATGCAAACTTTCAGGTAAAATAATAATCCAAATTTTTCCAAACGTTAGTGTTTTATAATTTTGGTGCTAGGGTGGGAGCATAGAGGAAGGCGTAACGTTGACACGAGTTACGCCTTCCTCTCTGGGTGGGAGAATGAAAATACAAAAGTGACTGAAATGAAATCGGTACCTTTCAGAAGATATCGATGTCAATTTTATATGCTTACATACAGTAGCGGTAGTTTCAGAAATTATTGTTCCTAATATCCTATAGTTTCGGTTACATAACTCTATAGCATTCCTACTATAAACTGAAGGTACCGTATTTGTCATGAGTAAATTATGTTAGTCTTCGCGAAGCTGAAGTTAATATTAACTCTGCTGTCCATTATAATTCTAGAGTGGTACAAGGCCTTTAGCTACTGAAAATGTTAGCAGAATTTCATAAATCTCGTATATTTATCTTTTGTCTTCAACCTTTGATAAGATCCAACTGTGGTCTGTTATAAATATTATGCCAAAGATTTTTAATGATAAATCCCACCTATCCCCCCCTGGGTACGTGGATCGGACTTGGATCTTAAGTTGAATATTCGGTGAGAAATTTTCTTCTCTAGTACACACGGCGACACATTAAGCTATACAAAACCAAAATAAGCTAGACGCGCGTAGGCCGCGTAACGTATAAGGTCGCGCGGCCAGCTTATGTTGGTTTTGTATAGCTTAAAGTGTAGCCGTGCGCATAAAATTATCGGTCACGGTGTTTGTAAAAAAACTCCTCCGAAACGGCTTGACCGATTCTTATGAAATTTTGTGTATATATTCAGTAGGTCTGAGAATAGGTCGTACAGTATATTTCAGTAGGCTGCGCGTACGAAGTCGCGGGCAACAGCTAGTTGTTCTATAAAATGTTATGTCACTGCTGGACAGCTGCACAGTTAACCCGTCAAGGGAAAAGACAGCGACAATGGGTAGACCTACATGAGCTATGTAGGTCTACCCATTGTCGCTGACTTTTCCCTTGACGGGTTAACTGTTACCTTTATTTTGATCTACTGATAAACAAATCTGTGAATTTATTCAACTCTCATCTCACTTAAAATGGAAATTTCGGAATTTTAGGTACTTAAATCGTAAACTAAACATTAAAATGAATAATTTCGCTCAAGGACATGCAATATTGTTATGATTACGAACAGTTACCAACGTAAGCTTTTTACTATGGAACACTGCACAAAAACGACACAGGCCGAACCAGGTTCGAAACCCAGAACCTCAGGACTGGCCATCCAGCGTGCCCATTCGGAATAAATATATTCAGCTGACCTGGAAGCTACAAAATTACAGAAACACAATTTGACTTGAGGTTTGAATTCTTGAATACCTTAGTATAGAACTCAAAATAGCAACATTCAAGATTGCAATCAACTAAATACCGCAATCTCCGGGGATCTTAGACAAAATTATTAATCTTAGCCACTTTCAGCTGAAATTAACATTTATATTTTAAGAGTAACGAAACAATAAAGAAACTGCACACTTCTCTAAAATGTGAAAGTTTTTTATATTCTTACTACAAAAGAATATTTAAGTACCGGAATCCATAAAGATGAAAGATTGCTGTTTATGAAAACTCGGCAACGTTTATCATAGAAGCCACAAAATATTACACTAATTAGGTGATGAGATGACATATTCATTTCATTCATTTACGTATCTTGACATGCCCTTGAAATGTTAGAGACATTTCAAGGGCATGTCAAGATGCGTAAATCGTAATTCGAGACTGGTAAACGTGGTGTGAAACACCCTTCGACGCACTTCATACTTATAATGCAGCAATCTAAGCCATTTTCATATTCGAATTAGAACGTATGAAATTCAATGATAAAACCCCTCCAGGTCAGTTTTTTGGCAGTCATTTTTGGAAGAGGTATAAGTATAGTAAAAGAAGATGAGAGTTGTGCTGATGATGATGAGGTCACTTAATGTCCTAACGACAGTTCTACACACATATAAATAGGTAAAGTAAATTTTCGGCGTCCTGCATGTTTGTCTCAAGCATACTAACAAAGGCAAGATAAATAAAATCGTGTAAAACACAATGGATAGGCAATTAAAACCCGATTAATAAGTAAAAACAAGTGAGTTGGTAAGGCAAATAAAGGAAGAAAGGCCCGCAATAATGATTAATTATGAAATGTACCTTAAAATTTAATTACCTAATAGAGAGCGTAGAAATTTCCTTCACCGACGAGGGAGGAAGTAGCCCAAACACAGAGTGGGAAATCATAGCATTTTCATACTAATGCCGAAGCCATAAGACTTATATTATATCAGGAAAGGTTCCTGGAATGAACTATAGTCGAGTTGAAAGATAAAGTTTAGTTTATTGAATGTTCTCTACGTTTACACACTTTGTTCAGTTTGATAGTCAATATCGCTTTCGTAATCAACTTAGGTTTGTTTGTTTAGCAGGTGCACTGTGGGTTTAGTTGGTCCATTCAGTATGCCCGTAGTACCTAGGTAATTACGAGCAGCACAAACATGAAAGTTTCAAATAGGAGTTAACGAAAACATTAAAGCTTTGTTAGTACTAGTAGAGTTTACTCTATAAGGACTATCAAAATTAGCTGAAACTATTTTAAGGGGATGATCAGACCATCAAACTGAACAACTTTTTCTATGGGACCAATATCGAAATCGGGAAAAAAAAATCAGCTGTTCCGTACAAACATACTCGGCCTAAATGTATGGGATAGCAGATTTTTTTTCGCGATTTCTATATTGGTCCCATAGAGAAAATTGTTCAGTTTGATGGTCTGAGCATTCCCTTAAAATAGTTTCAGCTAGTTTTGTTAGACCTTATATAGTAAAGTGCGTGCACATTCGCACAGCATCCAAGAGCTTGATTGCACTAATTTAAAACATCGAAGTTCTATTCTTATTTAATTTCAGTTCTAATCACATTGCAATCCAATTACTATTAAACTGTGCTGAATTCAATTGACAGCCTTTAACGCCTGAGCTATCTGTCAAAACGGCTCTAACGGCTGTCATGAGCTATACTGCAATTAGCGCAATACCAATGAGCGTTATTCTTTTCTTTTTTAATTTTAGTTCCTAAAAAACTCAACAGATGGCATGTTTATTGCTCCATAGAGACGTTCGTGAGATTCTGATAAAATCATGTCAAGGCTGTGCCTGCCATTTTTTAAGGCCAAGGGATCGAGCCCATACAACCATGTCACAAGTAAACAGTTTCAAATTTTCGATCAAAATGATTCGTAAATAATGAAATATTTCATCAAAAGATGCGTTGGCATCTGTTTGATCATCTTTTCTCTCTTTATTATTTTAAAGAAACCCTTTTTGACATTTTGACCTTTATTCGCACAGACCGTAGCGCCATCTATCGATCCCCTAGAAAACTAAAAGAAAAACGCTCATTGTGTCAAAAGTTATGGTTCGTTTGTAATCCAATCACGGTTCAATAACCGAATATTTACCGCGATTGCAGCCCAAGTTCCACTCTCCGCAACGCGCCACCGCCGCTATATTTGTGTACCTACTTATTATTGAGATAAAATTAGGAATTTATTTATTAATTGGAATTAATTAAAACAGTAAATCGGTCAGCACAAGCGTCGTCAAAAAGAAAGATACAAAGACATAAATCAGCAACATGCAAATAAAAAACTTAAAAAATCCCTATGAAATTCTAATTCTACCTCAGCAGGTATTCTTTAGAATAAAAGATGGATGGAATCGGTTAGTTAGGTATCAAATAATTTTCGCGACAATCTTTGAAATAATGGACGGTACAACCATATTACTATGATGTAGAATTTGCGCTACACTTACGACGCTTTTGTATTACAACCCGTCTAGTATTGTGTGTCAGTATGGCACAAAGCAAAACGCCTGCACAGTTTTGCATAGCAAGGTTTTCGCCTCAAGCAAATTGCATGCTCTTGTTGGCCAGGCGCTTGTTTACTTGTTTGCTCAACTATGAATTTCATTACCTTACAGAACCCTGGCCATATTAGTTCAGAGTTTAACTCAAATTAATTGATTTTAGTAGGCTTCTTGTTATTTTAGTCGTGATAATACTATGAAACGCTAGATTTTCTCTGATTAAATACTCATAATTCTTACATGTTATGTAGGTATATACATTATGAATTTATCTAAATTTAGGTATTGGTTAGGTAACTAATAAGTAATTATAATTCAATATCAAACATAATAACTAACTAATAAATAACTGAAAAATATGAGTAGGTACAATATTTTAGCGTACCTACCTAAATCATCTTGAAATATATCTGTGTTTTAGTGGTTCCGTTTATGGACAAGGAAGGAACTACCCAATTACAACTACCAAATAACAAAAATGTATGCACAATGTTAAATTTTATACGATGGTTTATGTATTATATATATAATATGGGCTGGCAAGTCAGCAACACTTCGACCCAGTGGGATCTTTTGTATTAGCCCCAATACTTTTTGCTTTCTTTACCCTTCAGATACATGGTCAATAAAGAAGGCGATACCATTGAGGGGAAGAAACACAAGATCTCCCGGGTTTGGATATCCATCTCCGAGGAGGTTCATGCGTTTAGCCGCCAAAAAATCGCTAAAAAAATATGTTCCATGGTCTCCTCATCCTCTCCACATGCTCGGCAGCTGGGATCAAGGGTGAGTTTCATCTTGTGCATCATCGTGCCTGTGCCGTAGTGCCCGGTGAGGGCTCCGACGATGGCACGAGCCTTGCTCCTGCTTTTGTTTAGTATGAACTCGAGTTGTCGTATTGCTGATAAATTTCTTAGAGTGTTGTAGACCTGCAACATCAAAGGTCAACTACACCGAACTATACTCTGCTATAATGCCTCAGTAATTAGGTAGATACCTACGTGCAAAGGCAATTTTATTTACAAACAGCTACTACTCGTAGGCTTGTATACAATAAGGTTTCGCATTTCAAACAAAAGCGTACTGGAGCAAGACGAAAACAAATCAATACAGCTCTGTTGATTCTACCAATTGACTTTATAATGAACTGCAATTAGTTTGCTGCGTACAACAATGTAGGTACCTTTCCTATACATAGGTATAATACGTAGGTACCTAACTTTTAGATAGGTAAATGAAATAGGGGAAGATGAAACATGTTTTTAGCGATAAGACCGCCTTATTTGTACCTACTTTTAATTTTTTATCTTTATTCAAATGTATGTTTTTTTTGGTCTGCAATAAATATAAGGTCTAACAAAATTAGGTGAAACTATTTTAAAACTGAACAACTTTCTCTATGGGACCAATATTGCAATCGCGAAAAAAAAATCTGCTGTCCCATACGTTTAGGTCGAGTAGGTTTGTACGGAACAGCAGATTTTTTTCGCGATTTCGATATTGGTCCTATAGAGAAAGTTGTTCAGTTTGATGGTCTGATCATCCCCTTAAAATAGTTTCACCTAATTTTGGACGACCTTATATTAATAATTGAAAGTTTTTTCAAAGGTGTTGGAAAGAGAGTAGCATTCATTACTTTAATGTGATATTTGTATTCATGATACTGAATAACTTTCCCAAAAGAACATAGGGAAATTCGAAAAAAACACTTTTCATACATACGTTCGACCAGCTGATTGGATTTAGTATGGAAAATAAACAATGTTGTTTGTTAATTTCCTATAGGTTTCTTAGGGAAAGTTGTTCAGTATCAGGGATCAATCACCCCTTAAAGTAATGCAACCTAACACCCTGTAGTTCCAGTATTAAATTAATTAATTGAATCAGGCGTTACTCTGCGGAAATCCATGACTAATATGTAGATGACACGATTGTATCAAGACCTCCGCTTCTAAGTACCTAGTAGATAAAGTTGTATTACGTTATGCAACACAACCTGCCCACCAAATAATTTCTACTCTACACGTGTTTCGCTCCACCAAGCGTCCGACACCGAGTACCCGAGTACCGAGTACTCGGTGTCGGACGTTCGGCGGAGTAACAACTCTGTATCGAACGTTCGTCGGTCTAACTCCTGAGGATGCTCCTTGGTGGAGCGACACACGTGTAGAGTAGAAATTATTTGGTGGGCAGGTTGTGTTGCATAACGTAATACAACTTTGTCTACTAGGTATTTAGAAGCGGAGGTCTTGATACAATCGTGTCATCTACATACCAGTATTAAATTGTAAAGAACTGTGTTCGCCACTGTCAAACAGTATAGTAATAATAAATAAAATCAAATAAAAATTTTTTACACACACCAGTAATGTACACACGGCGACACATCAAGCTATACAAAACCAACATAAGCTGGCCGCGCGTAAGGTGCATAACGTATAACGTCGCGCGGCCAGCTTATGTTGGTTTTGTATAGCTTGATGTGTCGCCGTGTGTATACACAGTGATTCAACATGTACTTAAGTATCGTTAGAGAGACAAAGACTCTATAATAATCAATATAACCACGTAATAAATTATCTTATGACTAACGTTCGAAATATTAGAACCCACATACTAAAGTTACTGTATTTATGTAATACACGCTACATACAGAGTTAGTCTAGGATTATATACAGTATAATGTATAATCCTAGACTAACTCTGTACAAAGTAGATTAGTTAATGTAACGTCATTAACGAACAACCGGTACATGCCTGTTATAATAAACTTATATTTACGTACAGTCATGATTTTTAGGGTTCCTTAGTCAAACTAGGAACCCTTATACTTTCGTCCATAACCGTCAAACTGAACGACTTTCTCTATAGCACCAAAATAGAAATCGTAAAAAAAAATCTGCTCTTCCATACAAAACTGCAAACGCACTCCAGCCACATGTATGGGATAGCAGATTTTTTTTTCGTGATTTCGATATTGGTCCCTTAGAAAAAGTTGTTCAGTTTGATGGTCTGATCATCTCCTTATAAAAGAAGGACCCTGTATGCCCCACCTCGATTATTCGCTCATTTTTGCACCTATTGAATCTAAATTTGGCATGAGGATAGATAACAGTAACCCAAAAACAGAAATGAAGTAGTCACAAAGAAAATAAGTTTTCGACACCTTTCCCATACAACGAAAATGGTTGGGAAAAAAAGATTTTTTTAAATAAATCAAGTGAGGTACCGTTCGATAGGTCTTGCTCAATGGAACAAAACTCCCATAGAAACTAAATAGTTATAATGCTTCTATCTCGAGATAAAGTCAAAAACAGGACGTAATATTTATATCTTAAAAAAAAGATAACGAAAGATAAAGATTTAAAGATTACTGAACATAAATTATTTTTATAAGCTAAATATGAAATCGAGTTTAGACATTGATTTTAATCAAATGTTGCATTGCATGTCTTGTGCATACTCGTCAGCACAAAAGCCGCGACAAACTGAAACCAAACTTATACTGAACTTGAAAACATCAAATTGAAATTCGTGGTTAGCTGTTGTATTAGGAACTTAGTCAAAAGGTTTTAACAACAGTCGAAATGTAGGACTATGGTTAACGAAGCCACATAAGTTTTAAGTGGCCTCCGGGGTTCCCAAGTTTGCGCCGCGCCGTCCGTTTATCCTGCCCACCCAACAAAGTTATTTGTTACGAGTGTCTACCTAAAACGTTGTTGATGCTTACACAACTTTGATGGCAAGTTATAAAGTGAAATCACAAAAAAATTACCGAACAAAAATTTCGACTGTCCCATAAATGGCGCCACTACGGGCCAAGCCACAAAGTTGTGCAGTTGTGATACTACACCTCAATTATTTTACGGTACAGTAGGGGTTCCCAAAGTGTTCGCCGCGGTGCCTCAGGACGCCATACAAACTAAAACGCGGATGCGTCGAAAAATTTGTGTAAATTCAAGATTTGCATGCTCAAGCTCCAGCAGAATTCACTTCACAAGAACAAAATCTTATTAAACTCTCTTGAGACACTTAAAAGTGCTTGTTCTGATTTATTAAGAGTTTTGGACAACGGTCAGCAAGCGCACCTTGACTGTAACTTGTCAAATGTCAAATTTTTCAGTTTTCACCTTTTGTATTATCATATTTTTATGTAAATTATATCTATCATAATTATACTATTGTTTTGAAAAAGTTGTTGTAATTTCTATGCCTTATTAGAGTCATTAGGTCATTACTCATATATTTTGACAAGGGCGCCGTGACAAAACATAATACCTTTACGCCGTGAACTGAAATAGTTTGCGAGCCCCTGCCCCGTAGAGGAAGTCACATCACATGGGCGGAGCCGCAGAGGCAGCGGTATGTTTCCTATTTTCTTCTGATTTTGATGCTCCGGCGCCGCATATCTTTTCAGCACTCCTCGTCACAGATTAACTATAACTCGTTTCGCGAATGGCTAGGTTCACAACTTCCTTAATTATGTAACTCATTTTAACACCTGTATAAGGTATAGCTTCATTGCTTGCAATATTATGAATATATGTAGGTACCTGAAGTGGATGTGTACGAGTGGGGTTATACTTAATATACTGACGGTTTTTAAGCGAATGATCAGACCATCATACCAACATAACATAAGGATCCTATAAATATCATATTTTTTCAATAGGTATTTCCGAGTTTTCCGACTGAATAACACTCACGTTTTGAATAAGTTGGTAAGTACGTACTCGTAGGTAGTTATTATCATTCTGAAAGTAACCTTACCTTTAAAGGAATTCTCGTCAACCTTTTTAGTTACAAAAAATTACTTCTAATTTGATTCATAACTCAAGGTATTTCATTATTTAGTTCACATATCAATTTATGAAAATTCTCATATTAAAGCGAAGGTAACATAAGGTACCTGTTCCAATTCAAACATTATTTTCCTCGTATCAGGCCTGAGGTTTGTTTAATCAGCATTATAATTGAAGTACCTAAATACAAACATTTAACGGTAGCGTGTATGTACACACGGCGACACATCAAACTATACGAAACCAACATAAGCTAGCAGCGCGTAGGTCGAGTAACGTATAACGTCGCGCGGCCAGCTTATGTTGGTTTTGTTTAGCTTGATGTGTCGCCGTGCGTACGTAAACGAGAAAATTGTTTTTTTTTTATATTCAAAAAATCTGAATCTGCTGTCCCATACAAAACTACAAACAAACAGACTCGAATGTATGAGACAGCTGATTTTTTTTTCGTGATTTCGATATATGTCCCATAGAGAAAGTTGTTCAGTTTGATGGTCTGAGCTTACCCTTAAAATAGTTTCAGC
This sequence comes from Agonopterix arenella, assembly GCA_927399405.1. Lineage (NCBI taxonomy): Eukaryota > Metazoa > Arthropoda > Insecta > Lepidoptera > Depressariidae > Agonopterix > Agonopterix arenella. The sequence continues at coordinate 8,379,944 of OV656691.1, forward strand.
TAATTTTGTTAGACCTTATATGTATATACGGTCGAATTGAGAAACCTCCTCCTTTTTTGAAGTCGGTTAAAAATACTCCAAAAGTTAGGGTTAGTCTACTAAGTACGTTTTCTTGTAGCTATGATGCTTCTTGTTAGCAGCCCTAAAAAATGTATTATCAAAACTACTAATTTAATAATGGCAATATAGCATTATTTTGGTAACTTTATAAAAAAAACAACGAAACTTTATATAGATATTCATTGTTTTCAGTATGCAGTGGAATCAGGGTTCGCCGTACCTTATATATTAAGGTCTAACAAAATTAGGTGAAACTATTTTAAGGGGATGATCAGACCATCAAACTGAACAACTTTCTCTATGGGACCAATATTGAAATCGCGAAAAAAAAATCTGCTGTCCCATACATTTAGGTCGAGTAGGTTTGTATCGAACAGTTGTTCAGTTTGATGGTCTGATCATCCCCTTAAATTAGTTTCAGCTAATTTTGTTAGACCTTATATATCAATTGATTTTTATCTTGATATATATCAATTGATTTTTTCCTGTCTTTTGAACTAAAAATTTTGGATATTAATGTTTACCCTAGCAACACGTAGCGAAAAACTACAATTTAGAATAATTTTGACTGTTTCCCAAAATGGCAACCTCCTTTAAAGTGCTAGCTTTTTATTAAAATTCAAACCTTATCTTTCATGTCATATAAGGTTTATTTTAGGTGTTCATTAAAAAATTTATTCTCAAATAAACACTAATTCTTTTGTTACATTTTAAATAAAAAATGTGGTAATTAGACACTTATATTATTTTACAAATTCCTTTCACATTTTTAAGTGTTTTATCCCCTTGCAGAATGAAATTCGCTTCTTTTTCTTAGCCTGGATATATATCCGATATATATCGGATTTATAATTATGAAAAAAATCGGATTTTTGATATTTATTATTAAAATCGGATTTTTTCGAACCCTGAGTGGAATAAGGATACCAAGACGAAGATAAGAATAAAGAAATGAAAATGAAATGAAATGAAATATACTTTATTTACACCAAAAGAAAATACAATGGACAATAGGAAACATAAACTGAATATGGTACAAATAAGGCGGTCTTATCGCTAAAAAGCGATTTCTTCCAGACAACCTTAGGGTAGAGGAAATATAACAAAGAACGGGTCGGTGTTATAAAAAACAAAATTATAGGTGAAAAAGATGTTAATATTATTGTTAAGTATTCAAGGTGCAGCAAAACACCTTAGTGATATTTGAAGAGAAGCACTTTCACTACGGAGACAAAAGAAAAATCTGCTGTCCCATACATTTGAATCGAGTAGATACTGAAGTTTTGTGTAGAACAGCAGAATTTTTAATTTTTTTAAATTTCTTCCCGCTGTTAGCTCCCTAGTGAAAATTATTTAGTTTGATCCAACCACCCACCAATTACTAGGGTGTTTTGCATTTTGCATTTATATTGATTGGAAAAAAACATACCTACATTTTATAATAGTAACCAAAAAAGTAACCAAGTACCTAATTGCAATTAACAGTTACAAAATGTAATTAGGAGTTAATTACATTTTTCCCAACACTGACCTGTACAAACGAGTAGATTATAAATACCTACATATAAGCACAGAGTAAATATTAGTTATATAGGTATACCTAAAGCCAATTTCAGCTAAAACTTGTGCTCTTTCACTTGTTTTTCTTTACAAAAGAACACCGTTAAAGGTACTGAGAAGTTGTGAGGGCCAACGTGCCAACAGAGTCAGGGGAGTGGAGTTCTAAATGACTTCGGAATGTACTTGTACCGTTTGTTACCTTACTTGTAAACTGTCTTCAATTCTCCGCTGAAACTAGTTTCAACCGAGTTTCACCTACTAACCCTAGCTAAATCATAAACTAGTTTTATTCTACTGAAAGCTAAAACATTTTAGCTGGGAGAAGTGAGACTAGTTTATTATTAAGAGGCTATGTGAAAAAAATAGGATTCTTCAAAGCGTCATATATCATGAAGTACTAACAGTAGGAGTATGATTAGCGGATATCTGTAAATTGAACATATAATTGAAGTTTTGATTAGAGCCAAAACACGATTAAGACACATTTTCTCGATAGAAAAACAAGTCAAAGTAGCCTCCGTTTTTATTTATAAACGCTTGGAACTGCTAAACGGCGAATAATAGAAACACGAGACTTGATTTAAAAAAAAAAGAGATTGATATTTTTAAAATTTTAATTAGAGCAGAATTGAACTAATATCAATAGTACAATCACAATTAAATAAAGTTTGTTTTTCGCTTGCGTCGTTTCAGTCGCGCGCGCCGCTCCATCTCATTCTCTCGCATCAGGCAGTAATAAAAGCTATCACACGCCCATTTAGCTTCAATTATTTTTCGACATAGGCCCTTAAGTAGGTTGGTAGGTACAAAAAGAGTTACTTTAAAAGACTTCTTATCGTGGAATAAGCTAAGGTCATTAGTGAGGTGCAAGTTAACCGCTTGCACGCGATTTTGACCTTATCTCTGCTAATCATACTCCTACTGTTAGTACTTCATGTTATATGACGCTTTGAAGAATCTTATTTTTTTCACATAGCCTCTTAAGTGCGAAATACGAATACGGGATGACCTCCATCGCGTGTTGTCATTTCTATTCGAACCCTTATCAAGGCAGTTATTAGACGGGCCTAAACTGTAATGTGTTACTAAAACGATAACAGTGTTCGAAAGCATCAAATTAATATGCCTGCTTACGTATTTTCACTTCTAGAAAGGCACGTCAAGAAATACGTAGGTAAGCACTTACCATTATTGAAAGGATTCATTTTTCGATCATTCATAGGAGCTTTTAATAAAAATTCGCAGGTATCTGAAAACGCTGACGCCAGGACGAGCTTATTCCTCTCGCAGAATAATTTCAAAAAGTCAGATGGTGGCTGCGGACCACCGAATGCTCGATGAATGCAGTCGAACGGAAAATTGATTTCCCGCAGCACATATCATTTTCCATTTATGAAGATTAATGATGTCACAGCCATTTCGATTCGTTTTCGATCCAACGAGAAAGATAATAATGCATTTTTTCAATGTTAAATATAAAAATCTCAATATTACAATCTGTCAATAAATCGGTTTTGGTAATGCAACGAACTTAACTTACACTATACAACGTGTTAATGAATAAGCGCAAAACCTCATACACCCCAACTGATTTATAGGAAAATAATTAGATTGACACAATGATTTCATTATTTTGATAGTTAAAATTTAAAGTCATTCGCATTTTAAGTTTTAAGGCAAAAATTATTTGTTATCATTTCAGAAATGAATGAAAGCGCTAATGTACTCATGGATACATTTTAATAATTTTTTTTTTTGGTAGTAAGTAGTGTGTGTGCCCGTGGGGTGGGTTGACATCGGGTTCAGAAAATTATAAAATTTTATATTTTGAACAAAAATATCTATGTTGAAACCATGATAATTCGATTCTGCTCTCGATTCTAAACAAAATACTTTCTAGTTTTGCTTTAATTCATTAACACGTTGTATAAGGAGTAAAAATGTGTTTAAATATTTGTGCATTAGACCATCAATTTGAACAAATATTAGTATAACTAACTAACTAATTTGAACAGTATTAAAATTACTACTAAAAAAATCTGCTGTTCCAATCATTTGCGTTGAGTGATTATCTTATTTCCTCCCGTGGGTGTCGTAAAAGGCGACTAAGGGATCTGCTGAAGGATGGGCAGCAGCATCCTCTGAGTACACACATTGATTCGATCCAACTGCGATCGCCAACCCGCCTGCCAAGCGTGGCGATTATGGCAAATCCCCCCATTTTGGAGGAGGTTTATGTCCAGCAGTGGACGTTTAATGGCTGATATGATGATGATGAATTATTCTATGGTACTCTAAACTATCCAATTTCTTCTTCGCGATTTCAATATTGGTCCCATAGTAAATGTTGTTCAGTTTGATGGTCTCACTCATTAAAGTATGTAATGCATTTAAGTGTACTCCGTATAATTTGGTTTCCAGAGTGTTGTGTTTGATATAGGTTAAAACGTTGTATACCATAGGGTACAGCTGCGTCAAATCTTTCTTGTCATGTTAAAGTTAGGCGTGTAAACTGACAAATGGGAGAACTTGGCCCGTCCAAGAGCTAGTTTAACTTACCCAATCTTACCGCACAGTAATCAATTAATCCGAAACTTAGCGGATTTTCGACATGACGCACTCCCGTTTAAGGGCATTCATAACATCGTTTTGAAACGGCTCCTGATGTTGAATTTCTCGAGGGATCCGAACCAATTAAAGCAACTGATCGTGAGAGTTGAATGAAGGGGTTTGATTTCATATTCTGAATAGGGTGGTATTATGTTTACTCAATGTCGGAATCACTTTTAGGTGTATACATATTGTTGCTTAGTATATAAGGTCTAACAAAATTAGGTGAAACTATTTTAAGGGGATGATCAGACCATCGAACTGAACATCTTTCTCTATGGGACCAATATCGAAATCGCGAATTAAAAACAGCTGTCCCATACATTTTGGTCGAGTAGATTTGTATGGATAAGCTGATTTTTTTTCGCGATTTCGATATTGGTCCCCTAGAGAGGTCTGATCATCCCCTTAAATTAGTTTCACCTATTTTTGTTAGACTTTATATACTTGACATGTATACAGGGTCTAACTTTAATATGCTCACAGTTTTTTAACTAAACAACTGTTACTATTGGACAGACATTGAAATTAAAACAAAAAAATCTGCTGTTTTATACATTTTGGTCGAGTAGCTATTGACGTTTTCCATATGGAATAGCTGTTTCTTTTTTTCAGTTTGATGGTATGTTGTTCTGTTTGATTGTATGACGCTCCCGCTTAAGTATCTATACTATTATAAAACTGTAACAGGAAGTTTGTCTGTACATTGTTACGATATGGTTTTTAGGTGTCCCTGATTCCATTTCACCAATTTTTGGATTTTTTGTCTGTCTGTTTGTTTGTGTGTTTGTTTGTTTGAACGAGTATCACGCAAAAACTACTGAACCGATTTTGATGTAACTTTTTTTGTTTGATAGCTTATGATCTAACTTAAAATCTGGTATATAATTTGTGCGGACGAAGTCGCGGGTTAACGCTCGTAGTAAATAATTTTAGTTTACATGTATAAACAGTGTCTAAGTATCATGGGCCTTATTTCATCTAAATTAGATGTTTCAAACAGCGTCTGTTCGGTTAAGACACCGACGTTCTATGTATAGTTTTGATATAAACAAAGAGCTTCATTGCTGCCGTTAGTGTAGAAACAGTCATGTAAGTTTAAACATTATGCCAAAGCAAAAGATGCAAATAGCTTCCCAGCAGCTCCGAGGCTTTGGAAAAAAATAAAGTGTTTTATGAAAACGATAAAATGGGACACAACGGTTATCTCACTGACTTCACAGCTTTCGGGACCACGTCACGTCCTAGCCCCAGCTAGGAGGCGTTTATTGAAACTAACTGACATGGGCAACCCAATGTCGCCTTTAATATATGTACACGAAAGTACATTACGCTCCGAATTCTGTCCAGTTCTGATCAAAGATTTCAACAAAGTTTTCAAAGAAAACATTATTTCCATCCTTTAGGTAGCCCCCGTCGTCGACTCAAAAGCCAATTTAAACTTAGAAATGGTTGTTGCGTTCAAATGTTTCGCGAATTTTCTACCTCGCTACATTACTCAGTGAGATAAAATATCCGACCCAACAACAAATTTACGATGTTAAATATTACTTCTTTCGAATGACCACCGAAGCAGTGACTGGACGCGAGAATAACAAACAGAAAACACGAATAAAGGAAAGATCATTTAAATATTTGCTAAAATTTAATTTTTGGTTCTACGCCTAACTCGCTGATATAACAGTCATATCTTTTTAGGTTTACAGAAGACATAAATAGTAATAAAAAAATCATAGGTTAATCATGAATTTGCTGAATTTGATTGTATAGGTTTATTTTATGAAATTCCAGCATACCCAATACGTATGCCAGCTTCCTGAGTTGCAGTTTGTACGTTCCTAATAACCTGTCACATTAAACACTTTGGATGCCAATTACATGGCGCCGTGGAGGTGTGTGTGGCTGAACACACGGCGCCGTGGAGGAGTGGGAGGCCGGCTACACGGCGCCGTGGTTCGCGCTCATACATTTTGCATGTGTTAGTATTCTGTCGGCTCTTGCGAAGCGCATATGTTTCTTAGTTGGCCATACGCTCGATTTATTGAACTTGCGAAAATCGTTTCGGCCCCCCCGGGTAACCTTTTTTTAATAATGGCCTCATAATGAATAACTTATCAGAAACGGCATTAAACGAGTGAACTTAAAGATTTTGAAAGCAGTTTGCTATCAGTTTTTTAATTAAAAAATAGATTGAAAAATCCAAAATTCGAATAAGAGCAAAACCCATGGAGATCGTTAGTCTTCTGCATAAATTGAAAGTAACAGGGCACGGGAGGGAGGCAAAAAATTGAATGGCAAAGCCACATACCCGCTCGGTTACCACTGGCAATCCATTTGGCCAGAAAATTGAATTCCGTTGTTATTTCGCGTAGAGCGAGATTAATTAAAACGTTGATGTCCGACACTGTAATTTATATGAGAGATAAATGCTAGTACTGAAATGTTAGCTCTTAAATGCAATCGTTTTTAAATAGTCTCGATTTGAATAATGAATTTTAACGGCTGCGCCAAAATAATTGCTTGTATATAGGATATACCTACAGGTAGTAAACAAACTTAAATGCGTAAATTTTTTTATTAATTAAGTAATAGGACCAACATTGAAATCGCAAAAAAACGGCTGTTCTATACAATTCAATACATTTGGATCGAGTAGCCCTTGACATTTTCTATGGAACAGCTTTTTTTCGCGGTTTCAATGTTCACGTTTCATGGTCTGAAGCACCCCATTAATATAGCGTATATAAACGTTGTTTAAAGAATGTTCTTTATTTATAGTGTAAGTTTGCTCCCTTTATTTTTTTTTGTTTTTGGTTAAAAAAAATTATAATTATAGCACTACTGTACCCCTTATTGGATGTAGATAAACTATAATAGTTCACACCCTGTATACAAAGGTCCTTCTTAATATGCTGACACTTTTTAAGGGGATGATCAGACCGTCAAACTGAACAACTTTCTCTATGGCACCAACATCGAAATCGCGAAATAAAAAACAGCTGTTCCATACAAAACTACAAACCTACTCGAGCCGAATGTACGGGACAGTTTGTGACAGTGGATAGGTATAGGTAGGTATAGAATTCCAAATAAACACATAAATGATTATAATATAAAATTGACGATTTGAGACTGTAGAAATGATAAGTGATTCTTCTAACTGTATATCCAATATTAATAAAGTTAATGTACAGAAAGACAATAACGTCATGCAAAAGAGCTTGACAGACAGTCCGATAATTTTAAGGATACAAAACATAACAGCATCCAAATAGTATGTGACAAGAAAAATATTATAATGAAACGTCTTGAAAACATCGCTCAGTGGTATCTGTTCAAACATCCGACAGACATTTCTTTTGTCACAAGACATTGAAATATAAATGTTGATATAAATACAAATAACAAAAGGGGGGCTATAAAATGAGGCAGTGAAATTTCATTGGAGACGACGATGAGAAAATTTGGGAAGGCTTTGGGCTCGCATGCCTCCAGAACAAAGGACGTTCGTGGAGGCGAGCCCTGCGAATGGCAAAACAAGGGCAAGGAATTTTAATAAAATCCTTATTATCTATTCACAGCAGCAGTTACGTTCTTTTACGAGCTAAACGGCTACGGCGAACTTTGGTGGCGGGATCGCTTCGCACTTTCCTTTCCCAACTTTACTAATATCTTTAGGAATATCTGAACCGAGTTAATTGTTCAATGAAAATCGACGAGCCCAATCTGCTTGTAAAAACAACGACAAGTACTTACATTTCATGATTGTTGCGATTATTACCACATCACTTTTAATAGTCTTGAATTGAGCGTTAAAATTCACATTAAAAGTATAAGAAAGGGAAGTATTAACAGTACACAAACAACACATTCACTAAGTGATCCTATAAATTTTATTCTGTGAAATCGTTTCGGTTTTCGCATGTCACCGACAAGTAATACGTACGATTTCCCATATATTGGCTTGTATAGGTAGGTACTGTAAGAAGGTTGAATAGCCATAGCTTGCTGGCTGGTTCTTATTTAAATTTGGAACGTTGTCGAATCCCGTGGTGGATTTTCAATTATTATTAGAGAAGGGAGAGTCGAAGATAGATAAAAACGATAAAAGCAAAAATATAAAAAGTTAAATAATTAAATAAAGCTTTTATTTTAATCTACCATTGAGTTTACGCCTCCACATGGTGGAGGCGCCGGGTAGGCAGCGAGTGAAATAAGTAGAATCGCGAGTGAAATATATAAAAAGTAAGAAAGTAAGAAGGCGAAATAGAAAGACGACATCCAAGCAGAGTCCCCGAAGAGAGTGGAGAAAAGCAGAGAATCCGATATCCTTGCGAAAGTTAAGTGGTGTTTAAATTATATAAGGATTAGTATTTGGGGTGCTTTCATGGGGTTTATTTAAGGGGTCAAGGCTGACGAACCATTGTCAGGGCCCACCGATATGCTGATACTGGTTACTAGCAGTAACTAGGCCAGTGTCCATGTGTTAGCATTGTATATTATTTTCCTGCCAAGGTAGTCGTTTTAGTGTAGGTCAGGTAAATGGGGAGCTTGGGGAGCTCGACGTTCCAAATTTTTGATCAGGGAGCGGGGGGGGGGGGGGTGAATGTAAGAAGGTTGTATAGCCATAGCTTGCTGGCTGGTTCTTATTTAAATTTGGAACGTTGTCGAATCCCGTGGTGGATTTTCAATTATTATAAGTGAAGGGAGAGTCGAAGATAGATAAAAACGATAAAAGCAAAAATATAAAAAGTTAAATAATTAAATAAAGCTTTTATTTTAATCTACCATTGAGTTTACGCCTCCACAGTACAGCCAAATTTCATTGGGTACGACCTTTTTGTGGCTCGTAATGTTCCTAATGTAACTGTGAAGTAATCTATAGTTTTCCATTATAAGTTATGAATCAAAATCTTTGAGATCAAGCAATATTTATTATATTCTATTTTTTCATATCATGTAAGTACTATTTCTAGGTTCTCGGTAGCAGGCTGCACCAGGATTTGGAAATATGCTTGAAATATCATATTGTGCATGCTGCAAGGCAAAATTTATATACCTATACAAGAACCGCTACTTTTAACCCATTGCAGTTCAAAACCTATTTGATACACGCAACTGAATTGTAACCTCATCATCTTATTTAAGAGCTGCGCTCTTGTCGGTGGAGTTTTAATTGTAACCTATAACTTAATAATTTTAATGTACATATTATTATTTTAGATGTTTACTACCTACAGCAAAATTTTATGTAAAATGTTCAGTACAGACTACTTATTATAAACGTTGTTTCAAATTTTATTGCAAAACTTACATAAACCCATGATATTATCAAAAGTTATTTGGAGCCATTTATTACACAAAATGTTCAAACATAGATACGTTTGAACATTTTGCGTTAGCGCTGGGGAGTTTCACTAACACGAATCGTAAATACATTCAACAAGCAGGTGACATGAACCATTTACAAGTACAAAACATCGCGAATGGCAGAGTAGGCACTATAACACGATAGATGACAAATCGTAGCATAAAATTCGTTCTGTCTGGCGGATGTTTCCCATTCATCATTGTCACAGAGCTCCACAGAAAGCAAGCTTACGCACGAAGCCAGTTCGTCCGTCAAAAAAGTACAAAAGAAAGACAAAAATTTCTCAAAACAAATTGAATGAATCGTAATACATTTTCTTTCCATCATAAATAAACATTTATTCCACTTTTTTATGTTAATTATTCCAATAATGTTAATAAAAGCTGAAATTTAAGAAAAGTAAACGAATTACTTTGCAAAGTTGTTATAAAAACTCCCAAATTCGCTTCTAAAGACGGTTCGAGTCCGTGAAATGACAGAGATAAACTTGTGAACAGCAATTTCGGTATATATTTCGGCCTGTAATATGCCTACTTGGGGAGCCGAATAAATTTTTGATTACGGTCTCCGGTTCATTGGTATTCTTAAGAGAGACCCGATACGACCTTCGGGCCGGGTCTGCACTTAGCGGTAATTTACAGTTTAATTACTGGTTCTCACCGAGGGGTGGTGGAGTGGGCGGCTCCTTTGAAGATGTGCGTAGAACGTTACATACCTAACTAATTGTGAAAATTTTAGTTTGGTTTTCGAAGTCGAATGGGCGGTGTAACTTTTGATATTGAAGGCTAAGGTGAAACCTTCTTTGTCATTCTTGGAAATCCTATTACGTCAGACCGTCAAACTCAACAACTTTTACTATGGAAGCAATTCTGAAATCGCAAACAAAACCATGTTTGACGCTTTTATGTAGGTACGAGCGTTAACCCGCGATTTTGTCCGCACAAATTATATACCAGATTTTAAGTCAGATAATAAGCTATCTAACAAAAAAAGTTTCATCAAAATCGGTTCCGTAGTTTTTGCGTGATGCTCGTTCAAACAAACAAACACACAAACAAACAAACAAACAGACAGACAAAAAGTTCAAAAATTGGTGATATGGAATCAGGGATACCTAAAAACAATATCGTAACTTTTTTTTGTTAATATCTTGAATGTACAGACAAACTTCCAGCTACAGTTTTATAATAGTTTAGATTACCGTTTTTACGATAGATCGAGAACAAAATAAAAACTGCTTTCTTGAATGAGGGAGGCAAATTTTTAACTTTTTGACATTATAAAATCCGACATAATAACGCACATTCTTTGTGAAATGTCTAGCTAATTACGGTTCAAAAGTGATAGCCGTAAATAGGTAGGACAGACAGACAGACAGACAGTCAGACAGGTAGGACGGACGGACGCACGGACGGAGGGACAACGTAGGCTTATGAATAGGGTCCTGTTTTCACCCTTTGGGTACGGTGATAAAAAAAGTATGCCGAGTATGCCGTCGTAGTAAGCATAGGTACGTTGACTTTCGTATTAGTCGTACAACAATTCGTACAAATTATAGGTAAGTAGTCAATGAATTTCTCCAATAAATGTTTAGAAAATGTCAAATCAGATTTAATTACGGACTACGTCGACAAATAGGAACATACAAATACCCGTTCTCTCTTCAAAGTAAAATCAGTCAAAAGTAACGCTAAAATAACGAAGTCAAGTCTCGGAAAGAAAACAAATTTATGTCTGCTTTTGATATATTAATAAGTATAATATCCAGTTTCAATCAAATGTATTCCCTTTGATATTTACGTTTTGCGTATAGGTAGATAGATAGATCTTTACGTTTTTAGCGTACTTTGTTTTATGTTGTGGACGGACGGCACACAAAAATTATCCCGATTGACACTGAGGAATGGCTCATATTATGTTGATACATATTATCGCACAAAGAACAATGAAAATAACTATACTAGGAATCACGCTTTTGGACCGAATCACGAATGTTGAAATCAGACGCCGAACAAAGGTAATTGATATTGACAATGGAACTAAAGTGGAAGTGGACAGGGTCACTTGACCAGACGGAATGATGGCAGATGGATGAAAGTATGAGAGGGTCAGCAAGCAGACCAGCAGCCAGATGGTCAGACGGACGCGCCATCTGCAGTTGTTGGCAAACAGTGGATGAGACTAGCGTGGGACAGTTCCACTTGGCAAGGTTTATCAGTAACGAGGGTCCGAGTTCAAATCCGCACGGACAGCATGACATGTTTCTACCAATGGGATTTGGTACTTGGCATGATGTCGATGAAAAAATCGTGAGGTAACCAGCATACACTGAACAAGAAATTCTGATGCGCCTTGGGCAAGTGTTGTGGACTAACGCCCACACCCCTCCTTGAGGGTAGGCCCCGCAGGCCCTGCAGTGCGAAGTCTTCTTACTTATCTTCTATCTATATATCTATAAAAATCAATTGCTGTTCGTTAGTCTCGCTAAAACTCAAAAACAGCTTGACCGATTTGAATTTTTTTTTTGGGGTTGAAATTGATATCATTAGCATCCTTTTAAACTAAGAGTCTACCTATCGAACTGAACAACTTTTACTAGGGAGCACACAGATCAGAACAAAAAAAATCTGCTGTTGCATACATTTGAGTCGCGAACTCGCGCGTCGAAATTGCAGTTTAGTATGGAACAGCAGATTTTTATTTGCTCCGATCGGTTTGCTCCCATAGTAAAAAGGTAGACTATTAGTTTAAAAGGATGCTATTGATATCAATTTCACCCTGTATCAGGGGTGGTTTAAAAAAGACAACCAAGTACGTATTGGTAAAATCGGGGGATTGCAACGCAAGCTGGGCACAGCTAGAACGATATAGGCTGAGGCTGAGGCTAATAGACTGAGGATGATGACTAGTCAAACCGACGACACGGAAAGAGGACGTCCACGCCGGATTATCTACGCAATCGCACCGCAAGCTAAGCCCTGGCAAGAAAAGTGTGATGTGAACGAAAAAGGGGACAATGAAGAGACTAAGTAACTAAGTAAGTTAAATGAGAAAAGGATCCGTATTAAGCGTGCATCGGGTGACGTTGAAAAATCGTCACCAATAAGTCTCGTTTCGCATTCGGTACGATCGTCCGTCACTGTCGCAGTGAGCCAACGTCGTCGGTGGTAGCCAATAATGTCACCAGACAACACGACAAGCGCCTGACATGTTGGACGTGCTGCTATTAATGCATTAGACACTCAAGGAAATTTACGTCACATCATATCAACCTATGTATAGTTAAAGTACACGTTTGCCGAGTCCTAACGAATTTAAACAACTCTTAAATTCACAAAGATCTCGTTCACTAGATTCCGGGTAATAAACTCATAACATCGGATAAAACAGCCCATATCTTAGAACAGGTAACAAGATCGGCCTATTGGCTTACGAGGTCATATCTAACCTAAAATATGCTCAGTGGAGCGAAAACCTCGCTTTTCTACAAGATTATCGCCATTGAAATATTAGGGGAGAGGGCGTGAATCTCATTGCAGATAATTGCTTAAAGATAGACGGCAACTTAGTGCTCCAGACGAATAATTCAGGTCCGATAGGATCCGGAAAGCTCGGAGCAAGTTCTTTAAGTTTAATAATGAATGATCCTCTTGCGATTCCGAATTCCCGAAGATCTGCATTCACGGCTGTTTTCGGTAGAGCGCGCATCTTTTTGGTTAACTCCTTTGTGTTAGATAGCAAAGTCAATTTCATTAAATCAGTGCACGGAGGTGACACAAAGAATAGTGTTAAACTAGAAGCAGAACAGATATAATCTTTCGTAAAGGAGACAATGATGGCGTGCTACTTCAGCTGAGCTGGCAAAGGAATGGCCGGCGTTAGCATACATAATGTTCCCGGACAAAGCAAGATTTATTTGAGTGCAACGCCGCCGGATCTACAGGCCATACTGGCTACCTAAGCAAGATAAGACAAATTGTGTAGTTTGCCAGTTTATTTACGTAGCATTGTATGCTCTAGCCATTATAATTAAAGCAATGTTTGCTTCATTAATTTGTATTTGCATAATGTTCGTTAACGAACGCAATTTGGATAGCTTTGCGTAATTTTAAGCTACTGAGGCACGTGAGAACGCTTCAGCTTTCACGTCTCGGAGGGCAAACATCGACAGTGACGGACTGTAGGTTTACCTGTGAGCGGAGATCCCAGCTGGCAGCCGTACTCTGTGCAAACATTGCGACGGAGAGCTCCAACTCAAACAAGGATGGTCGCTAGCTAAACCACCAGGCTAACGTATGATGTTAGATGTTTAGAAGCTTTCATTAGCGTTGTAAACCAATATAGTTTCGCTATCGATATCGATATCATATATTCCCCGAGTAAGTCAGAGATAGTCGAGCTGAGTCGAAATATCGATAGTTTGTGCACGAAGAATGTACTAACTGTTGAATCTACAGGGCTTTCGGGTAAACAGTTGCATCGACCCATGATACTGATTCGACAAAAAAAAATCGTTGTTTCATACAAACGTTCGATTAGCGGAATGCATTAATATGGGAAGTCCAATTTTTTTCAAGGATACAGTAATGGAATGCGTTGAGACCATTTTACGAATTTTTGTCTGTTTGTTTGTGCACGCATCACTTAAAAACTACTGAACCTATTTATATGAGGTTTTCTCAAAAGCATAGTGCGTAGTTTGGATTAACATTTAAGCTTTATTTTATAAAGTTAGTATTAAAAGTCAGTGGTCTGCGCGTACGATGTTGCAAGTTAGTATAATTTCCAATAATTACTAAAGACAATCACAAATACCTACTGTCTTAGTCATCATTATCCTCAACATAGTACTAAACAGTTTTCAGTACTGTGGACTTGTGTATCTTTTCTTGATTATCAGTGATAGCCAAGAACCTCAACACAACAATTAGGTCTATTATGTAAGTTTCCAATCATATCGTTTACAAGATCGGTTATGTTTTATGATGACTGTACTAGGCAATTTTTTAGTACCTACTTATTATTTTGTTTCTCTGATCATCATTATCCAATCATCATCATCATCATCATATCAGCCGACAGACGTCCACTGCTGGACATAAGTCTCCCCCAAAATGGGGAGATTTGCCATAATCGCCACGCTTGGCAGGCGGGTTGGCGATCGCAATTGGATTGAATGTGTGTACTCAGAGGATGCTGCTGCCCATCCTGCGGTAGATCCCTTAGTCGTCTTTTACGACACCCACGGGAGGAAATCATATCCAATAAGTGAAGTTAATTAACTAAATATTTTGAAGCTATGATAGCTAAGAACTGTCTAAAAACACCATGTCACCATGATAATTATGCGATATACCATACTATACTGCTGGTGCTACACTACCACTAGATTTTGCATACGTACCGTGCATTTATGTTGGTAGCTCTAGAGCATAATTTCAAATAACAGTGTGTAGATACTATAATAATTATGATCGAACATATTAACCATGACAAAAAAATAGAAAGCAATTTTCCAATTTCATCTGTTGTTTGTGACAATCTTTTGTCATAGAACCGGTTTCAATTCCGTAAAAAAAAACGAATTAGGAAAGTGTAACAGAATAACAACAAGCTAGAGGGCACAAGATATTAAATTTCTTTTCTTTGTTATTCTCTAAGCAGCTGCTTTTGTTTTTGAACTCCCCTTAAAAGTCGTCGCTTCCTGAAGTTTTTGATTTATGGACTATACCCGGCCGCTTCACACGTTCGCATATACCCAGCATTTGGCTATAATGGGGTGATAATGTTACCAAGCTTTTAGCTTACACATCACTATCGGTAACAACCACGGGGCCTTACTTTTATAAGCTATAGATTCCCTTCGAAACCATTTTAATAAATTACGAGTTATTTTTCTTCGGCCCGACCTTTCCTTATCCCGTTTAGATGTAGACTTATAGTCTATACCATAGCACGGTCACTTCAAAACTATCACTGCGAGCATAAAAATAAACAATAAATAAGACTAGCAATATAGTTGAGATGGCAACTTTATACTACCGTTACGAAGGGATAATCTAAACAAATGCGAAGTCTATTCCGATCGAAGACGTTCAATCAGACTTTAAGGCTATGTAACTCGGTCTGGTGTCGTAACTTTATATTCGCTGAGGAGGATATTCTCGGAGTTTACGCATTATGCATGCAAAGGGGAGGTCGTAAGGTCCAGAAGATCCCGTATATCGGCCAGCGAGGGTAGAGACACCTTCCAGAATTGAATTGTCGCCGTAAATATTAAGTTTATCATTTAACACTGAGATTCGAGTTTCGATCATAAAACATTTATGACCGAACGACTCGAATCCGCAGGTGATGCAGAAGGGTTCTATCTAATTAAGGGCCGGTGTATAAAGTCATGTTTCAATCTGTACAAAAAAACGTATTAATACCTACAGGGTGGTTTGTTCCACCCTATATTAATAAGTTTTTTTCACCCCTCCGGGCGGAAAGTGTTGACTTTCGTCCCGCTGCGCTAAACGAAGTTGCCGCTTTCCACCTCCGTCAAGGAGAAAAATAGTATACTAACCTCGGGTAGTAAATCAGAAAGCCTCACTCAGATCACATGTTTGTTGACCTCTGCAGATCTAAGACCTTTCTTACTTTGCCCTCGGTGTGTAATCTACTATTTTTTACAGAGTTCATATAATAACATAGCACAGTACTTACTGGACTCGAATGTATGGGAAAGCC
Source organism: Agonopterix arenella (assembly GCA_927399405.1). Lineage (NCBI taxonomy): Eukaryota > Metazoa > Arthropoda > Insecta > Lepidoptera > Depressariidae > Agonopterix > Agonopterix arenella. The sequence goes on from OV656691.1 coordinate 8,396,277, forward strand.
GTTTTATTCGACATTGTATCCATTGCGAAAGTTGTTCAGTTTGATGGTTTTGGAAACCACCACTGTAAATATAACTAGGGTATTTTATTACACAAGGCTAAACAAATTAGCTTACAAAGTCACATTTATAATTTCGATACAGCAAAGTACGAGACACTTTAAAAGATGAAGAAAAATCACAAAATGAATCAGGAATGCTGCAAGAAGATTTTTCTAGGAAAAGAAATTAATTATTTAGAGGCACTCTGTCGTACGGAGTGGCAGTCTAACGAGACTACGGGCAAATAATCAATTAGGAGCGTCCACCCAGCCAAACAAACTGTCTCAAATGAATACACAGTTTTATTATAAATAAGAAACTTCGTGTTTGAATACACACACCCACAGACTCTATGGTTAGTTTTTTTTGGTACGTCTGCTAGTTTCAAAATATCTACCAATAAGATGTTCATGGAACAAGCACAGTGTAACAAGGTGTGCAATATATTTTTTGTTGACTTCACATACAGTTATTCAGTTTGATGGTATGAAGCACTTCCGTAAGTATGTAACGTATTTAAGTTAACACACTGTATATCGTCATTACCAGGCTAGGTTCTGGTACTATGAATTACTAAATAATTTTTGTGACAATTTGGCTACGGAACCCTGAACTTTAATGGGGGTCCTCAACATCATACAAGAAACTAGTTTTTATCAACGTTTTTTCTTCTCGCGCTACCGTAAAAACGGTAATACATACAAGGGTCAAACTTGGTGTGATTATACAGGGTGAAATTGATATCATTAGCATCCTTTTAAACTAAGTGTCTACCCATCAAACTGAACAACTTTTACTATGGGAGCAAACCGATCGGAGAAAAAAAAAACAGGTGTTCCATACTAAACTACAGTGCCGTGCCGTGCCGACTCGACTCAAATGTATGCAACAGCAAATTTTTTTTGTGCTCCGATAGGTTTGCTTCCATAGTAAAAGATAATAAAATATGTTGTGTGGTCGTCGTGTGGTACGGAACCCTCGGTGCGCGAGAAGCCCGACTCGCACTTGACCGGTTATATTAACATTTTTATTTGTTAGCAAATCCGCCATAATAAAGCACATTCTGAGAAAATTTCAACTGTCTAGCTATTACACTTCAAAAGTTACAGTCCTCCATAGGTATGACAGACAGACTGACGGACGGATGGACAGCGTAGGCTTTTGAATAGGGAATAGGTTTTCACCCTTTGGGTACGGAACCCTAAAAGAACATAAACCTAACCATAACCTAAGTAAGTACAGTGCTGAATGCTTTCTTTATGTGCACTTTCCATAAGATTGTATGAAGTCAAACGCTAATTTCAAAAAACTTCCGACCTTTCAAAAAATAAAAGCTCTCGACGAGGAAATTAAAACCATAACAGGTCGCTGAGGTAATAAAGGAAGAGATGAAAACGTCATTTGCCTCCTAAAAGACATTTTAATTGGAGTTATTTTCCATGTTTGCCAGAGTTTTAAATAAAGAGACGAGACAATAATGTATACGTCAGTATTTTCGTTTATTTTTGGGAGGATCTCGCTAAGAACCGCGACTTGTGGAAGAAACATTTAGCGGAGGGAAGAGCTGTTCTCGACAAGACCTGGTTTGCTTCCTTGCCTGAAAAGCGAGAAAGAGGCATGTTCGGCTAGCAAACCAAACTGACACAGCAAACTCAAATTTCACTTGCCGTACATGCGGCCGTACCTGTCGCTCTCGCCAAAACGCTGCTTAAATCATCTTTCAAAGATGAAAAGGCCAATGATGATACAATAACTCTATAGGTAATAATGATTCCAATGAAAACTAAAAAGTTAAAAAATAATATTGCAGCCGATGAATTTTTCGTTCGCATCATAAGAACATTAATTTGTTTTATCGAAGTCGCTGTCAAGCCCGTACGATTTGCAACAGGACTTGCATTAGTTTTTTGGCTTGGCTTGACATCGACTTCTACAAAACAAATTAATGTTCTTATGATGCGAACGAAAAAGTCATCGGCTGCAATATAATTTTTTAACTTTTTAGTTTTTTTGAAGGCGGTTTTAAGTTTTTGTTAAAATTTTGTTTATTTCACAATTTTAAACGGCGAATTCATTAGTTCAATGTAATAGTAGTGCTTTAAATTAACAAACGCACTAGCCGGCACTACGTTTTTTAAAGGTTCCCCTTGATTTCTCTGGGATGCCATCATCAGATCCTGCTTTCCTTAATCATCAAAATCGGTTCATAAACAACGAAGTTATCCGCGAACACACATAAAAAAAAAACGGTTAAAAATAATGTGCACTTCCCATACTATAATATGTAATCAGCTGATCGAACGTTTGTACTTTGTATGAAATGTCGAAATTTTTCGTATAGAATTTCCTATAGGTTTCTTAGGAAAAGTTGTCCAGTATTTATTTATTTATTTATTAAGGACTGCCAACAAAGTATTCACTATTACATTTTGAAAATACATTTTAACTTAATAATTTAGTGTTACTTCCCTTACAGGCTGTCACAACATACATTGTAGCTTAAGTATATAACACGAAAGCACAGAAAATGTGGGTAGGTACCTGCACAGATTCGTTGATATTTGCATTTATTTTGTGCCTGCTTAGGTACAAGGTTAAGTTAATTGATTATACAAATTAATTGTTTACGTCGAGCACTGAGTATCATGAGTACAGCCACCCTTTAATCTTCTGCGTACATTTGTTCTTCTCGTAGGACATAAGAAATAATAAAATCTATTGTTAGTTTTTTAGTTGCCAACCAAAACACCAATATAGATTTTATTCAAAATTCAAAAATTTTTTATTCAAAATAATATCACATAGATAGCTTTTTGTCGTCATTTTTTGACTCTACCACCGCGTCGGAAGGTGTTCCGTGGAGAGAAGATGCGGCCAGAAACTCTACAACACACATCTTTTAAACAAAACAAAATATACAAAGTACAATTAAAATACAATATTGCATTACATAGAGTAACATTGTCAAGTTTTAATGACCAAAATGTATGGTACATTTTGGTCATTAAAATAGTCATCGAGTTTATAGTAGCCTTTTTTACAGAGGACTTGTTTAACATGGGACTTAAACTTTTTGTCTGGCAAGTTTAGAATATCCTCTGGTATCTTATTATAATAGCGTATACAGTGCCCCATGAAAGATGTGTTGACCTTACTGAGTCGAAAATGTGGGAATACTAATTTATTTTTATTTCTTGAATTGTAATTATGAACGTCACTGTTTTTGGATACAAATTTTTCCGAACGTATAAAATATTTTCGTAAATATATTGACTGTAGAAAGTCAAGATACTGATATCTTTAAAAAGATCTCGAAGTGAATCTCGACAACGCAGATTATAAATGGCTCGAATTGCCCTCTTTTGAAGGATAAAGATCGCCTCAACATCTGCAGCACGGCCCCACAGCAAAATACCATAAGATATGATAGTCTTGCAGTAGCTATATCAGTTAGCTGTCTAATTTTTCGAACTGCATAAGCTGCCGAGCTCAGCCTGCCCGCTAGGGTTTCTATATGTGGACCCCATTGCAGCTTCGAGTCAATCTTTATCCCTAAAAATACAGTATTATTTGTGAAATGCAATAAATCATTATCTAAAGTTATTTGATTTTCATTATTTATAACGTTTGGTAAAGTGAATTTAATACATTCAGTTTTCTTTGCATTTAATGCAAGATTATTAACACTGAACCAATTCAGAACTTGTCGAAGAGTGTCATTTACATTCTCATTAATATCATCAACATCTTGTGCCTTTCTTTTATTATTTCTTACGTCCTACAAGAAGTACAAATGTACGCAGGAGGTTAAAGTAATGCAACTATTTACCCTCAACACCATCAATACCCGGCCAGTAAAATATAAAACACCACTGAAGAAACATTTGAAAAACTCAATGGATAATAAGTACATGGCATGACATCCGTGCGGATTCGAACCCGGACCGGAATGAGTTTCCATAAAAAGTATCTAAAGCACCATCAACGACGAAATAAGATACTTATATCTACAAAAAATTTGAACTATTTTTAAATGAGTGATTTTTGTTGCAGCTTTCTCGCAGCCAAAATCTGTTAAACAACCTGAGCGCAATATAACGCTCTTACATGCAATCTATCTTCAAGGCGAATCGCAGACAATAATGTTAGGTACTTGAAAGGAAGCGGTACGTAGTAAGCGGATTAATGGACTCTGGGTCCAGACTGACACAGTATGATTAATTTAGCCGTAGCATCCAAGCTTCGAAATACATTCCGAGAATAGCGGCGGCCTTCCAAGGAATCCGGGCTCATCGTGGTCAATCAAAGATAACTAGATTGCAATAATACCCGAGCTGAATTAGTGTCTCAAAGACTGAGTTGACATTGTTTTGAAGATAATCACTTTAGTCGTTTATAGACTAAAACAGGTAACGAAATACAGCCACAAATTAAGGCAATGAATGCACGTTAAGTCATATTCGGCGTCGTCGGAATCGTATTATGTGTAGCTGAATATTTGAAGAACAAGCCGCCTAGATTGCCTGAACATTTTTATATGGCAACTAATGTCATCATGTGCATAAAACGAAATAATATCAATCTTTTTGTATTAAACTTTACAGTGGTACCACAGAATAAATACTAAGTAGTTGGTGCTATTCAGGGAGAAATGCGGCTGAATCAACCGTACCAAAGAAATATGGGTCACACTGTCTCGTTTGTCACCACCCATTCCTATACCTACCGAAGTCCGGAATAGCCAAAGTGAATAAGGTGGATTTACCAATCAGCACGAATCGGCAAAAGCTTTACAATGAGCGTTTTTTTTTCTTTTTTAAATGTAGTTCCTAAAAAAATGTACAGATGGCAGGTTTATCGCTCCATAGAGATCGACGTTCGCGAGATCTTGTCAAAATAATGACAAGACTGTGCCTGCCTTTTTTTAAAGGCCAAGGGATCGAGCCCATACAAGCATGTCAGATGTAAAAATATTTTCGATTAAAATGATTCGTAAGTCGTAGCGCCATCTATCGATCCTCTAGAAAACCAAAAGATATACGCTCATTATGTCGTAACTTATTCGGGTCGGCTTTGGTGTTCAACATTATAATGGGGCATACCGAATATGATGAGCCGAATATGTGTGCACCGAACCTTACATATTGCCGTATTGATAAATGTGTCTTAAAACAAGAAAGTTTTATCTGAGAGATAAATTAAACCCTTTCATAAAATAATGCAGGGCCTAAACCCCTAATACATTTTTAGGCATCAAAACTGAATTTAATTAATCAAACTCGCGGATTAATCCGGTGTGATAGACGTCTGACACAAAAGATTTTGAAAAGAACTTTATACGCTGGAAAAATCTGAAAAAATCAGCAACTTTTATTAAAACAACTGTTACTTACTTAATATCTTACATTTAAACACGATACCTGAGTAGGTAGATTTGTTTGGAGTATATGCAAACAAAACAAAGGGATAGATAATAAATATTTAAATACTAGCTGTTGCCCGCGACTCCATCTGCGTGGACCTTAAAAAGTATATCCTTCTTTTTTATAAGTAAAATTTTCAAATACGAGTAATATGACTACGTATTTCAATTTTTATACCTCACCACATCCTTATTGGTAATGTAACAATTTAAGCGTTCCATTTTATCGTTAATTGCCGAACTATGTTGTGCATTTATGACGTCATGTCATTACTGCGGCGTAAAATATCACAGTATGCTCATAATTGCCCAATTTATTTAAAATTATTTGCAAGGCTTACTTTCTCGACTTAAAAATATAAAACAGCAGGTTTTGGATTTTGCAATATAAATTTTGCTCCTATCGTAAAAGTTTTTCAGTTTGATGGTCTGAACCACACCTGAAAATGTTAAAAGTGATTACAAAATCACTTAGTATAAATCAGTTAGTGCTACCAGACCAGTACTAAAGATACGGCTTGCAGTTGCGATGTAAAATCTCTTCCACCAAGGTTAAGTACCTTTATAACTTACTTTTATAATCATCCTCATCATCATCATCTCAGCCGATGGACGTCCACTGCTGGACATAGGCCTCCCCCAAGGATCGCAAGAACGACCGTTCCTACGCTGCCCTCATCCAACAGGTTCCCGCCGCCTTAACCAGGTCGTCTGTCCACGTTGTGGGAGGCCTACCCACGCTGCGCTTTCCAGTAGTTTAGCAATTCTTTGGGCTATGTCAGTTACTCTGGTTCTGCGGATCTCGTCATTTCTGATTTGATCTCGCAGGGAAACTCCGAGCATATATAACCCTCTCCATTGCCTTTTGGATGACTGTCAGCTTTTTTATAAGGCCTTGAGTGAGCGACCACGTCTCTGTTCCATATGTCATCACTGGCAACACACTCTGGTCAAAGACTTTCGTTTCGAGATATCTGGGACGTGAATTTATAATGTTATGTGACTTGCTTGTGTGGAGCACCACAAACGATGGCCCATCTCACATCGTGCCCTGCGTGCCCTAACACCTGCACGCAGAAGGAGCTCATGACCGCTAGCGACGGTGGGTGCAGTATCAGTTGCCCAATTCTGGCAAGGTACTATTAAGCGACTTTGTTCAAAATTTGAAGTCGACACGATAAGAAGAAGATAATTTCATAAAATAAATTTAACGTGACAAATTCGAATATTAATATTAGATTCCTACATCTAACTGTAACATTTGATTGCAAACTATCGGACTATTTTAATCAGACTATTTTACAAACGCCAACTACTGTACAACTTAATTCAAATAGCAAAGTTAATTACTAGGTTAGAAACAAAAGGTAGGTGAATTCTATGTACTAGTTAGTAGCCAAACAATTCCATCAATGCGGTGGAGGTTAGCCCCCTTGACCGCAGTCAGTGGCCCAATCCGCCATTGTTCCGGAACGTTTTGTGTAATCATCGTTATGTTTCACCTATGTAATATTATCGTCAGTTTACAGTTGCATTACTGAAAGGGGTGATTGAACCCTTGACACTGAACAACTTTCCCAAAGAAACATAGGGGAAATTAGCAAAAAAAGAAGTCCACTTTTCATACAAACTTTCGACCAGCTGATTGCATTTAGTATGGAAAGTCGAAAAAAAATTCCTGCAGGTTTGTGTTGCACTATAGGAAGTTAAACCTCATGAAACTTGCATTAAAAGCAGAAAACTAGTAGCTCCTAATTTCATCGAAAAGAGCGTGGGTCACAAATAAGAATAGTAACTATAGCAATGGGAATTATTGCTTTTGCTTGAACTGACATAGCATAGCCTGAGCTGACGAGTATGTTCCTGATATATTCAGAATGTATGAAATAGCTTATTTTTTGCAGCAGTGAAAATTGTTCAGTTTGATGGTCTGAATTCACCGTTTCAGTATTTGCCAGGATGTTACTTACACCATTTTGAATGGTACAGTGAGCCCTTATATAGCTACCATGATCTATCATATCAGCCGAACTATAGCTTAAAACTATGGATCTCTCCGGAGGAATAAATAAATAAATATAAATAAATATCTTGGACATTATCACACAAATTTATCTAGTCACATTTTAAAGTGTGGACTTGTATTATGATGACTAGACAACGATATAGAATACATATATAGATACGAACATCCATGACTTGGGTACAAATATTCATATTCATCATATAAATATTTGTCTCTTACGGGATTCCAACCCACGACCCTCGGCACAGCTAGCAGGTTCACTACAGACTGTGCTACCGGGCCGTGCTACCGGGCCGGGCAGGAATGAAAAGCCATACGAAAAATAATGATCTAACATCGTATTCTCGGTTGATAAGTTTTAATTAATGAAGTAGAAAATACTCTCAAAGCGAAATGAGGTTGAAAATCCAGAACAGAAATAGCAATATGAAGTTTTAAATCAAAGTTTAACGGAAAGCCCTATAAATACATCAGAAATTTAGACTAAACAGAGAAATACAAGAACCTAATAGTTGTGCGAACAGCTTCCCAACGATAAAAGATAAAGTTTCATTCAAACAGACCAACTGTTTCGGATACTCATCTCTATTCTGTGCGTTAAGGCGCCAGCTGTCGCTTAATTTACACCGACTATGTGACGTACGACAAAACATTTTGGTCTAGGAAACTATTGTAAATGTTAACATTTGTAGTCAGGGAACATTCCTTCGTTTCAGTTTGAATTCTGGAATAGAATTGTTTCTGCTGGGCAACGAAAATAATAATATAATTTTCTTGCATATTGTCACATTGATTATCCAGTCACAAGCGAGGTTACAATGTCTTATCTAAACTTGTATTATGGTAATTGGATACAAACTTGTGTAACTTATTTTGATTTATGGTAATATACAATACAAACATAATATATTTCAACGAAAACTTTGATACAAATTGTACTGCCTTTGTATTTTAAATGTAAAATAAAGTATAACTTATTATTTGAGATAGGTATCGTATTCATATGTTATACAATACAATTATTTACCCTTGAAATTACGTAGACTAGACTATTATTAGGCAGTATAATTTTCTTGAAAAGTAAATATAGATAAATAGTCCTTTGAGTTTCATCTTGACTTCTTCACATACCTAACCATACCTATTATAGGTTTCGATACGATAATTTTATACCTACATAAGAATACTCCAAGGTGGCCAGAAACCTAGTTTTTATCATTTGCGCTTTACGCATTTTGTCTGTCTCACACTTTGGAACTGTCTCTGTTGCGGGTTTGCTGGAAGAAATCTCTTTAGAGATAAGCTCGCCCTTTGTAATGTTGTTTTTTCTGTAATGTAATGTATACAATAAAGTATTACATAAATATAACCTTAATGCAACTTATTTCATCTCGATTTATGCCAAAGAAATTTCATGTTACTAAAATGTTATAACTTTAATATAAGAAAAGCTTATAAAGCACTTTTACGTAAATCATTTTACTACACTTTATCTAGCAAAATTATTTCTGTAGGTATATAATTTTATTCCTGATATCGTATAAATATTCTGACAATCGTTGACAAATATTCGTAAAAACGTTTTTTCCACGAACACAAAAGGATACCATACGTTACATATGGAAACGATCCCTCACAGTGGAATATAACAGAATTGAATTTCTTACTCATACTCACTATGTATACGGGAAGCATTCCACATATAGAAGGTACATGGGCCCACCTACACGTTTTCCCTGAAGGCCTTCGTATATTTACATCTTAACTTAAAAGGATCTTGCCTGCGATCAAATCATACAAGGTATATGACGCGAATTTCATTAAAAATAAATCTTACTTCCATTTCAGGTAGCGATTCCTCAAAATAGGCATTTTTTACAGGTTCCATGGCGTACTTACAGATTCAAAAAACTTATTTTTTCATAACTTGTAAAAATTTTATTAAATACGAGCGTTAACCCGCGACTTCGTCCGCACAAATTATATACCAGATTTTAAGTCAGATCATAAGCTATCAAACAAAAAAAGTTTCATCAAAATCAGGTTCAGTAGTTTTTGCGTGATACTCGTTCAAACAAACAAACACACAAACAAACAGACAGACAAAAAATCCAAAAATTTGTGAAATGGAAACACCTAAAAACCATATCGTAAATTTTTTTGTTAATATCTTCAATGTACAGACAAACTTCCTGTTACAGTTTTATAAAAGTATAGATTGAGAACTCTTGTCCATAGATATATTCTCCATATGTCCATATATCTAAGCTCTTGTCACATTAAAATCCGTTCCGTGTCGTCCATTCTCTTTCTATAATTTCATTAGCATAATGTTCTAGTTATGAACCGAAAACGAAATGCCTAAAAATGTTTATACTTCAGGTATTCTAGGCACTGATTTAAGAACTAGCACTTCATTTATCCTGTTCTGGTGAAAACAATCAATGATACAAAATATTTTTCGTGTTTACTGCATAACATCACTGGTCCGATACGCAATTAACTGGTTTTAGGTATTTTCGAATAAATTTTCCCTCGAGGACACTCGCCCCATTTCCCCCGCGCGTGCTAGTGTTTCTAAACTATACATAGCTATATCTCCTATCGAACTAACCAACTCGAATATGCATGGGGATTATGTAAGGATTATGCGTCAACTCAATGGTCCCTCAAGGGACTAGATCGAGTTGTTAAATCCCTTGTTAAGTATCGATCTATAACTTGAATATTCCTACCAATCCTAAGCTTTATTATTAAATAGCTTAAGGTGATGAGGTAATTATATATTAAAAATTTCAAAGCTTTATATCTTTGTAATTATTTTATAAATTGCAAAATGTTATTTGTGACGCGGCATCTAGATTTTCTAAACTATTTTTCCATATATAAAATATTACTTTAATTAATCCCGTCTACGCGTATTTTGTGTCAAGCTTTTGTATGGAATGAAACCACCTTAAGCTAATAAGATGTTTATAACCGTCGGCTATAGTATCGATAACGAAATCTTCTGTTCCATACATTTGGGTCAAGTCGCCATTGAAATTTTCTATGGAACAGCTGACTTATTTTTCGCGATTTCAATGTTCCCATGTAACGCATTTAAGCTAACACCCTGTATAAATATTTGACAGATTGAAATATTTACGCTATAGAAGGTTATCGTAGTGGAAAAGTGTACAAATCGAATACAATAGGTTTTATATACTAATTTGAAAAATTGTTTAATTCAGAACCTAACACACGAATAATGGGTAACCTGAATTCCGGTTTATTTGCGTTATAATTAATAACATTTTTGGTAGCAAAATAATAAAGATTTGACCCTTCATTTGTTGCGAGGACGTAGACTCATCAACGGACGTGGCCAGAAATCCAGAGTTGGTCAGAGGCAAAAAGGCCATATAATTAAAGCTCATTAATCCTCATTTATGGCGTCAGCTAATCCCTGTGGGTAGTGCTTCCCAAATTTATTTTCATTATAGCCGAGGGCGTGACATGAATGATGATATGTTGACGATATTATTTCTAGAAGCATGAAATTATGCTTTTGATCCCGATAGGTATTATGTAGGAAACATAAGTAGTTAAGCCTGTAGGATCCCACTCCAGTACAAAGCCTCCTCTCACAAATTAGGGTGAGGGGTATGTCCATACGCCATACCATACTCTAGCCCAGTGCGAATTGGTAAAGGCTAGTCAACTTGCTGCCAGATAATTTTTATGCTGCCTTAAAAGGCCTCTGACCTGACATAACGAATATAGCTACACCGCCATTTGTAGGCCTCGCATGCCACCCCCGAGAAAACGATAGAAATCGAGATGTGCATCCATCTTTATTATTTTACGTATGCCAGAAAGAGCGCGCATGACGTTTTTCTCGTTTAAACGCTTTGTCGTGGGTGGCATGCTAGCTGTGCTGAAGAAACTATCTGATTGATACGACTGAACTATCCGGTGATACCACGAAAAACGAAGTCGTGCTGTTCCATCAAGTATAATACTTAGGTCTACATTTTTCATCTCACGTGGTACAGATCGCGCAAAGAAACATGAGCGATGATCTTGAATGAGAAATCAAATTATGCTCTACTCGGCGGGGTTAGCGGGAGAAGGCCGAAGCGCGAACACCATTGACCATTGATATAACTAAAAATTTATTAAAAGCCCTTGGCGCCCTTTGCGTGATGAACCTGCGCGAAAATCCGTACCTGTTTCCCCCAGCGCTCATAATTCGTTGATTCTTGCGTCTATAATTAAGAAGGTCCGTGATGGTAGGCCTGTGCCTCAACTGTAATAATGACGATTAAACTAAAAGCAGAAAAATATTTTGCTTAAATCCTAATAAACCGGTAAAAAGCGAGAGAAGGTTACGCGATCAAAGTAAATACCGCAGTTTCACGATTCTAATAATATTTGCGTTAACATTACCGCAACAATGGTGAAAACCAACACAAATACAAAGAGCTTACCTAGTTGTAGTATTTATGTTGGTTTTTAACCGCAAAGAAGCTTCATCCGTCTACGTAATATTATGATAAAATATACAAGGTGTAACAAAAAACCCTAATAATATTATATTTAAAGGGTGGTTCAGAGTTTAGACCATCGAACTGAACAACTTTCATTAATGGAGACGAAGTCGATTTGATTGTTTGTTTATTCGAGCAACACGCAAAAACTATTGGACCTATTTTGATGGAACCTTAACACGTTCCGGGGCAGTGAACGAGACACAATAGAACTTTTATTGTTATCACGTCTATAGCCGGTCACTGTCCCGGAACGTGTTAAGTGTTTAAAAGCTTATGACAAGACTTAGAAACTGATAACAATATTTTAGCTCGCTACAATGACGGGAGCCAGTGCGAAGGACGAAGTCGGGTGGTAAAGAAATCTAATTTGTATTTGGAATGCTCATTTGAATTTTTTTGCTAGTGCGGCGGGCGGTACTCGTGAAGCCAAGGGAAGATATCTTTAAATACCCAGAAATGCCAGGGCAACACTAACTTACCAACCACCGCACTAGCCTGGTCGCGTGGTATATGGCTCTCACCTTCTTTAGTGAAAAGAGGTATTCGCCCTGTAAGACCTTACAGGCTATAACTTACTGTAAAAATAAGCGATAAATACAAAAAGAAGGGCTTCGTACGCTCTACAATATGTCCCTGGGGCCCACTTTGCGTTAGGTTGTTCTAGCTCTTCGCACATATTTTATTGTCTCTGCGCTTGTTTTACAGCCTTTCGGAATATATTTTTCATACCGCTCGGATTGGTAGCGTTTTTATCAAAACCAATCCGTTATATCTACGAACAAAGGTAGAAACTATTGTTTTATTTTCCTTGCAAGATATTTACCATAAAAATTAGAAAAATAGAAACAAAAATGTCACTTATTTCAATTATCTTGATCAAAGTACAAGTACAAAAATACAAATTCATAATTTATTTGTGATACACAGATATAATTTATTTGATGGTACATGCATTGTTTAGTGTCACTGTGATCTGCCATAAGGCTTACATTAGGTACCTAATTATAATTCATGAAATATAAATGATTGAAATAACAGAAACAGAAATCAGAAATCAGCGATAATGCGCAAACCTAAACACAAATTTATAACATAAGTAATTAGAATAAATACATAATATACATAATCTATCTATACTATTATAAAACTGTAACAGGAAGTTTGTCTGTACATTGAAGATATTAACAAAAAAAAAGTTACGATATGGTTTTTAGGTGTCCCTGATTCCATTTCACCAATTTTTGGATTTTTTGTCTGTCTGTTTGTTTGTGTGTTTGTTTGGATGTTTGTTTGGGTGTTTGTTTGTTTGAACGAGTATCACGCAAAAACTACTGAACCGATTTTGATGAGACTTTTTTTGTTTGATAGCTTATGATCTGACTTAAAATCTGGTATATAATTTGTGCGGACGAAGTCGCGGGTTAACGCTCGTACTTACTAAAGTTGTGGTAAATAATCTAGAAATAAACATTGTGGTAAATAGTTAGTAATATAGTTCTTTCTGATAATGGTGTAACTATTCGTTATGCCAAATAGGCATAAAATAAGATAAAATGAATAAAGGTGGGATTAAAAATACTTAGGCAGCAAATAGACCACTGACTTGTCTCCACTAATCCGCTTTGGGCTCGAGTGATGGAAGCCCTTGCCCAGCAGTGGGACAGTATCGGTGATGAAAGTGGTTATAAAAGTCCGTTCAGTTAGACTTCCGAATCATATAGGAAAAATATCCTACTTAGGCCCGATTCGACCAAACGCGAGTTTTTATTTTTAGATTAAGTCGCTGCCGCTGGTCACGCAAGAGTAAACGGAGTGATTTTGCGTTTTACCAACCCTAATCTAAGAATAAGTTGAGAGTAAATTTTACATGGCCAATTTTGACGGTGTAAAGCTTATACAGAGACTAATGAAATGTCAATCAATCAATCAATCAATTATACTTTATTTGACACCAAAAAAACAGAGTATACAGAGAGCAAACAATCAGGAAATACAAAAGGCACAAAAACAGGCGGTCTTATCGCTAAAAAGCTATTTCTTCCAGACAACCTTAGGGTAGATAGGGTTAGGTAGGTTAAATGTCAATGTCAAATAATTAAAAAAAAATTAATAAAAAGAAACCTAACAAATTAAAACTGTATAACCCTACATTGCAATAAGTACGGATACAAAGACCTCTTTCTTTAGGTGGATTATACATTTGTTCTTTTAGTATGGGTTTAGTGTGGTAGAAGACAAGTAATGTTATTTCGGAGTAAACACGAAGAGTAAAATTGATCCTTGTATAGTTACTCTTCTATAAATCAAAGTTTGGTCGAATCCGGCCTTAATAATAATTTCCTCCAACGTTATTCCATCTTTGAAATGAATAAATCGCTTTACAAATAAAGTAACTTACAGGAGAGGACAAGTTGTCCTACAGCAGACATTTTGATCCTTACCTGAAACAGACGAAATAAACATATTTAATTAAGCTGTTCGAACTTAGCCCATTACTTGGCGTCGGCGCAATTTCAACACTTGTATAATCAGCAATTTTTATTTAAAAGATCTCGAAATTATCGTACAATCATAGAAGTAAATTAAACAGTTATTTTATACGAAAAGTTATAATTATAACGAACAAAACAGCGTGGGCGTTTACCTAACATATCATTGTACCAAGCCGGGTGTGATTCTTCGCACACAAAAATAATAGAAAATTTATATAACTACCAATCTAATTTTAACATAAATAAGTATCTTTGATTTTAGCATTATATACCTACTATGTATTGACACAAATACCAGAGTAGATTACAAAGGGCAAGGTTAGGTTATAATCTTATAATAATTATATTATATAATCTTATAAATAGGATGTAGTGACAAAAATAGAGAAAGGTATGTTGAGATGGTTTGGTTATGTGGAAAGAATGGATGAGAGCAGATTGACAAGGGCAATCTATAAAGCAAGCTTAAGTAGAAATGCTTGAAGGGGACGGCCCAGACGTACATATACGAACCAAATTGGCGACGTGCTTAAAAAGGGCCAGGTCAGATCTACCCGAAACCGACGAGCATGCATGAAAGGACTTATGAATGTGGAGGAAGCTAGAGAGGTATGTCAGGATGGTAGCAGGTGGCGTTCCGTTGTCTCTGCCTACCCCAGTGGGAGACAGGCGTGAGAATATGTATGTATGTAATAATTATATATTTTGTATGCCGATGGTATGCCACAGAGATACATTTTTTCCTGTCTTCTTCTTATCGTGTGGGCAGCAAAGCCTGGTGTCAGAAGTGTATAGTGTATTTTTCCTGCAATATCATTATTTTACCTGTGTGTCTCAATCTTCTCTAAGGTCACAATAAACAATGTCTGTTGTATTTTTATCTTAAAAGATACATTGTGTATAGAAGTTTTTGTTTGTTTGAGAAATTACGTTTTATTTATCTAATTTGATGAATAAAACAACGATCTTTCCGCTTGGTACCAATACAATGTCCCACTTAATACAGGGTGTTAGGGTAAACAGTTGCATTACTTTAAGGGGTAATTGTAACCATGATACTGAACATTGAACAACTTTCCCTATGAAAGCTATAGGAAATTCTCAAAAAAAAAAGATGGACTGGATCGAACGTTTTTTTCGCAAATTCCCTATATGTTTTTAGGGAAACTTGTGCAGTATCATAGGTTCAATCACCCATTAAACTAATGCAACTGTTTACCCTACCCTAAAACCCTGTATAAGGGTACATCAAGAATGAATCAAATTACGTAACCCTTAAAATTTTAATAAAATAAATTAGACGGCAGAGAAATGGAAAAACCCGGCTACAAATAATTAAACAATAAAATTGGGGAGCAGATTTGGTAAGGCCTCTTGCAGACTGGAGAATAAATGAAACATTTATCACTGTCGGGCTTAAAACCGAGCTCGACGACCCCGCCTTTATATCACCAGCTTCAAAAAATAGAACATACTCATTCATACATGTTTACGAAAGCACGTTACGAAATTACAGGAATTTTTCCTTATTTTGAGGATTACCACTGTAAAAGGAAATAACTACAAATCATTTTGTCAGTAATAGAGTCAATTTGCGATATAACGTATTGTACTCCTACGTTTGACTACTTATATGTGGACTGGTTACGCGTGTAATTCTACTAAAAAACATTTCTGTCACTTTTTGCGCGGGGCGAGGTAACATGAAATCCGCAACTTTGGATTCTATTCCCCATAACTTTAGATTCTAATTTTGATTGTTAAAAATCATGAAAAGTAATCTCGTGTGAACCCCAAACGTCATAAGTTCGTAGTTATTGTTTAGAAATTAAAGGCGGTCTCGTTTAGTGATAAGGTATAAAATTGAATGTAAAATGATCAATTGTTCTTATACCGTGGCAGAGGGGAAATGCTACCGCAAGGCTAGTCCTTATACTAAATAGTCAAAAACATCTACGTATGAATACAATTGGTGTAGGTGTATCTATTAAAGAGCAGTGAAACACATAAAGGAACTTTACTGATTGTGTATATTCATTTCAGTTGCAGTATTCTAAAGGCTAAATTAATAAACCGAACTCAAGTGCTCGCGTTTAATCTCACATGTCGAGTCTATCCATCACAGGGATAATAATTGCCTTTCAGTATCTCGTAATCTGAGTAGGAAGGTATCATGAAAAATGTTCATGTTGGTAGGTAGTTCCAAAAGCAAACTACTTATAATATTCAATGTATGTTGAGATGTGGAATAATTTAGGGGATACCTTTGCCCAGCAGTGAGACAATACAGGTTAGTAAAAAACATAAAATAATTAAAATAATTTCAATCAAATATTTAATAGATATTGAAAGAAAATTCTTTCTTTCTTATCGTGTGGGCAGAGCCCTGCGGTGTCAGTTTTTTTTCAGACCGCCTTACAGCCTCTGACGTGGTTTTTATGTAACGACTACTACCACCAGAGATAGTAGCCGGGATCAACGGCTTTACGTGCCATCCGAAGCACGGAATCATTTTTCTTTTCAGACAATCAGGTGATTCAGCCTGCAATGTCCTAACCAACTGGGGAAACGCACAAAGTGACATTTCGACAGTCGTGGGTTCGATTCCCACGGGAGACACCTAGCCCCCGGGGGAATCGAACCCACGACCTCCATGTCGAGAGCCAATGCTCTTAACCATTAGACCACGGAGGCAGTAGAAAGGTATATAGGATACACCTACTCGTAATTTGGAGTACTATTGAATTGTACAAATTCAAATTCTTTTACGGACTTGTTACAAAAATAAATAGAGTTCGTTCATTATTCGTATTGTACCCATACGAATTCGAATGTATGAAGTAAAAAATAGGGCTTCTGACAT
Source organism: Agonopterix arenella (assembly GCA_927399405.1). NCBI lineage: Eukaryota > Metazoa > Arthropoda > Insecta > Lepidoptera > Depressariidae > Agonopterix > Agonopterix arenella. Next base: position 8,413,655 of record OV656691.1, read on the forward strand.
AAATATCTATTGATAGGTACTGTAACGCGAGCTTCCGACCTCTTCTGGCTTCTGAAATTGAGCTTAGACCGGGATCAGGCTTAAATCTAGAATTCATTATTTTCTATTTTAATAACAACTCATGTCGTCATCCCAGTCTTTCAGTATGTACCTATCCTGTAAACCCGTAACGTGCCGTACTCAAGAAACATGTACATTGTATACTCTTGAACAAGGTTTTATTTTTTGTACTCTCAAAGAGAGGTCTTACGTGGCACGCGCTGGGAGCCCTTTATGAGCTTACATTACGACCTCACGTACGTTCTAAGGTATTCTTTTCATTCGAACAAATACAAAGTAAAAGAAAATTTATATCGTATTTCAGAAACATAATTTTTAAGAACAGTATATTCATTTTATGCAAGGTACTAACAAATGTTTGCTAAACCAGAAAACCGTTTGTCTATTAGAATCGATATCTAAGGAATCATGTAACTTTATAAAACATAAATAGGTTAAACAAATTTTAGAATTCATGCAAATACCTAAGGCGCGTATTTAACCGGGCCCTCGTCTTGTCTACCATCAGACGGAGCTGACTTTCATAGGGTTTGCCTGGGATAGGTGCCACTTTGAAACTGCATCTATCGTTCCTGAACATATCCAGTGTGCCACTAAAAGGAATGGTCCAAAATTCATTTAAAGGAGCAATAATCGGGATCAATTAAAGAGCCAATGGTCATCTAGTAAATAATAAACACGAAACACATCCGACACAAATAGTTGAATTCACGCAGCAAACATGAATATTAATGCTTCATTTACACATTAAATGCAACAATAGCTGATAATATTATTACAGCTCTGAATAAACAATGAAACGACACTATCGAAAACACGGACCATTTCATTTTAGTACCTACAGCTACATTGAGGACGAAACATTTAAGTAAGTTCTAAGGAAGACGTCTCACAATATATTTAAATATATTCGTAGTGAAGCGCCAACACCCAACAGAGCATTCCAAATAAAATCTACCGAAACCTTTCGGAAAAACTTCCCCGTTGTCCCAGGAGAACTACGCTGGGGAACGTAAACAGGTTAAAATAAACTTTTTTAGCTCGAGCTTAAACACTACAAATACAATAGCTATATCCCTACATAAACTCACTGCGGTATTATAACGGGGTGGTTACATACTGTGCTACAATCATCTTTTTAGAGCCCTTTCTATTTCTGTAAGATTCTCGCCTCGCTGAGAAATTGCTTGTGTAAAGTCTTACAAATCCAACTTAGCATCAGAGTGCAACGAGTTCTCAAGTTAATTCTACAGAGCCCTATTTCTTAGTAACGTTACATAAATAAAATAATAGGTACCTTCCCCTACATCGCCCATAGATTGTCCACTAGCCGAGCCAGGCTTTTTCTACGGGTTGGCGCATGGCGGCGCGGCGGCGGGCGTTCAAAGACTCTTTGGCAGCGTGTGGGTGAACTTGTCGGTGAAAGGTCACGCACACACCACCGCGCCTTAGTGTGCCTACCGTAGTGCGTTTGCTTTGTGGGCGTTATTTACTTATGTGGTAACGTCGAAAGATAAACTCGAAGAAATTTAGTAAACCACAATTGCTACATTACTAAGATATGGAATGAAAGTTAGAGAGCGATGTTAGTCCATCCGGAAGAGAGCTAGCGACTCAATTATGAGGCGGCGGTTCGATTCCTGGCCCGTACCTCTGAGTTCTACGGAATTTATGTACGGTTGTATTTATCATTGTCACTTGCTCGGCGGTGAAGGAAAACATCCTGAGGAATCCTGCATTTTCGAGAATGAAAAGAAAATACCATAAGTTCAGAGTACAGATCACAAAAACTAAAGGGAGATGTGAAAAGGGGGCGGGGCCAGTGTCGCAGCAATATGCGCAAAAACGGAACACATTGGTCGCGACAGTAATGATACAATATATTATGAGGCTGACAGCCAGTCGAGATATTATGTGTAAATAATTTACAATGCTTGCGTAGTACTAAAGATTATTCGAAAGTTGAGTTCTGATACCGCAATGGATAATGAGCTCATTCAAGCTAACAAAATACTTTCTATCGCGTGGTACTGGTGGTGCTGCGACACTAGGTTTCGTACCAGCGCGTTGGTTGGCATCTCTCTAGATCTGTATGGTTCGGAGGTATGCGTAAAAATATGGGTGAGCATGGGGCGAACACAAAAGACTAGCGATGGTCGCAGTGTTACAATAACGGTCCTTGCTTGCAATAGCCCAACCAACAATCAAGTAAAAGTAAATAAATAAACTAACATTTCATTAGCTTCTCTATAAACTTAATTAATGCTACATACATACATATTGTCACGCCTGTCTCCCACTGGGGTAGGCAGAGACAACGGAACGCCACCTGCTACGATCCTGACATACCTCTCTAGCTTCCTCCACATTCATGCATGCTCGTCGGTTACGGGTAGATCTGACCTGGCCCTTTTTAAGCACGTCGCCAATTTGGTTTGTATATGTACGTCTAGGCCGTCCCCTTCCAACATTTCCACTTACGCTTGCCTTATAGATTGCCCTCGTCAATCTGCTCTCATCCATTCTTTCCACATGACCAAACCATCTCAACATACCTTTCTCTATTTTTGTCACTACATCCTCTTTCAATTTCTTTTTAATTAATTCTTTATATCTTTAATATAGATCAGATTGAATTTGGAATATTGTTGAGGTTCAAAATAAACAGCTTGGGATCTGTAAACGAAGAGAGGGTAAAGAGTAGGGGCGATGTTGTGACTTCGCAAATCGATTTAGTCAAGCCATTCAATAAACTTGAATCGCCTTTAGACACGTTCGACGAAAATTCATAATTTAACGCAAATAGATGGTAAAATGAATATGGTTAACACTATGAAAATTCAAATAAGCCCTGAATGTACCTGAAGTGGTGTTGTTTTTAGCGCAATAGTATTGACATGTAATTTTCATGTCTTCCAAACTAACATTTTTTTTACAATTAAACCAACTGATCGGTATACAACGTGTTAATGAATTAACGCAAAACTAGAAAGTAGTTTGTTTAGAATCGAGAGCAGAATCGAATTATCATGGTTTCAACATAGATAATTTTTTCAAAACATTAAATTTTTTGTTTGAAAAATTTAGAATTTTCCGAACCCGATGTCAACTCACCGCACGAGAACACTCACACTACTTTCGTTCGTTAGCGCTTTCATTCATTGCTGAAATGACAACAAATAATTTTTGCCTTAAAACTTAAAATGCGAATAACTTTACATTTTAACCATCAAAATAATGAAATCATTATGTCAATTTAATTATTTTGCTATAAATCAGTTTGGGTGTATGAGGTTTTGCGTTTATTCATTAACACGTTTTATGTGTATCACACTCAAACTGGTATTCAGTCCCAAGTAACAAATATGACATCGTAATATCAATTCAATTCAATTCAAATATACTTTATTGCACACCAAAATAAAACATACATATCACTACTTATTTTTCTGGAAATCAATCACATACTCACAACCATAATGTCATACGGGGTGGTTAGGAGCTTTGCTCCAAGTGCTTTCAAGAAATTTTTTTTTTTAATTTATTACTTAAAAAAAAAGTTGTCTTTACAATGTTACTGTAATTCAATAGTATATTTGTATATTTTGTTTTGTTTAAAAGATGTGTGTTGTAGTTTTTGGCCGCATCTTCTTTACAACGGAACACCTTTCGAGTACTTCCGACGCGGTGGTAGAGTCAAGAAATGACGTCAGAAAGCTATCTATGTGATATTATTATGAATAAAACATTTTTAATTTTGTTACACATTTAAACTTTAGTAGGATTATTCTTAGGAAGCGAGTCGCTATATACAGCTTACCAGATTTTACAAGTTCAAAGTTTATACAACGTGTTAATGAATTAGCGCAAAACCTCACACACCCCAACTGATTTATAACAAAATAATTAGATTAAAAAAATAATTTCAATATTTTGATAGTTAAAATTTAAAGTTATTCGCATTTTAAGTTTTGAGGCAAAAATGATTTTTTTATCATTTCAGGAATGAATGAAAGCGCTAACGTACTCATGGATATATTTTAATAATCTTGATTTGGTAGTAAGTAGGGTGAGTGCCCTTGCCCATCGCAATGTTGACATCGGGTTCAGTAAATTTTAATTTTTAAAAACAAATTAATTAATATTTTGAAAAAAATTACCTATGTTCAAACCATGACAATTCGATTCTCCTCTCGATTCAAAACTAACTACTTTCTAGTTTTGCGTTAATTCATTAACACGTTGTAGGTATAATAGTGAGTGATTATCAAAAATTTAATTTATTAGTTACTATATCACTACTAGTGACCATAATTTCTAGCTATTCCATTGGGACTAGATAATCTATAACTTCATGACCTCCAATTCATGATTATTTACTCAGATACTATAGCCTAATAGGATGCCATTCTAATTAGCGACTTGGGGCTTCGCATCGGACGTCTAATCCCGCAGCTAGCGAGATAACGCGGTCTATCGCTTATCCTAACAAACAATGCCGACCGCTAGTAATTACAATAAAAGAACCTTTACATAGTAGCAAGTCGCTTCCGATCAATAGACCCAATTTAAATCCTGTCACAAAGTAATAGGGTATTTTATTCCATTTAAGTTTCCAATTTTATTCGTGATCTAATTTTACAAAAGATAATGTTTAGTTTAGATTATTCTTATGCTATCTTTTATGACGTCCAGCTTTGCAGTTTAATTTGAAAAATAACCATTGAAATTACACGTCACTGTCTTGCAACTTGCAACACAGCGTAGTTATAGTTAAATTAAATATTATTTTTTAGTATCCTTATTATTCAAGAAACTCTGCAGTCTAGCTAGACTATCATTTTATGAAATACGATATTTTTACCCGCGACTTCGTCCGCGTGGATTTCCTCCTTTAGGGGTCGGTTTTTGATAAAGTTTCTTAGTGCACCCAAACATCCTTTGTTGAATATACAGGGTAAAATTGATATTACCCATCAAACTGAACAACTTTTACTATGGGAGCAAAACGATCGGAGCAAAAAAAAAACAGCTGCTGCATACATTTGAGTCGCGAACTCGAGCGTCGACATTGCAGTTTAGTATGGAAAAGCAGATTTTTATTGGCTCCGATCGACTTGCTCACATAGTGAAAGTTGTTCAGTTCGGAGAGTAGACTCTTAGTTTAAAAGGATGCTAATGATATCAATTTCACCCTGTAGTTATATTCCAACATGTTTCTATCGTCAGCGGTTTGTCTGTGCGTTGTCTGTCAGTCAGTCAGTCACGGCACTCTTTTATAAGTATAGACCAGCTTATGCCCGCGACTACGTCCGCGTGAAATAAGAATATCGAAAAATCTTTTCTTAGTGCACCCATACATCCTTCGTAGAATGGATGTCTTCAGTGGTTTAGGTTTTGCGTTGTCTATCAATCTATCAGTCACAGCACTGTTTTATAAGTAGGTATAGATTAATACATTCTTGTAGGTTGGTTATTTATGTTACGTTTTATCTTACTTTTCTAAACAAAAGTCACTGTAAAAATTACTTTTTAACAAAAAAGCCAAAGTAATCCTAAGTCACAAATGTTCCTAATGTAAGTTAAACAAGAGCGCAGTTTGCGAGAAATGTTTAAAGTCCGCGAAACTCATTTCTTGTTTCCAGGAGGGGGAGTAATGTAACAAGTCGGTAAATTTTACGTTTCCTTGTCATTTTTCGTAACAATCAATGTCTAAACTCTTATTATGGCTATAATGCTTTTTGGCACCCGACGCAGAACGAAATTTTGCAACCAAAAAAAAGATTGCAAGGAAAAACGTAGAGCTCATTACTTTAAAATAACAATTTTCATTATTAATTCATAACGTCGCTTGGGAAATTCGAAGAGATTGTTTCGCTGACTACAAAAGACTTAATGACCGTGATAAATAATTATCGCGGACAAAAGAAACTCGACTATTACCTGAAATAACCTGGCAGGTACAAGTAAAGGTGGTTCGACCTTTTCTTTACAACAACACTAAAACGTAACAACCGCAATGCATTGTCGGTTAGGGGGCCACGTCACGTTCTTTGGAAAAATTCTTTTATGGACAACCAGAGGGTCAACAAAAACGCATAATGTACCTACGTGGGCGGACCTGTGCGTGACTTGTATCGGAAAACATTCTAGTTGAATGTTGCCTAAAAAATAGTAACAATATCGATAGTCGACTATCGATGAGGTAACGATAGTCGACTATCGATATTGTTGATCATAAATTGATAGTATCGATATCGATACTATTGCATCTTAATACTATCGATAGTTTAGATTGCTTCTTAGCAATAGAATATCGATAGATATTCTCCTTCAAGAACAGGCAGGACAAAGAAATCACCCGTCGTGTTGACAACGCCTGGAAGAGCTACTGGTCCATGAAAGAGTTGATGAAGGGAAAACTTCCACTATCACTTAAACGTAAACTCCTGCCTATCCTAAACTACGGTGCTCAAACGTGGTCATTTACGAAATCTCAAATATCCAAACTCCAGGTGCGCCAAAGAGCAATGGAGCGCAGCATATAAGGTGTCAGAAGGATCGAACGAATCAGAAACACCACCCTGCGCTCCAAGACCCGCATAGCCGATGCAGGTGTTAAGGCCGCCAAACTGAAGTGGGACTGGCCCGACATGTTTGTCGCATGCATACAGAGCGGTGGGCAACAATCGCGACCCAATGGGAGCCTGACGATGGAAGCCGGGGCCGGGGCAGACCAAGGAAGAGATGGCGCGACGACCTGGATGCCCACGAAGTAGAATGGCAACTGATGGCGATAGAGAAGGCTGGAAAAGCTTGGAGACCTTTGCCCAAGAATGGGACGAAATAGGTTTAAAAAAAAACGATATTTCACCGACACTATCGATATTATTGCACCGTTGATAGTTTGTTAAACTGCGATAGTACTGTCTTCATTTCATACACGATTTCAAACATAATTATACCCTTCACATACCCCGCGTGCCGCCAATTGGACCACAAATGGACCCCTGACAAACCCTAAGAGGTCAGCAATGCAATTCACTAAGCGCAAACATCGTCACAACCTTAAATTCGTCGTTGAAACATCGGCGAGCTGACAATTCGGTATTCGCCATATTTATGACATGTGTCAAACTCATATTAAAACTTCGACGATCTGAAGCACAGAACATTATAAGAGGGGTTAGAAATGCAAAGCAGCGCTTTTGCTTCGGAGACGGCTGTCGCCACTTGTCTTCCCACTCACGCTGCTACAATTAATACTCATGCCCTTTCGCTCGCACCACACCGCGCGCCTTATGGTGTTATGCAAATCATTGCATAACCTGTGGCGACACGTTTCACGCCTACTTTGCTTTTTGTGACAGCGATGTGACGCTTAGTACAAATACAAAGACAAATAATTTATTTGCCAATAAATAGGGTAAGTACAATTCAGATGTAATTAGATAAAATTTTGATCACGCCTATTTAGCCATGTCAGTAGCATGCAAATATTAAGGTCATTGAGAAATATAATTAAATTTATACATTACGAGCGTTAACCCGCGACTTCGTCCGCACAAATTATATACCAGATTTTAAGTCAGATCATAAGCTATCAAACAAAAAAAGTTTCATCAAAATCGGTTCAGTAGTTTTTGCGTGATACTCGTTCAAACAAACAAACAAACAAACACCCAAACAAACACACAAACAAACACACAAACAAACAGACAGACAAAAAATCCAAGAATTGGTGAAATGGAATCAGGGACACCTAAAAACCATATCGTAACTTTTTTTTTGTTAATATCTTTAATGTACAGACAAACTTCCTGTTACAGTTTTATAATAGTATAGATAGATTATCATGTCAGAACAAGACTAGGTCTTTCTTACTAGGGTTAAACCATGCATTGACTATCTGTTACCGTCAAGATCAGTGTAAATCAAAAATTCGTCTAGCGAGTAAAATGTTTTATCTAGGAGCCATCTGTATAATGATGACTTAAACCTATTAAAAGGTAGCTCTTTCATGCCTGATGGTAATTTATTATATTAGTGAATTGCACTGCTCTATTCAGATGCAATAGTTTCTATAGTATTGTTAACAATCAATAGTATTCGTCATTCTGAGATATGTATAGATACTAGATACTATCCATATTGTTACTATTACCATACCATATTTTTCGAGGTCACGATATTATCGATAGACTATCGATAGTTTCGCTATTGTTGGGCAACACTATTCAAAGGCTGGTCATGCCAAATTATGATTTCATTGGGGAAAATTTCGTGGATAACAGCGCAGGTGAACTTGTTTTCACAAAAATTCACCTACGGCTATATTTTCGCACATTTTGATAAACTTTTTAGTAACACGGCGCGCTTTATTCGAAGCCAGAGCAATTTGTGATGTTGAATTTTCTAACTTTGTAGGTATATCAAGTCTAATCATTAACATAACAATAATAATTTCTGTTTACTTTTTTGTTGGAAAACATTATTTTATTAGCATATGAATACTTAATTAAACCAAAACCGACACGATTACGATACCGTGGTACCTACCGGTACGATTTGTGTATTGTACCCAAATTCTACCTTATTTCGTAAAATAAAGGGTGTTAAGTACAGTTGCATTACTTTGAGGGGTGATTGAACTCATGATATTGAACAACTTTCCCTAGGAAACCTATAGGAAAGACCCAAAAAAATGTTGGACTTCCCGAACTAAATGCAATCAGCCGTAAAGCGTCACGTGACTCCTGTCAATCAGCTGATCGAACGTTTGTATGAAAAGTCAATTTTTTTTTGCGAATATCAATGTCATGGGTACAATGACAATCACACCAATCACACAAAGTAATGCAACTGTTTATCCTAACACCCTGTATACATCGAAAACACAACAAAAGACAAACAGGATAGTCGTCGGTCTACGCCAAAAAAATACGCAAATCGATGTACAGGACACTTACAGGATAGCAGTTTGGTACACATAATGCACTTTAGGTTAAAACAATCATTTTGACCAGCAGTTCTTAAAAAATATTTATGATTATGACGTCATCAATTTTTTGTATGGGATTTAATTTTTTTTTAATTAAACTAATATAAGCTACCGTGTCTATAATAATATACTACGTACACCATCACCTTTCAGCATCTTATTTTCTGAAAATCCAAAAAGTATTTTCAAGACATACCAAATTTTACTCAGCCGTTTTCTACCAGCACGGCTAGCATGATACCCACGACAAAGCGTTTAAACGAGAAAAACGTCATTCGCGCTCTTTCTGGCATTCGTAAAATAATAAGGATGGAGGCACATATCAATTTTTATCGTTTTCTCGGGTGTGGCAAAAATTGCCTGGCTCTTCCAGTAGGCCTCGCAGGCCTACTGGAAGAGCCAGGCAATTTTTAAAGTTTTAAAGTACCCGTGTACCAAACGGCTATGTTCATTGATTTGCGGTTTTTTTATCCATTTTTGCTTTGTATACATTGTCTATTATGACACCATTACACACTTTCAGAATTAATGCATAATTAATACACCCAATATTGTACAAAGTTTTGTATAGTCAGTAAACTTAAATTGCTATCTCATAGAGGTTTACTATGTGCCAATGTAAACATACAATCAATTATATGATAATCTGAACTATATTCTCGATTATTATATCATAAACCCTTGTTAAATTACATGCGGGTCGGCCCCTACTCCTAATGGGATTTAGTTTACATAATATCATATACAAGCAAGTTCGTAGCCTTAGAATTTACATCGCGTTTTAAATTAGAATATTAGTGAAGTAATAAAAATTCACGTACTGAATTTTCAGCTTAGTAACAACGGTTTTAAGACCGAAAATATATAATCGCTAACATTTTCCTCATCTTCGCCTATTCGACGCGGAGCTACGAAATATCTACAAGTGCTACGTCGTAGCAATCCGATGACTGTAGGAAAGCCAACCGTAGTGCTGTATCTCGGAAACGCTACAAATTTTACGGACCATTAACTTTGCTGGATACAAAGGCAGTTTAACTCGCTATTACACGTAGCTACCTATACTTGGGTCGTATTTCAGGAGAATGATTTAAATCAACCCCTCGCCATTGACACATTTAGCCTCGGATGGAGTATCGCTTCTTTAAAGAGCCTGGAACTAAAAAAATTACGTTCTATATGCTTGTATTTGTATTTTGTTTTGTATTATCATTATCATTATTCGAATTTGGTTTTCTTAATTTAATTAATAATATTTTTTTATTTCTTTCATAGACAGTGATTTTTTTTTTTAATCGGTATTCTCTTTAGTAGGTATATCTTTCTCCCTGATCAAGTACTTTAAACACTATGTTCTACAAAAGAAAAGAGTAACCCCAGTATCTCCAGTATTATACATGGTGTAACAGAAACGGGGTATTAGAAACAGAACAACTTTTACTATGGGGTCAACATCGAAATTGCGAAAAAAACGGCAGTTCCGTACATTTGAGTCTAATGGAATAAAATTTTTTTATACAGTTGTAACAAAACACCCTAGTAATACTTAAGGGGTGGTTTAGATGTGAACGTTTTTTACTATGAAACCGCAAAAAAAATACTCTGATGTTTATGAGACAGCATATTTTTTTTATTCGACCTTTATACCAAGATTAATGTTGTTCAGTTCGATGGTCTAAACTAAACCACCCCTATAAATATTACTAGGATGTTTTATTACACCCTGTAGAACAGTTGAATTGTTTTTTCCTAACACGCAATATATTTTTTTCATAAAACGAATCTCAAAATAATCAGTCGATATTAAAATGAATAGCACAAAATATACGCCATTACATCTCCGTATTTCAATCTCAAACATCAAGATTACAGCGTGAAAGCCCCGGATCCGGATTTCAATCAATCGCGTAAAACACCGGAATAATCGGTTTTACACAGGAACCTTATTTTCTTGATTCATTCAACAGTTCATTTAATAGCTCTCAACCTCAAGTCAACAATAAATAATTGAATGAATGAATTATACTGTTACTATACACGCAGATACAGCAATAATTGATAGGTATCTCGAGTTAAAGTTAATCTAGCCCCGAAAATTCACACAAAAATAATATTTCCTTCTCATTTTTTCTCAATCATCATCATCAGCCTATAAACGTCCCACTGCAGGGCACAGGCCTACCCTCAAGGTGTATGGGCATTAGTCCACCATGCGTGCCCAATGCGGATTGGTAGACTTCACATTCACATCAGAATTTCTTCTTCAGTATATGCAGGTTTCCTCACGATGTTTTCCTTCACCGTTTGAGAGCAGTCGGTATTACGTACATAAGTTAGAAAAACTCATTGGTACATGGCATGTTGTCCGTGCGGATTCGAACCCGGACCCCCATAATTGGGTGTCCATACCTCTTCGCAACGCGCCACCGATGATCTATTTTCTCTTCTTGATCTATTTTTCTCAATGCCATCTACGAAATAGCAGTAGGCTGCAATGTCGATACCTGGCTGAAAAAAATTGTTTTAATTGCTTTTATGCAATTCAAAATTTTATGCAGAACAATAAAGAGAAGTCGACTTTTGGAAGTGGAAATTACTCTGAATTCTAAAGGTAATAGTAGATTACACACCGAGGGCGGGATAGTAAGAAAAGTCTCAGATCTCATGTAATCGGCTTCGCCTCGGCCAACAAACATGTGATCTGAGGCTTTCTTATTTACTGCCCGAGGTTAGTACACTATTTTTCTCCCCGACTGAGGCGGAAAGCCGCAACTTCGTTTAGCGCAGCGAGCGGGACGAAAGTGAAAAAGACATTTGTCGAAATCGTAACATTTGTGATGCATTTGGCTGTAGAAATGAAAAGAAGGTCGAAAATTTAACATTTTTACGCATTCTTTAAATAACTGCGTTAATTCAATTTAAATTATATAAGTCACAACTGTTCCTTAAGGTGGTTGCAGAGGGGTCAATTTTATACAAAACTTTGACGCACAATTCGCGTGAAGGTATTAAGCTTTGAAATTTTTCATACAAAATTTTAAAAGCTTTATATCTTAGTAATTATATTGTAAATTGCAAATGTTATTTGTTACGCGGCAACTAGATATTCTTAACTATTTTTCTATATATAAAATATTACTTTTATTAATTCCGTCTACGCGTATTGTGCGTTAAACTTTTGTGTGGACTGAAACCACCTTAAGAATATGCAATTTATATAAGTCTCCGTTTACTACAGTCTAGTACGGTCTAGTCGTGACCTAAAAAGCTGAGATTCGACATGAAATATGTTTTATGACTATATTTTCTCACTACTAGTGAGCCGAAAAGAAAATTTGATTTGCAAACATTCAAACGAAAAGCCTATATGGATAAAGAGTTACATGCGTCATCTGGAATGATGGAACAATAAGTCTGAAAGAAATTGGTAAAAGCCCGGAGGCTAACAACCTGATAGAGTAGACGCCTGTTTTTATGCTGAACAAAATGTTGTTGGTAAAATCCAAGTATACAGGGTGTTAGGGTAAACAGTTGCATAACTTTAACCCATGATACTGAATAACTTTCCCTAAGAAACATATATGATAATTATTAGCAAAAAATGAAAAGTAGATATTATGAAAACTAGATACTTTTCATACAAACTTTCGATCAGCTGATTGCATTCAGTACGGAAATTTTTTTTGCGAAATTTCTGTAGGTTTCTTTGGAAAAGTTGTTCAGTATCATTGGTACAAACACCCCTTAAAGTAATGCAACTTTTTACCCTAACACCCTGTATAATATGTAGATAGAGAAAATGTTTCGTGTGGTATCCGGTTTCGAATACCACCAACCCAGTCGGGTGTCGCAAGAGGCGACTAATTCCTTCAGACGTCATGCACATTTTTGACGCCCTAACTGTGTGGCTGCCGGTTATAGCCACTGCATCTGACCTCTAATCGAATCGATCCCCCGTTCCATCAGACAAAGGAGTACAAGGACGAGTGAGTGCATCTGTTTTTAATGCGAACACCACGCGAACACTGATACACCTCCAAATTACCTGCGGACCTGACGGCTTTTCTATAAAGGTTAGCCGTAGCCGTAGTCGAAATCCCAGCATAATTATTGATGTCGGTGGTTGGCAGATAGGTATTTATTTTAGTACCAAATGCATCTTTAAATCAATACAAATGTATAAGTTACTACCCACAGAATATTAAATATTAGTTAGAAATGCACTTATGCACCGCTACTATAAAAAAATAGTCACCGTATTCCCACAATCTTTCACGAATCGATACAAGATTTTATTTTTAACACTACGCCAGCAAAACCTGGTCAAAGCAAGTTGGCCATAACAGAAAGCTGGCAACTGATTATGCTCCTTACTTAACCTGCTTCAACCTTCTTTCACATTTACATACAAACTGCGGCAGATTTAATGACTACTTTGTGAGTTAATTAAGAATTTAGATGTTAAAAAATGAGTAGGAAAGTTCTATAGGAAGTCTTCTCTTTGTGGATTAATAAAAGCGTGGGTACAACGTGTGATCATAAATTGAGCCATGTCTTGCTTTTTTAATTATTTTTAATCAGCTGTTTAAAAATTAGACAGTCTTCACATCGAAAGTGGAAATCAATTTTAGCCCAGTCATTCGGGACTAATCAATAATTGATATTTTTATTAATCAATAATCGGTATAGTATTTAAGAGCCAATTAGAGCTTAGAAATGTACCAAAATTAAAAAAAAATGCCGTCAGCAACAGTTCCAAATTTAAAATTTAGCGATTATCTCGAAATAAAAAACTTGATTATAATTTTTTTTGCACATATTTAAGGCATTGCCATTATACATACTTCAAACATGGTGTAAATATTTTTTCTACTTAAAAGGTTTTGAAAAATACATTCGTATTTTTTTTCTAATAAAAACCTCATTTTTTAAATTTCTATGCTTATTTTATTACTCAAAAATAATTTATATTGTTAAGTCTAGTTCAAATGAGTGCATTGGTATTAATATTATTAATTTAAAAGCCTTCTGGGACTCGCAATTTTGATTTCGATGTTGCGTAGCGATTTTTTTAAATATGTTTTCATATAGTCTTTTTGTCACTAAATGGTGCTGGTTATAGTTTAAAAGTCCAATTAATAACATAACTCCGTAAACTGGCTGGGCTATTTAAAGAAGCGTTGCTCAAAATTAAACACGATATGCAGTGAAACTGTAAACTAATGCTTCTACTGATTAAAATGTCTAAAAGATTGCAAACAAAGATAACAAAGCTTATTAGCAGAATTTACTTAACAAGAAAATCGGGTAGGCTCGTTTATCGCTAGAGGCAATCTCTTTTGGACTACTTTAACTGTAATTCTTGAAAGGAAATTTCTAATTTAAATTTGCACCTTCGTTAACAGCACAAATATTCGTAAATTAATTACAGTTGAACATCAATAATGAAAAATAAAGTGCAGAAATTTTTTAAATTAGATTTTTTATTTTTTTAGTTCGAACGTAAACGGGAATTATTGGTGAAGTTATACCAAATGTCAGTGTATCACGATTATAATGATTGAACTTTTCCAGAGTAGGACCGGCCTCTAATAGACCATCAGATTTCTACAAAGGTAATCCACGGGTCCAAAACGCATATGCCCCTCGGTGTTTTTGGTTCTTTTTATAGTATTTTTAGTTTCGACATAATGTACAACGTGTTAATGAATAAGCGCAGAACCTACACCCCAACTGATTTATAACAAAATAATTAGATTGAAATAATAATTTCATAATTTTAATAGTTAAAATTTAAAGTTATTCGCATTTTAAAAATGATTTGTTATCATTTCAGCAATGAATGAAAGCGCTAACGTACTCATGAATACATTTTAATAATCTTGTTTTGGTAGTAAGTAGGGTGAGTGTGCCCGTGCGGTGGGTTAACATCGGATTCAGAAAATTTTAAATTTTAAAAACAAATTATTTAATATTTTGAAAAAAATTACCTATGTTGAAACCATGATAATTCGATTCTAAACAGACTACTTTCTAGTTTTGCGTTAATTCATAAACAGGTTGTATATACTGCGACACTTTTGACTACTTATATGAGGACTAGTTACGCGTGTAATTCTACTAACAAACATTTCCTACCACTTTTTGCGGGGGGCGAGGTAACATGAAATCCACAACTTAGAATTTTATTCCCCATAACTTTAGATTCTAATTTTGAATGATAAAAATCAAGAAACGTAGTTTCGTGTGAACCCCAAACGTTCTAAGTTCGAAGTTATTGTTTCGCAATTATAGGCTGTCTCGTTTAGTGATAAGGTATAAAATTGAATGTAAATGCACATGATCAATTGATCTTATACCGTGGCAGAGGGGAAATGCTACCGCAAGGCCAGTCCTTATAATAAATAGTCAAAGTGAGACACGGGCCACATCAGGGTGGAGCGGCCCGCATCGCACGGATGGAAATTGACCGTCAAACTGAACAATTTTCTCTATGGCACCAACATCGAAATCGGGAAATAAAAATCAGCTGTTCCATACAAAACTGCAAAAATACTCAAGCCAAATGTATGAGACAGCTGATCTTCGAGGCAGTGTAACATTAAAACTATATATTTAAACGAAAATCTGACTTCATACAAGCATAGAGACTAGTTTCTAAAATGTTTCTGAAAAATGTCATTGACTTAATTTGTATAGTATTGAAAATATAACCAGACTTCCTTTGTATGGAGCGCGCTCCGAATTGTATCCCCTTAATAGCTTTTTTTGCTCAGCTGTGTGACGTTGACGTCCTATAGGGGAAGCACAAAAGATAATTCGGTCGATCCTCAACTTGCATATCAATGGTGACAGCTGTTCGTTACACGAATAGGAATTGGACATGAAACTCTATAACCATATATCTGTCAGAGTTCTGCATGTGTCCATCCAATGCGAACCAAGGGAAACTACGGTCTGACATCCGAATAATAGATAGTTGCAATTTTTGTCTGGATTTAGCAGTTACATTTTATTCTTGAAAAAAAGGTACCACTGCGTTTTATATTTCAATGAAAGTTAGCTTTTTTTAATTTGTAAGTACTTTTCCGTATTATTTCATCTGTTCACAGAACGTCGGACTCCTAATTGACCCATAGTATTTATTGAAAATTATAAATAAGGTCTAACAAAATTAGCTAAAACTTTTAAGAGGATGATCAGGCCATCAAACTGAACAACTTTCCCTATGGGACCAATATCGAAATCGCCTAAAAAAAACAGCTGTCCAATACATTTGAGTCGAGTTAATATTTGCAGTTTTGTAAGGGACAGCAGATTTTTTTTCGCGACTTCGATATCGGTCCCATAGAGAAAGTTATTCAGTTTGATGATCTGATCATCCCCTTAAAATAGTTTCAGCTTATGTATAAGGTCTAACAAAATTAGCTGAATCTATTTTTGATGTTTGTATCTATAATTATTTATGTATTCTATATCGTTGTCTAGTCATCATGATAAAAGTCCAGGTACTTTAAATGTGACTAGATAATTTGTGTGACAATGTCCAAGATATATAGATATTTATTTATTTATTTAAGGGAATGTTCAGACCGGTTTGATGGTCTTGTCATCCCCTTAAAAAACCTACTTTTTACCTATTAGAGGTGTAAAGTTACTTAAATTCAGTACTTACCTATCCTGCTATTTATTCTGCCACTAGGTATTACTAGTCTCATCTACAGGGTGAAATTGATATCATTAGCATCATTTTAAACTAAGAGTCTACCATCAAACTGAACAACTTTCACTATGGGACCAAACCGAACGGAGCAAAAAAAATCTTCTGTTGCATACATTTGAGTCGAGTAGGCATTGCAGTGTCGAGTATGGAAAAGCAGATTATTTTTTTGCTCCGATCGGTTTGCTCCCATAGTAAAAGTTGTTCAGTTTTATGGGTTATAGTTTAAAAGGATGCTAATGATATCAATTTCACCCTTTATATGACGGCCCGGTAGCACAGTCTGTAGTGAACCTGCCTGCTCTGCCGAGGGTCGCGGGTTCGAATCCCGTAAGGGACAGATATTTATATGATGAATATGAATATTTGTACCCGAGTCATGGATGTTTGTATCTATATATGTATTCTATATCGTTGTCTAGTCATCATAATACAAGTCCAGGTACTTTAAATGTGACTAAATAATTTGTGTGACAATGTCCAAGATATTAAAAACGTATGCAGCTTTTGTCATCCTCTTAACTTGATAAAACCGAACGCGCGCGGACAAAAAATTTATCGTAGCATTAATGACTACAAAATTTTGTTCGAAAAGCTGGCTTATCGCTAAAAGCGTTTAAACAACATTTATCACATGGTTTGCGCATTTTCGACTTTAGCATGGTAAAAAATGTAGGTAATGATAGTGATTTATTCCAGTCTTTTGTTTCACATTTCTTATCTGCCCTCACGAGTGTTGTTTACATTTGATTTATCATCCCCACCAGCGAAAACATAGCAAATTATGTTACCCTCCTCCCATCTTCTGTTTTTACATCATTTATTCCGGGATATAAAACGTTATCTTTATCTGCAAGTTGATTTTATAACCGCGCCATATGCATAAAATTTGTGTTTATCATTTAAGAGCCTTCGTGTTTTATGAAGATTTAAGAGTCTCATCAGCTTTGTCGGTGTCGTTGAACTTTTTGATATCAAATTATGATGAAAAAAATAATGGTAATTTTTAACAATCTTTTAGGTATTTTAGCGCTATTTTAACGTGATTCGAACTAATAAGAGTTGAAATTGAGCTACTAATGTTAAGAGTCATTTTACCGTGGCGTCCTCATCACAACATTAAAAATTTATCTTTAATGAAAACCCAAAATGAAAAAGTCTTAGATAAAAAGTGGACAGAATATGTATGTTTAGTTTCGACCTATACAGGGTGTAAGGAAAACTCTACCCAGCAAACTGAATAACTTTTACTATGGGAGGAAACTGATCGGAGCAAAAAAATAATCAGCTGTCCCATACTAAACTCCAATATCTACTAGACTTAAATGTATGCAACAGCAGATTTTTTAGAGAGTAACAGTAGTTTAGTTTGATGGGTAGAGTATGTGGTTTAAAAGTTATTGATACTTTTCCTTATACCCTGTATAAAACACATAATAAGAAGGTATTCTTCTTCTTCTTTTTTTTTCTTTTATTTATAATTAATGGACTCTTGCTTGTGCGTTAGCACTGCATTTCCGCCAGTGTCAAGTTTTTATGGGAGAATCTATCGCAATCTCAGGGATTGTTTTTGGTCAAGAACAAGAAGAGATTGAGGATTGCGGAGCCTCGTGGCAGGCAAAAACGCGACGCGCGAAATCCACGCGAGACGAGTTCTCGGGTCAGAACCTGCAAAGTGACTCTCCTTCTTCTTTTTATTGTGTGGGCAGAGCCCTGGTGTCAGAGTTTTTTTCAGACCGCCTTACGGCCTCTGATGTGGTTTTTATGTAACGACTACTACCACCAGAGATAGTAGCCGGGACCAACGGCTTAACGTGCCATCCGAAGCATGGAATCATCTTTCTTTTCAGACAATCAGGTGATTCACCCTGCAATGTCCTAACCAACTGGGGAAAACGCACAAAGTGACATATCACTAGGTGTCCCCCTTGGGAATCGAACTCAGGACCTGCGTGTCGAGAGCCCAATGCTCTTAACCGTTAGACCACGGAGGCTGTACAGCATAAGTAGGTATATTAAAGTATTGTATAAAATGGCTTTTGTTGTAAATTGGAGAAGCATTTTTTAATTCAGGATTTCTTCGCCACTGCACGGTAAAATGAGCCTTATACGTGCTTTCGAGTGTACACAAATAAAAGTGGTAAAACTGAACCGTACGTAGTTCAAGCTCAGTAAAATACACCATCGACGTACTTCAGCACACTCCTCTATAACAAGGGACTGGGAAGCAGTAGTTAATAACGATTTATGGTACCCTTTTGTTCCACGTCTCTTATCTCTGTCATGAGCGCTATTCACGCTTGATTTACGATGCCACCATGTCAGGGGTTGAAAGAAAGAACAACGAAGCCTCTCTGTTATCCTCATAAACGACTGTTATCATGTTATCAATAGACAGGTAACTAGCCGTACAAACATAGCTTTATTATAGGTCAATTTAATTTTGAGTCGCGTTTCAAGTCTGTGAGGACCTGCTACAGATGAAAGCACCCACAAGTTATAGCAAAGATGCCAACCGATGGCGATACCGTCGCTCTCGGAAATATGCTCCATACATAGACAACGTTCACCGTGAATACGTAACTCGTAACCTACTACAAATAAGGTTCACAATCGAATGCAAGACGTGCATCGCGCAACAGAAATAATCACAGAGATTCGATACATATACAAGGTCCAACTAAGAACTGTAGGACCACAGCCGGTCCCCAAGCCCCACACATAGCCTGGTGGAAGATCTTCCCTTTTCAATGGAGGAACATTCCCAGTAGTGCCTCCATAAGTCTATTTGCAGGCGGTCGTGTATCGGGTAATTTCTGGCTTGCCACGAGCTTCACCATTTTGTATTAGTTCAAAATCTCAAATGTGTTTTGTACATAAAACAATCCTTGAGATAACGTACCCTCAAAACTCACTCGACATTATCAGAAATGACACAGGCAAAACGCAATTATAAAAAAAACAATAAAGAATTTATCTTCCGTTTCGTTTCGTATAAAACTTATTAAGGTTACGCTTAATTTAATTTAAAAGCATTGCCCCGCGACTCAGTAAAAAGACCACCTCACCGCTGACTTGTGGTTCTACCTAAAAAAGTAGGTACATTCTATAAAGAAAGCCGTTTCGTTGGCACATAAAAGAAATAAGTATAAATCAGAGACGGCGGCCATTACAGCGTAGCCCAACGTTATTGTATCCGCTCCGTCACGTTTATGCGACACGAATGTGACAAAATAAGCGCTATTACAACAACAACGCTCTGGTTTAGGCAGAATACGATCTTTACTCCGCTCTCGACGCTCTAATATCATTGAGATGGGTAATTTTACACCCAATTGACTTAGACGCTCACAGTGTCGCGTTTTGCTGCCAACAACAATTCTATAAAGGCAGCACGTTGCATTTCAATGAAAATAATATCTTTTAAGAGGAAATGCGGGCGGCGTTTAATACATGCAAACTTCTTCCACTGTTTTCTCCCTAGATAATGAGTAATGACACTAAAGTAATTTTTTTTTTAATTATACAATCAATGTTTTGTGTTTTTCCATAAAATAATTACCTATATAAGAACTAGGAACCTTCTAAAATGACTAAAATTGCCTAATTATACCGCCGTTTTTAGACATTCAGCAAATTAATTACATAATTAAAAGCAAAACATACAGACATAGCCAAACTCTATATTAAGTATAATATTATTCTTTGACCTCAGGCTGGTCCCTAGTTATAATAGTCTAAAAACATATTAAAATCGGTCTAATTTTTGAGAAGGAAACCGAGGAATACAAGATTGTGATGCCGTCTATTTTTTATGTCAGGTAATATCAATTCAAGCTGCAGTTGTCACTTTCGCAATCGATTTGTTAAAAAACATATATATTCAAATGTCTTGCAGACCACGTTTCCTTTTAACAGCTCAGTATTATTCCGCTTCGTTGTTTGTTTAATGTATCATTAATTATTATTGCAGATCACGCGTCTCGATTCGTACAAAACTTTGTAATTACACTTTTGATTAAGGTTGGTGTTAACCGTGTTAACAACTCGATGTTTGTATGGTGGCGTTAATTCGCGTGAATTCCAAACTATTCCAATTTTGAAAGTTTCAATCCCTTTTATTTTGTACAAAACAAACGAAACACAAAATTTATTTATACTCTCATCTGTGAGGGAAAATTTCGTTAACTCAAGGCTGTTTTTTGTAGCCTGAAATAAACATTTTACTCATAGCAGCATTATGATAAATGACCCAACATGTTTCAGAGATTATACAGGGTCAACAAAAACAATGTAGCTACTGCAATCATTACATATTCCATTGCATATTTTAATACTTAGAGCAGACTGCTTTTTTATTACCGTTGAAAGGTATTTAGATATTTCGGTTCGGTATTATCTACGATCCTTCCTAACGTACTCTACGATACCATAGTATCTATAGGGTGAAATTGATATCATTAGCATCCTTTTAAACTAAGAGTCTACTCGTCAAACTGAACAATTTTTTCTATGGGAACAAACTGATTGGAGCAAAAAAAAATATCAGCTTGTTGCTTATTCGACTCAAATGTATGCAACAGCAGATTTTTTTTTACTCCGATCGGTTTGCTCCCATAGTAATAGTTGTTCAGTTTGATGGGTATTTAAAAGGATGCCAATGATATCAATTTCACCCGTATAGGTGTTTATCGATCTTACTACATATTGCATGCATGTCTGTACATACAGGGTGTTACAGAAGTAAAAATAAAAATTGAAAACTTTTAAGGGCGTGGTTTAGACCAACAAACTGAACAACTTTCACTATGGGACCAACATCTTAATCGCGAAAAAAATAATCTTTTGTCCCATACATTTAGCTCGAGTAGATGTAGTTTAGTATGGAACATCGCGAACGCATCGCATCATGGCGATTATGGCAAATCTCCGCATTTTGGGGGAGGCCTATGTCTTGCAGTGGACGTCTATCGGCTGATGTGATGATGATGATGATGATGGAACATCCGGTTTGTTTTCGCGATTTCGATATTGGTCCCATAGTGAAAGTTGTTCAGTTTGATTGTTTTAACCACCCCCTTAAATGTTTATTTGTATTTTTGTAACACCCTGTATATGTTACTGGCCAAACCAGATTTTAGGACAAACTAAGTCTTTTCAACATTTACACTAAAAAAAAAAGTTTGGTTATTTTACAGACTACTAGTGGTAGTAAACAAACTGACTTAACACACGGATGTGTCATATATGATAGCATTAGGATTTATTACAAATATTTGGTCAGTCTATAGTGATAACATTGAGAGAATTCTTTTGTACCACTAATAGCCTATGGCTTTCAAAAAGAAATTTTGAATTCAGTCAAGAAAAAAAATATATCCGTGCTTTCGCTGGCTCGTCGAGGGTCTTATTAGCATAAGATCGTATTCTGAAAGCTGAAAAATACGGATCGTGAAAAGAACGGTAGCTGTCCGCCATTGAAACACGAGATCTGAACTCATCCGCTTATAAATTATGTACGGATACAGAACTGAATCCCGGAGGTCGAACAAAAATTTCGAATGTCCATATAACGCAAATAATATTGAATAATATAACAAAAACACTTCGAGCTCACACATTTTATACGAACACGTCTGAAACTTCGTACCTATTCAAAATATGGCTTGTCTATAACAATCACGTATAAAAGTAAAAAGGTAGCAATTCTGTCCCAGCCCGGTAGATATAACTTAATTTATAGGGGCGACGTTGGGAGCCAATCGTGGCGTGGTATTTGCGGAAATTTGTTCGTAGACAAGCGATTTTTTAAGCGCCTCGGGACTTTCTTGGGACGTGAGCCGAAAATCAGCTAAGATACTTGGCGGTGCACACTAACTAGCTTTGAACACGAGAACACGTCTTTTAGCTTTAAAAGTACTGTAATATCACTATGTTATATTTATTTTGTGAGAGTTTGGCAAGGTGATCTGGATGCTTTTGATGACCTTGCCAACAATAGACTTGAGTCGTTGCGTAAAGGGAATTTAATTAAAGAGAGTAATAATTCGTCTTTCATTTAAACATAATAAAGTGTATACATACACAAACTCATTACCATGGTCCCTTTCGAAACGGTCAGAAACTAACACAAAGTCAATACAAACTCAGTTACAACCGTCTATTCTATTCTAATCTTAAAATTGTGGCTTTCAGTGATCTCCAAGATTTTTTTATATAAAAACACACTTAACTAGATACCATAATATGACGGAGCCACGTGGCCATCAAAAGACACGTCCACCCGTCTAGCCGTGCGATACCAATGACAGTCATCGACTCACCAGAAGAAGCAACTTGGATTAGTTTGAATAAATCAATTTTAAGATAGTCTTTACAAAACACAACTACAGTTCAAACAATCAAGTTTCTAGTTTTAAAAGTAAGCGTTACGTTGATGACATAGTCAATAATTGAAATATTTATTAGATTAAAAACATTCACTGGACAGTGTCTCCCAGGTGTATTAGGCTAGATATGAGGCAAGGATTTGTTTTTATCTCGTCCGCTGGATACGGCTGGCGTCGGTTAATGACGCGGAAAATTCTGCGAAATTCCGGGGCTTAGGGAGGCGCGGTTACCAAAACGTTGGATTATGCAGCGTAACATTATTACTGCTCAAACCCAACGAGTTCTTGACGGTGCGAAATTACTCTAGCAGAGATGTGTTACGTAATAACGAATATAAATGGAAATTACACTCTCTAATAATAATCTTCAGTGTGTGGGATACCGAGAATATAACTAGAAATTCAGCAAGACTGGATTTCGGTAAACTGATTGTTGAATTAATAAACAAAATTTCGCATTCAATTAATAAGAAAGACAGAGACTGGGATCGTGTTAAGTGAATGAGCTGGAATGTCATTCATTTCAACAGACAATACAGCTACGAGAAAATCTAATCTGATCCTGAAATTGTCAACCGACCCTCATTACCATTTAAAGGCGCAGAGAAAAGAAAAATTCTCCATTGCGGAAATTTCATGTAAATTGGTTGAAGTATGCGACTCTTGCTTTCGCTTCTAGCGCTGTAGCAGCACAATGCCATTGTTATTGCAGACACGACAATTTATCTGAGAGGTTAATTTGGGCGTGCGCTTGCGTGAAACGTTTTTCTCGTTGCCATCACAATTTCGCTAGGAAATTCTGCGAATATTTTTCTTGCGTTTAATGATAGTGTTATATTTGTTGCAATAACACAATGTTGGTCATGTTTGTGTGAGAAATTGGGTCGCTTGAGGCAGCTGCGTACAATTTTACAGCGCGGCAACCCTCGTGCGACGTGACTTGAATGACAATGCAGTCTTGTTAGTATAGCCATGGTTAGTAAAACAACTGCCTACACTTGTCCCTGTATGTATTTTTCACTTTTCATATTTTTATTTATGTGCCTATTTGCATGGTATATGCCAGATCTGTTATGTTTGGGCACGTGGCCAAAATTAACAGCATAGGTAAATACGAGTAATTAGTTTAGAGTCAAGGTCCCGAAATTCAACCACAAGCGGAGCGACAATGGGTTAAAGTGCCGATTTGAAAGATTGTCTCTATAGCCCAGTCATTTTACGATTTGAGCCGGGACTAATTAGTAATTGAAATTTTTTTTCGGTATAATATTGAAGACCCAATTTGCGCATAGAAATGTACGCACGGTGACACATCAAGCTATACAAAACCAACATAAGCTGGCCGCGCGACGCTATACGTTACTCGACCTACGCGCGGTCAGCTTATGTTGGTCTTGTATAGCTTGATGTGTGCCAAAATTTAAAAAATCAAGTCAGCAACAATTCTAATTTAAAAATTTAGCTATTATCTCATTCTGAAAAACCTGATGGTAAATTTTTTTTTGCACATATTTAAGGCTTTATCGTTATCCATACTACAAACACGGTGTGAATATTTTTGTCTACTTAGAAGGTTTTGAAAAATAGATTCGTATTTTCTAATAACTACCTTATTTTTAAAATTTCATTGCCTATTTTATTGCTCGAAATTGATTGATTTCTATATTGCGTAGCGAATTTTTTTTAATATACTTTAAGATAGTCCTTATGTCACTTAATGGTTCCGGTTACAGTTTAAAAGTCCAATTAGTAATTACTCCCTACCCCGCCTAACAAAACTCCGTAAAATAACTGGGCTATCTAAACATAACGAGTTAGCGAGAAACTCAATTAACGGTATGTGTAAAATAATAGGCGAGTAAAAAAAACAAAATGATGCATGAGTGCAACTGACTGCAAGTTTTTTATCATATACGTCCCACTGCTGGACACAGACTGCCTCTCACGAATAAGCATAAGAAGGAGCGGGATCTGGAGTGAGATTTTGGAAAGTCATACGTTAAAATCAGCTGTAGAAAAGTATGAAGTTTGTGTATTTACGCTCATGATTTTGAATTCATAAATAGTATTTTGTTTATCTTTGTCTGAAGAGCTATTTTTGAATTCGAAATCATGAGCGAGAATACACAAACTTCATACTTTTCTACTGCTGATTTCAACGTATGATTTTCAAAAATCGCATCACTCCTGTACCGATTGGAAAAGATAATGATGCAATATTTAAATGTTATAAGTACATAATTGTAGAATATAAATTGGCATCTGCTTAATATTTTGTATCGATTGAAGGTTAAAGTATTTGCACATTGTGCAAACTCGAAATTAATTTAAGCCCTCTAGGTATGCCGCAACCAACTTCGCAAAACAACCAGTGAAATGAAGCGGTTGAAAGTTATCAACATTAATCATGTTCATGTATCTATATACTTAGCCTTAGGTACCAACATTAAATTTTGTAGTACTAAGGCGTACGTTGAAATTAGAAATTTCCTGTCAAGAATTAAAGTCGAGTGAAAGAGATTGCCTGGAGCGATAAACGGCGCTCCGCGATTCTCTTGTTTTTGTAATTTCTGCTAATATGCTTGTATCTTTACGTTTAATCTTTTAGAATTTAGATTATTAATCACAATCAGATCTAACTTCAAAGTATAACAACAAGGTTGACTGCCTAAACGAGGAAATAAGATTTGGCGTCATTATTGAACAACTTTTATTATAAACGCGACTAACAAATTATTAAATGCAATTTCAGCTATGTAGTAACTAATTTGTCGATTTTGTACTAGATAAGGTTTTAAAATCTTATTGGAATAACGTATAATTACTATATCGATATCGTTCAAGCAGTCATTTTGTGTAAGTCCCTATCGAAAGTGTAACAATACAATGGGAGCCGATTGCCGATTCGAAATAGCCAGTTGAAGGAAAGATCAAATCCGATAAGGAAAACAGACTAGTCAAAGTCGAAATTACAACTTAACAGTCATTAGCAGCTAAGTACAGGCAGTAAGGTCATTTCGTCAGTAGATAATACTGGACTTGTTTACTTACAGCCACTGGCAACTTTACTACGAGGTTTTATACAGGGTGTAAATGTTAATGCCTTACATAGTTAGTGCTCCTTTTACTATGGATCCAAAATAGAAATCACGAATAAATACGTTAGCTTTTCCATACATTTGGGCAAAGCGATTGATGTTTATATAATATGTATTTATTAGTCTTAAATACTGTTTTATTAGTTGAATGTGCACACTATGCCTGCCTCACTTTCTATGCTCTCTCTTTGTCTCGGGTTTGCTGGAAGAAATCTCTTTAGAGATAAGCTCGCCCTTTGTAATTGTCTATTATGTGGTTTTCATGTATATTTCCGTGTGTACAATAAAGTGTTCATATAATTAAATATAATAAATAAAAGTTTTCTATGAAATATCCTTTTTTCGCCATTTCGGATACAAAGTAAAAATTGTTCAGTTTGATGGACGCACCCCGTTTAATATATAGGTAATGAATTTAGTTTTACATCTGTACCTATAGGAATACTGAAATAATGCTGAGTCGCAACCCTGTTTGCTGCTGAAATTATGTGTTATATTAGTCAGTGTGTTTTGTTGTGTATGCAAATAAATAATATTTTCTTTCTTTCTGATATCGAAAAATAAAATGACAGAGCTTAAAATACACTGCCCCTATTCACATAACTAAATGTCTAAAGCCCCTATAAAATGCATAATAGACTAAAACTTATAATAATCGTAAAAGGGTTTCAAGTAAATTTCACGAAATATAACAACAAACTTCTAAAATCTAATGAGGCCAACTAATGATGGGAGATATGACAGAGAAAGTTCAAACAGTTCTGCAAAGTGCTTCCTTCGGCTTAGCTTTGAAAAGTTGGACGCTTGAAGAGATACCCGTTTAGGTTTTGAAGAACACTTGAATTATGGATATTTTATTTTGTTCTTTTTGGGCATCTTTTCCGGCCTTCTATTGTAAATAATGCCTTCCTACTTATTCTTATAATAGCAATTACGATAAATTCTTACAATGCGCGAAACCTAAAACCGTTTGCTAAAAAAATAAAATAAATAACTCTCACAGGCATAATTACACTGTAAATACTTTGTACTTACGTCTTTTCAAACGGTTTCAAAAATAGTTTAATTTAGCTTTAATAGTTTAATTTAGCTTTAAACTTGAAGAAACATTACAAAATTTTTATGATTATTTCTGTTTGTTCTAATTAATATTCAATTTCGCAACAAAGATACTAATTTTCTGAGTTTTAAATTAATTCTTTTCCCCAGAAATACAATTTGTATTTAGTAAAACACTTATAATTATAAAGCAAATGATAATACTAAAATATCCTAAAACTAAAATATAAATAGACTAAACAAAGAACAAAATAATTAACATATGGAAAAAAAGATTATTCTAAAATGTCGCTTTTGCCCGCACCTGGACCAAAAGTGCCCTTTTCCCTAGCACTTAAACAATTTCTAGCGCCGTTTTTGT
The DNA here is from genome assembly GCA_927399405.1 of Agonopterix arenella. NCBI lineage: Eukaryota > Metazoa > Arthropoda > Insecta > Lepidoptera > Depressariidae > Agonopterix > Agonopterix arenella. The sequence continues at coordinate 8,441,343 of OV656691.1, forward strand.
CGCTGTCTTATAAGCAATTTAAAGTAGGTAAAATAGAAATAATGTTTGTCCTGCAACTGTCGCAGACACGAACAAAAATAGTGTTAAAATAAAATACTTGTCGAGAGAAGAGGCAGCATTATTATAAACGACAAACATGGGTATTCGATTTCGCATAGTAACGAAAGTGGAAATAAGTTAAAAAAGTATTTATTTTTAAATCTTGAACAAATCTAATATCTTCTCTCTATATATGCCGTGAAGATGCCGTAATAGTCATCAAGGGGACTCAGTGATAATGTAGGCGAATGCTACCCATCTTTCACCATCTTACGTCATCATCGTATCCTGAAACCGTAACTTGCTAGACGTGAACATGCAACTGTACAAATGAAAAAATCTATTAATAGTCATAAAAGTGATTAAACCGCCCCGATATGGAAATAAAGACATAAAGGGTCTAGCAGGCTAAGGAAGGAGAAGTGGCCCCTGTGACGAATATCGGATTTTTATAATGTCATTTGTTGGCTATCTCATAATATAGAAACACCCTAACTTTCAGCCCCCTATCTTGAACCGTTACCGAGATACTGTCAAAAACGTCATTTTATGGATACATTTTTCAAAGTCGTTTTTCTCCTGAACTATATAAGGTAGAGCAATCAAACCAAATCATAGCTACAAAGGATGGGTAGGAGTATAACTCTGATTTTTTTAAATAGTTAATTCCATATAAAAATATTGATTAAAATGTCAGAGAAATTTTTGACAGCACTTTTCAACAAGTATTTGTAAAGGTACAGCTATGGAAAAAATCACATATACTGTTAATAGTATTAGCTAGTACCATGCGAAAAATCGATTCAATATAATTGGTGCAACATACTTAAAAAAAATTAAATGTAAAAGAAAGCGTTAAATGAGTCTTTCATTCTGAAGGAGATTTTTCGATCCAATGAGGTTTAATTTCGTTGCCTAGCAACAGAATGTTTATTTTGAACTTCACGCATGGCTGTCAAAGGTATTAGTTTTTTTTCCTTGCACTTTACGAAGAAACACATTGCAAATCTTGCATTTGTCGGACATTATTGCAATGATGACTGCGACTGACTTCTTGTCAGAGTGGCATTTGTTTATTATACTGGTAGATGATAATAAAATATATAAAGTTTTTCGTATACGTATGTATCGAAGAGGTTTAGAGCTATCAAATAAACTGAAAATGCAGTGAAATACTTTCTTTGACATTTTTTTTAAGTATGTTGCACCAATTATATTGAATTGATTTTTCGCATGGTACTAGCTAATACTATTAACAGTATATGTGATTTTTTCCATAGCTGTACCTTTACAAATACTTGTTGAAAAGTGCTGTCAAAAATTTCTCTGACATTTTAATCAATATTTTTTCATGGAATTAAATGTTTAAAAAAATCAGAGTTATACTCCTACCCATCCTTTGTAGCTGTGATTTGGTTTGATTGCTCTACCTTATATAGTTCAGGAGAAAAACGACTTTGAAAAATGTATCCATAAAATGACGTTTTTGACAGTATCTCGGTGACGGTTCAAGATAAGGGCTGAAAGTTAGGGTGTTTCTATATTATGAGATAGCCAACAAATGACATTATAAAACTCAGATATTCGTCACAGGGGCCACTTCTCCTTCCTTAGCCTGCTAGACCCTTTATCTATTTCAGAAATGATAAAGGGTCAAAATGATCCTTTCCGCTACAAATATCGAAAAAAACAAATATGGAAATAAGAAAAACACACAGCAACAATATTCGTTGTTTCGTTGTATTTTGTTTTGCACAATAGACTACCTAAGCTTTATAAAATTACCTGGGAAGTTAACTGTTTTTGGAACATACAGGGTGTAAGGGACAGCCCTCCGCAAACTAAAACGCTGAACTCAGAGCATCAAACTGAACAACTTTCACTATGGAGCCTACCTCAGGAAACGCGAAAAAAATCAGCTGTCCCGTATATTCGAGTCAGGTCGGTACGGCAGTTTTGTATGAGACAGCGGACAGCTGATTTTTCAACAGAAAGTTGTTCGGTTTGATGGTCTGAGTTCACCGTTTTACTTTGCGGAGGGCGATTTCAGTTTGAGTTTGAGTGAGTTTCCCTTACACCAAGCAATTTTGGCCAAGTCAGGTAAGGAGGTCAGTCAGTATGTAGACCACTAGCATGTCGTCGATTGGATGACATACATTGTAACAAGGGTCACGGGTCAGAAATTGATGAGATTCGCACAGAACCGCAATGAATGGCGCAATAGCAAGGAAATCTAGGATATTCAAAAACATATTTTTCTAGAATGATTTTAACAACCTTTTTTAATAATAATAAAAATATCTATTTATAGTAACAAGAAATCAGTATGTTCCAAGAAAGGATCAAACATTTCAATTATTTTAAAAAACACTACTGCATGCAATGTTGCAAGGTCGTTTAAATCAGATTTTTCTTTTCCTTTGATACTTATGAAGAGCAAAAGATTTTAGCACCATTTTACAAGACAAAAATCATTTGATCCAACCAGGTTTAAATGTCTAGGATACAATTATCGCTGCAATAACTCTGAAACACCACCGTTAATCTTTTCAATAGCCAGAAGCACTCAAGGAGATTAGATTTAAAAATAAATGAGAAGGACAGAGAAATCGATAAGAATGTAAGACCAAAACTTGGGAAGCACTAAAATTTAATATCGGTGCTGCCAGTTCAAAGGACACCACAGTTTATGGTAGCAATTACCCTTCATCGTGGAAATACGGAAGATTGGGCCTTTTATAGGATTTCGGAAACGTGAATAGCGTAGTCGTTACTTTCACTTCTTTGTTAAATAATTTGAAAGTTATCTTTGGATTTCCAATTTGTCGCGGGCAAGACAGTCGAGATTGGAAATGTTTTAATACTTTGTTCATAAATTATATTTTACTCCCTTTTCTTTGAGAGTAGGTACATTGAGCAGACTATACGAACTCATTACACTTTTCCAAGGAATATATTGTAAATTTTTTTTAAATCATTTTGTAAGTACTACTGGTACTACCTTCTAACAATTCAAAAAACTTTCCATTCATCTATCTATACTATAATAAATCTGTAACAGAAGTGTGTCTGTACATTGAAGATATTAACAAAAAAAAGTTACGATATGGTTTTTAGGTGTCCCTGATTCCAAATCAGCAATTTTTGGGTTTTTGTCTGTCTGTTTGTTTGCATGTTTGTTTATTTGAACGAGCATCACGCAAAAACTACCCCCTTGAGATACTAGGGTTTTTTTCTACACCCTGCATAACTCATAAGACAAAACATAATGTTAAACTGTATAAATAGGTACAAGTACCCTCTATTATTACTCAGTACCTATACTAGTATACTTAGCAATATTAGGTAATTCTAATTTTTAGCTTATTTATTTTAGTAAAGTACCGAAGTGCAAGTGGTAAACGCAAGATTTTGTAGTAGTTTTTAGTAGCTGTTTTTAGTTTTAATGGTTAAATTGTATTTCAGGGTGTAATGATACGCTTCGGTTTTATTTAAAATTATTAATATTTAGTAAAATTATTTAGTCTTTGACTATTTATTATAAGGACTAGCCTGGCAGTAGCATTCCCTTCTGCCGCACGGTATGAGATCAATTAATCATGTGCATTTACATTCAATTTTATACCTTATCACTAAACGAGACAGCCTATAATTGCGAAACAATAATTTCGAACTTAGAATTATTTAAAATTAGAATCTAAAGTTATGGGAATAAAATCCAAAGTTGCGGATTTCACGTTACCTCGCCCCTCGCAAAAAGTGGCAGAAATTTTTGTTAATTACACGCGTAACTAGTCCCTATATAAGTAGTCAAAGTATTTAGTAGATTATTGAATTTATAAGAAAAAATAAGTTTTACTTACATTCAAAATTTCAAGTAACTTTAAAATACGTAGTACGATGCAATCAACTGGAAATTCATGCTACTTGCATGTTGCTATGGCAACGAACCGTTCAGTTATGTAAAATGTTTGCTTTGTAGATACTTCGTTATCTCTAGTGCATCTATACCCACGGTGCTCCTACGGTTTCTTACAATGGCTTTCGAATTTTCATTATTATAATATTTATTATGCCTATTTATTTATATACTTATACAGGGTGTTAGGGTAAACAGTTGCATTACTTTAAGGGCTGACACATTTAGGTAAAGATATTCGCTACTAAAATCCCTTAATGGGGTCTTTATTAGAATCCATAATTGAAAAAGCACAAATTGAAAACGCTTAGCACTTAAAACACATAATTATTAAAATCAATAATTTTGAAATGTATATTCGTTGTAAATATGCATACACATACATAATACATATGTGATGGGGTGAACCCCCCGGGTAGACTAGGTAAACAGTAGCAATCCGGTCCTGGCACTCGTCGGCCGCTGCCGCGGCACGCTCGCTGCGCTCGCTCGGCTCGTGCGCAGTGGTCGAAAGAAACCTAACATGCTCGTTGCCTCGCTCTCCTACCTAACCTAACCTGTATTATACGTTCGGAAAAATTTGTATCTCTTTCCCAAAAACAGTGACGTTCATATATACAATACAAGAAATAAAAATAAATTAGTATCCCCACATTTTCGACTCAGTAAGGTCAACACATCTTTCATGGGGCACTGTATACGCTATTATAATAAGATACCAGAGGATATTCTAAACTTGCCAGACAAAAAGTTTAAGTCCCATGTTAAACAAGTCCTCTGTAAAAAGGGCTACTATAAACTCGATGACTATTTGAATGACCAAAATGTCTGGTCTTGACAATGTTACTCTATGTAATGCAATATTGTATTTTAATTGTACTTTGTATATTTTGTTTTATTTAAAAGATGTGTGTTTTAGAGTTTCTGGCCGCATCTTCTCTCAACGAAACACCTTCCGACGCGGTGGTAGACTCAAAAAATGACGTCAAAAAGCTATCTATGTGATATTATTTTGAATAAAAAATTTTTGAATTTTGAATTTTGAACCGACTGAGTTAAATCTGAGGTGTAAAAACGAGTTTTTCAAAGTTATGGATTTTCATGTATAATTTATCAAATTAAGTATGTATATTCATGATTATTTCAAATTATATTAGGTATTTTCATATTGAACATTTTAATTGTTATATGAATTAACGTTATGTTATGTCTGTTATGGATTTTCAAAACACGATTTTTAAATGTATGCAACTTAACACTTTCGCTATTGCTATAACTGCTATAGCCGGTCACTGTCTGCGAACGTGTTAAGGGATAACACCCTAAAGCTTTAAGCGAAGTAGGTACCTACTTTCCGCCTTATTACTTGCTTATTACAACCTTACCTTATTCACCGATACTTTGCTGAAAAAACTCATCATTTAAATCATGATTTAACCAAAAACTCGACTTTATACTCTTCGAAATAAGAACCAATATGCTATCTTTAGGGATATTCTCGGAAAGGGTTGTCACTTTGTATAAAGCTGACGCTGCCGCAAACGACAGTTAATGGCGCATAAAATTCAAGTAAGCCTGAGCTAGTATACTCATATTTATTTAACAACGGTATATATTTCACAATAGAAAAACAACATTATACCAAACCATATACAACGTGTTAATGAATTAACGCAAAACTAGAAAGTTGTTTGTTCAGAATCGAGAGCAGAATCGAATTATCGTGGTTTCAACATATGTAATTTTTTCAACATGTAATATGTAATTCAAAATATTAAATAATGCATGCATGCATATGCTCACGACTATATTCCCCGAGGGGGTAGTCAGAGATATTAAATAATTTGTTTGTAAAATTTTAAATTTACTGAACCCGATGTCAACCCACCGTATGGTCACCCTCACCCTACTCACTACCAACACAAGATTATTAAAATGTATCCATGAGTACGTTAGCGCTTTCAGTCATTGCTGAAATGATAACAAATCATTTTTGCCTCAAAACTTAAAATGCGAATAACCTTAAATTTTAACTATCAAAATAATGAAATTATTGTTTCAATCTAATTATTTTGTTATAAATCAGTTGGGGTGTATAAGGTTTAGTGCTTATTCATTAACACGTTGTATAAGGCCAACATTCAATGACGCAGTATCTAATTAAAATCATAACACGATACGAACTTCCCCTAGGGAAGCGTGTAATTTCGCTATGCAACTACCTATACTTCATACCATATAAGGACGAAAAGATTTTCCGATTCCTATTTAGCCTTCTAATACCTATACGGTATAAACAACCCTTAAAAACAAACGAATACCTTTTTCGTTATTTCAATATTGACGGAGACTGGATACAAATATTAGCTTATTTCGTCTCTCTATTCCATTTCGTTTAATGCGCATACAATTTTGTATTTATTTGCTTTATACTTTATATATTTGTAGGAACGGCAGCGGCTTAATAATGGCATCGTAAAGAGCAGTCAAAGATCCACATTTAAAATTTAAAAAATATAAATAAAATGCACTTTATTGCCACACAAAATACAAAAAAAGGTACAGAAACAATACACAGATTCATCAAACAGAAAAATCAAATATATATAAAAACTGTATTGTGGCAATCGGTTAGGACTCAGTGTCCGCTGGCAGGACCTAATAAGATCTGCTGCTCAGCACTGATTTGCAGTCCCAACCTGCTCTTATATCAGCATACAGACATTTCTCACACGATACATAGCTCTTTACTATTAATATGCAGAAACTAGCTATATCGAGAACATAAATGTACATAAAGGTACCCGACGTAATGTATACAACATTACAACGTAACGTGTAGAGTTTTATCAAAAACTGTAATAATCGCAGTCTTACATCCTATTATTTGGTTGTGAGGGCTTGGTCAATGACCAATAGCTACTGCGACCTGGACCTGGACCTGGAAGATCTATTTTAGCTGTCGTATATCCTCACTAAAGTATGTAGTTAAAACCAGGTCAAGTCGTGAATACCATAATTATGTTGTACGAGCGTTAACCCGCGACTTCGTCCGCACAAATTATAAACCAGATTTTAAGTCAGATCATAAGCTATCAAACAAAAAAAGTTTCATCAAAATCAGTTCAGTAGTTTTTGCGTGATACTCGTTCAAACAAACAAACAAGCACACAAACAAACAGACAGACAAAAAATCCAAAAATTGGTGAAATGGAATCAGGGACACTTAAAAACCATATCGTAACTTTTTTTTTGTTAATATCTTCAATGTACAGACAAACTTCCTGTTACAGTTTTATAATAGTACGAGCGTTAACCCGCGACTTCGTCCGCACAAATTATATACCAGATTTTAAGTCAGATCATAAGCTATCAAACAAAAAAGTTTCATCAAAATCGGTTCAGTAGTTTTTGCGTGATACTCGTTCAAACAAACAAACAAACAAACAAACACACAAACAAACAGACAGACAAAAAATCCAAAAATTGGTGAAATGGAATCAGGGACACCTAGAAACCATATCGTAACTTTTTTTTTGTTAATATCTTCAATGTACAGACAAACTTCATGTTACAGTTTTATAATAGTATAGATAGATAGATAGATTATTCCTCTTTAAACCCTTGTATTCTTTTCCGAATCTGATTCTTTGAGCCAAACATTTATACATAATCATAATGAAACGTACATGAGAAAAAAAATCTTGGACATAATAGAAATAGGTATAAATTTTAATATCTCAATAGTTCTCTTAAAATTAAGTATGTTTATTTAAATAATATCTAACTATAATAAATTAGAAATGAACCTTGCTTACAATCGCACCTATAAAACTTTGTTATTGTAGCAAAGTTCTGTCGTGACGTGAATGTATTGTATAAATGTACCTATGTATTGGTATTAGTTGTATATCTCGTACCAAGTACATATTTACCTACATAAAACGTTGTCAGTGCGTACCTAAAATTAAACTTTCTCATTATTCATGATTTTATCTATAGATGTAACGCACCAATTTTGCGGCACGGAGGCCTTTTCGGGACGTGACCAGATTGCAGACTCGCCACCACCTAGCTCGTAATATTATATTCATGTGTGTTGTGCCTTTACACAAATTTGTTTTATATTGCACGCGCACAAGATCATGATTACATAGAGAATCTGACTTGCTTACCAAATGTTATCAAAGGTAACATGACCTTAAGTTATTGTAGACATGATAGAACTGAATATCTTTAGTATTATTATAGCAACATTATATAACATAATGATCATCATCAGCCGATGGACGTCCACTGCTGGACATAGGCCTCCCCCAAGGATCGCCATAACGACCGGTCCTGCGCTGCCCTCATCCAACGGGTTCCCGCCGCCTTCACCAGGTCGTTGGTCCACCGTGTGGAGGGCCTACCCACGCTGCGCTTTCTGGTACGCGGTCGCCACTCGAGAACTTTATGGCCCCATCGGTTTTCGGTTCTGCGAGCAATATGCCCTCGCCACTGCCACTAGTTTAGCAATTCTTTGGGCTATGTTAGTTACTCTGGTTCTTCTGTGGATCTCTTCATTTCTGATTCGATCTCGCAAGGAAACTTCGAGCATAGCCCTCTCCATTGCCCTTTGGGTGACTTTCAGCCTTTTTATGATATAGCATAATAATATAATGTATTACAATATTTATAATAAATTTTTTCTATCATAAAAACGAACTAAGCAAAAGTGCGTTTGATTTTAATCGAAAAAAGAGAAAAAAAGGGAACAATCACGACGAGCATGTAGTGTAGGTATGAAAAGACCGGAGGTAGTTGAAGAGGCGAATGATGTGTCAGAATCAGAATCGTAGCATGTGGCGATCTATTGCCCCTGCCTACCCCAGTAGGACATAGGCGTAAGGCGGCATACATACATACAGGATCCTTCTTAACATATATAATATATTATATAAGGTCTAAAAAAAATTAGGTGAAACTATTTTAAGGGGGTGATCAGACCATCAAACTGAACAACTCTCTCTATGGGACCAATATTTAAATCGCGAAAAAAAATCAGCTGTTCTATACAAACCTACTCGACCTAAATATATGGGACGGCAGATTTTTTTTCGCGATTTCTATATTGGTCCCATAGAGAAAGTTGTTCAGTTTGATGGTCTGAGCATCCCCTTAAAATAGTTTCACCTAATTTTGTTAGACCTTATATAATACAAAATGTAAAATAAAATGGGACAGATAGGTACTTAAAGGGGTGCTTCAGACCATCAAACTGAACAACTTTTACTATGGGACCAACACTGAAATCGCGGAAAAAAATTCGCTGTCCCATACAAAACTGCAAACATAACTCGACTGAAATGTATGGGACAGCCGATTTGTTTTTTCGCGATTTCAATATTGGTCCCTTAGAGAAAGTTGTTCAGTTTGATGGTCTGAACCATTTTATTTTACACCCTGTATATTCTAAATATGACACTTTTTTTAAGGGGATGATCATCATACTGAACAACTTTTTCTATGGGACCAAGATCGAAATCGCGAAAAAATAATCTGCTGTCCAATACATTTAGCTCGAGTAGGTTGCAGTGTTGTATGGAAGAGTAGATTTATTTTTCGTGATTTCGATGTTGGTGCCATAGAGAAAACGTTTGACGGTCTGATTAAAAAAGTGTCAGCATATTAAGAAGGACCCTTTAGACCGACATCATACACCGTGACACCGTTTCAGTCTGAGGAGGGCTGTCCCTTACACCCTGTATAGGTATAAAAACGAAAATCGTACAGAAACTACAAGAGCAAATCTTTCACCTACCTACCTAGAATGGAAAATATCGACGGGACCAACACGGCTATATGAAACGACAGTTTCCAATAAGGGTATTTTCCATTCAATCATCATCGATCTTGCATTGAAAACCAATAATTGATTTCGTAATTTGCATACATACAGTACACTCGTGTCTCCTACACAGATAGAGCTATAAAATATTCTCAGATGACCTTCATTCAAAGAAAACTTAGTTTCAAATTAAAAGTGATGAATAGATTAAATTATTTAAGGCATTCCCAGAGAAACCGAGAAAGTTTAAATACTTATTACTTCTTAAAGGAATGCGATTCAGCAAAAACAAATTTTGGCCAAAATTTATCTCTTCTGTGGTGAACAGATTGTGGAAATTTTACATTTCTGTTTCTCGAACAATCTTAGCGGTCTACTGAACGGTAGCTTAAGAGGATAGGCGGGCTGCAATGGTAATTTGGAAAATAGGTAACTTTTCCGACTGTCCGATTTTCCATATTTGTCCGATCCGGCCCATCGGCGCCGACTAGACTGCGAAAGAGACAACTGCAGCTCCAACCGATTTTATCCATCAGTATTTCGTATTCCCCCGTTACCTCCTCCAAAACTAAACCGATTTAACAATTCTTTTAAGAATAATTTGAGAAAGACTCGCTATGTCCGTATGTTTTTCTTTTTTGTATACATAATTCTTTGATTACTGGATGTCTGAATAAAATGGGTGGTAAAATTTAACATTTCCGAAGATCCTTAGATGTTTATACATATTACTGTAATTAATTAATGCAAAATAGTAAAACATAACGACATAGCGGAGGTAACATAGATTTTAATGTTTTTTTTTGCTCTAGCGTCATTATCCAGGGAGGAAACAAGGGAATACTTTTGTATTGAAAAAAAACGGTACCCGCCTATTATCCTCTTAAAAGTACAAGTTTTGTATAGTAACATCATCAGCATCGTATCGAGTAGGTGCAAAATATTTTATAGCGGCTGTAGCACACACTTAGCTATCATTTCATACAAATAGGAAAAATGGCAAGAAAAGAAAGCATGTGCAATACTGATTGATTGCAAGCGAGACAAGAATACAGAGAAAGGTTTTGGTCAAAAAAAAGATACGTAAACTACCCTACAGGTTTTTATATAGGGTGTAAGTGACAGCCTAGCTAATACTGAAACGGTGATGTCAGACCATCAATATGGAGCCTACCTCAGGAGACGCGAAAAAAATCAGCTGTCCCATACAAGACTATAGTACCTACCCGACTGAAATGTAAGGGACAGCTGATTTTTTTTTCGCATCTCCTGAGGTAAGCTCCATAGTAAAAGTTGTTCAGTTTGATGGTCTGAGTTCACCGTTTCAGTATTTGCTAGGCTGTCATTTACACCCTGTATAATGAAAAAAAAAAACAGAGTCCGGCTGCAATCGGATACAGGAAGGACTTACTAGAACGTGATTTAGAAAGAAAATAACGAAAAAGTCCTAAAGTTTTAAATAAACAATCCCGAAAAAGTGGTGTCCAATTAAACCGGAACAATCCAATTAGAACGCTGGGAACAAAGTTTTCAGTTCAAAATGTTTTAACAAAAACACAAATGGTTTGATATTTTGCACTTGATGTACCTACGACAACCGCATGTATACCGCATAGGTACTTATATTTAAAAAAAAAGATTGACTTTACCTACCTATTGTACCTATTCCTTTTGCTTCGCTACGGAATTCTCATAGAGACTCAGACCTCAGACCATAAATCTGAACCACTTTTACTATGGAACCAAAAATCGCGAAGAATCTGTTTGATTGTCGGAAGTATGCAACGGATTTAATTTGACACCCTGTATAAGATAACAATTCAGCTTCAAATAATTCAATTAAACTACGATAAACAGCACAAAGATCTATTTTAAATCACCAAACACAAAAAAATAACAACATCCATATTAATAATTCTAAGAACTTTTGTAATTCAATCAAAATTTCTACTTCGTTTCCCTTTATTTGGCAAGTCGGGAGATTACTCTTGGGAGTAAAAAAGATGAATGAGATGAAACAATACACTGTACAGGATATTATGAACACTTCAATATCAATAAGGAATATTGATGTTACATTCAAAACTCATAACCGGTCAAAACCACTTTTGCCTGATTTGCAGTCAAAAGTGGTTTTGACCGGTTATGAGTTTTTAGACCCCAGATCTAACTGAGACGGTTAGGTTAGCGAGGAGCGAAGCGACAAGCATGTTAGGTGTCTTGCGACCACAGCCAGAAACGGATTGGTACTGTTTACCTAATCCACTCGAAAATATAAGAGCACCGGTCAAAACCACTTTTAAAGGCAAAAATAAGTCAAAAGTTGTTTTGACCGGTTATAAGTCGGGGCCATGGAGTCAAAAGTGGTTTTATCCGGTTATGCGTTTTTAGACCCCAGATCTAACTGAGTCGGTTAGGTTAGCGAGGAGCGAAGCGACAAGCATGTTATGTTTCTTGCGACCACAGCCAGAACCGAATTGGTTCTGTTTGCCTAGTCCAGGTCAAAACTACTTTTGAAGGCAAAAATCAGTCAAAAGTGGTTTTGACCGGTTATGAGTTGGGACTGTAACATTATAGCTCAACCTTTAATCTTCCTACGATCTGAGTTTATCACACAGTGCGGCTTATTTTATCGATAAAAGATTATTTAACGAAATTGTACTTAGGAAAATGATAAGGATAATACTTTAATGCAAATAACTTCCTAATCGATTCGAAGTGTAAATCAATTTTAATAATTGCACAGATTTTACTGCCTTATATCTCTTATCTCGACTTGGTATCTCTGTAGTCTGTATTGAATATAATTATACGAGCGTTAACCCGCGACTTCGTCCGCACAAATTATATACCTGATTTTAAGTCAGATCATAAGCTATCAAACAAAAAAGTTTCATCAAAATTGGTTCAGTAGTTTTTGCGTGATACTCGTTCAAACAAACAAACAAACACACAAACAAACTGACAGACAAAAAATCCAAAAATTGGTGAAATGGAATCAGGGACACCTAAAAACCATATCGTAACTTTTTTTTTGTTAATACCTTCAATGTACAGACAAACTTCCTGTTACAGTTTTATAATAGTATAGATTAATTTATGGACTAACGTAGAGTGTCACATGACTCCTGTCAACGCCCGGAGCGTTGACACGAGTTACGCGTACCTCTATGTGGACTAATAATGATTAACCTTAAATATTGGGGTAACGACTGACTTCTAAAATACAATTGTGACTGTCAGAAAAAAACATAATGTACTTACGAGTACAACAGTTGGACAGTCGTGTCGCGTTGGATTTTCGATACATCGTGTTTCGACAAAAACGATCACGATAGAAAAGGGGATCGGACAATTAGTCAAATTAGCAACTTTTAATCGAACGTCAAAACGCGCGCGAAATATGGAAAATTGTACTAAATACCCACAAGTGACGTCATCTACATTTCATTAAGTACTTTTTATAGTTCATCATGTCATTAAAAATAGTATTCTAGCTAAAAAAAAATAAAATGTGAGTTACAGCGTTATTTTCAATTTTTTTTTTTACTAAGAAGATAAAACTAAAAAAAATATGTTTTTCAACACACTTTCTCATAAAATGGCCCTTATTTCACCGCAATTAGGCACATAATGACACCTATAATCAAACTGTGACTTTTTCATTACTATTATTCACAAGTTTTTAAGGTTTAGATAGTAGGTATCTAAACTTCTTGGTTGAGTTCTTGAGTTGCTTTGTTCTTAAAAAAGTTTCGATACAAAAAAGATCATATTCAATAGTACAAATAAATTCTCTAAATAAACTTTTTATTTAATAAATAAAATGATTTTTTATTATTATTTTCTTCACAAGTGTGTTGAAAAACGTCATCTCGGGTCTCAATGGCGCCTCAGCAGTGATCACCAACATTACACACTTGTACCATAATGTACTATTATGCAGTCCGCTCCCCTATTATCGAAAATACTTAGTCCAGTTTAAGATATTACGTCGATTCTTATTAAAAGTAATGCAGTGGAATGGACAAGCGACAAGCAACTAGCTTGTCGCGCGTGGACACTGGACAAGCGAGATGTATCAACTGGGGCAGAAAGATATTCGAAGCGACAACTTTGCTAACCACTAATTATTAACCACTAGACTCTAGACTATAATTACAATGCACTACCTTTATAAAATATTAGTATGACGATCTTTGTCGGGTGTCGTAAAAGGCGACTAAAGGATCTACCGTAGGATGGGCAGCAGCATCCTCTGAGTACACAAATTCAATCCAACTGCAATCGCCAACCCGCCTGCCAAGCGTGGCGATTATGGCAAATCCATTTTGGGGGAGGCCTATGTCCAGCAGTGGACGTCTTTCGGCTGATATGATGATGATGATTACGATCTTTGTATATGGATTATAGTAAATAATTACTTTTATTATATTTCCATAAACTTGTATGGCTATGTTTCAATTTTAATGCGATATTTTTTTCGAAGTCATTAAAACACGTCTACCTAAATAAGACCAGACGTAGCGAAATTGTTGTAAGGACCTATACAGGGTGTAAATAAAAATGGAACACTCAGACTTAAAGGGGTGCTTCAGACGATCAAACTGAACAACTTTTACTATGGGACTAACAGTGAAATCGCGAAAAAAAAAATCTGCAGATTTTTTTTCGCGATTTCTATTTTGGTCCCATAGAGAAAGTTGTTCAGTTTGATGGTCTGAAGCACCCCATTAAGTAGGTGTACCATTTAATTTTACACCCTGTATACATTTAAGTTTTACATACTCAAAAAAAACACTCACAAAGTCTCAAATATCACACTCACCGCACCGTAACCATTTCTAATGACAATACATGGTGTTAGGGTAAACAGTTGCATTACATTTTCAGGTTCTGTTAAATAATTAAAACGGCATGTTATGACCGCGTAACTAGAGAATCAATAATTTTATTAATTTCTCGGTGTTCCTACGTAGTAATTTTAAAACAAATCTTAAAAATCTAGCGCATGCGCGCAATTATTAAAGTACCAGGCGCCACGAAGTCGCGACGAGTCATCTCACATCAATAATGGAAGCCAAATGCCAATCAAGGCGAGCGTATACAATCAGTCCCTTAATAAACCTACCGTTATGAATCGACTGATATTAAAGGAATGTTTCGTTGGTTACATCTAGAAGAATAAGACCGCCTGTTTTTGTGCCTTTTTATTAACCGACTCCAAAAAAGGAGGAGGTTTCTCAATTCGACCGTATCGTATATATTATATATTTTTTTGACGAATACTAGTCTATAATAAATACTTACACCCATCAAAATATTCAGATGGGTGACCGTTTAGTGGTATTTCATCTAGAGCGTCCTTCTTCGGAAGACACTTTAAGCAATTGGTACCTGATAGTTTCGTCAGATGGCAGTGTAGGTATTCGTTAATCAGGTCCTCTGACCTGATTAACGAATACCCTGGCCTCTGCCAGGGAGACAATTCTCTAACAGCAAGTTGACCACTAGCATACCACTAACAACCTCCTCTTCCTCTTACCCTCATTCGTGAAAGGAGGCCATTGCCCTGTAGGCCTAGCATGCCACCCCCGAGAAAACGATAAAAATCGAGATGTGCCTCCATCTTTATTATTTTACGTACGCCAGAAAGAGCGCGCACGACGTTCTTCTCGTTTAAGCGCTTTGTCTTGGGTGGCATGCTAGCTATGCAGCAGTGGGATACATTTATCCCGAAATTCACCCCTAACGGGACGAGTTCCATCAATTCCCTGCGGACAAAGTCACTGGCAAAGGCAAGTACATAGCTACAATATAAATTGCCCTCGCTCACCGTACTTATCATGAACAACTCTTGAAATTCAATTGAGTAAACTTGCGAAGGTCCAATCGATGTACAATTAGACTGGGGGCATCTGAAGCTATTTCCTCTTATAAATATTAATAAGCTGCCGAATACGACGGCTATACAAGATGTTTTTTTGTTAGTGAACCTTAACCGAGGGACTGTAGATCGGTGGTTCGTAACCTTTGAGAATTGGACGACCTTTATAATATGTTTTTTTTTTAATCGAGAGGTAAGGAATTAAGAAACAAAACAAGCAAGAAATATAATAAATATCGTGGACATTGTCACACAAATTATCTAGTCACATTTAAATTTCCGCAGATCTATCTGCATTAACTCTAGTTAGCCCTCAAAAAATATAACTTAGTTAAAGGCAAAAAATGTCAACATTTTGGGAAGAGATTGTACAGGGTGTAAGGGACTGCCCCCCGTTGACTGAAAAGATGAACTCAGACCATCAATCTGAACAACGTTCACTATGGAACCTACATCAGGAAAGGCAAAAAAAATCTGCTGTTTCGTACAAAACTGCTGTACCATCCGACTCAAACGTATGTAACTACTGTTTTTTTCAGCGTTTCCTGAGGTAGTGAAAGTTGTTCAGTTTGATGGTCTGAGTTCCCTTACACCTTTTTTTTATGCTACGAAATAATTACCGTCCTGTAACTACGATCGATGTAATGAGATTTATTACTTTATGGGCTTTGCGGCCAACTGATTCTATGATCTTTATGCATCTGGCCCACCAATGACGTTGAGTTTGACATGCCATGCCTGTTCTACTCTAAGCGACCAAAGCGTCTGGTGGTTTAAACCGGACACCTTAGATAAGTTATAATTATGTCAAGATAGACAGTCGAATCTACGAAAGCGTAGAAAAAAATTGCAACCAGTACTGGCCTCTAAACCCTATCCATATACACGCACACATACATAATTTGTATGACGCCTCACGCACACCAACCTAAGAAGTTGGCACGTTTTTTTTTATACGGTAGAAGCATGGGGGATCCCCGCTTTCTTCACAATTTTATACATATAGAATGATTATTCTATAAGCCGAACACCATAACGACAAGTTAGATTATTAGTAGGTATTTTAATAATAAAAAGGAGGTACCTGTGCATTCATCGAGGGTCTCATCGGAGTTGTCACCGCAGTCGTTCTCTCCCTCGCACACCCACGACAGCGGTATGCACTTCCCGCTCGCACATTGGAACTGCTTCAGCGAGCATACGGCTGAAACAAGAAATTATAATGTTTAAAAAAAAAAATATCCGGTCAAGTGCGAGTCAATGCGTAATCCCTTTCGGGGTTACTGCTTCTATGGGGTTAGAAACATTTCTACAACTATAAATTTTTATATTGTTGAGGGCGATTGCGCTAATTTAAAACATCCTAGTTCAATCCTAATCCAATTTCAGTTCTAATCACATTGCAATTCAATTACTATTCAACTGTGCTAAATTCCCTATCACGCTACACTTTACTTATTTACTATGTAACTGGCAGCCTTTAACGTCTTAGCGATCTCTTAAAACGGCTCTAACGGCTGTCAAATTAATAGCGCAGTACCGAATGTGTTAAAAGTTGTGGTTCGCGAGTGGTCCAATCATGGTTCAGTTGATATGTATTTAGCGCGATTGCTTTCCTTCTTTCCTTTCTTTCTTAATACCTATACACGGTCCAACTTAAAATGCCGATGGGTTTTTAAAGAGGATGATCAGACCATCAAACTGAACAACTTTTTTTTTGGGACCAACATCGAAATCATGGAAAAAAAGTGCAGTCCCATTTTGGTCGAGTAGGATTGCAGTTTTTATACGGAACAGCAGATTTTTTTCGCTATTTCAACCTTGGTCCCAAAGAGAAAGTCCTTCAGTTTGATGGTCTGATCATCCCCTAAAAAAACTGCGTCATCATAATTATTAAGAAAGACCCTATAGTATAATCTAAACTATTATAAAACTGTAACAGGAAGTTTGTCTGTACATGGAAGATATTAACAAAAAAAAGTTATGATATGGTTTTTAGGTATCCCTGATTCCATATCACCAATTTTTGGATTTTTTGTCTGTCTGTTTGTTTGTTTGTTTGAACGAGCATCACGCAAAAACTACTGAACCGATTTTGATGAAACTTTTTTTGTTAGATAGCTTATTATCTGACTTAAAATCTGGTATATAATTTGTGCGGACAACGTCGCGGGTTAACGCTCGTCATTATATATACTTAATATGATGAAATAAATATAATTAGTATGTTTGAAAGTTATTTAGGTATGATTCCGATAATCGCAGAACCTTGCTAATACATAAACGACATTCATACGAACGATAAGATTAGGTTATTGAACGAATAATATTATTTGTATTATACAGTAGACCTTGATTTAGTTAACTACCTATGTATTATGATTTATGACTTATTTGCGAACTGAAAAACTTGAAGATAACAATATATAAGTTTTTCCTTTCAAGTAACATAGAAAACTGGCCCAGCCATCACTGCTGCAGGTTTCGGTATAGCCCAGTCATTTTACGGTTTGAGCCGGGACTAATTAATAATTGATGTATTTTTTCGGTATAATATTGAGGAGCCAATTTGAGCACAGAAATGCACCAAAATTAAAAAAAAATCACGTCAGCGACAGTTCCAATTTTAAATTTCACTATTGTCTCGTTCTAAAAAACCTGATGATTGATAAATTTTTTTTGCACATATTTAAGGCTGCATATTTGCATTATACATGATGTAAATATTTTTGTCTACTTAGATGGTTTTGAAAAATACATTCTTATGTTCTAATAAATACCTCATTTTTTAAATTTCAATGCCTATTTTATTGCTCAAAAATAATTTACATTGTTAAATCTAAGTCAAATGATTGCATTGGTATTAATATTAATAATTTAAAAGCCTTCTGGGACACACAATTTTAATTTCTATGTTGCGTACCGAATTTTTTTTTATAATTATGTTTTATAATAGTCTTTTTGTCACTAAATGGTGCCGGTTGCATTTTAAAAGTCCAATTAATAATTACTCCCTACCCCGCCTACCAAAACTCCGTAAAATGACTGGGCTAGTATGCGGTGATCCTACCCTGAAAATTGGTTAAGATTTGAGCTTTATTCATTGCTTCAGTAATATGTGTCATTGAAAAGGTAAACACAAGAAGGCAATGTAGATAAAATCGGATGTGAGTTGGCATGCTTGAGTTGAATTGTACTAAAGATAAGTCCGATATTCCGAAAGAAAGGATACAACGATGGGTGTAGTATCCTTTCTTTTTGAGGGAGTTGCCCATGTACAGTAAAGGCGGTTTTAGAATTGAAATCAAAGACAAGAAAGGTGCGCTCCAATAGTGATTAGAATAAAAAAGCTTTAGCACGTGATTATTGTCTATTATGTTGTTTTCATGTATATTTCCGTGTGTACAATAAAGTGTTAAAATAAATAAATAATTATCATTAACCTATTTATATGTCCCAGTGCAGGGCACAGGCCTACCCTTAATGTGTTTGGGCGTTAGTCCACCACGCGTGCCCAATGCGGATTGGTAGACTTCACAATACGCATCAGAATTTCCTTTTAAGGTGGTTGCAGAGGGGTCAATTTTATACAAAACGTTGACGCACAATACGCGTAGACGGTATTAATATAAGTAACTTTGTATATATGAAAAAATTGTTTAAAAAATCTAGATGCCGCGTCTCAAACAACATTTGCAATTTCAAAAATAATTAAGAAGATATAAAGCTTTGAAATTTTCATACAACATTTTAAAAGTTTTATATCTTCGTAATTATATTATAAATTGCAAATGTTATTTGTGACGCGGCAACTAGATTTTCTAAACTATGTTTCCATATATAAAATATTACTTTTATTAATTCCGTCTACGCATATTGTGCGTCAAACATTTGTATGGACTGAAACCACCTTAAGCGTATGACGGTAAATGTTTTTCTTCACCGTTTGAGATCAGTCGGTATTACGTACAGAAGATCCGTGCGGATTTGAACCCGCCCCCATGATTGAGTGTCCATACCTCTCACAAAGCGCCATCGAAACACGTATTAGTTACGTACTTTTATTATATGTATTTTTTCCGACTGGCTTGGCTGGTTCTATAACAACCCTGGGGAGTTAGGTAGGACGATAATATTTCCCTGCAGTGGCCAGAGAGCAATAAAATGTCTAGGAAAGCAGTGGACGACAAGCCTCAGCTATCTAGAATTTGTTTGTTTACTTTTTTATTTGAAATTAGCGTCCCGATATTGTTCATATTTCAGAGGCATAATTCGATTTTAAGGAGTTGTCAATGTCCAATGTTTATAATAATGTTCACTTTATGAATAGCATTTTATTACAATCAATTGGATCGCTTTGATTTTTTTTTGTTTTGTGAAACTTTTTAACAATAAACATTTACATAAAAAAAAACATAGACAAAACACTATTTTACTCAGCTGTAGTCAGGTTGTCGTCAATTTTGGTAAATTTTTCACTACTTTATCAAAGTACGCCTCCCTCTTGGTTTCACTTCACAATGTGCAGGTAAAATCAAAGTTCCACTGTGGTTCTCATTGTGTTTTCACCCAAGTTTACAACCTGGTCTTTGCATATATAAATTACATGCTTGACAAATACCAATCACTGTTTAAATTATGTAGGTAGGTACTCTACATAATATGAGACAAGATAAACTCTCATCTCATCCCAAAACTTATTTACCTTCATTATTCCGACGTCAACAAACAAAATTGGATCATATTTCCCAATTCATAATACATGATACCTCACAAGAAACTCATAAGAACTACGTCCACCATTCTTACAAAGATAAACACACAATAAAAAAGAATTGACTATCGAAACTTGGCGCATAATTCAACCGGCCTTATCTGTGAAGAATACCATTGAACGTATATTTCCATGATCCTAAACAGCCTTTATAAATCCATTACGTAATGGACACAGGAGGCGGAATGGTCAATACAATCGGGAGACTATCTTTCCAGTCCACTCGTCTGATTTATGCGGCAATATTTTCGAAGATCCAATTCTGTATGTGGAAGTTGGAGTACAGAAATGATTTACACTCCATCGAACGTTGAGAAATGTAATTTGCATGTCTACTAGAACGAGAGAAATAGACTTACAATGTCGCACGTCGCTGCGGGCAAAATGTGGCGCCATTGAAAAGAATAACGTTACTAACAGTAGAATTTTTCGTTGGCTTTCATTGGCCCACGGTGGGGAATCCGTGAAGATATACGAAGTACAATGTGGCCCAACCTAATGGATTTATATTTGGTTGGAAACTCTAAAATGCTTATTAGGGTACTATAGGGTCTTTTTGGGCAGCGTACGATTGTATTGAACAGCTTACAGAACAGCTGATTTTGTTTCTATTTTGATGTTGGTCCCATAGAGAAAGTTGGTTTCTTTGAGTAGGTAACTAACGCATTTAAGTTTATACCTGTAATTGTATACAGGGTACTAGTCCAACTTAATATGCTGACGGTTTTTAATAGGATGGTCATTGATCAGACCATCAAACTGAACAACTTATAGACATTGAAATCGCGAAAAAATATCTGCTGTTCCATACATTTTAATCGAGTAGCTATCAATAGCTAAATTTTCTATGCAACAGCACATATTTTCTACGCGATTTTATTTTCGAGAAGTTGGTCCTATAGTTAAAGTTGTTCAGTTTGATAGTCTGAAGCACAAGGGGTGCTAGTATGTAACACTGAATACACACATATAAAATACATTCGTTCCTTCGTAACCACGTATTCACTTTGAGCGCGAACGAATATAAAAAATGTTTTTCAAATAGGATTCTGCATTGGCTGTAAAAGCTGCGAAATATTGAAATGTTATTCAATTCGATTTGTATGTAAATTCCGTGGAACGCTTTATTAATTATAACAAAAGTCGAAAAGCTTCAATATTAAACTTTACAATGATTCCCATCCATTTTCAGTCTCACGAACTCAACTAACACAATAACCTATGCAATATGTCCCGAAGTTTAGTGACGCATAACCCTCTTGAAAGTTAGGTTCCTTGATGCTCATAGTTGAGTGGTTTCGGTTTGACTGAAAGGGACACTAATTTAATTTCATTACATTAGACGGAGGGTACTTGTTTGTAAAACGGGCCGTGTGTTGACGGCTGACGGGCGGAACGCCTGACATCCAATCTGTGTGGAGAACCCTCGTGTCTGTCTCATTGAGAGCAAATCGCTCGAGCCTAGGGGAGCGAGCCCGGTAAATTGGTGTTTATGTCCATTATAGGGATATACCAACGTTTTTGTTAGTTATACTTTTGGTTTTGTTTTTAATACTTTGGATCCCGTAAACATTTAGTACTTAGTTACTCGTTTATTGTCTGTTTCGCATGGCCTCGTAGGTTTAGTTTGCCAATTTGTTTGTTCAGTTGTGTTGTTCAAGCATTGTGTAATTTTTCCCGTGGGTGTCGTATGAGGCGAGTAAGGGATACGATTTCTTATGCAGTGTTTTAGTGGATGAAAGGGCCTATCGCACCAATTGTCATTCTATCCTGGAACTGGCACCTTAAAATACTAAAAGTGAAACTTGCTTTAATTGCAACTTTAGAAAGTTGGTAGTTGTAGAAATGTTTCTGACCACTCCGAAAACGTAGGAACGTGAATTCATGTGAAAAGCTAGTCAGGTTTAAAGTAAAGTATGTGCATATGCGTGTTACAAATTTAATATTCATTATTATTGTAAACTCTTTCTTTTCAATCTTTGAGCGTTCGATCCGACCAATTCATTTCAACATATTCGGATATAAATCTGATACATAACTTTTAGTCATGAATGGCTATAAATTATCTACAAGCTGTGCCTTGCATGCGTTATTATTATTGGGTGATTGAGGCCTTAACAGACTCACGCATGTGTCACTTCGACCATCGCTGATCTTTTGTGAACGCCCCTTCTACAGTTCCCTACAGCAGTTAGGTACCTATCGCAGTAGGTTTATAACAGGGAGGTCTTGTATCTCACCTGAAGTCAGTACCTGTCTGCCAAGATGTATACTTCGTTTATACCTTTATAGGCCACAATCGCAGAGAATGTGTAGGGGAGTTTCCATGTTCTCCCCGCAGAACCCGCATCAGGTGGAGTCGCTTAGTTTCAAGGTGTGCATGTGTTTGTTTAATTTTTCAGAGACTACTTTTTTAAGAGCTAGTAGGCGTTGCAATGCCCCTTTCTTTCCCGACAAACACATGGCCGTTTTTTTCATAGCCTATGTTCGTCACGGATAATGTAGCATTCTAATGGTGAAATAATTATTCAGATCGGTCCAGTAGTTTCGGGGTCTATTCAATACAAACAAATGAATTAATAAAACAAAAAATCTAATCTTTCCTCTTTATAATAGAATTGTAGGTTACTTGCGTAGGTATAAGCTATTATTAAAAATATAAGAACATCCACAGAAAAGAAACCCGTAGATATAGTATGCGGGCTATTTAGTTCGAGAACCAGCTTGATCAAAAAAATCTAATCAAAACTTATAAAGGTCAATTCAACCTTATAGTCTAGTAAGACTGACCGTCTTGTGATTATGACAGAATCTTCATAAAATTGTAAAAGTATGTGACTTTATGAGCATTTTGTGAACATACTGGATATATCGCACTTCCGATGCAACCATTGAATAAATTTCAAATATTATTGATTTTTAAACATGTTAAAGCCATGTTGTGCTATTTCGAATCAAACTTTTCCAAACCGGGGAACTGCGTTATTAAAGTGCGGTTTCAAGTCCCGCCCGAGACAAATTTTTCAATCTTTAATTTCATTGAATAAATATTGTATAGAACAGACAACGCGCACTGGGGGCGTCCGTCGCGGTGCAGCACGCGCCCGGTACATGCTGAGTAAGTTTGCCCATCAGCTCAAACGAGTGTTACAAAAAATTTAGTCTGGGTGTCGCCTCTAGTATATAAGTACCTCAATGGATGCAACAGGGATTTAACTAACAATCGCATCATTTAACAGGAAACAAGATTAAAGATTTATTTTCTGTATTTGCCTGCTGCGTTGTAAGTAGGTATGTATAAAGAGTTTTTGAATGGTTTTACCTTGTCATAATGGTAGGTGGTATATTTGTTTCTATAAAACCATTATAATTAAAATATACAGGAACACCTTTTCCTTCGCTTGAAAACCATTGGAGGAATTGTATCTTGGTTTTTGCTATAAATGAAATATAATGGTTCCCATGACCCATAGTCCATAAGGTAGCAAAAGGTGTAGCTACATTATGGACTATGGGTCACCGTATGGTTTCATAAGTTGAAACAAAGACGCATTTTAAATTCCCCACCCCATTGTTTTTTTACAGAGGTTGGCCATTAAAAGTCGATTTTTTTTTATGTTAAGTCCCAGTGGCACCGAATTTGCGATACGTCTTATCGACCATATATCAGTGGTAAGTAGGGTGCATATGTATGCATGGTTCTATCGATCGTGCCGATTCATACTTAATTGAAAAAAAAGGATAAGTATACCTTTTTTATCCTCTCTTACATTTAGGTACTTAGGTATGATTAATATTTCTTTTAACAGTATATTACACTTCGTTAAAGGGATTAATATAGCTAAACGTAAGTAATTCATTCTCAAAAACATTCCTTTACCCCAGTCTCCCAAAAACAAATTTCATAGTCAAACAAAAATTTTACTTGAAATATTTTAATTAAAAACTAAGCCAGGGAGGTAGGCATTCTTAATTATTTGCTTGGGGCTTAATCACATTGTCCTCGGGCTCCAAATATTAAATTACTATGTAATTAAAGTTAACATTTTCTTTGAGTTTAATATTTTATAAAACTGGTTTGAACTAGACTCAGTTTCAGCTAACACGTGCATGTGACTTGGTTCCTACTCTCAAGTTTAAAATGCGCACTGACAGCTGCGGTCGGTTCGTGCAACTTACTTAAATTTCAAAACTATCAACTTGCAGAATGGATGGAGCCCACATCCACATGGAGAAGTTATCCGAAATTTAGCAAACCAAGTTTGTAAGTATCAAGTTCTTGAAGCCTTTTGTTGTTTCTACATTACTATCGACAGCTGCACGAACGCTTTTAAACTCTATAGGTACCCTAGATATCACTGAATACTGTTTGAGCATAATTCTTTACAGACTTCATAATAACCCTCCTTCTGGCGCAGTCGGGTAAAACGATGACGGAAAACACCGCACCGTGAGGAAATCATCAAACATCTGATACAAGTCCAGGAGTGCGATTTTTGAATCTCATACGTGGATCTCAGCAGTTATAAATGTATGGAGATACGAATCTTTCTACTACTGATTTGACTTTAAAAAATCGCACTCCCGGAGTATCATTTTTTAATGTCAAATCTGCAGTAGAAAGATGCACGTCTCCATAGTATTTTTTTACATTTTCAACTACTAAACTCACCGAATGAGTTTTTAAAATCACACTCCAGGCTTGATTCTTGTAATTTAAATGTGACTTGATAATTTCTTTTTTAATTTTTCTTTTTAATTTATTTATTCACTTCAAAGGGTACATGTGTGTCTTAAGGGCCTATGTCGAAAAATAATTGAAGCGCAATGGGCGTGTGATAGCTTATATTACTGCCTGATGCGAGAGAAAGAGATGGGGCGGCGCGCCTGAAACGACGCAAGCGTAAAACAAACTTTATTTAATTGTGATTGTACTATTTATGTAAGTTCAATTCTGCTCTTATCAAAATTTTTAAAATATCAATCTCTTTTTTTTAAATCAAGTCTTGTGTTTTTGTTATTCATCGTTTAGCAGTTCCAAGCGTTTATAAATAAAAACGGAGGCTACTTTGGCTTGTTTTTCTATCGAGAAAATGTGTCTTAATCGTGTTTTGGCTCTAATCAAAACTTCGATTATATGTTCAATTTACACATATCCGTAAATCATACTCCTACTGTCAGTACTTCATGATATATGACGCTTTGAAGAATCCTATTTTTTTCACATATCCTCTTAAAAAATTACAACGCCAAAATGTACAGCAGTTTACCGGCGAAGCACTCATAAAAATTCTTGTGTGCCAATGTCTAAGATATTTATATATTTATCTGAAATGACGAGAAGTGCGATTTTTGAATCACATTCGCTGAGCTCATGTTGAAAATATCAAATTTACTATCTCATTATTTCATACCTGGAGTACGATTTTTGAATCTCATACGTTGAACTCAGCAGTTGAAAATGCATGGAGATACGCAACTTTCTACTGCCGATTTGACTTTCAAAAATCATACTCCAGGAGTGCGATTTTTGAAAGTCAAATCAGCAAGCAGCAGAAAGATGCGTATCTCCATGCATTTTCAACTGCTGAGTTCAACGTATGAGATTCAAAAATCGTACTCCAGGTATGAAATAATGAGAAAGGTAAATGGCAACCACCTCATTAATCTTGCGAAAAATTTTATTTGTATGTGTGTTTGATCCCATATTATAGTCTCCCACCAACAAGAACGTTGCCCTTTATAAGCATGCAGAAAAAAAGGCGAGGTCTTGTTTTTTTTTTTATTTATATAGTGTATTAAACTTGGCATCTATATCTATATACTATTATAAAACTTTAACAGAAGATTGTCTGTACATTGAAGATGTTAACAAAAAAATAATTACTATATGGTTTTTAGGTGTCCCTGATTCCATATCACCAATTTTTGGATTCTTTGTCTGTTTGTTTGTGTGTTTGTTTGTTTCTTTGTTTGACCGAGCATCACGCAAAAACTACTGAACCGATTTTGATGAAAATGTTTTGTTTGATAGCTAATGATCTGACTTAAAATCTGGTGTATAATTTGTGCGGAAAAAGTCGCGGGTTAACGCTCGTCTTAAATAAAACTGACTTTTCGTTTAAGTTATGCAGAAATTAGTTTTTAAACCATTTTGTATGAGAACGAACTTGTAATTACACTAAAGTTGCGAGCAGACTATCAACTTTCGAAATTCAATGTTATTTTCATGAGCAAAATTTAAAAGGCTAAGAATATGCTGTGCGGCGTGACATGTTTTTGGTTAGCCACATTTCAAAGTAGCTAGCATTAAATTAGGTATATTATGAAGCTAGACAGAATTTACTTAATCTATTTTCGACCTCACCCAACCGTCTGTCATATATGTGAAGTCATTCACCTCAAACAAGCATTGTCTTTTACGGCCTCTTAGTAGATCATGTGACAAAAACCGCTATTATGCAGCACAGTATATGAGTGGTGTCTATGTACTTAATACACTAACTATCTTGTATGTATATAATAGATGGATATGTACTCAATAATATCGTGATTGCTATACTCGTATGTTCAATATCAATTAGACTAATAGCAGGTAATTACATTAGTTTGGTTTGATTTGCAGAAACCGCAAATTTTGTTTCACCCAGTAAATTATTATTATTACCTATTCTGTCGTTCTAGATCAAAAGATATTTGTCGTTATGCTTTATGACGTTTGTCGCTTATAATATGTATGATGTTGATGATAAATAGTATCAGTGTTGCCAGATCCACACTTAAGAATTATCTCAGATTAACAGCAAAATTATCGTGTTTTTATCGCATCAAAAATTCCAAAAAGTCTCTCTTAGAACCTAAAAGAGTGAAATGATGCGTGAAATTCAATAACTCTTAACTATATTGCATGCCACGTGCATGCCACTATCTAATGTTTTAATGTTACCTATTTATAGGTAGGCAAGTACGAGGTTTTTAGGGAATTTTAGTAAAAACTCTTGATTGAAACGACACAGTGAGGAAATATTTTCTATCTCAAGTGTTCTAATCAGAACTTCAATTTTAGTATTAGGTATTTGAAAACTGTTTTACGCGATAATTAACGCCAAAATGATGTATATTATTGGAATTTGACGGATAATATGGTTGAAAATAATGATTTGATACACAGATTTCATTAAATTACAAAATTATCGTGGATTATCCTGGAATTTTTGTGAATTATCGTGCGATACCCGACTTTTATTTTCTATCGCATGCCCCTCAAAAATATCGTGGATCTAGGATAATTATTGCATGTCTGGCAACACTGAATAGTATCAACTCTATGAGCCTACTACTACTGACGACTTGACGACCCGGTTGGTGTAATGGTTACCACGCCAGTCTGCCAAACTAGAGTCCTGAGTTCGAGTCCCGGTTCGGTCATGGATGTTATATGTTTGTGCCGCTGTTGTATGGTTCCCATAACAAAAAGCCAAAGGGCTTACTTGGGATCATTACAATGTATGTGCCTGTGAGAGTTATTTATTTATTTATTTACTACTAAAACCTATTACTTACAACCATAACGTTTCCTTTTTATGGCATCATCGTATGTTTGAAAATCCAGCAATACTTGAAATCAGGTAAGTATTTATATCTACTAGCTTTTCTTCTACTAACTAGAAAACTTCAACAACCTGTTGCACCCCTTTTGGGGTTGAATTTTGAAAAATCCTTTCTCAGTGCACACCTAAATTCTCTGTAGAATATGTATTCCAAATTTCAAGTTTTTACCTTCAGTGTTAAGTTTGAACGTTGTCTGCCAGTCACGTAACTGTTTTATAAGTAGGTATAGATTTTCTGAGTGACGCTTTATTCAAAAGTTTAGAAAAAGAAAAGCGATTTTCGAAAAATGTATTATGATAAACTAATAAGGATTATTTCAATGTCACGACTTATGTCCTATAGGTAATGCGTTCCATAGACATCAACGATATTATCGATAAGCAGATAGTGCGGTCGATTCAAATCCAGGACTGGATAAATGCTCTTCGGCTACTGAACGGGGATCCTGTGTTTGAATACAAATGGAGCGTTTATCCCCCGAAAGCCAATTTGTATGCAAATTACAGGTCCGTTTAACTATTCTCGTTAGTTGCTCATTTTCGGAACGTCCGCATTTTAATTTCGGGTAAAACCTACTCTCGATATTTTATCAATAGTCTTTAATGCTACTATTTTACCTAGTCTAATATAGGACCACCTCGCCTTTACATTTAATCCAGAGCTTAAGTATAACCAGGCCACTACGCCCTGTCATCACTTTAACATCAGTTGAAGGTGAAGCCAAAACGGCCATAAAATAAAAGAACACCATTCATTTTGCAATCAAAGAGCATAAAAAACAAGTGAAGTGATATTCTGGGAAGAATAAGTGACGGCTACCACAGACTGTGATAGACCTTTTAAACATCTTCAAGACTAAAATAATATTGTGCCCTATCTTCAGGCGTGACGGAAGATGATCCAAAACTTAGTCAATATCGCAGCAGCAAAAAATTTGCCTCAGTTTTGCCTTCTCCTTTCTTTTAACACACTTTTTGTTCGCTCAATGTTACCCATGGAAGCTTAAATCGACCGTGTTTGAACACGATCAAGTTTTCTTCGCGAAGCGTAATAAGATCTTTTTAAAAATTTCTTTGTGTACAAAAATAGCACATTCTGAGAACAAATTAAATCGCAACTTGATGCTACACAATTAATATCTACAAGGCGAAGTTGACGAACTTTTCTCATCTCTGACTTTTTCCAGTCTCGCTAATGCGCAAACTTTCCACGCCAGATTTGTGGGCATGCCGTGCTAGGGAAACGTGCTCAAAATTCTACAAGAAATCTGTGTTAGGGTGTTGCACAAGGTGGTAGAAATAGTAGTTTCGGTACTAACGGGGTGTTTATAGCGAAAACAGAACATTTTCGAGGAAGAATACATTCTTTTGTTTTCATTTTGGCCTTCTTGACGGCGTTCAAATTCTCTGATAGTAAGTGGATTGTTATTGAATAGCATATGGCTCACTCCTTGCTAATTTTCAAATGTAAAATTAGTCTTTTGTCCTGCAGTGGAATGCTATGAAATATTTTTTTTCTTCTTTAATTCTTCGACTGGTAAGGCCGAGCGTCAGCCCATAATATCCCTGATATTATGGCAGGGCGGAGACGCATTTTAATAGTGTTTCGTAGTAGGTAAATGACGAAATCCTATTGGCTATGATTAAGACACGTCTGACCATCCCCCATCTCTATATCGATGAACAATGGACGTGAAAGCCAGCGGATTGGAAACCTTTGACCATGCATAGTACTTGAATTACGTCGCCGCTCAGTTGCTCAGATATGGATTATTTGCAATATTTGTTACTATGGTGAAATATCTGTACTTACTGATAGAATGTTACTTTAGATTGAACCCCCTAAGGAGGCCTTAGGCTTCACAGCCCGTGCTAATGTAATACTATTTAAATTAGATTTGCAGCAGACAATCTTGGATCTGACTCTGTTCAAACTTTGCCAGATTAGCCCCGGCTTCTTAAAGTCTGGTAAAAGATTTCGAGTCGAAATCTGTTAAGTTGGGAACATTTTATACTGTATAAAAGTAAATACATATATACATAATAGAGCCCTTTATTCAACACACCATCAACATTTTATAAATCGAGTTATCATTTTAATGGATAGTCCATGTACTTATGTGGCCATGTGAAAATTATATGGACAAAACAAAAGAGATAATTTCAAGCAGTTGTCGCATAAAAAACTGTTTTATGAAACGTGGACGTTTTTCGTCTATTAAATATTAGGTGTCAAATACGAGTATATATATATACTCGATATATACTAGAACAATTTTGTTCTATCGCTAATCTCACACAGAGCCGGTGAGAACGTTGTAAATGGTGCTCGGTTTAAGGCCCCTTTTGATTTGATTGGCCACAAAATGATGATAAATTACTAAAGTTATAGAACCAGAATGTCTTTCGAGGAAATAATTCATTACTTACATTACTAAGATTGTTGAACTACGACAATTAGGGGCAGAAAGCGTTAAACTCGGGTTGGGATTCGAATTGGATCATCATAATAGACAACAATAACGCAGAGAGGAATGTCGTGACATTGGCAAATTAGACAGTTGGTATATTAGGCTTGTATTACCGACATATATTTATCTTTATGTTTTATAAGGTCTTTTTTAAAAAGATGATCAGACCATCATACTGAAAATCTTTCTCTACGGGACTAAAACCAAAATCGCGAAAAAAATCAGCATATTCATAGGTACAAAACTGCAATCCTAGTCAACCCAAATGTATGGGACAGCTGAGATTTTTTTCGCGATTTCGATGTTGGTCCAATAGAGAAAGTTGTTCAATTTCAGGGTTTGGGCATCTTCTTAATAAACTGACAGCATTTTAAGTTTGACCCTACTGCATATTTAACCTAAAGTACCGCATTTTCATTTTTGTTTTGTTTTGGTTCATTCGAGTACATCGCCTGCCAAGTGCCTATCTTAATTTGTCAATTCCATCAACCTAGCAGAAATAGGTAGCTTTGTTTTGCGATAAAATAGCTTTATTTCTATATTAATATGTTTCTTTTTTATATCAATAGGATACCTACCTATATAATTGAATTGAATAACGTTGACTTAACGTTAGGCAAGAGCTTTAACCTATTGTGCGAATTGTAATCACATTACCACAGATGTAATAGGTGGAAAACTGGGAAGAGCAAACACCTTTATAAATTATGTGATGCTTACAGCTCGTAAAAATACTGGAATATACCTATATCGGTTGAATTTAATGTAAGTGATTGGATTACCTTGTACAACATTTTCTATGGTATTGTTATTATTACAAGAATCAGAATGGCAGTATACCAATATTTAACGATTGAAATGTGGTTATTCCAATCGGAGCACTCACAATTAATATACGGTCAAAACCAATTGGGAGTCGACAGCAAGGAAAGCCTATGTGAAAACATTGCTCGTTCAAAACTCGAACTAATCATGACGTGTCAAGAGTCAAATTGTGTGTCAGGAGAGCAGAATGGATTCCAGTGTTCCCCATCTCACCCTCGTTTATCGAACGACAGTCTATCTATATCATCGGCATAGGGCAGTAAGGCTTAATGACAACAGTCCAATACAGGATCGAGGTCAGCGCTAAGTGTCGCATTGGACTTGGCAACGGATCTTAATTGAGTACTTATTATACTGAACAAAGACGCCGTCGAATTATTGCGATTATTTTAAGATTCCATTGACGTTATGCAACAAAATTCAAAAGTTGTTGTCTCTGGTCCGTTTGGGTACTCTCAATGGAATACATTTGTAGTGTGACGTTAAAATGAAAGGGGTTTCAATTTGGCAGTGTGTGATGTATGCCAGCTATACAATTATTATTATTATTCTAGATGTACCTACCTATACATATTATATTATATACATGTTAGATTTTAGTTCTATAAGTTCTGACAGAGATGACACTAAATATACAGGATTAATAAAATTTTAGGCTCTCTGTAAATTGAATTTTATTATTTATTTCATAATTAAAAACTAGATAATATTGCTAACCAGACAACGCATAGCCTCAGTTTAGGCTAGTGGCTTATGCCCTAAACCACTGAAGATAGAAACATGAAATTTGGAATAGGTGCACTAAGAAAGGATTTTCGAAAATCGACCCCTAAAGGGAATATAATCCACGCGAACGAAGTCCCGGGTCAAAAGCTCATACATATAACGCAGATCTAATTCTTAAAAGTCATATATGTAAAAAAATCCAAAATTGAGTTAACAATGCCATAACATTCTTTTTATGTAAATGCTTTTTTTTTAAATTCAACAATATGTGCGTTAGAGAGCGCCACTGTCATTATAGCTCTAGGCAAAATGTTACGCGCCTTCAATCTTTAAAGCGCTCTAATGTCAAATTTAGAAAATTACATTTATGACTTTATAGAACTAGATGTGCTTATTCTTACGCAATTATGGTATGTAAATAATGAAATGAAAACAAGTTACAATTTATAGTATGGTTTGCTTCTAGCATTTTTTTCACTAATGTTTCTTTGTTGTTGTTTCTTAAATACATAGGTATATTTATGCTCATGTCTTTGTATTAATAGCGAGATAAAAAACAAAAACAAAGTCCCATATTTAAGGTTTAATTCGAAACAAGAGTAAGTACAGTAGTACAATACTGTAACAAGTTCGAAACAAGGGAAGGTTCGCCTTTTGAGTTAATACAAACCAAACCAACGGGGGTTATTATTCCCCCCCCCCCCAGAAATCCGGATATTTGTATGGAAAAGTGATTACAGCACTTAGATTTTTCATTGTTTTCTATGAATATATATCCCCCCCCCCCCCCCCAAAACTAAAGTATGCTTAGATCAACGGATTTTGATACTTTTTTTTTAATAGATATAGTGATTCAAAAGGAGGGTTATATAAAGTCTAACAAAATTAGGTGAAACTATTTTAAGGGTATGCTCAGACCATCAAACTGAACAACTTTCTCTACGGGACCAATATCGAAATCTCGAAAAAAAAATCTGCTGCCCCATACATTTGAGTCACGTTGTGTTTGCAGTTTTGTATGGGACATCAAATTTTTTTTTCGCGATTTCGATATTGGTCCCATAGAGAAAGTTGTTCAGTTTGATGGCCTGAGCATACCCTTAAAATAGTTTCAGCTAATTTTGTTAGACCTTATATATCAGCATTGCACCCGTGCGAAGCCGGGGCGGGTCGCTAGTAACTTATAATAACTTATAATAACAATATCCAACTTTTCCTGTTTTAATTATTGTAGTCCTGGGATGACAGCATCTTGTGGCTTTGGTTTACCGCAATAAAAAACAGTCAACGTGAGCATGACTGTTTAGTCGTTGTTTATAGCTTAGTTTTAGGAATCATTTCCAAACTCTTCGTTATATTTTGTTTTTTAAATAGTTTACAACAAATATAAATATAAAAAATTTGAGTTAACCCGCGACTTCGTCCGCACAAATTATATACCAGATTTTAAGTCAGATCATAAAGCTATCAAACAAAAAAAGTTTCATCAAAATCGTTTCAGTAGTTTTTCCGTGATGCTCGATCAAACAAACAAACAAATTGGTGATATGGAATCAAGGACACCTACAAACCATATCATAATTTTTTTTTTGTTAATATCTTCAATGTACAGACACGCTTTTGTTACAGTTTTATAATAGTCTTTAAGACAAGGAAATAAAAAATATTTTTATTTAAAGATTCTAGTTTTCATTGAAAAAGTAGATCTGCCTATGGAATAAACCAAAGAGATCAATATTTCAAATTCACAGGCACATACGTGAGTGGATTTTAGTTCACTGGGGAGTGGAAGTGGAAAGACAGCCTTTCAGCCTAACTTTCAGCGCATTTTGTTCATCAAGATTGATATTAATCATGTAATTTGTAGCCGGTTTGTTTAAAGTCGATTATTTTATTTTGTTATAAGAAGTTTTTAAATGAGCTCTAGTGTTTTATTAGTCTCCTTGTATTTATTGTTTCTTAGTATGTTCCTCATTAAGAATATCTGTTGCAATCCATTACATGTACCAAACTTTGTTACTTATTTTGCTAGAATAACCAATTTGGTAACCCTCATCGCGCGTCACCTTCGTAATGGATGGAGCTGACTGTTACGATGATATTGGATGCCGTCGGAAAAAAGGAAAAAATTGTCTTCACTATACATATTCTTTTATACATAGAGGGACAGGAAAATATGCCATAAAAATAAATTCACGCCTTCGATGAAGACCTTTTTCGTGTTATTACTGGACAACCAATTCTGAAAACCAAATATTTCACAGAAAGGTCCTTAGACCAAATGGGCTTTTCTTACTCAGACCCTTTATTAAAATGTTGAGCAAAAAGTCAGACGCCTTTATCTAATCTGCAATTGTCCCTCCGCCTAGAGCTTTGCAGCTGGTGCCTTTCGCTGTCACGTTTTTCTGCCTAACATTTTTGCAAACTTAACTTCCTTTCCCCATTTTACTTGAATTGCACGTTTTACTTTGTTAATCTAATGAAATGTATTCCTTCCTATTTGTTTCATTCTATTAATTTGATCGGTCCCATAGTTTACTATCAGCACCGGCCGGCATCGGCAGCGTGATGTGACGCTATTGCGCCTTAGCTCTCTTCCTTTTTGCGCGAACGAACGTGATATATAAAAGGCGAGATATAGCCTAATCGCTAAAGTTATTACAAAACAAAAGAAAGTACGTATTGTTGAAAAATTATTTCACGACTCTATTGACAAATTCGCAAAGTCGGTGGTGTCTCCAATAAAACTGGGATGAATGTGACAAGTGCGATTCGTTTTTCATTTTTCACATAATGACGCCTCCTTCGGTCACAAAGCCCGTTTTATGGCCATCACAATGGGATTGTGCTCTTTTCATCAACGAACTTTTATGGCCGTCGCGTCAGCTGTGGGACGCCAAAATTGAGACAGTCATAACTAACTACTTTTGGTCGCCCACCCATTTCGTTACTGCAGTTCTTTGTCTAATGGATCTTTCGACTCCTGAAACTTAATTTATCGAAGCTTTCGTTTGAAAACTTCGAGATACTGCTCTTTTACTGTCGATTCGCTAAAGTGCGACTTTTGGATTACTGTATTTACTATTATAGATGTATACTGAAGAATACTTTGGAAGTTCTGGTTAAGATACTTATATTTTAAGAAGTTACTTGCAGAACTTTCTTCTCTACTAATTATCTCTTCTTTGAAGCGCATTGTTTAAATGTTAACATGTTTTGCAATGGAAAACCATTATGTGTAGTCGTGTTTCTCTCTTGGAACATTAGTTTTGATGTACCCAATAACATAGCCATAGGATATACCTGTTAGTTTTTAGTTAGATTAAATGATTGATTTACTTATATATCTTCATATCATGCACACATCATAGTATTATGTATATTACAGTACAATCTTAACTTATGTGTATTGTATATCAAAAGAAATTGTAAACATATTTGCTAAAATAACTTCAGTAAATTGGCCATACGCCACATCTATTGAACTTTGTACTGAATCAGGAAAATATAATGTGTTAAGTCACTTTCGGTTGTTTGTGTGTCTATTTCTGTGTCTTGGCACGTGAGGAGCACCATGAACATACTTTATGATATCTCTATGTTATGCAGTTCTATCGTATACTTAGTTATTTGTATTCCACGTGTTTTATTTCACAAGTCGAACGTTATCATTAAGGGCCTATGTCGAAAAATAATTGAAGCGAAATGAGCTTGCTATAGCTTATATTACTGCCTGATGCGAGAGAAAGAGATGGGGCGGCGCGCGCGCCTGAAACGACGCAAACGTAAAACAAACTTTAATTAATTGTGATTGTGCTATTTATGTAAGTTCAATTCTGCTCTAATCAAAATTTGTAAAATATCAATCTTTTTTTTTAAATTACGTCTCTTGTTTCTATTATTCACCGTTTAGCAGTTCCAAGCTTTATCGATAAAGACGGAGGCTACTTTGGCTTGTTTTTCAATCGAGAAAATGTGTCTTAATCGTGTTTTGGCTCTAATCAAAACTTTAATTATATGTTCAATTTACACATATCCGCTAATGATACTCCTACTGTTAGTACTTCATGATATATGACGCTTTGAAGAATCCTATTTTTTTTCACATAGCCTCTTAAGTTATTATCGACAAATGTGCAAATGAAACATGTCAATTCTAAGTATCTAAATATTCGTATTATGTTGTCACATGTATACGGTATATGGTAGTAATTATATATAGTACTCTGTAGTATTAATAACAATTGATCATGGACGGGTATCATTAAGAGACGCAAATTATTAAATTTGTTTTGTTTTATGACGTCCGGGAGCAAAGCGTCATCCACCATAGTTATTATTGGCACAGCTAAATCCAATTCAATGCCTTTATTTACATGTGTATTGTATGACACTACGATCGAGTCTATGTATGTTATAGTTATATGTGTCATTATGGCAATGAATTTCCTTAGTCTATGTACTCCTATTTACTTGTTAGACAAACAAGTTTGAAGGCAACATATGGATAACTCGCTGAAATAAAATCCGCAAACAGTCAAATTTTCCAAACATGGAATTGATTTGTTTAGGTGATTTCAGAAGAAATGCTGGGCTTTTTATGTTTTCCATGCCATGCCATGCCAGAAATGTTCTTTCGTATCGTTAACAGAGTGTGTTTTGCTGTTTTCAATGCCTTCAGCAGTTTATAATACGTTTTTTATTTTATTTTAAAATTATTTTATGTCAAATAAAATTAAGACTTGTTTACCTACTTACATTGTGTATTGTAACATTACCTATTGAGTTTATTATCGTAAGAATAAACCTGTAACTGAATGTTATTAGTAAAATTAACGATAATACTATAAACACATCACTTATTGGGCTGTATTTATAGGTAACCTATCCCAGATTCTGTCCACTTGTAAAACTTATCTGATGGCGTGATATTTTCACTGTTATCTTATCAAAATTGTCTGATTTGAATCATTTATCATTTCCTTGTCAATGTAAACAAGTATGATAAATAAATGCAGTCAGCACCACGTGAGGTTCGCTGGTTTATTAACTACGTAACAAACCAGTTAGAGGAATAAATAAAACTACCTGAGGTATTTCGTGTATTGTATTAAAAGGCTCATGTTCATTCACTTCTTTGAAATTATTATGACAAAGATTTTGTGCTTTTAGATCAAATTGTAATTTGTTCAAAGAAATATTAACAAATTCATTCTTCACTGTATTATGACGGAACATTACGTATGATTTATGAGTCAATGTCAATAGAAATCAATGAATTATGTTTACTTACTGTTCTCGTTGGCCAGACCAGTGCTTTTTGTAGCCAAAACTCCAAAAGTTATTACATTTGTAAAACATAAAAATAAACACCACAACATAGTACAATATTTGGGGGCTGCCCGATGACAGCCCACCAAAAAGAACATTTTGTCCTTTGAAAACTTTCGATTTTGGTACTATCACTATCGAGTAGCACTGTGGATTGAAATCCAGTGGATTATAGCGTTACGTCACGTTCACAACACAGATATTTGAGTCGATGCTCGATGTCACTGTTAGGATAGTGCAGAAGGACAATATTTTGGTGATTCGTTCGCGATCGGGCGTTTTGAGGTTATTTTTACGTGCCACTGGTGCGAGCGCGACGGCGAATGTCGTACGATGCGAAGCAGCCAAGCAGGCAGGTGCGAGACGGCGAAACAATTCACTCGCTAGATGGCAGCAATGGTGCGCCCGTGACGTTTGTAGTTTCGGCGA
This sequence comes from Agonopterix arenella, assembly GCA_927399405.1. NCBI lineage: Eukaryota > Metazoa > Arthropoda > Insecta > Lepidoptera > Depressariidae > Agonopterix > Agonopterix arenella. The sequence goes on from OV656691.1 coordinate 8,479,184, forward strand.
CCGAACCGTGGCGCTGCGCTGCCGATTCTAGCTAGAGATTTTTCCAACGCATCTCCCGAACGTCACAACGATATTAGGGAGAGATTACATGCCTGTTTTCGAGTTCACTTTGACTTTGCTGTATTATTTTCGTACTGTTGCTATTTCATAGTTGGTTGTGGAACTACCGAAGTAATTTAGAAGTAGAGGTTTTGCAAGATCATCGCGTTCATTGACATCACATTTCGGACAGGCAGGCCATCTGAACATAAAAGGACTTACCTACTTATTTACTAGGTAGATACCGACCAATTCAAAAATCAATCAATCAATCTGATGCAAAAGAGGACAATATTTTTACCCAACTGCTCCAGTAGGAGGCCTACTGTCTTGTCTATCTCACGCAATGGGATCTTTGTCTGTCTCACTAAGTCATCAGAACCAATGAATGCATTCATTCTTCAAATCCTATTTTGTGACACTAATTAGGTGACGTCATTGTAGGTACACGAGGTATAATACCTAAGTACTAATCAAGATCAAGCATCAGAGGGGTGCGATTTTCAAGTTCGATAAGTGTTTATATATTACTAGCTGACCGGTGAACTTCGTACCGCCTCAGAACCCTCTCATTTGTCTTTTTGTTATTTATTTATTATTTATTTAACACTTTATTATACACATAACATAACATTACAGAAAAAAAACATTTAAAGTAGACATGTACAAAGGGCGAGCTTATCTCTAAAGAGATCTCTTCCAGCAAACCCGCAATTTGTTTGTTAAGTTGTGTTAACATCCTCTCTTAAGTGAGAGACTGTCGCTTATGTGAGAGCTCTTCGTCACTTATTATGTCTCTCACATAATTCCCTCACTTATTCCCACTCTTATTTTTCGTGACTTCTGCGTTGGCCCCATAATGAAAGTTGTTCAGTTTGATGGTCTGTAGCTCCCCCTTAAGTATTACTAGGTTGTTTTGTTACACCCTGTATAATTAACCCTTGCGACAAACGATGTTAAAAGATCAATCGGTGTAACCTCACGCTTACGGGAGTCAGTATGCGCGCGCACCTCCTCCGCTAGAAGACGTAGGGAGGCGTGGTCCAGCCCGTTACGCACATCCACCACGCAACTGAGAGATAAGACACCCGACTAACCGAACAAATTGCGGACAAAGTTTAGACCGAACGTGATGGACTAGAAGCTGGTCATTTTAATTTGGAAGAGTAAAACTCGAATAGAAGATATCTCCGAGGACCCTGAAAACATTTATCTGTTACACCACCGACCGTCTCACAAAAGATGCACAGGATAAACGTACACTTTGCATTTGGTATTCTTAAAATTCGCATTTTTAATTTTATCACATTTTAGATTGAGTAGGTAAACCCATAATTTTTAGACCTTTAGTACTTACTTTTTTTAACATTGAATAGTTAATATTATATTAGATTCGATAATTTTGTAGGTAAGCGATTCCAACTAATTGCACTCTTTAGTAATCTGTACTTAATTGTAAGTACCTACAATATACAGGGTGAAATTGATATCATTAGCATCCTTTTAAACTTAGAGTCTACCCATCAAACTGAACAACTTTTACTATGGGAGCAAACCGATCGGAGCAACAAAAAAATCAGCTGTTCCATACTAAACTGCAATGCCTACTCGACTCAAATGTATGCAACAGCTGATTTTTGTTTTGCTCCGATCGGTTTGCTCCCATAGTAAAAGTTGTTCAGTTCGATGGGTAGACTCTTAGTTTAAAAGGATGCTAATGATATCAATTTCACCCTGTATAGTACCTACCTACTTATTACTGGAAGCAAACTATAGGTCAACATAAGTTTCATTACAATATTAGGGGTCGACATAGATATATGTATGCTACATATATCTGTGTCGACCCCTACTGGCCGACATCCAGTGGGTAGCCCCAGGTATCGCTAGAACGACGTAGTGGAGGCTGACTTACGTGATCTTTAAGCCTGACGGACGAGCGGTTGCGCATGCAGGATCGAGAAAAGTGGCATTCTCTAGTTTCGGAGGCCAAAACCCTACTTTGGGTTGCTAAGTCAGGCTGACTTACGCTGACTTAGTCAGCGAGGTTAGTATGTCTGGTTAATATCCAGAAATTGTCAAGTTAAACTAATCTAGTGGCTCATGCCTGCGGCTTCCTAGTTTTCCTAGTTTCCTAAGCGTGTAATTACCGGAAGTTAGATAGAATGTTATAAATGTTATAATTGCTGTAATGAAAGTGTAATTGGCATTTACGTTTACCGAAATAAAACCAAGGACAATCTACCTCTAGGTTTGGTGCCATAATATTAAATGCTTAGAAATGGGCATGTTCTATTCAAACAGCATATCGCATTTTTTTCGGCAGGTTCACATTTTGGAATAAAATGAATAATACAAGGTGAAATTGATATTTTTAGCATCCTTTTAAACTAAGAATCTACCCATCAAACTGAACAACTTTTACTATGGAAGCAAACCGAAAGGAGCAAAAAAAAAATCAACTGTTCCATACTAAACTGCACCCGCCGCCGCCGCTGCCTACTCGACTCAAATGTATGCAACAGCAGATTTTTTTTGCTCCGATTGTTTTGCTCCCATAGTAAAAGTTGTTCAGTTTGATGGGTAGACTCTTAGTATAAAAGGATGCTAATGATATCAATTTAACCCTGTATATAATAATTAATAATGTAATTTGAATAACTATTTACAGAGAGTCGTGTTAGTTGGATGGACCAGTCTTTCCCAACAATTTCATTTTTTTTTGTTAGAGCTTTTAACCCCAAGATTATGTCAGCCCGATTTAAAAGTCGAAGATTGTAATCCTTCCAGTACTTTAGGCTTGATATTGTGAATTGGCCTTTAATTATACAGAAGTTTTAGCTGTAGCAATAGCATATTAAATGGTATAAAAGGTCTCAAAGGTTCACAACTCGACGATAATCTTCTGTCGAGTAGATGACATGGGTTTGAGTTTGATGATGATAATAATGAAATATTGCTCAGAAATTCTGCATTAGATAATATTAAAAATTTTTACGTAATTAAAAATGTTTGTAAACCTATCAAATCCATGTATCAATGTACCTACTTTCCTTGGTGCAGAATAATAAATACCTAAGTATAAAACATTACATGGGTGTTTCTCCACGGCCGGAGTTTGAACGCCGTCATTATCCTCACCAAATATTTTCGCCTTGTTTGTTGAATAAAATGAATGAAATGTTAAAGAAAAGGCATTTTTTTTTACGTTTTTACAAGGGTCCAGTGAGCTTTATGACTGCGTTATAATATTTTATACCTTCTCTTATAAACAAGGCGAAAATATTTCGTGAGGATAATGACAGCGTTCAAACGCCGAGAATAAACACCCACCTACTTAAGCTACTAGGCTTTTTTATTATGGAAACCATACAACGACACAAACATGAAACATCCATTATATGATCGAACCGGGATTCGACACCAGGACATCTGGTTCGGCGTGGTAACCTTTATACCAACCGGGTCATCATTATGACGTTATGTCCTTACTTGGTTTCCATTATTTAGACATCCTCGAATTTTCCCTTGAACACATTAGGGAGGAGGTTATTATCAAATACCAACTGTATCCAAATCACCCAAATAAAGAGCCAAGAAAGAAAGATAGACAAGTATAAAACACTGTGGCGCCATTAAAATGCAGTTACGTGCCCACTGCTGCAAGACCATAAAACTCACGCACTATTTATAGCCCTGTCAATTTTACTTTATTATTCATTCTAGATAGTTAAGCCCCCTGAAAGAAATCCTGTGTCTATGGCATTAGTACAAAAACGGCTTGATTCACTGGACTTCCAATGGAGCCATGTTGTCATTGAAAGTCACAGTGACTACTGCTTATATTACAATTCGTAAATGGTTTTGATTAAGAAATATTGTTTACTAAAAATACAATTGGTACATAGTACTTAAACATACTCATGACTCATGACCGTATTTCCCCTTTGAAGTCGTCAGAAACTTTACTGCAACTACCAACTAAGTATAACCTTTTTATTAGACATGAAGTTGGGGCAACCAAGGTACATTTTTAGCTTATTTATGGTTTCAGGACAGTGGGACGAAAATTCACTACAGCCGCTTTTTCTAAAGTGTTTTGCTTTATTATTAAGTAAATGCAAATACATATTATAATTTAAAAAAAGAATGAGCGTAAAAATCAAGTAAATAGCGTGGTAATGTCTTTAGTTAATAGCGTTGTGGTTTTATAATAAAAATAAAAAAACGATTTATTGCCTTTCTCTTCTGATATCACAGTTGTTTACAATCATTTTGCACTTAGTACATAAGCAAACAAGCAAACAGAATTTGTATCCAAAAAGAGAAGAAAATGCTTTGAGACATGTTGGAGACCAAAGGCAAAAGGTGAGTGACGTCAGCCTGTGCTGTTCCGGAACCATGGGTTCGTTCGCGTGCGAACCACAACTTTTAACACATTCGGTATTTTGCAATTGCAATGTGATTAGAACTGAAATTGGATTAGGGTTGAATTTGGATGTTTTGATTTAGCGCAATAGCCCTCCTGAACAGTATACTATGAACTACAATAGAACAACAATAATAGGCTCAAAAAATATAATACAGTTACAATAGACTAAAAAAAACGAAACATAAAAACAATAATAGGCATTAAAACAACAAAAAATTGGCTGCAACATTATTGTGCACGGTGTGTTTGATGTTTAATAATAAATAAATAATAAATATCTTGGACATTGTCACACAAATTATCTAGTCACATTTAAAGTACCTGGACTTGTATTATGATGACTAGACAACGATATAGAATACATATATAAGGTCTAACAAAATTAGGTGAAACTATTTTAAGGGGATGATCAGACCATCAAACTGAACAACTTTCTCTATGGGACCAATATCGAAACCGCGAAAAAAAAATTTGCTGTCCCATACATTTAAGTCGAGTAGGTTTATATGGAACGGCTGATTTTTTTTCGCGATTTCGATATTGGTCCCATAGAGAAAGTTGTTCAGTTTGATGGTCTGATCATCCCCTTAAAATAGTTTCACCTAATTTTGTTAGACCTTATATAGATACAAACATCCATGACTCGGGTACAAATATTCATATTCATCATATAAATATCTGCCCCTTACGGGATTCGAACCCGCGACCCTCGGCACAGTAGGTACGTTCACTACAGACTGTGCTATCGGGTCGTCAAATTTGACTTTTTTTTTCTATAATGACGTAACATGCTTTGGTTTTATTATAATACGAGGGTTAACCCGCGACTTTGTCCGCACAAATTATATACCAGATTTTAAGTCAAATCATTAGCTATCAAACAAAAAAAGTTTCATCAAAATCGGTTCTGTAGTTTTTGCGTGATGCTCGTTCAAACAAACAAACACACAAACAAACAGACAGACAAAAAATCCAAAAATTGGTGATATGGAATCAGAGATACCTACAAACCATATCGTAAATTTTTTTTTGTTAATATCTTCAATGTACAGACAAACTTCCTGTTACAGTTTTATAACAGTAATATATAAGGTCTAACAAAATTAGGTGAAACTATTTTAAAGGGATGATCAGACCATCAAACTGAACAACATTCTCTATGGGACTAATGTTGAAATCGCGAATAAAAAATCTGCTGTCCCATACATTTAGGTCGAGTAGGTTTGTATGGAACAGCTGATTTTTTTTCGCGATTTCGATATTGGTCCCATAGAGAGAGATGTTCAGTTTGATGGTCTGATCATCCCATTAAAATAGTTTCACCTAATTTTGTTAGACCTTATATAGATAGTAATATAATTATGTAATATTTAGTCTTTGTACGATACCAACAATTCATAAATATATTTTTTTAGATATCTGCCTACGTAATATATCATGTTTACATGATACAGCATAGTACATTATGAAGCCATATGTACAAACACAACCTATGCAATAATAATTGATCACTTCTTTAGGTGCGAAATTCGTTATAAACCTAGATGTAATTTTGGTTTTAGATAATTTAGCGATTGTCGTTGTACGGTTATAGTAGAAACAGTATTTGCTAGGCTGTCACATGTATCTATCTATACTATTATAAAACTGTAACAGGAAGTTTGTCTGTACATTGAAGATATTAACAAAAAAAAAGTTACGATATGGTTTTTAGGTGTCCCTGATTCCATTTCACCAATTTTTGGATTTTTTGTCTGTCTGTTTGTTTGATTGATTGAACGAGCATCACGCATAAATAATTACGAAGATATAAAGCTTTGATATTTTTCATCCAAAATTTTAAAAGCTTTATATATCTTCGTAATTATATTATAAATTGCAAATGTTCTAAACTATTTTTCCATATATAAAATATTACTTTTACTAATTCCGTCTACGCGTATTGTGCGTCAAAGTTTTGTATGGACTGAAACCACCTTAACGCTAGAACAGTATACAATAGTTGGACTAAAAAAAAGGAAAAAATAACACGACATTCGGTTTGAAAATAACAGTTCTACAGGTATTAGTTGCACTTTAAGGGTAGATTGTAATCATGATACGGAAAAACGATCCCAAAGGAACAAACAAAAATTGGCAAAAAAAATACATATTTTCATACTGTAAAGGTTCTATCAGCTAATTGTATTGCATTTAGTATGGACAGTACATCATTTCATTTTGCTAATTTCCTACGTGTTTCTAATCATATAAATGTTAGCAATATGTTTACAACTAAAATCACTGCATTCAATCTTCAACGTTAAAGTGCTGTCGGCGCAACCATTGCAGACAGCAATTACCAGTGATTGTGGAGCCACCACGTAATTGCCTACTCCAGAGACTCACAAAGAGGAACATCTAGCCCGGTGATTCTAAAACATTTGGAATTGAGGGGCCGCCCATATAAATATTTGATTGTTTAGAAGAAACTATCTATCTCATAGTTTGTTTATGTATTTGATAAATAAATAAAAAAATAATAATAAATCTCTATCTATAATGTCACGCCTCTTTCCCAGTGGGGTAGGCAGAGACCAGGGCGCGCCACTTACTACGATCCTTACATACTTCTTTTTAGAAGAAACTATATTTATAATTAACTTCATGTCGAAGTGAGCTCCATATTTCACAGCACAACAACTCCTAATAGTGACATGAATCATTATCATTATCTCAACAGATAGACATCCACTGTTGGACAAAGGTCTCCCCCAAGGATCGCCATTATGTTTTTGTGTACAATAAAGAATCTAAGAACGACCGATCCTGCGCTCTGCCCTCATCCGACGGCCTGCGGCCTTCATCATGGGGCCTAAGAGTTCTCGTTCTCTGTTCTCGAGTGGCCAGTACAACCGCGCACCGGAAAGTGCAGTGTGGTTGTGGTCCTTTTATTATTATTATTATTATTATAACACTTTATTGTACACACGGACATAATAATACACAAAGTTGAGAAAACATGTACAAAGGGCGAGCTTATCTCTGAAGAGATTTCTTCCAGCAGACCCGTAGAAGAGACAGTTAACAATTACAAGGCAAACTTATTGTGTACAAACAAACAGTATAAATAAATAAATAAATAAATGTAATATATACCTACAACATACAATATATATTAATATATGTATATAATTATATATATGAATATCACTTAAGATAGAGAAAGGTAGTGCTCTTTCGTTTTCTTTTTAAATACAGCTATAGTCTTGGAGTCGCGAATGTCGGCGGGGAGTGAGTTCCACAACCGAGCAGCATGGATGGTGAAGGAGTAGGAGTAGAAGTCGGTGGAGTGGGATGGGATACTAAGTTGGGTACGGATGTGGGATCGGCAAGGTTTGTCAGAAGGGCGGGAGAAGGAGAAACGTTCACGGAGATAGTTAGGATAGGAAGGATTGTGTAGGATGTTGTACAGAAGACAAAGGATGTGAACATTCCTACGATCGCGTACGGGGAGCCATTTCAGCTGGGCCCGAAACTCGGACACATGGTCAAATTTTCGCAGACCGAAAACGAAACGTATGCCCAAGTTCTGTAGTCTTTCCAACTTGTTATTTAACTCCTCGGTGGCATCAAGACAACAGACATCCGCGTAGTCGATAATAGGAAGGATTAGGGATTGGGCTAAGAGGATTTTGGTGTTGATGGGAAGAAAATTTTGAAGGCGTTTGAGGGAATGGAAGGAGTAGTGCACTTTTTTACTAATCTGGTTGAAGTGGTCCGCCCAGGACAGGTTAGAATCGAATATAACACCGAGATTTTTAGCGGACTTACTGTAGGGAATGATGATATTATTGTAACTAACAGGTGAAACGAGGGACAGATCTACGCGGCTACGCATCCTTGTACTACCGATGACCAGACACTGCGACTTGGAGGGGTTAACCATCAGACCATTGGACTTAGCCCAGGTACAGATACGCTCCAAGTCAAGATTTATCGCATTGATAGCGTCACTGATATTATCGGGTTCAAAGTGTCGATAAATTTGAAGGTCATCAGCGTACAAATGATAGTTGGATGATATAATTACAGAGATGGTATTGATAAAAACTGAGAAGAGAAGAGGAGAAAGAACGCCGCCTTGAGGCACGCCTGCAGTGAGATCGCACCAATCAGATGTAATCCCGCCAGAGCGGATACACTGCGAGCGGCCTCGGAGATAAGAGTGAAACCAAGAGATAACTGGTGGAGAAATGTTGAGAGATCTAAGAATACCTAAGAGAACATCGAAGTCAACAGAGTTGAAAGCACTGCTGAAATCGAGAAGTATGAGAATAGTGAGCATTTTATTCTCCATAGCCAGTCGGATATCATCAGAAACTTTAACAAGTGCAGATACAGTACTGTGCCCAGGGCGGAAGCCAGATTGGAACGAGTTCAGTAATTTGTTGCATCGGAGGAAGGAAGACAGTTGTTTATGAACAATAAGCTCTAATACCTTGGAAAGAAAAGGAAGTATGGAGATGGGGCGGAATTGAGAGAAGGAAGTAGGGTTGCTGGATTTTGGCAGAGGAACAACTAGAGCTAGTTTCCATGCCGAGGGAAAGGTGCTGGAAGACAAGGAGAAATTAAAGATGTGTGTGAGAATTGGAAGTACCTCAGGAAGGATGAGGGAGATCATACGAGAAGATATCGCGTCATGGCCCTCGGCGGTAGAGGAGATAGAAAGGATATGCTTCCTAACATCAAGCTCAGATACTGCAGAAAAAGAAAGTGGGGGACATGCAGGCATTGGTAGTATGGAAAGTTCCAGAAGTGTCTTAGATTTTACAGAGGGATCAATGTTAAATGGAGCTGAAGAGAAATGTCTATTAAGAGCAGAAAGGTCAAGAGTAATTGGGGAAGAATCGGAGGATTTACCAATGCCTAGTGATTTAAGAAACCGCCATACCTGTGCAGGATCTGAGACACTTACAGATTTATGGATATGAACCCTCTTGGCATCCCTGCACATACGGTTACAGCGGTTACGAAGTAACTTGAAACGATCGTGATTGGAATCAGATGGACAACGCAGGTATTTTCTTTTCGCCCTATTCCGCAGAGCCATAATATGCTTGATCTTATCCGTAAGCCATGGAGCTGGCACATGCTTGACCCTAACCTTTTTTATTGGAGCATGGATATCAAATAAGCTAAGGAGAATGTGGTTAAATAATGAAATTTTGGTGTCTATACTGTCTGTACTAAGCACAGGTCCCCAATCGATGCTACATGCATCTAGACGCAAAGCCACTTCATTAATATTTTTAAAGCTGCGAAGGAAACGGTACATAGGCTTGCGTTTAGGAGGGCGCACTTTGTACGACAGATAGACTAGGTCGTGGTAGGAAAAGCAGGCCGGCTGTTGACCAAAAGTTGAGACGTTTTGGGGAGAAGAGACAATCATCAGGTCTAGGAGAGATGGAGTTTTATTTGGGAAGTGATGAGTGGTTGAAAGTGGCAAAACGTGAAGGTTGACAGACGAAAGCAGAGAGAGGAGATTGCGCGTACGATAATCGTTTTTGACAAGACAAGTGTTGAAGTCACCAAGTAAAAGGACATGTTCGTAAAGGGGGCAAAATTGGTGGAGTAAGGATTCTAAAGTGGAAAAGTAATTTATATGCATATTAGGACTGTAAAAGACGGCTAGAAAGATTTTTGTATGGCGTAGGGAAACTTCAAGAAAAAGGTGTTCAGAAGAACCGGAATAACGCGAAGGTGACACGCTGATAACAGAATGTGGGATATCGGTTCTGAGATATATTGCTACGCCACCACACCCCACACCAACACGATCGTTTCTGATGAGCTTGAAGCCAGGAAGTGCATATTGGGTTGATGGGAGAGAAGGTTTTAGGAAAGACTCTGAAATCAAAATAGCATCAACATTTGAGTTACTGAAAGTTGCAAGCAAATCAGAGTAGTGGCCAGGAACGCTTTGGGCGTTAATATGAACGATATTGAAATTGAAAGAGAAACTGGAAAAAACAGAAGAGAGATAATCGGATAAGGAGTCAGTAGTGGAAGTGTCACTCCCATCCGCACTAATAAAATCATCAGACGACGAAGAGCAGGAAAAGAAACTATTATTTGGATCTGCGTGATCATCATACATTATAAATAATAATAAAATATATTGATAAAAATTAAATATAAATAAATATATATACTTAAATATGCCTAAAAACAACCACAAAAGTACTACAAATCGAGTACAGAAAGCACTGTACTCGCCGGGCGTGTGAAAGAAAAATATTCAGTAGTAGGACAATACAGAAAACACAAAGCGAAAAAAAAAAAAAAAAAACATTCAACAGTAACAATATGCACAACACAAGCAGTAAGGGAACACAGAAAATGATCGAAAACATAAAATTACATATTTCACAGAAAAATAAAACATTAAAATAGACAGAAAACTAGGTGAGAAATTTTAAAAACGTTAGTTCCACTGCAATGACATTTACACATTTTTAAACGAAAACCAATATGTCAAAGTGTTGTCAAAAGCGAAAATTTACGTGACAGCGCAACAATAAGAAATAAATTTTGAAAAGAAAGCGTTTAACTAACATAAATAGAAATTTTGGGTGAACTACCTTCAAAGCCAGACAACAAAAAAACAAATGAAGCACTGCAAAATTAAAAAGCCGCGGCTAAAAGGCAGAAAAGTGAGCAAAGAAAGGTTTAAAAAACAGTGAAGCTATTTCTTCCTCGTCGCTCTGATAGGCCTCACAACAGGCTTCGCTACGGGTTTAGGGGTCTTGCCTTCATTCTGCGCAGTTTTCTGCTGGGGCGGGTCGTTCTGGGAGTCACTTGGTTGACCCGGAAACTTCGCAATGAGCAATTCCAAATCAGACTGCAACTCCAATTTACGACGGCTCTTGTCCGGCAGCAGAATGTTAACCTTGCCATCAGCCGACCAGCAGCGATTGACTCCGAAGTGCATGCGGGCAGCCATGAAAACTTGATGTCTAGTCCGGGTCAGGAACTCTGACAAAGTGAACCCGGACCCCTTCAACGATGACTTGGCATCCCACACCTCACGTCGCTGCTGCACCATGTGGAATCTGAGCAGGATTGGCCTTGGCTTGGATATACTAGAGCCAAGGCGGTGGCACATTTCAAAGTCATCGGGCGTCACCTCTGGCATTTTCATTTTGTCGGCTATTATCTGAGCGACTACTTTATGGGTTCTCTCGTCCTTATCCTCTGGGACCCCATGCAGGAGCAGAACCTTCCGCCTCAGATAAGTCTCATGCCGATCCAGACCGAGCGATAATAGCTCCACTTGGCTTTTGAGAGTTGAGAGACTATCCCACATAAATGTTTTAAATTCTGCGAACTCACATGCAAGTGCTGCAATGTCTGGTGTGGGTGTTGATGAAGATGAAGTTGCCTTTGCAAGACGTTCTTCGTATGCAGTCATCCGGGATTCGAAGATCTTTGAGAACTCGGCGAGACTTGATGTGATGTCCATAGTGTTGAACTGATGTGTGTGAACAGTGCTTATAATGAACAAGGATCACTGGCAGGCGAGTACAGGTGCTTAATTAGTCAAATATCTTAATACATCTGTACTATTAAAGTAGATATCTATTTTATTTTAAATAAATTTTGAGGAGCAAAAATTTTCGTATGTACACAGTTTCGTCGCCTACCGCAAAAAAAAAAAGTCCTTGCTTGGGTCCCCCCCTCCCTCCCTCCCCCTCGATATAATACCTTCGAATCCTCAATAATAATTGTACTTATCTCAATATGTGAGCAGTTAAAGTGTTTCTTTGAATTTGAGAAACAAAGTTTAAATAAAAAAAAAGTTTAACGGAAGTTGGCTTGACGTTTAAAAAAATAATTAGATGTTACAACAAAAATTATTGGTATCGAACAAAATGGAGCGAACTGGAGTCATGTATTTTTCAAAAGATTACAAATACTTAAGGTGGTTTCAGTCCATACAAACGTTTGACGCACAATACGCGTAGACGGAATTAATAAAAGTAATATTTTATATGTGGAAAAATAGTTTAGAAAATCTAGATGCCGCGTAACGAATAACATTTGCAATTTATAATATAATTACGAAGATAAAATTGCCTAGTACAGACATAATTCGCTAAATACCGATCTTGTAAACTAAATAATCGGAAACTTACACAATAACCCTACAGTTTAACAACCACTGATCTATCCAGACCTGAAGCACATGGCTACCTAGGTAAAGATGTTCAACCTCCTTTCAGAAACATCTTGAAGATAATTATCACTTTTTAACTGAGAGCTGCCGCTTTCATGAATTTTGATGCAAATAAAACATGGAAGCGAAAGCAGAGCATAGCTTCTAAAGCAATGAAAAGCAACCTCTAAAGTTATCATTGAACCATAATGTAATCGCAGAAGAAATACGCTCGACGAGCTGTGTCATGATGCTGAACGTTTCTTACCTCTAGTGAGAGTGGTGTGGTGCTGAAGTGCTCAGCCACCTGAGCTGTTAGTCGCTGTGGCCGACAACAGTCATGATGATGCTGTTCCTTAAATTTGAGTTGACGCTTAAGATTCTACGTATGAGCTTTTCTAAGTAGGTAAAGTCAACAGAGGATTGTCACAGCAAGGAGTCAATTTATTGTAGGCCCACAAATGGTTACCCTTATTGATGGTATTACACTCTAAAAATTTAATTTAATTTCCTTTAGTAATAGGACGAAAGATTAGGTAGAAATGCAAACGAAATTATGAAATAAATATTAAAAACGCACCGTTTTGACTTCTTTTACTAAGATTCTTTTTTTCCTATTAAAACGGCACGTGTAAAGCAATGCGTGTTTTGGAACATCTTAGATCATCATCATCATCATCAGCCTATCATCGTCCACTGCTGAACATAGGCCTCTCCCAAGGCGCGCCACAAAACGCGACTGGATGAGGAAAGAGTTTTGTGGCGCGCCTTGGGAGAGGCCTATGTACATCTTAGATGTTAATACGAAAATAAAAATAAAAAACCAACATTTACTACGATTACGCGACACTCCGTTTAGATGAGGTATAGCTAATATTGCCAATTTGCCATTATAATCTAGAGATAGAAACAAATCGACATTATGAGTTCCATAACTATATATCGAAAAATGATTCCGTACTTCGGATGGCACGTTAAGCCGTTGGTCCCGGCTATTATCTCTTGTGGTAACAGTCATTACATAAAAACCACGTCAGAGGCCGTCGGCGGTCTGAGAAAACTCTTACACCAGGGATCTGCCCACACGATAATAAAGAAAGACTATACGCCAACTATACTATACTATTTTTATGTTAGCCTATTTCCCATACTAAGATTGAGGATCTTATTTTTGTTAGAGTCAAGTGTAGTCCCGCCCTGCTAGCTAAACGGTTGTTTCTGGATTAGTGAAAAAAATCGCGGCATTAGTATCTATAACGAAATTAAAAGGAAAACTATCACCGCTAAGTAGGCTTTACAAGTTTACGTGTAATAGTCAACCAACTTATAAAATGTACTTTTTAGTCTTTATTAGCCTTTAATCCGTAGTAAAAAACAAAAAGCCCTCTTCTAAGTCCTTATATTGTGACGGGCAACTACGAAGCCTTGCACTGCGCGTGGCCCGACACGCACTTGGCCAGTTTTTTATTTCGCATTCTGATGTGTTTTATTGATATGCAATTATGTAGGAGAATAACAAATGGTATTCCTATTCTCTTCAGACTGCAAATAAAAATTCAAAAGATCAGCAATTAATTCACGGAGAAAAATATCCAGTAGACTAGTAGTATAGAGTAGACTGGTATAGTACCTTACCTATTTGACAACTATTTGTGTTAGCAGACTTTACTAGATTTTTTTATAATATCTAGATTCGATGACATGACGTCAAAAAGCTATCTAATATCTGTGTGATATTATTAACAATAACAAAATTTGATTTGATTTGATTTGATTTGATTTGATTTGATTTGATTTGATTTGATTTGATTTGATTTGATTTGATTTGATTTGATTTGATTTGATTTGATTTGATTTGATTTGATTTGATGTGATTTGATTTTAGTTAAGTTTATAATTTGGTTTAATTAAACCCAATATCATGTGTTTACCAATATCATGTGTTTCATTAAAAAAAAACATTATTTTATGACAGGTATTTATTTTGAGATGAGCATAATTAGTTAAGGTGGTTTCAGTCCATACAAACGTTTGACGCACAATACGCGTAGACGGTAGTAATATAAGTAACTTTGTATATATGGAAAAATTGTTTAAAAAATCTAGTTGCCGCGTAACAAATAAAATTTGCAAGTTATAATATAATTACGAAGATATAAAGCTTTTAAAATTTTGTATGAAAATTTTCAAAGCTTTATATCTTCGCAACTATTTTATAAATTGCAAATGTTATTTGTTACGCGGCATCTAGATTATCCAAACTATTTTTCCATATATACAAAGTTGCTTATATTAATACCGTCTACGCGTATTGTGCGTCAAAGTTTTGTATAAAATTGACCCCTCTGCAACCGCCTTAAGCTTTTATTTAAGATTTTTCAAATATACCTACATTATGAAAACATAGTCAGTTTTGGCACATTTTCAGGCGGTTTTTTTTTCTTCTTTTCTTCTGAAATATGGTAATAGCATTTACACAGTGGGCAATTGAGTTTTAGGAAAAACACGAAGAGGCAAAGAAAACACTTCTTTGACCTGCGAACTCAAATGTGACCCTCAAGTTGAGTAAAAGGACTGTAAAAATAAACAGCATACTAAACGGTTTCTTCGAAAAGCCTATATAAACGACACTTTGTAGGTAGGTGTTCCGTTGACAGAGGATGCGGCCAGAAACTCTACAACACACATCTTTAATGACAACTTCAAAAAAAAACTGCTCCCAATATGAGTCGAGTCCCATAATTGGGTGTCCATACCACTCCGCAACGAGCCACCGACCGACGCTCTACTTATTTAAGTAATACTAAATACCTACTAACAATATTATTGAACACAAAAAATAATTTGCACGGAACCTATAATAAATTTTTTTAATGTTACTCCTTGAAATTGAAAACAAAAATATTCAGTTTACTGAACGCAAACAATGTTGATTTTTCAAACAGAAAAATTGTGTAGATCTTTCAGATTTTTCGGTTTGTGTTAAACTTTAAAACGGAAATGCGCATATTAATTGTCTTTTCTGTGTAATTTTTTTGTTGCAACACTTAATGCTAATTAAGTCTGTCGAAGAGTTCCGTTTCTTAGTTTAAGAGAAGTAATTTTATTTAAATAATAGATTCTCGAAATTATTCGAAATCTATTATTTTAGACAGATAATATTTTTGTAACTTTTTGGTTGAAAAATATTTTTTTTCTACACGTAGTTGTAAGTTAGATTGTCTCTAAAATATTACCAAAACTTTCTGGAAGAAAAACTGAACTTTTGACGGAGTCTAATACTTAAGGTAGTAATAAAATTATATTAGGTAGACACTCTTTGCCTACCTGTGCATACCTACGAATAAACTATTACTTGCTTAGGTATACTTATCTAAGTACCTACGTACACATTTGTATTACGAAATTGTCAAAGGAAGATCGCCATTCTAAAATTCATGTAAAAGTATAATTACCGCTCATGAAAATAATGCAATTAGCATAATCTCTGACAAATTCAGAAGGCGCTACCAATATTACTCAATAGGTACCTATTTCGAGCTTCCTGATATATAACTCTACTTCTGAGGAACCAATAATTTCTATTGGCTACGGATAAGAACAGTAGCGCCATCTAGTTTAATTTCTTAAAACTATATAATGTTTATTTTCGAGAAAATTTTTACAAATTAATGTTATTTATGATAAATGATTATATAGAACGTTTACAAATTGCCTGTGTGGCATATCGACGAAAGCATAATGCCGTTTATCACGGAATAACTGATCAAAAAAAGGAAAGAAAATTCCTTCTTGAGTATAGGTAGGTATACCTACATTAAGCTCGTGGCAGTATAGACAGGAAGTTCATAACAAGCCGACAGGTTCCCGTAAGTTCGTTCTCAGGGGAAATCAAAGCCACTGCCAGACGTTATTCTTTACAGAACCAATATACTGGAGCCCTGCTGCAGGCTTTAGCCAATTTGTAAATAAGTAAACTTGCCAAACGTATCGACGATTTGGTTGCACATTTATCTATCAATTTATATTGTGCTGGGTCGACAATTTATGATACAGTAACTCTTTTTTTGCATTTATGTGTTGGTGTTACTGATATTAAATACGGTGCTTAACTAATTTAACCATAGGTACTTAGTCAAAAGAAAAAATAATCTTCTTCTTCTTATCGTGTGGGCGGAGCCCTGGTGTCAGAGTTTTTTCAGACCACCTTACGGCCTCTGACGTGGTTTTTATGTAACGGCTACTACCACCAGAGATAGTAGCCGAGACCAACGGCCTAACGTGCCATCCGAAGCACAGAATTATTTTTCTTTTCAGACAATCAGGTGATTCAGCCTGCAATGTCCTAACCAACTGGGGAAAAACGCACAATGTGACATATCACTAGGTGTCGCCCGTGGGAATCAAACCCACGACCGAGAGAGCCCAATGCTCTTAACCATTAGACTGCGGAGGCGGTTAAAAATTGTATATAAAAGTAATCATCTCAGCCGATAAACATCAACTGGTAGACATAAGCCTGGGAATAGGTATTTGGGTACCAAGAATAGCCAAAACAAACCTTCGCTGTTAAAACGCCAATAAAATTAAATAATAAAATTAATAAAGCTACTGAAATCTTTTCTATTCTCCTAATAGACAAACTCAAATCGTAAAATATCGAGACACTTTATTGACTATTGTCAATTTTTTATATCGACAAGCGATAAAAATTATATGAATCGTAAAATGCTTTGCATTTTGTTTTCTGACCGACCGACGACGTCGAAAGTAAGCCACCGGAAATTATTTGATCCCCCATTTTCCGTAACTTCTGCAATAGCTTTTCATTTCTTTTCTTTTAATTTTTGACCTTATTTCGCTTAGTCTCAGTCCTTCAGAAAAATAAAACAAGACGTGTTTAAAAATATTGATACTAAGGCCGACTTGCACCAAAACGTATTTATATTCAGGCTTAAACATGATTAAATAATTATGATATCACTATCATTACCATGCAATATGATTAGTGCTTCAACGTACTAAGTGAAAGCTCTACATTTAAGCACTAATCTATAAAAATTTTTGGTTCATGCCAGAATAAGGTGGGCTTCGCTCTATGCCCTCCAAAAGTCCACCTTACAAACAATATCCTTTAATCTTTTTTGAATGTAACTAATTATAGATTCTGGTCTGTACCCATTTCATGAAAAAAAAATGTACTTACCTCCTTATAAAATTTTAGTTAAAGGATTGCTTTGCACTGCACTCTCAGTTTTTCATGACTAACAAAATTTTTAAGTGAAAATTTGTTGAACCTCCCGTAAAAAATTGCGGAGCAGCCGAGCGGTTTTCTATGGGGGGTTCAAGTTCAAACAGATTTTCCGTTTTTCGAAAGTTGTTTTTAGGGTTCCGAAGTCAACAAGGAAAACCCTTATAGTTTAGCCAAGTCCATCTGTCCGATCGTCCGCGGCTTAGCTCGTCGGCGGTCTGAAAAAACTCTGACACCAGGGGCAGGGCTCCACCCACACGATAAGAAGAAGACTACATATTGTTGCCTACCATCTAACTAACTTCTATAGAAAACAGGTAAAATTCAGGAAATTGTTAAAAGTTCAAATGTATAATTATAATTCGTGTAACAGATATTATAATAACACAAATCCTTGTGACAAAGTGAACTCGCTAAGTAACTAAACCCTTTTAGTATTGGACCTTGGCTCTTAACTAAGTTCCTACTTAAGGCGACTTGTTTGAACTGAATTCCGTTCTGAGAGATTAGAGAAGATAAACTCTCTTGGAATTAAGAGCTTTGTATTTACTTAAGATTTAAAATAATTCTACTGCGGCTGTGTAAATTCAATTTTGTCCAAGTGCTTGTTGCGTTTTAGAAAATGTCTTCCATTTCGTAAACACCTTTCAGAAATTCTACTATAACCATACATTATGATTACTTTCATTTAAAATCTTATTAGTTGCCTGAGTGAAAAATTTTATTTTTCAAAATAAGACCACTCCTAGTTTACCTTTAATTACAGTTTTAGAACTTCTATACAAATGCATGCACGATCGGACTATTAAAATGCACAACTTTTTCCGTGGGAACAACATTGAAAACACGATAAAAATAATTTGCTCTCCCATACATTTGGTCGAGAGTGTTTTGTACGGAACAGCAGGAGTGCGATTTTTGAATCTCATACGTTGAACTCAGCAGTTAAAAATGTATGGAGATACGCATCTTTCTACTGCTGATAGACTTTCAAAAATCGCACTCCTGGAGTATGATTTTTGAATGTCAAATCTGCAGTAGAAAGATTCATATCTCTATAGTAATATTGACATTTTCAACTGCTGAGTTCAACGTATGAGATTCAAAAATCGCACTCCTGATTTATTTTCGCGATTTCTATGTGTTGGTCCCATAAGAGAAAGTTGTTCAGTTTGATGTTCTAATTATCCCCTAAAAAAAACCATCAGCGCATATTTAGAAGGACCTTGTTAATCGATAATACACGCCACTTTCGGGAAAGTGGGTCAATATGTTCCACCTAGCATACTATTGTAAACTTAAGCTTCTCTCTAAGCGATTTATCGTCTTTTTAAAGTATATTTCCAACATCCTCTTCTGATATATGTGAACACATGTGTGGGTGAGTTATCATTACTTTTCCAGTTGATTTAAGAGCAAAGTAAAAATACGTGGAATCGTATCAAAAACACACACAACTTTAAATTCTCTCCATTTCTACTTGAACGCATTTTGTTTGGAATGAAAATATCTGAAAAGCGTTAGGATTTATTACTCCTCAATACAAGTGCATCACGTACCTACCAACGACTTTATGAAGACGATACATTAAAGAATTTTAGACTTATAAATATGAAAAGAAAATATTTGAATGAACATTGAGAATTAACTATGCCTTTAGGTGCAGAATGTCAAATTTGCAAAATTTACTGCGGTAGCAGAATGTCCAAATTGTAATACAGTATATTTGATTTAATTTGAAACATAGCTTTAGCCGAAATTGAGCTAGAGTGCGATTTTTGAATCTCATACGCTGAACTCAGCATCAGTTGAAATTGAAAATGTATGGAGAATGGAGATACGCATCTTTCTACTGCTGATTTGACTTTTAAAAATCGCACTCCTGGAGTATGATTTTTGAAAGTCAAATCAGCAGTAGAAAGATGCATCTCCATAGTAATTTTCAACTGCTCTGCTCAATTCAAACTACTGCTGATTTTACATTCACAAATCATACTCCAGGAGTGCGATTTTTGATAGTTAAATTAGCAGTAGAAAGATGCTCATCTCCATATTAATTTTGTCATTTTCAACTGCTGGGATCAACGTAAGAGATTCAAAAATCGCACTCCTGACCGCCATGCGCCATTGATGAATTTCATACTGACTCTGTGGCTGTCAATTTCAGGTAAAGTTCAATTCCGTAAATTTGTAAAACTTGTCTATGAAGAACGTTTGTTTGTTTATTTTACAACAAAGGCTGAAAACATTAAAGCTTACATTAAAAATGTGGATACTGGTCCAGAGACTGATTTGTTTTAAACCACCAATAATGTTATTTTCATATTTCGAAGTCCTTTATAAAATAACTTCACCATTAATTTCCAGAGCACAGAGTAACCTTGTCAAATAATGTCACAATCAAACTCTAATCTGATTCGCATTTTGACGATAATGGGACTTTACCAGCCTGTTGTATGGAAGAAACAAAAGATAATTATCTCATTGAAGAAAGGAAAGAACTTTGATCTCAATAAGGCTCGGAACTTATTGCCAGTTGTTTTGATTACGAGGAGTACTGTAGGTACTGTTGAAAGCAACGAATATCGGAATAATTTAATTTTACCGTGATGCTCCAGGCAGTATCGAAGTTACTTACACAAAATTTGTAATAATATTGTTACTCAGTATTTTTGTTTCTACGCTCATGTAACGTTTTCTGAAACTAACTTTCTCTTAGGTTATTATGATAATAAAGTTTACTTAATAACAATGTTTAAAAAAACGTGAATGAAAAACAAAAATAATCTGTCCGGAATTTTTTATAATAGTTAATTATTTTCAAAACAAATACACGAATAAAGGCTAACTTATTCCAACTCCAACATTTATGACCAGTGCAAATCTACATCTCAATAAAAAATGTGTGTTGTAATTGCAATTTGTCATATACCCTGCATATACCTACGAACTGCTTGCTTCGCTCCAAATAAGTAGGTGTGCCGTCAAAACCATGATACCTAGGTTAGGTTAGGTACCCTAAAAGACCAAATAATACTGGGTGTAAGTGACAGCCTAGCAAATACTGAAACGGTGAACTCGGACCATTAAACTTAACAACCTTCACTATGGAGCCTAACTCAGGAAACGCGAAAAAAATCAGCTGTCCCATACATTTTATTTGGGTAGGTACAGCAGTTTTTTATGGGACAGCAGATTTTTTTCGCGTTTCCTGAGGTAGACTCCATAGTGAAAGTTGTTCAGTTTGATGGTCCGAGATCACCATTTCAGTATTTGCTAGGCTGTCACTTACACCCTGTATATTAGGTTAGTATAGGAAGTATGTAGCTCATGCTGACACGAAAAAAGAAAAGAGAAGTAGGTATGTACCCAAAACAAAAAGTTGATTGTCACTCAGTTGCCGAAACGCTCATTAAAGTTGATCCATTAAACTCTTGCTGACACTTTTTGTCTTGTTGACGTAGTAAAAGCTAGCAAGAGATTTAATGGAGAATTAACACTAACGAGCGTTTCTGCAACTGAGTGTCAGTCAGGCAAAGTGCACGAATACTGGCACGAAGGCGAGTGACAGAGACGCGAGGCGCGCCTAGCTCTAACTTGAGGAATTTCCTGCCAACTTCACCAAATTCACCTATTACCACGGTTGTAAAACTGCGAGCAATAAAAAGAACTTTATTTTCCCGATCTTTGGGCCGTAAAAGAGTAAGCATCGCTTTACTATGTAATTCCCTTTTTACGCTCATTCGTGTGACGTTGCCAGAAAGGGAATCCATGTCCGTAGGAAACGGTTTTGAGCGCGAGCGTTGCGTAAATTTTAAATTGGCTGATGCTTTTACAGATTTTTTTTCTATGTTACTATCAAAAGGAAATAAAAATAAATTTAATTTTGCTATTTTGTCACAGACAACTCTTGGGCTGAAAGGGAATAATAGAGTCGTGAAAACTCAATGAGTTCATGAATCTGCGTAAGTAAATAATTGTAAAAAGGTACATGTTAAAGTTTTCCAAATCTGTAATAAAATAAATAAAATAAAAATTTATTTACTAACGTCCATAAAATCATCTACCGGCATCAAGACATTTCAAAACTGAATACATATATACAATACGAAACAGTTGGTAACGAAAAAATAAACTCGAGTTGGGCTTTGTGCCGAATCACAAATATTTGTATTTACAATTACTACCCATTACACACAATGATCTCCAAATAATTTCACAAAACAGACAAAATATAAATAAATCAAAAACAAACGAAATATAAAGAAATGAATATAAATAAAAGGTAGACAGATAGATCTATGCTCCAGAATCATCAGATGATTTGTATACTTATAGACAAATGCAATTATTACATGTTTTACTGAAAATGATACAATGATTGTAAAATGGGTTTAACGCAATATAAGACAGCATCGTGGTTATATCAAATTTATGTTATGTAATATTTACCAGTATCTAACTTAACAAATACAAAAGACCTCTCTCAATATCCGGATCATGTATTACACCTACATGGTACTTTATTATGTATGTATAACTTTACAATATTAGTACACCTACCCTATTTACAAAAGATTCTTTAGGGCAGGACTTTCCAACCAGTGGCGCGCGCCCCCCTCGAGGGCGTAGAGATATTGTAAGGGGGGGGGGGGGCACAATGCGTTTGCATTTTGAAAAAAAAAACAGTTAACGATGTAAATTCCACTCAATAATTCATTTTAATAATTTAACTCATTCATTTAGTTACTAATTCACCCATTCGTTTGTTGTTACTGACATGTTCAGGCTCAGCAGGTCTCAAATAGCACCTTTCCACCCGCGCTTGTCGTTAAAATGTCGATAGTGTGGGGCATGCAAATATTACTTATTATGCTAGGCGTGACGCAATAAAGGTTGGGAAACCCTGCTTTATGGGTTTCAGTCCATACCGGGGTGCCGCGAGAACTGTGCGAGGTAGTGACGCGACGTAGAGCAAGGAAAACATCTACTAATCTCAATCCAGCAGTTGACGTAATTCAAATAAAATTATATTGAGGAACAAAATTTTTTTATGCCGGAAAACATCTTACGTAAATGTCCCAAAATAAAATTAGACGATTATATAAAATGTTGTTAAGGCCCAATTCCCACTCATTTATTATCTAGCTACCTCCAGTTACTGACTTATGAACCTACGTAAATTATCTGAATTATTTTCCGGCACCCCACGACGAAGACGAAGCCTCATCAAAAGTTATTACTAGACATTAATTTTGAACTCATTCTAGACCTTGTAAGATCATAGCATAAAATAAAAATTAAGTTTCTGCGTGGAAGACACGTTAAGGGGGCAATGAGCGCAATCTAAAAACAAGAATGTCACATTCTAGTCACTGCTGATTTTCAATTTATCGGGTCATTGCCAATGTAATCTAATACACTAATAATAATGTAATAAAATATAAATGAATTAAATTGCGGATTTGTTTTTATAACCGCCAATAGTGGGCATTTTTGGCGGTTTTAAAGATAATAACTACAAGCATAAAACATAATAACCCTTACTGTTTTGATAAATTGAAAACCAACAATGACTACAATGTGACATTCTTGTTATTTGGAAACGTTGCAAAATTGTTTAAAAATAAAAAAAAAAATACAATTTAGGGCAGCAATATAGAAGAATGGTTAAGAGATCATAATTTACTACTAAACCTAAGTAAAACTAAACTAATGCATTAGTTTTACTTAGGTTTAGTAGTAAATTCAACCAATAAATAAAAAAATCATTCTTCTATATTGCTGCCCTAAATTGTATTTTTTTGTACAAATTTTTCTTGTTTTTTTTTTTGCATAAGGCCCCGTCAAAAAGCACCATTGAATATAAATTTCACTTATAATACCACAAAGATAGAATCAGTCGATCACTGCCCATGGGTGTCGAATTTGATAGTTATGTTACTTGGAAACAACACATAGAGAAAATAGCTGGTAAGCTGTCTAGGTTCACCTACGCTTTATACAATTATACAATTAGTGCTTACTACGGATATGCCCATGCATGGTTGAGTTACGGATTAATATTGTGGGGAAATAATACAGATGTCCAACAACTATTTATACTACAGAAAAGATATATCCGAATCCTAGTTAATATAAATGAAATGGAGAGCTGCAGGCCTCACTTTAAAAATCAAAATATACTGACTATAACTTCAATGTATATTCTGGAAGTATGTCAATTTGTAAAAAACATAAGAACTTGTATTCATTAGTGAAAGACATTCGATCCACATCTCACAACTTATGACATAAAGATAGATTGATATTACCTATTACAAAGTTGCATTTAGTCAGTTCAGGTGTATACCACATGCCCATCAAAATTTATAATAAACTACCTGTATATATACAAATTATAGAAAAGGCAATACTATTCCACAAAGCCTTAAAAGCCTTTTTCATAGATGAATGTTTTTATAATTTAAAGGAATACTTTGAATTTAAAGAATAGGATAAACTTAAAAACTCAGAAAATTGTTTTAGTTTTAAGATGTTGCTGTGCCCTTACAGGGTTTATGTGTGTGCTTAAACTGTATTCTTAAGATCTCATGTAACCATATAATGCAATAAATTATTATGATTATGATTACGTGAAAGCATCAAACTACTGATAATGAAGGATACAAATAATGAAAAGGAATGCTGATTATGCATTTGTTACATGGATAAAGTAGAAGTAGATTGACGAACGACATTTACAAGGAAAATGTAAATGGGAAAGATGGCCCTGGCTTAAGTGTGCCGACCAAATCAGAAACATGCTAAAAAACGTCCAGAAGGGCGTGGTTGTCCCACATTAATATATTTTTCGGTGACCATATGTTTTCCGGAATTTTAAAATGAAATAATTATTTATTCTTTTGCAAAACGAAGATATTTAATTCAGGCTATTTTAAGCCAATAGGAACGTAAATTAATAGACCGGCCGGATGCATTTTTTATCCTAATTTTGTATGACCGTGTTTGTGCCCGCAATTGAATTCTAAGATCATCGACTGACTTATTCAAATGAAATAAACCTTTGCAACAAACTGTATTTTGTATCCAAGTACCTAATAGGTTAAATAGCCTAAATTGGGAATCATGAATGAATGGCTTATGAATCCAGAAATGGAATCTTTAAAAGATCCTTGCCTCTTAAATTCGTACGTCTCTGAAAAGAGTTGAGGCATATACAATTATTGCAATTTCAACCGTATCACAAATCATCATCTTTACAGAGAGTCCATCTTTGCTAAACAATGGTTGCTCTTAATGGTTTCCAAAACGCCCTATTTAGTCCAACTTGTTTCCATCCCATCGGTTCACTAATAGGTACAGGGTGAAATTGAATACTAAACTGCAATGCCTACTCGACTCAAATGTATGGAACAGCTGATTATTTTATTGCTCCGATCGGTTTGCTCCCATAGTGAAAGTTGTTTAGTTTGATGGGTAGACTCTTAGGTTTAAAGGATGCTAATGATATCAATTTCACCCTGGAGTGCGATTTTTGAATCTCATTCGCTGAGCTCAGCAGTTGAAAATGTCAAAATAATCTTCTTAGATATGCATCTTCCTAATGTTGATTTGACTTGCAAAAATCATACTTCAGGAGTGCGATTTTTTGAAACTCAAATTAGCAGTAGAAAGATGCATATTTCCATAGTAATTTTGACATTTTCAACTGCTGAGCTCAGCGAATGAGTTTCAAAAATCGCACTCCTGTATACGTGTACACCAATCTTCCTTAATTTAAAGAAATGAATACAGAAGTGAGGTTATGCAAAATTATATCAGGAAAATTTGTAGCCCCGCGCATGTCTTTTATAAAGATAACTTATCGAGAACGGGAGGAATACTGATGAGGTCAATTACGTAGCTCACCAATAAAAAGGCTAAAAAGGTAACTTCTTTCAAAAAAGGTCTTTCTACTTCCAAACCTAAAGGTTATATATGTCACATCATCACAACATGCAAAAGACCATGCCCAAAATTATGTGAAAGGTAGGCTGAACTTGCGTCTGGCCAAAGTGTCACCTAAAGCCTAAAGAAAGAAAGGAAATGTACTAAGCATTATTATGACAAGAAAATCATTGAAAATAAATTATGAAAAATGTTTAAAAAATCCTATTTAAAAAATAGATAGGTTATAAACTAAATATTATAAACACAAAAGCATTCATGCCATACAAAAAAAAATTACTACAAAATTGTATTTTATTTTCAAACCCCCATTCCCACAGGGCTAAAATATCATGAAGGGATTCATAACTCAGACCAAATATTTTTGGTAAATTAATGATGATGACGCATTGATGACGCATCTTTAGCCTGGTTTTGGGCATTGTCTTTTATTAAATGAAGGAAATCGGTTTGCAAGCATAAAGCTTTGTTCTTTGCGATTAGGTAAACTATACTAGACTACATTGTGGAAAAAGGTATAGGCGAATTGAATTCTACTCTGTTATTAGGTATCAATTAGATATAATACATAATACGTTTTTATATACAGGGTAAAATTGATATCATTAGCATCCTTTTAAACTAAGAGTCTACCCACTAAAACTGAACAACTGTCACTATGGGAGCAACATAAAAATCAGCTGTTCCATACTAAACTGCAATGCCTAAGCGACACAAATGTATGCAAAAGCCGATTTTTTTTTAGCTTCGTTTGGTTTGCTCCCATAGTAAAAGTTGTTTAGTTTGATGGGTAGACTCTTGGTTTAAAAGGATGCAAATGATATCAATTTCACACTGTGTAGGCAGGTTAGGTGTAATAATTACATTATATATGTATAATAGAGCGTCGGTGGTGTGTTTGTGTTACAGAGAGGCTTTGGACACTCAATGATGAGGGCCGGGTTCGAAATCATGTCCCAAGGAGTTTAGTAGGTACGTAGTAGGTAAACCGACTGCTCTCAAACTGTGACGGAAAACTTCATGAGGAAACCTGCATACGCTGAAGAAAAATGTCTGATGCCTATGTGAAGTCTACCAATTGGGCACGCGTTTTCAACACTTGTAATATTTCTCTGTGATTCTTTTATCCTCACCATCTTGCCTGGTTATCTAACTTAGTTAAATATTTCAATAGCCAGCGCATTGAAGAACTTCCCCTATATAAACTCTCGGAAACTACTCTCGTCGAGTTGAAAATAGTTAAGTATTCTTTGTGTTTCTCTTGACTTATGGTGTAAATTTTGTAGTGTGTGATTTTTTTAAACAGCACTGTTCAGCCACTATACAGATGAGAACAGGTGCCCGAATGCGCTAAGTTAAAACATCGAAGTTCTATTCTTATCCAATTTCTGTTCTAATCACATTGCAATCCAATTACTATTCAACTGTGCTGAATTCCGCATCGCGCTAAACTCTATGTAACTGGCAGCCAATAACGTCTGAGCGATCTGTCAAAACGGCTCTAACGGCTGTACCGCGATTAGCGCAATACCAAATGTGTCAAAAGTTATGGTTCGTACGTAGTCCCATAATATCAATGGGTTCAAAGGTTCAATCACCAAATATTTACCGCGATTGCAGCCCTGTTCTATAAACATAATATTCTATAACAATGGAGAACAGTTTTATACCAACTCTGTTCAATGTACTGACCAGCCCCTCTAGGATGATATCTCTACTCGCGCGTGACGCATCTTCGCTGCATAGAAAAGGAGCTCCTCTCGCGCTTTTCAGACTTTCAGAGAGTGAAAGCCGCGCTTGTCGCGATATGTAGTATGGAACTAGTATGGAACGAAGCCAACTTGCACGCAAGCAGGGAAATCATACTAAAGGGGCTGGTAGGTGACTAAAATGCGACGCCACCTGCCCCTCTAGCATGATTTCTGTAATACCCGCTTGCGACGCGACTTCGCTGCATACAAAATGACCTCGACTCGTGCTTTTCAGAGAGCGAACGTTGCGCTTGCCGCGACAAAATGGAGAAATTATGCTAGACGAGCTGCAAAAAGATATTGTCGGTTGTCTTTTAGGCGTTTTTAACGCCAGTTAAATAAATGCAGTATTAGGCAAAATGTAATTAACCACTAATTATACTTTTTGTAATTGTTAATTGTAATTACTAATTACTCAATGGCTGTCTTCGTTACGATTATAAATGTATGTTTTTTTTCGATTATAAAAGATTGAATTTTTATTTTAGCCATATTTTTATAGCATTATTTAAGTAATATTATAAAATAGGGCTAATGTAATCATTCTTTACTTTCGAAAAACATAAAAGACATTGCCCACTCCCGTTTCGCCTACAAAACTGGTAAATTTGAATTTTATAAGAAATCCCACAATAGAAAAGGATAATTTCCATTTCCTTGGGAAGTATGATATTCCTCCTATTTTTGTGTATAATTTTAGCTACAATACTCTTTCTATTTGTTCTTTGATTATACTCATTCATTAGTTGTGAAACGATTTGAAACGAATACAGTTCTTCACGTCGGCAATGTCTTTTGTGAATGTACCTAACCAAAAAAGTATTTAATTGAGAGACAATTAACAATTACATAAAGTATTAGTAGTTAATTACATTGTGGCCAATATTGCTCATAAAAGATTTACATTGCAAAGCAATTAAAATTATAGCGACATTTATCACGAAATTCACGAACTCAACTGGGTCTGGCATGCCACCTCGGACAAAGTGAGAAAAATCGAGATGCACCTCTGTCTTTGTTACTTTACGCATGTCGAAATGAGAGCGCAGTTCTCACATTTTGTCGCTTGGAATAGTTTTATTTATATGTTTTATACTACTAGTAATTATTTCCAAATAAACTTAAATAATTAAATACAACTTCAAATTGTTTATTGCTTCCATATGGTACATATGTTGTTACAATAGGTTTCAGAACACAATATGGATTTTTAATGCTAAATTAAATAGCATAGTTTATTACGTTACAAACCCTCTTACAACTTCAGCCGAATTCAGTGCCTTTTTCTTGAAAATTGATTTGATTTGATTCGTTTACCTTTCGCCCGCCCCCGGTTGCCGGCGCCGGCGACGACGAGAGCACTAGATTTTAACGAGTTTTACTTCAAGTGTCTTCAACAGCAATTATTATTATCCGTTTCTGACTTTTAAATGAATTTCCAGTCAGTTTTAATTGTTCTTTTCGGAACTGAGAATAGGTACGCTATAGAGTTTATTATACAGGGTGTTAGTTGCTTAGGGAAAGTGGAAAACTACCCTAACACCCTGGTATTACAAGCCGTCGTTTGGCGCACTGTGAATATCTCCGATCTATTTATCTCGCTCATATTTGTACAAAATCATCAGGTTCTTAACCCAAGTGGGGAGTTGACTGCATCAAATATATTTTAGTTTTATCTTCTCAATAAAAATACGTTTGAAAATAATGCTAAACTTACATTTTCAGTAATTTTGTAGCTTGAATACTATTTTTAATAAAAGGATAAACTATAAAAAGTATCAAAACGACGACGAAAAACAATGACGTCAATATTCATGATTTAGTACAACTTTTTATACAAAGCTCGTGTTTTGACGTTTGTTATAGAATTGCTGATTTGACTAGTTGGAAACTCGCGGATTCTCTAATATATTATTTTGGATTACCTTGCGATGTTCTAAAATGTACTTATTGGGAAGGTTTGCTGTGTCCTTCATAGTTTAACTCAAAGGTACTTGAACCTTCATCTCAAGGCAGCCCAAAATAATATAAGAGAAATGGGGTAAGAATCTGATGATTTTGTACACATGGCGACAGATCAGTCTACGCATAGATGAATACTATACCCATAAACATAGAGGTCAACTATGCGTAGGTTGATCTGTCGCCTCGCCGTGTGTACAAACTACAAATATGAGGGAAATATCAAAAGATATTCATGATAACTTTAATAAGTATATTGTTAAACTCAAGGAGTATCTAGTCCAGAAATGCTTTTACAATTTAGATGAATTTTTAAACCGCTGTACCAAAATAATAAATAATTTAACACGTTCCGGGGCAGTGAACGAGACACAATAGAACTTTTATTGTTATCACGGCTATAGGCGGTCACTGTCCCGAAACGTGTTAAATTTGTTATACATAGCTCTTAAGAATTTATGTAATTACTAACTACTAATTCATCATCATCAGCCCATCATCGTCCACTGCTGGACATAAGCCTCTCCCAAGGCGTGCCACAAAACTCTGTCCTCGGCCTTCCTCATCCAGTCGCTTCCAGCTACCTTTTTTAGGTCGTCTGTCCAGCGGGAAGCAGGGCGTCTCACACTACGTCTACCAGTTCGGGGTCTCCACTCCAGAACCCTGACACCCCACCGGTTATTTACTTTTCGTAGATATTTAATTTATTGCCATAATTTCATAACATATACTCGAAAAAAAATAATTCTAAAAGGTTTATATATGAAAAAACCTAAATCATAAAAATAAAATAAAAATTTCGACAACGTCGGGATTTTTAGTTTTGGCAGCCTCCGCACTCCGGGGGTTAATCGTGTTTTGGCTCTTATCAAAACTTCAATTATATGTTCAATTTACACATATCCGCTAATCATACTTCTACTGTTAGTACTTCATAATATGTGACGCTTTGAAGAATTCTATTTTTTTCACATAGAATTAATTATGAGAAAAGCTACACATCTGAGTTAATTAAGAAATGGAGATTTCAAAAGGAAAAACCAAATAAAAACCACCTAATTAACCATTCCAAATATGTAAATTGTTATACGAGTATTTATAATGTGTTTAATTAACTCGTTTATTTCCGGCGACTAGAAGCGTTGCTCATAATTACATAAGTCATGAATTATCTTTGTAAAATTTAATTGTCTAACTTTCTTTGTGTAAGTTGTTCAGTTTGATGGTCTGAGTTTTGAGTTCAATGTTTCAGTCTGTGGAGGGCTGTCCCTTACACCCTGTATTGGTATCAAATTGACAAGGGGTTTTTTGACAGTTCGTCGTGATTCCGCTTCATAATTAATTATTACTTGGTTTTGCCCCACAAATAAAAACTTGGCTTATTTATTAATTTCAGACAAAGGATAATGTTGATCCAAGAAACACAATATTACTTAATAATTGGCTAGAACAATCATTAAATATTTGTATTCGATATAAATGGAAGCTTCCACAATAGGCCTATAACAGGCTATTCTTATTTTATATCTTATTTAAACTAAGAAAAGAACAAACGCTAATAAGATTGTTGTTTTTCAGAGACGAGACAGCTTATTTATCATAGAACCTTGTTGCCGAATTTCAATGCCCATTGAAGAGTAGATCAAAGTGGAAATATTCAGGTAGGTCGGTAGCTCTGAATCACTATGCGTATCGCGTTCCGACAGGGCTAAGGTATCGAGGAATCGCCACCTAGCGAAGCCAAGCTCACAAACTTTTGATTTACGACCTTATTTTTATCCCAATATCGATGGGACTGTATAAATAATGAGAACCTGTTTGTGTCTGCTCGAAAATATCGCTGAGGGAATATTTTATATATATTGCATGTTGTGGATAATTTAAAAACAGAAAACTGTAATGATAATCCTTGTAAAAAGCCGTATTCCCAGGAATACCACCCTAATACGACAATACGACTCTACTCCTTAGATCAAAGTAAAATTAATGGATGGGCTCTTACGCGAACATTTCAAAGCAAGAAAAATGAGGCAAAAGAAATGACTGATTATACTTCAAATCAAATATGTACCGAGATGACAGACAATGTGCTAGTTTGTGTGGACCAAGTGTACTAAGTTGTGTGCTTCAACTTAACGCGCTTTGGGCCTATCCATTAATTTTACTTTGATCTAAGCTCTACTCCTGTAACTCTCGCACGGCGACGGCCAGTTTCCCTAATTTTTTTTTGCAGTCAAAAATCAAAAACAAAATTGTATGGTTGACTGTGTACGTAGTACTTTCTTCTTCTTCTTATCGTGTGGGCAGAGCTGGTGTCAGAGTTTTTTCAGACCGCCTTACGGCATCTGACGTGGTTTTTATGTAACGACAAATATAGTAGCCGGGACCAACGGCTTAGCGTGCCATCCGAAGCACGGAATCATTTTTTTTTCAGACAATCAGGTGATTAAGCCTGCAATGTCCTAACCAACTGGGGAAAAACGCACGAAGTGACATTTCACTAGGTGTCCCCCGTGGGAATCGAACCCACGACCTCCGTGTCGAGAGCCGATTGCTCTTAACCATTAGACCACGGAAGCAGTTAGTTAGTACTTCCTATCTCTATGGGTTGACTTGGGATCATTCATGAAACATAATGACATCACGAATTCGTAACTGTAAAATGTAACTTTGTATGTGATTTTAATGCCTTATCGTGAAAATAATGTTTTATTTTTCAATAAATCTTTAAAACGGAATATTATCGAATAATGATGTTTTTTTGTTGATTAATTTAAAATTGTCGAAGTTAAAATTACAAACGATTGATTATTATTTGTAATTTTATAGTTTGACTAAAAGATTATTTGTAATAATCCAGTTTTACTGGCTTCCTGCTACGTATGCCTATCTGATTATACTTTCTGAACTAACTATAAATCTTGGCGTAGTATTGAATATTTTGCCATGAGGTTTCAAGGTAGCTTGAACTAAACACGTCCTTATTTATTTATTTATTTAACACTTTATTGTACACATAACAATACAGAAAAAACAATTAAAGTAGACATGTACAAAGGGCGAGCTTATCTCTAAAGAGATCTCTTCCAGCAAACCTATGACCCTACCTCCTTCTTATGTAGATGCATAATGAAATTCTCCAATTTGAAAGTCATGTAACTTTAGTTTCTGTATAAATTTCTCTCTTGATTTTACTCCGATTTCTTTTGAAGATACAGCTAGAAAAACTCACAGAAATATCTCTCTGCTGCCGGCCGCCAGCTGATAATGCCAAAATAAAATAAAAAGTCAACAGTCGCTATGTCCAACCACAAAGAAAAAGCGTTCCCTGCACTTTCCGGCTTTACTATCCAAATGAGTTTCTCGTACATCCTATAAGTCCGGAAAAGAATGCTGTGAAAAAAGTCCGGCATTCGGAGTCGAGTAAAGCCTCTTTGTCTCTCCCATTTGGCTTCGACACATGTGTTTTATTTGGTCCTTAGTCCTGACGGTCCGGGCACAGCGTCCGGACAGAGGGCGGGCGATAACGTAGGATTTACTGTCGTGTTGATTCATTATTAGGCCACAGGCTAAAGTCATTAAGTTCGTCCTCGGGGAAACTTATTTGATCTTTTTACGTATTATGCTGCTTTATTACGGTGCTGAAATAAGAATTATGTTGTGATTTTGCTCGTAATGAAAGAAAAGGGAATATTCAAAACGGGGCTCGTCCGAGGTTTGAACCCGGGAAACTTACACCCAACGTAGGCCCCCGTCACTTGACCGTAGCTACCGAGATAAGTACCTACACTCTGGTGCATCGTAAGCGATTGCTTGATTTCTGCCACTCGCTCTAAACGGCAATATTGCATACGTCGCGCAAAACGAAGTATTAACGACGCTGTGGCAAAGAAAATATGGCTGTGGCAAGCAAATTGTACTTTTATGCAACTAGAAATCTATGCCCAAAGCGAGTACCTATTATACCACTAGACCAACGGGCCGCACGACAGAACACTTGTGTAGACTATCTATACATTAGTACTAGCACTGATTGCAGAAAGCAAAACAGGGCTCGTCCGGGATTTGAACCCGGGACCACTCACACCCAAAGCGAGTATCATACCACTAGACCAACGGGCCGCTCGACAATTTTCTTCAAAGGATAACTCTATTTTGGATTAATATTTGTTGTTGAAACTATCAGCTGTATAAACAAACTACAAATAAAACATTATAGGCACCTTGCAGGCTTGCTGAGAATACAAAAATACTAAGGTAATATCGCATGAATATAAATTGTTTCTTTTGTATAAAGTGTACTTGTTTGTTACTTGTTTAATTTCACATTTTGTTTGATAAGTAAATTTTTAGGGTTCCGAAGTCAACAAAGAACCCTCATGACGCCCCGGATGGTGTAATGGTTACCACGCCGGACTGCCAAACCAGGGTCTTGGGTTCGAATCCCGGTTCGGTCATGGATGTTTAGTGGTTTCCATAATAAACAGTATATAGTGCTTGCTTGGGATCATTACAATGTGCGTGTGAGCGTTATTATTTATTTATTAGCATAGTTTCGCCATGTCCGTCCGTCTGTCTGTCTGTCCGTCCGTCCGTCCGTCTGTCCGCGGGCTTAGCTCAGTGACGCTTAGTACTAGAAAGCTGTAATTTGGCATGGATACACACATTAATCATGCCGAAAAAGTGACAAAATAAAATCTCGAAAAATATTTTTTTTTAGGGTAGCGACACTACACGCGAAGTGGGAATGGAATTTTTTTTCTTGTTGTGTGTTATCGTTGAATAGGTCGTTTAAAAATATAGTGGGTGTGGGAAAACCATTTTACGATTTAGGGATCTGTTAGCGAAATATTAAGCTTTAAAGTGAACATTTTTGTTAGAGTCAAGTGTCCACTCTGCCAGCTAAACGGTTGTTTCTGGATATGTAGAAAAATTAATGGCAGTAGTATATATAATGAAATTAAAAGGAAAACTATCACTGCTAAGTAGGCTTTACAAGTTTACGAGCAATATTCGACCAACTTATAAAATGTACTTTTTCGACTTTATTAGCCGTTAAACCGTAGTATAAAACAAAAACCCTCCTTCTAAGTCCCTTATTATAATGTGACGGGCAACTACGGAACCCTACTGCGTAGCTTTTATTCAAGGCTTCGCTAAAAATCAGCCTATGTTTCTCTGTCCTTTTAACTAGGCATCTTCGAGAAAGAAATCATGCTTTCACATTTGTTATATTAACTAATATAACAAAGGCGAAAGCATGATAATAATTAGTTAATAGGATTAGGTACGTATATAATCTCGTTTCTTTGTTTGGTTAGGTCCCTGATCAAAAACATGATGAACCTTAAAACGAAAATGTACAGATTCCAAATATAAGTATTTTTTACCTAGAAAAACACCATGAAATTAAATTCGACATAAATAAGTAACAAAACAAAGGTTAAAGATAAACATAGAGTAACACAGTTATTATTGTATAATATAAACTACATGATTTTCCCAGAAAACATGTTAATATCCCAAAGCTACAAAAGGAAAACTTAACTCACGAGCTCTAATATAAGCAGCTAACTTAACAGGTTTGTTACTATAATACAACTTGCAAGTCTCTCCGAGTTCCTAGAACAAGACAAAGACGATGTTATTACATAAATAATAAGAAACTGCAAATGCATTTTGAAACTATCTAAGTTCACTACATGAAGAACCAAATAAGGACATAGTATACACAAAGACAGTATTCCGACTTCAACGCAGCCGCACTGACGGCTCCAGTGTACATCTCCCGCCTAGACAGAGAGACGACTTCGGACGAAATCCTGCGTCACCTCTACACCAGGTTCAGTT
This sequence comes from Agonopterix arenella, assembly GCA_927399405.1. Classification (NCBI taxonomy): domain Eukaryota; kingdom Metazoa; phylum Arthropoda; class Insecta; order Lepidoptera; family Depressariidae; genus Agonopterix; species Agonopterix arenella. The sequence goes on from OV656691.1 coordinate 8,514,616, forward strand.
TTAGGAGCGACGGGCCTCTGCCGGTGAAGGTGCGGGAGCTGGATAGCAGGTCTTCGGATTTCAAGGCCTTCAAGCTCCGAGTTCCCACTGCTCACCTGAACAGATTCCTGGTTCCCGACGTATGGCCCACTGGTGTTTAGACGCTTTAGGGAAGCGAGGACTAAAAACCCTAGGGAGTGTGTGTGATAGTGTTAAGTTGGTTTTGTTTTTATATTGTTATATGTATTCTAGATTAAGGTATTTATAATATGGGCCGTCATGATTAAGTTTGTACTGTTGCCTGAAATAAAATAATAAATAAAAAAGAAAATAGGAGCGCCGCACGCACACAGCCCGCTGGTATAATCTCGGTGGGCAACAGCACCGAGTCACAGATTATTAGTGAAGTAATTCGTAACAGATACATCACTTCCTTAGAAAACGATAAATTCTCACGCGGCCAGACAGTACGCGCAAATTGTAGGCACCTAACCTAGTGAAGCTTACAACAGCAGCTGCGTTGTTATTACTTTGTACAGCGCGCGACGTATGCGACGCTGACGTTGCCGTCTGGAACGAGTGTCAGAAACCAAGCAAACGCATCGCCTACGATGCGCCAAAATGTTGGTACTTATCTCGGAGTGACGGTGCGGAGGGTAGACCGAGTGTCGCGCGCGCCGCGTGCGTAAGTCATGTATACAACTCAGTATCATGAGTACAATAACCCATAAAAGTAATGCTGATTACCCTAACACCGTATAATCGAATTATCGATTTACGGCGGCAGCGCCTTTTTAAAATTCCCAAAAGAACGAAGGGAATTCCCAATAAAAAATTTCAACTTTTCAATCATACAAACGTTCGATCAGCTCATTGCATTTAGTCTGGAAAGTTCACAATTCTGTAGATAGCAGATTAAATAATTATTAATGTTATATACCGTGCTGTCACGAGTTAAAACCTGCCAGTGGCTATCACAGCGCTCCTCTGACACAGAGTACGCATCCCAGCCACCTTACTGCTTTTTTATCTCCACTTTGCTAAGTATCTCATGAAGCATTCCTTCGGCTCGCTTCGATTGCTTTCTGTAAAGACGCTCATGACTACTTTGCGAAGATTAATGATTCAGTACTCTAAACTAATCTCAACTTTACTGCCACATTCGACCCGATTGCAAGTTTAAATTGATGTTTTCTAAGTGCATGCAAAGGTACTGCCAAATTAGTACTTTCGCGCCAGAACATAGCCTTTTTCCAGCTACAAGCGAGATTTCAACACCGGGCGCCAATAGCCATTTGATCATAACGAATTGGGTTATAATGAAATCAGAAATTGTAGATGATTGATTAGTTTGTTTTAGACATTTCGATTAAATTTGCTGTCAGCCTTCGATAAAATGATCACTACCTACTTTATTTATGTTCGACGCTATCAGTCTGAAATTTTCGTTTTCTTTATCGTAGTTAGTTAGCGCTTAAAAGCCCTGGCAATTTTATCCAGTAGAGTTGGCAACACTGACATGCAAACGAGTTAACTACATTTAAATTCATTTATTCGCTTCAACTTTTTAGAAGCACTTAAAATGCCAAACGGGGAGCCCGAAAAATCTTTATATTCTACTAAAGTATAGTAGTATAGTACTTTATACCTCATACACAAGTATATAAACATCAATGCCACTATAATACCGTAAGTATATTATCTCGTAAAAAATTCATTGATTCAACATCTTTTCAGGAAATTGTGTTCTCTATTATAGACTAAGATCCAACTTCTTTCACATATGAAATCTCCTTTCTGGGAATGTTTAATTACAGAATACAATAAGAATTTTTTTAAATGGTTGCGAAGGGCTTTATCAGCCCTATTTTTTTAGGACTTAAACGTAGGTAGCTTAAACGATCACCTTTCCTATATGGAAGATGTATCATTGCCTAAACAAAAACTATAAAAAACTTGCAATGGATTGTGGAATATTAGAAAGCAACATTTTATAATTAGAAATTATTATCCCTCTAGAGTCTAGATTGGAATCACAAAACACTGTCCCAGAAACTCATTTAACATTAATTCGCTCAATTAAAGTCCGCAAAAAATGTACAAACATAAAGTGGGCTGTTTTCAAACAGAAGCTCCCAGTTAAACGAACATGAGCACGAAATCGATTTAACTCAATTAAGAGAAGAGTCAACAAAAAATATCCCAAGAAACTCGTGTTAAATTGATCTTCGTAACTTTTAATTGAATCTTTGTAGAGGACATCCCTGAAATAGAGGACAATTTACACAGAGATTGGTGGCTAGTGAAGAACCGATATGCCTATCCAAAATATCGACAAAATCTATACCTATTTTAAGTAGTAGATGTAGAACTATATAAGGTCTAACAAAATTAGGTGAAACTATTTTAAGGGGATGATCAGACCATCAAACTGAACAACTTTCTCTATGGGACCAATATTGAAATCGAGAAAAAAAAATCTGCTGTCCCATACATTTAGGTCGAGGAGGTTTGTATGGAACAGGCTGATTTTTTTTCGCGATTTCGATATTGGTCCCATAGAGAAAGTTGGTCAGTTTGATGGTCTGATCACCGCCTTAAAATAGTTTCACCTAATTTTGTTAGACCTTATATACTACTAGCTGGTGCCCGCGACTTCGTCTGCGCTTCGTCTGGACAATTCACACAATATCTTTATAAATTTTAGCCTGTGTCTTATTCTGATGTATAAGCTACTTTATTGTAAAGTTTCATTAAAATCCATTCAGTAGTTTTTACGTGAAAGAGTAACAAACATCCATCCATACTTACAAACTTTCGCGTTTATAATATTAGTAGGGGTAGGATTAGCTATTCTGTAGTAGTTAGTATCAAATTGCTTTCTATAGGTAGCCCAAATCTATGGACATCAATACCAGAAATGGTATTTTCAAAAGTCACACATTCAAATCAACCGTAGAAAATGGTAAAAATTACTACGGATATTATGCATAATAACAATGATTTTGAAAGTGAGTGATTCAAAAATAGCAATAAATATTGGTACATTTCGATAGATGCTAATTGGTACTAATTGAGCGATATGCTATAAGTATACTGCCATGTTATGAAAGAAGTGCTAAAAGATCTCATATAGCACTTGCCGCCCTTGACCGCGTGATGGAAGCATAATAATATCCTTTTGACACTTTTCATACAAATTGGCTGAGGTAGTTTTCCGAGTTTGGATGAGAAGTCGGAAAGAAATGAATCAATCTAAATACAATAGTTACTTATATTAAATATCTTGGACACTACAACATTGAATTTTAAAATTTTCAAAATTTCTGTTATTAAATTTTTTCGAGGTTACGATAACATCGATAGAACTTGCTTTCGCGTTGTCAATTCAACTCTAAAGTTATCGGGGCCTATCGTAGTTAGTAGATGGATAACTTTGTTAGGCTTCCATCCATCCATCAATAGGTATATCGATAATACGTGAAGTTGTTAAAATTACACGGGCTGATTCCTAACAGTTATACAATTTTTATATTATATTTAGACGGTTTGTCGGCGCGGCGTGGAGAAAGACCCATGAAGTGATGAGATAACCTGGATGCCTTCTTGGAGAGTTTGTTGAAGTGTAGACATAACAGAGAAGATTTGAGAAAGAGAACGGAGGCATTTGCCCAGCAGTGGGACTCTGAGAAGATTAGTTAAATTCGTACATAGATACCTACGTTGTCTCATTACTTTGGTCATAACTAAATATAAATCTTTCCGAACAAAGGAAACTTGACCACAGCTTGTAAATTCAGGTATTTTGTAAGGAAATCTCATCTTTGGATCTGGTAACCCTACGGGCATTATCGATTTGAAAGGGTCCTTCTTAATATGCTGACACTTTTTTAAGAGGATGATCAGACAGTCGGACTGAACAACTTTCTGTATGGCACCAACATCGAAATCGCGAAATAAAAATCAGTTATTCCATACAAAACTGCAAACCTACTCGACGAGCCAAATGTATAGGACTGAGATGTTGGTCTCAAAGAAAAAGTTGTCCAGTTTGACGGTCTGATCATCCCCTTAAAAAGTGTCAGCATATTAAGAAGGACCCTGTATAGACTATCTACATATAAAGCGACAACACCGGATTCAATTCAGATTTTTCAAAATCTTAACAGCGGATTGGTGATGCACTTAGTGTAGGTATTTCTCCACCGACGTCTGGAACATCAACATTATCATTTTTTTTCCTTTATTAGGATAATTTCCTAACCTGTCTGTGTCTATCCACTGTAGAATATAAAGGTTCAAGAAGATGAATAACAATTACTGGGATCTTATACTTATTTTGTCTATCATGCCTATATACGAGATAGAACGATGCGGTTCAAGAAATTACCGATACAACACTACGGGCCAGCATACACCATGCCCAAGAGATCGAGCGGCTTGGAGAGCTGTGGTGGCAAAAGCGGCCCAAGATGGTCACGTCCCTCAGCCATGAGGTTACGACTAAGAAGAAGAAGACAGACTCAACATATCTAAATAAATTAATGAAATCTCCATCATATCCAGAATAAAACTAAATCATTTTACAACTTTCGAAGTTTCAAATTTATGTGAATAGAACTGCATTCACATGTACCATCCGGGAACTAATGCATGGCACGGGTAATAAACGCGGTGCTCTAACAAAAAGTTGCAACGTCCGGTACCGCGGCGCATGCGCCACCGGAAGGAAGTCCCTGTCCGAACCGCCAGATTTACGATGAGACTTCCTAACATTTGCGAACTGTTTTATCCCTTTTACCTCTTTATATTTAACATTTTTGTATCTCGATTGCACCTAAATGTATGACACGGCTTTGTACGCGCAAATCACTGCAAATTATACATTCAAACAAAAACTCACAAAATGACCATAATCTCTTTCGTGGTGGTCAGATATATTGCTACAACTGGCCATTTATAATGAGAACCGGTAAGGTTTGGAACTCTCTCCTTGCGTCTGTTTTTCCAAGCAAATCCCTACATCCAGGTTATTTTGAAAAGACGATTAACTAGGTTTTTTCTGGGTGAGTGTGTTACATCCTCGGCTTCATCTAGGTACACTAAACTTTCCATCAGGTGAGATGGACCCAAGCGCAAACACATTCGCACTCGGCCCACACGATAAGAAGAAGAACACATTATTAATTTTAAAGCAGCCTCTACACATCCCACTGCAGGTCACAGGCCTATCCTCAGGGAGGATAGCAAGGCTCACGTTCAGCATTAATGAAGAGTTTTATATTCCACCAGTCTACATAGAACCGTTGATGTCATAAGCTGTCACTGGGTTATTGTATATTACTTACTATGTAGAACTACAGAGAACTATATACCTAGGATAGGTGGCATGGCTCTCCCCCTACGCTCTAACCCCTTCTACCGACTTTGTTTTGTCAATGAATTTCTATTATCTACCAGATCTACCCAAGGCCGCCTTTTGTACCCTTCTTGTTCATATTGTTGTTGTTCTTTTTTATTTAGGTGAGCAAATAAAGAATATTTATCTTACCTTATCTACAAAGTGCCTACGGTCACTTAAGGCAACACAACTCATACTATTAGCAGAACTACAGTACAGAGTGCCGAACACACCAGTGAAACTGACCTATTTATTTTATGAAGGAATATTAATTGGATAGCCGTAGTATACTGAAGCGGAACGTCCGGAGCGCCATTAGGGTTGACCGCAACCCACCCGTACGTTCCCGCGGACAAATTACCCTGTTAATTCATTATTTGAACCATTTTATATTAGCGGTTCATATAGGGGTTCTTTATTAACTTTAATTGGAAATGCTTATACAACTAATCTAAATTAAGAGCGTCGGTGGCGCGTTGCGGAGACCTATGGAAACTCAATCTTCAGGTTTAGGTTCGAATCCGCACGAAAGACATGCCATGTACCAATGACTTTTTCTAACTTATGTACGTAATACCGACTGCTCTCAAACTGTGAAGGAAAACCTCATGAGGAAACCTGCATACGCTGAAGAAGAAATTCCGACGCGTATGTGAAGTCTACCAATCCGCATTGGGCACGCGTGATGGCCTAACGCCCATACACCCTCCTAGAGGGTAGGCCTGTGCCCTGCAGTGGGACGTATATAGGCTGTGATGATTGCTCAATGGTATGGTTTTAATTACTACGCCTAAAACTTAAATAATAATGTACTGATTTGTTTTTGAGTAGGTAGGTACTATTTTTGCAATTTCCCTTCTGTGTCCCAGCGACAATAATGATAAGGGTTCAATTTAATAAACAAGACAATTTTTATTTATAATGACAATGATAATCAGGGCCATTGCTGATAATGCTAGTGACAAATTACCTACTGCATGTTTAATTGTTTAGCATCTGTCGCGAATTGCGAGATCTTAAGAATTTATATGACAGAGAGATGGCTATGGTGTCAGGGAGGGGCAGACAAGATGGCGTTTTGGTGTGTACGTGCCAGAAGTTCCGTGAGTGAAATGTGGAGATAACTAGGAGGAAAAGACGTGAGGAGAACTAGAGAGGATTGCTACAGAGAAGTATACCTATTCGGGATACGGTAAGATGGTCTCTGGACCAAATGGAGTCCCGGGTGAGTCACAAACATTATAGACAGGAATGTGCCGTCGTGCACATAATAATGAGATGGAAAGGAGAATGGAGGGGCTAGAAGGGGTGGTAAAGGAGGCCCCACAGCTTACAGGTGTAAGCTGGAATCCAGAAAGGATAAGAAACTATCCAGCTGTAAGCTGGAAGACGGATATTTCATCAGACCGCGTGGGTGCACGCACACATACATCGACAGGTCCATGACATTACTATTTTACTATTTATAATGATTTGCAGTGAACCCAAGGCAAGAATCACGCGATTATGGTGCTTCGCGACAGCATCGTTAGTAACCAGCAATGTAATTGTCCAGTTTATTAAAACAAACCTCGATCAAAAAACAAAACGTTGATTCTGTGCCTTTATTACATACGAACATTCATGGATAATAAAAGGGCATTATAGAGTGAACTTTCATAAAAATTTAATGCAAAAAGTGCAATTTTCGCATATTGTTAAAACCTATTTGTAATTTTTACAGCCGAAAATTTATGTTGGAATCGTATTCAAACCACGAACCCAAATGGCTTTATTTATATTACTTAGTAAGGAAAGCGGTTTATAGCCGGTCTCGGATAACGGCGGGTCTGCATCAGTTTTTCAGGATTATCGAAGAAAAACGGGGGCATTATCGGATCTTAGAGAAGTAATCGCCTGCCTGCGACTGTTCTCTCATTTCCAATTACACTTTGCCACAAGATTACGGCTGCTACTTTGTTTAGCCTTATTGATTCCGCACTAAGATCTCCCATTTATATACCCACTCGTTTCAGATGCCCGTCTGTCTGCACGCTAACTGCAAATGGGTCATCTACCAATTACCTTTTAAGGGCCTATGTCGAAAAACAATTGAAGCGAAATGGGCGTGTGATAGCTTATATTACTGCCTGATGCGAGAGAAAGAGATGGGGCGGTGCGCGCGCCTGAAACGACGCAAGCGTAAAACAAACTTTAATTAATTGTGATTTTACTATTTATGTAAGTTCAATTCTGCTCTAATCAAAATTTGCAAAATATCAATCTTTTTTTTTTAAATCAAGTCTCGTGTTTCTATTATTTACCGTTTAGCAGTTCCAAGCGTTTATCGATAAAAACGTAGGCTAACTTTGGCTTGTTTTTCTATCGAGAAAATGTGTCTTAATCGTGTTTTGGCTCTAATCAAAACTTCAATTATATGTCCAATTTACACATATCCGCTAATCATACTCCTACTTCATGATATATGACGCTTTGAAGAATCCTATTTTTTCCACATAGCGTCTTAATGTCTTTGCCCATTGACTGTCGCCGATTTCTGATTGGTTTATAATTATAAAGCCCAGTTTTGTCACAAAGCCTTGCCTGAAACAACACTGAAATATTGAATAGGTACTTACATCGCAAATATCAATTTTGTTCAGACTTTAATATTGCTAAGTTTAAATGTGGGAGCTTGTGGTCAGTTTTATGACCATCTGATTGTCTAGGTATAAATTTAATTGTTATTTAGTTTATAAGTTCTCCAAAAAAATACTTAGTACTGACTTAAATATAAACTTACCTGCTTAATAAAGAAGATGCGGTGTAAAGAATACCTGTCCAGAATAAAGTGTTTGACTTTGAGGCTAAACGTAGGGCTGATCTCGATGCCAAACGCGATGAACTTAAGGCAAGACCATCCGCGGCCATCCAGTACAACTATTTTCATGGAAAATTGACATGTAGCCTGTGCGGATGCACTTTTAAAGCCAAGTTCGGCTACATCAGCCACCTGAGAGCACATCAACGAAGCTTTCGAAGTCAACAGCCATAATCAGTCGCTGTGGTCGAACACGGCCATGAAGCATCATCATCATCATCACCTGCTTAACGCAAGAAAAAATAAATTAATTTGTAACTTTAACAAAACAATAAAAAGTAATATGAATTTATCCAGGCGTTAATTTCTACTGCACGGTTCTATAAAAACGTAGTGTCACCATAATTTTTATCTGCGTTATTAAGCAGGTAGACAGGTAACATTTCCAGACCTAGATAATATTCTAGACTTAAATGAAACCAAGCGGAATGTCGTAGATACTCGGCACGAGGCGCTATTTATTGGCCTTTTCCTTGACTCCGCGCAATAACATAAGTCGGAAACATAACGAGAAAATAATTTACAGGAGCTCTGTGCAGCGTTTCGATTCTTTTTATCAGCATTTATGTGAGTTCGTTTTTGTTCGTGACTTGTGTAATCTTTATTTTAAGCATATCCCAGCAAACAATTTGGTCGTATTATGACTATTTTGACTTATAAAACTTATATTACGGTAATTTGGTCATATACTGGAGCTTTATGCGTCTAATGTTCGACTATACGACACTTATATGATCAAATTGTTAGTTGGGTATGGCCTGCGAGAAAGCGAGAGACCTATAGATGTGTCTCCGTCTTTGCCAATTTGTAAATTATACCAATGCCATGCCATACAAAAAGTTGAGCGCTGTGTCACTAGTATTCGTGGCAAGCGTTAATGTCTCTCTTCCTGACATGGTGGTGGTGTCAGTCTTCCGGGTCTCTTCTCTCCAATTTGTCATATTACTGATGAAGTCATCTTTGGAGACATTGCACTCAGTCATATCACTGCAAACTCAAAGAGAATGGAATCACTACGTTTTAAGAGTCGGCACTGCCTAACTAGCTTCGAAGTCCAAAATAGTATGAAGCTAGGGTATTAAATCTTTGAAGCCCATACAATCTAGGGCATTTCATACAATTACGATTTTGTTCTGAATGTCGCGGCACTGTGCAAACTCTGTTCATCCATTTAGTCTTTGGACTTCCTTTCGGTCACTGTCCTGGAATCGAAAGTTGCAGTTCAATATTTCCAACATAGTCGTGACAAGCGATAATAAAATTTGAAACGATGTTATATAAGGTCTAACAAAATTAGGTGAAACTATTTTAAGGGGATGATCAGACCGTCAAACTGAACAACTTTCTCTATGGGACCAATATAAAAAACGCGAAAAAAAATTTTGCTGTCCCATACAAAACTGCAAACATAACTCGACTGACACGTATGGGAAAGCAAATATTTTTTTTTCGCGATTTCGATATTGGTACCATAGAGAAAGTTATTCTGTTTGATGGTCTAATCATCCCCTTAAAATAGTTTCAGCTAATTTTGTTAGACCTTATAGATAATATTGAGGCGTTTGTAAGGATTTTTTGGATGTTTAGGGGAGTCGCAAAGCTAAAAAGGTTGAGAACATGTGATGTATTGGTTTCCATTACATTAGATACTTTTAAGAGAGATAAGAGATTAACAGACGTCCAAAATAGTACAATAACACAAAAGCTCTTACACTTTAAAACCTTTCCTAACGTAATGGGCACGTTCGCCGAAATTATCGGCAATATAATGGGTCATAAAAGGCTGAATTTACGAGAAGTCCCTTACCCGACCGCCAAACACTTCCGTCTTATCTGATCGGAAGAACAATATAATAACTGGAGCGGAGAAAGAAAAATGGAACAGATTATTGCTGTTTATACAATTTTAATGTCGCTATTTTGGTTAATCTGAATGTATTTAGGTTGAACTTTGTTTGTATGAAAGTAAAGTAAGCCATCTTTTATACAAAATCTAGGATAATATTATATTATACCTACTACCTAAATCCAGGAGCAATAAAAAATATGAATTATCGATAAGAAACATATTCGTTAAATAAAGCATTAACACCAGAGCAGCTGTAGTCAGTGGTAATTTGCTTACGGATTCCTGAATCGAAAAATAGTTTTCCCACTCCCACAATATTTTTAAAAGACCTATTTAACGATACTCCACGACATGGGATAATCTATAGATAAAATCCATGCCAAATTACAGATTGCTAGTACTAAGCGTCACTGAGCTAAGCCGCGGACGGACGGACGGACAGACGGACGGACATGGCGAAACTATAAGGTTCCTTGTTGACTTCGGAACCCTAAAAATTGTCGAAATCTTCTTTTAAGAAAGAATGCCATTTACTTTAATATTTCAAAGCATTATCTCATAATCGTTATTTTTGTTTTGTTTCTTTCTTTTTCAGGTGCATTAAATTGAAAATTTGTGTAATTTATTAATACCGACCCGACAGACGGACGTATTCCTGTCTAAAAATCTGATTTGGACTCATATTACTTATAGATGAATGAATTACCAAATTATATTTATTCGTTTTTCATTCTACTACGTTCAAATTAATGAATGTTTTTGATTACGTATATACCTACAAATTTTTGTCCTCAACATTTAGTGTCGGGCACGTAGAATTCCTGAGATTTTCTTCATTCTTTCCCTTATCCCTTCCTCCCACCTTTATTTTACTGTACTCTACTTTCACCGTACTCTTCGGCTTATCAATATTAAACATGTATATCAGGGCATAGAACCTTGTCATATACCTACATATATGCAAGACAATAATAATATATCAACAAAAATATACAGGTTGAACCTTAAAATAGACTAGCTCCTTTGGACTTGTCTGCGTATTATTTCCTGAAAATATAATCAACACGTAGTCAAAACTTGGACTAGATACGGCATCAAATAAGACAAGTTTAAAGCAGTTTGCGGGCAGGTGGCTCCTTTGTTCCATTGTGGTTCCTCCACGCTTGATAATAATACAACTATGTTCCTAACTTACTGCCAACTAACTTCTATAGCACAGAGATAACTTAATATCCGTATCATTTGTACATTCTGGATGTTCATGAACCTTGCTGACAAAGGTAATCTAACGCTTGGAGACGGTTCGGAGAGGCCTTAAGTAGGCTTATCTGTTCGCCTGGAAAACGAATGCGGGTTGACGTTTGTTGTGAACGTTTATTTGAATACCTTTTTCTGCATATGGATTTTTTGTATTATTGCATATACTTACTAGCTTTTTTGCAACGACCGTGTTTGGTCTATATAAATAGGTAATACGTCAAAGGTGATTAGATAAGACCTTGAGTGGGTACTGTATGTCGATAAAGTAAGAACCTTATCCGGAGCTAAGCTTTTGATTTTGAAGATACAATTACGCAATTCTGGTAACACTAAAATTAAATCTAAAGATTTTAGCTCTTCATCTCGCTGATTAAAGGCGAGTGCACAGTGTGATACCTAAGCATGATATGTATCAATTTTAATATTTTAAGACAGTAGATAAATTTTTAACGAAAGTTTTGGTACCTAAGTATGGACTGGAAGTCATAGCCTCCTTGGCCTTACGGTCATCAACTTGACCCGCCACTGCACACTAAGTAATCCATGTGACCTTGGGAACAACAAACCAGACAGTTCCAATACTAGCAAAGGTTTAGAATTTGCTAGTAAAACCCCAACATCGATTGACTGTATAGAAACCGATTCACACAGACAATTCTAAAAACAATTCCAATTCGAACGACAACTCGCCGTTTTATCCGGTTAAAGGAAAAGGATAAGATCTCGATCTTTTCACATTTCGTTGACTGACTACAACCGAACCGTGTTTCAGGCAAGGGAATAAAGTTTACGCTTCGTACGATCAAAATAGGATCGGCGACAGGAGAGGATCCAAGTATTCCAAATAAAAGTCCCAGCGTCACGGAAAGAGATAAATTGTGAGGATAAGTCGTACGGGTGACTGACGGAGTGGACGCTCCGGGTGCGTGGTCGACGATACACAGACAAATTATGTACCTAAGTATCTACAACTTTACTAAATACGAGCGTTAACCCGCGATTTCGTCCGCACAAATTATATACCAGATTTTAAGTCAGATCATAAGCTATCAAACAAAAAAAGTTTCATCAAAATCGGTTCAGTAGTTTTTGCGTGATACTCGTTCAAACAAACAAACAAACAAACAAACAAACACACAAACAAACAGACAGACAAAAAATCCAAAAATTGGTGAAATGGAATCAGGGACACCTAAAAACCATATCGTAACTTTTTTTTTGTTAATATCTTCAATGTACAGACAAACTTCCTGTTACAGTTTTATAATAGTATAGATAGATTGCAACTTCCAAATATGCTGACAGTTTTTTCAGAGGATGATTAGACTATCAAATTGAATAACTTTCTCTATGGGATCAGGGAAAAAAATCTGCTGCACCATACAAAACTGCGTTTCGTGATTTCTATGTTATCCCGGTAAAGAAAGATCTTGTTCAGCTTGATGACCATCATCATCGTCTTAAAAAACCGTCAGCATATTAAGTCGGACCCTGTATAAGAACGCTTACACATTCAGTTCGGCATCAAGCAAGTCCATGATAGTGGTATTAGGTACCTACGTCAAGTTGATCGTTCAATTAAGCTATTGACTGGTGGACTATTGTTCCGAAAATAACCCTATTTAATTTTTTTGTCAGTCCACACAAGATTGACACCGGACCGGATTATATTTACCCATCTGCAGTATCACGTCAATCTGACATCAGTTTCAAAGTAATTAGTCATGGACTTAATGAACTGATGAGAAATTGAACGTGTTATCTCTGTCTAACTATAACGGAAGATTTTTTTACCGTGTCGAAAAGTTCAGGGGTGGTTCAGACACGGTCAAAAACGTCATACTATGCATTTTTAAGCCTGCAGCTGTGGCAAGGTCGTTTACCTAATTATTTTATTATTCCAGTATAGTCTCCTAGAATGTATTAGTTTAGAGTTTTTAGTTTATAAATTAGCTCTTCCGCCTCCCAGGGTCACGCCAGTGTGCCTCACGAAACAAGGGCACTATATTCAAAAAGCTTTTTGATAGTGATTAAGTGTATTTGCTTCCTTGACATTCTTGCCTCTTCAGACAGTTTATTGTAAAGACATGACGTCCCTTTATGTTTTTTTTACCATAGTTTTAGTTCCAAGTGGTGGTATAAGAATGTTATTTCTATGCTTATCGTTTTGTGTTATTTGGTTGAGTCTTACAGAAAATTATATTAGAAAGTTTATCCTTGTTTATTTTCATTAAATCGTTTTGTTGCCGAAGCCCGCGAACAAAAGAAAGTCAAGCGTCAGTGTTTTCCAAACTTTCCGCGATTCCATCTGACAACATTGTAACGCTTTTACTCGAGAACACTTTAGTATACCTAGGTGATTTCCATAAAACTTACTCTGACTCATCTCCTTACAAAGTGTGTAGATAGCAGTGTGAAATAACGAAGAAATAAATTAAGAATTCCTTTTTCCCAAGACCTCTCTCTCGCATCTTAAGATAGAATGACTTTGTCTCATTGAACGTTCGTAAAACCAAAGATATATTCAGAACACACTTTGGTAAAAGGAAACTCGGCTAGGCTTCGTATTCAGTATAATATTATGCTAATATTCTACCTACCATTTTCGTAAGCAGATCCGTTATCATGGTTATGTAAAAATGTGCACAGTAAATCTTCCCTTTTGTTGTTCTTCTCCATTTTAACATTGTCGGTAAACTTTTTAGGTCGTGGAATATACGAAACAAAAACGTGTTTCCGAAAATCCATGGAACAAGTAGCATTCACGGTGTGAACAAAACAGAGATACCTACGTACTTCGTTTGATACGGTATAATTAATATCATACTAACATACATACATTCTTACGCTTGTCTCCCACTGCGGTAGGCAAAGACATCGGACCGCCACCTGCTACGATTCTGCCAAACCTCTTTAACTTCCTCTACATTCATTTAGTCCTTTCAAGCATGCTGGTTGTTTCAGGTAGATCTGCCCAGGAGTGCGATTTTTGAATCTCATACGTTGAACTCAGCAGTTGAAAATGTCAAAATTACTATGGAGATATGCATCTTTCTACTGCTGATTTGACTTTCAAAAAATCATACTCCAGGAGAGCGATTTTTCAAAGTCAAATCAGCAGTTGAAAGATGTCATTCATATCTCTATAGTAATTTTGACATTTTCAACTGCTGAGTTCAAAGTATGAATTTCGAGAATTGCACACCAGGCCCTTTTTAAGTACATTGAAAATAAAATTTCAAGTTCAATAATATCGCAAATAGTTCACAATTTCAAATGAGATAAAAGTATATGTTTCTTTCTCTAATAGTGCACTGTTTAATTAAACCGTCTGCCAATTAAAAACGATGATGAAATGAGTACTACCTAATTATCTATATCTAATCTAAAGTATTATTAAACTGTAACAGAAAAGTGTGTCTGTACATGTGTACATTGAAGATATATACAAGAAAAAGATTACGATATGGTTTTTAGATATCCCTGACTCCAAATCAACCTTCTTTATTTAGAATTTTTGTTTGCTTGTTTGTGCATTATGGGCTCATTTGCACCGGGATCGACAAGGGGCGGGTTATTTGACTGAGCTTGTATTTCTTTGTTTTTGACGACAAAGCTTGTGCTGACAAACGGTCAGCACAAACGTCGTCAATAACAAAGAAATGTTTTGATGTAACTTATTTGTTTAATAGCATATGATTTGACATAAAATCTGGAAGGAATATAATTTATGCCGACAAAGACGCGGGTAAACTCTAGTGAATAATAAACCTACGCCAGCAACTGCACAAACATTTTTCAAATAATAAACATACAATTTAATACGAGTTCCTTAATAAGGTATAGGTACCTTTGAAAGATATAAAACACGAATACAACCCGCTCTTGACCAGTATTTGTATTTTATTCTACGGTATTTTATTATGGAGCTTCTCAAGAAAAGCCGTTTGCCTTTTGATTGCTCTCAGAAGGAAAACTAGCTCGGAGATGCAAGCTCAAGATATTCTAAGAAGAAATATTATTTCAAAATAAGCTAATGGACGTGACTTTGAAGTAAAAAGTAACTTTATACTTTGGTATATATCTTTCTCAAACCAGTTTATATAAATACAAGGTTATTCCGCGGGAATTACAAAGTTTGCAGCACATAGATTGATAAAGTTTGTTGCTTGCTAGCCACTATGTGAAATTAACAAACTTGAAGCCCCTCGTCCTTTGGTGCTCTAAAGTTCGGACTAGTAACGCCGGATTGCATATAAATTCTGCTTCGGTCATAACCTCTTAAACCCAGCCACCGCAACGTTCGCTTAAAACGAAATGTTAACAAAATAGAATTCTGAGTCAAATACTTAAGTGTTGAAAAATATGAAGCAAACATTTTTAAAAGCATCCTGTGAAACTCAAGTTTTTAATTAAGCTCAAGAGTGCTGAAACGGCAGCAAAATATTCTTATAGAACTTAGTAGGTTCCGCAAACCAAGTGGAAGCGAGAGCCAAGTGGGCAAAGAGTTCTCCAAGTGGAGTGTTTGCTCAAACGAAGTTAGTTGCCGAAAGCAATGTAGTGCGGAGAAGCGCGTCTTGCATTTATTCCGTTATTGGATTTGGACTGAAACCTACGTCTTCCACATTCAAGAGGTACCTATTTCAGATTCCGAGGATCGAGAAACAGTCTGCTCGTAAAACTCCTCGATACAATAAAATGAAGATATGTTTTTGCTGTTTATTCAAACAAGACAACTGATCGATTTATATTTTTTGTTATTGTATAAATCAGTACGTGACAGAATTGCATTAGTGTAACAACATATTTCTAACTATAGCAATTCTTAAGAATTTGATGAGGAAGACTTAAAACAGTATCTAGTATTGACCAAGACAGTTTCTTATTTGATCTGTCACGCTTTCCTGGAAGTAGCCCTCTTACAACAACACGACTTTAGCAATTCTTTAGAATTTGATAAGGAAGTGGATAAACATATGGATAGGCCAAGACTGTTTCTGAATTGATCTGTCACGATTTCCGATGAAAGCAGCAAAGTCAACATTTATAGAGAGAACCCATAAAGAAAACCAAATAAAGTAAGATACAAGATATGGCATCATGCCGTGTTTTTAAAAGCCAAACTAAATGCACATCGTGTAAGGAAATAGGTAGATTGGCATACTACAAAAGGCTATAGTGCAACAGTCCAGTGCAGGGGAGGTAGTGTAACCACGCGGAGAGGCTAGTTTTCTGTACATCATAGTGGAGCGTTGCGTAAGGTATGTATCAATCAAAAGTGTTCGGGTTCAAATCCGCACAGACGACATACTATGTACTCGTACCAATTAGTGTTTCTAACTAATGTACGTAATAGCGACTGCTCTCAACCGGTAAAGGAAAAAATCGTGTGGAATGCAAGTTTCCTCACGATTACGCTGAAGAAGAAAATCTAAGGCGTATGCGTCATATTGTGTAATGTGTAGTCCAACAATCCGCATTGGGCACGCGTGGTGGAGAAGCATAAATGCGTGTGCCTTGCAGTGAGAAGTATACAAGCTGGTTATGATTTGTCTTGACTAAAACTGGCCCAATAAAGGGTTCTCCATCTTCATCTTTCCGCGTTTAGTTTCATGTAAAGCAAAATGAGATACACTTTGAAAATGGAACTGTCGCTTGTACGAGTAATAAAATGACTAATAAAGCATTGGATACACCATTCTGTTACGGTCAGTAGAACATAAAATGTCAATAGATAAGCGTGAAATTTACCGCGGTAACCGAATGTGGCGTGATTTGTAAGCTTCGCGTTCATCCTGGCCGTTTGCTTTATTTATGGTAAAATTTCGACAACCAAACATTCGGGAATCGGTATGCACTCGGGAACTTTATTATTATTATATTATTTTGCAGCGAATTGCCGGCTGTTCGGATTTAATATCAAATAAAGGAAGGAAGCTGAATTAATTAAATGTTTTAAGATCGAATGTGTTCCAGAAATTGATTTAATACCACGATGTTTTACTGTATTCATTTATCATTAAAATAATTCTGATGTGTAGCAAGCCTGGAAGTCCTAGAACGCGATACCGGAAAACCACCACGCACGCAACGCGTAAACTATTTACTCGAAATAATCTAGAAAAGTTACATTAACAATTTTAAAATTTCGAAAAATTCGAATCGCAATGCAGGCGTCAAACCAAAATCAAATCAATCTATATCAGCTACCTTCAAGCTTTGTCATTGGCAACACACAAAACATAATCCGCATAGAAGCTTCGTCAGACTATCATCAATTAACCTAAAGACCCTGCCCTGCGCAACCCCGGCTCAAAGGTCCCAAGATGCTGGCAGCATTGTCCCTCTGGATCGATACTTGAACATTATTTGCTTATTCATTCTCAGTCATCACGTGAAATCCACGAATCCGCATTAGGTGATAGAATATCACCCTTACCATAAGGGTAGGCCTGTGAGTCGATTCGAGGTCGATTTTTTCCATAACGTAATCAAATAAATTCTAATAGAAAACTCAGCTTTTCATATAAGTTTGCAGAGTAAAAAACTTGAGTAAAGTTTGTAGGAAAATTTGAATAAATATATACTTCGGAAAGTTATTTAATCTTGTTTTCTCACCTGTTCTGGTTTTTCATACTATTTTTAGCATGCCTACTTCGCGAGATATTGTTACTTTACGAGCTATTTACTAGAGCCATACAAATTTCGTTTAAAAATTTATTTATTTTTCTGTGAAAAGTAATTTATTTATAACATAAAGTGTAACTTTGAGGTGCAACATTCTTCCACTGCAGGAGCGAAAACACTGGCGGTAAAATTAAGTGTCACGTCAGGGGTCTTGCTATTTCTCGTTTGTGCTCCCCCACGTTGTTTTTCGAGCTCCATTATTGTCTGAAAAAAGGTAACTCCAAACAGTACCGCCTGGGATTTTACCCGTTTAATTTCCTCTGAATGCATTTTGGGTTAATGGAAGTAAAATAAAGCGAAATGAAGTTTTGAACCTCGAATAAATTCAAGGAATTAGGGAAAAAATTTCTTTATTTTTCACAAAGGAGAGCATAGAGCTCTTTCGATCCTTATTTATCGATACTGCATAAAACGACCACGATTTTATCTTATCTTGTTGTGGGGGCTGGCAAGCCAGCAACACTTCGACCCAGTGGGATCTTTTGTGTTAGCCCCAATATTTTTTGTTTTCTTCACCCATAAAATACATGGTAAAGTATATTTCATTCATTCATTCATACATGGTCAACGAAGGAGGCAATACCATTGAGGGGAAGAAACCTAAGATCTCCCGTTTTTGGGTATCCATCCGAGGAGACACATGCGTTTTGCCGCCAGGACATCACAGTCACAAAGAACATGCTCCATAGTCGCCTCATCCTCTCCGCATGCCCGACAGCTGGGATCTAGGGTGAATTTCATTTTGTGCATCGTCGTGCCTGTGGCGTAGTGCCCAGTGAGGGCTCCGACAATGGCACGAGCTTTGCTCCTGCTATTATTCAGTATGAATCTTGAGACACGAGTTGTCACATTGCTGATAAATTTTTTGGAATGTTGTAGGCCTACAAGGCTAGACCACTCCATTTTATGTGTTTTATCAGCCCAATCCCTAATGGTCATTCTTGTACTGATTCCCACACTTGGTTCCGGGCCAACCATCTTTCGTTCTGACCCAGCCCTCGCCAGCTCGTCAGCATTCTCATTACCCTGGATGCCGGTATGTCCCGGGACCCAAACTAATCTTACGGTATTGTGAAGACCAAGCTTATTAAGGGTCTTCACTCCGTTCAGAATTAGCTTGGAACTTACATAGTAGGAGTTCAAGGCTTTGAGAGCTGCTCGGCTGTCACTGAGGATATATATAGTCTTGTTGGTTACCTTCCTATATATATTCTCCTGCGCACATGCTATGATAGCATATGTCTCTGTTTGAAAGACCGTTGCAAATTCTCCTAGACTAACACTTTCGCTGTGGTCTTTGGAGTGTATGCCTGCACCCGTACCTGACTCGGTTTTTGAACCATCAGTGTACCAAACAAGAGACAACCACGATTTTAGGTACAATATATTCTTTTCCACATGCAAGTGCTGTAGTATAAACTTTGTAAATTAACTGCAAGCGCATGCATTTCACTAAAACATTTTACAGTTTCAAATTAAAATTTCATACACACTCCGGGGTGCATGTAAATGTAGGAAGGTAATTTAATTAAGCTATGTCCAACAGCGTGCGAAAAATAAAATAGTATGTATACAATGGGTGAGGCTGAACCCCGAAAGATATAGCAGCCGCTTAGCACTTTAATTAACGCAACTCGACCCTTGCGAGGCCGCAAAAATCATAAATTGCTTAAATAAAGCACCAGATGTACGGAGCTACGCTTTAAAAGGCTGTGTTCACGTTCGTTCTATTTGCAATTAGGAACAATTAAATTGAAATGAAACAAAATCACTGATTATCATCATGTATATATGTGTACAGGTTTATTTTCAAGCCGCGGATCATATGCATCAAAGCGAGCTTTGAATTTCAGTCAGAGGCCTCTCGCGTCAAAATATACAGTGTTCGCGTAGAATTGGTTGTTTTATTGCCTTACCCAGGGTAATAAAATTTCATCAGTAAAGATATCGCGAGCATCGCTCCCTATCCAATCATGTCGCGGTATGTTCCCAAATTCCCAATGTTGTTCTGAATATTAAATTAATACTGGAATACGAAGTATTTTAAAGGCAAAAACAGCAACTGCGATTCATTACTCAAATAAAAGATTGAAGTTTTTAAAATGTTGCAAAACTCGTATCGTATCTTACTTTGTAAACTAAATTGTATGAAAATGGTCGGAAGACGCAATTCAGAAGAGAAACAAACTTTATTTAAAAACGTTTACTCTTTTATACTATGTATTTATTTTTAAGGTTCTGTAAGAAAAGTCGAAAAACTGAATAATGGTGAATTCTTAGGCCATATCAATTTTTTGGTTGTAGGGGTTGGTCAATGACCAATAGCTACCGCGACCTGAACAGATCTATTGTAGCTAGGCCATATCAATAAACCAAACATAAGCGATCGCGGGCTCTTATTAGTTTTCCGTACCAAAACCACCTCGGTGTCTATCCGTCCTTCTGTCTGTTCTTCCGTTTTTCAGAGACCGTAAGACATAGAAAGCTGAAACTTTGCACGAACTTTGCAATTAATGGTCCATGATATCGTAAAACAAATATAATAGATAAAGTCAAAAAAGCTAAATTTTTTATTGGGGGTCAATTTTGGGATGTAGAAAGGGTAAACAGGGTGTGGGGTGCGGTACCTATCGATTGAAAGCTTATGAAAATGAGAGTCTCAAAATATATTTTTCTTTTTAATTAATCGTTGTTCTAAAAAAATTTCAATTAACTTTGAAAAAAAAATTGTAGATAGCGGGAAAATGATCAGACTGGCACTAAACTTGGAAAGTTTTATTTTTATACCCAAAAAACTACCTCTAATGTAAAATGATCTTCAGTTAGATACTATATGTGATGATAAATGACCACATGCCTACTTCATAAGTGTCAGTTTATAGTGGTAGGCATGAACGACTCATGTTAAACAACTGGTAGTACGGAACACTTATTGCCCGAGTCCCGACTCGCACTTGAGCGGGAGCTTAGAAAACTTTGAATTGAATTTGGCTACCTAAAGTGAACCTAAATTCTTATAAAAGACATTCAAAAATTTTAAATTTATGATTTTAAACATGTTACAGCCATGTTGTGCTATTTCGAATAAAATCACAAACATGTTATTACATCCAAAAATGTTATGTCAGAACTTCTAAAATATTACCGGTTTAGTCTCCAAATAAAGTTCTTTTAATTTATTTTAACAACAAAACAGAAACAAACCGGTAGATACCTAATTAGTAATTACCTATCCTAACGGTGTACATAAGAGTTCAACAGTTTTGACAAGTTTTATTATATTTCAGAACAATATCTCGCGCTGTGAGGAGGAAGGTAAGGAGGTACAAAACGAGGTAAAACAACAAGTAGAGAGAAAGCAAAATAAAATGCAGCTTCTCTAGAGCGTGCCGCCTTGCGGCTTTGCATCCATGCTAGTTCTCTAAACTGCTCCCGAGAAAAGCCCCACAATAATCTGCTTTGTAGAAAATATAAAATTCTTTCAATTTACTCCCCACAATCTATTGCACAATGTTGCAAGTTGTAAAAATGTTATTACAAAATGCATAGCTTTACTATCGGATTTGGATTCCATGCGTCAACATAGACACGTTTCGTCAAATAACACATAATCTATTCTATTATTTATTTAACCTAGGCCATAGAATCATTATTCTTATGCCTACGCTTCATACGATCAAAATACATTTAACCAATGGTTCATTTCACCCAATACCTCACCCATACCTTTTCACCGATCCCCGCTACCCCATCCGCCGCGTAGTCCCAGCAACGTCCTACGCCGAGGTCCGTACCCCTCTGGGTGCCCCTAGGTCGGTTGCTTAAGTTCATTCATTTGGCTTGGTAGACCCTTTGTGGTCCCTCAAATAGTCCGCAGTAAAAATCAGTAGTTGCTCCCTGAGAGAAGCTGCAATAGTCATATCAAAAAAAAAATCACCCATACCTTACAACAGTGGCTTATTTTATCAAAATAACTAACTCGGAGTTGGTGACCTAAGTAGGTAGGTACTTTAAAAAGTTATTACTTGTTAAGAAAATATTTTAATTCTGAAATTTAATTATATTTGTAGTTAAGTTTGTTGTTGTAGTATAAGTGTAGTAAGGTATTTCAACTGTCCAAACCGAATTTTCAAGAAGCGAAATTAGTTTACAAGATACGAATGGGAATTAGGTAGGCAAACCTTATTTACCTAACAAAGCATCTCTCAAAGATACATCGCATTTCATTCACTTGAATAATAGGGTTCGGGTACTGGGACATCCTATTCAAACTTGCCATGTTCCCTGAATCTAGAATGTTCTTAGGATTCCCGAAGGACATCCTTCGAGCTGTAAACAAAGTGTAGGAAAATCTAAGAGGAGAAAGTGCTTATTGGTGCCTATAATGTAATATAATAGTGTTATAACCTGAAACGAGTGGGGATATACAAAGCTGGGTATACAAAGTAGTTACAAAAATACAAATAAACATTTAAACATTTAAGGGGGTGGTTAAGACCAATAAACTGAACAACTTTCACTA
Source organism: Agonopterix arenella (assembly GCA_927399405.1). Lineage (NCBI taxonomy): Eukaryota > Metazoa > Arthropoda > Insecta > Lepidoptera > Depressariidae > Agonopterix > Agonopterix arenella. The sequence continues at coordinate 8,537,174 of OV656691.1, forward strand.
TGGGACCAATATCGAAATCGCGAAAAAAATTACGATGTTCCATCATCATCATCACATCAGCCGATAGAAGTCCACTGCTGGACATAAGCTTCCCCCGAAATGGGGAGATTTGCCATAATCGCCATGATGCGATGCGTTTTCGATGTTCCATACTAAACTACGGATCGACTCGAGCTAAATGTATGGGACAAAAGTTTTTTTTTTCGCGATTTGATTGTTGGTCCAGTTGTTCAGTTTGATGGTCTCAAAAACCCCCTTAAAAGTTTTTAATGTTTATTTTTACTTTTGTAACATGCCTGTTTACTCATCAGATTACTTAATTATAATTATATACATATTATGTAATTATGTATGCAGAAGACAAATTCTCAAGAAATTTCGGGATTTATTTAAAATATGTTCACGAGAAGTTTGGAAACTAGAACACGACATTTTGATTTCTTAAGTACATTAACTATCAACAGTTTGTTACACTTATACATCACCAACTAACGTATTTTTGTTACTCCTGACCGATTTCGGCTACGGCGACTGCTTCAACTCCGTCGTTGGCGTTGATGAGCTCTTATGTGGCTAATATAATATGTTAGATTGACTATAATATAGTCAATCTTCTTGGGGAAGATCCTCGTACATAGCGGGGCACGTGAGTACCTCATTCTCATAGAGATATTGTATAGCCGCTGGTGGTCGGGCTTTCTCTTCATTACCTACTATAAAGATAGTATAAGGAGTTTAAGGAGTAAAAGTTTATTATACAGGGTGTAAGTGACTAGCAAATAATGAAACGGTGAACTTAGACCATCAAACTGAACAACTTTCACTATGGAGCCTACCTTAGGAGACGCGTAAAAAAATAAGCTGTCCCATACATTTGAGTCGGGTAGGTACAGCAGTTTTGTATGGGATAGCTGATTTTTTTTCGCGTCTCCTGAGGTAGGCTCCGTAGTGAAAGTTGTTCAGTTTGATGGTCTGAGTTCACCGTTTCAATATTTGCTAGGCTGTCCACTTACATCCTGTATATTTACATTATTCAACTTGGTGGTTTTGTTGAACTATTCGATGAACAAGGTTCTTCGTCCAGTTCACTCGTCCAATTTAACATATTTCATCGTATTCACGTGACAGTCTTAAGGTGATCTGTCTTTAGTCGGCGTTATAATAACTCGACAAAAATATAGAAGATAAACAAAATGGGTGCTTTATTTTGAGGAGAAAGCTTTTACGGCGGATTTTTATTTATCCTTAAAGGAATAGATCGGATCCACATTGTCAAATCCTCTATTTTATTTCTTTCCTTCTTATTTTAAATGATTTCTTTTTAATTTAAATTATTTTTCCACTTGAGTTAAAATTTCATCAATTTTATAAAGCTGCCTATACAGGGTGTTAGGGTCTGAACAACTTTCCCCAAATATAGTAAATACAAAAAAAAATGACTTTTCATACTAAATGCTATCAGCTAATCGAACGTTTGTATAAAAAGGTTTCGAACGATTTTTTTTGCGAATATCCTTAATATTTTCTTAGTTATTAAAATACATATTGTATAAGACAAATCAGTAAACAATCAGTGAAAGAAATAGGTAACAACATAGAGATCTAGAGAGATGCCAACCAACGCGCTGAGTACGAAACCTAGTATCGCATCACCACCAGTACCACGCGATAGAAAGTATTTTGTTAGTTTGAATGACCTCATTATCCATTGCGGTATCAGAACTCAACGTTCGAATAATCTTTAGTTCTATGCAAGCATTGTAAACTATTTACACATAATATCTCGATTGGCTTTCACCCTCATAATATATTGAATCCTTACTTTCGCGAGCAATGTGTTCCGTTTTTGCGCATATTGCTGCAACACTGGCCCCGCTCCCTTTTCACATCTCCCTTTAGTTTTTGTGATCTGTGGGTAACAAGTAGTAGACATGAAAATTGGAAAAATATCATTGATTTTTTACGAGTGGCGTGCCTTGTCGTACTAGATGTATTTCGATCTATAAAAACTACAAATGGCCTATTCCAACCTCCCTTTAAATATTTCCGAGCAGAAAATCTCGGAAAAATTTCGTTTCTCAGACCTAATCTGCCTTTACTCCAGTGATTCTTAATTTAAAGATAATTATTTTATTCATTGGTAGTGGAGTTTATGGGTAGATTCTAGATAATAATTATACTGTTGTCAAGAAACGCCTTTCAATTATTTTGTGAAATTATGTCTCAGTTTGAATGATGACAATACTAAAAATGGCAACGAAAGATATAAACATTAACAATCACTGCTTCTGTAATTGAAATAAGATTTGGGTATGGGCAAAATGAACTTTACAGATGTCAATGAAGTCATTTTAAAGTCCTTGATATTCAGTAAAAACTTTATGAATAAAACAGACGCCAAAGACGCAAACATCTTGTAACTCTGTCATTTACATAAATAGGACATTTACGTTTTTAACCCTCTGTCGTACATTTGGACCATTTAGTACGCTCGAAGGTGTCACAAGACACAAGAGAGACAAATAAACATTCCTCACTAGACGTCATGCATGACCAAGAAAGTCGGTAAATTGGATTCGGATAAAATATTTTATGCAATTCTACCATATTTCTACGAATGAAATTAACCCTTAACACCAAGTACTTTCACCTGAGCAGTGCCTTTTTGTCTTTATATGACTTTGAGCAGTGCCTTTTGTCTTTACAACAGTGGTCTATCGCACACTAGTTTTTGGAATATGAAATAATGGAATTTAGAAAAATTTTCTTTATTTACACAGAAATATGATAGAATACCTACCATACGATAATAAAAAGAAAGAAAGCTTAAACATCCTTTTCATGACAAATTCTAAAAAGCAGAAAAAAATTAAAATGAACAAAAGGGACTAATAACCTAAATAAGGGTACCTAAACGGAATCATAAAAAGTATGTACCTGGCTGGAATAAACATGTGAGTGGTGGGGAAGCTCGACTTTGTTTTCAGAGTGGCTATCGCATGGAAAACCTGGGTCCGGATATTTTTATAATAAAATTTGCGAGTCTAGAAAGTTGTTTAAATCAAAATTAAAATACTGTCAAAACAATGAGATTCAGATTAGAACGGACAATATTGCAAAACATCACACTAACAAAAATTTCAACAAATTTTGGAAATCAACAAATAATTTAAACCCAAAGTCGAGCCTTCCTGTGAGTGTGGGTGACGCTCACTCACCGAGCGACATCGCCACTATCTTTCAGCGTCATTTCAAGGTCGAGTCACCGCTCGGGTCTGCGGCTCAAGTGCTCGGTGCTGAGCTGAGTGTCGACATGGCGACGTCAGCGTTAGTTTCACAGTCAAGGATGTGGCTGACGTTATTAAAAAGATGGTAAGGGGTAAGTCTCCTGGTCATGACGGCCTTGGCATCGAGCACTTGAAGTACGCTGGTGTGCATTTACCGAGACTCCTGGCTATGTTATTTAACCTGTGCATCAGCCATAATTTGCTACCTGATGATCTTATGTACACAGTGGTAGTCCCGATCGTAAAAAACAAAACGGGCGATGCATCGGATGTATCTAACTATAGGCCTATCTCGCTCGCTACTGTGATAGCTAAAGTGCTGGACAGACTGCTTGACCAACAGCTGGAGAAGCACCTCCACCTAAATGACGCGCAGTTTGGCTTTATGCCTGGTTTATCAACTGAGAGTGCTATCCTCTGTCTCAAGCAGACTGTACAGTACTACACAGCTAGAAAAACTCCTGTGTATGCTTGTTACTTAGATCTTTCAAAAGCCTTCGATTTAGTAAATTACGACAAGCTTTGGCATAAGCTGCAAAGTGAGACACAGCGAGCGAGATAGTGTCGATATTTAGGTTTTGGTACAGTCACCAGCAGAACAGTGTGAGATGGGAGGGAGTGCACTCGGATGTTTACAGGTTGGAGTGCAGTGTGAGACCGGGGGGGTTGACATCGCCTCGCCTATTCAACCTTTATATGAATCAGCTGATCGGCGAGCTCAGCAGCGCTAATGTCGGGTGCTCTATTGGTGGAGTGTCTATTAATAACATTAGCTACGCAGACGACATAGTGCTGCTGAGCCCGTCGGTTGGGGGGCTCTAGAAACTCCTTCGCATCTGTGAGTCTTATGCTGGGGCCCATGGGCTCAGATACAACCCTAAGAAGAGTGAGTACATGATATTCAAAGCCGGTACCAAGAGCTACTCATCTGCATCACCTATCACTCTGTGTGGTGCGACACTGAATAGGGTAAGTCAGTTCAAGTATCTGGGCCACTGGGTCACAGATGACCTATGTGACAGTGAGGACATCGAGAGGGAACGCAGGGCATTGTCTGTACGCTGTACGCTGTACTAAACAGGTAAAAGTAACTTTATTCAAAGCATACAGTCAGTCGTTTTACACGTGCAGTCTATGGACCAACTACACTCAGCGAGCATACAGCGAGCGCCCTGCGAGTCCAGTACAACAATGGGCTCAGGATGCTGCTGGGGCTGCCGCGGTTTTGCAGCGCATCGACAATGTTCGCGCAGGCGCATATAGATGACTTCTACGCCATTATTAGAAAGCGGAGCGCCTCGCTGCTGACTCGCTTCCGGGGCAGTACTAATAGCATCCTGAGCGTATTGGCTGAGCGGTGAGACTCCCCCATGGTGCAGAGGTGGATGCTACTGCATGCCAGCTCATCCCCCTTTGTACAATAATTAAATTAAATTAAATTAAATTAAAATTAAAAATTATTTATTTCAGATTATTCATCCATATTGTGTTAGTAACAATTGTCGTTGTTGTTGTGTTAGTATAATGTAATTTTATGTAATATTGTAATTTATTTAATTTTATTAATGAATTAATTTATTTGTGAACTAACATAGTTATAAGACAATTGTTACTAACACAATATGGATGAATAATCTGAAATAAATAATTTTTAATTTAATTTAATAAGAAAAATAATAATGTGGAGAATATTTAGACTTTTAGACAATTGAGAACTGCTGACTTTATACAGAGTGGTACAAAAGGGGACGTCAAAAATTTTTTTTTTGATTCCTCACACAAACCGAAATTGAACGAAAATTGCTAATACCTACTATCTTATCGAACAAAATAATATTTTCCTTATAATAGAGGATTTTCACCTAACTTTGGAAGCCGATTCCAGCGCAAAATGGTCTATTGATATTTTTGTTTCTTATTTGGGAAGTTGAATAATCGCTGAAGTTTTTAATTAGCTTGATGTTCAGGCAACATCCATTTTGAATTTTGAATATTTTGCTTCGTCCAACTAAAACCTAAAATTTTCACTTTCCACCCTTTTTTCGATCACGGATATTGGATATTGTGTTGTTGATAATTTTACGTATGGAAGAGTGATTCAAGAAGACCATTTTGCAAAAACAAAATTCAAAAAATTCTGACTATGAAAAAAGTTATGACATTTTTAAGCCGATCCGGTAAAAATTCTCAAATAAGTACACACTAATAACTTCTAAAATTACTTACAAAAAATTGCGGAACCTAGGTGCATGTGGTATTTTCGGATACACCTAGGTGTGGGGAATTTATAAAAAAATGTTGGACGTTTGGACCACCTGTATATTTAAAAAGGGATACTATCCCTAATAATATATAAATCATTATTTTAAGAATGTTATGCTATCTTGAATAGTTTTATGCCAAAATTGACGTCAAAGCCCTACGTTGACGTTGTATCAAGGTCATAATCATAATACAAATATTGCCTACCTACCTACTTAATTTTCTACTGAGTCGATCATCTATCTAAACTATTATAAAACTGTAGCAGAAAGTTTGTCTGTACATTGAAGATATTAACAAAAAAAAGTTACGATATGGTTTTTAGGTGTTCCTGATTCCATATAACCAATTTTTTTATTTTTTGTCTGTCTGTTTGTTTGTTTGTTTGTGTGTTTGTTTGGGTGTTTGTTTGTTTGAACGAGTATCACGCAAAAACTACTGAACCGATTTTGATGAAACTTTTGTTGTTTGATAGCTAATGATCTGATTAAAAATCTGGTATATAATTTGTGCGGACAAAGTCGCAGGTTAACTCTAGTCTATTATAAATGTCAACAAAAAATATTGTGTTTCTGAAGAAATCTTTATTTTAATAGCACCAATGGGTTACATAGGCGTCGTCACTTTTTATCTCCCCAATATGACATCTGACAAAATAGGTTCAAAAAAATGTATTGTCACCTGTATCTATAGAATATTAACTATTATCTACCATACATTCAGCACCTTCATCTGCATACAATACCAAACATAATTACAATTAGGTATGTATAAGTAGGTATTATGCATTATAAAACGAATATATCATTCGTTACGGTGTGCTCATGTCAAAGTCACGTGATACATAGAACAAAAAGGGCGAACGCCCAGGTGTTTTGAAAGTCTAAACAAAAAAATACATTTGTTATTCAAGGTGTTAATGTTAACAGATGAACACACGCACTGAAAAAAGTTTACTCAGAATCGATAGAATTTCGAGAACTTTCTATGCGAAGAAGTAAGCCCAGTCATTTTACGGAGTTTTGTTAGGAGGGTGGGGAGTAATTGTTAATGGCACTTTTAAACAATAACCAGCACTATTTAGTGACCAAAACGCTATCTGAAATCATATTAAAAAAAATTTGCTAAACAACATAGAAATCAAAATTTTATCTCCCAGAAGGCTTTTAACTTAATAATATTATTACCAATGCATTCATTTTAATTTGATTTTACAATACAAATTATTTTTGAAAAATGAAATTGGCATTGAAATTTTAAAAATGAGATATTCATTAGAAAATACTAATGTATTTTTCAAAGCCTTCAAGCCTATTAACACCGTGTTTGAAGTATGTATAAAGGTAATGCCTTAAAAATGTGCAAAAAAAATTGCCATCAGGTTTTTTAGATCTATGTAAATAAATGCTAAATTTTAAATTTGGGGCTGCTGTTGCTGACGTAATTTTTTTTTTAATTTTGTTATATTTCTAAGCTCAATTTAGCTCTTAAATACTATACCGAAAAAAATATCAATTATTAATTAGTCCCGGCTCAAATCGTAAAATGACTGGGCTATGTATGGACACTAAATAAAATAAAATAAATAAATAAATATCTTGGACATTGTCACACAAATTATCTAGTCACATTTAAAGTAAAGTACCTGGACTTGTATTATGATGACTAGACAACGATATAGAATACAAAAAAAAAAAAATTATGATGGTTTGGGTTGACGGACGACATGCCATGACTCTACCAAGGAGTTTTCTAACTTATGTATGTAATACCGACTGCTCTCAAACGTAGATATGCATTGAGCACGCGTGGTACATAGTCGATGAAAGCAATCGTTCCATTAAAATATAATTTCCCAAAGTGAAAGCCTAACTTTTATTTTTCTTCCCTACTACGGAACTCTAAAAATTTCCGTTCCATTCCAATCAAACCGGTTTAATCTGTCAAATTCAGTGGATCGATCATAACGATGAATGACGTCACGACGGCAAACATAGGTGTGTACAGGTACTATAGGTATAGATAGGTGTTAATATTAAAACCTCGGAGGAAACAAATTTCGTTTTACTATGCAGAAGATGGTGTTGGGGCCTGGGGCACAGGACTAACCTTATAATAAGGGAGTGTTTGGACGTTAATCTGCCACGCGTGTCCAAAGCTATTCTGGGACTTCATGCCCATAAGAATTTCGGACGGATTCCTCCAGGATGTTTTCTTTAACCGAAGAGCTAGTAGTTGTACAAATCATGACTATACATAGGTAAGTTCCTAAAAACTTTTTTGCGATTTCAGCTTCGCTCCCATGATAAAAGTTGTTCAGTTTGATGGTCTGAACCACCCCCGAAAGTTTCGGAAGGGTAAAAAAAATCATCCGATATACTAAGGGTGCGTTTTCACACTATTGGTTGGTTTTACACATATATATATACCTAGCCTAGGTCCTGAATATTATACAGATCAAAGAGCATTTTGCTATATTGCCTATAATACTCAAACGGTATTTTTTTACATAACCAAACCATCTACAGGGTGACATTGATATTATTAGCATCCTTTTAAACTATGAGTCTACCCATCAAACTGAACAACTTTCACTATGGAGCAAACATATCGGAGCAAAAAAAATCAGCTGTTGCATACATTTGAGTCGAGTAGGCATTCAAATCAAATCAAATATATTACACCAAAACATGAACAGTAAAAAACAGAGATAAAAATACAATAGGCACAAAATAAGGCGGTCTTATCGTCAAGAAGCGATTTCTTCCATACAACCTTAGGGCAGAATAAACGGTGAAAGAAGAAAGGTAGGCGGTGTTTCCAGATTTTTAGCTGTCCGATTGAAGTGATATGACTGAATTGTATTTGTCTATTCTTGGTTGCACATCAATGCAATACAATTTAGTCATATCTAAAGAATTAAGTAATTTAAAGAATATTTGTGTTATGTTATTTATGACTTTATACGTTCATACCGGACGAGGATTAGCTATGTACACACGGCGACACATCAAGCTATACAAAACCAACATAAGCTGGCCGCGGGACGTTAACGTTACTCGACCTACGCGCGGCCAGCTTATGTCGTTTTGTATAGCTAGAACTTTAGATGCGATGTCACATTAACCTTCATTATATGCAGTAGTTGGTTTAGTTTTCCTGTACCTATACGTATGTACCTACGTATAGCCCAGTCATTTTACGGTTTGAGCCGGGACTATTTAGTAATTGATTTTTTTTTCAGTATGGTATTTAAGAGCCAATTTGAGCTTAGAAATGTACCAAAATAAAAAAAAAATCCGTCAGCAACAGTTTCAAATTTAAAATTTAGCTATTATCTCGTTATAAAAAACCTGATAGTAATTTTTTTGCACATATTTAAGGCATTACCATTATACATACTTCAAACATGGTGTAAATATTTTTGTTTACTTAGAAGGTTTTGAAAATTACATTCGTATTTTGTAATAAAAGCCTCATTTTTTAAATTTCAATGCGTATTTTATTGCTCAAAAATAATTTATATTGTTAAATCTAATTCAAATGAGTGCATTGGTATTAATTTTATTAATTTAAAAGCTTTCTAGTAGGTACTCACAATTTTGATTTCTATGTTGCGTAGGGATTTTTTTCTAAATATGTTTTTAGATAGTATTTATGTCACTAAATGATACCGGTTACAGTTTAAAATTCCAATTAATAATTACTTCCCACCTCTCCTAACAAAACTCCGTAAAATGACTGGGCTAGTACATGTACACGCGCGCCAAGTTAATATAAGTCTCGTGACGATACCGTTATCAATGATTTTGCAATCGATAATGATTTATCTATCGGATTATAGTATTTGAAACACATTTGAATAGTAGAGTAACCTAAAATCACGTTTTTTAATATCTATTGGAATAGAGGGTCCTACTTAAGGTGGTTTCAGTCCATACAAAACTTTGACGCACAATACGCGTAGACGGAATTAATAAAAGTAATATTTTATATATGGAAAAATAGTTTAGAAAATCTAGTTGCCGCGTAACAAATAACTTGTGCAATTTATAATATAATTACGAAGATATAAAGCTTTTAAAGATTGGTATGAAAAATTTCAAAGCTTTATATCTTCGTAATTATTTTATAAATTGCAAATGGTATTTGTTACGCGGCATCTAGATTTTCTAAACTATTTTTCCATATATACAAAGTTACTTATATTAATACCGCCTACGCGTATTGTGCGTCAAAGTTTTGTATAAAATTGACCCCTCTGCAACCGCCTTAATATGCGGACGGTGATTTAAGGAGATGATCAGACCATCAAACTGAACAACTTTCTCTATGGGAGCAACATCGAAATCGCAAAAAAAAAATCAGCTGTCTTATAAATTTAGCTCGAGTAGATTTGCAGTTTAGTATGGAACAGCAGATTTCTTATTTCGCGATTTCGATGTTGGTCCCTTAGAGAAAGTTGTTCAGTATGATGGTCTGAACCACCTGAAAATTTGTCGACTGATATCCCAACTAACAATTTGGTCGTATAGGTGTCGTATAGTTGAACATCAGACGCATAAAGCACCAGTATATGAAGAAATTACCGTAATACACGGTCTAACAAAACAAGCTGAAACTATTTTAAGAGGATGATCAGACCATCAAACTGAACAGCTTTCTCTATGGGACCAAAATCGAAATCGCGAAAAAAAATCAGCTTTTCCATACAAACGTACTCGACCTAAATGTATGGGACAGCAAATTTTTTTTCATGATTTCGATATTGGTCCCATAGAAAAGTTATTCAGTTCGATGATCTGATCATCCCCTTAAAATAGTTTCACCTAATTTTGTTAGACCTTATATAACGTTTATAAGTCAAAAAATAGTCATAGAAATGTGGGCCTAATATGACCAAATTGTTTGCTGGGATCATGATTTATTTAGCTATTATTTAAATAGCACAATTGACCTAAAATCATAACTCAAGTTTAACATTAATAATTATATTTTTTGGAATATACGTATATGCTTGGGGAATTTATACTTATCATTTATTTAACAATTAACACCAATAATTTAATTAGCACCTTGATGTGGTCAACTGCTTAAAATATGGTCCACTTCTAATGTTATAATAATATATTTATTATATTAGAGTAGTTTCAACATGGTTTTAACAACCGACATGGTTTTTCCTTTACCACACATTATGTCGTCATTGACGTCTCCTAATTCCTATTTTCACTTTTCGATAAAGGAGTGCTCAGACCCTCACGAACAAAGCGACTGCGAAGCGGGAGCGTCTACCGCGCGGCGGTCGCTGCCCATGTAATCTTATGGCGGTGCGGTGTCCCGCCAAGTCGCCCAAATCGACGCGACCACGACGGGGGAAGGCAGCGTCAGCGGAGCGGGACGCGCGCATCTAGTGGTCAGACGTTTATGTTACGCTCTCGTAACAAAATAAAATACAAATTTAAAATTTCAGTACATTTTGGTTCTTGTTGGTAGTTTTGGTTCTTTTTGATAGATGTGGATCGTTTTTGGTAATTTTTCCTAGATTTTAGTTTTCGGTTCTTTTTAGTAGATTTTGGAAATGTTGGTTCATTTGGTAGTTTTTGGTAATTTCTGGTAGATTTTGGTAGCAAAACCAACAAAAACCTAAAAACTACCAAAAACAAAAGAATAAAAAGTAATAAAAACTACCAAAGAGTACCAAAGTATGTTCAATTTAGTTACACTCTGATGTTAAAACCAAAATGACATTACCAGAAAAATCGTTAAAGAAGTGTTGCTTCAATGACTATTCACTTTGACTACTTATATGAGGACTAGTTACGCGTGTAATTCTACTAACAAACATTTCTGCCACTTTTTGCGGAGGGCGACGTAATATGAAATCCGCAACATTGGATTTTATTCCCCATAACTTTAGATTCTAATTTTGAATGATAAAAATCGTGAAAAGTAGTCTCGTGTGAACCCCAAACGTTCTAAGTTCGAAATTATTGATTCGCACTTATAGCGGTCGCATTTAGTGATAAGGTATAAAATGCTCATGATCAATTGATCTTATACTGTGGCAGAGGGGAAATACTACCGCAAGGCCAGTCCTTATAATAAATAGTCAAAGACTATTCATCAACAAATGAAGTTCGCTTCCCGCTTTGCAGTCGCGCCGGTTTGGAGGCCGAGTTTCGCGTCGTAGACGCTCCCGCTTCGCTTCCCGCTACCCACGTCGTCGCAGTCGCCCGGGTATGAGCACTACTTTAAATAGTTGTTTTTTGGGTTTCACAACATTTTGTATAGAAGTCCAAGTATCAGATAAAGAATAAAGTAACTTAACTTAGATAGAAGCATTATGATTAACGAAAAAAAAAATAATGGTCCCATAGAAAATGTAAATAATAATAATAACTATTGTAGCGCCTTTACAAAAATGTATAACACAAAAAAAAAAGGTTTTTTTCGCACTTTCATTGTCATTCCCGTAGTAAACGTTTTGTTCAATTTAATAGTCTTATCTAAAGCACCCACATTTAAGTTTACACTTTGTATACCTACTTAGTAGTTTTTTTAATAAATTATATTTATAGATTTAAGAACAATATTTAGCAATGATTTTTATTTAGCAACGGCAGTGATATGATTATATAAATCTTTGTTAAATAATGATTTGTCATTTTGAAATCTCAGTACCTGAAGGTTAACCGCCAACCGATATCATGGTCAAGACCATGTAAGATCATGTTTCTTGACAATAATAAAACTGACGTGCGAGAATCGATATTGTTTCCGGGAAATGGAACGGAAATAGTTAAAACGATATTGTGCGTTTCTGATGTAGGCGTTTTATTATTAAAAATTCGAGTAGGTACAAGTACATTATAGAAATTACTGGTACTTTATGTATTGTTTTAATTCTTTTTTCCCAAATGCAGCAAAGAAAAATAATAAACAATGCTTGTTTTGTATATACAGTAGCGTACCTAACTAATTCGAATGTAGGTACCTACTTACTGTGTCTGTTCTTGATGGTTCTAACTATACTGCGTGAAACGAATCGCCGCATGACGTTATCAGCCTCAAAGAACGCTGCTGTAAATGATAAATCAAATAACAATAGTTCCATTGCAGTGCGTACGGCGTTATCTACGGAGCGGCGTGGAGTGCGGAGACAGAAGCATGCCGGAGGCGCCACGCCGCGGCTGTACCGTCGCCAGTCCGTCACCGGCCCATATTGACAGTCGGAACCGTCTACAAAACATACTTGTCTGTACTGACATCCAGCTAAACTCAGCCCATTCACGCTTACGACGAAACGCGGTTAACACGTGGTGACCTAATATTAGCGACTCCGCACTCCGCGCACGCGAAGGTTTCCTGCATATCGCACACACGGCACAGTGTTACGCCCACATGTACTGAAAATTGCCATTTCGCATAAATGTTTATTTCAAAAGTCTGTGTGAATACCAGCAATGAGCAGAATCAGCCGCAACTGGAGAGAGTATGTGGCAGCACTCAGTGGTTAGTGTTTATTTGTTTTATTTTTAATTCGCCAGCACGTTCAGAAATACATAATTACTTTCGTGTCGGAGTCTCTGCCGGCCTTTCAGTCGGCAACACTGACGGGGATCGGTTTTTTTATCTGCACCAGACTTTATAAGTTAGTGTTTGGGTGATCATTCATTCGCGCAATGTTCACTGCTGTCCATTTTGATTACTGTATTTGTGAAATATGAAACATTCTGAATGGCAGATTGCCTGTTATTAACCTTCGTGCCTACAGTCAAATATTGAATCAGTGGACGTTGTTCTCACATTACTTTAATTCTCATTATGGGTTGTTTTTCTATGTTCATCTTTAGTGATCTCATCTATTTCATTTTGCTTGTTTAACTATCTGTGTTTCCTGTCATCAACTATTTTCTAGTCATTAAATTTAATATCAGGTACTTATTAGACGTATCTTATAGGTACGTACCACGTACACAAGTTTAATGATTTACTATGTACTAAAGAAGTGTATTTAAAGAAAATTAGGTAGATACCTAAAATCGGTTGTTATAAATATCACAACATTAAAGTCCGCAGTATCTAGGTATCATATGTATGTAGGTATCCAAACAAAGAGATTTAGCATAATACTACTTAATACAAATCTCTGCGTACCCTCTGGCCTTATGGCGAATACTGTAACTATCTAAGGAAGCTGATGCATAGATCAGAGTTTTAGTTTTTAAGCAAAGCAAATATTGATATACAAAACCAAATTTTTAACATGTCTTAATTATTATGCTAAGAACACAATGTATAATGCAACTGCACCTGCAAACAATGATTTTTCTTATGTTATTATTGCATTACACCTATATTGGTCGATTTTTTTATCACTTTCCAAATTTTCAGGGTGGGCTTGCAAAACATTTATGGGAGCACACCTGAAATCGCAAAGATAAAATTAGCTGTTTCATACTAATGATTCGGGTAGGCGTTGCAAGCACAGCTGAATTAATTTTGCGATTTCAGGTTTACCGCCATAGTAAAATTTTATCAGTTTGATGGTCTAAACCGCCCCTGAAAATTTGGAATGTACTTAATTGAAATATCACCCAACCAGCCTATAGCAAAGAAAGCTAGATCATCTTCAGATATACATTATCATAATTATGCAATGAAAAGTTGTTTTGATGGATCTCGTCTCAATCAAAACAACGTTTCCTCGCCTTTAATCGCGAAATGATCGAAACTACGAGTTTGTCAACTTTAAGGCTGCACCGACCCTATTGTGCTGCCCCGAATTGTATTTTTTTATTTCTTAACAATTAAACGATATGTATTTCCAAAAAACGAGAATGTCGCATTGTACTCATTGCTGATTTTAAATTTATTAATATCTTATATTATTAATCCGTAATGTTTCGATAAATTTAAAGCCAATGTGACATTCTTATTTTTTGGAAATGTTGTTTAATTGTTTAGAAATAAAAAAAAATACGATTTAGGGCAGCACAATAGGCTCGGTATACAGGCTCTGAACAACATAATGAATGATTTGTTTCCTTGTATATTTTATAGAAATTGATCATGTTTAGCATTTATGGTCAGTGTTTTGAAATAAATATCCATTTTTAATTCAATAACACACGTTGCACACAGCTTTGGATCGGAATGAAAAAGCTCCTCCAAGCAACCCTAATGTCTATATTTTTTTTTTAATTATTTAGCCAATAAAAATTTGCACGCGGTCGATTCTATCCCTCGTAATTTATATTTTGAAACATAGCGTATTATTCAGAACATCCATTATCCACACTTCACTAGCAATGTCCAAATTTTGTCCAGCATGAGTAGCATGACAGGTAGGCGACACATTTTGTTTGTGGTAGGTCTTTGTTTTATTGTCATTGCTCTCTAATAGTTCGATATAATATCTTTGTTAGACCTTTATTTCATTAAAATACTAAAAATATGTCGTAAATATACATGGAACTAAAGTGGCAATGGGCTGGTCATATCTGCCGAAGAACTGATAACCGGTGGGGTGTCAGAGTTCTGGAGTGGAGACCGCGAACTGGCAGACGTAGTCTGGGACGTCCTGTATCCCGCTGGAAAAAAGTAGCGGGGAGCGACTGGATGAGGAAGGCCGAGGACAGAGTATTGTGGCGCGCCTTGGGAGAGGCCTATGTTCAGCAGTGGACGATGATAGGCTGATGATGATGGTGATGGTGATGATGATACATGGTGTAGTAGTTCTTCGGCTATCGTACCTAAAGGTTTTATATACCGGATGATTGTTTTTCCGCTCCGAAACTTTCAGGGGTGGTTCAGACGACCAAACTGAACAACTTTTACCATGGATGCAAAAATCTGATGTAATAATAAACTGCAATGCCTACTCGACTCAAATGTATGACATTTGAGTCGAGTAAGCATTGCAGTTTATTATGGAACAGCAGATTTTTTTTTGAGATTTCAGGTTTGTTTCCATGGCAAAAGTTATTCAGTTTGATGGCCTGAATCTGAACAGCCCCTGGAAGATTCGGAACGGTAAAAAAATCATCCGTTATACTATAGAGTATAGACGACGCGACGGCGCACGCTAGGTAGGTACTACTCATTAAGTCCTAAGTAGACTTCTAGCAGCTCAAAATCCATCAATTAGTGCTATGGTGAAATATGACGATCTCAGATGTTTTAGCAGTTCTAGGCGATTCTTACCTGAATTTTTTTCCAACCCACATTATTAACCTATTTAAAAATTAAAAATCAGAATCACTCGAACTTCTCTACAAACCGTTCTAAGTTACCCTATATACTGTGTATATTATATTAATATACTATAAATATACTGTGACCCAACTCTACTATTCCGAAAAAATATGTATCTTACCAATAGCATAAAATGCTTATTATTTTTCTTTTAAATAACCCAGACAGTTTAGTTGGCTTTGTTTGTAGTACTTGCCTGTTACCTCTTAATTGTAGCTTGTGTGAGCGTGTAATTGTAATTATACAGGGTGTTAGGGTAAACAGTTGCATTACTTTAAGGGGTGATTGTACCCATGACACTGAACTACTTTCCCTAGCCCATAGGAAATTCGTAAAACAAATTTTGGACTTCCCATACTAAATGCAATCAGCTGATCAAAGTTTTGTATGAAAAGTCGATTTTTTTTTTGCTTATTTCCTATAGGTTTCTTTGGAAAAGTTGTTCAGTATTATAGGTACAATCACCCTTTGACTTTCCTATCCCAAACGCAATATTATATCGGTTCGGTTTTCTGTTACCTATCATCGACACCTAGTCCAGTCATTTTACGGAGTTTTGTTAGGCGGGGTAGGGAGTAATTATTAATTGGACTTTTAAACGGTAACCGACAACCATTTGAGAAAATTTGATACGCAACATAGAAATCAAAATGGTGTGTCCCAGAAGGGTTTTAAATTAATAATATTAATACCAATGCACTTATTTGACTTAGATTTAACAATATAAATTATTTTTGTAATAATTTAATTTAATTTTAAAAGTGAGGTATTTATTAGAAAATACGAATGTATTTTTCAAAACCTTCTAAGTAGACAAAAATATTTACACCATGTTTGAAGTGTGTATAATGGTAAATCCTTCAATATGTGCAAAAAAATTTACCATCAGGTTTTTTAGAACGAGATAATAGCAAAATTTTAAAATTGAAACTGTTGCTGACGTGATTTTTTTTTATTTTGGTACTTTTCTATGCTCAAATTGGCTCTTCAATACCATACTGAAAAAAAATATCAATTACTGAATAGTCCCGGCTCAAACCGTAAAATGACTGGGCTATACGTAGATACATACGTATAGGTACAGGAAAACTAAACCAACTACTGCATATAATGAAGGTTAATGTGACATCACATCTAAAGTTGTTCAACCAGTTGAATGATAAAGTTTTCATAGATTTATAAACACCCTAATAACTACTACTTACTTCGATAAAGCGGCCAAAGCGAGTATTTTTTTCATTGGTGTACTATTGCTATTGACTCGATCATTACGTACACACGGCGACACATCAAGCTATACAAAACCAACATAAGCTGGCCACGCGTAGGTCGAGTAACGTTAATGTCACGCGGCCAGCTTATGTTGGTTTTGTATAGCTTGATGTGTCGCCGTGTGTACATAGCTAATCCTCGTCCGGTATGAACGTATAAAGTCATAACATAACACAAATATTCTTTAAATTACTTAATTCTTTAGATATGACTGAATTGTATTTCATTGGTGTGCAACCAAGAATAGACAAATACAAATCAGTCATATCACTTCAATCGGACAGCTAAAAATCTGGAAACACCGCCTACCTTTCTTCTTTCACCGTTTATTCTGCCCTAAGGTTGTATGGAAGAAATCGATTCTTAACGATAAGACCGCCTTATTTTGTGCCTATTGTATTTTTATTATACAATATTAAATACAGAAAAGAAATATCAATTACTAATTAGTCCCGGCTCAAACCGTAAAATGACTGGGCTACACCGGTTTTTGTAAATGTTTGAAACATCATTATTATTCGGACACTGTTGGCTTAGTAGATAAATAAGAAAAACGTCTCGTTCACCTGACAACTCAGCTATCTCGACTTGATACAATCGTTGTATTGTTTTCCAAGGTCCATTCAGCCCATTCATTATGTACGATACGTCGGAAATTGTGTATCATTTATTTATAATACTTGCTATTACTGACATCCAATGAAGAAAACTTCATGGAAGTAATTTCTTTAAGAATCTAATGGTACTGGTAGGTACAATGGCAAATAGCAAAGAATGTAGGTATCACAGAGAACTCCGTTAAGGTGGTTTTAGTCCATACAAAAGTTTGACGCACAATATTTTATATATGGAAAAATAGTTTAGGAAATCTAGTTGCCGCGTCACAAATAACATTTTCAATTTATAATATAATTACGAAAATATGAAGCTTTTAAAATTTTGTATGAAAAATTTCAAAGCTTTATATCATCGTAATTATGATATAAATTGCAAATGTTATTTGTACACAAAGTAACTTATATTAATACCGTCTACGCGTATTGTGCGTCAAAGTTTTGTATAAAATTGACCCCTCTGCAACCACATTAACTTGTCCAGATTTTGATTATGTTGTTTTTTTCTCATAGGAACCTAACTTACCCAGGATTGAATAATCTGTGCCCCAATCTGAAAAGCATTATTTTTAAAGATCGTTTTCTAAAAGCCACCTATTGTACTTGCAAGCTAAAATTCAAACTCTCTTACAGAAGCATGCTTCAAAACGTAGGTACTTGTTAGTTGCAGCATAGTTTCTATCCATCCCAAAATAGAATATTATGGTGTAAAATACCGACGTCTACCCAATATATGTTTTCTCTTGTTTTTGACTTTTATAATAATTTAGTCTTGTCTCTCACACTGCTAATACTAAATGACAGTGACAGAATCGTTATTTCAAATTTTAAACATGTTTAAGAGGATAGGCGGGCTGAAATTGAAATGTGGAAATAGGTCTCTTTTCCGACTGTACCTATACGCATATTTGTCCGATCCGTCCCGCCCGCTAGAGTGCGAAAGAAACAACTGCAGCTCGGACCGATTTTATCTACACAAAATCGACAAAATCTGCATTTCCTATTCCCCTGTTTCCTCCTCCAAAACTAAACCGATTTTAATATTTCCTTCAAGAATAATATGAGAAAGACTTTGGCTCTATGTATGTATGTATGTTTTGCTTTTTTATTTATGTTCGTCAAATTAGTTTGCTGGATGTCTGAAAACGAGAGGTAAAATTTGTCATTTTTGAAGGACCCTAGTTCTAACAGTAATTAATTAATCCAAAAAAGCAAAACACGGGGCATAGCAGAGCTATAACGGAGATTGTATGGTAAACATGTTTTGCTCTAGAGTCATTATCCAGAGAGGAAACAGGGGAATACATTTGTATGGAAAAAACGGTACCCGCCTATCCTCTTAATACCTTTTGGTGCTTTCACAATTTTCAGTATTGTTAGCGATTACTTTAAGAAGCAAAATAATTAGTTTACAATTTCGTGGTATTTTTTTTCTCTGACAAGTTGTTTGTTTAGATGTTTAGACATTTTTGGAGCAATATAATTTACCTGAGAGGCTAAATGTATCTTTTCGAGTTCGCGTAAAGATACAGATCTGAGAGCGTTGAACCTGTCGTATGAATGATAATCAAATACCCAAGTTTATGATACCTACATCATTATCATACATCGCATCTACCTACTCACAAATATTAGTAGCTATATAATCATGCAACAAGACTGATTGACTGAGTTTAAAACCATACCATAACCAACCTTAATAGGATGGGAAATAATTCGGAGCGCGCACTCCATACAAACGAAGTCTGGTTATATTTTCAATAATAATAATAACCATGAGGCGTAAGACAGCTCCGCTCAAGTGGGACTGGGCTGGACAATATCTCTGTCGCATGCATTCGATGGGCCAAAATCACCACAGACTGAGTTCCCCAGGATGATGTCGCCGACAAAAGAGAGGATTGGAGAGTAAAAGGGGAGGCCTTTGCCCAGTAGCGGGACATTGAAGAGGCTAGGTAAAAAACCCATCTAACGTCAATGAAAATTTTTAGGCACGATCTAGAAACAAATATTGTCAGATTTCCGTTAAAATATATAAGTTTAATGCTAGGATTTATTTAAGAATTGTGTTGAAAACTTTGACGACAAATCTTCCCGAATAAGTAGGCATGAGGAGAAGGGGAGGACTATAATCCACCATGCACGCACGCAGCCCCTTTACGGAATAGTGGAAGCAAGAAGTGTCATTAGTACTTATCAAAAACAACACCGGGACCCCGATCGCGCTAAATAAATCTCCACTTAAACGACGTAGTACTTACTATCTCTATGCTTAAACGCATAGCTTAAACGTTATTGGACGCTAATCAATTGACAGCACATGACAGCCGTTTGACAGATCGCTCAGACGTTTCAGGCTCTCAATGACAAATAGTTCATGAAGGTCAAGTTTAGCGCGATAGGGAATTCAGCACAGTTGATCATAGTAACTGGCATGCAATTTGATCACCTAAAAATGACATTGAATTAGAATTGAACTTAAATATTTTAAATTAGCGCGATTGGCCTTCTGTATAGTAGGTATACAGGGTGTAAACTTAAATGGGATCTAAGGGGTGCTTATGACCATCAATCTGAATAACTTTTGCAATGGCACCAACACTGAAATCGCGAAAATAATTCCGCTGTCTCATACAAAACTGCAAACATAACTCAACTGAAATTTTTTCGTGATTTTGATATAAGTCCCATAGAGAAAGTTGTTTAGTTTGGTGGTGTCCGATTTAATTTTACACTCTGTATAGTAAACAAGTAATATACCTACTTCTGAGAAAAATACTTGTGATAATTATAATAACTGATTGGTTGATGGCAAAGAATGAAAATTAAAAAAAAACGATTTGTAGAAAAAACGTCAAATTATAATAAAGAGTGCTAACAATAATTAATTGTAATTGTTTTTATTTAATTTTCATAGTTTAATTTTTATCATTTTAATTTTTCGAATTAAATTTGTTTTTCCAATAAGTTTATAAATCTAATTCAAAGCTTAAAAATCTAAAATGTACTTAACAAAATGCAAAGCAAATATTTATCAGTGCATGCTGTGCTTATCTTTAACGAGCGTTAACCCGCGACTTCGTCCGCACAAATTATATACCATATTTTAAGTCAGATCATAAGCTATCAAAAAAAAAAAAAGTTTCATCAAAATCGGTTCAGTAGTTTTTGCGTGATACTCGTTCAAACAAACAAACAAACAAACAGACAGACAAAAAATCCAAAAATTGGTGAAATGGAATCAGGGACACCTAAAAACCATATCGTAACTTTTATTTGTTAATATCTTCAATGTACAGACAAACTTCCTGTTACAGTTTTATAATAGTACGAGCTTAACCCGCGACTTCGTCCGCACAAATTATATACCAGATTTTAAGTCAGATCATAAGCTATCAAACAAAAAAAGTTTCATCAAAATCGGTTCAGTAGTTTTTGCGTGATACTCGTTCAAACAAACAAACAAACAAACAGACAGACAAAAAATCCAAAAATTGGTGAAATGGAATCAGGGACACCTAAAAACCATATCGTAACTTTTTTTTTGTTAATATCTTCAATGTACAGACAAACTTCCTGTTACAGTTTTATAATAGTATAGATAATAGATTAGTTGTGCATTTAGCCGTTTGCTTTACCTAGTATTAAGTATTCCATTCATTAGTGTAACAACTGTTGATGAGCCTAATAAGATAAAATAAAAAATAAATAAAATAAAGTAATTAGTACCATTTGATGTTTACAATGGGCATAACCGATGGTCGTTCATTTAAAAAACTACATTGGCTGTTACTATGTACTAGCACTTTGTAGATAACACTTTCGCTTACTAACATCATCGAATCAAATAACTAATTAAGGAAAATTACTTTGCAGTTTATTTAGTAGGTAATAAGTAAGTATAATAAGTATTTCAAATAAACATATCCCTCCCCAATTAAAAAGTAACAGCTGATAAGAAAGTTATATATCTAGTCCGTCGGGGGAAATAACATGAAATACCAAACCTATTTATTATCTAATGTACTATGGCCCATATAGGACTTGTATTGTAACCTACTGGGCTGCAATCGCGGTAAATATTTGGTGATTGAACCGTTATGGGACTACGTACGAACCATAACTTTTGACACATTTGGTATTGCGCTAATCGCGGTACAAGAGCCGTTTTGACAGATCGCTCAGACGTTATTGGCTGTCGGTTACATAGAGTTTAGCACGATGCGGAATTCAGCACAGTTGAATAGTAATTGGATTGCAATTTGATTAGAACTGAAATTGGATAAGATTAGAACTTCGATGTTTTAACTTAGCGCAATCGGGCACCTGGTTACAATATGAATGCTACGCAAAACCAAAATAAGCTGGCCGCGCGGAGGTAGAGTAAATGTACAACGTCGCGCGGCCAGCTTATGTTTGTTTTGTTTAGAAGTTTAAATAAAATGTGAATTTCCCTGATAATGCCGTTTACAATTTTACTGATGTTGGGTCTAAAATGTACCTACTTTAGTTTTGAATGACGATTTAAGTATCTAATAATTATGTGGAGAAATAACGCAAAATCCGAAAACCGTTAGTACCAATAATTTTATATACTTACGAGCGTTAACCCGCGACTTCGTCCGCACAAATTATATACCAGATTTTAAGTCAGATCATAAGCTATCAAACAAAAAAAGTTTCATCAAAATCGGTTCAGTAGTTTTTGCGTGATACTCGAACAAATAAACAAACACGCAGACAAATTCTAATAAGGTTGATTTGGAGTCAAGGATACCCTACAAACCACATCGTGATCATTCCACACTTTGATCCAGACACGCTTCTGTTACAGTTTTATAATAGACGAGCGTTAACCCGCGACTTCGTCCGCACAAATTATATACCAGATTTTAAGTCAGATCATAAGCTATCAAACAAATGCACATGGGGGTCCGCTGCTGATCTCACTTCATAAAGAAACATATAAATGCATGTCCGCATTTGTAATATTAGCTAGTATTCTAATATTATGCTTATTTGGAAAACCCCCCACAATATTATTTATAATGCAAAAACTACTGAATCGATTTTGATGAAACTTTTTTGTTCGATAGGTAGCTTATGATTTGACTTAAAATCTGAAATCAGGCTACATACGTTACAGTCGAGTAGGTGTTGCAGTTTAGTATGGAACAGCAGATTTTTTTTGTTCTGACAGGTATGCTCCTCTATAGTAAAAGTTGTTCAGTTTGATGGGTAGAATATTATACGATTGATCGTATAATATTACGTAAATTAACATAATATTATCTATCTCTTTCTCTTTCTTTTTGTTATTGGAAGAACGCTGTATCCCATTCTGTGAATATTATCTTTGCATATAATATAAAATAATAATATTATTTTCTGCACATAAAACCACCATGTATAAAATACTAAAAAATAATAAAAGCGGTTTATTAGTGTGCTATTTTTTGTTGAAATAAACCTACCTGTTTCGTTTTAATTAGTAGGGTACACTTACGCATATTTTAATATTGAAAACGTTTTAAATTAAACTCGCAACTTTTTGTTTTGTTTGCGTAATAAATAATTAATCCTGAGAAATGACCGTGACTCAAAATGAAGCTCGACCTTATTTTCAACATATTATGTTATGTTATCTTATCATAATATAGGTACCCTAAACAAGGATAATTCATAAACAGTATGTTTTTATGGAACAATGTCTTTCGAATGAAACGATATTGTTTAATTTTATTTTAAAAGTTGATATAAGTCGCAAAAAGGCTCTATCATTATATCAAAAGGGTTTTGAGTCACGTTGCAGGTTCTGACACGAGCACTCGTCTCGCGTGGATTTCGCGCGTCGCGTTTTTGCCTGCCACGAGGCTCCGCAATCCTCAATCCCTTCTTGTTCTTGACCAAAAATAATCCCTGAGATTGGGATAGATTCTCCCATAAACACTTGACACTGGCGGAAATGCTGTGCTAACGCACAAGCAAGAGTCCGTTATATATTTTTAAAAAAAAGGGGTTTTGAAAACAAAACGTCGTAATCGATCGTTTGTGTGTACCTATAGGCCAGGAAGCTGACATAGATATTGTCTATATTATACCGACAAGGTTAGGTTAAACAGTTGCATCCACAGATCACAAAAACTAAAGGGAGATGTGAAAAGGAGGCGGGGCCAGCGTCGCAGCAATATGCGCAAAAACGGAACACATGTGACAGTAATGATTCAATATATTATGAGTTTATGAGACTACTAAAGATTATTCGAACGTTGAGTTCTGATACCGCAATGGATAATGAGGTCATTCAAACTAACAAAATACTTTCTATCGCGTGGTACTTGTGGTGATGCGAAACTAGGTTTCGTACTCAGCGCATTGGTTGGCATCTCTCTAGATCTCTATGGTTGCATCACTTTAAGGGGTGATTGTACCCATGATACTAATCAACTTTCCCTAAGACACCTAATAATAGGAAATTCGCATAAAAATTGTTCGACTTTTCATACATTTATGTTCGATCAGCTGATTGCATTTAGAAAGGCAATTTTTTTTTCAACATCCCATAGGTTTCTTAAGGAAGGTTGACTAATATCATAGGCACAATCCTAGGTGAAAATTTTAGATTTGAGTTGGACGGAGCAAAATTTTCCAAATTCTCTTAAAAATATGAAATGGATGTTTCATAGGTTAACACGTTCGCGGACAGTGACCGGCTATAGCAGTGATAACAATAAAAGTTCTATTGTGTCTCGTTCAGTGTCCGCGAAAGTGTTAAAACTATTTTTTAAAACTTCAGTGATTATTCAAATTACCAAATAAGAAACAAAAAGAGGTTCTTAATTTGCCATTTTACGCTGGAATCGGCATCTAAAGTTAGGTGAAAAATCCGCTAAGTAAAAGTTTTGTTCGAAAAAATAGTATTAGCAATATTTTTAATTATTATGGTTAACATTAGTCAAATATCGTCAAAACCATTTAAATGAACTGAAATTGCGATTTGCGAATTTCCTATAGGTTTCTAAGGGAAAGTTGGTTGGTATCATGAGTACAATCACCCCTTAAATTAATGCAACTGTTTACCCTAACACCCTGTAGATACCTAATTTGTTCAAACCGGTTGAAACATTTAGGTCCCAGGTGGTACAATACATAAGCACAGAATAAGAAAGAGTATCTATAGTACTACATAACATAGGTACATACTTACACCAGCATTAAAAACATTTTGTGTATGTTCTGTAGTCTGACCATGAAGTTCATAGAATACAGAAATCAAGCGATCCTGTAACTAACCGTAACATAAAGTAATATCTGGTTATGAAACAAAATTGTATCAATTAAACTGAATGGAAGAGCTGTCGGTCGTCAACTCGTTAATTATACCTACATGCATTATGTCTGTGATCTATGAACACGTCATATTATGTATGTCTATACCTATTTATACAATACATATCCGTATATGCGAGTATATTTATGGTCTAAAAACATTAGCTGAAACTATTTTAAGGGGATGATCAGACCATCAAACGGAAGAACTTTCTCTATGGGATCAATATCAAAATCGCGAAAAAAATCTGGTGTCGGTTTCGGTCGAGTTATGTTTGCAGTTTTGTATGGGACAACTGTTTTTTTTTCGCGATTTCGATATTGGTCCCATAGAGAAAGTTGTTCAATTGATGGTCTGATGATCCCCTTAAAATAGTTGCAGCTAATTTTGCTAGACCTTATATTTCTTATATTATTGATTTTTAAACATGTTACAGCCATGTTGTGCTATTTCGAATCAAATTAAAGATTGAAAAATGTTGGTGGGTTGGTTAGTTTGTAATAACTACCAGTAAGTGGGCTCACGTCCCCTTAAGACGCAACAGATTGAAAATTTCGTTCTCTGGGTAGTGGGCTCGGTGGCGAAATTGGATAACGCAGTTCCCCGGTTTGGAAAAGTGCGGGTTCAAGTCCCGCCCGAGACAAATTTTTCAATCTTTAATTTGTTTCTTATATTTCTTATTTATATAATGTATGTATTTACATAACCTATACCTATTTACATAATACATAACGTGAAATTTTTTCCAACGTGTGTTATAGAACTCTTCTGTAATTTGATTAGGAAGGTATATTATCTATCACTTATTAGAAGATTAAATAAGCACCCAAATCTAGATACTTGGAGGCATAGAGAAACACGTAACTCGTACCACAAGAGGAGTGGCCTTACGCATAATTTCCCATACTTTTCCTCTTTTCCCCTCTGTCAAAGTCTCACCCCCGCGACGGCGGCCCCGACCTAGCCCCGATGGGCTACTTAATTCGATGCGTTTTACTGTAATAGCAACGGCCCTGTGTAAATAGCATTGAACAGGCTACGTAAAAAAATAAGAAAAATAAATATATTTCCGTCATTTTTAAAGATATATTCAAAAATTATTTTCACTTTAGTGTCATATCAGAGTTTTTAAAAAAGTAATAAAATTGTGTTTGTCATCATCCCTACTGTACCTTATACAAAATAAAAAAATAGAAATGAATGAAGTCTAGATTTTTTTTATGTTTGTAGTTTCCATGTATAAAACCTCCGAGTGTGGTGGGAAGATAATTAACATTATAGCCCGAAACGTTTTGATAAATTGAAAACCAACAATGACTACAATAATGTGACATTCTTTTTTTTTACAAAATGTTGTAGGTATAAGCATAGAGAAATTACGCGCTTACGCAGGTATAAGTAATTGTTAAGAAAATTTAAGAAATACTATAGAGGGCAGCACAAGAAAATCCTAAAAAAAGCACTGAATAGGTATAATCTGTCCTATTAACACTTTATGTATTCACATAATTATATAATCGTGAATAAATAAAAACAATTATGGACCTAGGTACGTTTATCGAACTGAAATTAATAGTGTAATTCAAAAAACAAAGCAAGATAATTTAGACACGCTTTTAGTAGTTATGTTACGTCTTAGGTATTTATCGAATACCTATTTGAATACCAATATCAAATGGAATGAAAAATATTTCACGGTACACCACATTTGCGTGTTTTTAATAAACTGCTAATATTGTTCAATATTGAAGGACATTTAGGTCCGCCACATACATACGGAATTGCGGTCTGGAATCCTGATTCAGGATTCTGTGTTGTCAACTATGGTTACAAAAATTACTTAGAGTGCTGTGTAAAAAATGTCTAAAATCAAAATGAATGAAATGCCAAATTAATGACAATTGTATTTTTAGGTATTTATTAAAACAAAGGAACAATTTCTATACATGATAATTACTATCATCTGATGCATGACGTTACGAATGTTACGATGATGGTTTGTAAATTGTATTCTAATATTAATGCAACTATATCAAAAGACTATCGATAGTTTTAACATTAGACATAATCTGCATACAAAATGGCATGAACCATTATTACACAAGCGGTTTTTGAGCGTAGGCGATTTCGCAACTATGCCGCAACGACGTCGCAACTGCACCGTCACGATACGGTATCGTTCCATCAACGCCTACGCTCAAAAATCACTTTAAAATATGCCACCACCTAAGACATGAAAAAATCACTAGATCTAGTGAAAAAGTCTCTGAAAGCGGCAACACTCCATACGGAATCTAATTCCGATTCAGGTTTATTCCGGATGTATGTGGCGGACCTTACGGTGAAAAACATTTCAGCTAGGTAATAACCTGAGTGAAAGTTGTTGAAAAAAATGTTTTCTAAGTTTCATTTGTCATTTAAGAAATTTCGTTCCGTAAAATTGCCATTACCAGCATTCATGCTTTGTTGCTAACATTATTTAGTTATGCATATATTATAATTCTTGATTGAATATTGTTTCTATTGTGACCTTTATTCTGTGAACATTATCATGGTTGTTAGACTCCTCTTTTATATTCATGTTCATACTGTTATCCTACATACATGTATTGTATCTAATACAAAGAGCAAGGAACAAAGAAATAATGGACCGTTTCATTAAAAATTTTCTGTGAAACTGGAGCGTTACAATACAATCTAATACAATCTGTACTATTATAAAACTATAACAGGAAGTTTGTCTGTACATTGAAGATATTAACAAAAAAAAGTAACGATATGGTTTTTAGGTGTCCCTGATTCCATTTCACCAATTTTTGGATTTTTTGTCTGTCTGTTTTGTTTGATAGCTTATGATCTGACTTAAAATCTGGTATATAATTTGTGCGGACGAAGTCGCGGGTTAACGCTCGTTAAGTAATAATACTAATAAGTAATACTAATTTACTGATTTTGAAGATTGTAAAATCAATCTTCAAATTCTCGATTCCGTAAAATTAGGAAACTATTTTTTGAATCAATGATACAACTTTGATGGTTATAATCTAGTTAAAATTTGAAAGACTTATTGATACTTCAAACTCCACTTTTTATGCACTTTTTTTTCTTTTATATGTACAACAGACTAACATTTTGTGATGTTATTGCATATTTATTGATAATGAGCAGTTTATCCACTTGCAAAACATTATCTAATTATATTCGGTACCCTGTGACATTATCTAACATAAATTTTCAGCCGGTCTTCATCATTATTTTAGCATGCTATCATTGACCTATTATGTAGGTATATATACTAGAAATAACACGACAAACAAAAGTCCAAAGACTTCTACAGGGTGCAATTGATATCATTAGAATCCTTTTAAACTAATAGTCTACCCATCAAACTTTTACTATGGGAGCAAACCGACCGATTACTATGAAATCAGCTGTTTAGTATGGAACAGCTGATAATAGAAGTCTTTGCAAATGTCGTGGAATCAACGTGAACCACATGAATACGACGAGCGCAGGTGGGTGAAAGAAAAAGAAAAAAGTGTGGCTATATCGCCACACAAAGAATTGGAGACAGCGTTGTGAAGTGCAGTGTTATTTCTAGTAGGTAGTATATAGGATCCTTCTTAATATGCTGACACTTTTTTAAGGTGATGATCAGACCGTCAAACTGAACAACTTTCTCTACGGCACCAACATCGAAATCGCGAAAGAAAAATCTGCTCTTTCATACTAAACTGCAAACCTACTTGAGCCAAATATCCCATACAGCTGATTTTTTTTCGCGATTTCGATGTTGGTCCCATAGAGAAAGTGGTTTAGTTTGACGGTCTGATCATCCCCTTAAAAAATGTCAGCATATAAAGAAGGACCCTGTATAGTTCAATGCATGTTACACAGCAATGAGTTCCATGTTTTAAGATGCCTCTTGTCGGTGAAGCCATCAGGCCCAACAGTTCCACTGGGCACTCTGGGCAAGTGCCCAGGGCCCGCCGCGACCGATGGGGCCCTCCCTAGTTCCTGCCCGATCACTAACCGATCACCGATATTACTGATAAACACCATTATTTTTTGGTATTCCAATGAACAAAGGAACCTAACAAACAGTGGCAACAATTTGGCTGCCAACCTTCAACACGTAGGTCTAAATCTAGACTGTCATTTTCATATCATAGTTATAGGGGCCCCATTATCCTAAAGTGCCCAGGGCCTCCAATATGCTAAAGACGGCCCTGGCAACCATGCACCAATCCTGTATCTTTCCTTCAAGTACGCACGGCGCGGCGGCACATCAAGCTATACAAAACCAACATAAGCTGGCCTTTCAAAACCTTCTAAGTAAACAAAAATATTTACACCATGTTTGAAGTATGTATAATGGTAATACCTTAAATATGTGCATAAAAATTACTATCAGGTTTTTTTAATAACGAGATAATAGCTAAATTTTAAATTTGGAACTGTTGCTGACGGATTTTTTTTTTAATTTTGGTACATTTCTAAGCTCAAATTGGCTCTTAAATACCATACTGAAAAAAATATCAATTACTAAATAGTCAGGGCTCAAACCGTAAAATGACTGGGCTATACGTAGGTACATACGTATAGGTACAGGAAAACTAAACCAACTACTGCATATAATGAAGGTTAATGTCACATCACATCTAAAGTTATTCAACCAGTTGAATGATAAAGTTTTCATAGATTTATGAACACCCTAATACCCCTATTTACTTCGATAAAGCGGCCAAAGCGAGTATTTTTTTCTTTGGTGTACAAACAGCTATTGACTCGATCATTACGTACACACGGCGACACATCAAGCCATACAAAACCAACATAAGCTGGCCGCGAGTAGGTCGAGTAACGTTAACGTCACGCGGCCAGCTTATGTTGGTTTTGTATAGCTTGATGTGTCGCCGTGTGTACCTTGAACTTCCGGCATGACCTGAAACAAATTATTTGTTTCACTTGTGGCAAAGAAGTTTCAGGTCTTTCTCTACCCCTCGATCTTTTTATTTAAGGCGGTGAATTTCATAAAACGAAGAATTTACCATCTCAGCACTTAACGATGAAATGTCCAAAGATATAATTAATTACATCATGAGTAAGGAACGTTACGTCAAATCATGAACTCGTGGAGGACATTTTTGCTGAAACTTTTTCTTCGAGATGTATCAAAAATAAATTAGGTTAATTTACGACTCTCAGACTTTTTACTGAACGTTTTATTACAGTAATGATCCTTAAAGATTTATGACTTGAATCACAATGTTATTCATTGACTTTGATGTAGGCGGTTTAATATTATGTTCATAGTTATAATTAGATTAGTATGAAATAGTTTAATATTTAGTATTTTGAATATTGGATAAGTATCCATATACCTATGTAATAGGAATGATATAAGTCTCCATAATATAATATCGCGGGGCATATTGCTCGCAGAACCGATGGCCGATGGGGCCGAAAAGTTCTCGAGTGGCGACCGCGTACCGAAAAGCGCAGCGTGGGTAGGCCCCGCACACGGTGGACCGACGACCTTGTGAAGGCGGCGGGATCCCGTTGGATGAGGGCAGCGCAGGACCGGTCGTTATGGCGATCCTTGGGGGAGGCCTATGTCCAGCAGTGGACGTCCATCGGCTGAGATGATGAATATAATATCATCATCATCATATCAGCCGACAAACGTCCACTGCTGGACATAAGCCTCCCCCAAAATGGGGGGATTTGCCATAATCGCCACGCTTGGCAGGCGGGTTGGCAATCGCAGTTGGATTGAATGTGTGTACTCAGAGGATGCTGCTGCCCATCCTCCGGTAGATCCCTTAGTCGCCTTTTACGACACCCACGGGAGGAAATGGGATGGTGCTATTCTTAGCCGACACCAACGGTAACAATAATATAATATAATTATCCAATATAACATAATAGGTAACTAAACTTTTTGACGGCCCGGTAGAACAAGTCTGTAGTGAACCTGCCTGCTGTGCCGAGAGTCGCGGGTTCAAATCCCGTAAGGGACAAATATTTATATGATGAATATGAATATTTGTACCCGAGTCATGGATATTTGTATCTATATATGTATTCTACATTGTTGTCTAGTCATCATAATACACAAGTCCAGGTACTTTAAATGTGACTAGATAATTTGTGTGACAATGTGTGGGGTGGAGAATAAGTTTGTGGGTGTAAGACTGTAGGATGATAATAGACAAGTTCTTGATTTACACATATAGGTACAATACAGGGTGTTACAGAAGTAAAAAAAAAATTGAAAACTTTTAAGGGGGTGGTTTAGACTAACAAACTGAACAACTTTCACTGTGATAATATAATATATAAACTCGATGAACCTCAAAAAACATTAAATAAAACAAAAATATAAAATTATGTCTGTACAATACAATACTAAAGTATGCTATGACAATACTCTTTATTTGCACACCAAAAACATAAAATAACCGTTGGTATACCGTAAAAAATAAAAAAATAACTTGACATAGGTACCGAAATGAATAAAAACTAGGGTCACATCACAATCTTAAACTCAAATTACCAGTGGAACCCCCTATTAGCGCCTGTCACCAGCAAAGGGCAGATAATGGTTTTTTTTTGTTGAGAAAAAGCTGACGCCTTCGTCGCCACGCCGCGCCTCGCCGCCGGGCGCTTCATTAAGCCTTGACCCGCACCCACACGATTGACGTCCATACCTACTAATGCTTGCTTTTTAGGGTTCCGAAGTCAACAAGGAACCCTTATAGTTTCGCCATGTCCGTCCGCCCGTCCGTCCGTCTGTCCGCGGCTTAGCTCAGAAACGCTTAGTACTAGAAAACTGTAATTTGGCATGGATATACATATTAATCATTTTTCAGTTTTTCATTTTTAGTTCCTCACTTTTATTTACTAGATTTGGTTTGCGAAATAGCCAGAGGTCAAGGTTTTGACGTAAACAAGCTTTTGTGGGTCAGACAAAATATAGGTAAATATTTAAATGGTGGCCCTTTTAAATTTTATTGAGGACAGGCAAGTGATATATAGCGCAGGAAAATGAAAATAAACCTTAAATATGAATAAAAATGCGTAATAAGTGACTTGGTATATACTTGACAATAGATATTTTATGCATCGACTGAAAACCGTCAGAAAATATTATTAACTGAACTTTATTTTACTGCCAGGATAGTGAGAAACAGCCAGGAAAGTGAGATTTTTAAACACAAATTCCCATATTTATTATTTAATTAGAAATAATAAATTAAAAAATTTTGATAGTAAGGCACTAGGAATCTTCACAGTTCTAAACAAGTTGTTGTATCATAATCATCTAGCCTGCCACGACTTCCTAAAGTGCCTTTTTTCACGATCGCTCATTAATTTCAGATTTTTTTTTAATTTTCCTGTAGTTCTCGACTTTAACAATACTGTTTTCTCTTTTCTTTTAGTAAGTTTAAGTTTCTTTTTGTAAGAAATTAGGAATCTAAGTAATTTTGTGGTGTTATCACTTTCCTGTCTAAGTGAATCCAGACAAGTGCTACACAGGAAAGTGATAATTTTGAGGTTTTTCATTAATAAAACATAAACGATGTATTTTAACGCAGTATTACTGCATTATGGATATTTACATTAGGTATATTAATCAAAACAATTAAAAA
Source organism: Agonopterix arenella (assembly GCA_927399405.1). Classification (NCBI taxonomy): domain Eukaryota; kingdom Metazoa; phylum Arthropoda; class Insecta; order Lepidoptera; family Depressariidae; genus Agonopterix; species Agonopterix arenella. Next base: position 8,569,854 of record OV656691.1, read on the forward strand.
TCTTTAAGAAATCCAAATATTGTTATCGTCAATACATACCATACAAGTGAGAAATTGTCTGACCCAAACGAGTCTGCGGCATTTAAAATTTTCATAGCATCTTTCTGAATAGCTGAATGACAGCAGTTCAAGCGGCAGTGAGTTCATTTCACTATGTATTTTGTATCCAAAATATGGCAACAGCGCTCATTATTTAATTTGATGGTAATTTTAACATGTTTTTAGCTGACAGGAATGTGATACACAATTCGTGTTGCCTCTATTCTATGATGAATATTCGAATAAAAATAGGGAGACAAGTAATTTCTTTTTAGGTTTTAGCAAAGCTTTATTGATTGTTACTGTGATAAGATACAATCTCTTTGATTTGAGTACTAACTTTACGTATTATTTCGGTAGAAAGCTTCCGTTTTGGAAAATCGCCCCGCAGGAAAGTGACAATTTGCTCACGTTTAGCCATTTTTCTCCAAAAAGAAATTTTCTGACATCGCTGAATTTCAGTGCCCAAATAGAAGCTAATTAGTTCCTTATCCCAGATTTAAAATAAATCAGAAATATTAATAAACTAAGGAGCTATGAGTTGAGCGCACCATAATTCCTTCACCGTAAGAACTAGCCGTATAACGAAATTAAAAGGAAAACTATCACCGCTAAGTAGGCTTTACAAGTTTACGAGTAATAGTCGACCAACTTATAAAATGTACTTTTTAGACTTTATTAGCCGTCAAACCGTAGTATATAACAAAATGCCTCCTCCTAATTCCATATTATATTGTGACGGGCAACTACGGAACCCTACCCTGCGCGTGGTCCGACATGCACTTGGCCAGTTATTAAACCTATTGTTGACATTAAATTTATACTTTTTACATAAAGATCTCACACTTTTGAATAGAGTTTTTTAAAGGTCGCAAAAACCAAATGCCAAATGCTTGCGGGAAAAAGAAATGATATTTAGAATCATTCTTTCCACTCAGAAGCATTTGGGCGAAAGTCCATCCAATGTAGGATTGGACTAAGGCACTTGTATCTGGGTTGAAGTATGCGCTTAAGGGCGTCAAACCCAATTTGAATGGACTTTCGCCTAAATGCGTCTAAGTGGAAGAATTCCCTTCGGAAACACGAATCGTCGACGTAGCGTGTATACTTCGCACGTCGTTGGAAGCAACTTTTCAGAAGGTAGAAGGGGAAAAAAAGGACGAAAAGTAGTAGGTACACCGCTACGAGGATAATATTACACAGGTAATGCACAATAATGCTCACATCTACTAGTTGAAACCAACCGTGGACGTAATTCGAAAGGTACAAACCTAATAGCCCAGTCATTTTACGGTTTGAGCCGGGACTAATTAATAATTGATATTTTTTTCGGTATAATATTGAAGAGCCAATTAAAGCCTAGAAATGTACCAAAATTAAAAAAAATCACGTCGGCAACAGTTCCAATTTGAAAATTTTGCTATTATGTCGTTCTAAAAAACCTGATGTGATGGTAATTTTTGTTTTCACCTATTTAAGGCTTTACCATTATTACATGCTTCAAACATGGTGTAAATATTTTTGGCTACTTAGAAGGTTTTGAAAAATACATTCGTATTTTCTAATAAATACCTCATTATTTCAATTTCAATGCCTAGTTTATTGCTGAAAAATAATTTAATTTAAAATCTAGTCAAATGAGTGCATTGTTATTAATATTATTAATTAAAAAGCATTCTGGGACACACAATTTTGATTTCTATGTTGCGTAGCGATTTTTATTTTAATGTTTAAAGATAGTTTAAGATAGTCTTTTTGTCACTAAATGGTGCCGGTTACAGTTTAAAAGTCTAATTAATAATTACTCCCTACCCCGCCTAACAAAACTCCGTAAAATGACTGGGCTATAAACACTGTACAGAAATTAGAAATGTCCAAAAGAAACTAGAAAAAATATTAGTCAGTTTTCCTCGCAATGTTTTCCTTTACCTTTTGAACCGAAATTACTCCTCCAATCCAATACAGTTTCTGATGCGTTTATGTAGTCCACCAATCCACATTGGGTACGCGTGGTGGACTGGTGCCCTTACACCCTCCCTAAGGGTAGGCCTGGCCCTGCTGTGGGACATATATAGGCTGATGATGATGATTAATTTAAAGAAAATTTGGTTCTTGCCCCGCTTTCATCAAACTAATCCTGTGTAAAATCCCGCTTTTCTCGAAAAATGACCTGGCAACGCTCGCTGGTATTGTTGCTCCTGATAGATAAGATGACAAAAGTTTTGTTTTCAACGGTAAATAATGTCACAACTACGTGTTTCTCTTTGTGTTTCATTGTTTATCTATAAACAATGTTCACCTGAACTGGCGCCCTGGTTTCTCTAGTACTATAAATATGCCTACATATTGTATATAATTAAATTAATATCCACCAGCATTGTTTTTGAATAGTTCTAAGGTCAAAGCCACGTACGAACGATAAACGTGTGTATTTACGTAATTATTTCTTTTAAAGAGTAAATTTTATCTACAGAGTGTCCGGTAAATATTAGCCAACTTTCTGAAGCGAAGAATGTGGGATCTTATCGAGACACGACAAAAGTGGCTTCCGAATGGCTGGAAGTTTGACTAAAAATTGTTGCTAATATTGTTTATCAAGCCATGTAAAAATAAAATAATAAAAATAATTATTGTAAGCTCTGCTTAATTTCTCCTGAAAAGAAATTGATATTTTATTTCAAAAATTTATTGTACAAAAACCATTAAATGAGAAGCATGAAAAGGGCACCTGACTTGTCAAATAGGAAGTTTGAATACCTTGAAGTCTAGGCTCAAGATTATTGTAGGAAGACACTAAAATGTTATAAGTACGTCGGTCGTCACAAAAAAACCTACCTACATTTAGTATCGAGTATGTATATTTTGTGTCTATAAACAGGAAGTAGATATAATACACGGTGTAATGTAAGGCCTGCAATGTACAGCCTGGAAAATACTGAAATGGTGAATTCAGAACATCAAACTGACCAACTTTCACTAAGCAGCCACCCTCAGGAAATGCGAAAAAATCTGCTGCTTCATACAAAACAGCTGTACCTACTCGAGTCAAATGTATGAAACAGCCGATTTTTTTCACGTTTTTTCCTAAATGTGAAAGTTGCTCAGATTGATGGTCTGAATTCACAATTTTAGTGTTTGCCAGGTTGCCTCTTATAACACCCTTGCCTATACATCATGTATGTTAGGGTAAACAGTTACTTTACTTTAAAGGGTGATTGTACCCATGATACTGAACACCTTTCCCTAAGAAACCTATAGGAAATTCGTAAAAAGTTTTTTATACTTCCCGTACTATACTAAGTGCAATGCTGATTTTTTTATTTGTAAATTTCCTATAGTTTTTTTTTGGGAAAGTTGTTCAGTATCATGGGTACAATAACCCCTTAATGTAATGCAGCTGGTTACCCTAACACCCTGTATAAGTAAACCTAACAATATAGGTTAAAACATGCGCTAAGTTATTTAATTACTACAGACACTTAACATTAACACCTCTAATCTCTGACTCGTCAAAACAAAACACACAAACTCATAAATAAACTTTACTAAGAAAATAAAATTCTTGGTAGCACAAAAACTTTAACGATAACCTACTTAAGAGGGTACCGAGCCTATTTGTGCTGCACTCAATCATTTTTTTTTATTTCTTTACAATTAAACAATATTTCCAAAAAACAAGAATGTCACATTTATCATTTTTGATTTTCAATTTATCGGGCCACCGCGGATTTATTTACCTCGGCTTCGCCTCGGCCAACAATTACATGAGATCTGAGACCTTTCTTACTTTCCTGCCCTCTGTGTGTAATCTATGTACAATAGATTGTCTACTTAGAAGGTTTTGAAAAATACATTCGTATTTTCTAATAAAAATCTCATTTTTTTTAATTTTATTACTCTAAAATATTTATATTGTTAAATCTAATTCAAATGAGTGCATTGGTATTAAATTAATAATATTATTAACGAGCGTTAACCCGCGACTTCGTCCGCACGAATTATATACCAGATTTTAAGTCAGATCATAAGCTATCAAACAAAAAAAGTTTCATCAAAATCGGTTCAGTAGTTTTTGCGGGATACTCGTTCAAACAAACAAACAAACAAACACCCAAACAAACACACAAACAAACAGACAGACAGACAAAAAATCCAAAAATTGGTGAAATGGAATCAGGGACACCTAAAAACCATATCATAACTTTTTTTTTGTTAATATCTTCAATGTACAGACAAACTTCCTGTTACAGTTTTATAATAGTATAGATAGATTTAAAAGCCTACTGGTAATTTTGATTTCTATGTTACGTAGTGAATTTTTTTAAATATGTTTTCAGATAGTCTTTTTGTCACTAAATTGTGCCGGTTACAGTTTAAAAGTCCAATTAATAATTACTTCGCAACTCTCCTAACAAAACTCCGTAAAATGACTGGGCTTTAAGCAGATGCGGTCATTGAAAGCATCCGAATAATCCTAAAACTCTGCAATTTCCAGCGACTTTGATCACGGCGGCGGCGGGAACCACAGTAGGCTGGACCTCGCCGACTCTCCCGATTCTCATGGGTCCAGACTCCCCGATCCAGACTTCAGCCGACCAGAGCTCATGGATCGTCTCGCTTATGATACTATGCTCAGGTAAAGTAAACCTTAAAACGAATTGAGCAGGTTTTAAAAACGAATCTTTAAAACTGCTAGCTAGCTGATGCTGGACTAAAAATGTCCCCATGAAGTACCCACTTGCCCACTTATGCAATACATCTTCACCCTTCAAACATCTTTGCTCTTACAAGTCACCACTGGCTGGCCAGGTAAGCACAGAAGTTGGGATGGGACGCCAACCGTTCAGCAATGAAAAGTAGGAGCCGATAATCAGGGGTATTTCCCCGGGAACACTCGTTTTCGACAATCACCAAACAGCAGCCGCTGCCGCAGTCCGCAAAGCAGCACAGCGCTGCGAACTTATTTTTACTTTTAATTAAGCTGAAGTGGAATGACTTTGAAGACTCCAACAGACATGTCATGTAATATGAAGATATAACCCAGATCAAAACTTACGTAGGTACCTACACTATTGTAGAAGTATATCTATACCTTCAACATTGAGTTGAGAGGCATACAAGTAACAATTATGGAGTCGAATCCCAATGGCATATTTGAATTAAAATATAGAAACTACATAAATGATGACAATAGACCCTTGTGGACGGTCTCATAGATTAATATGTATGGCGGTCTGTTGATCAAAATAACATGATTGTATAATCATTGTTTATTGAAATATACAAGATGTTACAAAAATACAAATAAACATTTAAGGGGGTGGTTAAGCTTCTAATTAGTTTGTGGTTAAGACCATCAAACTGAACAACTTTGACTATGGGACCAATATCAAAATCGCGAAAAAAGATCTGATGTTCCATCATCATATCAGCCGATAGACGTCCACTGCTGGACATAGGCCTCCTAAAATGGGGAGATTTGCCATATGCCAGATGCGATGCGTTTGCGATGTTCCATACTAAACTACAGATCTACTCGAGCTAAATGTATGGGACAAAATTTTTTTTCTCGCGATTTCGATGTTGGTCCCATAGTGAAAGTTGTTCAGTTTGATGGTCTCAACAACCCCCTTAAAAGTTTTAAATGTTTATTTTTACTTTTGTAACAGCCTGTAATCCCTGTATAGGTATTTAATTTTACAAAATACCTTGAAAGATTGGCAGATTAACAAGAAAAATTAAATTAGAAAAAGTATAAACCAATAAATTATACTTATCAGCCTGACAAATCGCATTTGAATTGGTTTATAACTTTTATTAATTATTTATGTTATGCAGTCAGTGAAAAAGCCGTGTGGATTCTGACTTAAAATTGACCACCCCATTTCTTCTCTTAGGTGTCATGTGAGGCGACTAAGGGATAAGGGTCTAAAATAAATTATTTTGCTTTAATAGCCGGTCGTTGTTGTGGCGATCCTTGGGGGAGGCGTATGTCCAGCAGTACGTATATCGTCTGATATGATGATTATAAATATCCAGCGCAGACAACGGATCATCATCATCATCATCATCAGCACATACTCGTCCCATTGCAGGGCACAGGCCTATTCTCAGGGAAGTGTATGGGCATTAGTCCACCACGCGATAGGTTCTTGAAAATATGCCCCAACCAGAAAATAATTGGAGGTATAGTTCAATGGTTGCTAATTAAAACATAGATTCCCAATTGAAATGAATGACTACAACAGCTCACAGAGTTTTCAACGGATGTAAACTCATTTTTTCAATGCAATTTGCGATCGGACCCAATTTTAGCCCGAGAACAAATAAGATTAATTGAAATATATGATAATACAAAAGCTCATAATATTACGAGCTATTTATAAACAACACTTTGTTTCAAAACAATTGAATCGCACCACAAACATTAAAATAGTTACGGCGAAAAAAACAAGCGAACGTCGCAAAAAATGGCGGCTGCACTGACTCGCTCCAGAATTTTTTTTTTTTGAGACGGAAGTTGCGTTCCGTTTCCCAAAGACTTGTACTCAAAAACACCCAAGGATACCAATAAATCAAATAAAAATATAAAAAGTATGGTGAAACGAAACGCCATGTCATAAATCGCCAGCCAATAGGAGCGAGCCGATAGAGGACCCCCATTGGTCCGCGCGACGCGCTAGACCAACAAAATTACACCCCATTGGACCCATGAAACAATTATGGGGTTAAAGTATATCATTAACAAGCAATATTAACCCTGAACTATTCCGATTTCCAGCCGTCAGCCCTCTTCCAGCGTCGTACCTCGCCGAAAGGATCGGCACCAAAAAGACTTTACTCCTGGCCTCAGTCCCCTACATCATCGGCTGGATCCTCGTGATGCTAGCCGGCAATGTGCCCACCATCTACGTGTCCAGGCTTATCTCAGGGCTGGGCTACGGCATCGCGTACACAGCAGCACCAATGTATCTCGGAGAGATTGCCTCGGATGAGGTGCGGGGATCCATGGCTACGCTTATCACGGTCATGTCGAAGGTATGTACATTTCTTTTGTAACACAAAATCATTTATTACTATAATGCCAATGGATTCACGGCTAGCTGTGACTTATGGACGATTTGAGGAATTTATGAATTAAGAGGAAGCAGGAGAGTGAGAAGTGCCTTTGTCAGAAGTGCGTACAGACCTATATTCTCTTTAGCCGCACATGTCATAGTTCATATAGAACATTTATGGAGTTTTCTTTGAGTACTTATATTATATTCTTCATATATGAGTATTCAAAGAAAACTCCATAAATGTTCTATTCCAGCCGTCGTAGTATGGCAGCGTGATATACGCGTGATAAGGCTATATCACGCCTTTTATCTCACTCGTTCAAGCGCAAATAGAATGAGAGTGAAGGCGCGACAGCGCTGTATCACGCTGCTATACTAGCCCAGCTGAAGCCGTAGCATGTTGCACGTGATACGGCTATATCACGCCTTTTATCTCGTTCGTTCGCGCGCAAATAGATATAGAGCGAAAGCGCGATAGCGGGTGCGTCACGCTGCCGTACTACATAGCCCAGTCATTTTACGGTTTGAGCCGGGACTAATTAGTAATTGACATTTGTTTCGGTATAATATTGAAATGAGCCTAAAAATGTACCAAAATTTAAAAAAATCATGACAGCAACAGCCCCAAATTTTAAATTTAGTTATTATCTCGTTCTAAAAAACCTGATGGTATTTTTTTTTGCACCTATACATACTATATATACATACTACAAACATGGTTTGAATATTTTTGTCTACTTAGAAGGTTTTGAAAAATACATTAGTATTTTCTAATAAATACCAAATTTTTTACATTTCAATGTTTATTTTATTGCTCAAAAATAATTTATTTTGTTAAATCTAAGTCAAATGAGTGCATTGGTATTAATATTATTAATTTAAAATCGTTTTCGGACACACAATTTTGATTTAATATCTTTTAACATAGTCTTTTTGTCACTAAATGGTGCCGGTTACAGTATAAAAGTACAATTAATAATTACTCCCTACCCCGCCTAACAAAACTCCGTAAAATGACTGGGTTATACAGCTGCAGCACGGGTAGCGTGGCGGCCGGGGCGTGATAAACGTTTTATCATATTTTCCGCGATACCGCTGCGGTGATACCATTTACGGAAGGTAACTATTTGAATGTAAGTGTATACCGAAATAGACTGCCGCATAAATAAAAATCTGCACGACTAGCATGCCAACCACGACAAAGCGTTTAAACGAGAAAAAAGTCATGCGCGCTCTTTCTGGCTTACGTAAAATAATAAAGATGGAGGCACATCTCCATTTTTATCGTTTTCTCGGGGGTGGCATGCTAGGCCTACTGTATAAAATCCTTGGAGTGTCAGATCTAATCTCAGATAGCAGAGAGATTTATTTGATATTATAGTATCTAAATCTAAAACGGTAATCTTTTTTTTTTCAAAATGTACATTTTTTATAAATTTTGTTTCCTATTTCGTCTGTTTCAGTTCGGCATCTTGTCACAATATTGCATCGGCCCGTACGTGTCTATGATGGGCTTAGCCAGTTTCAACATCGCTATACCAATTTTGTTCGTAGTAACATTCACAACCATGCCCGAATCTCCGTACTATTTCCTCAAATCAGGACAGCCTGACCAAGCCGAGAGGTCCTTGAAAAAGTTACGAGGAAAAGGATACATGATAGAAGAATTAGATAGCATGACCCATTTAGTCAATGAAAACATGAAAGAGAAAGGTCGTTGGAGGGACCTCATCGTCGTGGGAGGGAATAAGAAGGGGCTTTTATTACTATTGGGCATATACTTCACGCAGCAGTTCTGTGGAAGCACAGCAATTATATCGTATACTCAGCAAATCTTTGGAGAGGCTGAGGGTGGTATGGGAGCAAAAGAATCGTGTATACTATTTGGCTCCGTGCAGCTGCTAACATCCGCCATTTCTTCACAGCTGGTCGACAGATTAGGAAGAAAACCACTTCTGCTAATATCATCGTGCGGCGTTGCCTTAACTAATATTATAATTGGGGCATACTTTTTCATGAAACATCTAAACGCTGAGTACATCGTATCTGTGAAATTCATTCCTATTGTTGTGATGCCGATATTTATATTTTCATATACCATTGGTTTAGCGACAGTGCCTTTCGCTATTACTTCAGAAATATTTCCTACAAATATTAAATCTAAGGCTACGTGTGTGATACAGATATTTGTTGGTTTAATGACATTTGCTGTAACAAAGTTGTATCAAGTAGTTGCAGATAACTTAGGTAACTATGTTGCATTCTGGGGCTTCGGTTTATTGTCTATAGCCGGAGTCGTCTTCATTATGGTATTGCTCCCTGAAACAAAAGGACAATCGTTCGCCGCCATACAAGAGAAATTGTACAAAAGTGAAGTAGTGTATGAAAAAAGAGATGATCAAAGTACGGGAAATGTTAAAATAAACTTGAGAGGGGAACCGCCGTCTTATTGTGATCTTTAGATTTAGTTTTAAAATATTTACTAACAAACATGTTTTCCATTATAATGCACGATTTAATATGCGAAGTTAATATGCAGAGCTAGAATAAGTGTAGAGCATCGGTTTTTATTTATAAGATATCTTCTTATAATTTAGGCATCGTATTATATGCAAAAGTAAAACTTTTTGAATACCTACTTACTTTTGTAATTTTACCGTATACAATTGTATACGGAAACGGTACGGTACGGTACGGTAAAAAAACTTTTGGAATTTTACCGTATTAGTACTTACTAAAATACAGTAAAAAAGTTCCAAAAGTTTTATGTCTTACTTAGTATCTTTTCTACGGCTACCAAGACAGGTGCAATTTTTTTTATTTGTTTAAGAATAATATGGAAATATATTTTAGTTATAATTAAATTCAAACGCACGTCATTAAACCACGTCAGAGGCCGCAAGGCGGTCTGAATAAACTCTGACACCAGGGCTCTGCCCACACGATAAGAAGAAGAATTAAATTGAAATATTTAAGGTTGGACCACACAGAGTGCAGCTGCAGAACGGGTGCAGACCGGTTGCAGGCCGGCAGTAGATGTAAACTATGGAATTATATGCGAGGTGTCACACTGAATGCAGTCCGGCGCGGCTGCGAAACAGCTGCGGAACGGTAGCCGCAGTGTGACAACTCGCATATAATTCCATAGTTTACAACTACTGCCGGCCTGCAGCCGGTCTGCATCCGTTCTGCAGCTGCAAACTGTGTGGCCCAGCCTATATTGTGGAAAACCGGCTGTGCTATGATGCATCATGCATGCATGCACCCAAATAAGGAGTAATTATTACAAAAATTTTAATTCGAATTAATAAAGTTGTTAATCTGCATAATATTTCGACTTCTGTATCTATCTGTGCTTTGGCTATATCGATTGTAGATGCATCCGTAGTTTGCATCAAAGAGTAAAGTATGTTTTCATATTATAGGTAGATGCATATAAAGCGATGTCTAGTTATATTTTTAGTGCATGGAATCAACACAGGAAAAACAAATAATGTGCCTTATATTATAAAAGATTAAGTTTTACTAAATTGTACTTAATTTTAATATACTTACTATTATACTAACCGTCCCTTATTTTGTATAATAAGTACATTCCTGTGATCTTGGTAGATACGTAATGTAACATAACATCTAATTATATATTTTAACGCACTCCCAATTGTAATTCGAATATATTTATTATTTTATTATGGCACATTCGAATTAAGTGCGATATTCAGTGACCAAAATGTGAAACCAATCGGTACCATTACTATTTGGTCTTCTTAAAATTCAGGCCTACTATGAGTTAACACTGTAGTTTTCTCTTCTGTATACAGGGGTCCTACTCTTAATATGCTGACACTTTTTGAAGGCGATGATCAGACCGTCAAACTGAACAAATTTCTCTATGGGTGGGACCAACATCGAAATCGCGAAAACAACTCTGCTGTCTCATACATTTAAACCTTTTAACCTACTCAGGTTTGCCGTTTTGTATGGAACAGCTGATTCTTTTTTCCCAATATTGGGGCCATAGAGAAAGTTGTTCAGTTTAACGGTCTGATTATCCCCTTTAAAAAAGTGTCAGCATATTAAGAAGGACCCTATATTACTCCCATTTTTAACAGACTTCATAAAAGGAGGAGGTTCAACATTTTTTAATTAAACTAAAGAGAATTGTGTTTAAAGATATATTTAATATTTGCGCATTTATTAATATTGTTTCTTCGAATATTTTAACTGTCTTAACTTTGAGTCTTTAATTACTAAGTTTAAATTAATATAGTTTATGTTCGACCAGATGTTATCTATGTAAGTACAAACGTTAATTTAAGTTGCAGTAAAATAAGTGCAAATGACATGTTACCTAATCGCAAATAAATACTAAATATAATATCTCAATTATACAGGGTGTAAACTAAAATGCGTTAAACACTTTTAATCGAGCACCCACTTATTATTTCCGATTAACTAGTAAACTTATTTGATATACGCTCAGTTGCAGAAACGCCCAATAAAGTTAATCCTCAATTCAATCTCTTGGTGTCACTTTTTGTCTTGTTGACGTAGTAAAAGCTAGCAAGAGATTTCATGGAGCATTAACTCTAATGAGCGTTTCTGCAACTGAGTGTGAGACCATTAAACTGAACAACTTTTACTAAAGGAGCAACGTTGAAATTGCGAAAAAAAAACAGCTGTACCATCGAAAACGTCAATCTACTAGAGCAAAATGTTTGAAACTGCTGTTTTTTAGTTCGCGATTTTGTAGTTGGTCCCATTGTAAGAATTGTTCAGTCTGAAGCACCCCTTTAAGTATGTAACAAAAGAGATTGCCCACGTGACGAACTGTATTCGTTTCAAAACGTTCAAAGAACAAATACAAAGAGAATGATAGCTAAAATTATACACAAAATAGGAGGAATATTATACTTCCCAAAGAAATGGATATTATCTATTTCTGTAGTGGGATTTCTTATAAAATTCAAATTCTTCTAGTTTTGTAGGCGAAACGGGATTGGGCAATGTCTTTTAAGTTTACACCTTGTATATATTCCTAGAAATCGACTATTGAAGTATTTTTATACTTACCTAGTCGAAAAGTAAGAAATACAATAATTTTATTTTTTTAAGGATTTAACTTATTTATTAGTTCTCAGGAATCGTTCGATAATTATACCTACCTACTTAATAATGTATACGACACAAAACTTGAATTTTTCAAAAATATTCTACTTAAGTATATGGAACTTTTCTAAAATCGCTGAATCTTATTTTCTACTTTTCATTTGGATACCTGGAGTGCGATTTTTGAATCTCTTACGTCGAACTCAGCAGTTGAAAATGTATGGAGATACGCATCTTTCTACTGCTGATTTGACTTTCAAAGATCGCACTCCTGGAGTATGATTTTTGAAAGTCAAATCAGCAGTAGAAATATGCATATCTCCATAGTAATTTTGACATTTTCAACTGCTGAGCTCAGCGAATGAGATTCAAAAATCGCACTCCTGTCTATAAAAATATAGTATTATTAGTTAATTTCAAAAAGATACAATATAAAATGAGGTCAGTTATATCAAATTGTCACAAAAAATTTAATCTCTTAGGGTGCGTCCACATTGGCGGTATGCCGAGAATGTGCTGCACGCGTGCAGTAACTGCAGCTATCGCGGCGCAGTCGCCAAAATGTTAACGCTCCCTTATACAGATAATAGTTACCTATTTTATAAGTACTTAATCCATTTCAGTTATTTTATTGTATAGGTACTTATTTACTTTTATATTTTTGCTTAAGTGTTAAATGAATACTGCTATATTATAATACTTAATGTTATTTTCTCTATGATGTTATAGATTAGGTAGCAGCAATAGGTACGTACACTCATCAGAAAATCTTCTTATTTTGGAAAGATGTAAGAATTAAAATCAAACTATAGGCACAGTACAAGAAAGAGTATGTAGTACTACACATGCTATGTTATCTTAGTACAAACTAAGTGGAACTCTGATTTTCCATAGACAGCTTCCGCCATCTATCGGTCATGTTTCGAAGCACTATGTGTTGAACTAGGGTTCATATCGGAGTAACAACGCACTACACCTCACGCGCTGCGCTGTAGAAGTGAGAGATTTCGCCCGTATCAATCACTGTCTTGTTGGTCTAGCGGTCTAAACAACCGGCTTACGAACTCACCGGTAGCTAAGGTTCGATCCTCGTGTCGGCCGATTGTCTTTTTCTATTTATTTCATAATGTGGCGCCCCCTAGTGCTAATAAGCGGCAACGCAATTAGGACGTCCTAAAATTCAAGGCGAGTTACCTTGTATATCCAATATACATATTAATCTATGGTACTACATACTACAGGTACGACGCATCAAGCTATACAAAGCCAAAATAAGCTGGCCGCGCGTAGGACGAGTAACGTATAACGTCTCGCGACCAGTTTATACTAGTTTTGTATAGCTTGATGTGTCGCCGTGTGCACAGGTATAGTTTATAGCAAAAAATAGCTATAGGTAACTATACGTAGGTTAATCTTTTTATCTTGGGAACATTGGAAATCTAATTATCTTAATTATAATTAATAAAGCTAAATTATATTTTTTATATAAATTATTAGATAAGTGCACAGATCACACAAAAAAAAACTCGTTTATTTTTTTCATATAAATATTGAAGTGAATCGTCTTAAATCGTGATCCAGACAGACTCAAGATAGATACTGCAATAGTAACTCTAAAAACGTAATCATTGTCCAAAAATGTAATGTAATGTAAAATGTACGTGGTTTACAGCAAGAGACCATAATTTATATGTATTTTAAAGAGAAAAAATATCTTTAATAGAAAATCAACACTTCTGATGTCATGCTATATCATTACAGTGTCTTCCCAACACAACAAATTCTAAATATTGTATTTATAGAATACTTATATTATAACTGGGCCAATATTATATTCATTTTACAATGAAAATAACTTCCTCATAAAATTTTTTAAATCGAATGCTTTGCTTCATTTAACCATCTACCACAGAATAGGGAACCAGTAGAAATAGCGTCAGGACTATTTGGTGACCAAGAAAACATAAAACAAACCAAATTAAAATGAACCTTATCTTCGTAAGTTTTACGATTATGACTGAATCTTCGTAAAATTGCCATTGTGGATTAGGACCTTTTTGTGAACGAAATGTATGAACAGATGTGGGACATCGTCCATATTAGTGCCACGCCAGCTACACCTGCAAACCTGCATGCTACTTCTATTAAAGTAAAGCCGGGTTCTCTCTTCTGTACCTGTGTCTGTGACCATCACTTATCACATTCCCATCCTGTTAGCCAAAAAGGGCACACTGTTCGGTAACCCTTCGCCTTCGGATATCAGTATGAAATCAACCTACATGTCCTGTAGGTAGGTAGGTACAGCCTACTTATTCCTTCTAGCCTCAATCAAACTAATAATAACTCACCTGGCCGAGGACTCGCAGTCCAAGAGTCTCACAATATTTTATTGTTGTTAGTTTTAGGGACTAGTGCCCGGTTTTCTTTCCGAATTGTGACGTCATGATTCGGTTATCGAAGCCGGTGGGGTGGCGTCATCTCAAATGAAAGTTACCTTTGTACAAAAAGGTACTTTGAGATACTTACCTAAAATATGAATCACACTGTACCTAATTAAATAGTTTAAAAAAACCTGTAGAGATTATAAATATTTTTTTCCGGCAACCCCACCAGCACGGCTTGTTTATTTGACCGATGGGTAAAACTATTCCACCGCAGGAAAAAGTTGGTGGGAATTTCGAGAAAAATCCGAAACTTCAACGTTTCACAAAGATCAACGAACTATGCACTACCTACTATCCTGTCCTGTTCTGTTAATTTAATATATACTCCATAGTAATATTAATGTCAATATTACTATGGAGATACGCATCTTTTAAAAATCGCACCCCTGAAGTATGATTTTTGAAAGTAAAATCAGCAGTAGAAACATGCATATTGCTTCAAAGCTTGCGATCAAAGTCAAATTAATGGATAGGCCCAAAAGCGCTTAAGTTGAAGCACGCAACTAGCACACTTGGTCCATACAAACTAGCACACTTGGACTGTCATCTCAGTACATATTTGAAGTAAAACTGTCAATTGTTTTGCCTCATTTTTCCGGTTTGAAAGGTTCGCGTAAGGCCTCGAATAATTTTACTTTGACTCGTAAGTCATATTGCATATCTCCATAGTAATTTTGACTTTTTCAACTGCTGAGCTCTGCTCATTCGCAGAATCTCTGTTTCAAAAATCGCACTCCTTGGTAGTAAGGAACACTCATTGCCCGAATCCCGACTCGCAGATGGCCGGTTTTTCTATTGTTTTAATCAAACTTGTCAAAATCATCATCTTCTCAGCCGATAGACGTCCACGGCTGAAATAGGCGTAACACTTACAAAATAATAAAATGCCAACGCTTACTTGTTTTTATGTTTCGGGTTTTACTTATTATTATTTATCTTTAAGTCGGTATCGGTTTTACTTGTAGGTTCGTAACCACAACACAATGTCAGACATAATTGGGGCACTGTTTATGCTCATATCAGTTAAAAACAATTTGAAAAAACCCAGCAAGATGGCGCCATGACCATGACCCAGCAGTACCAGGTTTATGAGTCTGACCAAGGTACCTGCGCAGTTGACAAATATTAAAAGCGCGCGAAATTATATGGACCAATCAGGATGTGACACCTTGCCGCTATTGGCTTGTTGCTTTCGCGCCCTTTTCGCTGCCGAAGCATCCAAAGTCTGCTATTCGAGTTGGAGCGAGATAGAGAATACCCGCGATTTTGCACTGCTCTGCGCAAACGAGAATTGACGAGCGGAATTATTTTCCTGGTCGTACTGCATTGTGGCTTAGTTTAGGACGTAGTGCTTCCTATTTCTGTGAGTTTCCGAGTCAAGGTAATTCTACTTATATGTACTTACTAAACAACAACAAACAAAATACCTACAAAGACAACGTTTTTTTAGTGTGACACTGATTTTCTGGTGATAATTCGTAAGACGCCCAGCAAAGTCCGATTGCCCGGGTACTAATTATAGTAACATAACAGTATTTTAGGGCAGATTTTTCAATCACGTGCTAAATAATAGTAATAATAAAGTAATGTATTTTCTCCAGAAATTGGTAAATACAAATACATAATATGTATTATATAGATACACAGAAAATACACGCAGTTTTATAGAAACAAAAATTTTAGGGAGACTGGAGCCTAACGTACTGAGAATTGTAAGTATTCAGGCACCTCACAAGTTTTTATATTGATCTGATTGATCCATGATACATAAAGGCTCCTACACACAGTGCCGGCGGCAGGGCCGCCGGGCAAGCCGCCGTCCAAGCCGCCGTGCACCCGGCGGCATACAAAGCCGCCGGCTTTGCCGCACAAAGAACTGCGAAGCACAGCTTGTATTGACGGCGGCATAGCCGTTCGGCATGAACCCGGCGGCATTGCCGCCGGCATGTGTGTAGTAGTCTTAAGGGGTTACAAAGTATACAAAATTTAATTCTAAGAATAAAATTTTCGATCATTGTATATTATTAATCGAAGAATAAATAACGTAAAAAATCACTGACTTCATACTAAAACATCAAAAATAATATTTTCTACTGTTACAAAACTGTAGAAAATAATATCTTTCCATCTTTCTTTCTCTTATCTTTATCTTTTTCTTTTCACATATATTAGGTACTTAGGTAGGTACAACCTCTACGATCGATTGGGATCGGTAACCAAGAAAAATTACTTCTCCCCATAGAATCGAAAAGTTTTTAATCTAAGCTTCTCCCTCTATAGTGTCACCAACTTATCTGTAGAATGAGTGATGGCGCCACTTTCTGTATCAAAGAATGAGAGACTACATCAGTGTTGCCAGACGTGCAATAATTATCCTAGATCCACGATATTTTTGAGGGGCATGCGATAGAAAGTATAAGTCGGGTATCGCACGATAATTCACAAAAATTCCAGGATAATCCACGATAATCCACGATAATTTTGTAATGTAATGAAATCTGTGTATCAAATCATTATTTTCAACCATATTATCAGTCAAATTCCAAAAATATACATCATTTTGGCGTTAATTATCGCGTAAAACAGTTTTCAAATACCTAATACTAAAATTGAAGTTCTAATGAGAACAATTGAGATAGAAAATATTTCCTCACTGTGTCGTTTCAATCAAGAGTTTTTACAAAAATTTCCTAAAAACCTCGTACTTGCCTACCTATAAATAGGTAACATTAAATAGTGGCATGCACGTGGCATGAAATATAGGTAAGAATGATTGAACCATTTGAAATTGAATCATTTCACTCTTTTAGGTTCTAAGAGAAACTTTTTGGAATTTGTGATGCGATAAAAACACGATAATTTTACTGTTAATCTGGGATAATTCTTAAGTGTGGATCTGGCAACACTGGACTACATCGACTGACAGCAACAAAATGACGTTTACAAAATGGCATCAGTAGTTCCGCTTTTGGCCATTCTACAGATAAGTTGGTGGCACTTGATAAGTCAAGAGAAAAAAAACATTTTGGGAATCCAAAAGGTTTTTATTTCTCGTCTACATATTATTCATAAAGCCAAAGAGTTTTCATTACATCTAAGAAATACAGAACTGGCAGCTATCTGTCAGAAAAATATAACGTTACGCCAAATACTCCAATTAAGAAGAAAAACGATTTCTTCCTTTTTAGTTTTATGGCTTTTGCTATTTTTTTTTCCAAGACATCTTGCCAGTCAATATCACTGCTATAGCCGGTCACTGTCCCGGATCGTGTTAAAGCCTATAATTCAGCATCACCCCGCGAGCTCCCATTATCATTGTGGGTGTGCACTGTCGAAACGTCATCGCCATTTATATGTAGGAAAGTGTTGAGCGTACATAGAGATAGGAAGTACTACGTACACAGGAGCGTGTCATTTATCTGTGAGTAAGTCGCATTATTATGAAATGTACACACAACTGAATAAGTTGAGACTGTAAATGTTTATTTTCTTGTGCAATAATCGTCAGTTTTGCTCATGCATAAATACGAAAATAGCGTACAAATGTTTTTATCATCTCTTGGAAACACTTGGGAGTGGTTGGCGAGCCGTGCTAACGCACACAAATAAAATTTACTTACGTAGTTTATCACAAAAAGCACTGTGTTCACCGATAATAGTCGGGGGACTGTTCGTGAATCGAACATACTTCTTTATATAAAGAAGTTTTAAACAGAAAAACATTTTCTACTTTCGAAAGAAAATCTTTAGTTATGTAAATATTTCTTTGCCCTTATTTTACTTTACAGGGAGGTAATGAAAAGTATCATTAAACTTAAAACCACATACTCTACCCATCAAACTAAACAACATATACTACCAATCAGAGCAAAAAAAATCTGCTGTCCAATACTAAACTCCAATTACCTCCTCGACTCAATCGGTTTGCTCCCATAGTAAAAGTTGTTCAGTTTGATGGGTAGAGTATGTGGTTCAAAGGTCAATGATACTTTTTCTTACACTCTGTATAATGTGTGATTGAAATGTTTCTGGATACTCCGAAACGGCAAACCATCTTATGTTCATACGAGCGTTAACCCGCGACTTTGTCCGTACAAATTATGTACCCAAAAAAAGTTTCATCAAAATCGGTTCAGTAGTTTTTGCGTGATGCTCGTTCAAACAAACACACAAACAAACAAACAAAAATCCAAAAATTTATGATATGGAATCAGGGATACCTAAAAACCATATCGTAACTTTTTTTTTGTTAATATCTTTAATGTACACACAAACTTCCTGTTACAGCTTTATAATAGTTTAGATGCACTTAAATGCGTTACATATTTTAAGGGGCGCTTCAGACCATCAAAATGAGCAACATTCAGTATGGGACCAACATTAAAAACGCGAAAAAAAACTGCTCTTCCATTGACATTTTCTATGCAACAATTTATTTTTTAACCATTTCAATGTCGGTACCACATACAGGGTGCTAGGGTCAAAAGTTGCATTACTTTAAGGGGCGATTATACCCAGGATTCTGAACAACTTTCTCTAAGAAACCTATCGGAAATAAGAAACAAAAATTTTTGACTTTCCATCGTAAATGTTATCAGCTGATCGAACGTTTGTATGAAGAAAAAAAATTCAAATTTTTTTCTTCCTTTGGGTAATTTGTTCAGTATCATGGGTACAATCACCCCTTAAAGTAATGCAACTGTTAACCCTAGCACCCTATAGAAAGTTGTTCAGTTGATAGACTGAACTCTATATATACCACGTTTAATATTTTATAATTATAATCCATTCTATTTTACACCATGATTATCATACTATTATAAATTACGAGCGTTAACCCGCGACTTTTTCCGCACAAATTATATACCAGATTTTAAGTCAGATCATAAGCTATCGAACAAAAAAAGTTTCATCAAAATCGGTTCAGTAGTTTTTGCGTGATGCTCGTTCAAACAAACAAACAAACAAACACACAAACAAACAAACACACAAACAAACAGACAGACAAAAAATCCAAAAATTGGTGAAATGGTATCAGGGACACCCCAAAACCATATCGAAATTTTTTTTAGTTAATATCTTCAATGTACAGACAAACTTTCTGTTACAGTTTTATAATAGTATAAATGAACTGAAATAAATACTTTGAAATGTTCTGGCGACACTATTACATACACACTGTCTATAATAAAAAGTTTATTAAACACAATCCTCTAATAATAAGCAATGGCAATGAATATAACTAAAAACAAAACACAATGTAGGTAGAGTTTACAATCTACAATAACTTCTTCTTATCGTGTGGGCAGAGCCCTGGTGTCAGAGTTTTCTCAGACGCCTTACGGCCTCTGACGTGGTTTTTATGTAACGACTACTACCACCAGAGACAGTAGCCGGGACCAACGGCTTAACGTGCCATCCGAAGCATGGAATCATTTTCTTTTCAGACAATCAGGTGATTAAGCCTGCAATGTCCTAATCAACTAGGGAAAAACGCACAAAGTGACATATCGTGTCCCCCGTGGGAATCGAACCCACGACCTCCGTGTCGAGAGCCAATGCTCTTAACCATTAGACCACGGAGGTTTACAATAACTAATTACAATGTTTAAATCAGCTTTTCTATTATTCAAGGCGTATCTGTATATCTAAGGGACGTTCCCAAATCAAACTGAACAATTTTCACTAGGGAACCAACCTCAAGAAACGCCAAAAAATCAGTTTACACCATTTCAGAATTTTCCTTGCTTTCCCAGTGTCCTTTCACCCTGTATATTATGCTCACAGAATATTTATTTGTATTGAGCTCCATATCACTATCATTAAAAAATCTGCTGTCCCATATATTTGGGTTCCATATATCAGCATATTAAGATGGACCCTGTATGTATGTTGGTGTATGTAATGTAGGTAGGTTTATCATAATATAATATAAACTAGCTGGTGCCCGCGACTTCGTCTGCGCTTCGTCTGGACAATTCACACAATATCTTTATAAATTGTAGCCTATGTGTTATTCTGATGTATTAGCTATATTACTGTAAAGTTTCATCAAAATCCATTCAGTAGTTTTTACGTGAAAGAGTAACAAACATCCATCCATACTTACAAACTTTCGCGTTTATAATATTAGTAGGATATAATATAATATATAGTAGGATAGTGTGGAATAGGTAGCATTAAAACCAAATTCCAGTGTGTGTGTGTGATTAACTGATTAATTACTACCTACTGAGACGTGATACCTATGCGAGAATTCGTGATAATAATGAGTCATGGCAAAAACCTCTATACGTAGATGAATTTGAAAAATCTTCTTCACAAATTGTTTTGTCTGTGTGTAACGTAACGTTATATAAAATCCCACACCAACAAACGTGTAGTGCCAACCACAGAACATTATAAGAGGGGTTAGAAATGCAAAGTAGCGCTTTTACTTCGGATACGGCTGTCGCCACTTGTCTTCCCGCTCACGCTGCCGCTGCTACAATTACTCATGCCCTCTCGCTCGCACCACGCCGCACGCCTTATGGTGTTTTGCAAATCATTGCATAACCTGTGGCGACACGTTCCACGCCTACTTCCAATCCGTCACACTGGATAGAGTTTCGGTACTACAAGTGAAACGGTGGATGTTCTGAAGTTTCAGAATATCTCTGACTACCCCCTCGGGAAATATAGTCGTCAGCATATGCATGCATGTATGCATGCATGTGTGGTATCGGCTAAGAATAGCACCATCCCATTTCCTCCCGTGGGTGTCGTAAAAGGCAACTAAGGGATCTACTGAAGGATGGGCAGCAGCATCCTCTAAGTATATACATTGATTCGATACAACTGCGATCGCCAAGGGTGGCGATAATGGCAAATCCCCCCATTTTGGGGGAGGCTTATGTCCAGCAGTGGACGTTTAATGGCTGATATGATGATGCATGCATGTACAGCTATTATACAGCTTACGTGTTGCTTGTTTGCACTTCTAACCCCTCTTATAATGTTCTGTGGTGCCAACGATTGGCATTTGGCACACTCGTCCGCTTCCATGTGTGCGTCAGACTTCACGCATTGAACGAATGATCGCATGTCCACATTCCAAACGTGCCGTAACTGTTGTGTTAAATAAACTATCTCTGCATTTTTTAACCTTACTGAAACAATATTTACATCTGTACCTTTCATTGAATATCTATACTATTATAAAACTGTAACAGGAAGTTTGTCTGTACATTGAAGATATTAACAAAAAAAAAGTTACGATGTGGTTTTTAGGTGTCCCTGATTCCATTTCACCAATTTTTGGATTTTTTGTCTGTCTGTTTGTTTGTTTAAACGAGTATCACGCAAAAACTACTGAACCGATTTTGATGAAACTTTTTTTGTTTGATAGCTTATGATCTGACTTAAAATCTGGTATATAATTTTCGCGGACGAAGTCGCGGGTTAACGCTCGTTATTTATATAAAGATTTATATAAATTAGGTATGCTTATTTATTTTTTATGCTGGATGGTGGGCGGTTCATGGAGAAAGATATATGAATTTGTATCGTTGACAGGATTTGGCGAATGTCTAGGTAAATAATGTTTGATGTAAGTAAATACTCATGCCATGGTGTTAGCATAGAACATTAATGTTCTGTGGTGTTACTTTAAGTTACAGTTGCATTACTTTAAGGGGTAGTGGAACCTATTTTGTCTGTTTTCGAACCGGTTTTTGATAACCAAATTATTACATTTAATATATAGGGTGAAATTGATATCATTAGCATCCTTTTAAACTAAGAGTCTACCCATCAAACTGAACAATTTCCACTATGGAAGCAAACCAATAAGAGCAAAAAAAAATCATCTGTTGCATACATTTGAGTCGAGTAGGCATTGCAGTTTAGTATGGAACAGCAGATTATTTTTTTCTCCTATCGGTATGCTCCCATAGTGAAAATTGTTCAGTTTGATGGGTAGATTCTTAGTTTAAAAGGATGCTAATGATATCAATTTCACCCTGTATATTAAATGTTATAATTTGGTTATCAAAAACCGGTTTGAAAACAGACAAAATAGGTTCCACTACCCCTTAAAGTAATGCAACTGTCCCTTAAAGTAACACCACGGAACATTAATGATTATCTGAAATTATACTAATACCCTATATGGAAATATTGGATACATCCTAAAAACAAATTAAGGATTTGTCATATTTATTTATAACTGCACATTAGCCGAAATAAGATTAATAATCAATCAATGGCCATTAAATTTTCATTATAGTAGCGACGCGACGCGACTGCGCTAATTTTTACGTCATGTATGAAAATTTTAAATAAGAATGTTGACTCATGATAATTATGATAATATCTTGTGCAATACGAAGTATTATCATGTCTTGACTGTCAAAATGGGCGTGGCTCAAAGATTGTGACTGTATTGTGCTAGGTACAATCAAAGTCAATGCCCATCCTTCGGTGCCGTGACGAGAGGCTGATCGTATACAGGGTGTACCTAAAGTTGTGTAGATACGATATTATTACTTCGTCAATGGTTAGCATGGCACGTTATGGTATGCTCAAATCTTCTCAACAACACAAGTTTGGCAATCGACTGCCAAGGAGTTGCGATCTCAGAGATGAACCATAGTTCATAATGCATACATTATGTTGTTTTTGTGTACAATAATGAATCTAGGAACGAAACTATACTTTTGTCATTGAAGAGGAACTGGTGCTTAAGCCCATGGTTCCCCATATTTTAACCACGAGTCTAATAATTAAAACTTAATTTAAGAAAACAAAAATATGTACCAGAGATAGTTAGGTACTATGTTTTTTTCTGTTGTTATTACTATGTTTTTTTCCTTATAAGTTCTTCTTCAATATTATAATTAGTTTAGATCTAAAATCTGTCGTAAGATAGAAAATGCATTCGACTGTGCGGTGTGGCCCCTTGTAAATAATTACTATTAAGATTGTAAATTTGTACATACTTACTTACTTTTTATTCTCAATATTCTATATTTGTATATATACTTTTTACCCGATAAATAATATTTTAAGTTAATATTAATTGAATTTACTGTTTAGATAATTATTTAGTTTATTTACAATAAATAATAATTATTATTATCTTCACAAGTGGAGTGGAACTATTTCTTTTTTTATCCTTAAAAGTTTAACGATGACATTTCCACTGGAATGTGTGTGCCTTAATGTAGAAGTTTAAAGAAGAAGAGTGTGAAAGGAGAAAAGTTACAACGGGATCTCAGTATATTAGTAAAGTTATCTTTCAAATAGGTAATGAAAAGGCGTACTACTTATTGGACTTCCCAAACCAAGGTCATAGTTCCTACTTTAAGTGGCAAATTATCAAAATTACTGTCCAATAAAGGATATCCGTATACCTACCTGCCTCTATTAATTGATAGTCAGAATTGAAAAATTTGCTCAAGTCAATTTTTAAATTGCCTCAAACTGCTCACCGGTTCACTCTAGTATTTTCTTATCACGAATTGTAGATTGTTATGATATGACATATTATCTGGTGCATCGTTTTATCCTCTCTTATTAAACAGAGAACCTACATTGGATTGATTTATTTTATTACGAACTCTAATTTTCATAACCTATTTAATAAAATTATATTTACTAGAGCAGCTTCATTCATTGGTGCGTTGCGGAGAGTCAGGAAGGAAACTGCTGCTGCTGACGGCCCGGTAGCACAGTCTGTAGTGAACCTGCCTGCTGTGCCGAGGGTCGCGGGTTCGAATCCCGTAAGGGGCAAATATTTATATGATGAATATGAATATTTGTACCCGAGTCATGGATGTTTGTATCTATATATGTATTCTATATCGTTGTCTAGTCATCATAATACAAGTCCAGGTACTTTAAATGTGACTAGATAATTTGTGTGACAATGTCAAAGATATTTTTAAAACAGATGAGGAACAGGAGAGGAAACTCAATTATGAGGGTTTCGAATCCGCTTGGACGACATGCCATGTTACAAGGCCCATGTACCAAGGAGGTTTTTAACGTACCTACACATACAACCGACTGCTCTCAAACGGTAAACCTTAAGGAAACTAAATACGCTGAAGAAGAAATTCTGATGTGTAGATAGGTATTCACAGTTATTTTTTATTTGGTGTTGATGTGCCTACGTTTGTATATCTGTTTGAAAATAGGATTCATAATTATTGGCTTTGGATTTTATCCGAATATGGAAATTATAATGAACTTAAGGAGTTTATCGTAAATATCAATATGTGTAGGTATATTATGACGAAAGCAAAGAAAATTAAGATTATTAGTGGGTAAGGTACTAAGTATACAAACATGCGAAAGTGAAAAATGTTCTTTACCTAATTTACAGATTATATCAAATTGAATTCCAATAACAAAGGGGCCAAAACGGAAATAGCAAGAATGTAATTATGTTGAAATCACCAACAAAGGCAACTCAAAGCAGGACACAAATCTCTTTTCGCGAATAATGGTGAGAGAGGGTAAAACATGCCTTTAATTGAAATATAAATATTATACTAAAACATGGATTAGAGGTAAAGAGCGACGATAGCCTATACGGAAGAGAGCTAGCGCCTCAATCACGAGGCTGCAGTTCGATTCCTGGCCTGTACCACTAAGTTCTTCGGAATTTGTATACGGTTGTATTGATCATTTACTAGCTCGGCGGTGAAGAAAAACCTCGTGAGGAAACCTGCATTCCCGAGAATGAAAAGAAAATACCATAAGTTCGGAGGTATGCGTAAAATATGGGTGAGTTTGGGGCGAACACAAAAGACCAGCGATCCCCAGCGACCCTTGCTTGTAATAGCCCAACCACTAATAATAATAAAACATGGTTAAAACTTAAAATTTCAATTTTAATAGAAACCACTAAAAAGCTCCAAATTTATTTTAATCACCTACTAAACGAAGAGATAATTATTATATGATGCAATAGGAACCGACATGGCTTGCTAAATAATTTACCTACCTCAACTAAGTAGAGTCAATATATTACGCAACAAAGTATAACATTTTTGTCAAGGTTATTTCGTGATTATAATTATTACCTGTGTATTGTCTGTTGGTTGGCAGTTTGTTTGCGAACTGAACAATATACAGCTTGAAATACTAAATTGTATTCATTACTGAAATAATAGGAAAAAAATAAGATAGCTTAGCACTGACTTCAATTCAAACGAGTGATTTTGACTATACTGGGTCTTTCTTATTATGCTTTTTTTAAGGGGAAGATCAAACCATCGAAATTAACAATTCAATTCACACCAAAATAGAACATACATCCAGCATCACACACACACACCTCATCACCTACACACATCACATCACATCATCTTTCTCTATCTCTCTCTAACATTCGAAGACAACATTTTACATAAATAAATAATAAATTCTTTATTGTGTAGGAAATTCAGGTACAAGTTGGCACTGCATTTAGGAAACTAATTTCATTTTTTTTTTCTATTCATCGAGGTTATCAATATAAATTTGATTTTTTTAAATTATTTTGATCTGTAATCTCTAAATGCGACAATGGGCGCGAGAAAATTATTCGAATTTCATGGAGAAAACTTAAATTTAGAAAAAATCACCTGCCTTCTCTTTCTAAATCAATACTGGAAACGGAAACGGCAACATCAAAATATGTCAAATTCTGACATTGTGATAAGGATATTTTTTTCTTAATGGTTGAAGTTTACCAAGGAATTTGCAGGTCGTCGACTGACGTCACTCGACGACTTGTAAATATGATATTATTTAATCAAAAACATCTGTAATCCTTTCATTTTAAAATCTCTAACAGAAAATATTGTTATTGAGACCCCTTGGAATGGTTTTCTTGGAAACTTTGCAAACCGTATTGAAGATACTCTCAGGTGGGACGTTGAACGATGTAAAACTGTAAAAGATTTGCATGCTAAGGGCACTTTGGAGATCTCTTCTTACTCAGGTCAGGGTGCGGTTTGATGTTCAATTTTTCGGTACGGTAAGAATCTATCGGAGATGTGCCTAAAGCACCTATAAGTGTATAAGTTAAACAAGTAATAGCCGACCAACTTATAAAATGTACTTTTTCGACTTTATTAGCCGTTAAAACGTAGTATAAAACCCATATTGCAGGTGTGAGCTGTAATGCAATGTAATACATTTGTTAATATTATATTGTGACGGGCAACTACGGAACCCTACCCTGCGCGTGGTCCGACACGCACTTGGCCAGTTATATTATATTCACAGTTACCACACAATGTCATTGTCAAAGTTGCGGAAGTGCTTACTTTGTGACCAAGCGAGATTGAAAATTTTTCTTATTTTTTTATTTATATATTGTAAGAAAATGACAAAAGATTCGAACAATTGAACTTCCAAAAACAATCGGAGGTATATCCGGAAGTAAATTTGTCATTGCTTTGACTTTCTGATGCTACCTACTACAGCCAGTTACTAACTGCCAGTTAGTAGTAATAAGACATAATGATGCAGAAGAATAAAACGAGAATTATTATCTGGAGACGAACATTGTATCACTATTCTTTATTCATCATCATCATATCAGCCGACAGACGTCCACTGCTGGACATAAGCCTCCCCCAAAATGGGGGGATTTGCTATAATCGCCACGCTTGGCAGGCGGGTTGGCGATCGCAGTTGGATTGAATGTGTGTACTCTGAGGATGCTGCTGCCCATCCTCCGGTAGATCCCTTAGTCGCCTTTTACGACACCCACGGGAGGAAATGGGATGGTGCTATTTTGAGCCGACACCACACTAACACTCACTTACATACTTTATTTTTCATAATTAAATAATTAATGATACCTAATATCTAAGCCGAAGGGAAAAAATGGCAGTTGAAGTAAATTATCAGAATTTCATCATTGAAAACTTAGTGGCCGGGCCACGCATTTTATTTGCGGAGCTTTCGGTTTCATCGCGTAATCGATAACGTTATGAGGTCATTTTCATTGCTTCAATAATGTGCGTATCTATGCCAATAAAACTTGTCTCGTGTAGTACCTACACAGTTCAAACTATTGTCAGTATTATTTTTGGACCGTATGATGTCTAAAAATACATGTCTCTACAAATATTCGGAGGTAGAGTGTTTCTAGCAGTGCCGCCTAGCGTGCGAATGCATCAGCGTTGACGCCAGCGTCGACCGCGTGCTCCGTCGCGTTATCGACCTTCTCCTTATCTTAACAAGAACTACTCGCTCCGCCGGAGAACAAGCGATAAACAAGAAGCAAAAGCGTGCGCTAGCGCCGATTTGCCTCATTCCATTCCGCTCAGTGCGCCGCTATTAGTTCGTTCGCCTCCGCCGAGGATTCGTTCCTCGTTCAGTTACTCATTCGCCACCGCCGCGAAACCACGACTCTCATCGTGTCTCCTCCTCACATCATGAGCCTGCAAGCCAACAACACATAAAACCCTTTCAAAATGAAGCCTAATCGGTTATAACGTTTTGTTTTTAAAATCCATTTAATTTTAGATCGAATATATTTTATTGTGATATTTAGTTAGTTCATTTTGTTATTATTTATATTTATCTGTAATGGATTTGAATTATAGTATGTAGTATATTTTTATAATTAACAAATCAGTGCTCAAGATAATCTCATTCCAAACTCCCAGTAACTTCAATTAGTCTGAAAAGTGTAAATTAATCAGTTGCGATGACAGCCAAAACTCGTTCACATTGGAAGGAATACGGAACAGCACTATGTGGTAAGTTCGTTTTTCTAACCTCTCTTTCCGTCAGTGCCATGTGACGACCTCATTAGTTATTATTATCTGGATTCACTGTTTTGTGTTATTCTGTAAATTTGTCATTAGCTTCTTGTTCTGAGAGTCTACCTAGTTTACACATACAGTAATATGTGTATGTATCTGTAGATATAGACACACACACTGTATGGGTTGAGTACACACTTTCTTGAATTTTGCCACATCGCTTATCTTATCACATTCTTATAGTTTCAGCTTCAAACACTCAATTAAAAAAATATAATATACTTATTTGTATGCGAGTTTTAGCAATTCAAAGAATTTGTAATATTTTTATGGCAAAAAGAGTCTCTGTTTGCTGGCATAAATGACTTTCTGTTTCAATATTTATATTTATAAAGAACTTAATTGTTCGGTGTGTTATTATTTTATATACTTAGGTAGTATCTTTATTGATTATTTCTTCATACATACATTCAAAATCTCATGACCGTAATCCCTTTCGGGGTAGTCAGAAACATTACTACAACTACAAATATACAGGGTGTTACAAAGGTAAAAATAAAATTTTAAAACTTGTAAGGGGGTTGTTTAGATTAGACCATCAAACTGAACAAGTTTCACTATGGGACCAACATCGAAATCGCGAAAAAAAAATCATCTATTCCATACATTTAGCTCGAGTAGATTTGTAGTTTAGTATGGAACATCATTTTTTTTCGCGATATTGGTCCCATAGTGAAAGTTACTGTTTGAAGGTCTAAACCTCCCCCTTCTATGTTTATTTGTATTTTTGTAACACCTTGCATAATAATTACAAATAACAACAAATAATAAACCTCTTACTACCCCTATTTCTTCATCTCGAAAAAAAGTCTTAAAAAGTATCATGCAACTATAGTACATTATGTGTATCACAAACGTAAAAGAATTAAGTTGGTCCGTTCTTGTGTAGGTATAACATGGGAAAATACTATTAAATCAGTCAATTTATCAAGCATTGGAACGAAGAACTAATAAAATAACCAAATAAAAAGATTAAAAAACTTTATCAAGCTCATTCTATAATCTATCTTCATAAACTCTAGTCTCACCTATTAGTAAAACGTAAACATCACATTCTTGATTGATTATGTTAAAGCTTTAACTAGAGCATCCTTTTATCGAGTACTTATATCATATTTTATTAAAACACAAAGAAATAAAATTAAAGCAAGGCAAGGGTTATATTATACCTATATGTACGAGTATATTATTGTACCTATATATTGTAGAAATACCCAAACTAATGAATTTTATTAATTGTACTCTTTATTTAACACACTTAAAAATATATGAAAGTAACCTAAGTATCAGAGAAAAGAGAGAAGGCCATCAGAAGTAGATAAAATAAAAAAAGTATCTAGACAAGTTTAAATTTCAATAGGTAAGTATAAATTTCATTTAGGCTCTAAAAACCCAGTCATGAAGCCATGATACAAGTTTGTGACTAGTGATACAAGGCTGAACTTTAGATGTTTTTTTAACCTATGACGATCTGCTACGACAAAAATTTGTATACACGTAGGTACATAAATTTATTTGGTCAGTAGTCACTCACTACTGACTCACTTACTTGGTTTAGGTAACAACATTATTTAAAAACGGTAGCAGAATACGTAGAAGCTTAAGTTCCAAAAAAAATTAGGTGGAACTATTTTAAGAGGATCATCACACCATCAAACTAAACAACTTTTTCAATGGAACCAACATCGAAATCGCGCACAAAAAATTAGCGGTCCCATATATTAGAGTCGAATAGGTTTACAGTTCTCTATGGAAACTCTAATATTCATTGATCGATAGTTTTAGCTAATTTTGTTGGACCTTATACAGTATTGCTCTACTAAGGGCCTGTTTCACCACTTCTGAGTAAGTTCTTGTTAGCTTATCCGATAGATATTTTGACATATCTTTCATACAAAATAATGTCAAACTATCTGTCGTATAAGCTAACAAGAACTTACTCAGAAGTGGTGAAATTTTTATTGAAAACTTGATTAGTGAAAGTTATTTTCAAACAATGATAATACAACCTAAAAAAAAAACGAAGAATAACTTCTACAATAATTGTCTGTTTATGAAATTACTCCAGCTACCCGTATGTCAAATTGTGAAAGTCGTTTTCCTTTTGGTTGGAACCCAGTTTTCAGAATCTCATTAATAACATTCCATTAGATTTTTATTACCAACGAGCGTTAACCCGCGACTTCGTCCGCACAAATTATATACCAGATTTTAAGTCAGATCATAAGCTATCAAACAAAAAAAGTTTCATCAAAATCGGTTCAGTAGTTTTTGCGTGATACTCGTTCAAACAAACAAACAAACAAACAAACACACAAACAAACAGACAGACAAAAAATCCAAAAATTGGTGAAATGTAATCAGGGACACCTAAAAACCATATCGTAACTTTTTTTTTGTTAATATCTTCAATGTACAGACAAACTTCCTGTTACAGTTTTATAATAGTATATAGATATATATAAGATTGTTATTAAAGCAAAAGCAGACAAATTTTCACTTTTATATCTGGTAATCAACAGTGTTAATCAACTCGAAATGATACCTAAAGGCGGTCACTTTTATCATTTAAACCACTATAAATCTAATAAGTGCATAGTTGTCGATAAGGTGCTTTTCAAAATGCATCGACATAATTTTATTGATCTGATCAGTGATCACTGATAACAAAACAATAAATTGTGTATAGAGTAACAAAACTACTTAAGTGTTAAAATGACATCCGGACTGACCTCGCATAAACACATCAATTCGAAATAATCGTTCATATTATAGTATTTAATGTACATGATGACGATGATGCTTCAAGTCCGTGTTCAACCACAGCGACTGATTATGGCTGTTGACTTTGAGAGCTTCGTTTATGTGCTCTCAGGTGGCTGATGTAAGCCTATCTTGGCTTTAAAAGTGCGTCCGCACAGGTTTCATGTCAATTTTCCATTAAAATAGTTGTACTGGACGGCCGTAGGTGGTCTGGCATTAAGATCAGCCTTACGCTAAGCCTCAAAGTCAAACACTTTATTCAGTATGCCTCGCATGCCACCTCCGAGAAAGCGACAAAAGTCGAGATGTGCCTCCATCTTTTTTATTTTACGTATACGTTTTTCTCGTTTAAACGCTTTGTCGTGGGTGGCATGCTAGCCGTGCTGGACAGTGTGCTGCCATCCTGGTCGATCTATAACAAGCTCTTCCCAACAACTCGGATCAATGTCGCAAAGCTTCATGTGGCGTTCTTGCACATCTTTGTACCGCATTAGCTGCCTTGTACATGATATGTTGTCAATAACAACAGTTAGAGCCTCCCCACACGACCCAGTCGCATTAGCCGAACAGTTATTTCGTTATAAACTGTTAAAGGATTAAAGCTGAGTGTTAAAGAAGTCGAACACAATGATTCAATGATTCGTACCGTACCCACCGTACTCAGTTAGCAGTCAATAATCAGAGTTCAATAAACACAACGTCTCGCGTTTTATATGTGAGGGGCAAACCCCATTGATTCTTGGAAGGGACGTCCAGGTAGAGGCGAGGCCATTCAGAAAAGAATATGGCATTGTTACACAAAAATTGGTTACCTACGATACGAGATTTATTATAAATAGATACGAGAGCTCCCGAGTGCGCTGCATACAAACGAAGTTTGATCCTATTCTTTTCGATATAGATTAACCAATTCAATTCAATTACACTTTTTAAAACGACAAAGAAAATTTCTAGTTCGTTAAAATATACAAGGTGAAATTGATATCATTAGCTTCCTTTTAAACTAAGAATTTTAAAGAAGAAATCAGCTGTTCCATACTAAACTGCAATGTCGACGCGCGAGTTCACGACTTAAATGTATGAAACAGCTGATATATTGTTTTGCTCCGATCGGTTTGCTTCCATAGTAAAAGTTGTTCAGTTTGATGGGTAGACTCTTATTTCAGCCTGTATAGGTATTAGGTAGGTAATGTAGTTTGTTAAAATGCTAGGATTAATTTAAGAGATGTATGGAAATCTTTGAGGCACAGTTACTTTGAATTGAAACTATGTATACCTACATATTAACGAAAAAATTGCAAACTGCAAACAAACATATTCGTTTCTAGACCGTGTTTAAAAATGATATTGAATTAAATAGGTGTTTATTAATATTCAAAATAGAATAAAACTTCGCTTGAATTGTATGACCACGCATCAAATACAGTGTGTATAATTAAATAGGACACTAACTTAGAGGGGTCCTTCAGAACATCAAACTGAACAACTTTCTCTATGGGAACAATATCGAAATAGCGAAAAAACATCTGCTATCCCATACATGTCAGTCGAGTTATGTTTGCAGTTTTGTATGTGACAGCGGATTTTTTTTCGCGATTTCAGTTTTGGTTCCATAGTAAAAGTTGTTCAGTTTGATGGTCTGAAGCACCCCTTTAAGTAAGTGTCCCATTTATTTTACACCCTTTATACAACTTGAATAACTGTTGGTGGCATAGAAAATGTTCCATAATAACCTTCGTCATTATTCTTTATACTCACATCACACAAGTATTTTTTCAAATCACGAAATTTTCCACGTTTATTACACGATAAGAGTCATTCAGGCAAAACCTGATTAACGCACCGTGTACCTCACAGAACATTATAAGAGGGGTTAGAAGTGCAAAGTAGCGCTTTTGCTTAAAAGTTAATATTTTATAGAGCTCATTATTGTAACATTTAATAGTAAATAAGTAATATCGTCTATAATGATATCCGAGCTTAAGGATATCATAATGAATAGTCACACTATTAGATACAAAAACGATAATAGATCCTTTCAAATAAGTAATATCGTCTATAATGATTATAGTTATAGACTATATTACTTATTTGAAAGGACCCAAGTAACAATTTGGTCGTATAGGTGTCGTATAGTCTAACATCAGACGCATAAAGCACCAGTATATGACGAAATTACCGTAATATAACTTATTAAATTAACTAAAAGTTAATATTTTATTGTGATCATTATTGTAACATTTGTAAATAAGTAATATCGTCTATAATGATATCCGTGCTTAAGGATATCATTAAAAATTGTCACACTATTAGTTACAAAAACGATAATATATCCTTTCAAATAAATAATATCTTATTAAAGATTGAAAAATTTGTCTCGGGCGGGACTTGAACCCGCACTTTTCCAAACCGGGGAACTGCGGGGGACAAATTTTTCAATCTTTAATTTGATTCGAAATAGCACAACATGGCTGTAACATGTTTAAAAATCAATAATATTTGAAATAATATCTTCTACAATCATTCATTATAGACGATATTACTTATTTGAAAGGATCTATAATCGTTTTTGTATAGTGTGACATGTCATTCGTATCAAACGTGTTTTAATAGCATGCACAGCTGTACAAATAAATGTTATGAAACTTATGAATAATAGCAAACGGTGTTTTTTCTATTGTATATAGGTATACGTACGCACGGCGACACATCAAGCTATACAAAATCAATATAAGCAGGCCGCGCGACGTTATACGTTACTCAACCTACGCGCGGCCAGCTTATGTTGGTTTTGTATAGCTTGATATGTCGCCGTGTGTACATAAAATGTCCTTATAATGTGCTGAGGGCTGTAAAGAAAGACCATACTTATTTTACAAATTATAATTACTCATAAGAATTACTAATATCTTAATCCGATAGTAACACGGAAAGGAAAGAACAAAACATTACCTCTAAGTACTTCGAAACTTGAATTTAGTTATTTTATTATAATACGAGCGTAAACCCGCGACTTCGTCCGCACAAATTATATACCAGATTTTAAGTCAGATCATAAGCTATCAAACAAAAAAAGTTCAATAAAAAAAAAGTAAAATCAAAGTATCAAACAAATCATCAAAATCGGTTCAGTAGTTTTTGCGTGATACTCGTTCAAACAAACAAACAAACACACAAACAAACACACAAACGAACAGACAGAAAAAAATTCCAAAAATTGGTGAAATGGAATCAGGGACACCTAAAAACCATATCGTAATTTTTTTTTGTTAATATCTTCAATGTACAGACGAACTTCCTGTTACAGTTGTATAATACTATAAATATTTGACACTTCAAATAGATCACCAAAAAAACATGACTAAGCACAAACACACATGCACACTGGCATGAATATAATATAATATCAAATTAATTAGCTTACTTAAAGTTATAAATTTTCTATTTGAGGTTAAATAATAAAGACTTAAGGTGGTTTCAGTCCATGCAAAAGTTTGACGCACAATACGCGTAGACGGAAATAATAAAAGTAATATTTTATATATGGAAAAATAGTTTAGAAAATCTAGTTGCCGCGTCTCAAATAACATTTGCAATTTATAATATAATTACGAAGATATAAAGCTTTTAAAATTTTGTATGAAAAATTTCAAAGCTTTATATCTTTATTTGTGACGCGGCATCTAGATTTTCTAAACTATTTTTCCATATATACAAAGTTACTTATATTAATACCGTCTACTCGTATTGTGCGTCAAAGTTTGGTATAAAATTGACCTCTCTGCAACCACCTTAAGATCTTTTATATAGGAATACCTTGAAATTGTACATTACAAAAATATAATATAAGTACCGTAGTATAATAAAAAGCTTATAGCTTTGAATCATTGTACGTAAACTTTTAATAAATTTTAATCGTTTTAGTGAAGTTTCAGAATTGTTATAATATGCCTTATAAAAGTTATAAATCATTATAATTATTGGTTTTCTCTCATCAATCAGTCTCATCGGCTATCGTAAATAATGTGCAAAGTACAATTTAATGGTCTTGTACTTTGCCTTCTCTAAATTCGTCGATGATTAACAATTCTGCGAAAATGCTGTGGTCATGCAATGTATCACTGATTCAGTAAGCCAAATATCGTGAAATTCTGAAAAACATTCATATACTACATAATATAATAAATATACATATACAGGGTGTCCCGTAAACCGACGTCAACCCGATGGATGCTGATGGGTTAGTTCATGCCTAACCAGAATATACTAAAATAATTAAAATAATAAAAAAAAGTCTGTCAATCAATCAATCAATCCGTCAACATTTTACTTTAAGAAAAGGTCCTTAGTTTTCGAGATATGGACAGTTTTATGAAATTCGTGAAACTCTTTACCATAGTCACTATTTTGAGTGCCACGGCTACAAATGTTCTATGCAGTATCTGTGTTAAAACGGTCAAATCTAATATCTCGAAAACTAAGACACTTTTACTAGTCAAGTTTTGATATTCTGCTTAGTCATGACCTAACCTTCAGCATACGCCTTTGCTAGGACTAGAAGTATAGGCTCGAACAGGTAACTGAAATGGGATTGAAATTCTACTATATTACCTTCTTAATATGCTGTCCCTTAGGAACATTATGGGTCGACATTTTTCGTTTTTCGACCCATGTAAGGAACATGTTTCTTAGGGAAAGTTGTTTAGTTTCGTTATCTGAATACACCCTTAAAATTTTTGTAGTAATTAAAAACTAGTGTGTATAATTAAGAAATAAATATTGAATGAAATTACATCTACATATTTTTAGAATTATAATCTCGAAAACATTATTTTATTACCTACCAATTTGTGTTGAAAGATTTCTGTAGTATTTCTTTGAGACATTTTGGTACATTACATTATTTTTCTACCCAAGGTCAGTGTTACGCCGCGAATTTGCAATGTTGTGTTGGCTTAGGACGTAATATAAAAACCATTTATTAAACACAAAAACACAACACATACATGAACGCGCACGTCCATTATATCTCTCAATATGATTGTGTACTTAGTGTTTATGTGTATGTATGTAGTGTTCTGATTGTCGGAAATCAGATAACACGTTTTCTGATCCTTTCATTGCGCTTGATGGACGAGAACAAAAAAGTTAATCAGATTGCGTATGACTCATGTTAATTTGTTTGATATAGGTATCTTGATAAGAATGTACGATGGATATAACTGATAAATCTGAAATCTCAATGCACCAACTTGATTACAGACTGTATTTACTTACACTTGTAAACATTGCGATTCCAGAACACCAGTGCAACATTATTTACTGAGACAGATAACTAGTGGTCATCAAGCGAGAACGCACGTCAATGACATCTGATACAAATACATAAGGCCTTATTTAGACATGGCACTTTCAAACAATACCTACAGCTACAGCAAGAAAAACATAAGCACAGTTTTAAAGCAACACTAGTTGCACTAAAAAAAAGTTTCATCAAAATCGGTTCAGTAGTTTTTGCGTGATGCTCGAATAAACAAACAGACAGGCAAAAAAATTTTAAATAATTTTTTTTTAACAAAAAATTAAAACCTACTTCAAAAATAATAACCAGCGTATTTTAAATTTGCATCTACAGGGTGAAATTGATATCATTATTAGCATCCTTTTGAACTAAGAGTCTACCCATCAAACTGAACAACTTTTACTATGGGAGCAAACTGATCGGAGCAAAAAAAATCAGCTTTAGCATACATTTGAGTCGCGAACTCGCGCGTCGAGATTGCAGTTTAGTATGGAACAGCAGATTTTTTATTTGCTTCGATCGGTTTGGTTTAACATTAATTGGTTTTATTGGAGTCGCTGTCAGGCAGGTATGATTCGCGATTGGGCTTTAGAGTTATTTTTTTGGCTTAGCTTGACACCGACTCCACTAAAAAAAAATCATGTTCTTATAGATGCGAATTTAAAATACGCTGGTGATATTATTATTTTAGTCGGTTTAAGTTTTTATTACCATTTTCTTATCTCATAATTTTGTTTAGATCATTGTGGTGTTCTGCTATTTAAATAAATAGATATTATTGTATTATTAATTATAAATATATATTACGTTTAGTAATAGTGTATTGTGATAATAATAGTTATTGTATTGATCTTAAATAAATGTATGCATTGTAAGTGGTGGGGGCAACACCCGCCATCATTACTAATCTACTCCTCGTAACGAGCGGACGTTGCATCCACCAGTTGCCGTGTGTAACTTAACTAATAACATATTGTGTAATTATTTACCCACCTCACGCAGTGAACACCACAATCATGAAACTAATAAATTCTTAATTAACAATTTAAAAAGTATCTTATCATCTTAATTATTGCCATCTCCACTATCTGCATGCCAGATTTTTTGGCGATTATATTGGTTGAACAGTTCAAACGTGTATATGAACAAAGAAACTATTTAAGCGACTAAGTTCTACAATGACAAGGTAGGAGGCCGAATGTGAAAATGTAAATAAGTCGAAACTCCCTTTGACAATAATATTCGAGTTTATTCAATTTAGGAGTCAAGCAATAAATAAGTTTTTGTCGGGTGATGCTACTATTTCAATGTTAGAAAATAGGTACAAATAGGACTGCGTAAGAAAATATCCTGAAAAACTCATGGAAATCAAAAATGTCTTATAGTTTTTTTTTTATGTTAAACCGCCTCTGACTCCGCTCTAGCAAAAAAGTGGTCGTGGTTTTGTTGTGAGAAAGAGGTGTGTCTGAATCTGAATCACGTCTGAATAGACCCTCACCGTTTATAGCCGCAGCGATTTCGTGCGATTCTCTGCGTTTCCCCCGCTCGAGCCCCGAGGAGAGAGCATTGTCGGAAAACTGACGTCCGACAGTTTATAAACAATGCCACACAATCACTCGTTCTACTCATACCGATCGTTCGTAGAAATGAAAAGAAATTTTATGGATAATGTTCGTGTTATGTTACAATGAACATTATCCATAAAATTTTCCAATTTGTATTCTCATAATCGGCTAACGGTCACACAGACAAAGTTTGCCTAAACTGCATGAGTATAATTGTTGATCAATTTTTACGCACTAAAGTTACAGATGGCGTTCCGTTGTCTCTGCCTACCCCAGTGGGAGACAAGCGTGAGAATAATTATGTATGTGTATGTATGTAAAATAACAAAAACCCAAAGTTATCAATGTGAAAGGACAGTGAGCAGGAGTGGTCCAAGAGCCCCCACATAAGTGGCATACTACGTTTGAAAGGGGGTTTAATATAGAACATTTTTTTGTATGTGGCACCAATGTCTTTTCGAAAGAAAAGAAGATACAGGGTGTTTTGTTTAGCGGTTTTTCATACCAATTTCATAGCATTTAGCCGCTATTTACATCTGGTGCTTGAATTCCTTGTGTCATGTGGATATTATTATTGTTTTTAATGATTATTCATGTAAAATAATCTTTAATCCTCAAAACACACAACACTTAACACGAGAAAATCGTTATCTCATCTTGAAATTGCCGGTATAAAATAAAAATAATAATAATAATAAATAGTAAACGTGAGCCTTATTACTTTTGCACGCTTAATAATAACTTTTAGTAGTTTTAGGTAATGTCTGATCACCCCGAAAGACATTACACCTTTCGGGGCCATAATATCAGATCAAAACGACTTCGTCAAAATAAAGCACCCTGTATCTTTTTTTCCTCGAAAATATGTTGATGCCCCTTGGCAGCCATGTACGTTTGGGTATCCTCTAACTATCCCTACCTGTGTCATAACGGGGGGCTCTTGGACCAGTGGCCATACATTTTTGCCCAGTGTCCTTTGTTATCAAAAAAATAGAAACTTAGAACTCGATGACTCAGAAGAAACAAATGAACAATAAAAAACAAATGTCGTCGTGATTTACAAACCTTAATAGTTTCAACAAACTCATCATTATTTTATTACATTCAACTGCTCCAATATCTCATCATATCATAATATATCATCACATCAGGCAATAAGGCGTTGACAGTAACTGTAATGCAATATACAATACAATACATCATTATAGGGTATTTTATGGATCAACGATCAACGACGTTTATATGCGAATCAGTTGTTCAGACCAATCACAAACTCAATTCAGCATTTTTTTTTATTCAGAATGATATCACTTTCTGACGTCATTTTTTTGACTATGCCACTGCGTCGGAAGGTGTTCCGTTGTAGGGAAGATGCGGCCAATTTTTAGGACATTTAATTTTTGTAAAGGTAACGTATGTCCTTAAAAGCTGACACAAAAATTAACAAATTTTTCTATTAATTATTGAAAGAGTTACCTATTTAAAAATTTCGTTAATGCTCAATGGGATGCATTCGCTTAGCCTGAATCTGAATCTAATCTCCGGCCAAAGTAACAATGACTATGATGCCCAGAAAAATTCAAAATTCATTACAAAAGAGAAATAATCGAAAAAATTGGCCTAATAAATACATGAACGAAACCCCGAACAAAATCACTTCAATTTCAGTAAAGAAATAATTACCATCGTAGGTTTCAAATGCTTTAATTAAATACGTATGACAAAAAAGAAAAATCTATTGCAGCCTTAGAATATGGTCTAAAAAACTGAAGAAGAAATAAATAACCCAGCAAACAATTTGGTCGTATTAGGCCCCCATTTATATGACTATTTTGACTTATAAGTTATATTACGGTAATTTGGTCATAAACTGGTGCTTGTGTTCTAATGGGGTGTGTGGGTCTCATGTTCGACTATACGACACTTATATGACCAAATTGTTAGTTGGGAAGAAGATAATATAAAACCGCGGACACTGAGTCCTAACCCATTGCCACAATGTATGTTTTTATATATATTTGATTTTTCTATTTGATTAATCTGTCTATTGTTTCTGTACCTTTTCTTTTTTTGTATTTTGTGTGGCAATAAAGTGCATTTTTAATTTTATCTTATTTTATAAAATGTAAAACAATAGAAGAAAATCTACCCAGCGATTACTATCACAAAGCTATTGCCACGTGCACCGATCACGTGCCTGCAATGTTATTTATAACTACAAGACAGGCAGACCGACAGATTATATACATCATGAATTTTTAATGACTGGCTTTTTTCTAAACTGTAAATTAAAACAATGATGGTCGAGCGCTTACGTCAATTTTTTTAAAATCTTAATTTGAATATTTCACAGATAATAAGTATGTCATATTTACGTAACATGGTTTATTAAAAATAATAGTGGTCTACATGAATGCGACATCATTTAACGAAGCACTTTGGTCGCAAAACAATATTACAATCAGAGTATTGTTATAGAATCATAAGGCGCGTTTACAATTGCTATTACCTATTGCCGTGCGATTAATACCAAATCGAACCTTCACTTATTTTTACTTTTACACCTGCAAAAATTGTATAAATGTTTCATGAACATTGCTGACTTCCCTACGCCGAGATACAACGCTCGCCAAAACGTCAGTTTCGATTCATGTTTTTGGCAAAACGCCTTCTTACAACAATTCAATTTGAGATCTCTATTTTTATTCCTGTTAGTTTTAACCATTTTGGCTGTTAAGTACACCTAACATTGGAACTTTTGAACCAAACCTAAACGTGAGCTTTATGTTCATCTGATATTCAAAAAGAAATATGTTCTGTGGTAGCTTTTGTTCATTCTCTTAGTTTGTCTTTGGGATCTTTAGTTTAATCTTTTAACTTTGTGTTTCGAAAAATGATCGTGAATTATTTTAAAAGACAATACTTAATTGACGACCTTTTTAAAGGGGTGGTTTAGATTATCCTTAAACCATCAAACTGAACAAATGGAGTTGTCTCCACTCCTTTAAATATTACTAAGGGGGTTTTGTCACATCATGTATACTTTAATTTGGTACATAGCATAGCATATGCTCACGACTATGTTCCCCGAAGGTAGTCAGAGATATATTGTGAAACCTCAGAAAATCTACGTTTCACTCTTTCACTAGAACGTACTCTTAGATATTCCGTGCTAGAAAAAACAATTACAGCCGTTCTTAAACCCATCAGTATCTGACGAAAATTATAACACGATTAAATTAAATGCACCTGATTTCATATCTTTTACATACTAGGTAATAAAATCATCAGCATTTTTTCCGAGGTGGTAATAACTAATAAGGTGACGTAGGTACCTATATTGCTTTTATGCTTTACAAAAATTATTTCTGATACTTAGTTTCACCCATAGTTATGCGATCTCATACCTACCAACCTAATACCTAATGACATAATCGTTTTAAATTAAACAATGGCACTTGGCGTTTTAGATAAGATTTCGACATACACTTTACAACGTGCTTAAGCGATTCTAGATAAAAAATATTATGTAGTTCAATATCTATATCTATCCAGACACTTTTACTATGATAAACATACATACTAGGTTATTTATAAAACACTTTCCAAATTTTCAGGGGTGTTCCAGACTATC
This sequence comes from Agonopterix arenella, assembly GCA_927399405.1. NCBI lineage: Eukaryota > Metazoa > Arthropoda > Insecta > Lepidoptera > Depressariidae > Agonopterix > Agonopterix arenella. The sequence goes on from OV656691.1 coordinate 8,611,582, forward strand.
AATCCGAACAACTTTTTCCTGCCCCAGTAAAATTTATTCAGTTTGATGTTTGTAAATTTGGAAAGTGATTACTTAATTACGACTTGATACATTCATACAAAGATTTTCATTTCGATAGTGTGAAGGAATCTTTAGTTTGAAACACGGCTACGGCTTGCGTCACCGCCCGCCCGCCGCCGCGCCGCGTCTCGCTTCCCGCCCCGCTCACCGCGTCTGCTCTGACCTCGCTCGCAGGTCACACATACATAGGTACACTCCACCCATGCAATACATACACATGTATGGCACATGCTTCATTATGTGAAGGACACAAACCTACAATTATGATGACTAAACTAAATTTTATCAGTCAGATTCTTTATTATCTTTGTGCTAAATTATAGGATTGATGACGATGCTAATTATACTTACGCGGATTTATTAATGTGACATCAGTTTCCATCGAGTAAATTGCTGACAATCGCTACCACGTGGTTGTAATTGTAATCGTGAAATTCCAGAACGCCCGACCGCGCTGCATATAAACGAAGTTGGATCCTACTTTCAAACAAAAAAACAAAACCAAGTCAATTAAATTTTTAAACACTACCTTGCTACTTACCAAATATACAGTTTCAATGCTTGGATTAATTTAAGATTTGTATCGAAATTTTTGAGCCACTGTAACTTTGAAACTCAGCCAGTGCTTTATCAGATTTTCATTAATGTATTTTTAGGACAATCTGATAAACTACATGTGGGGATACCTACATGTACAGATATACAGGTATAGAGATTAGTTTCTAGATAATGTTCGAAACATTTCATGGACTTTAATTGATTAAAAATATCAAAAATATAATAAAACTTCGTTTGTATGAAGCGCACTTACGGTGTTATCCTCTTAATACAAAAAATCTAAGCCTTAACTTTACCATCGCGATAACGCTAACTGGCAGGCTGTTATTAAATTAATTGGTGATAAAAGGCATGAAATTAGATTTTCCATTCTTTATCCCACTACGTGTACTTTCCCTGAAAAATAACCTACACTTGGGGCATTGTTTATATAACCCAACATGTCCACAAAGTAGATTAATGCGTAGGTCAATTAATCGTCATATTATCAACATTGGAAATACAAGTAGGTACTATAGTACTATAATAATGTATTCACACTTCTGGACCGAATACCGAATGACGAGATCAGACGCCGAACAAAAGTGGTTGATATGGGCAAACGCATTTCGACTCTGAAGTTTGTGGCGGGACACTTGGCCAGACGGACTGATGGCAGATGGACAAGAACAGTGACAGAGTAGCAGCCGTGGGAGGGGGAATGGTCAGTGGGCAGACCAGCAGCCAGGTGGTCGGATGACATTTGTAGAGTAGCCGGCAAACAGTGGAGGAGACTAGCGAGGAACCGTTCTGGTTGGCGTGAAAATGAAGAGGCCTATAAAAAGTAGGGTTTCCCGGCTGATGATGATGATGATTGTGATCTCTAATAGGTGCCTACACTGCAGGTCTATTTTATAAACGTAAACTTGTGAAACACATTATCGGGCACAAACTTTTTCATTATTAAAGAGCCGAGTTCGTCCGACGCCAATTTTTCACAGTTCCAAACCAATTTTTCATTGTCAGTTCAAAGTGTCGTTAATAGCGCTATTAGTATTTGAAATCCTTATTTTTAAATCGATATTCTGCTGGAAAAACTGGAAGCAGGGGTTTGTTTCGAACTTAAATACGTACATACCAAAACGTGAACCTAGGTACTTTACAAAAGTAATAAGTAATACTTTACCGCATGCCTGCTTGCTGATACAATCATCAATACATGAACACTACTGGAATAACTATTTATGAAACTTATATTTCTGTGTTTTATTCAATGAAGTCAAAAAAATGAAAAGTGTCGCAAATTCCTTTTTCGGTTAGATTGAGGTATAATTATAAATATAGGAACTAGTTACGCGTGTACTGCTTACACATTTCTACCACTTTTTACGGGGGGCGAGGTAACATGAAACCCGCAACTTTGGACTTTATTCCGTACGAGCGTTAACCCGCGACTTTGTCCGCACAAATTATATACCAGATTTTAAGTCAGATAGCTCAAACAAAAAAAGTTTCATCGAAATCGGTTCAGTAGTTTTTGCGTGATGCTCGTTCAAACAAACACACAAACAAACAAACAGACAGACAAAAAATCCAAAAATTTGTGATATGGAATCAGGGATACCTAAAAACCATATCGTAACTTTTTTTTTGTTAATATCTTCAATGTACAGACAAACTTCCTGTTACAGTTTTATAATAGTTTAGATAAATCAAGGAAATTTTTATTTACAAATATCCAGATAAGCACTATGTAGAGCTTATGCAAAGTCAGTTCTTAGTTCTTAGTAAACAAGGTAAATAGCCATAGTTCGTTCAACCTAATAAATAAGCCATTTGTTTATGTGTATGGAAAAAGAAGGAGAAGGAACATAAAAACAAAAGATATACTACTCATACTAGGTATAGGTATACTGGGGGTATAATTTCCGTGGGGTACACGGAAATACGGCCACGATAATGCCAAACTGGTTTTCGTACCTAAAATCAGATATCTAAGACCCTCTGAAATAAATTCAGAATAATTATAATTCAGCTACGATTAAAATAAATTCTACTACGTTCTTACTCTCTCCATCAATCCAATCTTGACTTCAACGTCTAGATTCTGATGTCATCAACCCGTCTATAGTCCGATTCAAGTTCGATGTCCCGCGAATCAAACCATTTTCGTACTTTTATCTTTGATATAAAAAGTTCTATTAGATGGCTTGTGTGGAATGAACTATACATGCTGTGGCTCGTGGGCGGCCCAGTAGCAACGATTTGTCATTCAAGTACGTTTAATTTGGAAAACGTCACAAAATGATATTAATGGTCGTAAAATACAACGAACATTTTTAAAGTCAGAGAGTGAGGGTACCATTTTAATTTGGGGTTTGGATTTTGTTAGAAATATTTAGATGATTTTTGATTAGAGGTTTTGGCAAAGCAACTAGTCCTAAACCACTAATTTACAGTCAGTTACATAAGTGTATTATGTATTGCCAACAATTATTAATAGTGTATGGCAAACACATCCTCGGAGATTTGCGATATAATAAGAAAACCATAACTAACACGAGCTCACTGTAGGTTGCAAATATTTATCATTACATTCATCAGGTTCCCGGACAAATGAAGGCACCTACACGTTTCAATTCAATCAAACACAGCCCTAACAAGATGCCTTAGAGAAATAGGCCACAGTTAAGCATGAAGCACACTCACAAAATAAATAACATTTATTGCAAATAACCCAGAACGCACGTGAGTCGAATCGAGCAATCTGGTGACATGTAAATCGTCCATAACTATATATTAACGAAGCGCTGATTGTGCCAACTGGCGTTCGGCATGCGTCCTCATACCGGCATCTATAGGTCGCCTTAAATAACCTAAATTACACATTCCAATAACTCTTTTATATAGATGGAGGGCATAAAACTATAAATTGGCGTACTTGTGACGTATATTTTCATTGAATGTTTCTATGTAGCGCCAACTATTTAGATCATCATCATCAACAGCTTTTGTCCACCCGCTGCAGGGTGAGCCTCCTCCCCATTATGCCACTCTTTAGATACTTAGTTAAAACGAGCGTTAACCCGCGACTTCGTCCGCACAAATTATATACCAGATTTTAAGTCAGATCATAAGCTATCAAACAAAAAAAGTGTCATCAAAATCGGTTCAGTAGTTTTGCGTGATGCTCGTTCAAACAAACAAACAAACACACAAACAAACAGACAGACAAAAAACCCAAAAACTTGATGAAATGGAATCAGGGACACCTAAAAACCATATCGTAACTTTTTTTTTGTTAATATCTTCAATGTACAGACAAACTTCCTGTTACAGTTTTATAATAGTATAGATATGCTATATAACTTAAGGGGTAGCCTTAAGTTCGCCTTCTTACCGTCGCTATCATTCCCTACTATTTCCCTACACTACTTCACAGCTTCACTGTGTCATACGAGGCATAAGTTCACCAAGTAATTATTTATTTATTTATTTCCTTTATTACACAAAGATAGTTGAATGAACAGCAGCATTCACTAGTGTCCTCCTTAATACATGGTGTAAAATTAAATGGGACACTTACTTAAAGGAGTGCTTCAGACTATCAAGCTGAACAACTTTCTCTGTGGGACTAATATCGAAATCGCGAAAAAAATCTGCTGTCGCATTCATTTTAGTCGAGTTAACAATGTTTGCAGTTTTGTATAGGACAGCGGGATTTTCTTTTCGCGATTTCAGTGTTGGTCCCATAGTAAAAAGTGGTTCAGTTTGATGGTCTGAAGCACCCCTTCAAGTAAGTGTCCCATTTAATTTTACACCCTGTATAACCGTGATCATCAATCCGTCTGGCAACTGGCAAGGGAGTCGTTTGAAGAAATCAAAAAATCTCTTCATGCAAGAGACTCCAGACGTCCAGCACTTAGTTGACGATGATGAATAATATACAATAGTGCTTACACTTCACTCTCATCGGAAGAATTAAAAAGACTATAGTGTTTTAGGGGGTGATTGTACCCATGATACTGACCTGCTTTCCCTAAGAAACCTAAAGGAAGTTAGCAAAAAAATTTGTGGACCTTCAATACTAAATGCGATCAGGTGATCGAACGTTTGTATAAAAAAATTAAATTTATTTTGCGCATTTCCCTTTGTTTCTTTGGGCAATTGGTTTAGTATCAAAAGTACAATCACCCACTAAGGGCAGGTTATCCTGGTGCAAGAATCTCTTTCTTACAAGCATACGTTTGCAATTAGCCGTCCCACTTCAATTGAAAGCGGATCGCAATAAAACGTATTTTTCATCAATATCTTTACTTTTGGGTGTTTGGGGTAAAAACTAGCATCAGAATAATGTAGACACTGTCAGTTCCTATTTTCATGTGAATTTTTTTTTATTTATAGTGTTAATAATCTTTAAGTAAAACTTGAAAAATAGTCATAAACTTACCTATATTTGCATGGTTTTATGATCGAGAGAAGTAATAAGTATCGTGTTTTAAGCCTAAGAATAATCAAGAACAGTTCATGAACAACAAAATATATTTTTTCTGGATTAAAACAATAACTATTTTATGCCTTAAGACTCAACCAAAAACAGGTCGATTTAAAAGAACCTGCCCTTAAAGTACCTAAAGCAACTGTCTTCCCCACGTCTTCCCTAACACTCTGGTAGCCAGTAAACAAAAATTAACGTTAAATTGTAAAAGACTTCGGTATAAAATCTTTTGTCATAACGATAAAGCTTTCAGCTATCACGGTCATTGTCACTTGTGATGATTGTTATCTTTATCCAAAAATATATTTTAAAAGGAAGGCGACACAATGTAGGTAGATGCCCCCGAGTCTCTAAATTGAGCGACGACCTAGCAACCATCAGGGTCAATACTGCCCGGGAATATGAAGTTATAACTCACTTGTGTACTTTATTCATTATTTATTTGGGACTGAGCACTTTGATCGATGATTATTCGCATGTTTCATCTGATCCCAAATTTTATTACGTCGATATATTCCATGTTATGGGAGAGTATATCTACAGGATGAAATTGATATCATTAGCATCCTTTTAAACTAAGAATCTACCCATTAAACTGAACAACTTTCACTATGGAGCCAACATTGAAAAAAAATCAACTGCCCATCATTTTGAGTCGAGCCGATAATGCAGTTTTGTATGAAACAGCTGATTTTTATTTCGCGATTTCGATGTTAGCTCTATAGTGGAAGTTGTTCAGTTTGATGGTCTGAAGCACCCCTTAAGTATTACAAGGGTGTTGTATTACACCCTGTATAAATGTTACCAAAACCAGACACCTACCTATAACATAACATATGGGGATTGAAAGTTGAAACTTAAGTTAGTCTGTGAGATCCTCAGGTGAGATCCAGTGTATTCCGGTAAAATTATAATTTAGTTTAGCTATAGTTAAGTACGTTGAAGTCTTCTTACTACAACATTCATGAGTAGTACCTATAACAAAAATATAATATTACCAGTATATTACCACTACATTCTGTTTAAAATGAACATTTAGAACTGTGGTGTCAATGTCTACTTAGTAGTCAAAAGTTTCCATAATTGATAACAGTTCACCGATAAATAACCACACAAGAACGCATACGCAGTATTAATATTACTTTTTAACTAAAAATCAGAACTAGATTCGCTTTCCCAGCTTAATAAACTTTGCTATCAAGACCTTTACTTCGTAAACAATTGAGCAATTTCTACGGAAGTTAAGTAAACACCTCGGCAAATAGGTAACTACTAACGTACCAAGTAAACGCAGTAAAACTTCCAATTTCTTGCGCAAGGAATACGTAGGAAAATACTCGGTAAATATACGGAGGAAAAAATTGGATCAGTCAACATTCATAACCAACCTAATTGATAAATAACGGTAACTTTCCAATTTGATATGAATAATCCTTGAATATTGTTTATCTTAAATGCTACTTTGGAAGCAAAGCGACACATTTTATCTGAATGTAAACATTTCCTCGTATTTTTCAATACAGTCACGTTTTGGAATATATTTAGATCATAATTTTATTAGCTTACTCTGCAAAGATTGTACATTAAATGTGTGAACGACCCTAATAAATGATCTATTAGTAGAGATGCAGTTTTGTTATGCATTTTAACATCATTTAGCACTCTAGATTCCGCAGTCTCATGATAATTGGAAAGCAAAATCGGGACATCACACACTTTCGAATTATAACTATATTATTCAAAGTTGAAAAAACAGTAGTCAAATGACCTTGATTGCAGAATCGAAACATCCACGAAAATGACTGATCATTTTGTTTCTATTTTCCAGCTACACTCATCACAGCAACAGCGGGTACCTGCTACGGTTGGCCGTCACCTACCATACCATTCCTACAACAAGAGGGCAGTCTGATACCCGTCTCCGGGGACGAGGGCTCATGGATCACGTCCATCATGATCCTGTCCTCCGCGATCACGCCCATCCCCGCCGCCTACTTCGCCGACCGTTTCGGAAGAAAAACAACTTTACTTCTTGGAGCGATTCCCTTCATAATCGGCTGGATCCTTGTCATAGCTGCCAACTCCGTGAACATGCTGTATACCGCTCGGATGTTCTCCGGGCTCGGCTACGGCATCGTGTACACAGTAGCTCCCATGTACACCGGTGAAATCGCTACAAATGAAGTCAGAGGCGCCCTCTCTACTCTCATCACGCTAATGAATAAAGTGAGTATGCTTCAGTCCGTAGAATTTAAATTAAAAACTTTAGTTTAGAGCGCACCACCTGGCTTAACATTAAAATGCATGAGTCAAGCCAATCGTCAGGTGCTTATAAATTATTCATATATACGAAAAAATTCGATATTTCTGAGTGCTTGTTAAAATTTTGTTACAGAATTTTTAAAACAGAAGCAACAGAATTTTAAAAGAGTTCACTTTGATCCGATTTTTTTATTAATTTCTAGCAAATATTTTGTAGACAATGTTAGAAATCATATCAAACAAAATTGATGAAACTATCGACTCACCTATTCAAATTAATCGCATTTATTATTACAATCTATACATGAAGATGAGACCTATACAAGTAAGTGACAGCCTAGCAAATACTGAAACGGTGAACTCAGACCATCAAACTTAACAACTTTCACTAAGGTAGGCCCTCAGGAAACACGAAAAAAAATCAGCTGTCCCATACAAAATTGCTATACCTACCCGACTAAAATGTATGGGACAGCTATTTTTTTTTTCGCGTTTCCTGAGTAGGCTCCATAGTGAAAGTTGATCAGTTTGATGGTCTGAGTTCACCGTTTCAGTATTTGCTAGGCTGTCACTTACACCCTCCTTTATATGATACGATCTTATCTTTTAAGTGTCATGATTAAATAACATTTACTATTCCTTTCCATTTTAATCAAATTAAATTGTATTCAGAAACATCTTACATACGAATAAAATAACAATTCATATGGCATTGTCTGTTCTATCAGAATAATTTGCGCTGACGAGCACACGACACAGCGTGTAAACGTGACTCATTGCCTTAATTATACATTGCGCTACGGTACGCTTCACCTTCCACGTACTTACCTACATCTATCTACATTTATATAAAACACTGTACGTATCATGAAAGAGTTTGCTGTGCTGATATATAATGATGATGACACGCACATGGCAAATAACGAATGTTATCTTGATACTCAGAACTAAACTAACTCATTACATAAAGTGCACAACAATGGAGGTTTATACAGTTACAGCCCTCCAATATAATTAGATTATTTCATTAAGAAACATACCAACATGTCCTCTCCAAAATGTGCATCATGCTGTACAAATATTTACTTTGTTTATTATATTGCACTACTGCCAGCAAATTATCTTAAACTAATTCCTCTACCAAGTCTCTACCTGCACAATTGACGCCAGCTTTCTAATAATAAAAATCTTTAACAAACAGATCCGTTATCTACGAGTACATTAGCATCTAAATAAGTAATTTTCGTGTACTCAATTCTTAAATGGTATTTTCGCTTCTTTTCAGGTTGGAATTCTTGCCCAATACTGCATCGGCCCCTACGTAACGATGACTACCCTAGCTGCCATCAACTTGATCCTGCCTATTTCTTTCGTAATTTCCTTCATCTTCCTGCCGGAGTCGCCATATTACTACCTAAAATTCGAACGCAGTGAGAGGGCGGAACGATCTCTGAAGAACTTACGCAGTGGTGATATACGAATAGAACTTAAGACTATAGAGATTAATGTTCAGCAAGACATGAAGAACAGAGGAACCTGGAGTGATTTGATAACTATAGCCACAAACAGAAAATCTATGTGGGTATGCTTGGGAGTGTTCACTATTCAACAATTATGTGGTAGCGCTGCAATGGTCGCCAATGCGCAGGATATATTCAATGCTACAGAGAGTAAAATACCGTCTCACATTCAATCTATTATTCTGGGATGCGTGCAAGTAGCTACGTGTATGCTATCGGTACTGCTCGTCGATCGTGCAGGCAGAAAACCTCTGCTGATCCTATCAGCCCTTGGAGTGGGCCTCATGAACGGCACAGTCGGGACCTATTTTTACTTCCTCAAGTACTACAAAGACTCTGTGACATCTATTCACTGGCTGCCTATGGCTGCTCTGCTGGTGTACATCGTGTGCTATGCCATCGGTCTATCGACGGTCCCCTACGTCATCATTGGAGAGATGTTCCCTACTAACGTCAAGCTGTACGCCTCCTGCATCGCTCACATATATACCAGCATAGCTATGTTTGCCGTTCAAAAGCTATTCCAGGTTGGTTTCTTTTTCTGTTACTTATAAAATAAATCATGAAAGGAAATCGAAAATTTTACATGCAGTCGCTTCTTTTGTCTCTACTATTATAAAACTGTAACAGAAGTGTGTCTGTACATAGAAGATACTGTACATAATTATGTCCCTGATTCCAAATCACCAATTTTCTCTTTGTTGAAGTCACGGGTAAACTCTAGTATTAAATAGAAATTGAGTGTTCATGCTAATTCCACTATAAATAATAATGGATTAGATTATACTTACGTACCTAATTAGGTTCAGTCAAATTGGATAATACGCTAGAATGCTCACAAATTACGATCTTACGTCATAGATAGGTACTCTTGTGATACTTTGCTTACGTGTAAATGTAATAGTTTAAGTATAATATAGTTTCCAAGTTATTAACGTAATATTATTTTTATTTTCAGGTTGTAAAGGATTCGTGGGGCATTTACGTTGTATTCTGGGGCTTCTCAGCATTCTCATTCCTCGGGTTAGTGTTCTTGCTGATCGTGCTTACTGAGACCAAAGGCAAGTCGTTCGCGGGCATCCAGGCTCAGCTGCGGGAAGACGTCGCGCGAGACTCCTCCAGTAAGGTCCTGACCGTCGAGTATTGAACCAATCCAGCCCATCCTAACTAGCATAAGCTTTATGTTAAGGTATCAAGTTGAAATAAAACTTAATGTTACTTAAATTTAATGTAATAGTAGTTTTACATTAGAGTCGTACATTTTTTATATACGAAAGTATTGTACATTGGGGCCTTTACATTAGCCCTTTGAGGGTCATTAAGGTTAGCAGGGTCGGAGCGAGTTTCTGAGCTCCCGAGAAGGCGGTGAAGTCCTCTGGATCGTAGTCGGCGGGGAGTTCCCTCGACGACACGACGCCGGTGTAAAGCTTGGCGGAGTGCTTCGCCGTCCTCGTTTTATTCGGGCTCTTAAAGTCCACCAGGTACAGGCCGAAACGGGACCTGCAAATGCATTTACAGACATGACGAGTGAAATTATATTATCTTGAAAGTTTGCCTGACATTTTGTGTTTTATTTGATCGATTCACAGAAATACGTATAGAAGTGCGATTATGAAAGTCAAGTCATGTTCTTTATGCGTTATTTTGACATTTTCTACTGCTGATTTGAACGTGTGTGTGACTTTCAAAAATCCACTCCATGATAAATTGTTTGCCAGTGCGGAAGTTTAAACATCCATTCTACTCGTCAACTGAACCACTTTCACTATGAAGCCAGATTCAACTGTTATTCCATACAAAACTACATTACTTAATTGACTCAAAAATGTATGGATGGCTCAATAGTAAAAGTTGATTAGTTTTCGAACTGACTAAACAATTATTTTAGCATTTCAGATAGCCAAATAAATATAAGTTGATTTTTATTACTGGACTGGACAGAGACAAAGAAAATATACTCTGACGCACTGGGACGTTGAATAAAGATATTCTAAAAATAGAGCTTTTGAAATGCCTTAGCATTAAAACGGCCTTGACTTTTCTTTTTTTATTTGATTCTAAGAAATAATGCTGCGGTACAAAAAATTATCTGTTCCTACTTATTTAAATCAACTTAGGTATATGTAGGTATAGATAGGTAGGTACGCACGGCGACACATCAAGCTATACAAAACCAACATAAGCTGGCCGCGCGACGTTATACGCTACTTGACCTAAGCGCGGCCAGCTTATGTTTGTTTTGTATAGCTTGTTGTGTCGCCGTGTGTACATACAATAAAAAATTACACCATAAAATATAAACATTTTATCAAGAAAACACTCATCATCTATACGGGGTGAAATTGATATCATTAGCATCCTTTTAAACTAAGATTCTACCCATCAAACTGAACAACTTTTACTATAGAAGCAAACCAATCGGAGCAAAAAACATCTGCTGTTGCATACATTTGAGTCGAGTAGGCAGCGGAGGCGGGTGCAGTTATGTACGGAACACCCAGATTTTTTTGTTGCTCCGATCGGTTTGGTCCCATAGTAAAAGTTGTTCAGTTTGATGGGTAGACTCTTAGTTTAAAAGGATGCTAATGATATCAATTTCACCCTGTATAAAGAATTATATTTCATACTTGTTTCCTGGTTTATAAAAATCAACGAGTCGGATAGCCTGAAGCCGTGTTGTTACGAAAATGCAGGAAGTATAAAGATGCTCAAAAATTTCTCTGTAATGTAAAACAGTAGCGCGATCTCGCGTTCTAAAAATATTCCAACGATTTTGGCACACATTTTGTACCACGAGTGTGTCTTAGAATTTATTTCACAACCTAACCAAACTAATGTCTACATCACAAAGTTGTAAATCCGAAAGGGATTTTGGTTCGTATGTTTCTTATATTATTATGTTGACACCTAAACTACCGAACAGGAGTGCGAGTTTTGAAAGTCATACGTTGAACTCAGCAGTACAAAATGTCAAAATTACTATGGAGATATGCATCTTTCTACTGCTAATTTGACTTTCAAAAATCATACTCCAGAAGTGCGATTTTTGAAAGTCAAATTGTTAAAAATTTTAATTTAGAGCCTTTATTTTTTTCTCTAAGACAGACGTCAGAGGTCGCTATCGGTTCTCTCTTCTGTTTTTCACAGCATAGCAATGTCTTGCTCTTAATCTAAACTATTATAAAACTGTAGCAGAAAGTTTGTCTGTACATTAAAGATATTAACCAAAAAAAAAGTTAGGATATGGTTTTTAGGTGTCCCTGATTCCATTTCACCAATTTTTGGATTTTTTGTCTGTCTGTTTGTGTGTTTGTTTGAACGAGTATCACGCAAGAACTACTAAACCGATTTTGATGAATCTTTTTTTGTTTGATAGCTTCTGATCTGACTTAAAATCTGGTATATAATTTGTGCGGACAAAGTCGCGGGTTAACGCTCGTATGTTTATATTAGAATAAATAACTCTTCAGTGCTTTGGCCGTCTTTATTTAATACAAATCAGCTGTAGAAAGATGCATATCTGCACAGTAATTTTGACATTTTCAACTGCTCAGTTCAAAGTACAAGTTTCAAAAATCGCACTCCAGATTGTAAGGAACTTTTGCAGAGATTATTTTGTTTGCGTCTAAATATTTACGTTGGTAACCTTTCTTGATCTCCAAACCACAGAGTACCTACTATAATTACTACTCCAAACCCAAAACGAAACAAACCGTGTGTTAACTAGGATATATATTCGAATTAGATTTGTTTTAAGGTGTGACTCCTCTGAATGTTTTTTTTGAAGAAAACAAAACATAGCTTCACTTTTAGTCGTCCGCCATCTTGTTTTTAAATTAAATTGTATGGGGCGACACCATTTTGTGCCATGTTTTTGTGTAATGTGTGCTGAAAAACATTATAGCCCAGTAATTTTATGGAGTTTTGTTAGGAGAGGTGGGAAGTAATTATTAATTGGACTTTTAAACTGTAAGCCATTCATTCCAAACCATTCAGTGACAAAAATCTGAAAATCTATTACTGAAAAATTCGCTACGTAACATACAAATCAAAATTGTGAGTCCCAGAAGGCTTTTAAATTAGTAATATTAATATACCAACTACTCATTTGAATATATTTAATAGATTTATCAATATAAATTGTTTTTGAGTAATAAAATAGGCATTTAAATTTAAAAAATGTGATTTTTATTAGGAAATACGAATGCATTTTTCAAAACCTTCTAAGTAGACAAAAACAATTACACCATGTTTGAAGTATGTATAATGGTAATGCCTTAAATATGTGCAAAAAAAATTACTATCAGGTTTTTTATAACGAGATAATTGCTAAATTTTAAATATGGAACTGTTGCTGACGGTATTTCTTTTTATTTAGGTACCTTTCTAAGCTCAAATTGGCTCTTAAATACTATACGAAAAAAAACATCTATTACTAATTAGTCCCGGCTAAAACCGTAAAATTACTGGGCTATTAGCAGGAGTCATAGCTTTAGAATGCAGTTTTCTCCAACAAGGTGTAGGTATCTATTTTTATTCCTACAGCCTAAAGCTCTAGCAATTCTGGTAATTATGTAGATAAGTGGCATTTTGCGTGACAGGCGACGAGCATCTCAATGGAGTCGTTTGCAAAATGCCTGCAATTTGTCAACGGTTATAAATGTCTACTGGTTCTCTAACACAATACATAAAATGTCTGTCATGGTGTTTTGTTTCTTCCATTAATTCTTGGGAAAATGCAACTATGAGGCAATTAAAACAAGTTGTAGGCCTAGCATGCCACCCCGAGAAAACGATAAAAATCGAGATGTGCCTCCATCTTTATTATTTTACGTATGCCAGAAAGAGCGCGCATGACGTTTTTCTCGTTTAAACGCTTTGTCGTGGGTGGCATGCTAGCCGTGCTGGTATTCAAATAAAAATGTACGTACAAAGTACCAACTCAGAACAAACACATAGAGGTATAGTCATATAGAAAGCAGTTGTTGGTAAATAAAACAACTAAATCGTGATTTATAAGTGCAATTGCTCCATAGTTGCAAATACCCCAGGACCCGTGAGACCTATTCTAGCAGTTTTCATACATGAAACTTGTCAATCAAAATTTTTAGTTGCCATAAAAATCTAACTAAGTATCTCAAAACATTTGACCTTATAAAAGTGTTGACTTAAACGCAAGAAATTGTTTGAAGCTGGAACAAAGAAGATCATGGAAGGAGTCGTAAGAAGCGACTTATCTATTCAGGCATCATCGTTGTATTTCATGTTCACAAAATATGTATGGCTGCCAGATAAAATACTGCCAAGCACGTATCTAATGCAAGGATTAATTTAAGATTTGTATGGAAATCTATGAACCACGGTAACTGTAGAAAGAAAATCTGACAAGGCATCGACTCAAGATATTCGTTTTTTAATTTCATTACTAAATTTTCAAACTAGGACGTAACTTCGTTTTGTATGGAGCGCTTTATCCAAAATATCCTCTTAACACACACTCGTGTCGTGTATTTAAAATATCCTGCATAACTGACAGCTCTTGTAAATAGGCAGTGCGGCTGCAGATGAAATCTATTAGGTACTGTGAGAAATCGCTGCACTTCATTGTATTACAATGTTAGCCTGTTTTTTTACCTATACTTAAATTTTATAGGCTTTTAACCTTCAGGTTATAGCAGCCAGCTGTTACATAATTTAAACCAACAACATAAAAAAGGAAGTTATCTGACTAGGTACAAAAGAAACAGAAAGATTAGGTATAACGCTTACAGGGTAAAATTGAAATCAATGGCATCCTACTCTACCGAACTGAACAACTTTCACTATGGGAGCAAACCTGAAAACATATAAAAACAGCTGTCCCCTACGAGCAGCGAGTAGGCATTTTATTTAAGTACATGCAGAACGATTCTTTTTTGCGATTTCACGTTTGCTCCCATACTAAAAATCGTTCTGTTTGATGGGTAAGTAGTAATTTAAAAGGATACTAATCTTTTCAATTTCACTTTGTTTGCCATACATTAGATAAGATTGCAAATATTAGTTTTGATATGAGTGAAATGTAGTTTGGACTTGGAATTATGTATGACATCTGACCAGGAATAGACTAAGAGATAAGTGTACTTTTTGCAACCATCAGCAGCAAGGCTGATTCAGTGTTTATGGGATGTAGAGCATCTCTGTGATGGGGATGGAACAGGTCTGCCTGCATAACTCCAGTCGGTTTAGTAGTTACTGATGTTTAAATGTCAGTAAAAAATTGACGATCAGCTGCATGGCTGATCGTATAATATTATAGTAGTATGCACTGTAGCTATGTGAACGGTACAAAAACTGGCATGGTTTATCAGTCGGTTTAGGAGATACAGCCGTTCAAAGGTCGGACCTTTGAACGGCTGTAACTCCTAAACCGAATTGGCAGTTCATGTCAGATTTTGTACTGTTCACATAGCTACATTGCATTCTACAATAATATCATACGATCAGCCTTGCAGCTGATCGTTAATTTTTTACTGACCTTTAAACATCAGTAACTCCTAAACCGACTGGAGTTATGCAGGCAGACCTGTTCCATCCCCATCTCAGAAATGCTCTACACCCCATAAACACTGAATCAGCCTTGCTGCTGATGGTTGCAAAAAGTTCACTTATCTCTTAGTCTAGAAGCTGGCATAGGCATTTTGCACTTATACACGGGTCCCATAACCGGCGAGCCGGGTTGCTCTATGACATCTGAAGAACAAGTAGTGACGGGGACAAATACGTGTCTAAGTACAAGTAAACAAAAGTTACGTCTTAACAGAAAGTCAGTTAAATATAATCCTGTTGTTGATTAAAGCGGTAATCATCAGAATTAATGTTTCGTATCCAGATAATCCTCCTAGTAAACAACTTGAACATCAATATTGTGCACAGATTAGATAATTTTGTACGACGTGTAAGTGCTATAATGATATGAATCTTTATTTACGTTTGTAATTGCTAGATTAATTTTTTGGCTGAGATTCAGATACCTTTTTAACCCCCGACGAAAAATAGGGATGTTATAACTTATAAGTTTGACGCCTATGTCGATCTGTCTGTCTGTTGCTTTGTCTGTCTGTGACATTGTAGCGCCAAAACGGGTGGATCGGTTTCGATGCTGTTTTTTTTAATAGAAAGCTAATTCTTGCGGGAGTGTTCTTAGCTTTGTTTCATGAAAATCGGTTCAGCAGTTTTCTAGTAACTTTAAAAATTACGAAATAACATTTTATTACAAATTAAAAAAACCCCCAACGCTAAAAACTAACATTAAATCGTGGTAGATAATTCAGTCACCTTTTATTTTTGATGTAAGCGAATGTATGTTTAAATTTTTAATGATATTTTAGGTCAATTAATGGGTAGGGGACCGCAAGTGATTGTCGAATAAAAAATCAATGATCATTTCACTGCAGTCCCCTACGCATTAATTGACCTAAAATATCTAAAAGAGAGCTAAAAACATACTTTTAATTTCAATTGATTCGTTGGTAGGTGCGCCTGCGATAGATATACAGGGTGAAATTGATATCATTTGCATCCATTTAAACTAAAAGTCTACCCATCAAACTGAACAACTTTTACTATGGGAGCAAACCGATCGGAACAAAAAAAAATCTGATGTTCCATACTAAACTACAGTGCCGTGCCATGCCGACTCTACTCAAATGTATGCAACAGCAAATTTTTTTTGTGCTCCAATTGGGTTGCCCCCATAGTAAAAGAATGCTAATGATATCAAATTCACCCTGTATATGTTGTTGAACATAATTAATTATAAAAGATGCGCCAACTTTTGTTTTAACGACGAGCTGAAAGAAGGTCTGTTTCTATACTTCGCGCTAGTAGTATAGTATACAATATCGAAAAGCCATGGTTAACAATGTTTTGTTTTATTTATAAGGATTATGGTAATTTTAATAGATGTTTTTTTACTTGTATAAATTGATAGAAGGACTGATTTATGATCAATTTACGATTCAATTCAACTAATTAACCATGAAGTTTCAAGGATATGCTAGACTTATTCGACTATAAAAGTGACCAACTATAGTTAGTACAGCTCTAGTAATTATACTTATCTACAAAGCTATTAATAACACAAATACTTAATTAAAATGACGTCAGTATGGCATGCACATGATAGGGTAAAATTATACTGATTATTTTCTACATAATGTAATGATAATAAAAATTGAAAAATACAAAAAAATGTATGTAGAAAATGTATACTATATACAGAATCTGGTAGTATGTATTTAAGTAATAAACCAAATTAATACATAAACCTATTTCCTTTCTATGAAAAATGAAATTAGTATAATCAAACCATTCGGCTCCCCAGCAGCAAAATTATTTTCACAAAATATGAGTAATTTTTTTGGATTTGCTAACAAAATAATAAAAAATACATTTTTTTTTCAAAGTTTTTTGTTTTTGGTTGATCGTAAAAACGGCCATTAATTTAAACAAGTTAACTACATTTAAATTAGTAGGGTATACCCTGTACCTGTGCGGTATCTCTGCGTGCCTTTGAACGCCATCTATACCTACACGAAGGAATTACTGCTTCGTGATATAGTTAGTCCAAACATCGAAAACCTAGAGCATGGAGAACAGCAGTCTCTCGAAATCATAGGTAGATATAGTTCCAGAACTGTACCTCTTGAAACACGTTAGATGGCAGCACATTGCATTCAGAGTGAGATAGGACTACAAACAATTTGAAATGGGGGCTACCATATGGGGCTACCTACCTTAGAACCTCGTTAAAATCAAATTTATTAACTTCATTAAACTTCTGCCAAACGTAGCTGCTAATAGGATGATCGGACCAGGTTCTATGGAGGCCTACATATCAAATTAGATGACTTTTCATTCAGGAGTGCGATTTTTAAAACTCACACGTTGAACTCAGCAGTTAAAAATGTCAAAATTACCATGGAGATATGCATCTTTCTACTGCTGATTTGACTTTCAAAAATCATACTCCAAGAGTGCGATTTTTGAAAGTGAAATCAGCTGTAGAAAGATGCATATCTCCATGGTAATTTTGACATTTTCAACTGCTGAATTCAACGTATGAGTTTCAAAAATCGCACTCCTAAACGATTTGTTTCTCATAAAATTGCTCATAATCATAAATCGAGATCATGTAATAAATTTTATTATTTATTTTATACGCAGAACAATCAGTTTCGTAGTATCTTTGAAACCAATTATACATATTAATCGATGAACATTGTGTGAACGCGAAACTGGTAGCACGGAATCAATAAATGAACAACCTCTCATAGCATTTTTGAAATCAGTAAGTAAGTAGTTATTTTTTCTATTCATATAAACTGCTTATAGACAATACTTTTCCCAGCTTCCTGAAAAAACTCAATGCCTACCATGGATATAAACCAAATATCTTTCCCAGCTTCCTGCTCAATACAAACGACAAGGCTAACGAGGTATGAAAACTCATAATATTTTTCTAATTCTTAAACTTTACTTGAAACTACTTTGAATTGTAATAGATACTCTACAAATAGGTGTGAGTGAGCCGGCAATTGGGTAATGTATTCAAAGACATAAAAACTATAGAATAGGTAGTTTTGCAATGGGAGCAAATATGAAAACGAAAACAGTAAACTCTTCTGTTCTGTGTTTGATAGAAAACTGCAATTTCGATACTTTCATAATTTATAGGTAGGTAAATATAGAGCAAAGTAAAGTATGTAGAAAAGAGTTCAATATCAGTATTGATCCGACTTTTGATTATATTGGCATAATGTATTCAACTTGTCGGTAGCCATGTATGTTATCTCACTCATTGTTATTGGTACAATGTTTTTGGTGAAGGAAATGACCATGGCATAGCGACCATGAGCGCTTAGCAAATTATGCGTAAGGATAATTTTGACTGCGTCTCAAAATTACTATACTTCATTCCATATAAGGATAAAAAGATATTCCGATTCCAATTTAGCTTTCTGGCCAATCTGAGTAGCTAATATATTTTATTTTTCAGAAAGATATATTACACAGATCACAAAAACTAAAGGGAGATGTGAAAAGAGGGCGAAGCCAGTGTCGCAGCAATATGCGTAAAAACGGAACACATTGCTCGCGACAGTAAGGATTCAATATATTATGAGGCTGAAAGCCAGTCGAGATATTATGTGTAAATAGTTTACAATGCTTGCGTAGTACTAAAGATTATTCGAACGTTGAGTTCTGATACCGCAATCTATAATGAGCATATTCAAGCTAACAAAATACTTTCTATCGTGTGGTACTGGTGGTGATGCGAAACTAGGTTTCGTACTCAGCGCGTTGGTTGGCATCTCTCTAGATCTCTGTGATATATTATATCTACTAATCTGACATCTAAAACTGTTCTTAGACTTAGAACAAGTGAGTGTTTAAAATCTCTGTTTCTGCGTAATTCAAAATAGCCTTAAAATGTCATTGCTATTTGGAATGGCTTTAGTCGGTATTATCATTCTTTCTTCTGAAAAATTGTGGTTTCATAAGCATAATTATGCTCACGCGCGACTTTATTACACAAGTACACACTTTATTATTCTAAATAATAGCATGTTAAAATCCACATTTCACTGGCAATTCCTAAGCTCTATCCAATCGTTAAATTCCTATTGAAAAAATCAAACTGTACTTACACATAACCGTCATCCCACTCGAAGTTGTCCATGAGACTCCAGGCAAAGTATCCGTGGACGTTACTATGGTCCTCGTGGATAGCATGGAGCAAAGCGTTCAGGTAGTGTCCGTAGTAGGACACTCTGGCGCTATCCTCGACACCACTGAAGTCTGCGTAACCATTCTCCGTCACGATGATCGGTATGTTGTTGTAGGTTTTTGTTATCCATTGGAGAAGGCGACGGAAACCGAAGGGGACTACCTGAAATTAAAAGATAGGATGGGTGAGGACTCATTATTTTTTTATATCAATTAACTACTCCATTACCATAACATATGGCCACCAAATATGTGTACACATTGAGCCAGTGTTGCGTAGAGCCTTTGCGTGTGCCGTGATTGTTAGTGTTTATCTTGACGAAGCATGTAGCAGATTTTGGATGTATAGGATTACGTTTTTGACAGAGCATTTTGCTGATTGGATTGACTTATTTATTTAATTTGACGAAGCATGTTGCAGATACGAAATCTTTTGTCATTTTGACGAAGCGTGTTGCAGATTCGAAGCTTATTCTTTCTTTTGAAATTATTATGTAACTGCAATAATTTGATTAAATAAAATTATTTATTTGATTAACTACTAGAGCTACTAATTTTGTGAATAAATATTTTGACCTAAGCGTTCAAAAAACATGCCGAATCGCTTTGAGAAAAGGTACGGCAGTACGCTAGTTTCGCTCGTCTTGGGCACTGCCGTACCCGCCTAATAGACGTATTTGGTAAAAAAAAAAATAGTTTTTCCTATTGACTCAAGATCCTGTTAATGACAATAAATTACCTACATTCATCCATACAATCATATATTGTTAACAGATGCTCATAAAAAATGAAGAAATACATGTGCACCAGTATTCTTCTTCCATCGGCAATACTTCTGGTACATTAACGTTGGTTGGTTGTGTGCGTCCCGACCTGGTTCTACAAGGTGACCCTCCAGATCAAGATTCAAACATCATAACCGTAATTCAAATCTAATGAGCTCTACAAACACTACAATCATTTAAGCCATTATCTTATTCTAAAGAACAATAGTGTAATTTTCGCGCTAATAAACATCGTTTTATCTGATAGTAAAGTAATTTACCTTAAGCCAACTTGAAGAAGACATTGAAGGCCAATTAGGATCTTGAACTCTGACTATGCCAACGTCGTTTTCATGCGATGGTATGGCCCCGACTTCTGTTTCAGCCATGCTAAGGAGGTATGTGGTGTAATGGTTGAGTCCAAAGAAGTCAGCAGTTCCCCGGATGAAGACCACCTCTTCAGGAGTAAACTTGGGAAGTCGAGAACGAGTATACTTTTGTTCTAGACTTTTTTCGTCGACAAGTTTGATTAGTTCGGGAGGGTAGTTTCCTTCTGCGGAGTAGACTGGATGCGCGTACCAACCCAACTGTAAATGGAAACAATCGTTTTTGTAAAATTTGTTTTTTCCTCTATACCTACAGGTGTAGTGTAATATATATAGTAGGTGTAGGGTGATATGTATTTGGGTACGTAGATACCAAGCAATAAGGATGATTCTACTGATCAGACTTTGACCATTCGTTTATGAAGAACTAATCATAATCATAATCATCAGCCTATAAACGTCCCACTGCAGGGCACAGACCTACACTCAGGTGTATGGGCATTAGTCCACCAAGCGTGCCCTATGCGGATTGGAAGACTTCACATACACATCAGAATTTCTTCTTCAGTATATGCAGGTTTTGTCTTCCTTCACCGTTTGAGAGCAGTCGGTATTACGTCCATAAGTTAGAAAAACTCATTGGTATATGGTATGTTGTCCGTGCGAATTCGAACCTGGACCCCCATAATTGGGTGTCCATACCTCTCCGCAACGCGCCATCGACGCTGTATGTATATTTATTATTGTCTTTAAAAACAGGACTGAGATTTCAGTCTTGACAGATAGCTCAGAGTAATTTATCTACTATGGGGTATGGGATTGGTCAGACCCATAGTGAATGTGAGTTTAAAGATGAGAACAGTCACACTCTTTTAAGTAGGTACCTTATACCTACCCATATAATTATACTCGCTCTACCTAAATACTGAGAGGTCCCAATTCGCTCGACTCGCTGTAAATAGTGAGAAGTTCGTCACCAATTAAAACTATTTAAAATGTTTAAAATTGGAAATTCCCCACAAAGTCACATTTTGCTACTTCTCTCACCCAATCAGAAGTGACGTCTTGACTTATTGAGATATAAATAATGTACCTCCTTATGTTGCAAAAGTGAAGCAATGAAGAAGTTAGAAAATTTATTTACCTACTTAGTATATTCGTATATTTGAACGAGTGTGTAATTAAGCAAAGGTGACTTAGAGGTGACTTTAGGCAACATTATTAAATAAAAGAACAAACAAATTGTAGCAAACGCAATAAGACTTGGGATGCTCAAAATATACAGGTAGGTAATAGGTATACCTATATACTAAGTAAGCCTCTGTTGCAGATTGTGTCGGCAAAACGAATAAAATAAAAATCAAGGTCGAAAATTATCGTCATGAAGTCAATGACCTTCTGATTACAGAAAGAATCGATTTGTCCCACTTCGCATGGATGTCAAGGCAGGCTGTCGCATCGTTCTCTCGCGGTTATTATTCAAAAACCTAAGTTTGAAATATCATCCTAATTTACAAACCCAAATTAGGATTCAAAATAACGAAATTAATTTTAACGAATAATACTCACATGTGTTTTAAGATACAATTCTGCAGCTTCTTTATCACGTGACGTATTCGTTTTGGGTTCAGCCCAATTAGAATCCAACGACATGCCAATTTTGCCTGAAACATATTAGAGGTAAAATTAGTATTAATCTTCCAAACCTTTAATAAAAAATAAGGGTCATTTTACGTTACCTCCAAACGTCGGACGATATTGTTTATCAAACAGATGATAGACATTGGCGTGGGCCTTCAACAGGTTATGGGTGCATAGATACTCGGCAAAGCCGTGACGGTTCAACGCGGGCGCACGGTACGTGCCCCCATAGCCTTCCAAACATGTTTGCATCGGCTCAT
This sequence comes from Agonopterix arenella, assembly GCA_927399405.1. Taxonomy (NCBI): domain Eukaryota; kingdom Metazoa; phylum Arthropoda; class Insecta; order Lepidoptera; family Depressariidae; genus Agonopterix; species Agonopterix arenella. Next base: position 8,634,220 of record OV656691.1, read on the forward strand.
TGAACGTCACCCAATACTTTACTTTATCAGCGAAATGTTTGAACAAAACATTCGCGTAATCTGTGTAGTAATCAATTATGTGCGCGTTCGTCCATCCTCCGAGATCCTGTAGTTTCTGAGGGAGATCCCAGTGGTATATTGTCACCATGGGCGTTATGTTATACTTGATAAGTTCGTCGATGAGGTTTGTGTAATACTGAATGGCGAGCGGGTTGACCTGGTTGGCGAATCCGGTTGGAAGCACCCTCGGCCAGGATATCGAGAACCTGTAGATATCCACTCCTAGCTCATGTACCATCTCTGCGTCTCTTTTGTAGAGATGGTAGGAGTCTGCGGCGACATCCGGCGTCGATTTGTCTTTGACAAAACTCCGGTTTTTATGGATTAAATGATCCCATATACTTTCGGTTTTACCTGTAAGTAAATGCATTTTTTTCAGGTGAATATCGCGTAAAACGTTTATATTTAATCTGTTAAAAATGTTATTAATTTACCATTTAAGTTCCACGCTCCTTCAATTTGAATGGCTGCCGTGGAGACACCAAACAAGAAATCTTTTGGAAACGTGTAATTACTCTTGACACCTCCGGCAAAATTTGGTATTTCAGCATTTCTGAAAACAAAACAAATTATCATTGTTACAAACAACTTTATTAAACAAAATACATCACTCATATCCACAACAGGCTTCGTCATAGGTATATACATCACTCACATCCACAACAGGCTTCGTCAAAGAAAATACATCACTCCTCATCATTGTTACTAGAAATGTTATATTTTTGTCTTCAAAATAAGATGAGTGCATATATTTTATCAAAAAACCAATTTGTATACATTTTAATCCATCACATAACAATTTAGGTCGTTTCAATTACAGCGTTGATAGCCGTTGATACCCTACATAATTCCAATACCCGAACTAAGTGCCTGTGGTTAGCACTAATTAATAATCTAAATTACCTACATACCACAAAATATTATAGCTAAAGGCCTGGGTTCTTAAACTGAACAATTAATGATCATTGGTCAATCAATCAATTAAAATCAAAATTATTCAAGTATTGACGACCCGGTTGTACCCACGAATCGCGGTTCGGCCTTGAATCTTGGAATCATTACAAAGTATGTGCCTGTGAGAGTTATTTATTTATTTGTACGTCACAACAGATACAATAATGGTTGACAACAGTCGAATCTCCGCTGTAGAGGTTGATTCCATTATCACAAAACTTCCAAGAACTGTCGGTTTCCTGGTAGCCATATACCTACAGCATGTGCTCAGGAAATCACAATCTATCTCTATACACGGTTTGTCTCCCAATACACGGTTTTCCGACTTTGGGAGTCAGGGACTCATTCGTTTGTATACCACTAAATTGTAATCAAATAAAGAATTTTTTTTTTTTTTTTTAATTTTTTATTATACTTCTCTGTTGTTAATAAAAACATAATATTTTGGTCAAAGTTCTTTACGTTCTTAATTTGAATACCTACAAACAAGACGGTAGTTAGGTAGAAGGTAAAATATTAGGATTCCTAATTTAGCTTTCTGGAGTGCGATTTTTGAATCTCATACGTTGAACTCAGTAGTTGAAAATGTATGAAAATACGCATCTTTCTACTGCTGGTTTGACTTTCAAAAATCGCACTCCTGGAGTATGATTTTTTAATGTCAAATCAGCAGTATAAAGATGCATATTATCTCCATAGTAATTTTGACATTTTCAACGGCTGAGCTCAGCGAATGAGATTCAAAAATCGCACTCCTGGCCATTTTTTATTGCAAATATATTTATTTATCAGAAAGATATACTACCCAAACAAAATTCAAAATATCTTGGACGCCACTAAAGCTGTTCTAAGAATAAATGAGACTTAAGTGATTCAAATCTCTGTTTCTGTAATTCAAAATGGCCTTAAAATTTCGTTGCTATTGGAAATGGAGTATACCTAAGTATGTTAAGACAGCAATTCCTACCCTACCCCACCTTAAATCCTGTCGTGCCGTAAACAATTTGTGCAAAGGCAGTACTTTATTCGTTCAAATTATTCAGTTAACGTGACCACTGACGCCCGTCACCAAGGTCGCAGTATGCAATCAGACAACATTGAACTAGGCCCATTTCGCAACGCATTGGAGTCATAATAGGGAAAATGCAAAAGGACCACAAACAAAAAATCACGAATTACTCGGACGACAGTCAGCAAGTAATAAGGTTCATTGAAGTTCAAGCTTTGTTTCCCCCTGGTTTTGTTTATTAGACAATTTCATAAATAAACATTAAATTTATATATTTTTAAACCCACGGTCTTTGTTAAAAACATTTCTCTTCTCTACTTTGTGTGAAAACACAATCCTAAATCTCATTTTTATTATTTTAACAACAAAAACTAAACGTTCCCTATAAGCTTGAACCTCGATGAACCGTATTGTACCGACTCGAAAACGAATGTCACCGATGAGATTTAAGAACCATTCATAGAATTTTCTTCTATGAAGGCTAAGGATCAAACCTTGTCTATCCAATAGGTAATTTAAAAAAAAATGTATCATTCAATGGCTACACCTGTTGCACGATTCATATTGAAAGATGTCGAAATAAACAGTTTTACGTAAAATAGTAATTGTACACACGGCGACACATCAAGCTATACAAAACCAATATAAGCTGGTCGCGAAACGTTATACGTTACTCGTACTACGCGCGGCCAGCTTATTTTGGTTTTGTATAGCTTGATGTGTCGCCGTGCGTACCTATAGTATGAGGGACAGAAGTGGAGATGTAAACTTTCAGGAAAGCTTCCAGCAACATTGGAAGTTTTCAAAAAACATTTTTTACTTACTACCTGGGCGGACCGGACTTTTCCCAGCGTCTTCCAAGTAAATCTGGATAGGTTTCATTCCTAAGAAAACTAGTTTTCACACAAAAAAAATGTTCTTCCATATTTTTTTCCAACTTCATCTGTGTTGACATTTGGATGAAATGCTAACTTGACAGTCAGGTAGATTGCAATCAAACATATATGGCGTTGGAGAAATAATTGGAAGAAAACATTTATTTGATTGTGTCACAAGTTTTCTCAGGAATGAAACCTATCTAGATTGACTTGGCACAGGGCAAAGTTCAACAAAAAAAAACTCAAACACAAAAAAAAAAATACAAAAACAAAAACTCAAAAACTCTGACACCAGGGCGCTGCCCACACGATAAGAAGAAGAAGGGCAAAGTTTATCTAGGTAGATTTCATTCCATAAAAATTTCCATTTCCATTCAATAATGAAAACCTAAATTTAAAAAGTCTTACTCCAACTTACTACTAGTGGGGGAGTCAAAATTCAATCATATCCGTCACGTGGGACGCACCCTTTCATATAAAAGAAATAGTTGCGATATTATTCCGTAGGTGAAAACACACAAACATGATGAATATTTGGGCATTATTATGCTTTGAGAAAAAAACATTAAGGAATTTAATTAAAACACTGGGAAAATCTTCGACTGGTGATAACAAAGTTTGTAGAAAATCAAGACTGGGAATTTAATGGGCTGGGAAATCCGTCGATCCATAATAACACAGTTTGTAGAAATAAGTGATGGGAATTTATTAGGCTGGGAAAATCTTCGACTGGTAATAACTGTCATTTTTGCAAAATTAGGAAAAAAAGCGGCCCAGAGCGTGTCGGACTCGCCCAAGGTAGGGTTATATAGTCATTACATGAAAGCTTAACACGATATGGCTTAAATAACTTAAGTTTCGAAAGCAAACGGATAGTGTAATATAATTTTGTTCAGCGCTATCTGTTGACAGACACCGGCCGTCGACTGTTTTATTTGATTTCTCCGACACTGCTTGCGTTCGCTACAATTTTTATTGAAATTAGGTATTTACGGGGATCTACATCATCAAATAGTATCAGATTTTTACTCCAGTATTTTAGAAATTAGAGGGGTTTATATATTTTTAAATATCTATTTTTTACTTAGAGCGCCGGTATCTTGAGACAGAAGCATTATATCGATTTATTTTCTATAGGAGTTTTGTTCCATTGAACAAGACCTATCCAACGACACCTCACACGACTTTTAAAAAAAACTGTTCTCCAACCCATTTTTCGTTGTATCGGAGGGTCGACAATTTTGTTTCTACTTCCATACTATTTCTTTACTCAAGCCTTCTAAGTAGACAAAAATATTTACACCACGTTTGAAGTATGTGTAATGGTGAAGCCTTAAAAATTACCTTCAGGTTTTTTAGAACGAGATATAAATTTTGGGCTGTTGCTGACGTGATTTTTTTAATTTTTATATTTCTAGGCTCAAATTGGGTCTTATAAAATACATACATACATACATAAGCTGACGCCATTGTCCCATGGGGGTAGGCAGAGACCACGGACCGCCACACGCTACGACTCTGACACACCTCTTTAGCCTCATTGACATTCATACATCTTTTCATGCACTTCCGTCGATTGAGGGTAAAAACCTCAAACAACTTAGAGAAATTGTATCGATCATAGAAAAGGACTGTTACATAAAGTGGACTTTCTGTTTTGTTATTATTTGTGTCTCAAAATTTTATCGCGACAGTTTGTCTATGTTTGAATAGATCATAACAAAATATCTACAATGTCCGCTCTGCCATATTTAATTTAGTTAGTTCGTCATCACTGTAGTTAGTACAGTCATCACATCACAGCATAGCTTATTATATGCCATACATTTACATGCCTTAGGTACCTACCTAGCTTCCAAACGGATTGCATATTATTAGAAATTTGATTAGAATGATTCTAATACTTCTGTGCAAAAGTTACACAAAAAAAGGTACACACGGCGACACATCAAGCTATACAAAACCAACATACGCTGACCGCGCGTAGGTCGGGTAACGTATAGCATCGTGCGACCATGTTGGTTTTGTATAGCTTGAAGTGTCGCCGTGCGTACATTGTATTTTTGTATAAGGAATGTGTTTTGTGATTTTTTATTGTAATAGCTAAGTTGTTTGATAGTGCACATTGCATGTTAGGAACTAAAATTAAGGTACTTATAATTATACTGTGTTATTATTTTGGCAATGTATCGTTTGTGTGTCCGTCCGTTTTTGAATGTTTATGATTTACGCTGAAACGGCTGAAAGGATTTGGATGAAATTTGGCACTCAGCTATTGGCATCAGCAGGGTAAATTTTATGTCACGCTGAAGTTATCCGCAGTGATATAAAATTTACCCTGTGTGTTTATATATTTTATCCTTTTTGGGTGTTCCGTACCAAAATTGACAAAACGTAACACTTATCGAATCACCTCGGTGTCTGTCCGTCCGTCCGGAATAACCATTATTTTCTTAAGGGGTAAACAATTGAAGCCATATGAAAATGCAACTCTAAAAAATGTGTAAAGAAACCAATAATGTACCAATTAGTCCCTCCTACACATTGTTTTTTTTGGTCAATAAATAACTTTGTTTTTTTTTAAATATAAAATGATCTTCAGTCACTGTGTGACTACATACTTAGTAAGTTCAATTTATAGTTGTTGTCATAAACGATCAATGTTAAATAACTGGGCTGCAATCGCGGTAAATATTTGGTGATTGAACCATTATGGGACTATGTACGAACCATAACTTTTGACACATTTGGTATTGCACTAATCGCGGTACAGCCGTTAGAGCCGTTTTGACAGATCGCTCAGACGTTATTGGCTGTCCGTTACAGAATTCAGCACAGTTGAATAGTTATTGGATTGCAATGTGATTCGAACTGAAATTGGATAAGAATAGAACTTCGATGTTTTAACTTAGCACAATCGGGCACCTGGTAGTACGGAACACTTAATGCCCGAGTCCCGACTGAGTGTCATAAGTAAGAATTAAGTTCGTAACTTAAGGCAAGCATTATGTAAAACATTCATTATCTTAAGCATGTCTTAGTTTTATGACCTTTTTTTTACTAATATCGTTGAACAAAAAACAGTCAATGACTCTAAATTAAAATTTATGAGCAGTTGCTAATTGCATAGTCGCCTTTTGAAATCTAGAAACCTGTCTGAGTATACCTAACCCAAAATTGTTTTGCTAATTTCAACTTTGCTGACGCAATATTTTGTGCAAATAGAGAAAGTTTACTATTTAGATTTCAAAACTTTTGTAGTCTCCTTTCAACAGAGTTTTAATTTTGTTGTCAATCAAAATTACGAAATAAGATTTCAGAGAAAGTTTAATCAAACAATGCTTATGTAAGTGTAAATAACAATTTTAAACTTAATTATTTTCTCCCTTCTATTACATACAAATACCTAACTACTTTTATTTTATCAGACATGTAACTATGTCTGCATTATATAATCTTCAAAACTAATGGACCACCGAATCAAAGACCGAGGTAGATAATTATAGTGATGTCATTTTGGATGTGATGCATGACTTATAATCTCACCAATATTTTAAAGTCAAAGCTTGGATATTTGCATAGAGGAAGGCGTAACTCGTGTCATATTGGTATGTGTAGATGTTTGGATGTTTGTCAATTAATCACGCATAAACGGCTAAACGGATATGGATGAAATTTGGCACGCAGATTCAATATCTATGTTCTGGATTAATACATAGGATATACTTTTGTTGACATTGGAAATGTCTTTTCGTTCGCTCCAGTATAGGCCCCGATTTCACGAAAAAGTGCGATCCCCTTATATCTCGAATCTAGAAGTGAAGATATGATATTCAAAAAAGCTCAAAAGACGCGTATTTACGAGAGCTGTTAGGTGCAAATAGAATTATTCGAGAAAATCAAACACGAAAAAAGTTATAGCCGAAATAGTAAAAAAAAAAACATTTTTTTTCCCAAGTTTTTGATTTTGGCGCTCGATATTTTGGAAACGAAGAATGATATCAAAAATTTGAGAAAAATCTCTGGACAATTTAGTCAGCTACAATTTGAGCCTAAAACAAAGACGATCGGGTTAAGGGTTTTCCCTGTAGCCTAACCTTTTTGAGACAATATTTTTCGAATTCCGTAGATTATTTCCAATGTGCTCGATAGTCGTGTGAGCCACGAAATCTGTGAATGTTTTAAGGTCCACGCAAACGGAGTCGCGGGCAACGGCTAGGATGTAATAACTATGTTTATATTAAAGAAGATTTACACCAAACGAACATTATATAGAACTAGAACGGGAACCAAAGCATTCTTTTGTAATTTTTTTTCTTTTCTTGTCTGAACGACAATTCGGTTTCACCGTTCAGAGTTCAGACATGGTCACAGTATAAGAAATAGCATCTATGTAACATGGTTTAGACCAAACCAACTTTATACGTAGAGCTAGAGCATTCTTTCCAGGGTCTCAAAAACTATTCGGGCCCTCTTGCAGGTTTACCTCAAACAAGCCAGCTTTCTACCAAAATATTGGCGATCACTAGCGAACACACGTAGAACAACAAAAGAATTAACTCTTTTTTTGATTACACCAAAAAATCGCTCGATTCATCTAAGATCCACCTTTATATGGCTATTTCTAAAAATCAAATTAAGGTCCGCCACATACATACGGAATTGCGATCCGGAATCCTGATTCAGGATTCAGTGTTGTCAACTATGAGTACAAAAATTACTTAGAGTGCTGTTTAAAAAATGTCGAAAATCAAAATGAATGAAATGCCAAATTAATGACAATTGTATTTTTAGGTATTTATTAACACGAAACAAACAATTTCTATACATGATAATTACTATCATGTGATGAGGTCATGACGTTACGAATGTTACGATGATGGTTTGTAAATTGTGTTCCAATATTAATGCAACTATATCAAAAGACTATCGATAGTTTTAACATAAGACATAATCTGCATACAAAATGGCATGAACCATTATCACACAAGCGGTTTTTGAGCATAGGCGATTTTACAACTATGCCGCAACGACGTCGCAACTGCACCGTCACGATACGGTATCGTTGCATCAACGCCTACGCTCAAAAATCACTTTAAAATATGCCACCTAAGATATCAAAAAATCACTAGATCTGAAAACATCTCCGAAAGCGGCAACACTCCATACGGAATCTAATTCCGAATCAGGTTTATTCCGGATGTATATGGCGGACCTAAAGATTGAAAAATTTGTCTCGGGCGGGACTTGAACCCGCACTTTTCCAAACCGGCGGGGATTTGCGTTATCCAATTTTGCCACCGAGCCCACTACCCAGAGAACGAAATTTTTCAATCTGTTGCGTCTTAAGGGGAAGTGATAATTTGATTCGAAATAGCACAACATAGCTGTAACACGATTAAAAATCAATAATATTTGAAATTGCTAAATATGAACGCAAAACCTGAAAACCGTTTATTTGTTTAACGTTACATACATTGTAAACTACTTAATTTTACAAGTCGCAGTACGTACAGAAATGAATAAACTTTGTCAGAAACGATCTTATGTAGCCATTTGTTCAAACATTAGTTCATATGTTAACAGAAACATGAATTGATTATTTATTTTGGCACTCGTGAATGGCACAAATGTAATCTAGATAGGTACGTTCTTGATAATCTTTAACAATAATAATACCTATTATGTTCAATTTTGTGAGTATCATTTGGTTGAGGTGTCAAAGTCAAACTACATTTCTGCGAATGCTATTTTCATGCCGTAAGTACTTTTTAGACCTGGCTAAAAAAAGGACAAGATCCGTTCGAAATCCGTAATTGAATATATTGCAAATTTTTTGAGATAAAACTTGCGTCGGGTATCGTAAAATCACAAAAATCCCAATAAATACAAGATAAAGTTCATAGTCAACTTACATGCGGATCATTTATTTCTTTCTTTTCATATAATTTTCGTGATGGGTTTTTTTTTTTAAATTTGCTGCGTTTTTCAGACGGTCTACTTCAGTTTAAAAGTAAAAGGCCTTTTCTTAGCAAATTGGGGTCATACAGACTTTTTCCTAATTCAAAGAGCTAATAAAAGATTGTAATCGTAGAATGGTATCAATAACGCAAAACTATGTCATTGTCAAAGTAATGAAGTTGTTTCCGCGAGGAAAACCTTGGTCAAGTACCAACTTACCGCAGTTGCCATATAAAGTTTTACGGAAAACGAAATTATCTCACCACCGGACCTAGTTCGATACAGTTACAAATTAAAGTTAATTAAAACGAATGACAAATTAAAATAAATGTTCGGTTTTATTTCATTGCACCTGATAAAAAATGCAAGGTTGTAACAGATAATGATAGTGACAGGATATTATTATGCAATTTTAATAATAATTCAACCTTTAACGCTAATATTTAAATGTTAATTTCGATCGAAGCAATAAAACAACATTAACCTGGTTTTCTTACGTCAATTCGTCAGGTGTGTAGCGCAAAATTGCGAGTGAATTTAGCTAAATATCTCATTTACCAAATCGAGATTAAAAAGATTCACTATGATGCCTTTATCTTCAATTGTTACGAAGCACCCCCGTAAGTATTACTAGGGTGTTTTGTTACACCTGTATAATGTAAAAATCTGATAAAATGTTAAATTACAATATATTATGGAAATGTTGGAAGGGGACGGCCTAGACGTACATATACGAACCAAATTGGCGACGTGCTTAAAAAGGGCCAGGTCAGATCTACCCGTAACCGACGAGCATGCATGAAAGGACTTATTAATGTGGAGGAAGCTAAAGAGGTATGTCAGAATCGTAGCAGGTGGCGTTCCGTTATCTCTGCCTACCCCAGTGGGAGACAGGCGTGAGAATATGTATGTATGTATATAAAATTAATAACGCTCACACATTGTAATGATCCCAAGCAATCACTACCTATAGGCTTTTTATTATGGAAACCATACTATACAACGGCATAAACATATAACAAACAAAGAATAAACATAAAGGTAAGGTAGCAAATATTTAATTCGCGATTTCAGTTTCGCTACCATTGTAAAATTGTTTTGTTTGATGGTCTAAAATGGTTGGATGGTTCGAAGGGCTACTTCAGATATTATGACCACGCCGCCTTTAAGGTGAGTACCTATAACTTATAGCTATATATACTAGCGGGCAAACGTCTTGAGCAAGAACTTGACTGCGCAGACTAAAATTCGTAGGCGAAAGCGGTACTGCGCATTACCCCTCACCTCACCCACGCTTAATTTTCAAATTGTTTGCCAGGTACTGAACTTAGGACAAGTGATGAAACCAAATACCTTAAACCAATAAATAGGCATATACTGAGCTTGCGAGCGCGCTACGTCTTCGACCTCATTAATGCACTTTTGCAGGTGTTTAAGCCTATGTAATCGTAATTTAAAACCCTAAAAAAACAAATCTATTCATTTGATTCTATTGACGGTAGGTACTATTAACTACTATTACCTATATGTATCAATTTCCTTCCGTCTGACTCTACCAAATAAGTTATACAGGTTTAAGTATAAGAAAATGTTTATCTAAATTTTCAAGGGTGGTTCAGAGTTTCAGACCATCAAACTGAACAACTTATCCTATAGGAGCAAACATGAAAAAGCAAAAAAAATATATTTTGCTGTTGCATACATTTAGGTCAAATAGGCATTGCACTTTAGATGAGGATTGCTCCCATAGTAAAAGTGGTTCAGTTTGATGGCCTGAACCACCCCTTAAAATTTAGCTAATCATTTTATCATAACCTTGTATTTAGGGAACAAGAGTTTCATACGATGTAAATGTTCAGGGCTGCATCCCGATTCAAGACCCAATGGCGTTTTAAATGTCTTCTTCAAGTTAAACATTTGGCATTATTAGCGTTTATTGAAGGACTACCAATTTGTTAATAGCGTATGCTGTATAATACTTATTTAATTATGCAGATATTAAATAATGATTTTTTTAAATAGTTAATGCAAGGACAGCTTCAAATCTGCAACATGCTTCGTCAAATTGGCAAAATGTCCGTAACTGCAAGATGCTTCGTCAAAAATAAAAAAAGAAACAGGATTCCAATCAGCAACATGCTTCGTCAAAATCATTCTAAATCTGCAACACGCATCGTCAACCTAAAAACTACATCTCACTCAAAGGTCCAGCCCTACGCCACCCCGGCTCTATGGTCCCCATGACACTAGCAGCATTTCCCCTTTGGATAGCCAAAGACAACCTCGGCACCAAAAAAGTGCCAGAGCGTGGGTCCACCTTTAGCTCTCAACCGACGCCCGATCTCCTGCACAAAAAATTTGGCATCGGCACTATTCGGCACCCCAAAGACCCGTAGTCTCAAATGCGACCGTAACGAAGTCGTAAGCCAGTAAAATAAGTTAACCAGGAAATTTAATTATTCGGCACTTTAAAAAGGGATCGTCGTTTATTAAATCTTACCAGAATATTAATAACGACACGCCCCGGCTTCGGACGGGTGCAATGCTGATGTATTATATATACATATAAACCTTCCTCTTGAATCACTCTATCTATTAAAAAAAACGCATAAAAATCCGTGGACAGACAGCGGAAAGCGACTTAGTTTTATACTATGTAGTGTATGTAATGATGATAGTGATGATAGTGATGAATGATGATATGCCTAGTGGTTACCTGTTAATCGACAATGCGATTAAAAATTAATTTCATTATCAGTAATATCATCTAAACTATTATAAAACTGTAACAGGAAGTTCGTCTGTACATTGAAGATATTAACAAAAAAAAGTTACGATATGGTTTTTAGATATCCCTGATTCCATATCACCAATTTTTTTATTTTTTGTCTTTCTGTCTGTTTGTTTGTGTGTTTGTTTTTTTATTGAACGAGCATCACGCAAAAACTACTGAACCGATTTCGATGAAACTTTTTTTGTTTGATAGCTTATTATCTGACTTAAAATCTGGTATATAATTTGTGCGGAGGAAGTCGCGGGTTATATGTAATAATATTGTTAACCAAAACTACAATGGCAACGAAGATTGACCGAAGACGAGACCTTGTCACAGGGGATTTTTTGAAGGAAAATTTGTTATTTTATTAGAATTATTTATTACTACTTTTTCATCAAAGAATTTCGAGTTTGTAATAAAGTAGAGTAAGTAAGTGTCTCTACACTAGAAAAGATAAAAATGTTGATAACTGTTATCAATTCTACACTAAAATGGTTTTCACTTTATTTTTTTCAGACAAAAGCAGTTTTTTTTAAATATAACAACTTTTTTGTTTGCGCATACCTACATAATGCAAAAAGAAACAATGTAATCACTTTGCACGTATAGTTATTTGTTTTTCTAAACTCCTGACTATAAAATTGAGTCATATCAGCATTTATCTTACAAACCATAAGTCTTGGTATAAACCCTAAGAGAGAACTGTGACTCTCTTTTACCGCTTTAGGTACTTTGGTTAGGTGCGTTAGGTTATTACAAACAGGTTAGGAGGGCGCCAAAGCAATGTTTGAAAAAAATAATTATTTGCAACGATTTGAAAATATTCCATAAAAATCTCGAGCTCGCTTCGTTCGCTCCTGGTTTTAGATCCTATAGTAATCTTATTATATTGCAGTAAAATCTCGAGCTCGCTTAGCTCGCTCACGCTCGCTTTTGGTTATGATTGTATCACAAAAACCTAGAAGCATTGGATTTACATTGTGTTGCACGTGTGCAATGACCTACATTGTAGTAAAATTTTAGTGTTTTTTTGTATTGAAACTACCTAGTCGTGCCTAAGCAGAAGTCGCTCCAGATTTTAGATCATATGGCGAAGAACAAATCATATTGCAGTATAATCTCGAGCTCGATTCGCTCGCTCCAGGTTTTATACTTTATTGGAACGACCTAACCTGGACCTGGCCGACCTGGTAAAAAATGACTGCTACGCCCTAGGCGGGAGGGGCGCCAATGTCAAGTTTCTGAACCTGCTCGGAAATGATCCAGGACTGTCTCTATGGTACCGAAATCGCGAAAAAAGTTCAGCTTTCCTATGCCACAATAGCTCGAGTAGGACAGCAGACAAGGCAGAGTAGGGGGTAGTTTTGTGTTGAACACCAGATTTTAATTTGAGACCCAGACTTAGAGGTTCCGTACATGAATGAAACTTAGTAATACGCGTAGAGTGAAACAAAACTAACATAAAAGTAAATTGGTTGTAACCTGTAGAAGTTGGGGGAAAGGTATTTCTCCTTATGATACCTTTTGTATCAAGTGTGTGAAACTCATATTCTTTCTGATTACATAGTCCATTCAATCTTCTACTCATTCATCATTTTTTTCGTGGTTTCGTCTTTGGTACATCAAACTGAACTGATAGTATGATGCTGATAACTTCTTACATACTTTTGTATAAGAAGTTTAGGTTGTATAAAACCATTTTCTTTCTTATTATAATGTATAATGGGTAGGCCCATGGAAAAGGGAAATTATAGTACCTAATGGAAATGAAATGTGTGTTTGTGTGAATGGAGAAGTAGTAGCGAAAACAAAGATAAATCTTAATAGATTATTATTGTATAGAAGTTAATTGTTGTCATATACTGCCGAGGAACATAAAAAAACAATAAAAAAAATACTTATATATAATTTGAGTCAGTACATAATATAATGTAAACGAATGTTGATTAACGTTTCCAATAGCCAATGTGTCTGTCTTACTTGTGATAGCATATAAATTATTGTTTTAGTAAATTTCCGAGGGTCATTAAACTACCTACCATTAATCAAGTAAACCCTGTCAGATGGTTTAGATACCTATCTCTGAATGGGAAAACGCGGCAATGTATACCGAGATAATAATAAGTATATCGAGCGCAAATCGCAAATGATCAAAACTTACTAAACTTTAAGGCGGGTTATTATGGAAGAATTGATAAAATTTTAAGCTATGAATAGGTACGCCTGAAAACTAAAAATATAAAAAACGAAAGAAATTAACACTCACCCATTACAACTAAAAACTGCTAACAACAGCATAAATAATAAATTCATCAGCTCCATCATTACCAAGTTTGAAACACTACCTATTTCTAATTAAAATATCACTTTAAATATCACGGGAAAAATAATATTTGTTTAAAAAATTATTATAATTGGCTAAAATACATGGCTGGGTTCTCTGTTAGATCGTAGGAAAGGATCATTGAGAAGTAACCGTGCGCGTGAGTTGAAGGTTGACGCGGATTTAAAAGGAGTTGTAATAATAATAACGTGTAGCAAGCGCGGCTAGCCACCGCGCACTGTGCTCAGCCGTCTCCGTAGATCACAAATATCACAATACCTGTACAAATGAAACCATCATGGCTGTTTAGTAATAAAGGCAATGATAACGCCTTCATTGCCGCTGCAGTGCAGACAGCGCCAGACAACCACTACAGAGCCTGGATACTACCTACATAGTCCTTCTTAATATGCTGACACTTTTTTAAGGGGATGATCAGACCGTCAAACTGGACAACTTTCTCTATGGCACCAACATTAAAAAAGCTACTCGAGCCAAATGTATGGGACAGCTTTTTCGCGATTTCGATGTTGGTCCTATAGAGAAATTTCTTCAGGTTGAGACTCGAAAAACCATCCCTGAAAATGACTAGGTAAGTGGACAAATAAAATCAAGTTGTCATTAGTCACAAGAATACAAGATTGTTCGGTTTGACATGGGCATCATAAATGGGGCTTTACCAATCTCCACTGCCGGCCAGTGGTTAAGGAGATTCCAGATAGATAGCAAGAAACACACATAGTGAATACAGGCCTCTGGTAAACTTTTAGCTTTCTCATACGGCAACCAGAAGTTACAGCCCCGTCGTTTCCCCATGGCTCCCTTTGAGATTGAAATAGGGAGAGCTCATCTAAGAGCCCTACTATCTCTATTGCTCCCTTTGACGTTGAAGTAGAGGAAACCTCATGTAGAGTTTGAAATAGTAATGTATAGTAATAACTGTATTCACTGATAGTGATTAGAAGGACATTAATTCCTTTTATTTATGTTATTTATAAGTTAAAAGTATTGTATAATGTACGAAACCTCGCACCACCTCCTTAGACCATTTAAAAATCGACGAGTTACAAGTTACGCTTGTAATTTGGGGACGAGGTAGCATGAAACTTTGAATTTTATCCCGTTACTTTAGAATCTAATTATGAATGTGAAAAATCATGACAAATAGTCTAGTGTGAACCTCAAATAAGACTAATTTTTTATTATTTTAGTTTAGTGATAAGGTATAAAATTGTATGCACGATCATGTGATCTTGTAACTTGGCAGAGGGGAATGCTAACGTAAGGCAGGTCCTACCATCTAGGATAGATGGTAGGACCTGCCTTACGTACCATCAAATGGACCGGTCGTATTTTTTTCATTATTTTGATGGTTAGTTGTTCAGTTTGACGGTCTGAAGCACGCCCTTTAATATAACTTATTTCACATTGTATAACTTAATAGAAAAAAAAAATTTTTATTCTCTAAACAAAGTAGTTATAAGATGTGTCCATACATTAAATTCTTGCACATCTTAAACCAGACGTTCCGCGAATGAACTAGCACAGTCAACTACAATACACAAAGGGGCACTTAACTCTTACGCAACTTAGATTGTAGCATTCTCACAAGGATCGCTATTTATAAACTAACCGTTTGAAGTTCATAACAAAATCCAAAAAAATCGACATCTCTATAGGCCTTAGAAAATATGCAAAACAAGGTGATGCTTGCTTTAGTCGATTCGATTGGTTAAAATTTAATCTCTATAAAATATCCAATAGCCGATAGACGATACAATGATATCTTATCATCGTAGTACTTACTATCTCTATGTATCTCATTCGAAATTTTGAGCTCTGTCTCAGTCAGTTTGAGTAGAAAACCTAATCCACAATTGAAAGCAGCAATAATTTTATGTTATACAAATATGGAATCTCTTTGGTCGCCCTTTTTAGGTTTATTAATGGTAGAATTTTTTATCGACCAAAAAATTTTCATAAGTTCTGTTTTGCAAATTAAATGCTGGCTAACAATCATCGAAACAAAAATACCAGATGCTGTTTTCAAACAAACGAAAATTATTAAAAACTTTTTCTAATGGCATTTCCTACATTTTTTTCTTCTACTCAGGCCAGTAACAAAGAGAATGTATGCCAGTAATATAATATTAAACAAGCTAATTTTATTAAAACTCCTCTAAGGCAAGGTACTAAAAAAACACATTTTATCGAGATCTATACTATATACATAATATAGCCATTAAATACGTGTAGACATTCGAAATATTCAATGTTTGTCCCCCGCGTGGAAACTTTCAATTAAAAATTCTCTCGGTTGACGTAAATAGGGATTACCCTAACACCTCAGTTTACTATTTTGCAACCACAGGACATACCTATCGTTTTCTGTTCGGTGACTGGACACTTAATAACGTAGGTAAGTAGGTACTATACGCAATTCCACAAAGCGAACTACGTCACACTGGTAATACCTAGGAATTAGGATAAACAGTTGAATTTCTTTAAGGGGCGTTTGTACCCATGATATAGAAAAACTTTCCGAATGGAACATAAGAGAAATTTGCAAAAAAAATACTTATTTTGACTTTTCATACAAACGTTCGATTATCTTACTGCATTAGGCATAAGGTTGTTTAGTATCATGGGTACAATTACCCCATAAAGTAATGCAACTGTTTACCTTAATACCCTGTATACTGAACTCTCCTGTAAATGTATTTATAGGTAAATAGTCAAAGGTAAATAGCTTTATACAGTCCCTATATACTACTTATAAAGGGACTGGTTACGCGTGTAATTCTAGTAACAAACATTTCTGCCACTTTTTGCGGTGGGCGAGGTAACATTTAATCCGCAACTTTTAATTTTATTCCCATAACATAAATTCTAATTTTGAACGTTAAAAATCATGAAAAGTATCTCGTGTGATGTGAACCCCAAACGTTCTAAGTTCAAAATTATTGTTTCGCAATTAAAGGTTGTCTCGTTTAGTGATAAGGTATACAATTGAGTGTAAATGCACATGATCAATTGATCTTATACCGTGGCAGAGGGGAAATGCTACCGCAAGGCTAGTCCTTATAATAAATAGTCAAAGGTAAATAGTCACAATACCAGATAGACTAGTTCTTTTATTAATATCTAGGCAGCAATGACTCTATAAATATAACTATGCCTACCTATTACTTAGACATTTTGGCAAACTGATTAAACGCAAACGATTAAAATTGTTAGGACATCAATTTTGAAACCGGATTACATCTTCCAAACATATATACTAGTTGCTGGGTAATTTGACGGGCGTTTTAACACCGTCATTTCGGTAAAGAAATTTATAGCACAACAAAACAAAATGTAAAAAATTATATTTAGGTAACCTACCTGGTATACAGGGTGTATACCTGGTATACAACCACGATACTGAATCAACTTTCCCTAAAAAACCTAAAGGAAATTTTTTTTTTTACTTTTCATACAAATGTTTTGAAACTACTATCCTCCTGCGTACATCTGTACTTCTCGTACATAAGAAATAATTTCGTAGGACATAAGAAATAATAAAATCTATTGTTGGTGTTTTGGTTGGCAACTAACCCCTTTAAGGGTGCTTCAGACCATCAAACTCAACAACTTTCTCTATGGGACCAATATTGAACTCGCGAAAAAAAAATCGGCTGTTCCATACATTTCAGTCGAGTTGTTTGCAGTTTTGTATGGGACAGCGGATTTTTTTTTCGCGATTTCAGTGTTGGTCCCATAAAAGTTGTTCAGTTTGATGGTCTGAAGCACCCCTTTAAGTAACTGTCCCATTTTATATTACACCTTGTATAAGACAGTGAATTTTTTTTTTTTTTTAATTTCCTTTAATAATGTTTCTTAGGGAAAATTGATTAGTATCATGGGTACAATCACCCCTTAAAGTCATGAAACTGTTTAACCTTATACCCCGTAGAATGTGCTGCTGTTCATAACAGGCACGTATCCAGGGTCAGGGAAAGGTGGGATTTATCCCCCCCGAAATCCTAATATTTGTATGGAAAAGTGATTGAAGTTACTTTTTCATTGTTTTTCTATGAATATCTCCCCCTACCTACGCATTTTACACCATGTATTTACAAACTTTTTGTTTTGTTTCTTTTATTATAATTTAAATCTACTACCTACATACCTACAGCAATACACGGGCAGTCTAATTTAAATAAATAGTAAATAAATTAACATTTTTAATATCTTCAAACATATCGAATCCCAATCGAAGTGCTATAATCTGGTCTAGACCTGTATTATTACTATTTATCTATATACTATTATAAAACTGTAACAGGAAGTTTGTCTGTACATTGAAGATATTAACAAAAAAAAAGTTACGATATGGTTTTTAGGTGTCCCTGATTCCATTTCACCAATTTTTGTCTTTTTTGTCTGTCTGTTTGTTTGTGTGTTTGTTTGTTTGTTTGTTTGAACGAGTATCACGCAAAAACTACTGAACCGATTTTGATGAAACTTTTTTTGTTTGATAGCTTATGATCTGACTTAAAATCTGGTATATAATTTGTGCGGACGAAGTCGCGGGTTAACGCTCGTACTATTATAAAACTGTAGTAGGAAGTTTGTCTGTACATTGAAGATATTAACAACAAAAAAGTTACGATATGGTTTTTAGGTGTCCCTGATTCCATTTCACCAATTTTTGGATTTTTTGTCTGTCTGTTTGTTTGTGTGTTTGTTTGTGTGTTTGTTTGTTTGTTTGTTTGAACGAGTATCACGCAAAAACTACTGAACCGATTTTGATGAAACTTTTTTTGTTTGATAGCTTATGATCTGACTTAAAATCTGGTATATAATTTGTGCGGACGAAGTCGCGGGTTAACGCTCGTACTATTATAAAACTGTAGTAGGAAGTTTGTCTGTACATTGAAGATATTAACAACAAAAAAGTTACGATATGGTTTTTAGGTGTCCCTGATTCCATTTCACCAATTTTTGGATTTTTTGTCTGTCTGTTTGTTTGTGTGTTTGTTTGTTTGTTTGTTTGAACGAGTATCACGCAAAAACTACTGAACCGATTTTGATGAAACTTTTTTTGTTTGATAGCTTATGATCAGACTTAAAATCTGGTATATAATTTGTGCGGACGAAGTCGCGGGTTAACGCTCGTCTATATCTATACTATTATAAAACTGTAACAGGAAGTTTGTCTGTACATTGAAGATATTAACAAAAAAAAAGTTACGATATGGTTTTTAGGTGTCCCTGATTCCATTTCACCAATTTTTGGATTTTTTGTCTGTCTGTTTGTTTGTGTGTTTGTTTGTTTGCTTGAACGAGTATCACGCAAAAACTACTGAACCGATTTTGATGAAACTTTGTTTGTTTGATAGCTTATGATCTGACTTAAAATCTGGTATATAATTTGTGCGGACGAAGTCGCGGGTTAACGCTCGTCTATATCTATACTATTATAAAACTGTAACAGGAAGTTTGTCTGTACATTGAAGATATTAACAAAAAAAAAGTTACGATATGGTTTTTAGGTGTCCCTGATTCCATTTCACCAATTTTTGGATTTTTTGTCTGTCTGTTTGTTTGTGTGTTTGTTTGTTTGTTTGTTTGAACGAGTATCACGCAAAAACTACTGAACCGATTTTGATGAAACTTTTTTTGTTAGATAGCTTATGATCTGACTTAAAATCTTGTATATAATTTGTGCGGACAAAGTCGCGGGTTAACGCTCGTACTATTATAAAACTGTAACAGGAAGTTTGTCTGTACATTGAAGATATTAACAAAAAAAAAGTTACGATATGGTTTTTAGGTGTCCCTGATTCCATTTCACCAATTTTTGGATTTTTTGTCTATCTGTTTGTTTGTGTGTTTGTTTGTTTGTTTGTTTGAACGAGTATCATGCAAAAATTACTGAACCGATTTTAAAGAAACTTTTTTTGTTTGATAGCTTATGATCTGACTTAAAATCTGGTATATAATTTGTGCGGACGAAGTCGCGGGTTAACGCTCGTACTATTATAAAACTGTAACAGGAAGTTTGTCTGTACATTGAAGATATTAACAAAAAAAAAGTTACGATATGGTTTTTAGGTGTCCCTGATTCCATTTCACCAATTTTTGGATTTTTAGTCTGTCTGTTTGTTTGTTTGTTTGAACGAGTATCACGCAAAAACTACTGAACCGATTTTGATGAAACTTTTTTTGTTTGATAGCTTATGATCTGACTTAAAATCTGGTATATAATTTGTGCGGACGAAGTCGCGGGTTAACGCTCGTTATTTATATATCTAAACTATTATAAAACTGTAACAGTTTGTCTGTACATTGAAGATATTAGCAAAAAAAAAGTTACGATATGGTTTTTAGGTATTCCTGATTCCATATCATCAATTTTTGGGTTTTTTGTCTGTCTGTTGTTTGTTGTCTGTACATCGTGAGGAAACCTGCATGCTTCAATTTCGAGGCATGTATTGTACCTACTGTACATTACAAGTTGCGACGGACTCACTCCCCGTCACACTGGATAGAGTTTCGGTACTAGTGAAACGTGGATGTTCTGAGGTTTCAGAATATCTCTGACTACCCCCTCGGGGAATATAGTCGTGAGCATATGTTTATGCTTGTCTGTCTGTTTGTTTGTTTGTTTGTGTGTTTGTTTTTTTGAACGAGCATCACGCAAAAACTACTGAACCGATTTTGATGAAAAAATCGGGTATATAATTTGTGCGGACGAAGTCGCGGGTTAACGCTCGTAGCAATATAAAATAGGTACCTACACTTATAATACACCTAGGTACAAACATTCGTGTCTTGAGAAGAACCTTATTATTAATATTCATTAGTGTGGTTCCGGCTTTAGAATGCACCCAATTTTTCCGAGGGCATCCTTTGAAGCCAGTAGGCCACGCGTAGGGCTGCCATGCCAGCCCTCCGGATTTCCCCAGATTTGTCCTTGTCGTTGGGCGTCCGGGCGGGGTTATCACAAAAGTGTCCGGGTGAAACCCGATAATTGGATACATAATGGTAAAGAAAAAACGTCAATTTTTATCGTTTTGTCTGTAACGATTCCTAAGGTTACTTTAGCAATATGTTTGCACGCGAAAAGCACTTATCACCACTTGAAGCGTTCTCTTCATTCTGAAACTCTAAAAGAGAATCCTATTTGCTTACAAGCTTTTTTTAATTCATGCTATATTTAATTCATGTTGTTCCTCGTGGTTACACCAGTGTAACGACGAGAAATGCCCTGTTACTCCGTGGACACACTGGTATTATACAGGATAAAATTAAATACGTTACATACCGAACAGGTTGCTTCAGAACATCAAACTGAACAACTTTTACTATGGAGCCAAAATCGATATTGCGAAAAAAAAACTCAGTAGCGTAGCGAGGGGGGAATACCCCGGGCGGCACTTTACTAGGGGCGGCAGATTCGGAAAAAATATAGGATGATTGAGCTCTGTCTATAAGGTCTAACAAAATTAGCTGAAACTATTTTAAGGGGATGATCAGACCATCAAACTGAACAACTTTCTCTATGGGACCAATATCGAAATCGCGAAAAAAAATCTGCTGTCCCATACATTTAGGTCGTGTACGTTTGTACGGAACAGCAGATTTTTTTTCGCGATTTCGATATTGGTCCCATAGAGAAAGTTGTTCAGTTTGATGGTCTGATCATCCCCTTAAAATAGTTTCAGCTAATTTTGTTAGACCTTATATAACCAATTCGAGGAACAGAGAGAAGTCTAGCTCGCTTCGCTCGCTCAAGTTTCTGTTTAAATTCTTGTGCCTTGACCTAGATATAATTCTAAAAAGTTCTGGCTAACACGTGGTGCTAAAAATTTTGAGTTTGCTTCGCTCGCGCGTTTACTGAGGTTACTTTGCACATATTGTACGTAAAAAACTCTAGCTCCAACTGATTCGTACTCGCATTTAGGAGAAAAGTCGAGCTCGCTTCGCTTGCTTTAAGTTTGTATTTTTACAATTATAAATATCTTTATTGACAAAAGAGAAATTCCAACAAATTTAACAATGGACCCCGCATGCGGCAAGCCAGAAATCTCGAGAATCGTCTACGATTTGTCAGGAAAAAAATTAATAATTTTAGTACAGAGTGAGCAAAGTTAAAATGATTATGAGATTTAACATTTGAAACAATTTAACAAAGAAATTTTTAGTACCTACAGAAAATGCAATTATAACTGATATAGGTAACGAAGACATGCAATGAAATTGAATAACCTACCCATTTACAACAACAACTCGAATAGTTCTGCTAAAAAAGAAGGGGGCGGCAAAATCGGTCTGTGCCCCGGGCGACAGAAACCCACGCTACGCCACTGAATCAGCTGTTCCATAAAAAAAATTCCCTGGTGATGAGCCAAATGTATGAAACAGCTGATTTTTTCCGCGATCGCCATGTTTGTCCCACACTAAACGTTGTTCAGTTTGATGGTCTAAACTAAAGCACCCTGTTTAAGGCAGCACCGAGCCAATTGTGCTGCCCCCAGTTGTATTTTTTTTATTTCTTAAAAAATAAACAATATTCCCAAAAAAACAAGAATGTCAAATTGTAGTCATTACTGATTTTAAATTTATCGGGCCAGTGCGGATTTGTTTTTATTATACATACTTATATATAACATAAGATTACGGATTATCCGTAATCTTTCGATAAATTGAAAGCCAATCAGAACTACAATGTGACATTGTTGTTTTTTGGAAATGTAGTTTAATTGTTTAGAAATAAAAAAATACGATTGAGGGCAGCACAATAGGCAGAACACAGAGATATATTGAAATAAAAAATTGTTTCTTCATAAATATAGCAAGTAATCAATTTTAAAGTAAGTACCTCGTTAGTCTTTACTAAATACAAATTAAATCAATTATAATAACAAACTTAAACTCAAACGTAAACATAAACTTAAACCATTCTATGCTTTTGGGTTCAATAAAATGTAAATAATCATCTCCTTTATTATCTCGACCTGTCCAATGCTGTAGCAACACTGAAAATAGTGCGCGCGTCCCTCGTTAGGTGCTCCAAAATTTGCGTCACCCGCTACAACAACGACGTTGTTCAATCAATTTTGTACTTTTGATTACATAGTACATATTAAAGTACATTTTTCAGTGTTATTAAGAACCACGCGCGCTTTTTGCCGCTCCGTGTATACTGACCCTTACCCCAGTCCTGGATTTGTCAATAGGCCGTATAGGCCGCGGCCTAGGGGCGGCAGCGTCCTAGGGGCGGCAGATTTTAGAAGACGCTCACTCGATTTCAGAGGATAAAAGTCAAACAAGTTTATTTGTTTTCTCATGGCTATTTATACTAATACGTTAAATCCCCCTATAGAAACTCATCAATCCAAGGTACCTACTGTTATTGTACCTATTTTATCCATATTTCTGCGTGAGTTATGGATGAGAGCGGCGCGGCGGGCGGCTGTGGCTCATCGTAACCACTCTCGCTTCCCGCCCGCACTCGCCGAGCTGCCTGCGCCCGCAAACTCACTACTCAGTCTCTCAATGTTTTTAAGGAATCAATTCCTGTTGCATGTTTACCCTAACTTGGATATAGCTCTCCGCATCACACTATTTCCACTGCGGCTACAAATTGTTCTGGGGAAAGGAGTTTTTGGTTTCTCTTAAAAACGCGTGAAAAATTATCAAATGTCTTCATTGTCTCAAGAAAAAATGAATTCTTCTCTACATAGAAGCAGAGATAAGATAATGAACACCGTAAACTATTATGATATTAGGATGATTTTGCTATTAAAAAGTCACGTAAAAAATTTTAATTCTTGTTTCTTTTTTACGCTCTTTCTTAATGACTAATTCATTCGTTTATTTAACTTTAGTGCCTTCCTTACTACAAATGGAAAATTATTATTTTAGAAAGGTACAAGGCGGCGTAAATAAAATGGCCTACACTCATAAAAAATATAAATCCGGCACTGCCTTACCCGCACTCACTCGCATTCTCTTGAAGGTCATATTTAGAGTACCGGTATTAAAATCGGTTGTTACCGGGATAAAGGTAACATTTAAATAAAGGTAACCGAAAATTTTCGGTCCCTACTGCGAACCAAGAACTCGCCAATTTGTTCGCAAGTTCGTGATTCGATCAGCCGATTTTTTGACCTTATCGAAGGATTTTTAAAACCAGTTTAATAGCATTTTATTCCTAGGTCACTGTTCAACTTTTGACAATATTAAAAGATTGCATAATGTAACTGACAAACTGACAAAGCATTGGTTGTTCAACGAAATTAAATCACCTCTATACTGTTTTTATCGATGCTCCTACATCATTTCAATTGTAATAAAAAACGATCAAAGTCATCTTCTTTTGATAGTTTTTTGACCCCAATGAACACAAAACCTGAAAACCATTTGTTACGTACCTATAGCTGACTATTATTTTAGATAC
This sequence comes from Agonopterix arenella, assembly GCA_927399405.1. Lineage (NCBI taxonomy): Eukaryota > Metazoa > Arthropoda > Insecta > Lepidoptera > Depressariidae > Agonopterix > Agonopterix arenella. The sequence continues at coordinate 8,658,631 of OV656691.1, forward strand.
TTAACTTATTTACGGTACCTAGTTACCTAGGTATTCTTAATTAGATATTCAGTGTTGTTATTATCAGAACTGGAGTGCGATTTTTGAAACATATTCTTTGAACTCAGCAGTTGAAAATGTCAATATATGGTAGCATAGTATCGTACTATATTTTGATCAATTGTACCTACTATAGATACGTATTATAGGGTCCTTCTTAATATGCTGACAGTTTTTTAAGAGGATGATCAGACCATGAAACTGAAATAATCAATAGGTACTACTTATATAAGGTTTAACAAAATTAGGTGAAACTATTTTAAGGGAATGATCAGACCATCAAACTGAACAACTTTCTCTATGGGACCAATATCGAAATCGCGAAAAAAAAAACAGCTGTCCCATACATTTAGGTCAAGTAGATTTGTATGGAACAGCTGATTTTTTTTTCGCGATTTCGATATTTGTCCCCTAGAGAAAGGTGCTCAGTTTGATGGTCTGATCGTCTCCTTAAATTAGTTTCACCTAATTTTGTTAGACCTTATATAAAGTATGCGCGCTGGTAATGTAATTTATGAAGTTGCTCAAATGTTCTTGTACATATCACTAGATGATGCAAAAAACGTAGACACCATCAAGATAAAAAGAGATTAAATCAAACATTTGAAAATGCAATATAGGTGTGAAGGCACTTCACTTCACTCAATAAGATTATGTAGGTACTTAGCATTGAACGTTTAAAAAACTTTTTGATGTTAATTCAGTAAAACCGTTTTCTGGTAACTCTTATAACTGGAGTGCGATTTTTGAAACTCACACGTTGAACTCAGCAGTTAAAAATGTCAAAATTAATATGGAGATAATTACGCATCTTTTTACTGCTGATTTGACTTTCAAAAATCGCACTCCTGGAGTATGATTTTTGAAAATCAAATCAGCAGTCAGAAAAATGCATATTTCCATAGTAATATTGACATTTTCAACTGCTGAGCTCAGCGAATGAGATTCAAAAATCGCACTCCTGATCTTGCTTCAACTAGGGATTAACATTACAACAATCCTATCTCACTTCATTATATCTACTTCGTCATCCGCCGATGATGATGTAGATATGATGCGGATTCCAGTTTAGATTATAATAATCCCTCGAGTTCTCTAGACTTCAATAGTCGCCGCTTATATTCGGATTTGACTATGACTACACTATGAAAACAGAAAATATTGCGTAGTAACTATTAAATAATCTGTGGCTTTGCTATCAAAATATACTCGTAACATAAGTAAATCAATTATTATACAAAACACCCTATAAATATGAGAAGGGATGGTTGAGACCATAAAACTGAACAGCTTTCACTATGGAGCCACATTCAAAAAAAAAAAAATAAAAAATAAAAAAAAATTGTTTATTATTTCTCAATATTTTTACATAACTTGAGTTGAGCATCATAAATGCTTGTATTGGGAGGAACTCGCAACTTCCCACGGTTACAAATCATTTAGGTATATTGAGACAAGCCAAATAGGTAATAATTTCAAATAAAGTAGGTACGCATGCATATTTTATGAATTAAAATAATTAGGATTAAGACTAGACCAAGGGTTTGTGTGTGTGTGTGTGTGTGTACGTGCTTGTGTAGATGCTTGTGTTAGTATTGGCAAGTATGTCATACTAATCTTTTTAGTAGGGTTTCCACACCACCGTACGTTTGAGTTTTGAGCCACGCAGTTAAAGATTTTTTACATAAGTATAGTGGCATGGGATATATTTTAATTTTACGATTAATTAAATTATACACATAGGCAGACTGAGTTGTGTACTGCCGACTTGCAAATGCGGTAAGAACAGGAGGTTCGTAGGCTACAATATCATTTCTTCCTTTTTTTTTGTTCAGATTCGCGGTAAGGCAATGACTTATGTAGATAGAGAATCATATTTAAAACGTATAGCTTTCTAACCGACAGGAGATTACATGTATTGTAAAGTATCTCTGTTGGGAATCTGTATGGTTTGAAATACATGACCTGTAGGAGAGATCTTTGTGACCTTGACCCTTAGGAAACGTTAAAAAAATAAGCTGCTCCAAACAAAACAGCAAATGTATGAGACACCCGATTTTTTTCATTTTTCCTGAGGGTAGCTCCATGGTGAAATTTGTATAGTTTGATGGCATGAATTCACCGTTTCAGTATTTGCTAGGCTGTCACTTACACCCTGTATGTGAGAAAGAAATAAACGTTAGGTATATTATTAATAAAAACAAAATAATAATTTTAATTAATAATCCAATGTATGTACATAACTAATATAAATCGAGCGTGACTTGGTCGGTGACCTTACCGAATGACACGACCGGTTTAGGAACTTGCGGTTATTTTAACAATGCAGCTAGCGGTGTAGAGGGTACAATGGTGTTCTCCGGACTGATTGATTGATTAGCTGTATGGTTCCGGCTTAGAATGGATTACGGTTAGGTCTCTTAACACAGAAAACGCGAAACCCCTGAAAAAAACCGTCAACATGTCCAGGTATACTCATCGAACCCGCCGAATGTCGGCCGTTGTCACCGACATGACATGTGTCGGCGGCCGGGTTCGGTGTGTTATACAGGGTCTTTCTTAACATTTTTCAGGAGATGATCAGACCATCAAACTGAACAACTTTAAGGGACTTTTTCTCTAAGTAAGGGATCAAATTCGAAATCGTGGAAAAGAAATCAGCTGTCCCATTAAAAACTGCATTTGGGGCATCCCAAATGTGACATGGGACAACAGATATTTTTTTTGCCTATTTTTCAAGTTGTTTGCCTGGTACCAGACTAGACGCAAACAAACCAAATAAGCCCCAACTCGAGGGGTTTACTGGTAGTTATTGAAGAGTTCCACTATCTACATCCTGCCTCCATCTTCAAATCAGCTTGATGGTACCAAATTATTCTATTGTCATCCGAATGGCTATCGCTCGTAAAGTTTCAAATCGATACGACAAATTAATGGAAGTGAGTTAAAATCAACTTCCTAGATTTAGTTTGTTAGTTACATCTGCATGTATACAGGCATATAGGTACCTACAGGTGAACAGGGACACACAGGAATGCGCAAGTTTAACTAGGCCAGTAGATAACATTTGTACTGCCTTTAATCTGAGATACTGCCAATGTCTAGGTCGGAATAGAATGAATGATTAGTTGATTACGGATGTCAATAATACGGAAAACGTCTAGGAGCTGGCAGCTTAACATAAACGACCTTCGTAATGGACAGAGACAACTGAATAAAAGGCAATCATAGCATAAATACATATCAGTAACGTTCAGATGTAAAATAATGATCAATTGTACCGTCGTGAGTCACGGCAAGATGTTCAATTATGCCAATAGTAAACTAATAGCAGGAGCAAAGCAATCTATTGATATAACTACACTTAATTAATTGAATCAATATTAATTGATACTGTAATTGTATAATGTATAGCACACTAGCTTTTGCCCGCGACTTGGTCCGCGTGGATGTCCGAAAAATTTCAAAACCCCGTTGTATCCTTTAGTTAGGAATCGATTTTTGCAAAATCCTTCCTATATCTTCAGCGGTTTAGGCTGTGCGTTGTCTGTCAGTCTTTGTTTGTCAGAATTTGGTACATCATCATCATCGTATTATTTTAAGAGCTACGCTCTTGTCTGTGGAGTATTCGCCAATCATGTCTCTTTTTCGCTAGTGTCTTGAGTTCTTGATACGACACGACATCAACCTTTTCCTTCACTTATAGGTCTTATTCTGCCTCTCTTCCTATATATATATAATATGTCATATAAAATTAATAAACGCTGCAAGTATAGCGCAAATAAGTCGCGAGATAGTCACGTCGCGTCGGTAACAATTATGTGACTCATTAGCAAGTTTTGTGACGCTTATATACCTATGACTGATACGCTGAATAAAAGGGCCCAAACTTAGATGTTTTTATATGTAGCTATGCGTTGCCCGCGCGAACAAAAAAAGCTAGGTAATTGCCCGGCTTTCACATAGTCGCGCGCCGTCTAGTGTACGGACCACACGTCACTTTATCGCGCCATTTTAAAGTACAGTGATGTTAGCGTACACAGAACATTATTTAGCGTATGACGCGTTTATTTGTAAAACGTCATTGGACCCAAATCGTGTTATATAAACGTTCTCATTACTTTTCTATGACTTATGTTATGTCAGGAGTGCTGCCACCTGTGGCATGGCTTCAGCCAAGTATCAACGTCCCGCACTCGACTCGGCTGAACGCAGAGCCAGGAGGCTCATTGGCGACAGTAAGCAGGTGGAGACCAAGCTTCATAGCCTAGCCCACCGCCGCAGAGTAGCCTGCTTGTCGGTCTTCTACAGATTGTACTTCGGTGAGTGTGCCCAAGAGCTACATGAGCTCATCCCGCCTTCCCCTTTCTACTATCGGACTTCCAGACGCACCGCGGGATACCACCCCTTTTTGGTTGACATCCCACATATCCGCACCAAGAAATTAAAATCTACTGTTTCATACAAAACTGCAAACCTACTCGAGCTCAAATGTATGGGCCAGCTGATTTCTTTTTTACGATTTCGATGTTGGTGGCGTTGGTGCCATAAAGAAAGTTGTTCAGTTCAACGGTCTTGTCATCCCCTTAAAAAACTGTCAACATATTAAGACGGATCCTGTACATTCAATTAAATTAGGGACTTTTTCCAGACCTCAGAAGCTCTACAGCAAACACATATTATAGACGTGCCACACACATAGATACAGAATCCGATCCGGAATTCCGAATCAGGATTTTGATTTTGTATAGGATTTGAGACCTCCGCAATTCCGAACGAAATTATGGAGGGGGACAATCCATACGAAATCGTAATACTGATTCGGAATAAGCGTTTTTCTTTTGGTTTTCTAGGGGATCGATAGATGGCGCTACGGTCTGTGCGAATAAAACTCAAAAAGTCAAAATTTCAAGAAGGATTTCTTTAAAACAATAAAGAGGGAAAAGATACCAACGCATCTTTTGATGGAATATTTCATTATTTGCGAATCATTTTAATTGAAATTTTGAAACTGTTTAGAGTTTACGCCTGACATGGTTCTATGGACTCGAACCCTTTGCCTTAAAAAAATGGCAGGCACAGTTTGACATGATTTTGACAGGATCCCACAAACGTCTCTATCTCGTCTCTACGGACTACGACCAGTCTATGGAGCCACATTCATTAATCTGAGGGAGCCACAGACTTATGTATGGAGCGGTAAACATGACATCTGTCCAGTTTTTTAGGAATTAAAATTTTAAAAGAAAAGAAAACCGCTCATTCCGTATCTATGTATGTCCTTTACTTGTGAGTTTGGACATTATTGCAATACGATCAATAACAGACTAAGCAAAAAGATATAAAAGAGTTGACTAATTAATTTATTGACTGGTTTTCGCCGAACGTCAAGGTTAATCATAACTGGCCTGCCGACCTTCATCAAGTCATTAAAACATTTTTAGGGTTCCGTACCCAAAGCGAACCAACAGGACACTATTTATAAGCCTACGCTGTCGTCAGTTTGCTGTATAATAATTATGTCTGTCTGTCCTACCTAGGGCTGCCATCCGTCCGGGTTTCCTCGGATTTGTCCTAGTTTGAAGGGCGTCCGGGGGCGTCGAGGTGGGATGGCCACAAATGTCTCCGGAGAAGCCCGAAGACTTCTTGTGTCCGGGTAAAACAAGATTATTTTATATGTAATGGTAAAAAAAAACATTAAAACCATAATTATTATGGTACCGAAAATCTCGACTCGACGAACCGATTGCGATGAGAAAAGCTTCTGTGAAAACTACATCCAAATTGTTTCAGTACTTACATACTTTTTTTAAGTAATGTGTGCACAAAAAAAAGGAAAAACATGTTAAAAAAATAGTCTCAATGCATTCCATAATCTTATCCATAATTACGTATCCTAAATGTCCCCAATGAGGGATTATCCAGAAGAAAAAAAAATTTACTTCCTATTTTCTCACTAGATGGCGTTGACCAGAGAGGGGCCTAATAGGTATGAGCAAATATATTAATTAATATTAATAATAAACATACACAGTACAAGTTATTAACAATCTGGGTGTTATTGACGACCCGGTTGGTGTAATGATTGCCACGCCGGACTGTCGAACCAGGGTCTTGGGTTCGAGTCCCGGTTCGGTTATGGATGTTATATATTTGTGCCGTTGTTGAATGGTTTCCATAACAAAAAGCCTAAGGCTTACTTGGGATCATTACAAAGTATGTGCCTGTGAGCGTTATTTATTTATTTTCTGTCAAAAACGAATAAAGTATCAGACTTGGCTCTATGGGCTTCGTATCCATTATGAATATACGAACAATATTTAAATGAGGGATTTTCCAGAAGAAAAAAAAATTTTGTTCCTAATTTCTCGATAGATGGCGTTGACCAGAGAGGGGTCGATTAGGTATGAGCAAATATATTAATTTATATTATTAATATTGAGATACAGTATAAACCCTTTCATATTGTTGTTGGTTTATTAACAATCTTGGTGATATTGTCTGTAAAAAACGAATCAAGTACACACGGCGGCACATCAAGTTATACAAAACCAGCAAAAGCTGACCACGCGGAGGTTGCATAACGGACATAACGGACGTGGCTGTATGGGCTTCGTATCCATTTTGAATATACGAACAAAACCTAAAAGAAAGACAAAAACTGAGAATTTCAACAAAAATAAACCGGAAAATTTGAAATCGCTACGTACTAGTAGTTACTTCGTCAACGGATACGTCAGATTCCGTGAATGAAAAACAAATTTCTCTCTCTACGAGCAATGCAAAGAAAATTTAAAAGTGAAAAGACCAATTTAAATATTGTTCGTATATTCAAAATGGATACGAAGCCCATACAGCCATGTCTGATACTTTATTCGTTGTTGACAGACAATAACATCCAGATCGTTAATAATAATAAACTAAAAACAATAAGAAAGGGTTTGTACATACGGCAACACATCAAGCTACACGAAACCAAAATAAGCTGGCTGCGCGACGTTATACGTTATTCCTCCTACGCGCGGTCAGCTTATATTGGTTTTGCGTAGCTTGATGTGTGGCCGTGAGTACTGTTTATTTTTATTATTAATTAATATATTTGCTCATATACCTAATCGACCCCTCTCTGGTCAACGCCATCTATCGAGCCATTGGGAACTACTTTTTCTTTTTTAATGGCTTTCGGAAAAACCCTCATTGGTCACTTCTCAATTCGTCCGTAAGCACGGCGACACATCAAGCTATACAAAACCAACATAAGCTGGCCGCGCGACGCTATACGCTACTCGACCTACGCGCGGCCAGATTATGTTGGTTTTGTATAGCTTGATGTGTCGCTGTGTGTACATATATATTTTTTTTCAGTCTAAAGAATATTGAAATTGCTTTGCTAATAAAGAGCGAAATTTTTCGTCTATGGCTTTGCTTTTCATTCACGGAATCTGACGTACGATTTAAATATTTCCGGTTTATTTTTATTGAAATTCTCAGTTTCTGTTAGGTTTCTGTAGTTTGTTTCTCGTTTATTGTTCGTATATTCAAAACGGATACGTAGCCCATATAGCCACATCCGATACTCTATTCTTTGTTGACGGACAATAACAATGAGATTGCTAAATAATAAACCAACAACAATAAGAAAGGGTTTGTACTGTGTATTTTTACTATTATTATTAATTAATATATTTGCTCATACCTATTGGACCCCTCTCTGGTCAACGCCATCTATCGAGAAATTAGGAACTAACTTTTTTATATTTTTGCTTTTGGAAAATCCCTCATTAATATTATGGCACAGATAATATAATTTATGGCAAATAATCTTCAACGATCCACGCCACGTTTACAATTTTTTTTTACTTACCGGATAATTTTTTTACCGTTCCGAAACTTGCATGGGTGGTTCAGAGTCAGGAGTGCGTCTCATACATTTTGGATCGGAAACATAGGTACATATACATATACAACGTGTTAATGAAAAAGCGCAAAACACCCTAATAGGTATGAGCAAAGATATTAATTAATATTAATAGTAAAAATACACAGTACAAACCCTTTATTATTGTTGTTGGTTTATTATTTAGCTATCTCGGTGTAATTGTCCGTCACCAACGAATCGAGTATCAGACGTGGCTGTATGGGCTACGTATCCGTTTTGAATATACGAAGAATAAACGAGAAACAATAACATACTACAAACACCTAACAGAAACTGAGAATTTCAATAAAAATAAACCGGAAATGTTTAAATCGTACGTTAGATTCCGTGAATGAAAACCAAAGCCATAGACGAAAAATTGGACCCTGGTTTGACAGTCTGGCGTGGCAATCATAATCATTACACCAACCGGGTCGTCAATAACACCCAGATTGTTAATAACTTGTACTGTGTATTTTTATTAATTAATATTAATTCATATATTTGCTCATACCTATTGGTATGGTCAACGCCATCTATTGAGAAATTAGGAACTAACTTTTTTTTTCTTCTGGAGAATCCCTCATTGTTGGTACTTATATGTATATCGATACCTGACCCCTTTTAATTTTTATAGAGATAACAAAGGTGCAATATTGTATTATACTGTTGTTCAACTATGTTTAATGAAAAGCGTATTAGTAGCACTGTTTTGTATCCATATTCTTCTATGAAACGTACCTAAGTAGTAATTAGATAGAATAAAGATGTCTGTATAATTTGTTGAATATGCACCATAGCTGCGTTATAAGCCGTAGATTCCAAAAATGGCATAAAAGTAAAAAAGGTGTTATGGCATTTTACACCTTTATTCGTTTGGGCGATAAAATACGTATTTATGTGCAATAAAATAGGCATTGAAATTTAAAAAATGAGGTACGTATTTATTAGAAAATACGAATGTATTTTTGAAAACCTTCTAAGTAGACAAAAATTTTAACACCATGTTTGAAGTTATGTACCTATAATGGTAAAGCCTTAAATATGTGCAAAAAAAAATTATTATCAGGTTTTTTCGTACGAGATAATAGATAATAGCTAAATTTTGAAATTGGAACTGTTGCTGACGTTTTTTTTTTTTTTAATTTTTGTACATTTCTGGCTCAAATTGGCTCTTCAATATTGTACCGAAAGAAAAATCAATTATTAATCGGCTCAAACCGTAAAATGACTGAAAATGCATAATTTCCATAGTAATTTTAAATTTTCTACTGCTGGCTGATGTGTGATGTTCAAAAATCGCTGTCCTGCACGGCTAGCATGCCACAAGCGTTTAAACGAGAAAAAATACGAAAATCTAATCAATTCTAATTTTTTCTTCTCGCTCTATCGTAAAAACGGTAATACACACAAGCGTCAAACTTTGTGATTATAGAGTAAACTCTACAGTATAATAACAAATAATAAAAAAAAGTCAAGTGTGTGTCTGTCTCGCGCTAAAGGTCCTTGAGAAAACAAAACATTTTTTAAATTAATATTTTGTGTGATGGTGTGGTACGGAACGGAACCCTCGGTGCGTGAGTAGCCCGACTCGCACTTGACCGTTTTATTTACTTAATTATTTGCTACGTGAAAAACTGAGATTCGCCTATCAAACACGACTACAAGTCATTATTTCATTACCTATTATTATATAGGTACCATAGTACCATACTAGTATTAGCAGTTATATTATTAGTTAAAAGTGGACGCGTCACATCTCTAAAACGATTTGTTATAATCACGAAGTTATCTTGGACGCACTATAGTACAAGGTCTCATTTGTGAGGAAATCATCAACTTTCACCGTAGCGTCCGAGTAAGATTCTATCTTTATAACCTCTTTAGATATCAACGTCTCTGGCAATCCGCCTGCTCTCAACACCTCATTTATGTCGTACCGGTAGAAATAATGACCTTTATGTTGCAAGCCGTAGTTAACTGCAATATCACCATCCAAATAGGCTTCATATTCAACCTCTACTGTCATTGAATCTCTCATGGCAGAGAGCGTAGCTAAAAGCCTTCGACCTGTCTGTTCCACTTGCACACCAGAGGTGGAACCTACTGTTACGGTCTTAGATTTATTGGTTGCCTCTCCCCACGAAGAAGTGTAATTTAAGCTCGTTGTTCCTTCAATTCCTCCTTCCAAAACGATGCTGTACGATATTTCTTGTCCCATCGACAGTTCACTACGTGTCGACCAAGTCGATGAAACTGTGTCTTCGACGTCATGCGAAATCGCACCGTTGTATGTGATTTGCGTTGATACGTCAACACGTATAGCGTTTATTTCGACAATTCTAGCGCTTTTAGGGTAGACTATTCTTCGGACTTGGTTCCAGCCAAAACGTAAGTACAAATCTTCCCATGGTGTTGGACTGTGTAGGAACGCGTCATCTGGCCTTTCACCAACAAAACTATTCACAGCATCTCTTAAAGGTCCATCCTGGATTCTAAAGGTTTCCCTTTCTTTATCAGTGATAATACTGTCAGTGAAACCTGATATGTCGACTGAAGCGTCATAATCGTTGGATGATAATTTAATTTGTATTTGGATCTCTCCGTAGACGATTGCGGGAAGGAGTAACAGAAGGGATTTCGTCATTTTGATGAACCTGAAAATAAAATGTTATATTATTACTTAAAGCGTTTGGTACTAAACAACTCGTGGCATATAACGTAGTTTGGAAAGGTAGGTAATATTAGCGTAGCGAGGCAGGGAGGGGCCGGGGGCAAATGCCAAGGGCGGCACTTTACTAGGAGCGGCAACAAATTCGGGAAAAATATTGATTGATTGAGCTCTGTCTATAACCAATTCGTAGAACAGGAAAAAGTCGAGCTCGCGTCGCTCGCTCAAGTTTCTTTTTTAATTATTATGTCTTATCTACACATAATCCAAAAGATTTCTCGCTAAGACGTGGTGCTAAAAATTTGCTTCGCTCGATCCATAGCGTTTACTGAGGTTACTTTGCACATATTGTACGTAAAAAGCTCTGGCTCCAACTGATTCGTATTTAGAAAAAAAGAATAGTTGTGCTAAAAAAAATTCGAGCTTGCTTCGCTCGCTCCGTTATTTTTTGTGTAGGTCTTCTTGTAAAGATAAGGGGGCGGGCGGCAAAATCGGTCTGTGCCCCGGGTAGCAGAAACCCAAGCTATGCCACGTTACATTTTATGTGTTATTCCTTTATTAGGTCCGCCACATACATACGGAATTGCGATCCGGAATCCTGATTCAGGATTCAGTGTTGTCAACTATGGTTACAAAAATGACTTATAGTGCTGTTTGAAATATGTCTAAAATAAAAATGTATGAAATGCCAAATTAATGACAATTGTATTTTTAGGTATTTATTAAAACGAAACAAACAATTTCTATACATGACAATTTCTATCATGTGATGATGTCATGACGTTACGATGATGATTTGTAAATTGTATTTCATTATTATGCAACTATATCAAAAGACTATCGATAGTTTTACCACTATCACACAAGCGATTTTTGAGCGTAAGCGATTTCGCAACTATACCGTAACGACGTCGCAACTGCACCGTAACGATACGGTAACGTTCCATCAACGCCAACGCTCAAAAATCCCTTTTTTGATATGACTGTAAATCTTTAAAAAATGCCACCTAAGACAACAAAAATCACTAGATAGGTATAGTGAAAAAATCTCTGAAAGTGGCAACACTCCATGCGGAATCTAATTCCGAATCAGGTTTATTCCGTATGTAGGTGCCGTAGGTCCTTAGTCGGTACTCTCGGTACCTACTGTATACCTACATCTTTGATTAAATTAAAATAGCAGAAGATAGGTAACTAGCCTATAGCGCATGGACCGCATAAATTGAGCCCCCGTCGCCTAATTGACTTAGTCGCAATCCGAGCGTCATTGGGTGATTTTTTTATGTTCACGAGTAAATTTAAGTATGTTCATACAATACAGGGTAAATTTTATATTACTGCGGATAACTTCAGCATGTATTCTACTCATCAAACTGAACACCTTTCACTATGGAGCCACCTTTGAAATCGCGAAAAAGAAATCAGTTGTCCCATACATTTGAGTCGAATAGGTATTGCAGTTTTGTATGGGACAGCAGATTTTTTTCGCGATTTCGAAGTTGGCGCCATAGCGAAAGTTGTTCAGTTTGATGAGTAGAATACATGCTGAAGTTATCCTCAGTGATATAAAATTTACCGTATAAGTATAGGCTTCTTGAGTTCTCGATCAAACACTTGTGTCGGGCCTTAGAACAAAAATATGGTTACGTCAGGAGTCCGAAAGCTCCCGAGCGCGAATCCTATTCCAACTACGTTATAAAGGGTGTTTATGTTTAATCATTGGGGTAAACAGTTGCATTACTTTAAGGGGTGATAGTACCCATGATACTGATCAACTTTCCCTTAGAAACCTATAGGAAATACTAAATTTTAACAAATGCAATGCATTTTTTTGCATTTAGTATGGAGACGAAAAAAAATTTCGTATTTCCTATAGGTTTCTTACGAAAAGTTGTTAAGTATAATGGGTACAATCACCCCTTAAAATAATGGAACTGTTTACCCTAACACCCTGTAGTCCTTTACAAATTTTCAATTCATACGCATAATTTATATTGGTTCTTAGCATCATGGCAAAATTAAAAAATTGTTGGCCATCATCATCACTTTAAATATAAAAAAAGTTCGCCATCCATACCCTGCCGTAGGAGCATGCCCCGCCGTAGGAGCATGAACCGGTTTTTATTATTACCATTAAAAATTAAATAAAAATATATTGTGAAAATCAAAGACTTACCAACTTTAGAGTCGACACGTTTAGTAGTTGCTTCAGTAATTTTAATAACTACTAAAACTAAACTGTGTTATTTTGTGAATACATAGTAACATTTAAGCAAAGAGTACTTTTTATACCGGAAACATATGAGATCATTGGTCAAAACCGTTAAACGTTTTATATGCACCAATGATGACCAGAGAGTACCATGAATCAGAATAAATAAAAACCGTCCTCTATCGATCCTCCGTGACCCTGTTGTGAGCAGAAGTTGTTGCATATTACCTACTTTAAATTATTCAAATTCCAATCCACAGTAATTTAACGTATTTATATATACTTACGAATTTAAATCGTGAATTCGATTAGAAGTGACATTTCGTTTGTGAATTGTGTTAAGCTGCGATTACATTACCCAACATGGAGGGCGCCAACATGTCGGGAGTAGGTATTTAGTGTGATACTTCCTGTCCGCGCCACAGTCGCAAACTCGGATTTCAGTTATTTCAAAAAAATGTTCTCAATTTGTACTCAATTTGTACTCCCTTTAAAAAAAATGTACTCATCGGGTTCACGAGAAAATAAGCAATGTTTATGGCGCGGCTGGGAAGCATCCTTCCCAGCCGCGCCACGGCTAATACCGCTTATCAAGAAGTTTAATTGAAACGATCTAATGTCCAAAGAAATTTACTAAAATTGTACTCTCTAATAATAATAAAAAACTTTCTGAAAAGCATTCGTACAAAGAGAAATATTCAAAACAAAAAGTAATGGCATGGATGACTACCACCTATAGACTTCGAAAAGAAGAAATTGGGCTTCTTTACGCTAGTTTTTAACTTCTGACGCAAAAAGAGTGGTGTTACAAGTATAAGTTTGACCAATCTACCTGTGCCTATGTATCTGTGTGTGTGTCTGTCTGATTGTCTGTAGAACCTAGGGGCGGAACTGGTAGGATAATTTTGATGCGATTTTTGTTATAGAATACTAATTTCTGCATCTTGACTGTTTCATGGAAAAATGCTAAGCTGTTTTTAAGATAATTGGCTCATTTGAGAGCTTCGAAGGAACATCAGCCAATATCACAACAAGGAACATTCATCTTCAGGGTATGATTCTTCTTCTTGATAAGCGGTATTCGCCGTGGCGCGGCTGGGAAGGATGTTTCCCAGCCGCGCCACAAACATTGCTTATTTTCTCGTGAACCCGATAAGTACATTTTTTTAAAGGGAGTACAAATTGAGAACATTTTTTTGAGATAACTGAAATCCGAGTTTGCGACTGTGGCGCGGCCAGGAAGTATCACATGGCATTTACGATGTCGCGTGTTCCATTTACACTGTCCAATATGTAGGGCTCGACAGCGCAGCGGTGTCCGTCATTCGACGTTTGAAAAACGTAGTGATTATATTCTCTTTGGTTTGAACGTCGCGGAGGCAACATATCTAGTTTTATTCATTTTTGAGCATTTCTACATGAAATAATTATGTCTAATGTCTAATCTTATTATTCAATCTACAAAGCTTATAAAATATACAAATAATGTTTCTAGTATTTAAATAGACATAATTTCAACTTTTGTAACAAAAAAAAATATCTAATTACTAAATAAGATTACTTATTCATTTTTAAAACATAAATATTATTTGATAATTTTAGGTTAGGGCGCCCGACAGCCATTTTATGGTTGAACCTCATCTGGTAGCACCGCATCGCATTTTTCCGTCGCTCCATCCTTTTCTGTCACTCAGGAACATCATTTGCTAGAGCAAATAAGACAGGGGGAATGCAACCGCACGCAGCGGGGCTGCCAGATGAGGTTCAACCTTAAAATGGCTGTCGGGCGCCCTAACCCAACTTAACCCTACCCTACACTAGATGTTGGCTCCCTGCATGTTGGGTAATGTAATCGCTGCTTTAGCGTAGCTACGGTTCCCTTCCCCCCGACCCACCCGCGAGAAAAAGAGACGGTTGAGATAATTCGTCCCGCTTACGACCGGCACCGACTACTACGTGCTACTACGCCGATGACGTTTAGCATTTCCGCTACGAGGCTACGATGCTACGGGAGAGTGGTACGGTCTGCATTAAAATTCGTCATCATCATCATCATCTCAGCCGATCGACGTCCACTGCTGGACATAGGCCTCCCTCAAGGATCGCCATAACAACCGGTCCTGCGCTGCCTTCATCCAACCGGTTGCGCCGCCTTCACCAGGTCGTCGTCGTCGGTCCACCATGTGGGGAGCCTACCCACGCTGCGCTTTCCGGTACGCGGTCGCCACTCAAGAACTTTATTTTAAATTATTTATCATTGAAATTAAAAAAGTAAAATTAAATATTTATTTATTATTAAGAATTAAGGAACCCAAAAAAAATAGCATATAAGATAGAAGATAGTAGCGGCAACATAAGTGTAATCTCAAATGTAAAGACACCAAGAATCTTCCTTAACCTTCTGAACACTACGTCGTTGCCTATTGATTCACTTAACCAAGTTAATGGATTCTTTTCCACAAATTGGTGATCATCTTGCAGAACAAACACTGTTGCGGAATCTGAACTTCACAGCCTTCTTAAACCTCCTACCAACCACAAAGCCCCTGTAAAATCTTTCTTTCTGGCCCCCGGCCAGTAAAATCGTTCATAAAATAAGGGTAAAATTACAAAGCGTGACTGCAATGAGACTTATACACTTCGAGATGTAAGCAAAAAACCATAAAACGGGATAGTTTTTCGGGAGCTGCAAATTTGGGTGTACACTACTACCCTAACTGGTCCTAAAAACATATTAAGAATGCAGAACTACATCACGCTTTGCGATTTCAATGTATTAGCCCAGCCATTTTACGGAGTTTTGTTAGGAGGAGTGGGAAGTAATTATGAATTGGACTTTTAAACTATAACCGGCACCATTTAGTGACAAAAAGAGTACCTGAAAAGATATTTTAAAAAAAAATTTCAACGCAACATAGAAATCAAAATCAAAATCTCCCAGAAGGCTTTTAACTAAATAATATTAGTGCCAATGTACTCGTTTTTATTAGATTTAACGATATAAATTATTTTTGAACAATAAAATAGGCATCAAAATTTTAAAAAGTAGTTATTCCTTAGAAAACACTAATGTATTTTTCAAAGCCTTCTAAGTAGAGAAAAATATTTACACCATGTTTGAAGTATATAAAGGGTGTTACAGAAGTAAGAATAAAAATTGAAAACTTTTAAGGGGGTGGTTTAGACCGAAAAACTGAACAACTTTCACTGAGGGACCAACATCGAAATCGCGAAAAAATAATAGAGAAAGTAGTTAAGTAGTGGAAAGTCTTAACCACCCCCTTAAATGTTTATTTGTATTTTTGTAACAACCTATATGTAAAGCCTTTAAAATGTGTGAATATAAAAATTTCCATCAGGATTTTTAGAACGAGATTAATGCTAAATTTTAAATTTGGAGCCGTTGCTGACGTGATTTCTTTTAATTTTGGTATATTTCTAAGCTCAAATTTGCTCTCAAATGCAATACCGAAAAAAAACATAATTATTAATTAGTCCCGGCTCAAACCGTAAAATGACTGGGCTATATGATTTTACGGGCCTACTAACTATTCCGAGGTAATCAAGATAATCTAGAGCTTGAAATCATCTTCTGCTCGAAGGTGGGATTCTATGCACCACCGATAGCTCACCTACCTATGCAATTTAATTCTATATTTATGAATCGAATTAGTAAACACACTAGTAAACTGGCCAAGTGAGAGTCGGGCCACACGCAGGGTAGGGTTCCGTTATAGCAATTAAAACGTTAGTGTTCGACGTTTTGCCGCTTCTTTGGAGTTTTTGGAGACAATCGAAAGACGCAGGAAGCAGCAAACGCAGAGAAGTCCACAGGAAAGAGTTGAACCCATAGAGAAATTACGCGCTCCCCGGTGAACCGGTCGCTTTGCCGCGCTACAAATGACGGAACACTTTTCCTGTTTACGACCCATACACCATCATATTTCACTAAACTGTATATTGTTCACTTGCACGACACTTTGTTACAACACCAATTTTACGAACCAAAACTCATATAAACAATAAAAATTCAATAAAATATGAGGACTCCAAACGTAGCTGACAAATTACCGCCAAAAACTCCTACGGATTACGGAACTTAATTTTATATTAGGCATTAGGTATTGTTTTTTTTTTTGTTTAATTCAAGGGAAAGGGATCTAGCCTATACAGCCGATGTCTTTAGTACAGTTTTCTCAATGTTGGTAGCAATTAAATCGTTGGATGCAGAGAAATCCACAGGAAAGAGGTGAACCAACCGCTTTGCCGCGCATAACGGAACGGAACACGGAACAATTTTCCTGCACGCCACTTTGTTTCGCAAAACAACACCAATTTTCGAACCAAAACTCACTATAAACAGTCTGTGCTATAAACAATAAAAATTCGATAAAATATGTGGACTCCTGCATTACTACCATCTACAGAAATCTGTGGTGGACTCCAAACGTAGCTGACCTGACCTGACGGGTTCCCGCCAAAAACTCCCTAAGAAATAAAGAAGAATCGTTGTCTTATCCTCTTCATTAATCTGAGTATCCTCTGAAGAAAATACATTTGACAGTTAATATAACCCGCCAATAATCAGATGCATTTGCTGAATGTTTTTTCTCTTTCTATCACGTATGAAAATAATTAGTGAAAAAGAGAGAACTGAATAATCAAATATTTCATCCTTCTTTGGAGGGTTGCCCAGTTGTCACTTTGATAATTATTTGCGGAAGGTGTTTTTCTTCATATTTTCAATAAAATTTTAGCCAATGCTGGTCACGAACGATGCTATAAATTGTGTTTATTAATTTGGAAAACTACAATTTGAGTGTGTTTTGTAATGGAAGTGATGTAACAAATAGATCTGTATAGATATCTAATGTTAGCTGTAAATTTCGGGATCGATTTCTCGTACTTACGCACTAGAAACGTACGTCGCTAAAAGTTTGCACTGAAAGCAAAAATGAGTATTTTCGTCGGTTTTCTTTTGTGTTTGTTACCATTATGTTCAGCGTCGGGCACAGACATCGCCCTGGATGCAAAAGCAACTCTACTGCATCGTATAGACAGTTTGAATCTCCTAATTTATACATGTCTTCTCACATTAACTGTCTTGACGATATGGGTCTTCAAACACCGCCGTGTGGCCTGGCTTCACGAAACAGGGCTAGCTGTGATATATGGTAAGTTATTTTTCCTGCTATGTAATCATAATCAATATGTATTTCCAACTCTGCTAGTCATATGACCGTACAAAACAAGAAGACCTTGGTTGTTTTTTTCAAATCATATAATTACTATTGATGCGCATCCTGTTATTTTTGTATGTAAAGTTATTATAGATGACAAGAAATCTTGTAATATGGTAATATTATTGTAGCTTTTTGTTGTTTCTGGTAAAGTCTAAGGTATAATTGGATAATACCTGAACATGTCTGAATTGTTTGCATGAATTAGGTACTTGGAACAGTCAGTCTAGAATCTTTTGGCAAAGAAGTTTGGCGGACGGCCATGTAATTTGAGACCCAGACTTAGAGGTCCCATACATGAATGAAACTTAGTAATATGTGTAGAGTGAAACAAAACTAACAAAAAAGTTAATTGGGTACTTTTGAAGTAAATGTATGAAACTTATAATCATTCTTATTAGATAGTCGACTCAATCTTCTATGCATTCATTGTTTTTATTTTGATGCAAATTGCCGATGCAAAAATCTAAATCACGAACTATCAGTCCAAAAAATACCTCCGTGATAATATTCAATGAAAATAGCTGTCATGGTTATGTTTTGCTACTGCTTTTTGGATGATTTGTCTATTTTACTAGTAATTTCTACTTTTAGCCTAGTCATTTTACCGTTTGAGCCAGGACTAATTGATAATTGATATTTTTTTTCGGTATAATATTGAAGAGCCAATTAAAGCCTAGAAAAGTACCAAAGTTAAAAAAAAATCATCATTAACATTACATCAGCGACAGTTCGAATTTTAAAATTTAGCTATTATCTCGTTCTAAAAAACCTGATGGTAAATTTTTTTTCACATATTTAAAGCTTTACCATTATCACATACTTCAAGCATGGTGTTAATATTTTTGGCTACTTAGATGGTTTTGAAAAATCCATTCGTATTTTCTAATAAATACCTTATTTTTTAAATTTCAATGCCTTTTTTATTGCTAAAAAATAATTTATGTTGTTAAATCTAAGTCAAATGAGTGCATTGGTATTAATATTATTAATTAAAAAGCATTCTGGGAAACACGATTTTGATTTCTATGTTGCGTAGCGAATTTTTTTTAATATGTTTTAAGATAATTTTTTTGTCACTAAATATTGCCGGTTACAGTTTAAAAGTCCAATTAATAATTACTCTCCCTACCCCGCCTAACAAAACTCCGGAAAATGACTGGGCTATTTTGAATCCGGACTTCTGGGGATGTGGAAGTTTTTTTAAAAATAATGCCTTAATTTTTTCTGTTTCTAATAATTATGACCGCCGTCCTGAAGAGTTTTTAGGTTTCATAAAAAAAGGCTGGGTCCAAATTTGCCAATCTTCTTTAATACTTTGAAATACAATATGCAGAACAGATATTTTTTTACGCAGTGTTTTTTTAGGTAAAATAATCACATTCTGCTGAAAATATCTTGCTGTGCTCATATACTGAGTACCTTTAAACAAAAATGGGTAGAGGCCTACAGTATTAGTTCACCATGCATGCCCATAGCGGAATGTTACCTTTTTGTTGATAATTAGGTGTAATGAACCGTTAGCAAATTAAATTCTGCCATGATATGGTAAAGTGCTATGGGGTATGAACTCTATGTAGTGTTTTTTATTATTTTTTATTATTATATGTCTGTTACTTTCAATTGATTTTTAAGAAAAGCCTTAAGGCGGTTGCAGAGGGGTCAATTTTATACAAAACTTTACGCACAATACGCGTAGACGGTATTAATATAAGTAACTTTGTATATATGGAAAAATAGTTTAGAAAATCTAGATGCCGCGTAACAAATTTTTCATACAAAATTTTAAAAGCTTTATATCTTCGTAATTATATTATAAATTGCAAATGTTATTTGTTACGCGGCAACTAGATTTTCTAAACTATTTTTCCATATATAAAATATTACTTTTATTAATTCCGTCTACGCGTATTGTGCGTCAAACTTTTGTATGGACTGAAACCACCTTAATGTAAAATATTAAACAATGCTACCAATATCTGATTGCGAGTTCTGTATGAGAATAGTAGTCTTTAATGTACATTATGCATGGAAATTTCATGCAGTCAAGCATTGAGTATTTTCACATTAGTTGACATAAAATAAGTTTAGTATGATGGGATTAATATGGACATGTGTATAAAAGTCCCTAAAAAGAACATAAAAAAAAAAAATTCAAAAAAAATTAGTTTCTTTGTAGGTCTGTTATTGGTTGGTCGCATGTCGGCATGCCACACACTAATGACAGACAAGCCCTTTCATAGAAACAACATGTTCCACTTTAATATGGTTCCCACACCGCATTGATGTTCCCGAGTTCACTTCGTCACTATGGCAATGACAGACTGCAATGTATCATTTGGTGTGACATGTTGTTTCTATGAAAGAGCTTGTCTATTGTTAGAGTGTAAGTCAATGCATGTCGGCTACCCCTCCCCGGCCTATAACAAAGCACCAATTGTATGGTTCTGAAAAAAAAACCCTTGAAGTCACAAGACATTTAATAACTGTACAACATTAAGCACTTAATTGTTGTGTAAACTAGACATTGATTGGCGAAATCATCAACACTAAAATGGATGCCACAATTTTAAAATTATAATATTACGTTGGGGAAAAAGTTTCTTTGCATTCCCTATTACGGATAAAATGAATGCCATTTTTGAAAAAGTGGAGCAAGATCGGCATATCAGTAGTTACGACGTAGCTGAAGAACTGGGAATTGACCACAAAACAGTTTTGGCGCATTTGAAAAAAACTGGGTACACAAAAAAGCTCGATATTTGGGTACCTCACGAGCTCACTGAAAGAAACCTAATTAACCGTGTACTCATTTGTGATTCTTTATTACGACGTAATGAAACCGCACCATTTTTTAAGAAGCTGATAACTGGTGATGAAAAGTGGATCACGTACGATAAGAACGTGCGAAAAAGGTCGTGGTCAAAGTTCGGTCAGACTTCACATACTGTGGCGAAACCCGGGTTAACTTGCAACAAGGTGATGCTGTGTGTGTGGTGGGATTGGAAGGGCATTATTCATTATGAGCTGTTACCACCAGACAGGACCATCGATTCTGAACTCTACTGCGAAAAACTGATGAGATTAAAGCAAGAAGTTGAGAGAAAGCGGCTGGAATTAATCAACAGAAGGGGTGTGGTTTTTCATCATAATAACGCTAGGCCTCACACATCTTTAGCCACTCAGCAAAAATTAAGAGAGCTTGGCTGGGAGCTGTTAATGCATCCGCTGTATAGTCCTGACCTTGCACCTTCAGATTTCCACCTGTTTCGGTCTCTTAAGAATTCTTTAGGCAGTGTCAGGTTAACATCACGAGAGGACTGCCAAAACTACTTGTCGCGGTATTTTGATCAGAAGCCCCAAAATTTCGATAGCAATGGGATCATGTCCCTACCTACAAGATGGCAAAAAATTATCGAACAAAATGGTACCTACATACTTTAGTTAAATGTAAATAAACTATATTAAAAAATATTTTGAATTTTCTTAAAACATGCGAAGAAACTTTTTCACCAACCTAATATAATAGAATACGTTTTGCATTGTATTTAATTAATAAATCTTTAACAGGTCTAATAGTGGGAGCAATAATCCGTTATGCGGGCAATACAAACCAGGTTACGCACATTGATGTGCACCCTGCACCAGACACAAAGTACAACCTGTCCGTGCCACCAGATGTTCTACGTCTACACTTCCCTGACAAGATAAATATTTCTTCTGGAGGTATGTTGATTTCAACCCGAGCAAGTTATTAATTATAATAATGTTACTGTCAGATAAATACAGTATAGACTTGTGATCATCTCAAACCTTAATTCTAAAGTAATACAGCTTCAGAATGTAATTAATCAAGTGAAGAAGATGTTGCATTGAGTAATTTAAAGTTTGTCTATGAATTATTATAATTTTATTATTTACTAGAGTTTACCTGCGACTTCGTTCGCACAAATTATATACCAGATTTTAAGTCAGATCATAAGCTATCAAACAAAAAAAGTTTCATCAAAATCGGTTCAGTAGTTTTTTCGTGATGCTCGTTCAAACAAACAAACAGACAGACAAAAAATTCAAAAATTGGTGATATGGAATCAGGGACACCTAAAAACCATATCATAACTTTTTTTGTTAATATCTGCAATGTACAGACTGCCAGAATGCCAGCTGAAGGCCTCGCATGCCACCCCCGAGAAAACAACTAAAATCGAGATGTGCCTCCATCTTTATTATTTTACGTAGGCCAGAAAGAGCGCGCATGACGTTTTTCTCGTTTAAATGCTTTGTCGTGGGTGGCATGCTAGCCGTGCTGTTACAGTTTTATAATAGTTTAGATAGATAAATTTACTTATATTCATCCCTATGAATACACAGCATAGTTATTGTTCTTAATGTAATACTGATGACATGGCAAACATTAATCTTTTTTTTACCCAAAAGGGTTAAAAAAGGAATGCAAGTAATAACAATTTTTCCTCATTGTACAAGATTACATTTAAATATTAGGTGTATGTTTTAGCCAAATTATCTATAAGAGTTAAATGACAATAAAAAAGTTATTTCAAAAAGATAATTCACTGGTTGGCTTGCCATTTATTATATTTTCTAAATAGAACTTAGACTTGAATAAGTCAATGGAAAAAAGTAGTTTTAATCCTGTAATACTTGTATACCTAATGCAAATGTACAAGATCTTTAGTATTGAGAGAAAGAAACAACACACTGATGATTTATTTTGGGATTTTCAAGATAATAATTTGGTTTATTTATGACCACACATGATACTCTGACCTATGTATGGCCATGAAAAATGTTAAGTGATAATAAGTTATGAGCAAATCATACTGAATTTATTTGCGCTCTACCTAAGGAAGACCTCCTTAGGTAGAGCGCAAATAACACGACAAAATAAACAATTATTATTTGGAGACACAAAAATTCTGGAATGCGTATGTTACTTCATGGAGTACCATGTGGTATACAGGGTGTTGTAGGTCATATAGGTCCCCTGAGGAAAGTGGTTCAGTATCATTAATACAATCACCCTTTAAAGTAATGCAATTGTCTACTCTGTACATGCAGAAGGCACAATATGAAAACAAAACAGTTCATTTCATCAAAATAATCCAATATTTGTATATATGTTGCTATTTGGTACTAACATTTTTCATAATCCTTTTTCAGATACTCCAATACCAAATAAAACGTATGCATATAGCTTCAGAGGTGAGATAGTGAATTTGGAACAAAATGAGATAGATTTAAAAGCAACATTTGATCCTGAAATATTTTTCAATATTATTCTACCTCCTATTATCTTCCATGCCGGGTATTGCTTGAAAAGAGTAAGTATAATTATGTGTTGGACATCGCACACAATAGCTACAAGTGAAAAAAAAATAGGTATAAATTTCTTCGTTAAATCGTTAAAAGATTTCCCTGTACATTTTAATTCGAAATAGATTTGGGGAAACTTTCTAAGCATATTTATTTTTATACCTACCTAATCTTTTTCAGAAATATTTTTTCCGCAATCTGGGTGCAATATTGACGTTCGCCATGGTTGGCACGGCACTCTCTGCCCTGGTTATCGGTGCTCTCATGTACGGCTGTGTACAACTGATGCCGGCTTCCCTTAGAGGCAGCTTCACGTTTCTGGACACCCTTTACTTTGGTGCATTAATCTCACCCACCGATCCTTTAACCGTGCTCGCTATATTTTCACAATTGAAGGTAAATTTTCATCATATTTTAAGTAAAACTAGCCTTTGTGCAGTAGCTTTTACGACTGAAATTCGACTGTCAGTGATACAAAGAGCAGATATGATATGGGAGTATTGACAGTGGAGTAATAAAATGGATCAACATACATTAGCATTAGCACTAAGATGCGAGATTTGTAGTGATATAAATAACTCATTCATTGTGATAACTGCTATCTTAAAACAATAATATCGAAATCAGTTCACACTGTTGATTTTTGAAGATCCATTTAGAGTTTTTTGGAAGGTCAGAGTTTTAGATTAATGTATCTTTGGACTAAAATAACTCGTACTTATTCTATGTGTATGTATGTGTCGCAGGAATATTGTCAAAGCAAGAAATTTATATTATTCCTAATAACATAATTCATCAGAATATTATACTTCAGTTAGTAGTATTACAAATGAAGGTGGTTGCAGAGGGGTCAATTTTATACAAAACTTTACGCACAATACGCGTAGACGGTATTAATATAAATAACTTTGTATATATGGAAAAATAGTTTGGAAAATCTAGATGCCGCGTCACAAATAATTTTCAATTTATAAAATAATTACGAAGATATAAAGCTTTGAAATTTTTCATACCAAATTTTACGAATGTATTTTTCAAAACCTTCTATGTTTCTATGAAGTTAACTTTCTATGAAGTATGTATAATGGTAAAGCCTTAAATATGTGCAAAAAAAAGTACCATCATGTTTTTTAGAACAAGATAATAGCTAAATTTTAAAATTGTAACTGTTGCTGACGTGATTTTTTTTTAATTTTGGTACATTTCTAGGATCAAATTGGCTCTTCAATATTATACCGAAAAAAAATCAATTATTAATTATTCCCGGCTGAAACCGTAAAATGGCTGGGCTATTTACCAAATAAATGAATTGACACGACTTAAATTATACATCACATAAACCAAAAGAGATTTTTAGGTGACATAAATAAATTCTGCATAGTTTTTATAATAGGTAAACAATAGTTATATTACAATAACTATAAATAGAAACATGGTAAAAGTTTCCTTCCTTTTAACTTATTTGGGATATGACATAGGTTTTTAATTTATAATTAATGTTATTTTGAGATATGGTGTCCCTAACGTCGGTAGGTAGAGAATTAATCAGACTCGGGATCAGGTACGCGCTAGACCGCTCTCCGTAGCAGTTGGTCGCTCGGGTGATGAAGAGTTTTTTTTTGCACCGTGTATCTCGTTTATATAGGGTGTTTTACTAAATTTTGTGAGTTGAAGTTATTGTTCTTTTAGTAGGTTGTGTTTCACTTTAGTATGCACTGGTAGTGTGTTGCTATGTTTGAATAAGTTTATCATTTTCGATGTATTTCAACTTGGTATGAAATGGGGTTATTAATTTTAGGATTTTTGTTTGTAGTTTTAGAATGGAATCCAAGTAGGAATTATACGTGCGCCCATAACTGGAGAGGCCGTATGACACTATAGACTCTGCTATGGAATTATACAGCATTCGTTTTATTTGTATGGAATCCGAAGCCATTATGATTATATATTTCCAATTATATAAAATTACATAATGACCTAGGTGTTCATTTGACCTTGATTGATCTTCTTCGATTCGATCTTTGAACAATGAAATAGAGCGGACGGATTTCTTGTTTTGTATTGATTCCTATGGAACCGCGTCTGAATAGACGCGAGTAGATGCCGATCATTGATCGGCATCGGCGATGGTTCCATACGAATCAATACAAAGCAAGAAATCCCTCCGCTCTGTACGCGTCGGTTCCGATCCAGTGGATGCATACCTTTGAATGTTATTTATCATTATCATGGATTATTTACGTAAACATTATTTCAGGTGGATGTCAACTTATACGCTATGATATTTGGAGAGAGCGTATTGAATGATGCCTTGGCTTTAGTACTTAGCGGGTAAAGTATCGAAGGTCATTTATTATTATAACGTATGTTTCACATTGAAATAAGGTACATATTACTCAAAGAGAAAAAAATTACACAACTGTTCTGTGCTCATTATATTTCATACAAATTTATTCGTACATTACGATGTATATACAATGCACACATTGTTATAAATATTTCGTTTTTAATGGCGTACCAGAACATGTGTCACGATCACGCAACTCTATTGCTTACTGGGTTGGTCTATTTTACTTTTGCAAATTAGAATAATAATTGTATTA
The DNA here is from genome assembly GCA_927399405.1 of Agonopterix arenella. Classification (NCBI taxonomy): domain Eukaryota; kingdom Metazoa; phylum Arthropoda; class Insecta; order Lepidoptera; family Depressariidae; genus Agonopterix; species Agonopterix arenella. The sequence goes on from OV656691.1 coordinate 8,684,648, forward strand.
TACCGTGTTTTTACTAATTTTATATTACCGTCAGGCTTTGACTATTTATTATAAGGACTAGCCTTGCGGTAGCATTTCCCCTCTACCACGGTTTAAGATTAATTAATCATGTTCATTTACATTCAATTTTATACCTTATCACTAAATGAGACAGCCTATAATTGCGAAACAATAATATCGAACTTATAACTTTTGGGATTCCCAAGAGACTTCTTTTCATGATTTTTAACGTTCAAAATTAGAATCTAAAGTTATGGTGAATAAAATCCAAAGTTGCGGATTTCGTGTTACCTCGCCCCAGCAAAAAGTGGCAGAAATGTTTGTTCGTAGAATTACACGCGTGACTAGTCCCTATATAAGTAGTCAAAGCCGTCAGGTTGATAATATCGTCACGCCTTTCCCAAAGGGAGGGTTAATATTAGAAGAATATTTCAAAAAAAGTGGATCTAACTAAAGCTTGATTATTACCCAATATTTTGAAAAAAATAATCAGAAATCAGAGAATTTAATTGCGGAACTGGTTACAGATAAATATTTAGGTCTTAATTGAAGAATACTTTCGAATCATAGTTCGTACCTAGATTAGGCATGCAATTATAGGTGAATAACATTTTTACACTAGCTACTAATAATAAAATTAAACATTCTTTTAAACATAATGGGTGACATCACCTTCTTGTTATTTTACCATTTGTCATGATTATCTTAATAAAATATAATATAAATTTCAAACACAATAATAATAATTTCAATACATAATCATCTATAAATAAATCACCATCATCTAATATTCATCTATCCTAAGGCCTTTGTTAATTAAATTTATGTTTACAGAGCCATACAGAACTACGAAAAAAGATATTCAAATGACGGTGGATTCGAAATATCTGCTTTCCTTGGGGCCATCGGAGATTTTATAGGAATCTTCAGCCTTTCCTTACTTGTTGGTGCTTTCATCGGATGTTTGACTGCTTTGATATCCTTTTTCGAACACTTATTAGAATTAATAATATCTTTGACTATTTATTATAAGGACTAGCCTTGCGGTAGCATTTCCCCTCTGCTACGGTGTAAGATTAATTGATCATGTGCATTTACATTCAATTTTATACCTTATCACTAAACGAGACAGCCTGTAATTGCGAAACAATAATTTCGAACTTAGAACGTTTGGGGTTCACACGAGACTTCTTTTCATGATTTTTAACGTTCAAAATTAGAATCTAAAGCTATGGGGAATAAAATCCAAAGTTGCGGATTTCGTGTTACCTCGCCCCCCGCACAAGCCACATTCCTATTATTACAATTAAATTACACCATTTCAAAAACTATTATTAAGTACAATAAAAAAATATTGGACGACACAATTCTAATAGGTAAGTACTACAGACACAATATAAAATATAACAATACAATTTTTAAAATGTCAATAACATACAATAATTAATATAATTTTAAAAGATAACAAATACAAAATTTCAGCTTAAAACGCCCAACACAATCCAATTTCGATACCTACAGTTTTACACTATCAAGACACCAACAATTCACTCTGTTTTCAACTCATTTACGTTGTATGGGCATTTCTCGATTAGAAAGATTTTCAGGTGAAATGAAATGAAATGAATATTTATTTGCTATGAATAGGTAACATAATAGTGGTAGGTACATAAAAAGTTTCTTCTATTCAGCTAACAATGGTAGCATGCAAATATTAGAGATTACATATGTCACAAAGTTAAAAACATTATTAATTAATTAATTACAGAGCATTGTCATTACATTATTACAAATATTAAAGATTAGAACATGTCACAAAGTTATAGCATTATTACAGTAGATACATTATCAAAGTTATTATTAGTTACATTATTACATTATCGATCTAAGAATTCTTGTACACTATAAAACCCAGACTCTAACAACCAGTTGTACAGTTCATTCAACAATCGTTTGGTTGGCAATTTTTTCATCCTGTCTGGAATTTTATTAAAGACTTTAATACTCATACTGTAGCAGTTATTTTGAAACAAACTTGTTTTACGAAAAAGATCTGAATCAAGTCTATCAGGATTTCTTGTGTTTCTGGGGAAGACCTCTCTAGCAGTTTTGAAAAACTCAGGGTGTTGTTTGACAAATTTACATTATTCAAAAATATACATGCATGGAAAAGTTAATACACCCAATTTGCCAACCGTAACGGTTTAAACGAATCCCGTGGCCCCGCGCCACACATGGCTCGTATGCACTTTTTCTGCGCCATAAACACCTTTATATGTGTTTCATAAATTGGTCCCCTGTAAGAGACTTCAGCTCTGTAGGCAAATTAATATAAATTTTGACAGCATTACAATTTACGGTGCGTTGAAATGATGCAGTTCTACAGTTATGCAGTTGTAGTTTGGGTTCGTGCAAGTTATTCATTCTGGTGCTTTTAAAGTCTGGCCTATATGGGAACTTGTCGGGGTACCGTTTGATAATTTTGCATAGCTTATATAACGATCACATCTTTGTCGTAGCAAGTAGTTTAAATACAAAAACGTAAATTTATACAAACGCATAGTAAAAACGTTTATTTCTGTTGTTCCGTGAAAATTGTATTTTCATCAAATCAAACGCAACAATAATGTAGGTATGCAATGTTTTAGCTAAATCCAATATTTGACTTACAATCAAAACTTTAAAAAGGTAATTTTAATTCGTATAATAAACGCAATATCCATAGCTTTAAGATTTATTTCAATATGTTTCCTTAACTAATGTGCACATGACGAAGTTCACGCACGTGCGTGACTGGCCCCTGCTCGAGACCGCACTCTTCGTGCTTATGTCCTACGCAGCCTTCCTCATCGCTGAAGTATGCGAGCTGACAGGTACAAAACGATTAAAAGAAACTATTTATAGGAAAACGTTATACCGACTGCTCTCAACCGCTGAAAGAAACCCTGCATAAATTGAAGAAGAAATTCTAATAAGTATGTTTATGGAGACCACCAATCCGCAATAGCAACGTTTGATGGACTATACGGGGTGTTTCAGACCATCAAACTAAACAAGTTTCACTATGGGAACAACATTGAATTCGCTAAAAAAATATGCTGCTCCATACTGGGTTGATTTCTTATGGAAAAACCAGTAATTGTTTCGCTATCTATACTATTATAAAACTGTAACAGGAAGTTTGTCTGTACATTGAAGATATTAACAAAAAAAAAGTTACGATATGGTTTTTAGGTGTCCCTGATTCCATTTCACCAATTTTTGGATTTTTTGTCTGTCTGTTTGTTTGTGTGTTTGTTTGTTTGTTTGTTTGAACGAGTATCACGCAAAAACTACAGATCCGATTTTGATGAAACTTTTTTTGTTTGATAGCTTATGATCTGACTTAAAATCTGGTATATAATTTGTGCGGACGAAGTCGCGGGTTAACGCTCGTTTAATATAGAAAGAAAGAAAGAAGAAAGAAAAATTATTTATTTGGATCTCCGACACACATTCAATCTTTTACATTATCACGGATACATTTTTGTAAAATATTTAAAGCAGAATACCTATTAATAAAAGAGATTGTTTTTGCGCCGTAGTGGCAAAAAAGGTCTCAGCAAACTGCTCGGCTCGGAAGCCGAACTGAAATCAAACATTATATTATGTGCAACGAATCCAATAAACACTTATTATTATACTGTAACTATTTAGCATCAAGTGTGTGTCTGTGGGGCTGTGTGGGGGTGTGGGTGTGTGAGTGTGTGTGTGAAATTAAAAATGAACAGAACAATGTAAAAAACATATAGAATAATACAAAATTACTACGCAGAATTTGCTACCAATTAACAGATATTCTTTTGCCAGTCGAGATCATAGAGTTTATATCATTTTTTAAAAGTAAATTTGGACGTCATTTGTCTCAGAGGTGGGGGCAAATTATTCCAACATTTGGTAGCAAGATAGCGAAAACTGCCATCAAACGCCACGGTTCTATGTATCTTGAGAATATTGGTTCCTTATTAAAAGTTGTTTAGTTTGATGGTCTGAACCATCCCCTAAAGTATGTAAGTAACGCATTTATGGTTACTTACAATCCAGTACCATGAGTTTACACTGAGTAAACTTCAGTCAATCTACTGTAGTAAACTATAAATTTTGTATTGAATTTCGTACAGCGCTCCTAGTGGTTACGTTGAGAACTAATTCTGTCCATACAGAATGGGCGACGCAACTGCAGTAGTAACGTTCAGTGAAAACTCATGGTAGGCCTACTTTATAGGAAAACGGTTTACCTAAAGTTACTGCTCTCAAATGGTGAAGGAAAATATCGTTATCACAGAACATTATAAGAGGGGTTAGAAATGCAAAGTAGCGCTTTTGCTTCGGAGACGGCTGTCACCACTTGTCTTCCCGCTCACGCTGCTACAATTACTCATGCCCTCTCGCTCGCCACACGCGCGCGCGCCTTATTGTGTTATGCAAGTCATTGCATAACCTGTGGCGACACATTCTACGCCTACTTAGCACTTCTTACCCCTCTTATAATGTTCTGTGATCGTTATCGTATGAGAAACCTGCATAATGTTGAAGAAGCAATTCTGATGTGTGTCGATCTGTTCGGTACGTGTCGATGTAAAGGATTCGTACGGCGTCCCATCGCAGCGATACTCTCACCGTCGATCGCCGTTGATCAATTTGTCGTAGCCCTTATGCTGTCTTGTTAGATAATAGCGTTTACCATTTATAATTTTACAAAAATTAGGGCCTGTTTCAAAACTCATGGTAGGCCTACTTTGTACCATTTCTTTGTAAGGTCTTGTTAGCTTATCTGACTAGTAGTTTGACATATTTTGTATGAAAGATATGTCAAACTATCAGTTTGATTGGCTAACAAGAACTTACTAAGAAGTGGTGAAACAGGCTCTTAAACTTTGATCGAAGTTTTTAACCCTATAATTTACAATTTAAGGCGTGGTAGCGGTACTATTCTGCGGCATATGCCAAGCGCACTACACCTACAACAACCTGTCGTCGGACTCCCGCAACAGAACCAAGCAGTTGTTCGAGCTGCTCAACTTCCTAGCCGAGAACTTCATATTCACTTACATCGGCGTCTCAATGTTTACCTTCCCGAAGCACCATTTCGACCCATGGTTCATCTTTGCTGGTTTCGTATCCTTTTTGAAAAGTTAATAGCTCTGTAGACTGTAGAACAGTCAAGGCATAGCGTAATTATAATATAGTGGATGCGCTCAGCGGTCGCGGCGGGTCTATGCTCACGCGGTGTGCGGTGGGGGTGAGGCACCGGCAGTATTGGTACCGCGCGCAGGTAAATTGATACTGGGACACGCTCCCCCCGGCTCCCGCTCACCGCGCACGATTTGCCTGTCGCGACCGCCGAGCGCGCTCACTAGTGTAAATTCCACTATGCTATGGTCAAGCCATGAACGTTATTGTAACCTAGACGAGATGGCACGCACCACTACCACGACAAGAAGTTACATACAATAAGACGCCGCCGTCTCGAGCGATATTATCGCAGCTATACTCTCGCCGAAAGCACAAAATACCATACTAAGGGCAAATGGTCTACTGCTCTTTCTTATACTGTGCTAAGGGCTTGTTTCACTACTTCTGAATAAGTTCTTATTTGACAGATCGTTTGAAATATTTCATATGGAAGCGTTGATTGAGTATTCTATAGATTCACTGAACGCGTATACTGAAAAGGGATGGAGCTATGACAAAAATGTATGAAAAATCGTGTTTTGACAGGCTAACGCTCAGTTGCAGAAACGCTTATTAAAGTTAATCCTCCATTAAATCTCCTGCTGTCACTTTTTGTCTTTTTCTCACTGTTTGACGTAGTAAAAGCTAGCAAGAGATTTAATGGAGGATTAACTCTAATGAGCGTTTTTGGAACTGAGTGTATGTTGCATGATTTTGTTAGCAATATCAACTTAGTCACCAAAAATGCCGCATACACAGAAAGAGTCAAATAACATACAACAGCCGGATTGGTGTGCGGCATTTTCAAAGTTCTTTTAATGTGCGGCTGCCCTAAAAAAGGTCTATAGCTTCATATATTTTATAATCCTTAGCGACTATAACAGGTAACGTCAGTAATCGGGCGGGCAGTCAACATCTACCCACTGTCGTTCCTGCTAAACCTTGGAAGGAAACCACCAATACCTATGAACTTCCAGCACATGCTTTTCTTTTCAGGTCAGTTTTAGATTCAGATTATTTCAGTTACACCAATCAAACCAGAGGAGAGCCGGTTTTACTTGCCCCTCTAGAATGAGTTTTCTACACGCACGCGACGCGTCGTTTCTGCATTGAAAATTACCTCTTCCCGAACATCGCGCTTCCCGCGACAAGTGGTACGAAAAAAAAACCTAGCCGTGCGCAATTTAGAGTCATACTCGACTTCTAGTATAGCTGATGCTATTGGTGCGGGACCAAGGGGTATGGCATATGGCATGTGGAGGTGGAGCTTTATCTATTTCGCGCAAAGGGTTTTCAGGTATACTACTAGTACCTACTACCGAACCGTGTTGCAGATTTGATGTTTGTTCTTTCAGATTTGATGCATTTAATTAATAAATATTTTTTTCCTACTATTACTACGGAGTACTTTGTATACAGGGTATAAAATTAAATGGGACACTTACTTAAAGGGGTGCTTTAGACCATCAAGCTGAACAACTTTTATTATGGGACCAACACTAAAAACGCGAAAAAAATGCTGCTGTCCCATACAAAACTGCAAACAAAACTCTACTGAAATGTCCAATGCATTTCAGTCGAGTTATGTTTGCAGTTTTGTATGGGACAGCAGATTTTTTTTTTTTTCGCGATTTCGATATTGGCCCCATAAATAAAGATGTTCAGTTTGATGGTCTGAAGCACCCCTTTAAGTAAGTGTCCCATTTAATTTTATACCCTGTATACAAAGTACTCCGCAGTAATAGTAGGAAAAATTACTTTAACACATTATTAATATTGTGACAGATTTTTAAGCGGATGATTGGAACATTAAACTGAACCACTTTCTCTATGGGACCAACATCGAAAAAACTACTAAACATACTAAACTGCAAACTTACTCGGTTTGGTGATATATTTTTTTGAGATTTCTATGTTAGTCCTATAGAGAAAGTTTTTCAGTTTGATGTTCTGATAATCCTCAGAACTTTTGAAAAAACTGTCAGCATATAAAGATGGACCTTGTATATTTCATTATAACTTATGTAACTTTCGTGTGCCAGGTCTCCGCGGAGCGATGTCCTTCGCCCTAGCCATCCGGAACACGGTGTCGGAAGCGCGACAAGCGATGTTGACGACCACCTCCCTGATCGTGATTGCAACGGTCGTGCTGCAAGGAGGCGCTGCCACACACGCGCTGGCGTATTTACGTATTCCTACCGGGTACGTCCATTATTATCTTCTATGCTTTTAACAGAGTTCCATGATTGATTGACTGACTGACAGACAACGAGGGTTCCGTACCACACCAACACACAAAATATTAACTTACAAACCAGTTTTGTTTTCTACGGGATCGTTCGGGACCTTTAACGCGAGACTGACTCACACTTGGCCGGTTTTTAATTATTTGTTGTTATACTGTAGAGTTTGCTCTATAATCACACCAAGTTTGACGATTGTATGTATTACCGTTTTTACGGTAGAGCGAAAATAAAAAAACGTTGATAAAATATAGTTTCTTGTAAGAGGACCCCCCTTAATTTTTATCTTTTTGACATTTTATTATTTGTTAACAAATCTGCCGTAATAACGCATATTCTGTGAAAATTTCAACTGTCTAGCTATTACGGTTCAAAAGTTAAAGCCCTGAATAGGTAGGACGGACGGACGGACAACGTAGGCGTAGTAATAGGGTCCCGTTTTCACCTTTTGGGTACGAAACCCTAAAAAGGTTCCTACTATTTACCATAATGGTTACGCCCTCTCAAGTGGTTTAGCGATCGCAGTCAGATGGAGGTGTCCACAAGTTAATTCAGCTGTCCATTGGATTTGGTACACACGGCGACACATCAAGCTATACAAAACCAACATAAGCTAGACGCGGGAAGGTATACGTTACTCGACCTACGCGCGGACAGCTTATTTTGGTTTTGTATAGCTTGATGTGTCGCCGTGTGTACACTCCCCATAGCTTGGTAGCTCTTCCTTTCTTTACACATAATTGTTTTCATCAAGAGATGACAATGAAGATGAATGTCCGATTATTTTCAGTGAAGGACAAAATGATGAGAATGAAGCATTACCGTATCGCGACGTGAGAAGTGTAAGTATTTTTTAAATACGTTTAAATAAAAAACGCCAAACTTACAAAAGTTTAATTTGTACATTATTAGGCTGGTTTTAGTAAAACTGCTTGTAGAATTTGCACCTGGGATAAATTTTTAGAAAATTTTGCACCTAATGTAGCTATCATCATAAAACAAATTCGAAGTAGTTTTCAATGATTAGTTACAATATATTCATAAGCCCTATAATTTTAAGTTTAACGTTTCCTTTTCTTTCTTTATGACATACTAACATATTAAAACATTTTTTATTCATTTTAGATCTAGCCGATATAACAAAACCTTTTGTTGTTTTTTCTCATCAGAGAAATTCAGTAAATAATATTTTTTTTGTCACTACTACTACTGCTTGGTAACATTTTGTTTCAATTGTGCGCTTTCCGGTTTGCTTTAAGATTTATTTGTTTACCTACCTACATTACCAAATCTATACCATACCGTAAAAATAGTTGAGTAATCTTCAAGTCATATTCGCGCTTTGGAATCAATTTTGATCTGTATTATACAAAAAAATATCATTGGTATTTTGTATAAAATTTTTGCTTTAGTATGTCAGCATAGTTAGGTTAGTTTTGTCTTCATTTCAATGAGGGATTTTCCGAGCGCTAATTAAAAAGAAAAAATAGTTCCAAATGACTCGAGAGACATAAGTCGTGTTTTCAAGTAAGCAGAAAAATGTAAACATACACTTTGTTAACGGATGCGTCATGCATTTGTTTGTTTACTTTTTTTTTGCCTTCTATCGCGGTATGTTACTAGCTGCCAGAAAACTCCTCATTTTACTACTTTGTCCACGCCACGATTGAATGAATGTAAAAATTATTTCAACTCTGTTTCAATTGTCATTGAGTTCATTGGCAATTGATTAATGAAAACTGTCCGAGCAGTTCTCCGCTAGATTTGTGCTGACCCTATGAGGATGATCAGACCATCAAACGGAGACTTTCTCTATGGGACCTACGCAACGCCGAAATCGCATAAAAAACAGTCCCATACATTCGAGTCTAGATTGCACTTTTGTATGGAACAGCTGATTTTATTTTCTCGATTTCGACGTTGGTTGGTCCTGTACAGAAAGTTGTTCAGTTTGATAGTCTGATCATCCACTTAAAAAACCGTCAGCATATTAAGAAGGACCCTGTACAGGGTGTTAGGGTAAACAGTTGCATTACTTTAAGGAGTTTAAGGGGTGATTGCACCCTTGATACTGGACATCTTTCCCTATGAAACCTATAGGAAAGTCGAATTTTTTTTCGGCTTTCCGTACAAACGTTTGATCTACTGATTGCATTTAGTATGGAAAGTCAAAAAAAAATTGCGAATTACCTATAGCTTTCTTAGGGAAAGTTGTTCAGTATCATGGGTACAATCACCCCTTAAAGAAATGCAACTGTTTACCCTGTATAATGTTATTATTAATGTAAAGTTATTCTATAACTGAAATGTTTTTATATTTGTTGGCTTATTCGTATATGCATTCATTCATTCGGTTAAAATCATTTAAACGTGACGTCACAAGTAATCACGTGACGTCACATGCACAAAGCAAACGCAATAGCCGTGGGGTACGGGCCATGCTAAGCATTACGCATCTGTGATTAAAGTTACGAATTGTTACGGCAGCTCTACCAGGCGACGGACACGGGCGGTGCGGTACGTATATGCGTACTTAGAATGCACATCATTATATGTGGAGCTTGTGTATTAGATTCATGTTTTATACATATACTTATATCTTATGGTGCTTGCGCTCATATGCAAATATGCGCTCATGCTCAAATTTTTATGTATACTACTACCTACCTGTTTTACTCCATCTCCAAATACACATTGTAATTAATCGCGGTTTAATCTGAGCCAGATGTTAATACTTGCATTTATGTATTTCTCGAAGCGAGACGCATAAGGTCAGATCAAAGAAATCTTGGTTTTTGGATGTTTTAATTTGACAAAACCACTACACAAACAAATGATGGATCATCCAACTGTCGGAGTAAAATAATCAACTGTTAGGCTGCGTTTCCACCAGAGATGTGCGAGCTAGCGAGGCGGTGAGCGAGGAAAAATCGACCAATGAGAGTGCATCAATTTCCCAATGACGTGATCGAGCGAGCGCGCTATTAGCGGATTGTTTCCTCGTTCACCGCCTCGGTACCTCGACATCTCTGGTGGAAACGCAGCCTAAGGTTTGCGTGCCCAGCCTATTATTTAAAAAAAATCTTTGATTATAAGTTATTAAGTTTTCTGGTTTTTTGTCATGTTTTTGATGGACCAAAACAAAATAAAGATGAAAGAATAGGTTTTAGATCCGACCTTATGGGTCGGGAATTAGGTGCGGGAACGATTCACACATTTAGTTTTCATTCTTAAAATCGGATAAGTTTCGGCATAGGTATCGTCCTAGGCATAGGTACATTATATTGCTTTAACAAAACGTGAATTTGACTGAAGAGGAAAACTTAGTGAAGCAATGTATGACGAAACTTATTCGATTTTATGTGTATGAGCGTCCTTAAGGCTGCACCGAGCCTATTGTGCTGCCCCCAATTGTATTCTTTTTATTTCTTAACAATTAGACAATATTTCCAAAAATAAGAATGTCACATTGTAGTCATTGCTGATTTCCAATTTATCGGGACACTGCGGATTTGTTTTTATAATGTTTGTAGTTATTATCTTTAAAACCGGTTTTAACCATAATAGCTACAAGCATAAAACATAATAATCCGTAATGATTCGATAAATTGGAAGCCAATCAGGACTACAATCACAGAATAAATACAATGTGACATTCTTTTTTGGAAATGTTTAATTGTTTAGAAATAAAAAAATACGATTTGGGGCAGCACAATAGGCTCGGTAGGCTCCTAATGTGTTAGTGGCAGTAATTATAACATTACTTATACAAATGTAATAATTATTGAACAAATTCCCTGCTCCGAAAAATATCAGTGCTGCAAAGGCTCTTTTGTGCTGGCCTTGCGTTTTATATTTGCATTTTTAATTTTCTATGCATTACTAAAATACTGAACAATATTTTGTTGTTTAGCCAGCTGACATAGCTTTCGGGCTCCGAACTATGGATTCCTCGCAACCGGCCAGTAGCGACAGAGCGGCAGTAAGAGTTAACTATTATTGCACGCATGTACTACGATTACATTGCATGTGCATAAAGCTTTTACATGTTACTAACTCACACCACAATGTCTTACATCTCCTTACATTATTAACCTGTTTCAGATTGCATGTCATAACAGATTATTTATTAAATGCTCAATAATTAATTATTAAATGTTTCTAAAGTAAATCTACTTGTATAATATAACGTGAATATATATGTATTATACTGTTTGAAATGAAGAATATATATTATTTTGCAGAAACTAGAACTGTGCATCTTTGTTACCACACACTAAAATATTAATAAAATAATCTGGATTGGATGCTCCTAACTTGCAGAAGTGATACTGAATAGTTGATTATTAATAGAACTAAATACGGGAACCGTTTTTTACGACTCGCTTAAAAACATCTGTTCAGTATCACTCTGTCACCTTTCTATTAATATTGCATGTAATTTAATTTTGACTTTTTGCATTGTTTGGTTTCCAACTCAATGTCTAGACTGGCCGCATGGTAGTTAAGTGGGGCAAAGGAGACAATCGCGTGATAATGCCTTGGCAACTTGACTATTTGGAAGTATGTAACATTTTTTTCTTAATTAATTAATTTTAAATAAGCCACTATTTTTTTAACTAGTTTTGATCTATAAATGTGTGTGACTATGTTTCATGTCCCAAAGTTTTAAATGTATGAAAATTTAGTTATTATTGTATTATTCCACCACTTTTAAAATGTACGTTGTACCATATATTTCTTATTTAATGCACTAACAAAATAACACTCCTTCTCGCGCAGTCGGGTAATATATTCTTATATTGACTAGTAAGCGTTCGTCACACTCAGACTGGAGGGGAAGCAAATCGGTACATAGTAAATGTTTCCCGCGCAATATTCGTATCTAAAAATCATTAAAACCACGATGACGATCAATATATCTTGTCTCCGCCGCGGCATGCTCCCTTCTCGTCCCCTGTTTGACGTTCGTTCTATTCTGTATCACCAACATCTCTTATATTCATTGTGATGTAGGAGACCCCGCGAGGCAGCGGCGACGGCACCCCCGGTGACAAGGCGCGCCTCGCCCGCCTGTGGGGAGCCGTGGACTCTAGACTGCTGAAGCCTCTGCTCACACACGCACGACCGCCTCTCACGGAAACACTGCCCGCCTTCATGAGACCCGTCGCTCGACTATTGACAACTACTCATCAGTATACTCAAGGAGTAAGTGCTTTATATTGGTTTTCCTAGCTTAAGATCAGCTGCTATATAAGGTCTAACAAAATTAGGTGAAACTATTTTAAGGGGATGATCAGACCATCAAACTGAACAACTTTCTCTATGGGACCAATATTGAAATCGCGAGAAAAAAATCTGCTGTCCCATACATTAAGGTCGAGTAGGTTTGTATGGAACAGCTGATTTTTTTCGCGAAAAGTGAGTTCCTAGTTTTCGTATTGCTCACAAAAGTCTAGTATGTATATATATATATAGCATATATGCTCACGACTATATTCCCCGAGTAGTATGTAGTACATAATTATATTCTGAATGTCCATTTCACTAACATTGCCCAAATTCTGTCTAAGTGACAACTAGTGAGCCCATCGCCACTTTTAGTGTACAGGGCCTCGGAATCAAGAATAAATTATCCAATTACACTGTGTTCAAGCGAACGCTATCGCGAAGAAAAGTTAGTCCTAGATGTTACAATTACAAATGTTAAACTCACGTACTATTAGTGAATACGTCCACATACATAGACTCACGCACGATCATGATCCCTTTCGAGTTGGTGAAAATCTGTACTATAATACAGGGTGAAATTGATATGATTAGCATCCTTTGACTACTTATATAGGGACTAGTTACGTGCGTAATTCTACTAACAAACATTTCTGTCATTTTTTGCGGGGGGCGAGGTAACATGAAATCTGCAACTTTGGATTTTATTCCCATCACTTTAGATTCTAATTTTGAACGTTAAAAATCATGAAAAGTAGCCTCGCGTGAACCCCAAACGTTCTAAGTTCGACATTATTGTATCGCAATTATAGGCTGTCTCGTTTAGTGATAAGATATAAAATTGAATGTAAATGCACATGATTAATTGATCTTATACCGTGGCAGAGGGGAAATGCTACCGCAAGGCTAGGCCTTATAATAAATAGTCAAAGTTAGCATCCTTTTAAACTAAGAGAAACTTTTTAACTTCTACCCATCAAACTAAACAACTTTTACTATGGGAGCAAACCGATTGGAGCAAAAAAAAGCAGCTGTTGCATACTAAACTGCAATGCCTACTCGACTCAAATGTATGCAACAGCAGATTTTTTTATTGCTATCGGTTTGCTCCCATAGTAAAAGTTGTTCAGATTGGTGGGTAGACAGACTCTTAGTTTAAAAGGATGCTAATGATATCAATGTCACCCTGTATACAATATCTACCATCTTTTTATCTCACCTTTAGCATATTAAATGTGACTAGTGTTTTTATAAGAAACCATTGACTAACTTGTGTTAAATGTGTATAAGTGTAGTCCTAATGAGATTGGTACTATGTATGATTTCAGGACAGCACCCTACGCAGAGCTGATTCAGATTCAGACCTCTGCATCGACGAACGCCAGTCCGTGCCTACGAGTATTGATCCCCAGGTGATTATTATTACATAATTTTACCATCTCATTACGACTTCTTTATGTAAAATGCATGCACTTAAAATATGACTACTTATGTAAGCTATCGCTATAGTGTAAATAATCATAAAACATTTATTATCAATCTCAATAAAATCCACTTCACATCATTGTTGAAGCAATATCTGGCTATTTACAATGAATTTTATTTCTACTACATATTGTTATTATATTACATAACTATGTATTGTTTTTTATAATATAATACTTTTATTTATATTTCATATATTTTTCTTTTCTTTTGGTTGCAGCTATCAATTAATTCTCGGAATGGATATGGTCATGTCTAAGCTTTATAGCGTTGTTGACCTTCGGCTGTGATATCAAATGGACTACATGTACTATAGGAAATTATAAATTAATAGGAAAATTTTATTTTTGAATTGCACGCAGCAATTATGGCCTGGATTAGTGGACACGAGGATCTCAGTAGAAGGTATCACTGGAAGTAACATCTAGATTCTGAATATTCCTTATAATTTATAAGGCATGAAATTAGAGTAAGCTCTGAGTGCCACAAATTCGGATCGATGAGATAATCATTATGTAAAAGATACTGACTTTTGTAAGTCATCTAGATAGACTTGATGTAAATACAAAATTAAACCCAGTTTTAATTATTTACTTGTTTATAATTCGATATAAGTATGCTGCAATTTACTTTGCTCGTTGTGATACAATGTTTATACAAGCCTATAAGCTATACTAAAAGTCAGGAGTCGTGTATCGAGCACTCTGATAATTGTTACGTAATTTTATCGTCTGTATTGTGTGTGTTTTTGTCACTTTTTTTTTAGTTCTTTCCGCTAATTTTTGTCACTTCTAATTTAAGTTCTTTCCGCCAATTACTACTGAATTATCGGTATCACTTGAAAAGTAATATAGTTAATAGAGACAAATAGTGCGACATAGTAAAATAGAACTCATCAATGCAACGTAAAGACCTACCAGCAACTCTCATAGAGCGGCGCACAACTGGCGAAGCATAGCGCGGTACATTTTTAACTGCGGAACCATTATCGAATTTGCTTGCGTTGTAATAACATCGAAAATCTATTAACACAACTACTTGTCCCCAAAAGCATCGAAGCTACTTGATGCGAATGTTGTGTTAATTGTTTTCAAATGTTAATTAGTTTTCAATGTTATTTCAACGCAAGCAAAGTCGATAATGGTTTGGCAGTGGATAATGGCGGCCCGGTAGCACAGTCTGTAGTGAACCTGCCTGCTGTGCCGAGGGTCGCGGGTTCGAATCCCGTAAGGGACAAATATTTATATGATGAAGAATATTTGTACCCGAGTCATGGATGTTTGTATCTATATATGTATTGTATATCGTTGTCTAGTCATCATAATACAAGTCTAGGTACTATAAATGTGACTAGATAATTTGTGTGACAATGTCCAAGATATTTATTATTATTATTATCAATGCTGAGCACTGCGCTTCACCGGGTTTGCGCTGGCTCATAGTCTTCCCAAATCTATGGACGCGCAAGAAGCTAATATGTTATTTTACTTATTATGATTGTGTAAGGGTGACAATCGAATGTCAACATAAACTGTTCGTCCGACGCCGTTTACATTCAATAAAACAAACAATAATTAAAAGTTTTATAATAAAAACTACGCATCTTTAGATTTGGGGAAATGCTTTACTTAAGTAGAGTTAACTAAACTAGTAAACTGCACTGTCTATCCATTTTTATGTTATGTATGTTTGATAACTGATAAGTTTTAGTTATTGTCCATAAAATGGAAAATAATGTAAATTCAAATATTGATATTTGGAATTAAGTTTTTATTGTTTTGTTTTGTCCACTAATTTATTCTTTAAAGAAAATGGATTTTACCGTCTTGAAATTTTGTGGTTTCTAAAACCAAATTGTAATATAAAGAGTAAGTACCTATTCTTATTGTAAATGTAAAGACGAAATTCTATTATTGTAAAATGAAAATTTTTAGACAAATTGCCTTCTCTGGTTTTTATAAGTATATTTGAATAGTTAGAACAGTAAACTGTGGGTAATGGTTTAACAGAGTAAAGTTGGTAAAATTATACAATTTGAAATTGATATCATTAGCATCCTTTTAAACTAAGAGTCTATCCATCAAACTGAACAACTTTTACTATTGGAGCAAACCGATCGGAGCAAATAAAAAATCTGCTGTTCCATACTAAACTGCAATCTCGACGGGCGAGTTCGCGACCCAAGCTGATTTTTTTTTTGCTCCGATTTGCTCCCATAGTAAAAGTTGTTCAGTTCGATGGGTAGACTCTTAGTTTAAAAGGATGCTAATGATATCAATTTCACCCTGTATATTCATACTTACACATTTCATCTGTGATTGTCTATGTACTTCATTTTTCTAAATTTTAAATCTTGATCAACAGGGTTGACTTGCTCTTCTGCAGTTTTGTTTATCTGCTTACTATTTTGAAGACATTTAATTATTGTGGAATAAAAGTGGATTAAAAAAATATCTTTTACTTAAACATTTAGCCTGTTTAGACAACATAATTTAACAATAAATTTGCATCAGAGCGTGTGGAAGAGAAAACCGTAAGGCTGCTTTTCCACCAGAGATGTGCTAGGTAGCGAGGCGGTGAGCGAGGAAAAAATCGGCCAATGAGAGTGCTTCAATTTTCCAATGACGTGATCAAGCGAGCGGGCTATTGGCGGATTGTTTCCTCGCTACCTCGCAAATCTCTGGTGGAAACGCAGCCCTAAGGGACTTGATACGGAAAGCGGACAGGGCTCGCGCGATACGTCGCTATACAAAATTGTCAGACGTGCGGCATTGCTTGATGTAATTCGTTGCACGTAAATTCATGCAATTTTGCACACATACACCTTGGGCGAGCGCCCTGTCAGCTGTCTATATCAAATCCCTAAGATCGAATGATCAAGGCAGAGGTGAATAAAAACCATGTGATCATGTCCAACTAACTTCACATGATCTTGCGCTACTTTCCTAGAACCTTATTATTATGTAAAAATTCTCAATTTTGTCATCTGGATTTTCCCCATTTTACCTGGTTATTCTGTTAAAGTCTTCGATCAGTGTGTGTTTCCAGTGATGACATATGGAACAGAGACGTGGTTGTTCACTTAAGGCCTCATAAAAAGGCTGAAAGTCACCCAAAGGGCAATGGAGAGGGCTATGCTCGGGAGTTTCCCTGCGAGATCGAATCAGAAATGAAGAGATCCGAGGAAGAACCAGAGTAACTGACATAGCCCAAAGAATTGCTAAACTAAAGTGGCAGTGGGCGGGGCACATTGCTCGCAGAACCGATAGCCGATGGGGCCGAAAAGCTCTCGAGTGGTGAACGCGTACCGGAAAGCGCAGCGTGGGTAGGCCTCTCACACGGTGGACCGACGACCTGGTGAAGGCGGCGGGAACCCGTTGGATGAGGGCAGCGCAGGACCGGTCGTTATTGCGATCCTTGGGGGAGGCCTATGTCCAGCAGTGGACGTCCATCGGCTGAGATGATAATAATGATTCTGTTACTGAGTTCTGCTATGTTACATGAATTCTGACAATGACAGTGTCATCATATTAACCCCAACGGACCCACCAGGTGGTAGGGTGGGACTCGACTATCTTATCCTATAGTGATGTGACCTAGTGTATGGTAGAAGGTATATTATCCGGTTCTCTCACGTGGTCCACCTAACCACAGATATTATAATACAAGTAACCTAACCATGTATTGTCCACGGGAAATATTTCATCAGTCCATATTTGAAACTTACATACCTACGAGAACCTGCAATTTTAATTCAAAACGAGCCAAAGTTAAAAACATATTTGAAGTCTAAATATTATTGATTTTTTAACATGTTACAGCCATGTTGTGCTATTTCGAATCAAATTAAAGATAGAAAAATTTTTCTCGGGCGGGACTTGAACCCGCACTTTTCCAAACCGGGGAACTGAAGTCCCCTTAAGACGCAACAGATTGAAAATTTCTTTCTCTGGGTAGTGGGCTTGGTGGCGAAATTGGATAACGCAGTTCCCCGGTTTGGAAAAGTGCGGGTTCAAGTCCCGCCCGAGACAAATTTTTCAATCTTTAATTTGATATTTGAAGTCGTTGGTCGTGTATAGGGTTTCACTCTGTTTCACTATTTTGTATTAGCTCAAATGTGTTTGGCACATAACACAATCCTTGAAATTACGATACTCCTATACTCACTTAATGACATAAATGCAGCGCTTCACAAGCAAAACGCCATTAATTTATAAATAAAAAAAAACACATTTACAATGATTGTATTTTATATTACCCTTTATCAAGTGACATCAGCTTGTGTTCTGAGCGACTGTTTTATTTGATCGGTTACTTGAAACTTACATCCATGACCGGGTATGATCCAATCTGCTAATTGTGATATTTTCAATCTATTTTTCAATTGTTGAGCCGAATCTTCACTGCCAGCTTCTAGCCAAATATTTGGATCTTCAATATCTTCTTGTTTTTCAAATAGATCTCCTAAAAGTAGAACTAAATCTTATTGTACATACAATACATACATAAATAAACTGACGACCATAATTCCTTTCAGGGTGATCAGAAACGTTGCTATAAGGCTCACTATTTTTATTGAAATTGAAATTGAAAAAATCAAATAAACTAGTTCTCTTTTGCCCACAAAAACACTCCATAAGAAACCCTTATCCTTTAGTCGCCTCGTTCGACTCCCGCTTGGGTATTTAGAGTATTTTTCTAGACGAAGTACATTGTAGATTGTTTGTTGACTGTATATTAAGTGCCCCCTTCCCATAAGATTTCACCCGATGCGCCCATATAGGTGCTATACATGGTATAAACTTTATTTATTTACGAGCGTTAACCCGCGACTTCGTCCGCACAAATTATATACCAGATTTTAAGTCAGATCATAAGCTATCAAACAAAAAAATTTTCATAAAAATCGGTTCAGTCGTTTTTGCGTGATACTCGTTCAAACAAACAGACAGACAAAAAATCCAAAAATTTTTGAAATGGAATCAGAGACACCTAAAAACCATATCGTAACTTTTTTTTTGTTAATATCTTCAATGTACAGACAAACTTTCTGTTACAGTTTTATAATAGTATAGATTATATTTTCGGAAGATTTACAGCATTACAATGCTAAATATATATAAATATATATAAAATTTTGTTAGTATTCTTATATAAATCTAGACGCCATTAAAAATCTTCACATTTAAAAGAAAATATTTAAACTGTATAGAATGAACAACTTTCACTATGAGACCAACAATAGAACTAAAAAAAACTGCTGTTGAAAATGCAAATGGCTACCATGACCTAAATTTATCTGTGCCAAAATGTATGGAATAACAGATTTTTTCAATGTTGGTGCCATAGAGAAAGTTGTTCAGTTTTATGGTCTAACTAAAGTACAAGGTGCAAAATTAAATGTATGTACATAACCTATAGGAAATTCGCAATTTTTTCTTCGACTTTTCATATTCAGTATCATGGATTGGTACAATCACCCCTTTAAGTAGTCTTTTTATACAAAAGTTCGTTCGACTAATTGCATTTAGTATGAGAAGTCAAAAAAATTTTATCGAATTTCCTATAGGTTTCTTATAAAAAGTTGTTCAGTATTATGGATACGATAACCCCTAAGGGTCGATTCACACTGTGTTGCCGCCAAATAAATTTGACCTTTATTCACTAATGATAAGGTTGCCGCTGCGAGCAAATGCTCTTGGATGCTCTTTTGGTGTGTGGTGCAACTGTTTACCCTAACACCCAGTATATGCAGTTTGGGCACTGCTATAAAGTATGCCAAATGTGTCAATAATTGACGAAGCAAGCATATTTCAGATAGAGTTTATTGTATGAACATGTTTCTAATTTTACCTTTTTTTTTTTTTTTTTTTTTTTTTTTTTCGAATTGACCAGTACAGCATTGCTCAGGGAGCATCGACTGCTTATTACTGCGGACTATGGGGGGACCACACCATTGACGGCGAAGCGCCCTGGTAGGTCTACCGAACCAATGCATGAGCTTAAGCAACCTGCCCAAGGGGCACCCCTAAGGGGTACGGACCTCGGCAATGGGCGTTGCTGGGACTACGCGGGCTACGATTGGGTAGTGGGGATCGGTGAGAATCGGCCAGCGATGTGCCGGTAGCGTCTGTAGGCGCCAGAAGGCAAAAGAGTGGGCAGAGATCGCGACGAACCCCCCCGGGGACGGTGGGGATTTCGATTTTTACGACGACGACGCAACAAAGAAATGATTGTATTACCGCCGGCGGTGATCGTGTTGTGTGTGTTTGTGTCGGTGAGTCGTGATTGGAGGGCCGCTCTAATTTTACCTGTTATAGCTACATGATCTCCTTCTTTATTTGTCACTAGTACGGTCACATCCGAAAGTGTATGGCCTGGTGTTGGTACCACCCTCACACTCTCATTGATTATGAAATCTTCACCTGAAAGTAAAAGGACAACGTTTGATACATTTTTGGTCCAAATCTGATGGCCAACAAAAAATTATGCTATATTCTGTGAAAACTTGTCCGTTATTCGCCGTCATTAACATTGGCGAATGTGGGGCGTTGCAGAGAAATATGGATTAGACTAAGAGATAAGTGTACTTTTTGCAACCATCAGCAGCAAGGCTGATTCAGTGTTTATGGGGTGTAGAGCATCTCTGAGATGGGGATGAACTAGGTCTGCCTGCATAACTTAAGTCGGTTTAGGAGTTACAGACTTTTAAAGGTCAGTAAAAAATTAACAATCAGCTGCAAGGCTGATCGTATGATATTATTGAAGTATGCACTGTAGCTATGTGAACAGTACTAAAACTGACATGAACTGCCAAGGTCCAACCTTTGAACGGCTGTATCTCCTAAACCGACTTATGAACCATGTCAGTTTTAGTACTGACAAATACCCTGGGCGGCAAAGTAGAGGAAAAATATAGATTGATTGAGCTGTGCCTATAAACCAATTCGCAACCATCAGCAGCAAGGCTGATTCAGTGTTTATGGGGTGTAGAGCATCTCTGAGATGGGGATGAACTAGGTCTGCCTGCATAACTTAAGTCGGTTTAGGAGTTACAGACTTTTAAAGGTCAGTAAAAAATTAACAATCAGCTGCAAGGCTGATCGTATGATATTATTGAAGTATGCACTGTAGCTATGTGAACAGTACTAAAACTGACATGAACTGCCAAGGTCCAACCTTTGAACGGCTGTATCTCCTAAACCGACTTATGAACCATGTCAGTTTTAGTACTGACAAATACCCTGGGCGGCAAAGTAGAGGAAAAATATAGATTGATTGAGCTGTGCCTATAAACCAATTCGTAGAGCAGAGAAATGTCGAGTTCTTTTAACTCGCTCCAAGTTTTAATTACTGTACCTTAATCCTTAAGAGTTCTGACTTCTGACCAAAGCTAAGATATGATGCTAAAAATAATGAGCTAGCAATAAAAAATTGATTGATATCTTCACTGGATCCATAGCTTTTACTTAGGTTACTTTGCACAAGTTTTGTATGTAAACAGGTTGGGCTCCAACCGATTAGTATGGAAGTTGAGCTCGCTTCAATTGCTCTATGTTTCTTGTGCAAAAAAATTTCGAGCTTGCTTCGCTCCATTATTTTTTGTGCAGGTCTTTATAAAGGGGTGGCAAAATCTGTCTGTACCCCGGGCGGGAGAAACCCACGCTACGCCACTGCAATGAGTGACTACTCTCAAAACAGATATTTACAAAGAAGTACCTTTTTCAAAAGAATGCAGATAATATTTATCTCTAAAAGAGACGCTGAAACCAACAATGTGTTTGGCTTTCAGGAATAAGTTGTTGTTTCCTAAATGATCAGAATGTCCGTGAGTTGAAACAACAAAATCGATATCGTCTGGTGTAAGATTGTGCTTTTGTAGGGCTGAAACAAGCAGAATATTTAGAATATTAGAAAAAGTATGTCTAGAATGAGCCTCATGCTTCTACCGTATAAAACAAAAGGGGCCAACTTTCTTAAGCAGGCACTTCACTCTCGCGAGAACTTTAAAGGCAAATTATTACGGCTTATGACGCCACGAGAACAATGAAGGACATCCACACTCTCGTTCTCGGCGAGAATGTAGTACCTGCATTAGGTTGGTGTGCGTGAGGCATCATATAAATTATGTCTGTGTGCGTGTATATGGATGGGGTTTAGAGGCTAGTACTGGTTGCAATTTTTTTCTATGCCTTCATATCAGGCTCGCACAACTGTCTAACAAAATAATGTTATATGAAACATGCACCCCCACCATTAAATTCCTTTGTACGGTCGCACATGTTTCATACGTTCTTTGATATTGATTGCAACCAGTTTTTAGTATGGAAGTCCCGACTCTTATAGCATAGTGAGTTACTTGGTTCGTATCTTTGACTGTCTATCTTGAGCTTGACATATAACTTATCCAAGTTTAGTATATTATAATAATTTTTAAATCAACAGACTTCAAAAAAGGACTTCTACTTTCATCTGTAGGTTTTTTTCTTGTGTTCATCTTTTGGTCAGTGTGTGTCTTAGGTGTGGTTATTTTTATGTTTATAATTTTGTCTGATTCTGCTAGTCATTTTTACGGACCGTGAACAACTTTTTCAGCATCCCACGCAGTCATAGTATCAACTATGATATTGTTAAGGCCTTTTATTAAAGTACAACTGCAATTTGCAGACATTTCATTATCTCCATTCATAAGAGAATAGCCATCGTAAAGAACGATCACATCACTCATAGTTATTATTTCTTTCTTTCAATATGGCTACACGTTATTAATTAATAGGATCAACAAACTAATTAGAAGATAGGATCCAATTCCGTTTGCTTTGTTTATAATTTTTTTTAGGTTACCGAAATCTGTCATGCATGTCAGTGTTATTTACTTATTTTTTGTTAAATTCAAAGCAAAGGTATCTAGCCCATACAGCCGATGTCTTTAATAAAAATGTTCAATATCGGTATCAAACTACCTATTTTCAAAGCTTATGTTCCGTTTTCGTATTTTTATTTGAGATTCCTGTTATGTTGGTCGCTTTACGCAACCTGTAAACAATCACTAAAACCAATTTTTTACGAATATCAAATAAAACTAAAAACGAAACACACCAAGAGCAATGGCGCCAAGCCAACAGTGTCATTGACATTTTTGCTGTTGTTGTTGTAAAGTAAAGGCAGTGAGCTTCTGTAACACATTCCGATGCGCAAGAGTGTTTTACGAAATTATTTTTTTGCCCTTTACTCGCTCCGCTCCTCCTCCAAACATGGTGTGGTTTCCTCCTTCAACAACTTTCTGCCAAAAATCCCAAAACATTGTTCATTCCTTCAGTCGTCAAAATAATCATCATAATTTTTATGTACAATTAAAATTTCCGAACGTTTTTGACAGGTGGATAATCGGGTTCCTTTTCTTTCCTATTCCTATCTCCCTTCTCAGCTGTCTTTGCCGGTTATTTTTAGGTTAAATCTAAAATAAATTCAAGAAAGCAAGAAGGAGATACTTTGTTAGGTAGGTTATTTTAAAATTACAACGTGCGCGGCACTTTTCTTTATCATTAAAATTGCGCACTTGGATTCTTTTACATCTCGTGTTCTCATTTTATTGCAAGTTCATCGTATCCTTTGTTTACTCAGGGTTATGAAACAGTAAGGTGAATATCTGTCGCCTACTGAGCGCCAGGAAGTGAACCATGTCAGGCGACGTACAACCAAGGAAGCGTAAAGATAAGAAAAGGAAGAAAGGTATGTAATACTTTCATTACTATACCTAATAAAAGATTAAGTTTCATATTTCGAACTAGAAGTTTTTTTTTCAGATGACCTAGGTGTCGAGGAACCTCGTGGAACCGCTGCGGCGCTCGGTGAAGGCGATGTGTTTATGCATTCCCATCATGAGCATGGGACGGGAGGACATTGGTGTGCAAAGATCATATTCTTTTCTCTCCTTGCTGTACTCTTGACGCTTATTGGCCTTATCATATTGGAGAACAGAGGCCTTTCGGAATGTAAGTACATCTTTATGTAACTTAATATGATGGAACTAGAATTGACTTTTCTAAGGAAAACCTCTTGTTAGCCTAACCTAAACCATACCTTGGACACTTAGCCACCATTTCGTACAAATGGGAAAAATTTCATACAATTGTGAGTGAGTGTAAGCAAAACAGGAATATATCAGTGCCTAAATTTTTAACCATGCTTCCTACCAAGGGGGGTGATGTTAAAATTGGTGGGGGGCAGGAAATGTTCGCACTGTATTTAGTACTAGATACTCTTTCTTATAATGTGCCTAAACTTCACTTTTTTCCCCACAATACGGACATGCTGCTATATTGCTCGCTTGCTACATCTTCGACCCCATCTTTGCCCTGAGGACTAATTTGAGGTCAAGAGCAAACCCATCTGTAATTAAAAAAAAATTCTTTTCTGAATAAACCAAATATTTGAAAAAAATATCTAGTATTCAAATAGGTCTATTTGTCAGGTAGATATACCTGACCAATAACCTAGTCAGATGACCAGCGGACTTGAAGTCAGAAAGAACGTGATTGGAATGCTACAAAGTTATACACTATTTGATGGTTACAAGAAGTTCTATGAAATTTTGTATTATTACTGCAAATTTTACCAATCCTGGGACTTTGAAACAATCCTGGGAATTTTACATAAAAATGAATAAAGATGGATATCCACTTTTTACCTGTCAAATAATTTAACAACTATTAATGTGTATAACTTTCACTCCTCATTATCAAATTAAAATAAATTATTACCAATGTAAATGGAATCAACCTATAGTTTTCCCATATCTTTATTATTCTTAACTGTATGACATTAACAGGTAAGACGTTGACAGGTAAACAAATGTATGGGTAGTGGTAGTTCTTCTTTATATGTGTCCTGTCCACATTATTTTTGGCAAAAATGAAGTTTAGATAAATAAGTGCCTGAATACCTGAACACTAGTAATAACGAAGTACACAATTAGTTTCAATAAAAATGAATGTTTCAGAAAACCCCATTCTTGCTCCAAACATGTTTTTTTAGGTGCGCGCGCTATCAGCGATATGGGTTTATAAATTAATTATTATTTGCAGTGGAAGCAAATTCAGTGGAGTCTCGTTACTCTGGTGTGCTTGAAGGTTGGCTTGAAGACGCACCTGACGATGACCATCATGATGAACACACACTGGAATTGAAACATCATGTATGTATAGTGATGAATGTGAAACATAAACTTCAAGACTTCAATGGTGGTCCAGCCACCTCTAAATTCTCGTCTGCTATTATTATAATTTGGTTGTTAGGGCTAGGTCAAGGACCAATAGCTACTGCAACCTAGATAGATCTGTTGTAGCTGTCACCATTGACCTAAAGGTCATTTCCTAGGATTCTCGCCTGCTAACAAGTGTCTCACAACCGTCCTAAAATGTCAGTCCCCTCGCTGGATCCACCCTTACATGCCATCTGCTATAGAGATTTGAATGTTCTGCTAATTGCCATAGTCTGTCTTATACTGTTGTTCTGTTAAAAATATCAAATATCAGTTATAATTCATTTTACTTCTTACTTAAAGGTTATTTTACTTTGGTCGAAGTTAAAGGTACATGAATTACGTTTTTAGTTTAATTGATTCAAGATTAATTGTTATTAAATTCGGCATTTTACCAGTGATTGATTATATCCCAAATTAGGACGAAGATGATTATCACGAAGAAATTGTTGACCATGATGATGAAGACAGTCATGGCGATGATGAACACGACAGTAGTCATGATGACGAAGAACACGATGATGAAGAACATGATGACGAAGAACACGATGACGAAGAACATGATGATGAAGAACACGATGACGAAGAACATTATGATGAAAACGACGAAGACGAAAATGAACAAGAAGATGATCAAGACCAAGATTTAGAACAAGCTGATAATGAGGTGTGATTGTTGTGTGGAGTAGGCTTTAGCATGAATAAAAGTGCAAACTTCATAAAAATCTTGCTGAACTGAAACTAATTTAATCTTCAAACTACATCAATGCTTCTGAAGAATTATTCACCTTCACCTTTTATTGACAACTACAAGATACTAACACACTTTTTGGTTATTATATTTGGTTAATTCAATTTCTGGGTTTTCTAATCGGACTCTAATATTACCCTGCACTACAGGTGCTCAACTAAATACTTAAAAGTAGACTTAAATGTATTTCAAAATTGTTAAGCAGTGTTTAGTTTTCTAACAAAGCAAAACCGTTTTAATTTTCTTACATTTTGTTCGGTATTAATAACTAGATTAAACTAACTACGCAATTTTGTTCTATAATGTTGCTTCGGTTTGCTGTCTCCTATTTCTTGAGTCTAAATTAAGTTATAAACAGGACGAAGACGAAGAACAAAGCTACAACAAATACGATATCCCTGATGATGATGATGAAGAACAGGATGATGAAGACGAATACGAGAAGGACAACGAAGGTGATGATGAAACCCAAGAAAATTATGACGAAAACGAAGATCAAAGTGTCGAAAACGAAGTAGACGATGATGAAGTTAACAGAAATGATTTTGATAATGAAGATGTGGAACAGTCACTTGAAAATGAGGTGCAGATGCCTAAAAAATAATACGTGTGATACTGATTTCAAATAATGTCTTCCTTTTTATATAGAAATGATTGGCACTAACAATTCCAAAGCTTTCTAAAATCTTATTAAAAGAATGGAAATGTACTACTTTCACAATGGTTGCTTAATCAATTGCGAACAACACAAAAGACCATTTAAATCTGCAATTTTTTTTTTTGTATTCTGCTTTCAATTACACTATTTATTTACAATAATAATGTGTTTAAATTTTTTTTGTAGATTGCTGAAATTTTGCTTATTTAACATTCTTTTGGGCGCTCTTTTCTGTAACCTAGTTCAATTAATTAGGAAAAGCAAAAAACCCGACTGCATAAAAAAACTATTAACTAAATAGAGAAAAACAAGCCAAATCACTAATCAGCTATAATAACTTTGTTTGAGCAAATATAATTTGAATGTTGTTCGGTAGGTATCACACGGGGCCAAAGGAGAATTATAAAACAAACCTACCTATTATTGGTTTGTCCCCACCTGCTATACCTACCGAATAACATTCAAATTATATTTGCTCAAACAAATTATTAGTTTATAGTAAATTATTAGTTACTATAGCTGATTAGTGATTATCTCTTTTTAGTTAATAGTTTTTTTATGCAGTCGGGTTTTTTGTTTTTCCTAATAATTTACTAAATTTCTTACTTTTAGTCTTGTCGAAATGGTAGCATAAAAGAACTATAATATATATACAGGATGTTACAGAAGTATGAATAAAAATTGAAAACTTTTAAGGGGGTGGTTTAGACCAACAAACTAAACAACTTTCACTATGGGACCAACATTGATATCGAGAAAAAAAATCTTTTGTCCCCTAAATTTAGCTCGAGTAGATCTGTAGTTTAGTATGGAACATCGCAAACGCATAGCATCATGGCGATTATGGTAAATCTCCTCATTTTGGGGGAGGCCTATGTCCAGCAGTGGACGTCTATCGGCTGATATGATGATGATGATGAACATCCGGAACATCCGATTATTTTTCATGATTTCGATATTGGTCCCATAGTGAAAGTTGTTCAGTTTGATGGTCTTAACCACCCCCTTAAATGTTTAAAAGTATTTTTTGTAAAATCCTGTATATATTTGGAATCGTCTGTACACTAGCTTTCATTTGATACCCATATTGTAATTTTTAACAACAAATAATTATTTATTCCCCTTCTTTTTATTAATATGGCGTATTAAAATAATGTAGCCTATGTCACTCACACAATTTTTACGAATCTAGCGACGCCTCATACGTTTAATTCCATCCAGCCGTTTATGCTGTAGGGCGTGCCAAAGAAATAGACATACAAACATACATGACACGTTCATCATACATACGCATACAAAACTTAACCCTCCTCCTGGCGCAGTCGGATAAACACAGTTCTCAAGAGGCGCATGCCAAGCTGTGTCAACAAAAGACAATGTGTGAATATTTAGGCCAGCTTTAACGTGTACTCTGTACTCCTAAACAAGCAGTAACAAATGTGTAAAAGATTTCTTATTTTACACTTCTTCTTTACAACAATACAAGTTTCTATAAAGTTTAGTCTTTGTATGATATTGTATACAGGGTGTAAGTGACAGCCTAGCAAATACTGAAACGGTGAACTCAGACCATCAAACTGAACAACTTTCACTATGGAGCCTAACTGAGGAGACGCGAAAAAAATCTGCTGTCCCAAACAAAACGGCTGTACCTACCCGACTTAAATGTATGGGAGAGCATTTTTTTTTCGCGTCTCCTGAGTTAGGCACCGTAGTGAAAGTTGTTCAGTTTGATGGTCTGAGTTCACCGTTTCAGTATTTGCTAGGCTGTCACTTACACCCTGTATAGCCTTCAGCTTCAAAATTTCTAAAACTAGAACTAAGAATATAGTCGTGAGCATATGCTATTAGTTCCGGCTTGGACGTTTAATGGCAGTATGTCTAAATATATGTCTAGTTTTCGAAATGTTGAAGCTGGAGGCACTTACCCCGACTAACTATAATTGTACCTATATCCAAAACGAAGGCCGTCAGCGAAGGGATTAAATATTTAAAATAGATAAAAACCACAGAAACCATATAAAATCAGTTTGGCACATAAATTTTACTATTTCAATAATCATAAAGCGACGTAGTTATATAACAGCGCAGCTTATCAAATGCGATATTCCCGTGTGTCCAAAAATAAATTATTCTTCAGCTTTCAAAATTACAGGACGAAGAAGAGCACGAAGATGAAGAAGAAGACGACGCTGAGATCGAAGTAGAACAAATCGAGAAGGAAGTTTCGGATGAAGAGCCGATATCGTTGGAGTTGCCCGTGCTACCTGAGGACGACGATGATGATGACAAACAAGACGGTAACTAATATCTATCTATACATACAGGGTGTAAGTAATACTGAAACGGTGAACTCAGACCATCAAACTGAACAACTTTGACTATGGAGCCTTCCCCGGGAAAAGCGAAAAAAAATCAGCAGTCCCATACAAAACTGCTGTACCTACCCGACTCAAATATATGGGATAGCTGATTTTTTTCGCGTCTCCTGAGGTAGGCTCCATAGTGAAAGTTGTTCAGTTTGATGGTCTGAGTTCGCCGTTTCAGTATTTGCTAGGCTGTCACTTACACCCTGTATAATAATATTGTAAACTTAGTGATGATGTACATTGAAGATATTATTATATGTTAATCCAGAACATATTCTATCTGTACGCCAAAAGACCGCCCAATCCCGTTTCGCCTACAAAACTGGTAAATTTGAATTTTATAAGAAACTAGAGTTAACCCGCGACTTTGTCCGCACAAATTATATACCAGATTTTAAGTCAGATCATTAGCTATCAACCAAAAAAAGTTTCATCAAAATCGGTTCAGTAGTTTTTGCGTGATACTCGTTCAAACAAACAAACACACAAACAAACAAACAGACAGACAAAAAATCCAAAAATTTGTGATATGGAATCAGAGATACCTAAAAACCATATCGTAGCTTTTTTTTGTTAATATCTTCAATGTACAGACAAACTTCCTGTTACAGTTTTATAATAGTTTAGATGCCACTGTAGAAAATGATAATTTCCAATTCCTTGGGAATCACGATATTCCTCCTATCCTGTGTATAATTTCAGCTATCATACTATTTGTATTTGTTCTTTGATCATACACATTCGCCAGCTGCGAAACGACCCGAAACTAATACACTTCGTCACGTGGGTAATGTCTTTTCATTAACTACTGAACCTATTTGGATAGGGTTTTCACTTAAGCATAGGGGTTAGTTTGGATTATAGACTTTATTTCATCGCAATCGCAAGTGGTCCGCGCGTAGTCGCGTTCGCCGCTAGTTTTAAATACAGGGTGTAAAATTAAATGGGACACTTACTTAAAGGGGTGCTTCAGACCATCAAAAAAAAAACTACTCAAGCTTTCTCTATGCAAAAAATATAGAAATCGCGAAAAAAAATCTGCTGTCCTTTTTATTCTTGCGATTTCAGTGTTGGTCCCATATTAAAAGTTATTCAGTTTGATGGTCTGAAAGCACCCCTTTAAGTAAGTGTCCCATTTAATTTTACATCCTGTATATTGGTGAAACAGCTACACGAGAACAAGATGGTAGACGCGTAAAAAAATTAGCGTTTCCATACAAAACTGCAAACCTACTAGAGCCAAATGTATGGAACGGCTGTTTTTTTTTTTCGTGATTTCGTTGTTGGTCCTGTAGAGAAAGTTGTCCAGTTTGTTGGTCTGGTCATCCTGTTAAAAAAATGTCGGAATATAAAAAAGGTCCCTGTATAGGAGTCAAAAGGTCAAAATGTCTCCCGAAACAAAAAAATATACCAGAAAGAGCTTCCATAAAAGGTATTTCTAAGTGCAAAGACTATTCATTGTTTTTGTCTACAATAAGCGATTTTTCGTCTAGATAAAGAAGAGAACGACGACGAGGGCACTGAAGACGATGTTGACGACGAGGAATTCTTGGAGGCGGACGAAGAACTGCCCGTAGTGGAGCGTATTACTGCGCCTGCGGGAAAGCCCTTTGTCGAGGTACATTTTGTTCTTTATGCCATTCCGATAAGACTATTTTGAGATGTAAAGAGAAGCCGACCTAAGCTGTTTATTTTCCCACAAAACTCTGTCGAAATTGATGATAAGGTTATGAGTTAATTTTGTTTGGCTTTTGGGAATTGTTACAGTGTCAGCTACGTAATTCAATATTAAAGTTTCACAGGAGTAGAAAGAAATATTTAGGTACAAGAAATACAATGTGATAAAGAACGCAAAATCTATTTTTCACCCCTCCGGGCGGAAAGCGTCAACTTTTGTCCCGCTGCGCTAAACGAAATTGCCGCTTTCCGCCTCTGTCGAGGAGAAAAATAGTATACTAACCTCGGGCAGTAAATAAGAAAGCCTGAGATCACATGTTTTCCTGAGATCTGAGAGCTTTCTTACTTTCCTGCCCTAGGCGTGAAATCTACTATTACATAATCAATAATATAATAACTGAACATATGAGTTGTAATTAATTTTCTTAGTAGTTCTTTTGAAATTATTTTAATAACTTAAATTACAAAAAGTTGTGCTGTCGACCCTTTACAAACAAATTTTAAGGTTCGTGTTCATTTGTATGACCCAATTAAAAGTTCATAAATTGCAGGTGGAGGAGGAAGAGTCTTCAGAACAGCCCCCGGACACGTTAGAAGAGGAGGAAGAATACGAGAAGAAGCAGGAGGAGCTAAGACGGGAAGAGGAACAAGCTTCTCATAGTAAGTACTTCTAACATAATAGCAGCTTTGTCCTGCGATGTGCTTTCAAGGGCTTACAAATTTAATTCCCCTTCCACCGGCTTTGATTTTAACACTATTGATGCTTCTAGTTACACGTAAAATTTAATAAACATACTAACTTTAATTTTAACTAAACTACTTAACTAAGTTAACTGTAATCTCGATTTAATTTATTCTAATTCGATTTTACAATGAAGCTGTTCAAATAAATGTTTTCACACTGTATATCTTTTATTTCGCTCCTGTTGCTTTCTTTTATTTAAAAATCTGTTTAATGTCGTATCGCGATAGCCTGTGTATTTTTTTAAATAATAAGGGTCCTTCCACAGTGGCGTTTTGAACAGCGATTTCTCAGCAATTTCATTCAGATTGCACGACCATGCCGATCAAAACGTATGTGTGCAAGGGCTCTTAATTGTGTAAATTTGTACTGTGTAGCACAATTTTATTGTCTAATTTAAGCATAGATCGTAATATTCTTATAAGTTTTTTTTATTACTTAATTATCAATGATTATCAAGATACTGTCAATGATTTGATAATGATAGATAACACACTTCTGACCGTTTTTTTACAATTTAGAAAGATCTCGCTTGTGGTATTTTTGAAGGCCACAAATGCTTATTCATATACTTACGGAATTGTCAAAAAAATATGGAATTTATGCATTATTCGTATACGAATTAGAAAGTGTTACTTCCAAAAATAGCATAGTAATTAGAATAAAGCATAGATAGGTACTCTGTTTTTACATAAACCTTATGCTGCCAGTGATCTGCGAAAAGGCGAATCATCACATATAGATATGTAGTCTTTCGTTATCAGCGGTATAGAATATCAAAATATTTGCGTATCGTGTTGACAATGTTTTTAATTCCAAGCTTTAACTCTTAGTAACGGGATTGTAAATAAAATACATGGGACAATTTTTTTTTTTTTAGTATAACTTTTTAGTGTGGGTGGATTTCTACAGGGTGTTACCATCCAACAAAGTGAACTAGTTTTTTGTTTCAGTTTTGGTATCATAGTAAAAGGCGTTCAGATTTTAACCTACTTCAATAAATGGAGTAGGTTCTCAATTTGTCTGAATTTTTTCATCTTTTTTTATAAGAAAAAATCACACTTTTTCGGATAAATTTCTACAATATTCTTATAAAATGCAATCTTCTCTATCAATCCCTGTATGTCTGCTTATGGCTCCAGAACCTCTGATCAGATTTTGATGATAATTTCACTAGTCGTATTTTAGTGAAGGCTTACGCACGAAATCATGGGGTGGTAAAAGCCTAGTTCAAATATAGGGTTTGAACGTGCCGTGTGCGTGTGCGTGAAGGCGAGAGGATAAAGCGTGTGACCGCGTTGTTGCAGTGTGGCTGAAGCTGGTCGTGGGCGGTGCGCTCCTGGTGGCCACGCACGCGGTCGTGCGCCGCGCCACGGCCCCGCGCGGTGCGTATCCTTACCTTGCCATGCGATTAGCTACTTTATTCTAATACCTTATCAGTCACTTTCTACTAGGTCTTTTTAATATGCTGACGCTTTTTTAAGGGTATGATCAGACCATCAAACTAAACAACTATCTATGGCATCTACATCGAAATTGCGAAAGAAAAATCTACTGTCCCATACATTTGACTTGAGTAGGTTTGCAGTTATGTATGGAAGAGCTGATTTTTTTTTCGCGATTCCGATGAGAAAGAGAATAGAGAAGCCATAGAGAAAGTTGTTCAGTTTGCCGGTCTGATCATCCCCTTAAAAAAGTGTCAGCTTATTAAGAAGGACCCTATATATTACTATTATAATGACCAAATGTCTTGGCACTTCAAAAGCTTAAAATTCAAATAAATTGTTGTGTTTGAGAAATAATCATAGTGCTTATGTGTGACAGTTTTTGTCGCTAAAATCACATTGTGAAGGGGGCACCATTGAGCACACCATGCTTCTATCATTAATTCGCAAAATAATTTGATTGAAAATGTACGCTAGCCAAGAACAGCACTTTTTGTTTTAAATACAAGCAAGTTAGTAAAACAAAATTTTATCGCTGGCTTATATGGCTGCGCTTATTTCGATTCATCTCATCGACAGTGGTTTTTTTCTTACAATATACTTACATATTGACTTATTCATATCATATCAGATATTTGTGTGAGAAGTTCATGTACTTTTACTCGTTTGAATAATTAATTTCCGTAACAGATGAGCCCGAACAAGAAGAACGTGTTACTAGAGAGGAAACTCCTGTTATAAATCGTCGAATGACTCTCATTTCTGAGGAATCTTCGACACCTGGTAGGATTATATTTTCGTTATGTTCTTAATGTATTAATATTTTGAAGGTATTATTTAGTTTGTGATATATCAATAAAACACTAAACTCTTTCCACTTCAGTGGCGCCAAAAAAGGTTTACCAAGAGAGTGCAAAGCCGATTGTTGAAGAAGTAGTGTCAAAAGTAACACCCACCCTTAAATCTGCTCCATTACCCAAACAAGAAAGTGAGGAAGAAGAAGAACAAGAGGAACCGGAAGTACGTAACATTATTAATAAAATCTAATACCAAAGATAACATAGGTATTTTACTTTAATTTATATTTTATAGGAAATTGACGAGGAAATAGAAGAGATTAAAAAGGAAGACGAAGACGAAGATAAAGAATTGTACAGCGAAGAAGAAGCAGAAGAGGAGGAGGAAGAAGAAGAGATAGTACAAGTTAAGAAAGAGCTACCTAAACAAGCTCCACCAGTTGTCGAAACTAAAAAAGAGGTTCCAAAATTATCGGCTCCAGTAAAGCCCCCAGAACCAGAACCCGACGACGAAGTACCAGATGACGTTGAAATAATAGATGAAGAACAACTCGAAGAAGAATTAGAAGAAGAGGACGAAGAAGAAGAAATATCAGACGTCGATGACGTGGAATTACTAAGTCGTTTGGAAGCTAAATACGGTCGCCTGCCCGAGCCCGAGAGACCTGGACCAAAACCGAGTAAACGCAACTACTTGCGTGTGACTACATTACTAGTTGCCTTAATGTTAACCTATTAACAATCCCAGCATGATTTAACGTGTGTGAGTGACATTAATGTTTTATTAATTTACGAGCGTTGACCCGCAATTTCGTCCGCACAAATTGTACACCAGATTTTAAGTCAGAGCATAAGCTATCAAACAAAAAAAGTTTCATCAAAATCGGTTCAGTAGTTTTTGCGTGATGCTCGTTCAAATAAACAAACAAACAAACAGACAGACAAAAAATCAAAAAATTGGTGATATGGAGTCAAGGACACCTAAAAACCATATCGTAACTTTTTTTCTGGTAAAGTCTTCAATGTACAGACAAACTTTCTGCTACAGTTTTATAATAGTTTAGATATCGTCATATAAGTGTTACGGCGCACACCTGCTGAATGTTCCGCGCCGAACGTTCCGCCATATACGCGCGCAACGCTTTTCCCTATACCAGCGACACACCAGTACGCGCCATTACGCGCCATTTTTCCTAGTAGACGCGTATTCAACCGAACGTTCGGCGCGGAACGTTCCGCAAGTGTGCCGTAACACTAAGAACTAGGGCATAACCACAGCAAAATTGACATTGTTTAAAACTTAGAAAAAGTATGTCTAGAATAAGCCTGATGCTTCTACAGTATAAAAAAAAGGGGCCATCTTTCTTAGGCTGGTGTGCGTGAGGTGTCATACAAATTCTGTCTGTTCGAGTGTATATGGATAGGGTTTAGAGGCCAGTACTGTTGCAATTTTTTTCTACGCGATCGTAGCTTCGACTGTCTATCTTGACATATAACTTATCCAAGGTTTTAAATATAAATTTAATTACTGTCAAATATTTCCTCTTTAAAACTGGTTTTAAGTTTTTTGTGGTAATGTGGCAAGACTTTTAACTGATACTATTACGATATTTATCAATAAGCTTATTTTGATATTCGATACGTTTTTTTTGCTAGTTAAATAATTTTTCGATGTTATTTTATTGGCTGCATTACAATGTAATTAATTGCTAAACTTCGGTACTTACGTACATTTATGCTTAGTCTAAGAACGTTTAAGTATTCAAGTTTAAGTTTTCCTGATATTTATTCGTTTCGTAAATTGTAATATTATTATGGCTACTGAAAAGGTATAAACCCAAGCATATTCCGATAATCGAATATCCCGTCTTGGAAAGTTAAATTTACATTTTTTCAGAAATCAGTTATTACAATCAGTGAAAGACGGGACACAAAGTTTTTCTTAATTTGGTACGATTTTGAAGCGTCACTATAGTATTGACGTTATCATTTTGCAGAAGATGGAGGCAACAGTATAGACGACGTGTGGCCGGGCGAGCCCAGCGATGCGTTTTGGCGCCAAGAACTCGACGCGGCTGAACGAGAACTCCGTCAGGTACCTACCTATATTAGCACTGAAGACTCGCTGGTTGGGCCTAGCATGCCACCTTCGACAAAACAAGAAAAATCTTGATGTGTCTTTGTTACTTTATGCATGCCAAAATAAGCGCGCATAACGATTTTCTCATTTTGTCGTAACGTGGCATGCTCGCCCTGAAGGTGGATTAGCTCGTCATCGCGACAAATTGCTGTCATCCTTAGCACTCGCTCAATGCGCATTACCAAGCGAAATAAGAGGCGCGACAGATTCTTCTCGCGCGTTATGCTAGGTCCTCAAATTTAAAATTCCGTCTTTGAATTAATGAATTTGAATCGGGAGAAGTAATAGAACTAACTTCGACAACTAGCACCAAACTAAAACCGCAATATAATGCATAGTACCTATACGTACTATGAATGCGTATATGCATCTATACCTATAGGTACGTACAGAACATTCAATTGGCAAAAACACGGGTTTTGATGCCTGACTAAAACACGGGAGACCTGTCTAAGGCCGGCGCCAGACATAGCCGTAAATATTTGTGTTCAAAGTAGAGCTCTCTCTTTCCACCTCTATAAGATAAAATGAGACACAATGCTAGACTTTGTAGGTACACGTTAGCGTATTTTGTCCACATGTCTGGCGACCAGATAAACGTCAGTCATCTGTCTACATTCGTTCACTAAGTCAAAAAATGTTGGTGTATTCTATATTTCTTGTTACATGTTCTTTGTTTTCTAGAGTGACCTGCTTGATAGCATGCACATACATCGACAAAACATCTAAATTGACAAAGATTTAAGCATTATACAAGCAGCGTAAGTTATATGATTTTTTTAAGATTAGCAAATAATTTTACATACAAATTAGTTTGCATGTTAACAAATTAATGTAAAATATTCCGAAATACGTCGAAACTAATTAGTACGTAAACTTATTTGCTAATCTTAAAAAATAATGGAACTGATGCTGCTCAGTCCGTATATGTATATATAGAAGTCGGTGTTGTTCTGTACAAACTGTTTTCCGGTTCTGCGTTCACTTGTTATCCTATCATTATCACGTTACAAACGTTAGCTTTGCATGGAATGTTTTCTATCAGAATACACCAACATCTTGCATAAGCAACAGACAAATCGTAGATATTCGAAACTAACGTAATATCGTTATTCAATTCCAGGATTGGCTCGACTAATTTTTGCATCTAATTTTAACTAGAATAATAATAAAATCATCCTTTGCTCGTTGTGCCATTTTTTCCCCACAGTAGGTCGGCGGCGCGCCGGGCCGCGTCCCGCGCCATCACCCCGCGCGGGGCGTCCCCGACGCGCCTCCGACCACTAACCTAACCATAGATTAAGAGTTATCATGCCGACCGATAGTGTCTTGGACAATTTATACCATTAGTTTGCGCCACTGAAGCCGAAGGTCTGGGAAACAAGTATTATTTTAATAATCATTTTCCAATCAATTAAAAACATATGTATTATTTTAAACATCTTTTTCAAACAAATACATACAATACTATCAAGTTAGAATAAAGAATGTGCGTGACCTTAAAAAATGCTGGCTAATTTTATTTTGTTGAGTATGATCTGCATTTAAAATTATTTTTAGTAGAGTTTTTCGTAAGAACTGGACTACCTGCAATTAATATATTTTTTTATATTCAGACTACCAAGTGAAAATAAATAAGTTAGCCAATAGCCATCGACCTATCAAGGTCATACACATTTTTATTTTAAACTGATAATAATAAGTATGCTGTGGCAGCCATTGAACAGGACCTTCGGACTATGTGCTGCCACCTAGTGACCTCAAAAAAGGTTGATTTAAACAAAAATGAGTATCAATATCAAATGATAGAATCGGTCGGTATGAATGCACGATAGTTTGTCAGAGTGTAGTGTGTGTAATTGTACTAACGTGACGAGGGGTCGTGGTCGGACGCGGTGCTACGGGCGAGCGCGCCGGCGCTGGGCGGCAGTGCTCGCGCGCGCTGGATCACAGCGCGCGCGCTCGACCGCGACGCAGAGGCGCGCCGCGACAACGCGCTGCTCTCCCGCGCCATCACCGCCTATATACACCTGCTGAAGATGAACGAGGGCCTCTCCGATCGGAAGCTCCTCAAGATCACCAGCAGGACCCTCAATAGAATACAGTTTAGAGGTGAGTTTGATCGGGTGCTGAATATAGTTGATAACATTTCAGTAATGCCTTGCCTAACCTGCTTCATCCCACTGCTGCATGCTAAGCTAACGTTTCCCCTAAACTTTTCCACATTCTCAATTCAATGCGGTATTGCTTAATTCGTTGTAACTTTGAAAGATTTCTTATTCTTAGAATCTGCGTTTCATCGACGGGTGTTACACGCTCAGTCTCGCGTCAGTCTGATCCATCAGTCTGGTTAAACTGATGCCAGACCAATCGTCTAACCCACTGACTGATGGACCAGACTGAAGGATTTTCATATATTTATTTTAATAATTTTTGATCAGTCTAACGTGACCAGACTGATGGACGAGACTAATGGGAGACTGAGCGTGTAACACCCGTCATAACGTGTGGAAATCACTCGGGCTCAAAGATTTTAGTCTTGTCTATCTCACTCTGGCCTACATGTATTCGTATGCTTTTTTCTTTCGCACTGAGCCACTGACTTAATCCCCCGAGTGCTTTCCACACATTATGAAACGCAGCCTAAAATTATCATAAATGGGTAAAAATTACACACCTACCATCAATTAGGTAAAAACACGTTTTGGAATAAAATATGACTAAAATGCTTACAATTTTGCCACAGGTAATTACTTAAACGCAGAACCAGTCTACAGATTACTGATCCGAAGATTCCCCAATGACCCTGCCTACAGGAATAACCTTACCATATCATTCCTAATGGCTAACCGGTGAGTAATTTTAAACAAAAATTTGAATAATTTTTCAAGTCTACAAATAAGAATCAAGTGCATATATTTCAGGGCAGACTTAGCAGAAGAATCGCTAAAAGAGACACTCCGCCTATGGCCCGACGATCGGGTTGCTCTTGCACACTACGGATTCGTTCTAAAAACTCATCACAACAAACATGAGGAAGCTGTCCAAGTACTGCAAAAAGCACTCGAAGGAGACAAAGGCCCTGCTTGTGAACCACGTTTCTACTACCACCTCGGAGACGCCTTGCTTCTGTTAGGACGATTTAAAGAAGCACATGAAGTGCACAAAAGAGGAGCTAAACTTGGTCACTTTTTGTCTCCAGCTCAAAGATCTCTTTACAACGTAGAGCGGCTAAAGAGCCAACCATGGTGGGACGTAGAAAAAACGCCGTACGCAAGACTAGCTCGCTCATTAGAGAACTCGTGGCGCGATATATTAAAAGAAGGCGAAGCTGCACGGGCGCTTTACGAAATGGAGAAAGAGGGATTGAAAGAGCGCGGGGAGTGGTCTCAATTGGACTTGTTCGCGCGAGGGCGTGAGATACCGGAGAGGTGTAAGCGTGCGCCCGTGACGTGTTCGATAGTGCGGGCGGAGGCGGCCGCGGTGGGCTGCCGCAGAGGGCAGATCAAGTTCAGTGCCATGCAGCCCGGCACGCACGTGCGCCCGCACGTCGGCCCCACCAACTGCAGGCTGAGGATGCACTTGGGTCTCAGTAACACCAAAGATACTTATATAAGAGTGAATCAGGAAATCAGGTAAGTTTTTCTAAATAAATAATGGATTTTGTTTGTCCCTGGTATTAAAGTGTAATGTGCTCCGTCCAAAAGCGCAGTATGGCTGAGATTCAGTCCTTTTTGGGGCTCGAGTCTAGTTCAGACTTAGACTCGGGGAAGGCTCAAAAAATGTATGGATTTTGATTTTGACATACGGGAGTTCGAACTCGAAACTTACAAAACGTGTCTGAAGTCTCGCCCCAGCCACTCCATAGAACGATCTCACGATGCTCGAGTTGTACTTCTACAGAAACAAAATGGAACCGGCACATGCGCCGTCCCAGCTTGCACGCGCCTGATGTATCTATTGAAACATTACCTACTAGTTAACTAGTTGTGTGTTTTATTCTTCCTCAGCACCTTTAAAGTCACCCCTGAAGTGCGTGGTGATATCTGAAGTTATACAGGGTGTAATATAAAATGGGACAGTAACTTAAAGGGGTGCTTCAGACCATCAAACTGAACAACTTTTACTATGGGACCAACACTGAAATCGAAAAAAAAAAAATCCGCTGACCCTTACAAAACTGCAAACATAAGTCGACTGAAATGTATTGGACAGCCGATTTTTGTTCGCGATTTCAATATTGGTCCCATAGAGAAAGTTGTTCAGTTTGATGGTCTTAAGCACCCCTTTAAGTAACTGTCCCATTTTGGATTACACCCTGTGTAGAAATTGCCTTTGTTACCTGATTGCTTCAGTAGAGTCTCTAATTATTAATGATTGTTACAGACAGTGGAAGGAGGGCAAAGTGCTAATGTTTGACGACAGCTTCGAGCACGAGGTGTGGCACAACGGGACGGGCCAGCGACTCGTGCTCATAGTGGACGTGTGGCACCCCGACCTCACGCCCGCAGAGAGGCGCCAGCTGCCCGCCATTTGATCACTACCATACCTCACGCTTATAACGTCTCGTTCATTTCTACAGGCATTACGCAGCTATACAAATCCCATGATGCCGATTGCCGAGCGACATTTGACACCGTTTTTCTCTTTTAGGCATAGCATTAAAAAGTAAAAAAAAACACGATGTAATACACTAAAATAATGTCTTCAAATCTAACAAAAGTATCAATACCTTATTTTAAGGTGAAGTCGAGAAAAGAGAATAGCGAATGTAAAATGACGCTCGGCATCTTGAATGCAAGCCGCCTTTTATTTGGGTTTCATAAACTGCCTATTTAACTTTATACGCTTCTGAGCGAGATTGTTTGAGCGACTTGTCACGCTTTCTCTATTAAATTGCATGATACACGCAAATATGTAGTGAATGTTCTAATCACGCACAGTATAGGCTGAAATGCAGAGGAGTATCTGTTTATCAAATATTTCTAAATTCTTTATTTACAAATATTTAAGTTTGTTTCCTAACAGACCAATTCAGATTGTTCTGCTCTGAAAATTGTAAATATTTGGACATGTATTGGGCTAATGTATAGTGAAAGTTGTAAATAGTACCCTTTGTCCATGTAATTGAGGTCAGAGAGAGCTTTTGATATTTTCCTAGTTTAATCCGTAATCTTGTCAAATGCATTTGTATTCTTTGAAATAACTGCTATTAACGATAGTGTATTATAATATAAGTTATATTAATTTGTGATATAATCTTTCAACCCTTTGTTGTAGTGTTTAAGCATCTCATTGTAATTTTAAGTTTTAATTTTAAAATAAACATTTCAATGCTCGACTCACAATATTTTATTGGTTTAGATAAAATAAAAGAGATAGTTATCCAGTAGGTGTATATTTGGTATAAAAATTCGCCTTTACTTGGCTCAAATATTACCAATGTTTATCTTATGAATCTAATAAAGCTCATTTTTCTAACTATTTAAAAAATATTGGTCGATTAGTTATCGCATTACACACAAATCGTGATCTTGTGCTTTATAATAATTAATATTCAAATCCATTAATTATTTTTAACGTGGACGGAAAAGTTCCTTTCAGACAGTACATTTAGTAAAAAAATACGAAATTATAAAATCTTCTCTTTTTAAAAATAAGAAAAGTTAGTATATGAATCAATATTCGTAATCAGTGTTCAATTTAACTTAATAGTCATAATATTACGTCCTTGAGCCTTTACAAAATTAATAATTAATATGATTATTGGACGTAGCGGTGGTACTCTTGATCGGTAGCGCCGTACTAATCTATATCTTATACAAAATTAACAACTAATGTTAAAGCTAAGTCTTAAAATAACAATGTGTAAAAAAGGAATGTATTTCATACATTAAACAACAATGACTTATGAGATTCTTAAGTAACTAAGAAAGTGAAGTTACAGTAAAAGAATAACAGTACTTGGAATGAGAGAGAAATTGAGATTCACTGGAATAATAAGGCACGACTGACGTATGGCAGCCCTTGCTGCAACCGCACGCTTAAGGTAAAGAAGTGTTTGTAGCAAGATTTCTGACCACTCCGAAAAGGATAAGGTCGTGTTTAAGGCACAAAGATAGAAAAATAATAAGGCACTATTCACACCAAAATGGCAGTCGACCGCCATCATCGGGGTCGATGCAAAATTTTTACGAGCCCCTCAAATGATACCTACTCTATAGCAACGTAAATAAAGTTATAGAGTAAAGGAGACAAGAATATTGATATTCTCCATATCAAGTGGCGTACCTCGGAAAAAGCTCAAAATCCCGTCTCTTAGATGGCGCTGACTCCTTATCCGCGAGTAGATGAATTGCCAATATACGCTAAGAAATTTTAATTAGTCTTCCGATTTTATGAGCCAAACCAACTACGTAAGAGAGGTAGCTTAGGTACAAAAAAGAGTAGTAGATCCGAAATTATTGATGCAAAAATAGCGAACTGATGCTCATAACGACATCTAGCGAACAAGAATGCACTAAATTCCAGTGTACGCCACTTCTCCTTGCCTCCTTTACTCTATGATAGTTTAAAATTCTGCGCTGCCAGCCACTGCCACTTAGGTCACAGATTATTTGTATGTAACAAGCTACAGATGCGACAGTGAAATTTTCTCTTAGTTCCAATAGCTCCGTTGTGGCGCTGCTGTCGTCAAGCTAATTTGTATAGAACTTGTATACAGTGATTCCAGAATGCAAAATTAGGGATATTTGAACAAACTAATCAACGATTTATGATTTCATACAATGGAAAAGAATTAGGGCTTCTCAAGGATTCTCAACTTAAGTGAAAATACCAGGAAATACAACAATATAAAAGCTGACGTAACAACTAGGCATGACGCTGCTGTTGTTGTAAGTTCAATATGGCGTCCTATTCCTATCATCGTCCTATGATGACGTTTTATGAAGGTAAACTACGACATTAGCGACATTGGAACTATCGGAACTAAAGCTGTCAATAAACCTGTGGATTGATCCTAATAGGCGTCATTGACAGGTTGGTAGGCGGGCGGGCCGGGGGCCTGGGGCGTCGCCCGAGCGCTGTACGGCGGCGCGGGAGGCGGCGGCGCCTCCCAGCCCGGCTCCCCGCCGTACGTCCCCCCCGCGCCGTACACACCCCCCGCACTGTACGGCGACTCGCAGCGCGTCCCCGCATCGTCGTAACCACGCGATCCCCCTTCGTATCCACGCCTGTTATCGTACGATGGAATGTTGGCATCGTAGTTTCTCGGAGGCTCGTAACCACGCGGCTCTGTGTATGGGCCGGCGACATCGTAGCCAGAGCTCTTGGCCGGCCGCCGCACCGAGTCGTACCTGTTTGTCATTATAGGGACGGATTCAGTCGGCGGCGGCGGGTCGTATA
The DNA here is from genome assembly GCA_927399405.1 of Agonopterix arenella. Classification (NCBI taxonomy): domain Eukaryota; kingdom Metazoa; phylum Arthropoda; class Insecta; order Lepidoptera; family Depressariidae; genus Agonopterix; species Agonopterix arenella. The sequence continues at coordinate 8,728,068 of OV656691.1, forward strand.
CGTCTTGTGACCGCGACATAACTTCTCTCTCCGGTGCATGGTACGAGGCGGGTCGCGCCGCATGGAAGTTGGAGTATGAGGAATGCGCTGAAGTCGGTCGAGAGGATCTAGACTCTCGTGGCAAGGAGGCATTCGACGCTAGATATCCACCATTCCTGTACGAACGTCTCGATCTCCGGACCGAGGAGCCGTTACCTCGCGACCCGGAGCGACGTTTCACTCGGCGAGGCGTCATGGGTTTCAAAGAACTTTCACTTATGTTCGTTTCTGTCGGACTTAATTCTATTGTGTATACTGGACGACGTGGCAAGGTTCCTTTATCTGTAAAATAAAAACATGAAATATTTAAAATCTATCAAAGGACCAACGAATGAGAAACTTTACCACTATGCATATTTCCTTTGGGTTTTGAAATACATACATTATATCAATTGAGGTGATATTGCGCAATTGGTTTTGGGAGAGGAACATTAAAATTTATACGTCATTTATTTACTAGAAATTCAGCAAAATAATTAAATTTCTTAAATACGTCATAGTTCTGCTAAATAATTGAGTTTATTTCCACTGACAGACACTAGGGTCACCATAGCAGAGAATACGGCTCAAAACATGCTACGATATCTAACATTGTGTATCACGTTCCTACATCTTAACTAACCACTTAAAACTATCGCCCAAATTAGTCGATAGGCGATGCCTGAACCCGAATGTTAAATTATTACGTATTTCATAACAATGAACTTACTGTTGTAAAATAAACAGATAAATAACAATTATGATAAGAAAGATTAAGTAAAGCATAGTTACTAGCCTTTTTAGGTCGTTAAAATTAGGACCTCACGATACTAATTGGGGCATAGCGGTTAATATAATTAGGAACATCATTTTAATTCTAGGTCATCATCATCATCGACAGACCGACCTCTTTCTCAAATAAGGAATAAGGGTGCGAGGGAGTGGGCCAAACTCCACCACGCAGGCCCATTGGTGGAGGCAAGTTGGTAGTCATATTGCCGTCAGCGTCATGGGTTTTGTGTTTTTTTTTAATTACTTATAAGTGCAATTGCCAAGTCCAGGCTAGATTCTGGTACTTTTCATGATACTGTGTGACAATGTCCAAGATATTTATTTATACTTACCTACATTGTGTAAACGTAAATGCGTTACATACATATTTAAGGGGACGAGGCGCTTCACTTCAGACCATCAAACTGAACAACTTTTACAACGGGATCATCATTGAAAGCGCGAAAAAAAAATCAGCTTTTTCATACATTTTGGTTGAGTTATCGAGTAGCATATTTACATATTTACTGTGTGACATTCCTATCATATCAGCCGACAACGTCCACTGCTGTACAATAAGCCTCCCCCAAAATGGGGGGATTTGCCATAATCGCCACGCTTGCGACATTTCTATGAAACAGCTGAATTATTTTTCGCGATTTAAATATTTGTCCTATGCTCAAAGTTTCCCCTTTAAGGCCAGGGCACACAGAGGCGGTTTTGCGGGAAAGCGGGCCGGAGGCGGACCTGTGGGAAGCGAATATCTCCGGACCTGCTCGGTTTTCTGTGTTTTTTTGTGTATGGTGTGGTGTGATGGTAATGTTCGAGTTTGTATGTACCCTACCACACAGAAATACGCGCTGGAGATATTCGCTTCCCACAGGTCCGCCTCCGGCCCGCTTTCCCGCAAAACCGCCTCTCTGTGGCCTGGCCTTTAGTATGTACCTAACGCATTCAAGTTTACACTGTTGGAGTATAACAAAAATAAATCTATCTTACTTCAACACTATGTCTGTCTTTATCTAACTCGTAAATATTGTTTTTATTGAACAGAGCCCTATGCAACCACTTAACTAAAATCCCTGCATCCCTGCAGTCTGCGTATTCACTTAGTCCGGCATGGTACCGCATGCCTCGCATAATATTAGTGAAACACACCTTCCAAGATATATAAGTAAAAGGATAATAAACGATTATTATTGATATCCTTAACTTGGTCTTTCCTTTGATGTCCATGTAACCCCAACAGGTTATGGGCCCAGAGTGCTAAGCCAGAGTGATAGTAAAAATAATAATAAAAAGTGGAATTATAATAAACACTAAATTAACACTTTCTGTGCATTCTGTGAAATAGTTCGAACTTGTACTTTTAAATCTCTGTGAGTTCAAAAGTGTTTATACAAAAATGGATAATTCAAAATCCAGAAGAAACATTACACAATTTGACGGAGAAAGGTATAGTGTGTGGAAACTTCGAATTCGCAATCTATTACGTGAACTTGAAGTACTGAACGTTATCGACGATGAAGCTCCGACGGAACAAAGTGCTGAGTGGATTAAGAAGAATGCTTCAGCTAAGAACACCATCATAGAGTTTTTGTCAGATTCATTACTAGGTCTGACCACTGAAAAAGATACAGCAAAGCAAATTTTCGCTAAGCTAGATTCAATTTTTGAAAGGAAAAGCGTAGCGACGCAGTTATCTCTTAGAAAAAGGTTGCTGAACTTAAAGCTGAACAGTGAAACTACTTTGTTTAAACATTTTCAAATCTTTGATGAATTAGTTACGGAACTTATAGCCGCAGGCGCAAAGCTAGAGGAATCCGATAAAGTGACCAACCTGTTTATGACACTTCCGAAAAGCTACAGCAGCATAGTCACCGCAATAGAGACATTGGCTGAAGATAACATGACATTAGCTTTTGTGAAAACAAGATTATTAGATCATGAAGTCAAGCTAACAAACGAAGGGCATGATACAAGCCTAAAAGTACTTCAGGCTAAAACATGGAGACCACAAAATACACCTGTAAGGGTTCCAACAAATCATTATCAACAAAAATTTAAGTCAATAAAACCACTCAAGAACAACTTTAAACAAAGAAAATGTTATTACTGTGGCAAAACGGGACACTTAAAAGGGAATTGTTATGCTTACAAAAGAGCCATTGAAAACAAAAGAACAAACCCTAAAACAGCTCAGGTAGTGAGTTCTGAACCACACTCTTCAAATACATCCGGATTTGCTTTTATGACGAGCAGTGATACAAATGACATAAATGATGGACAAAACAACATCACTTTTGTTTTGGATTCTGGTGCTTCAGATCATTTGATAAATCGAGAAGATTTGGCGCGGAACTTTACTGAGCTAGATAAACCCATTAACATTTCTATTGCGAAAAAAAATGGCATGTTTATACAAGCGACGAAGAAAGGAAATCTCCCGGTCACCAGTAAGATGGGCGTACAAGGCGTACTACAGGATGTTCTTTTCTGCTCCGACATCCCGTACAACTTAATGTCCGTAAAGAAAATGCAACAAGCGGGAATGACTGTCGTATTTGATAAAAACGGCGGCGTCCTTGTTTACAATGATGGTAAGCCGGTAACAAAGGGTGAGTCTTTGAACAATCTAATTGGCATTAACTTTCTGCTTGGTAAAAGTGCTTTAAACACCGAATGCTCATTAAATAGAGACGTAAATAATAATTATGAATTGTGGCATCAAAGGTTGGGCCATATTGGCAAATCAAAATTTATGGAACTAAAAAGAAAGAAACTATTTTCTGATATTAAAAAAATTGATAATATTACGCCAAACGGTAAACTGTGTGAAGCTTGTATTCTAGGAAAACAAGCATGATTACCATTTAACAAATCGAAAACAAAACAAAATTTGAAACGGGCTCTATTTAAAGTGTATACAGATGTTTTTCCTGTTACTCCTTCATCTATTGACGGCAAAAACTATTTTGTTATTTTTGTAGATGAATACACGCATTATTGTGTAACCTACCTGCTAGCTCGTAAATCAGATGTTTTTGTTGCGTTTCGGGATTATGTTGCAAAAAGTGAAGCTCATTTTGGTTTGAGTATTGTCAACTTATATTGTGATAATGGAGGGGAATTTTTATCTAATGAGATGAAAGAGTTCTGTGTGCAAAAAGGTATTAGCTACCACTTGACAGTGCCACATACTCCGGCTTTGAATGGTATTGCCGAACGTATGATAAGAACAATTACAGAACGAGGACGTGCAATGATAGCAGGTTCGAAATTAGATAAATCGTTCTGGGGTGAGGCTGTATTAACTGCTACCTATTTAATAAATATCAGCCCCACAGCGGCACTGGAATTGGATAACACACCTTATGAGTTGTGGCATAATAAAAAGCCGCAACTAAAGTATTTAAAGGTTTTTGGTTCTACTGTTTATTTTGTTAATAAAACTAGAAAAACTAAATTTGACGAAAAATCTTTAAAGGGCATTTTGGTTGGTTATGAACCAAATGGTTATAAGGTGTGGGAAGTGGTAGAGGAAAAGTTTGTGAGAGTCAGAGATGTGGTTGTGGATGAGATTAATTTCTTATCAAGTAGGCCAGCGAAAACTGAGCCGGAACGGATTATGGGTGATGAAAATCGCTATAAATCTGTTGACAACCTGGAACGGATTATGGGTGATGAAAATCGCTATAAATCTGTTGAGAACCTGGAACGGATTATGGGTGGTGAAAACCGCTATAAACCTGGTTATTACTCTGACTGGCACCTTTGTAAAAAGAGGTGTGAATCTGATAAGAATCAATCGGATGACAAACGGGGCAAAATACCTGCCACATTGGGTTTGATACCTAATAAATCTGTTAGTGAGACAGATGGGCGCTTGAACTGTTCTCCATATCACAATGACTTGACTTTATCTCGAGAAAATGAAAATAATTTTATTGATAAACCGTCACATAATTTGAGACGCAGTGATAGAATTAAAAATATGACTACTGTTTCTTATAACGAAAATGATAGTATTTCTGATAACTATTTGTTGTGTGCTGAATCTTTGATATTTCAAATTCCTCAGTCATATAAAGAAATTGAATCCAGGCATGATAAGCATCTATGGGAAAATGCTATCAAAGAGGAAATTAATTCACTTATTGAAAATGATACCTGGACTCTAGTGCCAAAACCACAGAACAAAAATATTGTCGATTGTAAATGGGTATTTACTATTAAAAGTGATGAGTCTGGAAACCCCTTGAAATATAAAGCGCGTTTAGTTGCTCGCGGTTTTAGTCAGAAATATTTGATTGATTATAACGAGACATTTGCACCAGTGGCAAGGATCACAAGTTTTAGATTTTTATTGGCTTTCGCGAATCAATTTAATTTGCTGGTTCACCATATGGATGTGAAAACTGCATTTTTAAATGGGAAACTGGACGAGGAAATTTATATGAAAATTCCTGAGGGTATCCCGCAGGCAAATGATATGGTGTGCAAATTAAATAAGTCGTTATATGGATTAAAACAGTCTGCACGCTGTTGGTTTAAAATGTTTGAACAAGCTTTGATAAAAATAGGTTTTAAATACTCATCAGCGGACCGGTGCATTTACGTTTTTAATGCTGGTCATGTTTTAAAGAACATTTATGTCTTACTTTATGTTGATGATCTAGTAATTTCAACCGCTGATATAAGTACCATGAATAGTTTTAAGACATACATAATGAACACTTTTAAAATGGTAGACTTAAAAGAGATCAAATGTTTTCTGGGAATCAGAATTACAAGGTCTGAAAACAAAGTTACTTTGGATCAGGAAATGTACATTAAGACAGTCCTTGAGAAGTTTAACATGAGTGACTGTAATACTGTCAAAACACCCCTTGAAAGTAAAGTAGATTACAAAGCATTGAATTCGTGTGAAATAACAAATTCTCCTTGTAGAAATCTTATCGGTTGTTTGATGTATATCATGTTATGCACTCGACCTGACTTAAGTTTTTCTGTTAACATCTTGAGTCGATATGCAAACAAAAACAGCCAGTCATTATGGTCACACTTGAAAAGGATCTTGCGTTATTTAAAAGGAACCATAAATCTCAAGTTAACTTTCACACGAAATGATTACAAAAATATTCTAAGTGGCTTTGTTGACTCTGACTGGGGTGGTAATGAAGTAGACAGAAAAAGTACTACGGGTTATTTGTTTAAATTATTTGATCAATGCACAGTATGCTGGCAAACAAAGAGGCAGCAAACAGTGGCAGCATCATCCACTGAAGCAGAGTACATGGCTCTATATGAGGCTGTGAAGGAAACTCTGTGGCTAAAGTCATTAGTAACAAGTATTGGCATTGAGGTACCGAATTTTATTCCTATTTATGAGGATAATACTGGATGCATTAGCATTGCAAACAACCCTACCAGTCACAAAAGATCTAAACACATTGATATTAAGTATCATTTTTCTAGAGAACAGGTAGAGAAAAATGTAATTAAAATGTTTTATGTTTCTACAGATAACCAGTTGGCTGATATCCTGACTAAATCATTACCCTCGGTGCATTTCACCGAAATGAGATTGAAACTCGGTGTTATGTTGTAAATATGTACAATGTATGTAAATAAAAATGATTTTAGGATATGATTATTATAAGAACTTGGTTATAATAAGTAGATGAATAACATTAATAGTAAGTAGTTATAATGAATAGTATTATTGATTGGTCTGATTAGGTTTTCCTGGGTTTTCCCTAATCCTGCGCAGCGAATGTTGGACCATGATGATTGTAGTCCCAGAGAGAGAGAAAAAGGAAGGTGTGTGATTTTTTATTGTATAAAGATTTTTGATATACTATGTTGCATTTAAAAAGGAAGGGATTTATTTTTGAGGGGGCGTGTTGGAGTATAACAAAAATAAATCTATCTTACTTCAACACTATGTCTGTCTTTATCTAACTCGTAAATATTGTTTTTATTGAACAGAGCCCTATGCAACCACTTAACTAAAATCCCTGCATCCCTGCAGTCTGCGTATTCACTTAGTCCGGCATGGTACCGCATGCCTCGCATAATATTAGTGAAACACACCTTCCAAGATATATAAGTAAAAGGATAATAAACGATTATTATTGATATCCTTAACTTGGTCTTTCCTTTGATGTCCATGTAACCCCAACATACACTCTGTATATTGTTGTAATTTTACTTATAAATTATCATCTCACCTGAGGCAGGTTTTCGCTTTTTAAAAGAGCGATATGCGAGCAGTATGGCTAGGGGCAAGGCAGTGGCCGTGAGGAGTGCGGCGACGGTGGACTGCGCCAGCTCGACGTGGGGCCACTGCAGGAAGCAGCCGTCGACGCGCGTCGGCCGCCACGTGCCCGCCCCGTCCACCTCGCCCCAAACCGGCTGGCAGCCCCATCCGTTGCCTTCCCACCAGCTCACGCTTCCCGTCCCCAGGGAGAGTAATCCACTTTCCTGCGAACACACGTTTTATGTTAATATAGTAATCTATATTAAAACAGTTCCATGACTGACTGACAGATATCGCACAGCCGAAACCGCTGAAGATAGAAACATGAAATTTAGAATACATATTCTACAGCAATTATAATTTTACAGGATGTAGGCAGTGAGTGGCGTAGCTAGGTCACCAACGGCCCTGGTGTAAAAAAACAATGGGGGCCCTATTTGAACTCGTTAGGTTTTATATCAAGTCTAAAATAATTGTCGTATCTAGGGATATTTTCCAGAGGGGCCTGGCCCCCAAGTGGCGTAGCGTAGGTTTCTGCCGCTCGGAGCAGAGACTGTATTTGTCGGCCCCATCCCATATACACATAATACCTTCCTATGATAAAATTATGGAGCAAGCGAAGCTAGCTCAACTACCTACTCAGTTGTGGTCATAAAGCTCTTGGGTTATCCATACAGTGCGACAATTAAAACAAACTTCGAGCGAACCGAGATCGCACGTTTCCTCCGTAGTAAGTACAAATCGGTTGTAGCTTTCTATACATAATGCCTGCATCTATGTAAAAACTATGAAGCGAGCTCGAAATTCTTAGCACGACGACTCCACGACTGGGCTGTGATTAGAACCAAGTCTTGGATGATGTAATGTATGATATGAAACTTAAGAGTGAGTGAAGCAAGCACAACTGTTCTCCATAATAAGAATCAGATGTAGCCAGAACTCTTTCGAAATAAATATTGGTTGACCAAGTGGAATTGAACATGTTGATTCCTCGGCTGTAATTTCAAAGTAATTTGTTGTGAAATTATTTAAGTGTTCACCCTGGAATTTTTGTTTTGGTAACCTAACATCCTGGGCAAGAGGGGTTAATGGAAACGATTTCCAATAATTTTCATCCCATACACCGTTTTTGTAATACACAAATCACTTTTATATCGGGTTTTTTTTTTCCACTGCATGTTTTTTTTAAATTGGACGTTTTTTTTTTTTTTATTATTATTATTTTATTAGTCACAAGTCAACTTTTTCACAAAAAGTTGAAAAATCTGTTTAAATCACTCAATTCCGGACCTATGGGTATGGGATCAAAATTTTTGCAAATCATCTCCAATACCCTCCGGCCATTTTGGATCACCAGTTCTGGGACATCATGTATACAGGGTGTAACAAAACACCCTAGTACTTAATACTTAAGGGGGTGGTTTAGAACATTAAACTGAACAACTTTCACTATGGAGCCAACATAGAGAAAAACAAAAAAATATCCTGTCCCATAAATTTTAGTCGAGTCGGTACTGCAGTTTTGTATGGGATAAGTAGCTGATTATTTTATTTTATCTCGATGTTGGCCCCATAGTGGAAGTTGTTCAGTTTGACGATCTGAAGCACACATCACGTTACACCCTGTATGTATTAAGATCGGACCGGACCTATCCACTGACACAGAAAACAATAAATACATAACACAACTAACACCATAACAATTTTAACAAAAACTTGGATAACTATCTAAACAGACCGAAAGTTATGTCAGTAAAAAACTGGATGACCGAAAGGAACAGCCCGGGGTGGTGCGCGGAGCGAGCAAAAAAGGGCATATTGTCTACTAATTGCTACAGATGGTCAACAGACTCGGCCACGGACATTGATTGTGTTTGGTGAAAGTTCGGTCGAAGTTTTAAAAAAAAGGAATTTATTCATGACGAGCGATAACCCGCGACTTTGTCCGCACAAATTATATACCATATATATTTTAAGTCAGATAATAAGCTATCAAACAAAAAAAGTTTTATCAAAATCGGTTCAGTTGTTTTTGCGTGATGCTCGTTCAAACAAACAGACAGACAAAAAATCCAAAAATTGGTGATATGGAATCAGGGATACCTAAAAACCATATCGTAACTTTTTGTTAATATCTTCAATGTACAGACAAACTTCCTGTTACAGTTTTATAATAGTTTAGATTTTATACATACGACCTTAATCATTTCGGGGCGGTCAGAAACATTTCGACATAACCACCAACAACCTTTTTAAAAATTGTTTATTTGTTTGGAATCTCTTGGCTAGAACAAATCATAGAACATTATAAGCGGGGTTAGAAGTGCAAAGAAGGCGTGGAACGTGTCGCCACAGGTTATGCACTGATTTGCATAACACCATAAGGCGTGCGGCGTGGTGCGAGAGAAAGGGCATGAGTAATTGTAGCAGCGTGAGCGGGAAGAAAAGTGGCGACAGCCGTCTCCGAAGCAAAAGCGCTACTTTGCATTTCTAACCCCTCTTAGAAATGTTAACCACCTATAAAATGTTAAATGATACGTTTTAGAATATTCTAAAAGACAATGACTTCATACAGACACGTCTTTCTCCTACAGTTTTATAAAAGAACCTAGAGACAAATAAATTATCATTCCTCAAAATACAAATCTACGCATATTCTGCAGTGCATATTGGTATTTAGTAGTATTTACGGTAGTAATTAAATCATAGTACTCTGTGTTGGTATTATTCCTTTACTTTAGTTAAACCCTGGCTCTTTATCGTACACGTGCAACTTTAGAACATAGGTACCTACAAAACTTGGCCAGTTTCAATTCAAAGAATCACTATTAGTGCAGAGTAGAAAAACACTTGAGTTTATGTTTACGAATATTTCAGGGGTGTGTGGGTGATCGATCTCCAGCTACAAAGTTGTGAGTTATGCTTCAACCGATAAAAGGGGAATTACTTTTTAGGGTTCTGGACGTCAAATTTTAAAAGTCTTTCTGTGTGTTTATTTATAATTATGCCTAAAGCCGTATTTAGTAGTCTTGTATGTAAACTAAACTTTTTAGTATACAAATACATAAATACAGTGTACAATAAAATATAATATGCGTAATGTAATCACAATTCTGTGTCAAGTTTTTTTGGGAGGGCTGAATCGAAAACCATTTCGAGATAATTGTTTCAATAACAATATTTTATGTCAGAGATTTAAAAAGGAAAGGATTACATATATTTTTAACTAGCTGTTGCACGCGACTTCGTCTGCGTTACCCGGATAAAAAGTAATCCAGGCCATCGTCTATCTGTAAGTATGCCAAATTTTATCGAAATCCGTTCAGTAGTTTTTGCGTGAAAGAGTAACAAACATCCATCCACACAAACTTTCGCATCTATACTATTATAAAACTGTAACAGGAAGTTTGTCTGTACATTGAAGATATTAACAAAAAAAAGTTACGATATGGTTTTTAGGTGTCCCTGATTCCATTTCACCAATTTTTGGATTTTTTGTCTGTCTTTTTGTTTGTTTGTTTGTTTGAACGAGTATCACGCAAAAACTACTGAACCGATTTTGATGAAACTTTTTTTGTTTGATAGCTTATGATCTGACTTAAAATCTGGTATATAATTTGTGCGGACGAAGTCGCGGGTTAACGCTCGTTTATAATATTAGTAGGATAAAATAACCAAAGAGAATGCAGCTCACCGTCGTATTTCGGTCCGACGTGTGATGTCACTCGCAGGACCTATAAACTCCTTGGTAAACTAAACATCAACTTAAAATAATGGCCATTAAGAAAAAATATATTCAATATGTCAGAATTTGACACTTGATGTTGCCGTTTCTGTTTCCAGCATAGAGTTAAAAAGAGAAGGCAAGTGATTTTTATTTTTTAAATTAAATAAAGGTTTTTCTCCATGGAGTTCGAATGATTTTTTTCCATTTTAGCAATTTACAGATTACAGTTAAAAATTAAATTTGTATTAATAAACTCGATGAACTGCAAAAAAAATTAAATTAATTTCTTAAAATGACGAAAAAATATAAAATAAAGATCAAAAAAAAAACTTGACGTACCGAATTATACTATTACTAGCTTTTGTCCGCGACTTCGGCCGCGTGAAATTAGGCGTGGCGTAGGAAGATGGCAAAGTAGGCGTGGACGCGTGTCACACGGTTATGCAATGATTTGCATAACATCGTAAGGCGCGTGGCGTGGTGCGAGCCAGACGGCATAAGAAGTTGTAGCAGCGTGAGTGGGAAGAAAGTAGCGATAGCGCTACTTTGCATTTCTAACCCCTCTTATAATGTTTTGTACTGGCCCCTCCAGTAAAAATAAAATAATTGTGTGTTTATTTTTTGTCTGAGGTCTTCAAGGATTCCATACGCGACAAAATACACATTGCTTTCCTCATTCCAAATTTAAGAGCGATAAAGGGAAGTAGTGCACAAATATTAATCTTTGTTAATCATCTCACTTCGTTAATATGAATATTAAAAAAGAATTCGTGTTCCTCATCTGGGGGTGTTTCAGCATGGTACGTATTCGTTTAATTATATCTACAGGGTGAAATTGATATCATTAGCATCCTTTTAAACTAAGAGTCTACCCATCAAACCGAACAACTTTTACTATGGGAGCAAACCGATCGGAGCAAATAAAAAATCTGCTGTTCCATACTAAACTGCAATGTCGACCCGCGAGTTCGCAACTCAAATGTATGTGAGCAGATTTTTTTTGCTCCGAGCGGTTTGCTCCCTGGTTATGCAATAGTAAAAGTTGTTCAGTTTGATGGGTAGAAGTTTCAAAGGATGCTAATGATATCAATTTCAGCCTGTATATTTTACTAATATTATAAATGTCAAAGTTTGGATGCTAGTCACTCAATCGCGCATATCGTTTTGCTTTTTGCATTATTTAATGACTGTAAGAAATAGGGAACTTCGAAAATTACCAATTTTACCGCCCGTTTTCAGAATCCACTAAACAAATTTGACGAATATAAACAAAAAAAAGCAAAACATACAGACATAGCCCAAGTCTTTCTCATATTATTTTTGAAAGAATTATTAAAATCGGTTTAGTTTTGGAGGAGGAAACAGTGGAATACGAAATGCTGATTTCATCGATATTTTGTATACAAAATCGGTCCGAGCTGCAGTTGTCTCTTTCGCACTCTAATCGACGGGGTGTATGGGCGGGGCGGATCTGACAAATACGTATACAGTCTGAAAAGTGAACTATTCTCCAAATTAGCATTTCAGCTCGTCTATCCTCTTAAGCACAATAAATCTTATCTTATCGTCAAGCCCAAACCGCTAAAGCTACAATTATGAAACTTGGACATTACTTGCGTTTAATGAGTTATGACGTAGGCACTAGGAACCCACTAAGATATTTTTTTGAAATTCAGCCCCTAAGGTGGTATAATGGGGTGTAATAGTAAGTACGAAAAAAGTTCAGAGAAAAAACAATGAAATCCCCTATTTCAGCATTTTTTTTTATTCAACCCCTTAGTCATTGTTAGGGGGTGTAAATGGTATTATGACTAAATTTGATATTTCTCAAAATTCAACCTCTATACGGAATACGAAAAAAGGGATACGAAAATAAACATTTTTTATCTAATTTGCAACTGTTATTATGCATTTCAAATAAGTGCGAATCATTCTACGTTGTTACAATACAAAATAAAGTTATGATTTTTATTTTACTCCGTTTTATAACCAGGATATTTTCTTACGAAATTGCCCAAGTAAGTTCAGTATCATGGGTACGATCACCACTTAAAGTAATGCAACTGTTTACCCTAACACCCGTGACTACGCGGGTAAACTCTAGTAATATTATAATTGTCACAACCAAATTTATAGCAACTTTATTTTTTCTTTTTCCTTTTTCAGATTCTCTTTGGGCTATCCAGCGTAATTATTTCTGTAATGACATTACATATGCATAGGCGACTGATAGGTATAGAAGTTACTGATACCGATACATTTGCAATGCCACAGTATCATTCGAGTGTTCATCCATTTTTTGTGGATACGTTACATGCAATTAGTATTTTAACGACTTTACTGATTATCTCCATAGTCACACTCACATTCTCAGCACTGCTTGTAATAGGAGTACTGACGGTAAGTTCCCCAAATTACTTTTACAAGATTCAAATAAACAAATTTTCTGCACTATAAGTACACTCGCCTGGACCCGAAATACGAAACTCTTTGTTACGTTTTCACGGCTGCTCCGCTGAACCAATTTTAATAACATTTAGCATACAGGGTATAACAAAACACCCTAATAATATTTAAAGGGGTGGTTTAGTTTCGACCATCAAACTGAACAACTTTGACTATGGATCGACGACATAGAGAAAAAATAAAAATAATCTGCTGTTTCGTATAAAACTCCAATACCTACCTACTCGAGTCGAGTATGGGAAGGCAGATTATTTAAAAAAAATCGAAAACGAGTCCATAGTTAAGGTTGTTCAGTTTCATGGTCTAAACTCTCTAAACCACCAATAAATATTACTATAATTGTTTTCCTTTCATTTGATACCTGTGACGGAGCGATACGTAAGAAATAAGGGCTACAGAGAGTTACTTTAAAAATGTTTGTATCTGACACATGTCACAGGAATCATTGTGTCTTAATTGGAATACAGGGTGTTTCGTTACACCTGTAGAGATAGCTTAAGTACTGAGGAAGGATATCGGCATAAAAATGCCACGCAAACGAAGTCGCGGAGAACAGCAAGAGTTTTTTTTATATAGCTTTTTGTTGTCCCATGTTCATAAGACTGAAAAGTTCCAATAAAACGATTCGATCGCTTTCCATCTAGCTTTCCATTCATTGCGTTGTATGTAGGTCTGATAGCCTTTTGATGTTCTTTTTCAGAAAAACGCAGTGATGGTAAAAGCTTACTTGTGCTATGGGATGATAATAATGCTTATTGCAAAAACTAGTTTTATGGTCAACAAGGCAAATGAAAGAGGGGTCGACTTTTACGGATATTCATATTTTACAGCAATCGGCTTTTTTTGTAAGTATCATCACGAAGATTTTTTTTTAATTAGCTAATTTTTTGTAATAATTAAAAAAATATTACTGCATTCGACCTTCACAAAATGAGAGACAAGGAAATTGAGACCTTTGGAGTCATCATAAAACACAAAATACAGATACATTCTATTGCATTTGATATTAGACAAAACTGTAGAAAGTAGGTTTAATGGGCATGCATATACAGGGTCCTTCTTAATATGCTGACACTTTTTCTCACTCACTCACGACTATATTTATTTCTGAGGAAATATTCTGAGATATTCTAAAGACTCAGAACATCCACGTTTGACTAGTAGTACTGGAACTCTGTCCAGTGTGTCCTTTGGGTACAATAAATGCCTCGAATTTGAAACATTCAGGTTTCCTAACGATGCTTTCCTTCACCGGAAAGCCAGTGGTGTTACTATCCGTAAATAAATTCCGAAAAAGTCATTGGTACTAGTTAGCATGAACGGGGATCGAACCATCATCACCTCTTACACGGCAGGCATGGTTACTCGCCACTGGACCACCAATACAGCAGAGACAGAAATCTATTTTATCGTTATGTATATTATATTTTTAGGACATTTATGACATTATTTCTGGAATACAGAGTGTAAGGAAAAGTATTATTAACCAATAAACCATATACTCTACCCATCAAACTGAACAACTTTTACTATCGGCGCAAACCTGTCAGAACAAAAAAATATCAGCTGTCCCATACGTTTGAGTCGAGTAGGTATTGCAGTTTAGTATGGGACAGCTGATATTTTTTTTGTTCTGACAGGTTTGCGCCCATAGTTAAAGTTGTTCAGTTTGATGGGTAGAGTATGTGGTTTAAAGGTTAATAATACTTTTCCTTACAGCCTGTATAATATGTATTGTATGATTTTTCCGTTAATATGTTTCTTTAATTTTTAGTTTTTATCGCTCTGGGATTTGCCATAAGAGAGTCATGTATCCTGTGCAGAAAATTCAAATCTACAATGAACTTTGTGCCCCAAAAGCAAGATGATATCACAAATGAGATATAACTAGGTATTGTAATTTAATTTTAATATAGCATTTCACATAACACCATCATATACCATGCTACTTAATCACTCTGAAGTTAATGTTACACATACAGTTTGCATTGAAGCCAAAACTCATACCTAACTATGAAGTATAATGTTGTTTTTGTTGCAAGAGTAGGATATAGAAAAGACATTTAAATCTAAACTATTATAAAACTGTAGCAGAAAGTTTGTCTGTACATTGAAGATATTAACAAAAAAGTTACGATATGGTTTTTAGGTGTCCCTGATTCCATATCACCAATTTTTGGATTTTTTGTCTGTCTGTTTGTTTGTTTGTTTCTGTTTGTTTGTTTGAACGAGCATCACGCAAAAACTACTGAACCGATTTTGATGAAACTTTTTTTGTTTGATAACTTATGATCAGACTTAAAATC
This sequence comes from Agonopterix arenella, assembly GCA_927399405.1. Taxonomy (NCBI): domain Eukaryota; kingdom Metazoa; phylum Arthropoda; class Insecta; order Lepidoptera; family Depressariidae; genus Agonopterix; species Agonopterix arenella. The sequence continues at coordinate 8,743,618 of OV656691.1, forward strand.
TGGTATATAATTTGTGCGGACAAAGTCGCGGGCTAACGCTCGTTAAAGAAAAAAATGAGACAGCCTGCCATTGCTGGCCACTGAGGCAAACATACGCAGAAAGAAACTACTGAACTTTTTTGGGCTTAGTTTGGATTAACATTTAGTTTAGGCGGGTTTCAGAGTCACGCTTACGGTCAGCGCGGGCGTTAAGCGTGCGTTCGCACTATGAAATTGTCTGTCGCGGGTCAGTTTTCACTGTGAGTCGATACAAGAGCAGAATACTATAATTACTATACAAGGCAACACCTAGCTCGTGGCCCGCGTCGCTTAACACCTGCGCCGCGCCGGCGCGGCGTAAGCGTGACTCTGAAACCTGCCTTATGATTTATTTCATTGCAAACGATTCACTCAATATATTATTACTTTGTCTAAGTACACTCTACAGCTACTGTATAGCAATATCGCAAACTTCGGAGCAATTAAGAAGTAAGACTGGTGTGAGTGGTGTAACCTGTACTTTGGAACTTATGATAGTTTGAGGAGTGCACCATTTTTTTTTCTATTCATATTATTTCATATTAGTTGCTATGTGCGCGTATGCGTACCCATGCATTGTTAATTTGTATGAATTTACACAAGCATCAACTAATTTGAAGGTGCTCTTAGGCGCGGTTTATATAGAGACGTGGCACGGGCGTGACACGGGCGGGGTGCTGCAATATAAACCTTATAGTACGTAGCATAGCGTCGTTTGAAGAATTACACCCGCGCCTCCAGGCAACGTCGCGTGTCGCGTGGCACGGGCGCGATTTTCCTTTACGACAAAAACGACGCTATGCTACGTATTATAAGGTTTATATTGGTGTTACTTTGACAATCGCCACCGCAACCCGTCTCTTCTGTATAAACAGCACCTTAGGCCCCATTCATATAAGAGTCTATTTTCTATTGTTTTCAATGAATTGAAATTTTTGATGGCCATAATAATGTTTTACTTAGTGTGGAGATTTTTTTTAAATAATCTTTTGTATACTCACCCTGTTTAGAGTTCCCAAGTTCAGATAATAGCATATTAGAAAAACATTCCATGTCAGCCACATGAAACTCCATATTGCATACTGAAAGAAAACAATTATGTCTGTTATAAACATTTTATTTTTATATTTAGTAATAGTATAGTAATTAGTATTTGCTTTGTTCTTTTCTTTATAATTATAATTTTGCATTCAATAAATATGTATTAAATTTTAATCTTAGTTTATTGTGCTCACAATTATATTCCACAAGTAAACCCCTTGGGGAATATAATTGTGAGCATCAGAGATATTCTGAAAACTCCGAACATACACATTTCACAAGTAGTATCGAAAGGGAAATGAGCCCGTCACCACTTGTAATGGACAGTGAGTACAATACAAGTCTCGAAATTGAAGCATGCTTCTTTCTTCATGATGTTTTTCTTCACCGAAAATTAGGGGTGTACAATTCCGAAAAACTCATTGGTATGAGTCCTAGACAGAGATTGAACCATCGCCTCCTGCATGGCGGGTACTCGCCACCGAACCGCCATGCACCATGGCTTAATAGTTTATACATCTGGGTATAGTCACAAAGTACTATAATGACTTGGGTATAGTCATCATCATCATCATTCGATTGCTCTAATCTCATTATTCCGGCGTGATGTCATTTTCCATTCACCTCTATCAGCAGTCATTTCTGCGCTTATGCTGACCACACCTTTATAATATAATATAATGGTGTTTACACACCAAAGTCGCCGACCCACCGACATGTCACCGGGTAGCCTGCGAGAACGCATGTCGCCAATGGCATTTTAATGTTCTATACACAAGGAATTCACATCAGTGCGCTGTTAACGGGACGGCAAAGGTGTGCTTGATTGTTTTACATTACTGCTTAGTTACCGAGGACATTTGAAAGCATACTAAGGTGGCATAAGAGACATATGAGCTATTTTTGGGTTTTGTTATTGTATGACATGGTGAGTCCATGTTTATGGAATGTCATTGCATGCCACAGACAAGGCCTATAAACATTGAATCCACCAACAACATCATTGGGTTGGCAACATTTTTGTGTAGACACCTTAATATCCTAGGCCTATGTTCAGCAGTGGACGATGATAGGCTGATGATGATGATGATGATGACCTTAATATCAACTATACACTTACCGCTAAAATATACTTTGTGATGTACTGTACTGCTCCAAATGATCCAAATATTATCAACAGAATGTTGATAAAGTTGGCAATTATTGGCAACCACATATAGCCCAAAAAGTCAAATACTTGTCGCTGTATTGTCACAATCTGTAAAACACATAACATAAACAAAATAATAATTGATACTATCAAGTATCAATATAGTTTTGTTATACCCTTTATATCAACACAGAGTGTAACAAAACACCCTAGTAAAATTTTACCATCCCTGGTTTAGACTACAAACCTGAAAAACTCTCACTATAGAGCGATCGAAAAATCTACTTTTCATACAAAACTGCATTAGGTTACTCAACTCAAATAGATTTAAAACTTTTCGCTTATGCTGAAAGATGGAGCCAATAAATTTCAGAGTGCGATAGCTAGTTAAAACCTTATGTTAACAAAAATACCAAAACATTATTTTTTGTATCGGTTACCGTGGCCGGTTTTTGTGTTTGTCAAGATGTCAATCCTATAGAATAGTTGCCAAACAAATTTTCTTTTAGTAAGCAAAAGTCCATAGATTTAGTACATACTATGTTAGATCAGTTACGGATTATCCAAGGCGGGACCAAGAAAACCTGAGATTTTGGAAAATAGGGATTCGTTAAATTGACAACTGACGCTAGATCCATACAGGCTCATAGTGTGTTCGTGAATGGTCTCGTCTTTCTATCTCGCTGTAATTTACGTTAATGCGTTATGCCCTTTCTCTTTCCGATCTAACATAGTTTAAATTAAATCTGTGCAATAGTCAAAACTAAGAACACATTATGGCTTAATCTAGTGGTAGATCATCTAAGGTATGCTGTTTTTTCCAATGTTGTTTTCATAGACAATAATGACAATGTGACACTCTGACCCAATGTTGATGTTGTTTGTCGTTTTATATTGAAAGTTGTTCAGTTTGATGGTCTAAAACACACTGGGGTCTTTTGTTACATTCTGTACAAGGGGTAAGTATTACATAAAAGAGCAATCAATTACCAATAAAGGGCCTATCAGGTGAAATATCTGACCCATTGGATAGTGATAACCTACTTCCAGATAGCATTGGCTGGTCGAAGAACACTATAGGCTAGGTAAGTACCTACTCAGAGATTGGAAATGGGGACAGAAGGTTTCCGCAGTGTTATGAGTCATGCAGGATCATCCATTCCTCCCGCCATCATTCAGTAAGCAAGATCCAATAGATGATTCATGAAGAAAGTTAGTACATACCAATTCGATTACACAGACAATCAGCAACAATGTTCGAAGTCCACAAACAGCCATTTCGATTTGCAAAATAGAAAATATTTAATGTTTTTCATAGTTTTTTCCGCCATATAGATAGTTTAATTCAAAAACATTCCATGGTTTATGTTAAAAAATGGTTAAACACTAAATAAAACGGCATAAAAAATATCACAAAACTCAAAAAACTTTTTTTTCTTTCTTTTTTTTTACTATTTCCACTCCAGAGTAAAAATAACAAGTAACAACAGCCAAGCTAGTTGCTTCGCTAAACCACCGTCACGACATTTCTTTCGGAAAATCGGAATCGCAATCCACAAGCTCATGTCACATTAGGACGGGCGGGTGCGGACGGTGCAATGTAAATCTATCTATTGTAAAATTATACCTATTTCGTCAGAGAGAACAGAGATACGGGCCCCACGGGCGGAGGACGGAGCTTTCGCTGTGAACTCTATAGGTATTGAAATAGGTATTATTTCACATTGCACCCTCCGCGCCCGTCTGAGCCCGCACGTCGTAATGTGAATAAAGCTTCGGAACAGAATCAAACAGAATATTTGACATTGACACTTAATGTCACAAGAAAACGTTCATTCAGTTATTCGGCAGATTTGGATTTCTCATTTTTTCTAGTATTGATCGAAGTTCTTGTCTTGAAATATTCCAATAACCTCTGGGACCTACTAAGGACGAACAAGTGAGTACCCATTTGTAAGCTGTTCGCTCTTCTACCCAGAAGTTAAATTTCGAACAAAACGATATATTACCGGTAACCTCTCATTTCTTTCAGCAGACTAGTACACTTTCATCTTTTCTTTAGAAATAGACATGGCGACCGAAACTCTAATCCCCTTGGAATCAAACCCAGACGTGATGAACAAGTTTCTTCAAAAACTGGGTGTCCCAACCAATTGGAATGTAGTGGATGTTATGGGGTTGGATCCTGAAATGCTCTCTTGGGTGCCTCGCCCAGTTCTCGCCGTGATGCTTCTCTTCCCTATCTCCGAGCCATACGAGGAACACAAGTCGAAGGAAGAAGTTGACATTTTGTCTAAAGGCCAAGAGGTGTGTAGTGACATTTTCTACTTGAAACAGAATCTCAGTAACGCATGCGGTACTATTGCCATCATGCATAGTGTCGCTAACAATAACGACAAGATTGAACTGACTGATGGACCAATGAAAAAGTTCCTAGAGGATGCTAATGGCCTTGATGCCATCGCTCGGGGTTCACTGTTAGAAAAGACTGAAAGCATTATTAATGCTCACAAAGAATTAGCTCAAGAAGGCCAAACCAATACTCCTGGTGCCGATGAGCCTGTTAATCATCATTTTATTGCTTTTATTCACAAGAATGGAACATTGTACGAATTGGATGGACGTAAATCGTTCCCCATAAACCATGGGCCGACTACGCAAGAGACTTTACTAGAGGATGCTGCTAAAATCTGCAAGGAGTTCATGGCTCGGGATCCAAATGAAGTTCGCTTCACTGTAGTCGCTCTGGCAGCATCCGACTAGTGTGTCTGAATGATCTCAACACTGATGCAGTGATATAGTTGTTGTCAAGCAATATGCTTCAAATTGCTTAATATTATTCTTGTATTTGAAATATGCTATGCAGGGCAAGCTTTTGTGATATTAAAAAGTATTTATTATGATTATTGTTTTTTTTTTTCAAAAATACCATTTATAGCAACCACCTGGACATACATGCCATTGAAAAAGTTTTTATTTCTTATGAAAAAGGCTGACTCCCCAAATTGTGAGGATTGTAATGTAGTAGAAGACGTATCATCTTTTATTGGATTGTGTCAAGTTCAATCAAGCTCGGGATTCACTGAGGTTGAACAAATTTGACGTAGGTGCTTTTCACAAAGTTTTAGCCTGCCCTAGTTATCTAGTAATAGATACTCTTTCTTATACTGTGCCCTAGTTGAGATGAAGCTAAAAAGTTGTTTACCTTTGTGACTTCATCAGTGAATCAATGATGTGTGGAAATGCATAGATTATTTTCTCTTATTGGTTGATGATGTAATCAAGTTTAGTTGTAGTTCTTCTAATTAGTTTGTGGTTTAGTTTACAATGGGACTGAAATGTTAATGTGTATAAAAGCCCCCTAACAAAAAAAATAAACAATCAGTATAAACCCATGATCGCCAGTTTCAGGATAAATAGCATATTATATTCATTCTCACACTATATGCTACCTCCACTGCCGCGGTAGTACCTCTCTAGTGATTAATTGTTCAGTGGTACCTGTCTACAAAAAGTATCTACAATTCATTGAAATTATCTCTTTACTAGAGTTGACCTGTGTTCTTCGTCCGCACAAATTATATAGGTACCAGATTTTAAGTCAAAAATATATGTTTCAGGAAGCTATCATAGGAAAAAGTTTCATCAAAATCTGTTCAGTAGTTTTTGAGTGATACTTGAACAAACAGACAGACAAAAATTCTAAAAAGGTTGATTTGGAGTCAGGGACTCGGAGACACCTAAAAACCATATTGTAATCTGTTTCTTGTACGTAAATATCTTCAATTTACAGTTAGTTTTTTATTAGTTTAGATTGATGTGGCAACCAAGCAACCAGCAGCCAGGTGGTCGGATGACATTTGTAAAGTAGCCAGCCAACAGTGGATGAGACTGACGTGGGACCATTCTGGTTGGCGTGGGACCGTTCTGGTTGGCGTGAAAATGAAGAGGCCTATACCCAGCAGTGGGGTTTACCATGCTGATGATGATGATGACAGATTGATGTGGCATACTATACTGTCAATACAAGATATAGACAGACAGACACGTAGTACTCAAGAAGTCAAAAGAATGAAAAGTGTCGCAAATTCCTTTTTCGGTTAGATTGAGGTATAATTATAAATATAGGAACTAGTTACGCGTGTACTGCTAACACATTTCTACCACTTTTTAC